>JAOEGL010000008.1:28207041-30607041 GCA_034509955.1 Urosaurus nigricauda | reverse complement strand
GCATGTAGTAAGCGATAGGGTTGGGTACAGGCTGGGTCTGGAAGAGAGGAAGAACCAGAGCAAACGTCAGCTTGGAAGGGAACTAGAAACAAGGGAGCCAAGGGAATGAAAGGGGACACGATTCTTGCGGCAGAAGGTCAGGTCAAGCCACAACTCAAACTATGCAACTCTATGATAACCCATGCATCTGAAGAAGTCGGTGCAAGTCTACAAAAGCTCATGCTACCAACTTCTCTCCTTCAGTTAAGTATAGTTTGGTATGGGACTTGGAGTTATATACTCGATTGCTTTAACCTTACAGCATCCTGGGGTATGTAGTTTGGTATAGGACTTTGAGTTACATACTCAGCTGAATTTTTGCAGAATCTTACAATATGTCGTTTGGTGAGGGACTTAGAGTTACCTGATAGATTTTTCTAATCCTGTACTGTTTTGGGATACCAATACGCAGAGGGATCTAGTAACACCTTTGAGACTACCTGAGCTAAAGAAGTTGTAGTTTTGGTCTGTTTCCTTAGATATCGTACACGACATCTACGAAAGCTTGTGCTATAAGTTCTTTTACACAAAGGTGCTACAAGAGCACTTTGCATACTGATATTTCAGACTAACACAACTATGGCCATTGGTTGTGGGTGCTTTGATTGAGAGTTCCTGCATGGCAGGGGTTGGGCTGGATGGCCCTTTGGATCTCTTCCAACTGTATGATTCTGTGAAGTCTCAAAGGTGCTACAAGATCCCTTTGCAGATTTTTCAGACGAACATAGCTATGTCTTTGATTTCCTTTTCCCCCAATGCAACATTCCCATTTTCCCTCACACCCATCCAATATATATATTCCAAGGTATCCTGTTTCGCTCCATGCTACTCCCTGCAATGCATCTTTGAGATCTAAGTTCATGCACCAAGAAAGCAGTAAGATCTCCTGCTTATCGAACAATGAATGTCTCAGTTATGGTCCAAGGCAGGAACTTCTCCAAGAGCTGGTTGCAGGCTATGTCTCCCTCGAGCCGCTGTGACTAAATGATCCAGAGCTGTCATCTGGCCCAAAGTCAAGAACGTTATCACGAATTGCGCAGCGCTGGAAAGCAGCAGCGCAAATGCCAGCCCCCCAACTCCAAGAGCCACGTTGGGAGCGATCCAGCTTAGCGTACTTAGCACAGCCTCTATTCATTAGCAACCTTTTGCTTTTGTTTTGCTTGGTTTAAAAATAATAATAATAACAATCCTGACAGCGAAACAGAGATGGCCAGAAAGGCCAACGATAATTGAAGGAGACGCAACACATCTTTAAATGGTTTGCAGCTTTAAGGAAAAAAATATTAAAAACAAAACGTGCGCGCGCACACACACACAAACAAACAAGGCGAGGGGGGAATAAGATTACGTTGCGCGCAATAAGACTTGCTTTGGCTCCCTCTGCACAAAAACACTGTAACTAATGCAATCCCTGACTTGCAAAGCTGGAATTAATCATACTGGGGCTCTCGATGGTTTGGATTTCCCTTGGGACACCAGACCGCAGCATCCTTCCTTCCGCTGACACTAGGACAGGATGAAGCCAGCAAAGAGGTCACAGCGCTTTACCAAGCCCTACGCCAAGGGGGCAGGAGGTCAGGGGATTCCTACATCCGGGGGTCAAAGAACCAGATAGGTTGCTTAGAGGCTGACGCCATCCCACCTCCCCGATGGGAACCGGTTTGAGTTAGGTTGGATGTCCAAACGGCAGAAGAAAGAGCTGACATTTTCTACCCCGGGGAAGTTAAATCCTCCTCGCAAAGGCTAGCATGAATCATCTGACATTTTTCTTCCTCCCCATTGTAACTGGCGATTCAAGGCTTCTTCTGCAAAAACAGCACCACCACCACCACCACACTCAGGGGTTTGCAGAAAAATTGAAAAAAATTGTGCAAAAAGTTTTTCTGGAAAGAGATGTTGCTCAATCACATTTTCTTTCCTCCCCCCCCAATACTTTTTTATTAGTTTTCCATTAAAATAGTTTTTCAAAAACAAGCAAATAAACATGACATCATTAGACATCACACAATTAATCACTATAAATACAAAACATTGGACATCCCACACCCAAACTCCTCTAAATTTCATCACCCGACATAGAAACAATTACATTTTCCATGCACGATGCTCAGATTTTTTTTTCTGTGCAGATTTTTAAAACCAATGTGCATTTTCCAGGTAGAATAAATCCCAAACTGCTAATATTCTTGTATGTCCAGGATTCTCCCAATTTGTTGTTGTTGTTGCATATTTTCTAGTCATTTCTGAGTTATGGTGACCCCAAGGCAAACCTATTATGGGATTTTCTTGGCAAGTTTGTGTACACCGAACCATCAGAAAGCAAAGATGTCCCTGTCTCAGCCACCCATTTAAAAAGTGTTGGTTTTGGGAATATTTCAGATTTCATAATTCTGGATGAGGGGGACTCAACCTATAATATTATTATTAATTATTGATCTTCATTGTTATCGTTGTGGTTGCTGCAGCTGCTATTTATAGAGTGGTGGTGGTGGTGGTGGTGGTGATGATGATGATATTCAGTCTGGGAGACAAGGCAACTTAGACTGCATCTGCACTGAAGAAATAATTCAGTTTGACACAACTAACTCCAATGACTCAATGCTATGGAAACCTGGAAACTGTAGTTTGTCATGACACCAGAGCTCTTTGACAGAGGAGGCTAAATATCTCACACAACTACAGATCCCAGAATTCCATAGCATTGACCCATGGCAGTTAAAATGGTATGAAACTGCATTAATTTTGCAGTGCAGATGCTGCCTTCACTGACTTTAAAACAGGTAACAGCTCAAGTTCCACAGAATGAAGATATTAAAAATATAAACCCAAAGCCCTTTAATCAATTAATCTAATGCAACGTCGGCCTGTCTGCTCTGAACTAAATATACCATCCCTTTCCACCCCAAATTTCTGAAAAGTTTGCAGTAAACAAACAGAAGTCCAATAAAAGCTATTTAAAATGAAACCCCAAAACAGCCAGGCTCTTGCATGAAAGCAGACATAGAGAGAGAGAGAGAGAAAGATCTGATCTCTGCTGTTTTTATTTGTTTGCAAACCGGGCTGGGAGGAGGCGGGTAAGGAAACATCCAAATAATTGCGTCTCCAGAGAGGCTTTTCTCTTTTTAATTTCTTAATTTATTTTTAAATGTTACCCTGCAAGCTTTTGCAGGGCTGGGCTCCCCAGCCCCATCAATGGGAATATTCAAGGATTCTGCCCAAGCTGAGACAGACGAATGAGCCAAGGCACTGGCTGTAGGTCTGGGGTGCAAGAGCGACCGTAAAATGCCGGCAATTTACTAGAGACGCATTGCCGCGCCACTTTCCCCAAGGACCGAAATAAACTTCAGATGTACACTACATATATATATATATATATATATATACATATATATATTCTCTTGTATAGAAAGCAGGACTCTGTGCGGGTAAAAATCCATTGGTTCATTTTTAACCCATTGCCACAACCTTGTTTACCTACCCAAAACCTGGATTTCAAAACCGGAGAAGAAAACCGGCACCATCTTTCAGTGCCATCCCATAGGTGTCTAGGTCTCAAAGTTAGGCTTAGGGCTTTATCAGAGAATGATGGGATCTCAGGTATACTCCCAGCTGACCTGCTTTGCTGTCTTTGCCATCTGCCAAAACAGAGCCTGGCATCCTGTTCGTGACTCAGACCAAAATGGTGAAAGGTCTGGAAACCTTTAAGAGGAGCGTCTTATGGAGCTGGGTATGAAAGGAAGGCCAAGGGGTGACATGATCACCCTATTTAAATATTTGAAAGGGTGTCATATGGAAGAAGGAGCAAGCTTGTTTTCTGCTGCTCCAGAGACTAGGACGCAGAGCAACGGGTTGAAACTAGAGAAAAAGAGATTCCACCTATGCACCTATGTTGCATCAATATACCAGTCCAGGAAAATGATGCAAGTGTGATTATTTAATTTTTTTAAGAAAGGGGCAGCAGTTGGTTTTCCAAAGAGATTTTCTTTGGATTACACCAACATTGGCATGGGGAAGGCCACCTGGTGGTTTACATGTCAATGGGATGTTGAATCCACTGTAGGTTTGAAACTGAAATTTAAATGAGGTGTCCAAGGTGTCCCAAACTAAAATAAGTTCAGGGGCTTCAACAGCATCTTTGAAGTTCATACTAGAATCTGGAATGGATACAGGGACCACCAGCTGCCGTTGGGCATAGAAGGGCTCCTTGTACCTTGTGCCCATCTTTATCTTTGGCCAAGCCATGCTCTTCTTGCACAGCTAAGGATGACCACACTTTCCATATGCCCCTGACAGAGCTTCTGTGGGGAGGAGGAAGGCCTTGCTCCAAACACAAACAGAAGCCTGCCTTGCAAATATCACCTATTTATTCTAGGCATTCCTGGGGAAAGTACAGAGCTAAAATTACACTGCTGTGAACCATGGATTCATTCAGGGTATTTATTTGTTCAGGATCCCTGAAAAATATTTTAAGTCTGCAGCAGCTCTGGATGGGAGAACCATTGGCATTCCGGGGTTTCTGATTTTGGCACCCCATCTTGGTCACCCCCTTTTTCATTCCTCTCCCCCCAAGAACCCAGATTTTAGGAGTTGCTCTGTCTGTCTTGCAAAATAGAGGGGAGGGCAGGTCAAGAAATACTGATGTGAGACCATTGGCCATAGTGGTTAGAAAGCCTTGGTGCATGTGGGGATACTTGGAGATAGATCTTGGCCATTAGCCTGCTTGCAAAATTTGCTCATCAGATATCAATGGGCATTCTTCTTTTGCTGCCATGGCTAAAAGGCTGAGGCTGTGGATGCTGGTGTTTTCCATGAGAATGGGGCAGACCTGCTCCACTATGCATCCATCTAATCCAACCTTCTTAAGTTCGAAACCAGCTACATCAGGGGTGGGGTAATTGCAATTCATGGGATACCTATAGCCCCCAAATTCTACTTTTGTGGCCCCTGAAAACCCTTGGCAAATACAGTTTTGAGTCTCTTTGCCAGAATGCCAAAATCCGAAATATTTCCAAACTCAAAATTGTCCACGTGAGTAGTTGAGACAGTAACACTTTTTCTCTCCAATGGTTCAGTATATATAAACTTTGTTTCGTGCACAAAAATTACCTAAAATATTAGGTATAAACTTACTTTCAGGCTCGGTGTATAAGGGATATACAAAACATAAATTAATTTTGTGTTTAGACTTGGGTCCCGTCTCCATGATATCTCACAGTTTATTGTTGTGTGCCTTCAAGTTGTTTCTGACTTATGTCACCCTTAGGTGAATCTATCATGGGGTTTTCTTAGCAAGGTTCATGCAGCGAGGGGTTGCCATCCTCTGAGGCTGAGAGAGTGTAATTTGCCCACGGTCACCCAATGCGTTTCCATGGTCAAGCAGGGATTTGAAACCTGGTCTCCAGAGTCATTGTCCAACTTTCAAACCAGTACATCATACTGGTGCTCAATGTCAGCATTTCCACAAAGAAAATTAAGATTTAAACAAACAAACAAACCAGATGACCTTGGACAAGCCACATGCTGTCAGCCTTAGGAAAAGGTAATGACATACCTCCTCTGAGCAAATTTGTCAAAAAAACAGATCTGTCATTTGTTGTGGCCCCAGATCTCTCTGACGGAGAAGGCTAAGTATAGTCGCCCCTCCTAACTCGCAGGGATCCGTTCCGGACCTCTCCGTGAGTTAGGAGACTCGCAGGTAATCAAGCCCCATTGAAATGAATGGGGCACACTCCTGCGCGCGAACATGGGGCGCAACACTGCGGGAGCATGTCCCATTCACCTCAATGGCGGGTCGCCCCTCCGCGGGTTGTCAAGTCCTCCGATTTCAAATAATAATAATAATAATGTTTATTTCTTACCCGCCCCTCTGTAAAACAATTGAGGCGGGGTGCAACAAGGTTAAAAAACAGATTACAGATTAAAATAATTCAAGAATTCCATCCCAACCTCCCCCCCCCAAAATAGGATTAAACTAGTTAAGTTTAAAATTAAATTACTAACAATAGAAATACAATACAACATAATACACAAATAAAAACCGCAATGCTGGCCACAGCATGGGTAGCAACAAAATACAGAGGGGGGGATAGGGAGTTGGGAATTGGCTGAAAGATTTTAGGAGCCGGGTAGATTATACAGTTTCAGGGAAGGCCTGCCGGAAGAGATGCGTCTTTAAGGCTGTTTTGAAATAGTCTAGTGATTTAATGAGACGCATCTCGTCCAGCAGGCCATTCCAAAGCCTGGGAGCAGAAGCAGAAAAGGCCCTCTGGGAGGTCTGCGCTAACCTAGTCTTCATGGGCTGCAACAGATTTCTCCCAGAGGACCGAAGCATGCGGGGGGGGGGGTTTCATATGGGGAGAGGCGGTCCCTGAGATAAGATGGACCCAAGCCATGTAGGGCTTTAAAGGTTAAAACCAACACCTTGTACTGTGCCCGGAAATTAATCGGCAGCCAGTGGAGAGCTTTAAGCACAGGTGTAATGTGCTCTCTCCTAGGTGTTCCGCTAACGCCTGGCTGCCATATTTTGAACTAGTTGGAGTTTCCGGGTTAGGCACAAGGGTAGCCCCACGTAGAGGGCGTTACAGAAATCCAAATGTGAGGTTACCAAAGCATGCACCACTGTTTCCAGGTCCCTCTGATCCAGGTAGGGGCACAGCTGGTGTATCAGCCAAAGCTGATAACAGGCGCTCCTGACTGCCGCATTCACCTGACTAGTCATGTGAAGCGACGAGTCAAGGAGCACCCCCAGACTTCAAACAGGGTCCTTCGAGGAGAGTGTGACTCCATCTAGGACCGGGAGCTGTATTCCCAAACCTGGTTTCGGGCCTGTAACAGCTAGTACCTCCGTTTTGTCTGGATTGAGTTTCAGCCTGTTTTTCCTCATCCAATCCATTACCGCTGCAAGGCAGTTATTAAGAGGAGAGATGCCATCTGAAGTCTGAACCGACGATCTGGTCATGGAGAGGTATATCTGAGTGTCGTCAGTGTACTGAAGACACTGAGCTGAAGGACTTGAGGGGGGGGGTGACTGTATTTCATGAAATGACAGACCTCAGGATTCCACATCACTGAACAAAGGCAATTAAGATGGTGTCAAACTTCATTATTTCTGCAGTGGAAATGCAGCCTTAGTGTGCATTTGGACAAAAACATGTACAAATGGGGGGAAATGTGCAGTTGGGAAAAATGTGCAGCTGGGAAAAAAATGTGCAGTTGGAAAAAATGTGCAGTTCAAGAATTGATAGGCATCCTGCCATTGGAAGGATGGCTGGGAGGGAGGCAATCTTCTTTTGTCTCCCCACCAACTTTACTTGTGAGGTGGTGGGACTGAGAGACTGCGAGAATGACCTTTCCTGCAGATCCCAGAAACTGGGAAAGCTCATATTTGGAGACGTGGTCCATCAGACATGTATTTTCTGCAGGCACATACATGCCTCCCCTCCTCCCCTTTCCCCAATTACTAAAGAACGGGGAACTTTATTGCCTTCTGTCCTACCTACAGAAAATAATGGCGCTTAAATTTTGCTTTAATTACATTGCTACCAGTCTATAGGGAAAATGGGGAGGGGGAGAAACAGGCCCACCTTCTTTCACAGGACGTCTCGCCTCTCTTCCAATCCCATTTCGAACCCTGTTTTGCAGCCTCTGACTCCGTCTGAATGATTTTTGTAGCATCATAAATATGACGCATGGAGGAACCGGCCAAAAAACACCAGGCCCCCCAAAAATCGAGGGACGGGGCGATGGGGATGGAGGTTTACTTAAGGGAAGTCTAACGGCTCGTGGCTGTGTTTAGTTTAGGGCGTTTGGGGGTCTGGATAATTTTCACCCTCGAGTGCCATAAAGTGACGGGGGAACAGTAGGCGCTTTCATAAAGCATGTTTCACAAAGAGCAAATTGTACCATTAAGGAACCCTTGCTACCTTGTTCAACGGTGAATTCCCTCAACTGGGACACTGCTCTGTTTTTAAAAACCAACTTTCGAATGAAAGATGCTGGGTTTGGGGGTGAGACGGGGGTAGCTGGGGAGAGGCAAAGGAGCCCATACAAAAGTGCAGGCTATCCAGATTCATACAAGGATTCTTAAGGCCTAAGACCTCCTCTCGCCAATAAAGCCATTGCAGCAATCGGTTTTCTATAAGTCACATTTCTGAAAGGAATTGCTATCCATTGCACGATTTGTATAACTGTTTCTTATTTTTGTGAAGCTCTGGCCATATTAAGAAGTCCAAAAGCTTATTAATGAAATATACAGTCAGCCCTCTGCATCCATGGATTCTTCATTCACAGATGCAACCATCCATGGCTTGAGAAATATATATGTGATTCCAAAAAAGCAAACTTTGATTTTGCCGTTTTATATATGGGACACCATTTTACTATGCCATTACATTTAATAGGACTTGAGCACCCAGTTTTGGTATCCACTGTGGGTCCTGGAACCAAACCTCAGAAGATACCGTCTAATTTATAAGATTGTATGTACAGCACTGTATAAACTTACAGTGCTATATAAATAAAGGTTAATAATAATAATAATAATAATAATAATACCACGGGTCTACTATACCTTGCCCACCTTAAACTGGATGGCCTGGACACACATACATGTCTAGAGAGTCCAGGGAGTGGGCAAAATGTGGCCCAACAGCCATTTTTGCAGACCCTAGAAAGTTTTGTGTGTTTTTAGGCTCCCAAATTCCCCCAAAAATGATTTCTAGAGGTGTAGATGGCATTTCCAGCATTTGGAGCCATCCTGAACCCCTGGAGGTCAAAACAAAATGTTACATTTTTCTCCAAACAATGTAGAAAGGGGGTCTCTCAAAATGTCTTCTAGGGTCTGAGGAGGACCCCAAAATATCCTCCATGTCCCCTAGAAGACATGTGGGGGATATATATATATGCATATTAAGGAACAGGTAAAGTAGGGTGGTGCAGACCTCCAAAGTCTCCTGGATGGCTAATGCGGTTCCCTGGTCTTCCAGAGTTGCCCACTTGCTGTAGATGGAAGCTCTAGTTCCAGCAAGAAACCTTCTCCAAATCTAGTAAGAGACTCCCTAGTTTGGACTCCTGTTACTTACAGTGGCCATCCAGGTGCCTCTAGGAAGCCCATAAGCAAGGCCAGGAGACAAGCATCTTCTTTCAGTCCTAAGTCACCGTCGCCAAACCGCCCAACTCCCTGTTGACCCAAGAGGAGACTTAGGGGCTGCGTTGCAAACATAACTATCCCTACCGCTGGCACCAGGTCTTCCTCCATCACGGCATGCCAGCCTCCCAACCTGCCCATCCCAAACAGTGGCCTCATTGAGGCTAGCAAGCTGGGGTAGAATTAAAAAGGTCATAAAAGAAGGGTGCAGGGATGTTTGCCTTGCAAGGGCCGGCTCTCCTTGCAAAGGATTTAATATTCCCCAGCATGCCGTCCCATTTCTCCCAGCCTCTCTGCCTGTCAGTTAAGACCTAGAATGTTTATTTTCACGGCTACTTGTGGTCAAGGCTGGTGCCAGTTGTGCTGCGGCGCTGGTTGCAACGTATTTAACACAGGGGAGTGGATAGGAGGAAAAGAACTTGGACCATGTTTCCAAGACTCAGGGAAGGCAGGCAGGGATACCCCCTTTTCTAATGGGAAACAACTGAGCTAAATTCGGAGGAGTGGTAGGGAGAAGCAGCTCTCTCCAAAATGTTTAACTCTTTCGGGGTTCAACGGCTCTATCTTTCTGCCCTCGGGTGTAGTTGCCAACTTTTAAGGCAGCCCTCGCTCCCATATTTGAATCGTCTGTCTGTCGTGTGCCTTCAAGTCGTTATTTTTGACACAAAAAAAGACGTCCGCTGCTCAGAAGGAAACCTGTTTTCTCCACAAAACAACCACATGTGAATTTTGTGCACAGTAAGTGCCGAATTGCGAATAGGCTTTGGAAATGGCATAGTTTTCGAACACTTTCTCGTGGCGGAAAGAAATTTGCTAAAATTCCTGATTGCAAGAGTAAAAGGAAGGGCGACATAACTCCTGGTGGCCAGGAAAAGTAATTTTTCTGCAATCGGTTCAGTATTTCTTGAGCAACTGGGGCTGATGGGGCCACAACCAATGAAGCCAAGGGAGCTCCTCCAAACATAGATCTGATTGCATCTATTGTTTGCTACCAGGGATGCGTTTATAATGCAGATGCAAAAATTAGATGCAATAATGAAGTCTGACACCACTTTAACTGCCATGGTTCCATCCGACAGAATCCTGGGATTTGCAGTTTAGTGGTGCACCAGCATTCTTTGGCAGAGAATGCTAAAGACTTTATCAAACTATAAATCCCAGGATTCCACAGGATGGAACTACAGCACTTAACTGCATCATTTCTACAGTGTAGATGCACCCCTACTTTCCTTTTTCCATCCTAAGTACTGCTTCTCCCCCTATTGTGGCTTGGAATTAGGCAAGCAATAATAGTTTTGACCAAGCTATAAAGCTGACCTTCTTAAGCCACAAAAGAGTGAGGTTGTAAAGAATAAGGTAAGCAAACAAGCCCTTCCTTTAGGTGTAGAGTTTAAGGATCACAAGAGGAGATAAGGCTGAAAACACTGTAAAGATGGAAGGCTCGGAGAGGAGAGAGATGTTGAACAAGAGCAGCCAAGGACAGGAATGCCAAGACGGGAATAATCTGGGCCTGATTTAAATGTTTGCTCTGCGCAATAAAATATGGAAGACAGTGCAGCTGGATGGGAGGGAAGAAGGTAATCACCATGCCAATTGTATATTTCCCCTAGAAATTTCATGTCATGCTGCACCAAGCAGAGTTACATTTTTCAGGGTCCAATTTCAATAAATCAGCATGTCGAGCCGGGGAACACGGAGCATGGCCCCTCTCCGTCTTCCCCAACGTTTGCAGGTAAAGCCAAGAACAAAATGGTCATTCTTTCTGGAGTCTGGCAGCCGGACAAATTACTTTCCGCACCTCCTCGCGCTGAAGGGCTCCTTATTAAAAATATCGCCTTCGCTACCGTCCCACTTGTAGTTAGACCAAGGGCAAAAGAAAGAAAGAAAGAAATCCATTTTTTTAAAAGCCAGCAAATGCATCCCTTGGGCAGGACATTTGGAGAGGCAAGGAGGCAATTAAAAGAAAGACGAAGGTGCCCTGTCGTGTCCGCATGGGGAGACCTTTTGGTTTCGCAAGGTTTGGAAACTCAAGGAGGGACGTGATCGTTGAGGTCCCTGATTCAAATCTTGTCTTGGGGTATCTTCATTTCAGCCTGAAACCCTCCCCAGTGAACAAAACATGCTACTCTCATAATGACCTCAAAGTAAGTACTTGTTCATTGTTATTATCGCTTTGACTCCAAGCTCAGAAAAGCCGGGTACTCATAATGGCAATAATGGAACCAACATGGTGTTGAGGTTTGACAATTGGACTATGACTTTGGAGATCTGGGTTCAAATCCCTGCTTGGCCATGGAAACCCACTAGGTGGCCTTGGTCAAGTCGCATACTCTTAGCCTGCAAAGAGAAACCAGCTCTTAACAAATCTTTCCAAGAAAAGCCCATGATAGACTCACCATAGTCTCACCATAAACCCCGTCATGACTTTGGGCAAGTCACACACTCTCAGCCTGCAAAGACAAACCTGATCTTAACAAATCTTGCCAAGAAAACCCCATGATACACTCGCCTTAGGGTCTCCATAGACTCCGTCATGACTTTGGGCAAGTCACACACTCTCAGCCTGCAAAGACAAACCCGCTCGTAACAAATCTTGCCAAGAAACCCCCGTGATAGATTCCCCTTAGGATCCTCCTAAGTCAGAAATGACTCGAAGGCACAGAACACCAACAATAGTAAATAATCGTTTTTGAGGTTGAGGAAAGGAAAACGTGGATGATAATGTGGCCAATATCAAGGGGGACAGCAGAATCACAGAATCTTTCTCTGATCAGACCAGACAATTTGTCCATTTCTGCAAAATCTAGTAGCTTAAGTACCAAACCCAGCTGGTATCTTCCCTCCTACTCCAAGACGGAAGGACCTGAAACCTGGGCTGCATTAAGCCACTAGCAGGGAGTCGCTCTTAATTTATGAACCAAGCAATAGTTTATGCCAGAAACAAACAATGGCGAGGCAGGAGGTCGGAGGAAGCCAGAGGTTAAAGGTGGCCATCTTATTACCCACACTTCCTCGTTTTAATATCTCAACACATGACTATTAGCCTTGGTTTATCTGCATTTATAAAGCAGATCTGGCGAAAGGGGCATTTGGGGGGAAGATTTTTACATTATTCTTCCAAATGACTTGAAGCACTCAGATGATCAGCAGTGAGTTTGCAGAGAGTATTGAAATGAAGCAAAAAGAGAAACCAAGTCTCGATGTCCGTAGCATGAATCAGGGTTCGAATCCCCGCTCCGTCACAGAAACCCACTTTGGGCAAGTCACATTCTCTCAGCCTCAGAGGAAAGCAGTGACAAAGCCTCTCTGAATATATCCCGAAAGGAAAACCCTGTGATAAGGTAAACCTATCATGGGTTTTTCTTGGCATGTTTCTTGCTCTCCTCTGAGGCTGAGAGAGTGTGACCTGCCCAAGTGGGTTTACATGGCTGAGCAGGGATTCGAATTCTGGTCTCCATGGGGTCACGGTCCAACACTCAAACCACTACACCATGCTGGGAGGAAACCCTCATTTTCCACCATGTACCAAATGAGCATTTCAGGTCGCGCTTCTTTTGGCTTGGATGTCTTCTAGGCATCTGGAATTTCAGCAAAATTAAAGCTACCGTCGCAACACCACAGCCCTGTAAGCCCTGGATTTCATAATGAAGGGGACAGAGAAGAGCGGGAGAGACGTAACCCGTAGCCTCGCCAAAACCAAACATGCCACCACTTCACTCACAAGCGGTTAAGGCAAACTTTGATAAGAGGAATCCCAGTTGGCCCCAGATGTTTCCAATAAATACAAGCCTTCTCCCAGCGCTACCCCCCTCCGCTCTGCCCTCCTCCGTTTGAAATAATTGAAACCACGGCTTCGTCAATCCTGGCAGGCTTTGGAGAACGTCGCTAGCTTGTGGTTATTTTCTGGGCCGAAAGGACTTGATACCAATACCCATCGCCAATTGGTCAAAGCTCTTACCGAGGCGGAAATACTGGTTTCATGAACTTCCCAGTTGACTGGCTTTTCCACCAGATTTCTCATTCCATAAGGACTCTCTCCAGGGGACCTATAGTATCACAGAGGTGGAAGAGACCCCAAAGGCTATCCAATCCAACCCCATTCTTCTGTGCAGAAATACACCATCAAAATCCTCCTGACAAATGTCCATTAAAAACCTCCAAAGAAGGAGACTTGCATATTCTACTGTCAAATATCTCTTACTATCAGGAAGTTCTTCTTAATTTTTAGGTGGAATCCCTTTTCCTGCCCTTTGCATCCATTGCCATGTCCATGTCCTAGTCTCCATAGGGCTTTAAGGGTTTCCAGATCTGGAGGAATACATTAGGCCCCAATGGCTTTAATAAGAAGCCAGATTTTAACTTGGACGTCGAATGAATCCAATGTCAGTACCAACTGGACCTTCAGGCGGAGGGACTTCCACCACTGAGATGCTTCAGCAAAGAAGGGCCTATCTTCTAAAATATTGAGAACGGTTTTGGATGACTTCTCTGACCACAGGGACTTTGCAGTGCTTTTAAAACTTTGTCAAAGTTACATCAGACCTGACACGAGGTGGAAAAAAACATTTTAACATCAGACTTGCCCTGGATGGAAAATAGGAAGGTCTTTCGGTCGGACATTTTTCATCAGGGATTGTGGGAGCCTGCAATGGCATCCTGGTCCTTCATGGCCTATCGTTCCCCAAAAAAGTAATCCCCCCCCCCCGTCTTCTTTACATGAGAAAGATGAAAAAAATAGCAAAGAAGATGAGGGAGTTGAGGAACAAGGAGGAATTAGGCAGCTCTTGGGTAAGGCTACTCCAAATCCACAAACCCTTGACTGGTGACTCGCTGCAAGTTTTTGAGAAACTGTGCTAATATGATAATAAAACAGGCTGAGTTTCTCTTATCTGAAATGGTTGGGACCAGAAAAGTTTTGGATTTTGATTGAGTGATTGATTGATTGATTGATTTTGGATTTTGATTGATTGATTTTGGATTTTGGAATACCTGTATTTGCATATACAGTGGGCCCCTGGTATCCGCCACAGCTTGGATACCAAAATCCATGGATGCTCAAATCCCATTAAATACAACAAGGTAGTAAAATGATGTCCCATATATAAAATGGCAAAATAAAAGTTTGCAAATTGATATACAGGATAGATAGATAGATAGATAGAATGTTTTCAAGCCATGGATGGTTGAATCCATGGATAAAAAAGTCCATGGATAAGGAGGGCAAACTGTACATACATAAAGAGATATCTTGGAGATGGGATCCAAGTTTAAACATAAAATTCATTTATGTTTCTTGTGCACCTTACACACATAGTTTGAAAGCAATTTTATACAATATTTCCAAAAAATTTTGTGCATGGGACAAAGCTGGTGTACACTGGACCATCAGAAAGCAAAGGCGTCACCACTTCTGCTACCAATGAAAAAACATGTTGTTGTTTTTTTGGATTACTTCAGATTTTGGAATTCCAGTTAAGAGATGCAATCTGTATGGCACAAAAATGGTACTGCCTCCTGACACATTGGTCTGGGACTTTGGAGGACTTCGGGGGCCACACTTTGGGATCCTAAGAATCATTGCCCATTGCACTAGAAATGAATAAATTAACCACAACAACAGATATTCTCCCATTATGAAAGGCAATATTTTGTCATAGAAAGGGAAGCCCTTAAGAAAGGCCTTTGTATCACGGCTTCTTAAAATGAATATCCGAGAAGACATGATACATGGAAAATGAGGGGAGGGGGACAGAAATGTTTGCCCTCTTGTCTTTTGGAATTCTCCCTCTCCTTCTCTTTAAATGAAAAACAGATGCCAGAAACCCCAAGCAGTTCTTATGTAAAATAAAAGTGGTGTATTATTTCTAAACTGCTTCCTCTTTGCAAACAGACCCCGGAGGCAAGACTGAGCTTCTCCGGCATGGATTTAAGTGACAACTTCACCAAAGAAAAAAAACCCAAGCCTGCTTAAAAGGGGGGAAAATAAAATAAAAATAAAAACAAAAGAAATCCAGGCACTGTTCCTTATCTAGTTCCTCTGGAAAACAATACCCGTGACCATGCCAGTATCCAAGTAGGAAGCGAAAACGTCTCCAAGAACTACTGGAAGCTCATTCAAAGCCCTCACGCTGCAATTGTTTCAACCTGAGCAGCTCAGGTTGTGAATCTGGTTAACATCAGGCGAAACAGGAGAGGCAAATTAAGTAATTTCTCACCCATTAATAGATTTAACCAGCCAGAAGTTATTGGATCCAGGCCATGGAGATTGCCTTATTAAATTCCAAATACCAGAAGCCAGGTTTCCTGATACGGAGTGCTAATGAAAAATGAGTGGAATTTATGAGCACTTCAGATTTAATTAAAGCAGGGTCCCAGGTCCTTCATTTTCGTTCTCTGTCTGGGAGCTACAGCGACCCTCAATCATTGCGTTTCCATCAGAAGCTCAAAGGGATTCACTATTAAAACATGGTGACCAGAACACACCAATGTCCCTAGAGTTCTTGATATGAATCTCAACATGTTGGCTGTGTCATTTCTAAAATAAACCAATGAGAAACAAGGCATGTTTCCCATGTGTGCTTGAGGGACACATCACATCAACCTCAGTTCCAAATACAATTCAGGGTGCCCCAAATGCCAAGGCCTTATACCAGTTTTTCCTATACACTTGAAATCTGACATTCAGAAGGAGAAGGAACCAAGTACCATTGGAATCAAAGAATCATCAAGTTGAAAGGGATTGCAAAGGCTGTCTTGTCCAACCCCCCTGAGATGCAGGAATCCACTGCTAAAACATGCATAGCAGATGGCCATTCAACCTCTATTTGAATAGAAGAAGAGTCCATCCAAGGGAGTCGATTCCCCTGCAGAACAGCTTTTACCATCAAGAAGCTCTTCCTTCTGCTTAGCTGGAATCTCCTTTCTTGTCATTGCAACCATTTTTTCAGGTCCTATGATCCAAAACAGAAGAAAACAACCTTGACCCATCTTCCATTTGATAGCCATTCAAATATGTAAAGATGGATATTATATCACCTCTTCCTCTTCTCTTCTCTTCTCTTCTCTTCTCTAGGCTGAACGAACCAAATTCCCTCAAATATTTCTCATGGGTCTTGGTTTCTGGATCGTTTACCCTCTCGGTTACTTTCCCCTGAATTGTGGTGCCCAAAACTGAACACAGGATTCCAGGTGATATTTGACCAAAGCCGTATCAAGTGGTACTATTACTACCCTCCTTCTGGACACTATGCTGCCATTGATGCAGCCTAGAATTGGTTTGACTGTATCACTCCAAGGACAATCCTTCTATGCTCCGTATTTTCCTGCCTCCCATTGTGACGCCCAAACTTTAGGGAAGCAATCCAAGCTGCGGAAGGCTTTTTCCAAAACAGGTTCAGCATCTTGGATTAAAGGTTGTATTAAAACCCAGGCTGGACCCACCACCTCTTTGGCACAAGGTCTGCCACTGGTTGACAACGACAGATCACAAAAGGGAAGGCTCTCCAAACCGGTGGACTCTTCACCTGCCATGAAATTTTCATCATGCGCTCTGACTTAAATGCAGGAAAGAAACCGCCAACTATCCAGACACGTCGGGTTCCAATTTTGCAATTAATTGGGGCTGATATGAGTAGCTTGTTCCAGCCCCACATCTTTCATCCTGATGCCAACGTTGTTTATAGGCCTGCTCTCGACATCCAACATCTGCCGTTGCGCAGTAAACCGGTGGGAAGGAGTTCAAGAATTCCTTAATCAGTATATTAATGTCCCTTCTTGTATGCAAGTCAAATAAAAACAAGCACCACCAACTAACCAGAAACCACATTAATAAACATAAACATGAACAATAAACAGAATCAAGCTATGCCTGTCATTAAGTTTTTTCCCTTACTTTCTCTGCATGTGCACTTGCTCACCTATAAAAAGATACAACGGGCAGCCTCTCCAGTTACAACCCACAAAACTTCTGCATTCAGGAGGGGTGGATTTTCCACCAGTTCCCCAACACTTAATACTGGTGAAAGGCCCGCTGAATACAGAGTTACTGCACTGGGCCGCATGCATGGCTTTCTCCCAAACCTCCCAATTGATTTCTTCCTATGTGGCATTTGTAACCTGTGGAATTCACTGCCACAAGATGTAGTCCTAGGTCAGGATCCTACTGGGCCACTAACACAAGCTCTCTTGAGATGTCCGCATGGACTGAACCCGACATTTCCAGAAACAGCATTCATTGTCTAGTTCAGTGATTCCCACATTTTGGTCCTCCAGATGTTTTGGACGTCAGCTCCCAGAATTCCCGTCTTTGGCCCAAGTAAGCTGGGGATTCTGGAAACTGAAGTTCAAAACAGCTGGTGGATCAAAGTCTGGGAATATGTCTTGCCTTGATGATGACTGATGCCACCCATGTCAGTGGGATGGTGAAGCCACCCCAGGTTTTGGATAGCTTTGAAGGAGTGCTGAACCTGGGTTGAAGACCACAATTCAGCACCATGGATGGCTCACCAACATCTTGCCGCTCCTGGGCTCTGGAACAACCTGCCAGATGAGATCCGTCATATTACCACCCTAGAAGCCATTAGAAAGGCTGTTAAGATGGATCTCTTCCAGCAGGTCTTTCCAGATTAGCCTTTTTAGCCTTGCGTTCCCTCAGTGACATTATTGCCCCCGTTCTCTCCCCTCTCCCCCCCCCCAATAAAGATAGTCCTCTCCTTCTAAATCTATTCCCAATTTCAGTGGATTCCTTAAAGGAACATTTTTTAAAGACTCATTCTACTGTTTAATTCTTTTTTAATCGGTCTGTGATCAAGGTTTTTATGATTGGGGGGGAGAGTCGGGATTGGGGATGGTTTACTTTGAATTGTAATTTTATTATATGGTGTTTTTATAATTGTTGTAATCCGCCTTGATTCCCAATGGGAAAAGGTGGAATATAAATAATAATAATTATATTATTATTATTATTATTATTATTATTATTATCCTGATGGCTTCTGATCTGACAACTCCCTCCCAAGCCGCATCCCATGGAGAAAGCATCATCCACCTCCCAACGCAGCTGAGATTTAAGCGACCGAAAATCGAGATGTTAAATACTGGAGACATTACATGTAACACACACTGTTTGTCCTGTGGATTCCACCACACTGATCTTGCATAGAGTGTATGCACCCACATAATCCATAGCAATACATGGGTTATCTTCTGTTTATTATTATCACAAAATTGGAAGGGGAAACAAGGGTCATCTAGTCTAACCCTCTGCCAGTCCAGGAATACAGGGCTCAAGCAATCCTGAGATGTGGCCTTGGTTGAAATACCAACACAGAAACTATTCCAGTGCATGGTTAAAGATTTCTTACACTCACAAAGCTCTTCCTAATCTTTAGCCCTTGTATCCCCTCCCTACCGGCTATGTTGGTTGGGAATGCTGGTGCTGATACTCCAATATTTAACATCTTGATTTTCGGTTGTTTAAATCTCAGCTGCATTTCTGGGAACTGCAAATTATTAACTGTCCAAGCTGGACTCCAACTCCTAGCATTCCTTGCCATTGTCTGTACAGACTAAAGCTGCTGGGAACTGCAGTCTAGCAACAGTTCAGTTGGACTCCAACTCCCAGCATCTCTACACATCATCCATGGTGACTGGGGATGCTGGGGATCACAGTCAAGCATCTGTTGAAGCTGATACTCCCATTCCCACCTTTCTTTGCTATTGCCCTTGCTGGGTAGGGTTGATGGGAGATGCAGTCCAACAACACCTGGGGGGACATAACTTGATTATTCCCCCATTCCTTATGGAGATGTAAGCTTGCCTTTGCAAAGAGGAAATGTTCCTAACAAATGTGGGCAGAAAGAAATGTGTCTTCCTGAATTTTTCAAAAGGCAGAGACAGATGAAGGGGAGGGAAAGGCCTGTGTGGAGAAGCCGGGGAGGATGGGGGCAAATGTCCTCCTCTTCTCCTTTCCGTCTTGCCCTTAGGTAAGTCATGTGCAGTTCGTGCGCCAACTGCCTCCAGCTCCCTTAGACAAAAGGAGCCTTCTTCTCTGGCACCAAGAGAACCGCGCGTTCCCCTTGCTGTGACGAATTCTTTTGGCCATCTCCATTATCAGAAAAAGATCTTGTGACACTGGCTTATTTGGAGCTGTGCCTTTTCTGTCTGCCCCAGAAGAGATCCAAGGGCTGGCATTGTTTTATTTTGTCGCGGAAGACCCAAGAGGAAGAGAGCTTCTGCCCAAAAGGGCACCCAAACTGGGCACCCACAGATCACAGAACAAGCCTGGTTGCTGCCCTTCGAAGAAACAGGAGCTCCATTCGCCTCCGGTCAAAGCAAGGCATCTACAAGGTTCTTGGAGTATTTGCCGTTTATTATTCAATATTAACATTACACTTTCCCATCAGGCCCAATGAGGCAGCAAACCAGAAGTATACGGATAGCAATGCTGATCCATTTGTACAGTTGGCCTTCCATATCCATGGATTCTTTATCCAGAGTCACCCACCCACAGATTGAAAATATTCAAAAAATATTCATGAATTATTCTTATCCACAGATTCAAGCATCTATATCTTGAAAATGTTTTTAAAAGATATAATTTCCAAAAAGCAAACCTTGGTTTTGCCATTTTATGGCATTTTATTACGCCACTGTATTTAATGGGACTTGAGCATCCACAGATTTTGGATCCTAGAGCCAAACCACAGTGGATGACCAAAAGCCCACTGTATACAGTCACAGATTTTTTTATATATGGATTCAAGCATACACGGCTTGAAAATATTCAGAAAAAGCATAAATTCCAAATAGCAAACCTTGATTTTCCATTTTATATAAGATACACCATTTTGATATGCCATTAGATGGAATGGGACTTGAGCATTCATGGATTTTGTTATCCACGGTGCGTCCTGGAACCAGACCCCAGCAGATAACATGGGCCCACGGCATATATATATATTCCAAAAAGCAAAGCACTTTATATATGGGACACCATTTTATTATGCCATTGTATTTGATGGGACCCTATTACTCCCCTATCTCATAAAAAGAATACGAAGAAGACCAGAAAAAAAGATCCTTTGTTCTATGACAGAAGAGGAGAGTGAAAGCTATCCAACCCCAACAGGATCCATACCTTTAGTCCTCACAGTATGGGCTGAACTTTTTACAAAAACGCTGTTGAAATAATAAGACATTCCTGAACCATCTCCTTGAATCCCCCCCAGGCCCACCGACATCCTAAGAGACAACCTATACGATTTCTGGAGGTGGGGAAGAAGCGCAGAAAGAGAGGCAGAAACATCTTGAACTGGTAAATCAAATCGATACCATACGCCTGTGTCAGGCGACCTAATAAAAAGGGCCCCCAAATGCCCCCCAAGAAAAGGGTCTCCCAGGGAAGTGTGCCTCTATAATGCTTCAAAATCCTTGCTGGAGATTTCCAAAAATCCGCTGCAGGCAACACAGATGATGAGAAACTCCATGTGCAGCTCTGAGAGACGGAGACCTCTTGTGATAAATGCAATGGTAGCATACACAAATAAGTGGTGCCAGCGTTGTGTAATGGTTTGAATGTTGGACTATGATCCTGGAGAGCAGGATTCAAATCCTTGCTCAGTCACAGAAACCCTATGGGTGACCTAGGGCAAGTCACATTCTCTCAGCCTCAGTTGATGGCAATGGCAATTGGCAACCCCCCTCTGAAGGAACATGCCAAGAAAACCCCATGATAAGTTCAGCTTAGCATTGCCATAAGTTGGAAATGACTTGAAGGCTCACAACAACAACAATCACACACAAAAAGACATGGCAACTCTTCCCTGGAATATAAGGCCTCTTCTTCTCCACAGCCATTTCTCCCTATACAAACACTCTGATCTAATTTCAGTCTCTCAGACTGCATCCGCAAATAAAGTTTGATGCTACTTTAACTGACATGGCATCCTAGGATGGGTAGTTTGTTGTGGTACCGGATCTCGCTAATAGAGAAAGCTAAATATGTCACAAAACTACATATTCCGGAATTCCATAGCTTTGAGCCATGGCAGTTAAAGCAGTGCCAAAATGGATTAATTTCACCTCGTCGAAGCAGCCTAAGAAGATGTAGATGTAGTGTTGGCACCCCATGTTTGACACAGGAAAGGGGATTTTAAGAATATTTCTAAGTTTGTGTTACAGGGTGGATCAGCAATGGAGAATTAGGTTGGCAGCTGGGGATAGTGTGGGTAGAATTAGTTGTTTAAGTACCCAGATCTGCCATTGGCTTTGAGGGGCTGCGGGATGCCATCCGTGAAAAGGTCTGGATGGGATGCTTCTCTGCTGAAGATCACCTGCTGCATCACTGACCACCATTAAACTTTATCTAATAGCATTAACCTGCATTAGCATTTGGCACCAAAATCTTTTTCTTTTTGAAAAATATTTTTCCAGCTGCGGATGGTTGAATCTGCAGATGCAGAATCCGTGGATAAGGAAGGCTGACTTTAACACTGGTGTGCTCTGATAAAAAGTTTGGGAATTCCCGAGTGTGTGAGCGTGTTTATTTTATAATAAACCAACAGACGTTTCCTAATTCCGTATCAGACTCTGCAGGCCAAGCTGCGAATCCAAACCAACCACACTCAGAGCAGAGCGCAAATCAGCTTTTGCTAACCACCGATTCGAAATTCTCAAACCTATAAATTAAATTAATAAAAGGACAAAGGCTCCTTTTGTGCCTTTCCAAAGCCTGGAGGATTTTACCAATAATAAGACTGGAAAGTGATTTATACTCCTAGATTAAAAACTGGGTTGGCACGTAGAACTCTTCCAAAGAGAACAAAACTTCTCTTAACCCATTCGGGTAGAACCATTTAATGTCACCTGTCTTTGCAGATCCTTATTTTTAAAATCATCATCATCATAATCATCATCCTCATTTGCAAAAAGCAGTTACAAGCTGCATTGGTTTTGCAATCTGCACAAGTGAAGGATGAAAACCACACATGTTATCTAAGAGAGGAAGGAGAACAAACACACATGAAACAGAACTAATTTCCAAATGTTTACCCGAGAAAGTAAAACCCTGCGCTGAAAGATCAATCAAAATATAAAACATTGTTTATGGGCCGTGCGGAAAATATTATTATTTTTGAGAAGAAGGAACAAGTGCTTTCAAAAAAAAAGTTAAGCATGAGTTCATTTTTTTTTTACAAAATTTATCTTTCTCCCACAAGAATTAAACAGATTTTCTGCCACCCACAGCTACTCTCTCCTACTCCATCCCATCAATATGTTAAAAGACGATTCTGCCACCTACCATCTCCTTGATGGATGTGCCAATCACGACACCTGACAGCCCTTCTTCTGCCCCTTTGCCAGCTCCGCGTCCTCCCTCCCATTGATCGACCCCTTTGTGGAACATTAATTAACAGATATATCTCTTTTCCCCCCTTGTATCTCCCACTGTGGTTGCCAACTGCGCCACCAGAATCCTGAAAATCTCCATCCTATAAGGAAAAATTAAAAGAACAGAGTCCCTTTTTTTATATTGTATTTGGGAGGAAAAGAAAGACACTTGGTTGCATCCAGATTTACGCACACTTAGTCTCATTTGAAACGTGGTGTCGGAGGAGAGTTCTGCAGATACCACGGACTTCCAAAAAAAGACAAATAAATGGGTCCTAGGGCAGCATGGTATAATAGTTGGGGTGGCAGCTCCGAAAGAGATTCCTCCCCTTCCATGTTTTGCTCGGAGCAGGATAAGAGGGATGGCATGGGTCTTGGCATGTGGGCAACTAGATCAGCCAAACTGGCATGGCAAAAAGAACTGCAGGCATTTGGTGTCATGCCCTGCTTCCAGAACCTGGACATAGACTCTGACTCAGAGACTTAGGCTCTTGGCATGTGGAAATCTAGATCCAACAAACTGGACATGATCCAGCTATCCACACGGCAAAAAGAACTGCAGGCATTTTGTGTCATGCCTTGCTTCCAGAACCTGGACATGGACTCGTTTCTCAGAGACTGAAGCTCTTTACATTTGGACATCTAGATCCACCAAACTGGACATGATCGAGCTAGCCACATGGCAAAAAGAACTGCAGGAACTTGATGTCATGCCCTACTTCCGGAACCTGGACATGGACTCTGACTCAGAGACTGAAGCTCTTGGCATGTGGACATCTAGATCCACATGCCAAGAGCTTCAATCTCTGAGTCAGAGACTAGAAGAACATCTAGATCCACCAAAGTGCACACAATCCAGCTAGCCACATGGCAAAAAGAACTGCTGGCACTTGGTGTCACACCCTGCTTCCGGAACCTGGACATGGACTCTGACTCAGAGATGGAAGTAGTGGACATGCTGCTGAACCACAGCAGGAGGAGGTTCCAGAGCCACACATCTCGGAGACAGGCAAGAGTGCAGGACCAGCTGTGACAGAGAGTCCTGCTGCCCATTCAGATACAAAAGACAACTTATCCCTACCTACCTTCACTGTTTAGAGACAACAAAGGAAAGACTTGGGAAGGTATCAAAGGATTTATAGGAAGAAGCAATTCATTACTGCAGCAGCTGCATTGAGCTTCTGATCTATAAATTCCCAGCCCTGCCCTCCAGAGTCTTTGGGGATTATCTGACCTACCTTGCTCCTCACTGTGTTCCTGAACTCTGTCTTTGACCTGGACTGTGTTTGTGGACTCTGGATATCATTCACCTGATCTGGACATTGAGGAACTCTCTTGCTGGACCTGACACTTGTGAATGAACTCTATTTGGGACTAAGGCTTGTGTTTACTAAGGTAAAGTAAGTGCTGAACTGTAAGATGCTCTGTGACTTGGCTTGCTCAAAAGTTAGTCTCTATCAACTGTGTAGCAATCACCCTTTGGCTGGTTACCCAGAATCTGTTGTCCCCAACTTGTTCCCTTTGGAAAAAAGTTGGGTTAACCACGGATCCTCTCTAGAAATAGCCATACACCATGGAGCAAGGCCATTGCCATCTCAGACCAGTCACAGTTTTCCTTAGATGAACCTTTCGGCCATTTTAGCCATCATAAATCCTTCATCTCCTTAAGGATGATCTCTCATCCCAGGTTAGGTTGGTCTTGTCTGACTCATAAGAAGTGTAAAACAGAATCGTATCACACACCAAGGGCCAACGGGCATCAGAATGTGTGGTCAAATGGGCAACTGTACGGGCTCTTTGTTGAACCAGTTAACCCAGTAGTGTAGACACACCCTTGTGAGTTCAAGCCAGACACCAAATGTGTACAGGGAGAAAGAAGGTGTGGAGAGCAAACAACCTTGCCCAGTTTCTCACACAGGAGGCTGTGTGGAGAGTCACACTCTTTTTCTGTCTCCTTAGCTTCTGTAAAGAAAAGACATCCAAGTAAAATAATAATCAACCGGATTGACATTGGCAACCCTGTGAAATTCATGGCGTTGTAACTTGAAAGCATGTACGGGCGTGGAAAGGACCTTTAACAATGTGCTAGGTTATCAAGAAAAAAATATTAAGGGTATGTTTTAATTGCTTTTAATCCTATGCAGGGAACAACTCTGGTGCAAACAGTCTGGGTGATGCCTGTGCCATTCAGCTCCAAACCTGGGCTACATTCCTCTTGTTGTTGTTATTGTGAGCCTTCAAGTTGTTTCCGATTCATGGCAACCCTAAGGTGATCCTATGATAGGGTTTCCTTGGCAAACTTCATCATTGGAGGTTTGTCATGGACATCCTCTGAGGCTGAGAGTGTGTGATGTACCATGCTGTACATGGGGCTACCCTTGTGCCTAGTCTGGAAACTTCAACTAGTGCAAAATATGGCAGCCAGGCTGGTCTCCGGAAAAACCAGGAGTGACAAAATAACACCGGTCTTAAAATCTCTCCACTTGCTGCCTATCAGTTTCCGGGCACAGTACAGTGTTGGTTATAACCTTTAAAGCCCTACATGGCTTGGGTCCAACCTATTTGAGGGATCGCCTACTCCCATTTAATCCGCCCCACTCAGGTCCTCTGGGAGGAATTTATTGCAGCCTTTAAAAACCAGATTAACTGCAACCTCCCAGAGGGCCTTCTCTGCAATAGCGCCCAAGTTGTGTAACGGCCTGCCGGACGAGATCCATCAAATTTGCCAGCTTAGACAGCTTTTAAAAAGTTGTCAAGACGGATCTCTTCTGGCAGGCCTTTCCTGAATAAAAGCCCTCGGCCACAGAATGACTGCCCCTCACATCATGTATTAGCCCACCACTCTGCCCACGCTATATTTTTATTGTTGTATTTTTTAAAATTTTAATAGATATTTTAAATTTTAATTGTATCATGGTTGATTCTGTCTTAAGAGGGTGAAACTGAATGTGGATATTTTTAATGTGTTGTGAGCCACTTTGATTGTCTCATCACAGAAAAGTTTTATTTATTTATATTATTATTTAGCCAAGGTTCCCCAGTGGGTTTTCATGGCTCAGCGGGGATTCCCTAGAGGAACCTGGCCAATACAGACAGGACCGGAGATTGGAAGTGCAATGGATCACTGGTGGAGACGCAAGAACTGGACGACACGTAGCATTGTATATTGGAACAAAGGCTTGGTGAGACTCTCCCAGTCGAGTTTGCATTGATAATCCAAAATCAGATGGAATATTAAAGGGGGGGGGAGGCAAGGTCATGTAATGGACACAGAGGCTCTAGACAAGATGTGGTTCTTGCAATTCTACACCTGTTTAGCACGCTAGTCAATGGGCTCAAAGCCTCTTAACAGGTCACCGTGGAGAACTGGTTAGACGTTTGGAAGGATTAACCTGATTAGAAGTGAGATCAAGGAGGAAAGAGAAGGAAAGTAGACCAAAACTTGGGAGGGGGATAGTTTCAGGGGAGTTCAGGAGGGCTCTGGGTGGTCTCCTCCGAGAGAGTCCAGGAGCAATGGAAAGATGAAATCCGATCGCCTTACAGGAAGCTTTTTCAAGACTCAATACAAATCCCCCCCCCCCTTTAAAAAAATAAAATAGAATAGAAAAGAATCCAGAATGGAGAGTCATGTTACCCCTGAAAATACAAACTGGCACATTACCAATGCATGAAGGCTTTCTGATTGACATGCGCTCCTCGGAATGTCAAGCTCAGGAGGAGGAAAATGTTCTCTTTCCCTCCGGGTGCAAAGGAAACTCCCGGGAATGGCTCAGAGAGTTACATGTCCTGTGGGATTCTTCAAGCTATGGTTATACCCTTCTCTCCCCCCCCCCGCCCCCCCAATACAAAGAAATAACAGTGAAATAAAATGGGAGGAAAAGGGAGCTTTGAACAAAGTTGGAGTTAATTCTCCATCTTTTGGCGGTCTTTGGATGGGCATGTTTTAGAAATGCATGACTCTGGTTAGGCCAGCTGTTGGATTCAGGCCACAATAATAACGTAGGATCAGCCCTGACTACTACTACTACATTATTATTATTATTGTTATTCTTATCATCATTCTGCTCCTCTACGCAACGCAATCGGGGCGTCTTACAACATTAAAATATACAGTCCATATCCCCCAATTAGTTAGTTAGTTGGTTAGTACCTGGATGGGAGGCCACCAACAAAGAGCAGGTGGCTGGAGGCTTTATTTCAGAGGAAGGAACTGGCAAAAAGCCACCTCTGAGTATTCCTTGCATAGAAAATCCTATGAAATTTATGGGGTCACCATAAGTCTATGGGTGACTTGAAGACCGATACATATAGAGAGAGGCAATACAGAGGGATCTAAAGCTGTTTGCTGATATCCATGTTTCATATTTATGTAGGGACCATTTTTCTCTCCTGGACACACACGTGAAACATGGGCTGCATCCGCACTGCAGAAATAATGCAGTTTGATACCACTTTAACTGCCATGACTCAGTGCAATCAAATCCTGGGATTTGTTGTTTGTTGTGGCACCACAGCTCTCTGTCAGAGAAGGCCGAATATTTCAAATCTACAAACTATGAAACCCAGAATTCCATACCATTAAGCCATGGCAGTTAACACGGTGTCAAACTACATTATTTCTGCAGTGCAGACAAGACCACAGACACACAAATATGTCATGTCTCCAAATGCACCAGGAAGGTGGTCTCCTCCCCTGTTTAAAACAACTCTTCCAAACTGTAGATCACAGTGTCCATCTATACCCACGAAATACTATTAAATATTTGGCTCATGGTTTTCCTCCAGAAAAAAAAAGATTATATTCCATTTTGAAGCGAAAAGAGGTGATTGCCTTCCAGCTTGGCACAGCTGTATGTTGGAGAAGGAACACTTTGCAACCAATCCCCAGTTTGTAACCCACCCCACCTCCTTCCTCGGCCCCTTTGCAAAAGTCTGGCTTAAGACGCAAATCCTACATCATCACCAGACCATCACATTCCCTGCCCTCTGAAATCAGCCCAATCTGCCTAGCCCTGCTTGTTTTTATCCTAACACAACCCTGATGATGTGAATTGTCAGCTACCGCATTATTATTATGGCCTGAATCCAACGGTCAGCCTAACCAAGTCATGCAATTGATTGCTGAACAGTAACTGAACACTCTCAGCAAATCGCATTCGTTCCATGGGTCAGTTCTCCTTTGCAACTGGATTTAGGCCTATTATTATTACTACTACCATTAGTAGCAGCAAATAATTTTGGGGCTGATCCCCTGGTGTACTGATTCGAGGTTGAGAGCAAGGCAGTTGCCGCCTCCAAAGTATTGTGAATTATTCCTGCCATTATTTGTTTCTCAAAACACAACTAACTCTACTGAAAGATCTTGCTTCCTCCACTGCTTACTCTGCAAAAATGCCTTGCGTCTCCTCCACATCAGTGTCTTGCCCAGTTTACTTGGAAGTCTGGCTTCTCTCTTGGACTTAGAACCAAATCAAACCCTTTCCACTCATTTATGTTTTGGCCACGCTATTCAGTACACATCCTGAAAATGAGACATGGCGAGAAGTGGAAGGGAAATTTTCCTGGCTGATGATAATGATGATGATGATGATGATGATGATGATATTAATAATAAAATATTTTTATCCCACCCTTCTACGCTATGCATCCATAGATATATATTTTTTTTCTAGAATCATTGGAAGAGTTGTTGGAAAAGATCCCAACCCAAAGCTTCTGACTGTGCAGGAATTCAGCACTTGGAGCATCTTGAACACTTGGGCATTTATTCTTTGTTTTAAAACCTCCAAGGGAGGAGCGTTCAGTAATCTGTAGGATTAGAGCAATCAAGCAAGTAATTTGAAGTCTCTCACCAAACTACCTATCCCAGGAAACAGAGACATAGGACTCTTTCAAACGGGGAGGAATTTCTCCCAACTCCGAATGGAGCCAATGTGGATTTATGTAAATTCGCTTGTTTAGCGAATTTACATGAACCCCTGCTCCGTTCGGAATTACTTCCCATTACCCGAAAATAACCCCCTCCTGCCCGAATTTGCATGCAAAGCTTTAATTCGCAATAAGGTAAAACCCATGATTGCATTCGAATTGGCTTCCCTCTTGCCCGAATTTGCATGTGAAGAGTTAATTTGCAATAACATAAAACCCATGATTGCATTCGAATTGACCTTAAATTATACTTCCAATTTAGCCTTGTATGAAAGAGTCCATAGAATCATAGAATAACAGAATCGTTGAGTTGGAAGAGACCCCCAAGGGCCATCCAGTCCAACCCCACTCTGCCATGCAGGTACTCACAATCAAAACACCTCCGACAGATGGCCATAGTCATGTTAGTCTGAAATATCAGTATTCAAAGGGCTTTGTGTAAAAAAAGTTATAGCATAAGGTTTTTTTTGAAGACTTGATCTATAATATCTAAGGAAAGAGACCACATCTACAAAAGCTTATGCTACAACCTTTTTTGCTCAAGTAGTATCAAAGGTGCTACAAGAGCCCTCTGCATATCCCAGGACAGTACAGAATTAGAGAAATTTAGCAAGTAACTCTAAGTCCCTCACCAAACTACACATTGCAAGGGTTAAATCAGCTGAGTATATAACTCAAAAGTCTCATACCAAACTACATAATCCAGGATGCTGTAGGATTAAAGCAATCAAGTATGTAAATACAAGTCCCACACCAAACTATGTATCCCCAGGATGATGTCGGATTTGAGCAATTCAACAGGTAACTGCTAAGACCCTCGCCAGACCATCTTTTGTCATAATCTTTTAAATTGGATTTTATTCTTGGAAGGAGTGGTGTATCTTAAATACTATAATAATTTAATTTGTAAATACTGTACAGTGCACCTGCGCCATGCACAGATTTCAGCATACGCTGAAAGCCGCACCAGAAGAAGCAATGGCACATTCTGGAAGAAGCAATGGTGTGCACGCTGCGGGCGCATGTCCCGTTGTTTTTAATGGGGCTCCAGCATACACGACGTTTCCCTTATGCAGGGGGCCGGAACAGATCCCCCGCGTAAGAGAAGGGCCCACTGTACTTTTGGCTGGAAGAGCAGGGTATAAATATATTATTGTTGTTGTTGTTGTTGTTGTTGTTGTTAGTTTAATTCCATTTTAATACCCACTGTTGTATTCTTTTAATTGTGTTGTGTGCAATTTGTAAGCAGCTTGGGGTCCCAATTTTTTTGAGGGGGGAAGCAGATTTGATGATGATGATGATGATAATGATGATGATGATGACGACGACGACATATCCCATGTTTCTGTAGGATGCAGCCTGCTTTAACTGTGCAACGTCGATGCGTTCACTAGGTCATCTCCAAGTGGAAATGAAATTAAAGAAAGAAAGACGAGATGGTTTGCGCACACAGAAGAGAAAGAGGGGGGAACGTAAATGGCATTTGCCAGGTGGCTGTGCCCACCGCATCTATCCGGGGTTCAGCAAGTGCCAGTAATGAGCCCGTCAATCAGAAAGCGAGGCAGAGACAAAGCAGAAAGCAAAGCAGAAGACGGCTTCCCTGGGTGGCTCACCTCATAATGGTAGTTCATGCACGTCAGATCTCTCCAGCAGCGATCGCCTCGGATTTTAATCAAGCCCTGTCAAGGAATCGTGGGGGAAAGCAAGGAATGAGATGAGTATTTCCATCACAGTTCTGACAAGAGTTTTATACACAGCCAAATATGCATTTCTGGCCTTCATTTCATTCTCAGCTCTTCATTGTTTCTATTTGCAACCCTTTTCCGTTTGCTTCAGGAGAGCAATGTGAGTTATCGTGCGCATCACCTAACATTGGAGTGTCCCCCCGTGGCTCCTGACTGCACTATCTGCCCCGCAAAAAGACTCACAAATTCAAGTTAAACCAGTGATTTCCCCTCCCCAACTTGGTGCCTTCCAGATATGTTTGACTGCAATCCCCATCATCCACAGCCCCGCTCCTGCTCAGTGCAGACATTAGAGAAGCTTTGCAAGAGAACTGCTCAGGCTTGACCAAAAATACCTCCAGCAAAGGAGAGCTTTCCATCTTCCAGCAAAATAGATCTCTCCATCTAGTTGCTTTGGTCATTTGGCCTAATGGTTATCAGATATCTGCTTCTCTGCAAGAAGGCTTTTCTAAAAGAAAAGATTGTCCAACTGCACAAATGCCCTTCAAAACAACGCACAATACTTTGTCCCTTGCCTACACCTTGTCTATTGCAGTGGTTTCTCTATAGGAGTCAATAGTTCTTATCTACTATATTGCAATGTTATCAGCCTTCTCTGTCAGACACAGCAAACTACAAATCCCAGGATTCCATAGCACTGAGCCATGGCTGTTAAAAGTGGTGTGAAACTGCTTCACTTCTAGAGTGCAGATGCAGCCACACACACACAAAGCTGTGCGCTCTTCCACACTGTAAAACTAGAGGCTAATATATTTTGGCATCCCGATATCTTGTTTATGTTTGAATCTCTTAAAACACCGTAAGGCCAAACCTTTTCTGTTCCTCGGCATCATTTAGCTTTGTTTAAGGACTGTATGCAAAAAAATCTGGAACAACAGAGCTCTTTTGCTGTAAACCACGGAGCTACTTTGCCTCAGATTCAAATAGATTCTGGATAAGCAAACACAGTTTGCAAATTATCCTGTTCCCTGGTCAACAGGACAGTTAGGTTGGGTGCAACTTGCTGGCAAAGTCCCTTAGAAGGAAAAAAATGTGAAAAACTGGTGGTTCTACATCATAGTGATGATTGCAATGGATCACGGAGTTGGAAGGGGTCCCAAGGATCATCTAGTCCAACCCTTTGCCAATGTACAAATTCACAGTCAAAGCATCCTTCAGAGGTAGCTCTCCAAAATCTTGTTTAAAAAATTCCAAAGACAGAGAGTCCACTATCTTTTGAGATAGACACTTCCAACATCAAACAGCTTTCACCATCAGGACAAAAATAAGAACCTACAGTTGGCCCTCCTTATCCACAGATTTTTTCATCCATGGATTTGAGCATACACAGCTTGAAAATATTCCCCCAAAGTATAAATTCCAAATAGCAAACCTTGTTTTTCCATTTTATATATGGGACACCATTTTGTTGTGCCCTTATATTTAATGGGACTTGAGCATCCATGGATTTTGTTATCCACGGAGGGTCCTGGAACCAAACCCCATCGCATGACAAGGACCCACTGTACTGTTGGCAATTTGAACTCAAAGTTTCTGGCCCAGGATTAAACAGCCTTCTTTCATCTTCCATGTGATTACAACGATGATGATGATGATGATGATGATGATGATGATGCTTTATTTATATCCCACCTCTCTTTCCATGACAATCGAGGCAGTTTACAGATTAAAAATACATACAACCCTCATTCCAATAATTCCCACCTTCCCCTAAAACATCAGATTAAACAATTAACTATTAAAAATACATTAAACAACATCATCATATCCAAAGGACAAAGGTCTACAGCATATTCAAAGGGACAATATAGTTTGTTGGTGGCTGGTTTTACTATTCAGGAAAGGCCTGCCAGAAGATCTTTCTCTCTCTCTCTCTCTCTCTCTCTCTCTATATATATATATATATATATAAGAGATATCTCAAAATAGCTATCCGATACATTTTTCTATCTTCTCCAACCTAACCATATACACATACACATAGAAACATGCATAGAGTATTTATATCCCTTAAATGCATTTTGTTGTTGTTGTGTACCTTCAAGTTGTTTCCAACTTATGGCAACCCTAAGGCAAACCCATCACAGGGTTTTCTTGGCATTTTCTTGGATACTGATGGACTGTAACTTCTAGCATTCCTCACCACTGGATATTCTGGCCGTGGAGCTTCTGGGATCTGCAATCCAACAATATTTGGAGGATTGCATGATCGGCCACCCCATTCTATGTGCACAAAATGTCTCCACGAAAAGAGGAATCCTAAACCAACCTAAATCCATCCTAATGCAGAGAGACTGTAATGGACAAGTAGTAGTCAAATGGAAACATTCACCTGTCACCTGGAGATGGTTCAAACCCCCATTCAACAACAGGTTGAATCCCCCTTATCCGAAATACTTGGAATCATGAGTGATGGATTTGGATTTTCTTTTTTTGGATTTCAAAACACTTGTACAGTTGTCCCTTGTTATCCACTGGTATCCCCTGTGGATACTAAAATCTGTGGATGCTCAAGTCCCACTAGATACAATGGTGTCCCTTATATAAAATGGCAAAATCAAGGTTTGCCTTTTGGAATTTATATCTATTTTGAATATTTTCTAGCTATGGAGGCTTGAACCCGTGGACAAAGAATCTGTGGATACGGAAGGCAAGCTGTATTTGAATATGTATACGTAATGAGATACCTTGGAGATGGGACCCAAGTTCAAACACAAAATTCATTTACGTATGTTTCATATACACCTTATACAAATAGCACAGAGGTAATTTTATACAATATTTTTCATAATCTTGTGCCTGAAACGTACTTCGTGTACGCCAAACCATCAGAAAGCAAAAGTGTCACTATCTCAGCCATCCATGAAAAATGTGTTGGCTTTTGGAATATTTCAGATTTTGGAAATCCGGAGAACGGAGATCCAACCCGTACAAAAAAAAATTATTTATTTGGAAATATTTATACCACATTTAGATATAGGAAAGCTGTGGAATGTCACTGACAACATTTTTTCATGATCAATACGTAAATTCCAAGCTTGGGATTTCTTCTGCTATACATACTGAAAAATGTCTAGATGTAAATTTGGGAATGGCTGTGCTCACCCTTAGCCCCCCTCTCCAAAAACACCTGACCAAGGCCAGCTGGAAAATTTGGGCCATGATCTTTTCACGCTCTTTTAAAGGAAGTAAAGAAGGGAATAAAGGTTCAAAGGTCAAAGGGATCCTGGGATCCTGGCCTTCTGCACCGACTTTGCAGCCAGCATCACCTTCCCAAGTTACGTTTCAAAGACCCAGCTGTCCATACACACCTGCAATTCAAAAACCATGGGAAAAGACTATATACAATGAGAAACCCAAGACTGGCCTTCCGTTTTCTTAGGGGTGGTGAGCACGATCCACAAGTCCCACGTATATTGTGAGTGGCTCCAAGCTCTGACAAATATTGGACAACACAGACTGAAATGATAAAATAGATACCTAGCATACATTACCCTTGAATTCAATGGCATCACTAAGGTTGGCATCACGCAATGCGGTAACACATGGTGCCACCCCTCTGCATTTTTCTCCCATCCCAAATCATTTGTCCCAACCATTCTTTCCACACCAAATGATATGTCACAACCACTGCCATCACAGTCAGTGATATGCGGGAATTACGATTTCTGAATAACATTAGTCCAAAAAACATTCTTAAGGATTTTTTTTTGTACTAATGGTATTCATAAATTATAATTTCTGCACAGCACTGAATGTGAAGGCAATGGCCGTGACATAAACAACTAGCAAAATTAATATTTGACCTTTAAATTACATAAGCACAGCCTAAACATCTTTCCATATGCATCGTTACATATGGTTAAAGCAAAAATTTGGTAAGATGTAATGTTTCCAAAGAAAATTTTCAGAGAATAAAAGGTTACCATTGGAGGACTCCACATACACGACCATGAACAGAATATATTTGCTGCCCAGTGGCCAAAAATGGACACCCACATCCATAAGGGAACTTATAAATGTTTTAACTTTATAAATTGTTCATTTATATATATATATATATATATATATATATACATACTTTTATTAATTTTTAATTTTATAATAAATAATAATAATAAAATATTTATTTATATCCCGCCTCTCCCTTCCAGGATCTAGGCGGATGGTTTTAATGTGTCCTATTTTATGCCGGCTGGTTTTAATGTGTCCTATGCTGATGTGTTTAAGTGGTTTTATGGATTTTAATCTGTGTCATACTCCGCCTTGAATCTTGGAAAGAGGCAGGTAAGAAATCAAATTAATTCTTGCTGTTGTTGTTGTTATTGTTTTTTGTGTTGTTTTAAAATCTGTATTGTCTTCAATACATTGTTGACTGCCTTGAGTCCTGTTATTAGGAGAAAGGTGGAATATAAATGAATAAAATAGTAAAGAGGAGGAGGAGGAGGAGGAAGAAAAGGATGTGACACCAGTAAGATTCCTTCTCCCTTGCTTTCAAGACCATAAAACCACTCCGTTCTTCTCTGTTATACTTTGGAGGCATCTCTAAAACAGGCAGACATGCATCAAAATAAATTTTTAATTCATATCCTCCTGTCAAGCAAAACCCATTCCTTTTTATCTTATATGACCTGTTTCCCCCACCAACATCAACAGCCTCCCATCGCAATGGTAAATCCTGAATTATTAAAATGCCATTCACACTCTAAGCCAGTATGATCCGCATTCATACTTCCCTTCTGCTGCTTTTCTTTTAGAAATACCTGACAAAAATGGTTGCAGGTGTGCGTATATCGGGTGGGGGAGATGGGACATGAGGATAAACAGTTTTATTCCTATCTGTTGAATATCCCTCCCATTTTTAACCATGCCGATGAAAAGGCTTTGGAGTCCACGCCAACACCAAGCGTCAAAAAGAACAAAGCCATCTTTGAGATTCCTTTTCTCCTTCAGGTCAATATGAATTCCTGAAATGTTGGTGCTGGAAAGGGAGGAGAAAGGATACAGGCTGACAACAGGAATGGCTTAAAAGGAAAATAAGAGGAGAATGGAGAACTAGTGACTTTGAAGGGACATCTCCCAAATTTATACTATTACCACCATGGAGGACTCATATTTGAAAACTTTTTTTACTAGGGGACACCAAACCAAGCATTTCTGAAAGGGTAGCCTGTTTTGCTTTTAAAACATCAATTATAGAATCATAGAATCGTAGAGTTGGAAGAGAGCCCAAGGGCCATCCAGTCCAACCCCCTTCTGCCATGCAGGAACTCTCCATCAAAGCATCCCTGACAGATGACCATCCAGCCTCTGTTTAAAGGCCTCCAAGGAAGGAGACTCCACCTCCTCCATGGGAAAAGTGTGTTCCGCTGTCGAACAGCCCTTACTGTCAGGAAGTTCCTCCTAATGTTGAGGTGGAATCTCTTTCCCTACAGCTTGCATCCATTGTTCCGAGTCCTGTTCTCTGGAGCAGCAGAAAACAAGCTTGCTCCCTCCTCAATATGACATCCCTTCAAATATTAAAACAGGGCTATCATATCACCTCTTAAACTTCTCTTCTCCAGGCTAAACATCCCCAGTTCCCTAAGTCGTTCCTAAGTCATAGGGCATGGTTTCCAGTCCCTTCACCATCTTAGTGGTCCTCCTTTGGACCCGCTCCAGTTTCTCCACATCCTTTTTGAATTGTGGTGCCCAGAACTGGACACAGTATTCCAGGTGGGGCCTGACCAAAGCAGAATAGAGTGGCACTATTACTTCTCTTGATCTAGACGCTATACTTCTATTGATGCAGCCTAAAATTGCATTGGCCTTTTTAGCTGCCGCATCGCGCTGTTGACTCATGTTCAACTTATGGTCTACTTGGACTCCTAGATCCCTTTCACATGTGGTCTCATTCAGCCAGGTGTCCCCCATCCTATATCTGTGCATTTCATTTTTCCTCCCCAAGTGCAGAACCTTACATTTCTCCGTGTTGAATTTCATTTTGTTAGCTCTGGCCCAGCTTTCTAGTCTATTCAGGTCATTTTGAATTTTGATCCTGTCCTTTGGGGTATTAGCTACTCCTCCTAATTTGGTGTCATCTGCAAATTTGATAACTAGGCTCTCAATACTGTCATCCAAGTCATTAATAAAGATGTTGAATAGCACTGGGCCCAGGACAGAACCCTGTGGGACCCCACTTGTCACTTCTTTCCAGGATGAAAAGGAGCCATTGTTGAGCACCCTTTGAGTTCGGCCACTCAACCAGTTACAAATCCATGTAACAGTTACCTTGTCTAGTCCACATTTTACAAGCTTGTTTGCAAGAATGTCATGGGGAACCTTGTCAAAGGCCTTACTGAAATCGAGGTATACTATATCCACAGCATTCCCTTCATCTACCAAACTGGTAATTTTATCAAAAAAAGAGATCAGATTTGTCTGGTATGACTTATAAGGAGGAAGCTGTCTAAAGCCCTGGTGGCGCAGTGGTTAAATGCCTGTACTGCAGCTACTCAGTCAAAACCATAAGGTGGCGAGTTCAAGACCAGCAAAGGGCTGAAGCTTGACTCAGGCTTGCATCCTTCCGAGGTTGCTAAAATGAGTACCCAGATTGTTGGGGGCAAGTAGCTTACAGTTGTAAACTGCTTAGACACTCCTTGGGCGGTATAAAGTGGTATATAAATGAAGCTGTTTGTTTTAAAGATGCTGGTTCTGTTACAGGATAGATCTGAACCCCAACTATTCCCAATTTTTCCCACCCGGAGTGAACACCTTCCAGGCCTTCCAGTAGAAGCATACTATGGAATTGCACTGGAGGGCCTAGAAATGCCTAGAGAAATGTTCTCCATAAGCACTTCTAGGTTGTTGTTGTTGTTAATGGCCCTTGAGTCATCCTTGATTCATGTCAACCCCGTGGATGAGACACCTCCAAGACTGACTCCACTCAACCTCTCTGCTGAGGTCCTGCAGGCTCAGGTCCATGTCTTCCTTGATGGTACTGTATTCAACTATCTGGCATATGGTCTTCCTCTCTTTCTACTGCCTTCCAGCCTTCCTAGCATTATCTTTTCTAATGATTCATTTTGTCTCATGATGTGGCCAAAGTACGACAGCCTCAGTTCAGTTGGCTTCCAGGGAGAGTTCAGGCTTGGTCTGTTCTAGGTGCCATTTGTCTGTCTTCTTGGCCATCCATGGTATCCTCAGCCCTCTTCCCCATCTGTTCTTCTTATCTGTTTTCTTCACTGCCCATTTCTCGCATCCGTACATAGGAATAGGGAATACAATGGCTTGGACAATCCTCACTTTAGTGTTCAGAGTTATGACTTTTTACATTAGAATCTTGTCCAGTCTTTTCATAGCACCCTTCCCAAGCCTAGTCTTCTACTGATTTCTTGACTGCGGTCTCCATTCTGATCAGTATTTGAACCAAAGTATGAGCCAACGCGATGTAGTGGTTTGAGTGTTGGACTGCGACTCTGGAGACCAGGGTTCAAGTCCAGGTTCGGCCATGAAATCCGCTGGGGGATCTTGGGCAAGTCACATGCTCTCAGCCTCAGGGAAAGGCAATGGCCAATCTTCTATGAACATATCTTGCCAAGAAAACTCCATGATGGGTTCACCTTAGGGTCGCCACAAGTCAGAAATGACTTGAAGCTACACAACACACTCACACATGCAAACTCTTTGACTATTTCAATTTTCTCTTTGTCTGGGATGAATTCTAGGTTCTCCAGTGCTACTCTATGGGATGCTTGCGGAGGAAGATGACCATAGAATAGCAGAATACGTAGTTGCCCTCCAACTCTTGGAGGAGGGCATTGTGAAGTCTCCTTCTTACCACGGCATGATCTCCTCCACGTAGTTTTAGCCACATGGGAGAATTATAATGCACAAATATGACTCACCACTTTAATTTATCCATCATATTCAAGCCAAGCCAAGTCATGTTTTGTCACTAGGGTTCACAAACCAAATAACTCAAGCGTAAAAGTAAAATAACATTGATATTAAAATGCACATTGAAATGCCTAAAACAGCCAAATCAAATTGTTCATCCCAACAAGAGTAGACCCATTGAATCAATAGAACTTACCCAAGGGTTGACTTGCCAAGTCCCCCTGATTTTAATAGGGCTGCTCTAGATGGGATGAATAATCGGATTTTAGCTAATATATACAAAACAATACTAACGTACAATAAAATAGTTCAAAGCATATCCATTTACTGCCCGAAATAATATTTGGGTTCTTGTTTTAACTGCACAAAATTATTCATTATATTTATTTATTTGACCTGGTTTTGTCTCCTTAGTTTGCAAGCCTAATGGCTGCGTCTGTCTCTTTTCCCTTTATTGATGGGAGTATTTTCAGAGGACAATAATTGTCCCCAAAAATGGGATAAATACAGAGATTCATTGCAAACTAAGAAGAAGAGACACACAACAAAAAGGAAGGGGAGTAAAAGAAAAACAGACCAAGGACAGTCTTCAAGATGCAGAACAAAAAAATTCATAAGTGGTAGAGATTGGGAAGTTACTTTTTAAAAGTAATGTGTGATTATTACCCATTGTATTATTTGTGGCAAGCAACACTGCCCTTAAAACCTTACCATGTTTTAAAAGTAACTTGTGTTGCTTGTCTCTTGTTGCTTTTCTATTACTTTCTGTTACTTAAACAATTAAGAATAATAATGGCATAAGATTTCTGGTCAAAGTGCTTCCAAAAATGGCCTACAAAAGTTTTTAAATGTACAGTAAGCCCACCATGTCCATGGATTTTTTTATCCATGGATTCAACCATCTGTGGCTTGAAAATAGATTTTTTAAAAAAATCTAAATTCCAAAAGGTAACCCTTCATTTTGCCATTTTATATAAGGGGCACCATTTAACTACACCATTGTACAGTTGGCCCTCTGCATTTGCGGCTTGACTTTTGCAGATTTGATTATTTGCGGTTTTGATTTAACATGTTCTCTCTAGGAATCTCTAGGTCCTCCAGCACAACTTTGCAAGACATTGATCATAGAGTTGTGCCGGAGAACCTAGAAGTTCCTAGAGAAAAGACTTCAACAACAACAACAAAACAACAATATTAATAATAATAATAATAATAATAATAAAATTTATTTATACCCCGCTCCTTTGAGATCAATCGAGGCGGCATTTACTCTAAGCATTTGTATGTCTTCCAACGTGATTCTATGATCAATCTCTAGCAGATGTTGACCACAGAGTTTCATTGGAGGACCTGAAGAAGCCTACAGAGGTGTTCTCCTAGGTAAAACAAATTGTCTTTTTTATTTTCATTTGTTCCACATTCATGGGGTCCTTCACCCCTAACCCCAGCGAACGTGGAAGGACCACTGTATATAGTGGGACTTGGGATGGATTTTGGCATCTGTGAGGGGTCCTGGAACCAAAACCCAGCAGATACCAAGAGCCCAATGTAATACAGTGGGCCCTTGTTACCCACTGGAGTTTGGTTCCAGGACCCATCGTGGATACCAAAATTCATGGATGCTCAAGTCCCATTAAAAACAATGGCATAGTAAAACAGTGTCACTTATATAAAATAGCAAAGTCAAGGTTTGCTTGTTGGAATTTATATTTTGGGGGATATTTTCAATCTGGGAATACTTGAATCCGTGGATAAAAAATGCGTGGATATGAAGGGACGACTGTATTTAACAGTCACCGGTCCAGACTATCCTGTGGCCAACATGGCAGTTCCCCCCTGACTAGCTAACAGGGTCTCCAAGGTGGGATACAACTGCTCACAGGACAAGACCAGTGACAATTGGAGACCCACGTTGGGTGCCACAGTCAAGAAGGCCCTCTTGCAAGTCCTTTCCCCATCATATTGCCTCTTCTGGTAGGACACGGAGGAATCTCCTCCAGCAGATCTATGGACAGATCCATATAGGGAGAACTACACCTTCAAGAACTGAGGTCCCGAGCCATTTAGAGCTTTGAATGCCATTGGCAACATCTTGAATTCTACCTAGGAGTAAAATTCCTTAAGGCCAGCATTATGTGTCCTCTGTCCAGGATATGGCCCTCTGTATCCACAGATTCTGCATCCACAGATTTGACCATCCATGTCTTGAAAACATTCAAAGAAAAATCCCAAAAAGAAAAGCTTGATTTGCCCATTTTATATAAGGGACACCATTTTACTTTGCTGTTGTTGTGTGCTTTCAAGTTGTTTCCAATGGAGTGGTTTACCCCAAGGCAACTCTATCATGGGGTTTTCTGGGGTTGAGGCTCACCTAAGGTCATCCAGTGGGTTTCCATGGCCGAACGGGAAATTGAACCCTGATCTCCAGATTTGTAGTCCAATGCTCAAACCATTACACCATTTTACTACACTATTGGACACAATGGGACTTGAGCATTCATGGATTTTGGGAGCCAAAGTGGGGTCCTGGAACCAAACCTTGTAGGATACCAAGGACCCAGTATATAGTACCCCCATCAGCAACCTTTTGCACTAGCTGTACTTTCAGGGTCTTCTTCAAGGGCAGCCCCAAGTACAATGCTTTACAGTAGTCTAGTTAGGAGGTTACCAGGGCATGGAAAACTGTCTTGGTTATCCTTTCCACCCCTTCCTTTCTTCCCCTCCCACCCCAATCTATATTTTCAGAAAACATCCTTCTCCAGAAGATAGATAGCAAAGTTAACAAGACCGGATCAGAGCGTGATTGACTTTGAAGCTTAGGACTAAGTCCGTGAGACATCTCAAAGAAGCTCAGTGTGTTAGCAATGTGGCCTTTTACCCTATTGATTTCAGGGATGTGGGGGGAGAGAGAGGGATAATGGAAAGCCACAGAAGCCTCTTGCCAAAGAGCTCTCCCTTGGACCAATGAAGGGAGATGAGAAAGAAAGCTCAAAGAGTTTGCTCAGAAGTCAAGTCTGGGATCCCTGCGGAGCAGAGGCGGCCTGCAGCTGGGAGGTCAGAGGTGGGGAGGCTGCAAACATCGGCTTCCCAAAAATTCCCAGGAAGTTTTGCTCCAGAAGTCCGTCCCTTCTGATTTCTAATGCATGGGGGCGGACGGGGTGAAGGAAAGGAAAGAAGGAGAAAAAGGAAAAGAAGAAGAAGAGGAAGAAGAAGAAAGCAGCCTTTATGTCCCAACCCAGCCCACGTTAATGCAATAAAACCAATTGGGATCATTACTCTCCCTTTCAAAGGCATAATGGAGAAAGGAGGAAGATGTTGCTGCCCATTAAAGTCTCTGGCTCTGAGCCACTTGCTTTCTTTTTTTAAAAAGAGGAATGCAACTCCCTTGTGGTTTATTACAGAACGAGCTCTAACAGGATTAGATCGGAGCAGCCGACTTCATTCAAAATAAACTTAGGGAGACCCAGGATTGTAGCTCTGGGTGCGTGTCTGTTAAATGAAGATATCGCCCCACAAGTGAGAAGTCTGCCTTCCCAAAAAGTTCCCAGATTTCCAGCATTGCACAGAATGGGATGCTGTAAACAGTGCACACATGTATATCCCCCATGTATTAATGCAGTTTGATATGGGTTTGACTGCCCTGGCTCCATGCAATGGAACCAGGGATTTGTAGTTTGTTGTGGCACCATAGCTCTGTGACAGAGAAGGCCAACCATCTCACAACACTACAAATCCCAGTATTGCACAGCATTGAGCCATGGCCGATGAAGCAATGTCAAACTGCATTAATCCTGCAGTGAAGATGTCACCTAGGACATTGAGGGACCAAGGTTCAAATCACTGCTCAGCCATGGACACCCATTGCATAGAATCATAGAAATTTAGAGTTGGAATAGACCACAAGGGCCATCCAGTCCAACCTCCTGCCATGCAGGAACATGACCATGGGCAAGTCACACTCTCTCAGCTTCAGACGAAGATAAAGGCAAAAATCGCATCTGAACAAATCTTGCCCAGAAAATCTGGGCTAGGTAAGTCAGAAACAACTTGAAGGCACACAATCACAGCAAAAACGTTTGCTGGTCACCTCCGACAACCAACATCACTGGACTGTATCTATACTTTCTGAATAAAGGTTTTCTGGGTTTTAACTACTGAAGCCTGGATATTCTGAACTTGGTACCCTGCCACACTTGACAGGAGGCAAATCAGGCTTCAGATAAACTCACAGGGGTTTGATTTAGCAGCAGAAGGAATAAAGAAGCTTTGTGCTTCATTTGGCTTCATGGGGCAGATGCCTCAAAAGCCAGCGGTCAACATAAACTGCAGTAAACTGCCGTGTCCTGATGCAAATCCGCAACGCCGCTTGCTCTTAATTCCACGCCTCCCACACCACCGCCATGCTCTCCCAGCAAACATGCTTTGAGCAGGCTTCCCTTGGGTGCAAGGGCTGCGTGATCGGCGAAGAGCAAAGATGCCAAAGGGAGTCAGCTTTGAAAGAGTCCCAGATCTTCTTCCCCATCAAGAGATGCTAATTTTAACAATACGGCAATGAATCGTGCCAAATGGATTCCTCCTCCTCCTCCTTCTCCTTCCCTTCCTCCTCTTCGTATTCTTGCAAGTTACTTCCTCCAGACAAGGAAAGGGAGACAGTAGCCAGGGTCCTACACCTGTGTAAGCTCCCTTAGGCTGCATCTGCACTGCAGAAATAATGCAGTTTGACATTGCTTTGACTGCCACGGCAATATGCTGTGGCATCCTGGGATTTCTAGTTTCGTGAGCTATTGAGCCTCCTTTGTCAGAGAGCTCTGGTGCCACAACAAACTACAAGTCCCAGGATTCCATAGCATGGAGTCACGGCGGTTAAAGTGATATCAAACTGCATTATTTCTGCAGCGCAGATGCAGCCTGGATTGGCGGTTAAATTACTCTTCAATCCAGGAACATTTCCACATTAAACAATTAAAGCAGTTTGATTCCAATTGAAATGTCATGGCTCCATATGTAATGATTATACTGAATACATCCATTACACAGGAGATTCAGTCCAACTCAATGAGAGCTACTGCACACTGGGTTTACTTACGTGTTGACTCATTATTAATGGAAACCCACTGATTGACCTTGGCCAAGTCACACATTCTCAGCCGCAGAGCAAAGCAAAGGCAAACCCCCTCTAAACAAATCTTGCCAAGGAAACTCCATGATAGAACCATAAGTTGGAAACCGTTTGAAGGCACCCAAGAAGAAGTCACCCCAAGGCAATTCCTACTCACCTCGGGCAACCAGGAAAGCGGCTTCTTGCAAATCTGATTCACATCCACAATTGACAAGTACCAAATTTGAACCAACAAGACACAAAATGCAACTTACCGCTCCGAGCATAATTCTGAAAATAAGCCATCGATAAGCCCAGATGACTATGCGGGAAGGAGGCGTGCTTTTCGGCAACGGGGAAAGCGTCCATAAAGGGCAGAGGAATATCCCTAAAAAGCCCGTTTCCAGAAGCTGAGATTCCCACCCTAGAGGGAAAAAGAACAGAGTATGGATTAGTTGGCTGCAAACTAAGGGAGACTTTTAACAGTCTTGTGCATTTTAAATTTTTCAGAAGTGGAAGCAAAACAGGAGGCCGAGCTCCATACTGATAGGTGGTCAGTTTAAAACAAAAAAAGTGCATTTCAGCCTAAGTTGGCCTTCTTCAGGGATTTGCTGAAAAATACAAACAAATCCATTAACTGTATTATCAACAGCACAAAATTAGCTGTATTCTTTATATAGCTGAAGATTGACTTTAGTTCGCCTTGCTTAATGGTTCAGTCCTTTGGAGAGTTTCTTATGCAATGCCAAAAATCTCTAAAGAAAGGAATGTATCTGTACTCTGATGGCTCTTCGTTGATGGTTGTATCTTTGATGGTTCTATATATCACAGTGCGGATACGTTCCTTTAAACAAAAATTTCTGAAGTTGTATAGGACACCCTCCAAAGAACTGGACCATTAAGCATGGGCAACCAAAGACAATCTTCATTATTTATATGAAAAGTCAGGTAATCCGGATGTTTGCTTGAAGCAAGAACTCAGGCTTTATTTTGCTGTAAAACCCATTTATTGGTATTTTTGATGGTCCATGGTAGCTGCAGAACTATTTGTCCAGAACCATCTTTCAAATAACTTGATGCTCTTCCTATCAGCCTTCTTCACTGTCCAGTTTTCACAACTGTACATAGAAACTGGAAATACTTGACTTGATAATCTTGACTTGATATCCAGTGAATGGTTTGCAATCTTATATAGTTCCTTCACTGGTGTCCTTCCAATGCATACAGTGGTGCAAAGACACATATGAACACTTTTTAATAAATATAGATGTATATCGTTCTACATGAAGCCGTTCCAGTTGTCTTGAAACACAAGAGAGGTACAATTCCTTCCAACTCCATGCAAATTGCAAAATTTCCATGCCATTTCCCTTCCAGGTTGGTCAAAACATAACAGAACATAAAATAGCCAAATGAGTAGCCAGAAAAAGAGGGGATAGCGGGGAGAGTGGCTGATATTCTAAAATAGGTTTTCATTCTTATTCTACATCCTCAATCTTTGTTTGGAATATGGACATTAAGGAAATTCAGAGATCTTCCCAAGCCAAACTCCAGTGTGGATTTTACTTTTCTCTGCATCATGATTCTCCTCTTATAATGCATTTTCTTTTTATTCCAACACACAATTGAAGATAGAACACATTTTTCTCTCTCGAAGAATTTCTTTATTTTTTAAAAAATCCTCTTGAGTCTTCCAGTTGTAATTTAATACCAACCAGGTCTGGAAAAGTGTGCACCTTATATTGGCTTATCCACAACCGTTGCCCAATGGCGGTTGCTGACTTCCATGAATCTGCTTTGGGTTTAATTCCAAACTTCAAAGAAGTTACCTGTGTTGCTGAAAATATTCTGCAGGAAAGGAATTTGCAGACTGATTTTCCAGACTAACACAGCTAGGTCTTTGAATTCTGCCTCCTAAACAGTTTTGGAAATGCCAGGAGGTCTCTTACACCTCGGCAGGTTGGGATGCAATTGGGGACTTATAGAATTAAATTGTATTAAATTAAAATTATCTCTTAGGTAGAGACATAAATCAGTTGATCGACTCTGGCTGCCCAACCTACAGAACAGCATTTACAATCCTAGGTAAAACCATCTTCCTGCGGATGTACAATTCAAATGAGTTTACTGTTTGTAATTTTACAGAATTATTTATTTCTAAAGCACCTTAACCACCTCCTTCTGTCTCAACACACTCTTTCATTTCTTCAGCAGGGGTCATGCCACGTCGCATCTTGGTGCACAACATCTTCTTAGGTATGTCTGCATTTTCGGCCAGACTTAAACCAACACGTTGCTCATGTCTTGCAACTTTGGTTGCTTTGGTTTGACTTCAGGGTCTTTGAATTCTGCCTTCTGAGCGGTTTTGGAAGTGCCAGAAGGTCCCTTGCACCAGCCCAGGGCACTCCGCTTGGATGCAGTTGGGGACTTATGCAATTAAATGGCAGCTGCACAACTAAGATGGTGCACATTTCAGACTCATGAGCAAGAAGATCTGTCAGCGAAGCATTTGAGGAAAGGGAAGGGGGGGAAAAAACTAATGAGGAACCCCCTCCCCTTTTTTCTTTTCTTCTAATAATGGGAGACCCAACAATTCCCTTCAATTAAAACATAATTACTGTTTTCCCCTTCATGATTGAGCTGCAATTATAAAAGGAAAGAGAAAGAGAAAGGATCCTCCTTTTTATCTGAACACATCCTGTGGTTTCTAGGAGATGGCACTCACTGCCAAAAGCCAGCACATTTTTGGTGTGGAAGGGGGAGAACAAGCCATCCGCAGCTGCATCAGGAAAAAAATATATTAAAAAGAGCAAGGGAGACGGCAGACTTTGAAAGGTTAATTGTTACCGAGAAATAGCAGTCGCGGGCCCTGAACTGGCACCCAAAAGGCAGTATATCTCACGCCATTCAGCCTCCACAAAAATCCCAGTGTTGCAGGGCCTTTCACATGCTAATGAACGCAACCCTCTTCCAGCAACACAACCCTACATGCCGGATCAGATGCCACAAGGCTTTTATCCATCATCCCTCAACTGGTGTCCCATGGAACACATCAGCTCCCCATCGGAAACTATCTTCTGTGCCCCCTTCTCCCACCACGGTTGGCCCGGAAATATTTGACGGATTCAATGATTGACTAAAACATTGATATCACATATTTATATCCCTTTTACGTCATGAGGTCCCTGAGCAACCTTCAAACAGAACCCAAGAGTTGGAAAGACCTGCAAAGGCCATTTACTCCAGTCCTCTGACCCGAAGGAACCCAACACTTCATTGTGGTTGTGTGCCTTCAAGTCCTTTCTGATTTGTGGCAACCCCAAGGAGAACTCATCATGGGTTTTCTTGGCAGGATTTCTTCAGAGGGAGTGTGCCATTGCCTTCCTCTGCAGCTGAGAGAGTGTGACTTGTTTAAGGTCACCCAGTGAGTTTCCAAGCTGAGCAGGGAGTCCCACCCTGGTCTCTTAAAGTCCTAGTCCAAACCAATACAACTCGCTGGCTCTAACATTCTTGTGTGCCTTCATGTTGTTCCCAACGCATGGCAACCCTAAGGCGAATTTTATCATGGGGTCTTCTTGGCACAATTTCTTCAGAGGTGGTTTCCTTTTGCTTTCCGCTGAGGATGAGACAGTGTGACTTGCCCAAGGGTACAAAGTGGGTCTCCATGGCTGAGCAGGGATTTGAACCCTGGTCTCCAGAGTCTAATCCCGAATCCACTTCACCACCTGGCTGTCAAGGAGAAGAGTCCCAAGAAGGATATGCTATTTCATGTTTGTTGCATGAGGGTTAAAGAAATATGGGAGATCAGCTTCTTCCAACATCTAACAAGGCTATAGGGAAAGATGCAAGAGCTGCAGCACCGGTGGGTTTTCATGGCTAAGGAGGGATTCGAACCATGATCTCCAGTGTTGTAGTCCAACAGTCAAATCACCGTAACAAACCCTCCTTTTTTAACTGGAAAGGGTTTCCTGTCCTTCCCAAAAGCCCAATCTTGCATTGTTTGGCTCTGGAAACCAATTCAAAAGGGGGAGTGGGATGACCCCACCAAAGCGTCCAAAACCACAAGACCACACAAAGTGCTGCAGCTCTTGCATCTTTCCCTGTAGCCTTGTTAGATGTTGGAAGAAACTGATCTCCCACATTTCTTTAACCGTAATGTAACAAACATGAAAACAGCATCTCCTCCTTGGGATTAGTCTCCTTGACAGCCAGGTGGTGAAGTGGTTTCAGCATTAGACTATGACTCTGGAGAGCAGGGTTCAAATCCTTCCTCAGCCATGGAGACCCCCTTTGTATCCTTGAGCAAGCTGCACTCTCTCAGCCTCAGAGGAAAGTGACAACAAGCCTCCTCTGAACCAATCTTGCCATGAAAACACTGTGATAGGATTGCCGTTAGTCAAAAGATATGGCAAGGATATGGCAAGTCAAATGATATGGCAAGGATATGGCAAGGTGGCCAGTTAAAATGTGGAATAGTGGTTTGAGTCTTGCACTAGGATTCTGGAGACCAGGGTTCGATTCCCAGCTCAGCCACAAAGCCTATTGGGTCATCCTGAGCAAGTCACACTCTCTCGGCCTCAGAGGAAGGCAATGGCAAACTTCCTCTGAAGAAACCTGCCAAGAAAACCCCAGGATAGTTTTGCCGTAGGGTTGCCATAAGTTGGGAATGACTGGAAGGCACACAACACAGACACAGCAATGGTGGTACCCAGTAGGGAGAGGACTTTTTTGACCAGTTCACCCAGCATGTCAGGATGCCTCGTTGGCATGGAATAAGCTTGACAATGCCTCTATTTCTCTGTTGTCTGGGGGCCAGGCAATGTTCCAAGCTGGCCCCCGTCACACCTGCCTGGCTGAATTCTTGGCACTGGCAAATTTTTGGGCTGCCTCCAACAACCCAGTCTCAATTCAATCCAGGCCAGGATTTATTTTTAAAAAATTGGGGCAGGGGAACCGAGATCATTCCTTCATGCAGCTGGAAAGAGAGACTGGGTTCGAGGAGAGAGAAAAAATGCTCCTGATGTGCCAGGGAGAAGTAAACAGAGGTCTCCCAGCTGTTTTTTAAATAGTGTGAGTATACGCATTGTGCGCGTATTAAATTACCCATTGATGCCAGCAACAGCTGAGCATGTACCTAGCCTAGCGGGTTACAGCAGTGGAATCCCACTTTTAATTCCATGGCTCCCTCCAATGGAATCCTGGGATTTGTAGTCAAAACAGAAAGAAAAAGAGAAAAGCCTAAACGTCGATCCGGATGTTGCATTTCTTCCTGCCATCCTTGGCTTTTGTTGCTGTGTGCTTCAAGTCTTTTCTGATATAATGGGGACCCTAAGGCGTACCTTGGAAGATTAAGAATGGAGAGGGTGGCTATGAAAGAACTAGAGAAGATCCTAAAATGAAAAAATATGCAACTGAGCACAAAAGGTAGAATCATACAAACCACTGTATTCCCTGTTACCATGGATGGATGTGAGAGCTGGACGGTTAAGAAAGAAGATAGGAAGAAAAACCATTTCTTTGAGATTATGTGAGGCTGGAGAAGAGTGCTGAGGATCTTATGGACAGCCAAAAGGAGAAACAAATGAGTCCTAGAGCAGATCAAACCGGAAACCTCCCTGGAAGAACCAAAATGACCAAACTGAGGCTGTCGTACTTCGGACATATCATGTGAAGGAAGGACTCACTGAAAAAGGCAATGTTAGGAAAGGTGGAGGGAAGAAAGATAAGAGGAAGGCCGCATGCCAGATGGATGGACTCTATTAAGGAGGTCACAACGGGTTTTATGGAGTTGCAGGAATTGAGCAGAGCAGCGGAGGACAGAGGGGTCTTGGAGATGTCTCATCCAAGTGTCACCATGAGTTGAGATTGACTCGAGGGCAGTTAACAACAACCAAAAACAGAGGCATACCTATCATGGGGTTTTCTTGGCAAGATTTGCTCAGGCAAAGAACAATAGCAAGGTTTGCTACTGCTTTCCTCTGAGAATGAGAGAGTGGAAATCATAGCTGAGCTGGGAATCAAACTCTGGTCTCTAGAGTCGCAGTTCAACACTCAGACCAGTCCGGTCCAAAGTAATGAACCCTAACCCCAATCTAAGGTCAGCAACCTGGACAGCTCCCTGAAGCCAAGACTATACCCCAAACTGACATGAGTGCAGCCCCCAACTGCTGCAGCTGCTCCCGGCAAAGGGTCAATTACTGTATATTACAAGAGAAACACCCATCCATTTGATCCATTTGTTTCAGTGGAACACACTCCCTCGGAGTGTAGTGGAGTCTCCATCCTTGGAGGTCTTTAAGCAGAGGCTGGATGGCCATCTGTCGGGGATGCTTTGACTGGGAGTTCCTGCATGGCAGGGGGTTGGACTGGATGGCCCTTGTGGTCTCTTCCAACTCTAGGATTCTATGATTCTATGATTCTACACCCTCCATGTCTCAAAGGAGCAAGGTGGCAAAACCATTAAACTCACACCTTAGGCATTGTATAAGGATTTCCCAATCCCATCCACCTAACCAGACTCTTTATGGCCTGCACTTATGGGATCTCACCTCTGAGGGCAATGGCTTTATTGTGCACATTTTGCCTCCAGAAGCTAATTTGCAAATTGCAAAGACTGGGAAAGAAACAGCTGGATAAATATATCCATGCTACCGAGAGGATCTTTCGAAAAGATAGAAAAGAAAAGTGTGCACCTAATCTTTGAGCCAGTGTGGGGTAGTGGTTTGAGCATTGGACTACGACTCTGGAGACCAGGGTTCAAATCCCCGCTGGGCCATGAAAAACCCCTGGGTGCCCTTGGGTAAGTCACTCTCTCTCAGCCTCAGATGGCAAACCCCCCTCTGAAGAATCTTGCCAAGAAAACCACATGAGAGGTTCACCTGAGGGTCACCCTAAGTCAGAAACGACACAAAGGCACACAACAACAACAGCAAGGCATCGAGACACAACTTGGAACGGACAACTCAAAGCCCTGTTTGGAAGACTAGTTTTGTTGAGTTGGTCTTCAACCCAAGAAGTCGGTTGATAGCAAATGAAAATTACTGTGTATACTCATGCATAAGTCTAGAAATTTAGGTCAAAAAAATGACCCAAAAAACCTGAGTCGACTTATCCAGGGGTCAATGTAATTACTGTATCTTAACGCTTACTTAAAAGAAGGAACCATCTCCTGGTGAAAAGCAAGAGTATAATATGTGAAGCACCGACCCCCTTCTCCTCTCTCATCCATCCAGTCTTAAGAGTAAGCACAGAGTTATGTCTGCTGGAATTTTATAAGTTCTTTGGCATTGTTTTGCATTGCTTCATCTTTTAGATCCTTTGCTATATGCTTGTAAATTTTACCCTTGACTTAAGCACAATCCATAATTTTGGCCCCAAAACTTGCTGTCGTCTTATACAGGCAGCTGACTTATAGTTGAGTATATACAGTAACACTGTGCCATTTCAAAAACAAAGGAGGGAAAGAGGAGGCAGAAGCACTTAAGAGTCCAGGAAACTGGGGAAAGGGCAAGCATAAGACACCTTTTGGGGAGAAAAAAGCACAAAGCATGCAAAAAGTAGCCTTGCTAAGGATCCCAACTGCTGAAGGAGTCTGCTCAGAAAAGCAACGGGGTCGTCCTCCCCACCAGTTGCCTCCATTGAAACCAGTCCCCCCCCACTCCATGCCAATGGGCCTTCCTCCTGCTCCTGCTCTTCTTCCTCGCTGCTGCATAGTGATACTTCTGGGAAGGAAAGGGTCACCCCATTGACCCACCTGCTCTCCTTCCCTTTGGTTGGATTTCGTCAAATTTCAGCAGCTGCAAGGACAATGAGCGCTACTGTTATCTCGGGGACCGGGGAGGGAGGGAGAGCATGGATGCAATTTAAGAGGGAATAAAATTTAAAATGGCACAGATTTCAACGGCTGCGCTCGCCCCACACGTGTTCCGAATGTTCGGGACGTGCGTCTAGCTGGGTGCAGGAAAATAAGCCAATTTGCCTCCTCCCTCCTTCTCCCACTATCTTTTCTCCTTCGTTTTCTCTCCTTCTTTTCCTTCCCAAAGAAGATTTTTCTTGGAAAATCCTGCAGGACATTACAAAATGCTATTCAACGCACTCTGGTTTGGGTCACAGTTGCAGGTGTTGAATGTCAGCTGTCTATACCATCTTAACTAAGGGGCCTAAATATGTTAAAGGCACAGGATTCAATCCAATCGTGGAAGCTAAGCAGGCTCAGCCCCGGTCAGGCCCTGGAGGGGAGACAGCCAACAAATCCCAGGTAGTTTCCAGGAAGCAACTGGCATCAAAACAGTGGTCTTCTGGAAGAAGCAATTTTTGCAAGTGTTGTAAATGCATTAAATATTAACAAGAGGTAAGGAGTTGGTGTAGGTTTCAAGAAATTAGTTGGGGTGGCAGCTTTATCTTAAAGGCAAGGATAGAGTTTAAGAAACCAAACTAAGGGGGAAATATTAAAATTCACTCTCATGTACGGACATAAATCAGCTGATCAAATGCCTAATCTACAGATCAGCATTTGCAATCCTTGGTAAAATCATCTTCCTGCAGATGTACCATACAAAAAAGTTCATTGTTTGTAATTTGATAAAACTGTTTATTACTAAAGCACCTAAACTCCTCCTTCTGCCTCTTCACACTCTTTTATTTCTTTAGCAGAGGTCTCACTATGACACCTTAATATTTTGTTAGATACGTCTGCATTTTTGGCCAAGACCTAACCCAACTCGTTGCTTGTGCCTTGCAACTTGGGTTGATTTGGTTTGACTTTGGTTTGATTTCAGGTCCATTGAAGCTCCAAGAAAGTATAGCAGGACTCCACCCAGAAACCAGAAAAGTAAAAAAAAAAAAAAATTAGGAATGGGGTAGTAAAAGGGACAGGAAAGAAAATGCATCATAAAAAGGAGAAGAAGAAAAAAGACGCAATTCTATTGGGAGCTGCAAATTGTAACAGGACCTAGGGTCATTCGTTTTTTACGACGCAACCCCGTTTATGAAAGTCGAAAACTTGAGAATCAAAGGCCCATCCATCACGTATCCTTGACAAGGAAATAGCTGAAGAGTTGAAGGTGGCCGGGGAAACATTTGAGCGTAACACCTACAGAGAGATTTCCCAATGGAGAACGTGGTTAAGAGCTCCAAATTCATTGTCGTTCCCACCCCCCAAAAAAATTGGCGCCATGGCTTTCCAAAGGTCTTCTCGCCACCCTCAAAGCATGTCAACTCCCCCTGCCCACCTCCAATTGTTTGAGGAATAGGGTCCCTCCGCCCCAAAAACCATATTGCCAGGTTCACAGGGGAAGGATTTTGAAAAGTCCAATCACTCATCGCTTTGTTCAGACGTCGGTCAACCATCACCAATTTTTTTTTTCACGTGTCCAGAGGCTTAAGATAGAAAAAAGGTTAACACTTTCAGGTTATAGTGTCAGCTCTGTGTCTGGGTTTCTAGAGTTCCCAATGGTTGGGTTTTAGCCATGATGGGAATATTCTGGAGCTATACCCCCAAAATTCAGGATTCATTGATGTATACAAAAAGATCTTGAATTTTTTTACATACAAAGATATTTTTTCTTTTTTTAAAAAAAAGCCCGGTTTATTATAACCAAATACTCTGGAGGAAGTAAACCCGTTTCCATCATCCACAGTTTAAGCAGCTGTATATGTATCCACACTATAGAGTTAGAGCAGTTTGATCCTATTTTAACTGATATGGAAAATAACTTTTCCAGGCTCTGGTTGGGGAAGACTTTTACTCAAGTTTTGCTCTCCTGTTTTGCAATGATGCCTTTTCCCAAATTAAAGTAAACTGGGGAACAATAGTTCAGGAAAGTAGACTAGGGCAAACTACAGTAGAGTCTTGATTATCCGACATAAACGGGACCGGCTGATAGTTGGATAACCGAAAATGTTGGATAATCCAGAAGGTCCAAGAAAAGCCTTGAAATCACTATGAATTGCAAATGTATTGAAGTTTTATTGCAATAACAGTAAAAATAAATGTAAAGAAATCATTGATCAACATTGTGATGTACATTATAAACAGTTCAGTCCTCTAGAAACTTAAAGAAATCACAGAAAATGTAAAAAAAAATCACAGAAAATTTAAAGAAATCACAGCAGCCGTGACGCTGGATAATCCGGAATGTTGGATAACTGAAGATTGGATAATCGAGACTCTACTGTAGTAGAAAATTTACATTGAGAGGAATGGAGACATTGTGGATTCCTAACATCTGTAGTTTGAGGAAGGACTTGGAGAGTGCTGGTCCATTCCTCTCAACTGCAGCAGAGATACCTTGGCGAAGTCTATCCCAACTCTGACTACAAATCCCAGAATTCGACAGGATATCTCCATTCTGCAGAATACTGGGCTATGTAGTTTAAGGAGGATCTAGCCTACAGGAAAAGAGATTCCACCTCATCATTAGGAAGAACTTCCTGGCAGTAAGAGCTGTTTGACAATGGAAGATGCTCCCTTGGAGAACAGTGGAGTCTCCTTCTTCAGAGGTTTTCAAACAGAGAGTGGATGGCCATCTCTCCAGATGGCCATCTGTCCAGGAAGGGCTTTGATTCTATGTTCCTGCATGGAAGAATGGGGTTGGATTGGATGGCCTCTTGGAGTCTCTCCCAGCTCTATGGACCTTATCACACAGAGGCACAACACACTGATGAACTGTTGCAGAAGCGCAAAGGTGTGATCATCCGTCGCGCTTCTAAAAAGTCATTGAGGCTTCCTGCTTTCCTTCTGTCAACAAAGTGTTCGTGGAGAAGGATATCCTGTTATTAAAAGAATGGCTTCTCCGCAAACGCTTTGTCAACAGAAGGAAAGCAGGAAGCCTCAAGGACTTTTTAGAAGCGCGACAGATGGCCACACCTTTGCGCTTCTGCAACAGTTCGGCAACGTTTTACCCACGTAAGTGCCTCTGTGTGATAAGGTCCTATGATTCTATGATTCAATGAATGAAGTTCTCCTCCAGCATCGTATTTCTATTCCTCAGATTCCTTCACTGTCCAGCTTTCACAACCATACACACAAATCAGAAACATGATGGCATGGACAATCCTGACTTTGGTATTCAACGATAAATGTGACACTTTAGGATCATGTCTAGTTCCTTCTGACATACAGTTCCAACAAGTTCCAGCTCAAAAAGAGAGAGAGATATTGACTCCGATAATGGAGGTGATACATAGCCATTCGGATGACTTGCCATCAATGCCACCATCCGCCATCAACTTAGCCAATGCTCTTTCTCAAGTGGGCAGCCATCACCAGACCATGGGGCAGTGAGTACCACATTTTTACAACAAGTGTAGATGTGAGACAGAGATAGCAGCTCGCCCTTGGCCAAGCCTACTGGAAGCATCAAGATTTCAACTCAGTTTGAGCCCAGAATGAGGAAACGTTCAAGACAAGAAAAAGAAGGTAGACCACCCATTTCTTTGAGGATGGAGAGACATCAAGTTGTTAAGAAGGCCTCATCCAAAAGCTGTCTCCGGTATCCAAAGAGAGAGAAAAGCACCAACTCTCTTTCTCAGAAGCATCCGGCATTTTAAAAAAAAATCAGTAACTTCGGGGTCTTAAAAAGTATACGTGGCACAGGGGGAAAGAGAAAGAATTTAGCACAAAACTTTTAAAAGCTCCCAATTACTCTCCAGGGTAGTCATTAGAAACTACTTAGGTGACAGGAAAGCGATATCTAAGTTAATGCAGCAATAAATTAGCTCTCCCCCCATTCTCTCTCTTTCTCCCCAAACCCTCCCCGATCCGTCCTCCCCTCCTTTTCCCGCCTCGATTTTTTGGAGCAAAGCAGCAAGTGACAGAGAAATCAGTTGGGAAGATTGTAATAGATTTCTTTTTGGGAATGTTTAAAGTTAATGGATGTCCTGTTTCCCGTTCCGTAGGTGGCTGTCATTCTCAGAGATCACTGTATATTATGTCTAATTACTTCCATCTCAAGTCGCTGAAGTGGTTTTGATCTACACAATGGAGAGCAATCCATGCTCTGACAGTTTGGGACAAGGAAGGAGAGCAGCAAAGCTCTAGTTAAATCCCTGGGGCTCAACACGTTATCTGCATATCATTGCTCAGGCCCTTGTTTCATTCATGGATGCAGTTGCCAATTCCCCCAAGGGCTCTTGCAGTGGTGGACGCACATACTGCTACACCTTGAGTTTTATGGGTGGAAGAATCATAGAACCGTAGAGTTGGAAGGGACCCCAAGGGTCATCCAGTCCAACCCCTTGCCATGCAGGAAGACACCATCAAAGCACTCCCGACAGATAACCATCCAGCCTCTTTTTGAAAACCTCCAAAGAAGGAGACTCCACCAATCTCCGAGAAAGATGCTTAATTCTTTATTTAGAGATGGCATCGAGTTCTGTACATAAGCCACAGCATCTCTGGGCTCTTTTCCATCGAGATTCTCCCACTCATGCTGAATAAGATCTAAAGGTCCTCTTACTTGGCGTCCAAATATTAGTTCAAATGGGTGAATCCAAGGCTTTCTTAAGGTACCTCTTGACAGGCAAATAGCAGATGTTGAAGCTTGTTGTCCCAATTGTTTCGATTTTCAGCTATATAGGTTTTGATCATTTTGACTAAAGTCCCATTAGATCTAGGCCATTATCTATTATCACAACAAACTCAAACTGCACATTTTTGGGACCAATGTCGGTTCAAAGAGTACAGCAACGGGACGGAAAATGAAGACTTTTGGCTCCAGATCTACCAGATTTTTCCACAAGCCCGTTACTGTCTGGGTGATAAACTGATGTAGTCAAGTGTTTAATTTCACAGACATCTCACAGTTTTTGCATTATCTTAAGAGAACTTCCTAAATCTGAAACTATTTCACTGGGAAATCCTAATCTACAAAAAATATTTATTAAAGAATTTGCTACCGTAGTTGTTTCCATATTTCATAAAGCTGCTGCTTATGGGTATCTTGTAGCATAGTTTACTATACTATAAGTATACATCCATTTCTGTTCTGAGTTGCTTGTCTCAACCGTCCTATGATATCCATGCCTATTCTTTGAAACGGCTGTGATACCCCTGTTATGGGGCAAAGCTTGGCTTTAGTCTCCTGTGCCCATTTTCTGGCAAGTGTCACAGGACTTCCACTGTTGAACAGCTCTTACCGCCAGAAGGTTCTTCCCAATGTTTAAGTGGCATCTCTTTCCCTGTAAAGTAGAAGACGCAGTAGCTGGTACGCAACAAAGAACTATCCCAGTCCTTCCGTTGATCGAGTCCAGCATCCCTTTGCAGTCTATGAAGCATTTAGGCTGTCAAACAAATTCTATCCAGGCTTATCCCTCGGTCAGTGATCAAATTCAGATCCCCATTACTGGATATATGGGGAGCACTGGGAATGGGGTGCAACTCCCTCCAAGGTGAGACCAATGGAAAGTGGGTTTCCAAGGGTTATAGTGCAGGCACCAACAAAGGCTGCATCTGCACTACAGCAATAATGCAGCTTGATGCTGCTTTAATGGCCATGGCGCAATGGCATGGGATTCTAGGATTTGTAGTTTGGGGAGAGAGCTCTGGTGACCAAGTAAACTACAAACCCCTGGATTCCATGGGATGGAGCCATGGTAGTTAAAGTGGTGTCGAACGGCATTATTTCTGCAGTGCAGATGCAGCCCTTGTTGGCATCTGCACTATCCTTATATAGGCCTCACCCAGGTGGACTAGATGGTCCTTGTAGTCCCTTCCAACTCTAGGATCCTATGGTTCAATCCATGGATATAGAGTGCCAACTGTAATTGGGAAATTGTGGCTTGATTGTTCACTATAAACCAGGGTCAAACTGTGGTTAGCAATCCTGGTTTATGATGAGCAATCAGATCAAAGTTTAATCATTGAAACATCACAGGAAACTGTGGCTGGACTATCCAGGGAGTGTTTTGAAACTGAAATATCAGAGATACCAACAGGGATGAAGCTTTTTTATTTTATTTTCCTGCAAAATATCAGTCAATCAATCAATTTTTAACCTAAGTGTCTCCTAACACAGCTGTGAAATATCATTTCCCATACCCCAAATTGAACTTGGCCTCTGCGATACTTTTTCTAAAACTAACCTCAGTCCAACTGTTACTCACAAACAGAGATAAGGGCCAGAGCGGTGAAGTGGTTTAAGGATGGGACAAAGGCATTTTAGCAAGTCACATTCTCTCACCCACAGAGAAAGGCAATGGCAACCTCCCTCTGTTGAAATTTTGCCAAGAAAACCCAAGGACAGGGTCACCATTAGTCAGAGCTGACTTGAAGGCAAGTAACGGGAAGAAGAATAGACATATTTCATTCATTCATTCATTCATTCATTTCCTGCTTTTTTCCCAATGCTGTACAGAAGCATTGAGAGGGAGCTCATACCACAGATTAAGGCAAAACACAGCTTTTTAAGAAACTAAATAAGCTATCCTATTTTTAAAAATTACTTGAAAATGTTTGAAAAACATTTAAAACATCACACAGCCCTCCCATTAAACAAACTTCCTATTGAATGAAAGAAATTTAGGTAAGCACTGAGTCACCAAGTTCCCAATAAGTCAATAGCAGGTTCACTTCGATTTAGGCCACTATCTATTATCACAACAAACTCAAACTGCACATTTTGGGGGGGCCAATGTCGGTTCAAAGAGTACAGCAACGGGACGGAAAATTAAGACTTTGGGATCCAGATCTACCCTGAATGCCCACATCAGCATGGAAACACGCAAGAAGCCTCTGAGTGCAAGCAGAAAGCATACGCTTGTCTCCTGAGACCATCCAAACCCACACAGGCACAGCTGCAAAAGTTTCCAAGTCCATGCAAGTTTGCTTGAACAGCTGCATCACTTAAAATTAAAATGCCATAAATTACAAACAGCACCGAGAGAAAGAGGATACCGAGTAACTTTTCTCCCCCTTTTATACAACTAGAATTCAGGTCAGTGAGTGAAATGTACCAGCAGGAGGGTTCAAAACAGATGGACAAAGAATATTTCTGCATATAAAACTAGTAGAGCTTGAAAAAGTTACTTTCTGACCAGTGTCCAACATCCCCCATGGCTGAGCCGGGATTTGAACTCAATGCTCTAGTCCAGCACCCAAACAATTATACCATGCTGGTCCTTGTAGAGGAACTCTACAAAATGCTGTATTTTATTGCAAATCTGACTTCTGTCACTCAGCCTTCAAAAGCTTCTTGGCCATCTTTGATTTTCCAACATCTTCGAAACAACCCTTTGAGGAAGACAGATCAGTTTGAGCCCTGCCTTTACTACGAAAGATCTCATTGTCAGCCACCAATGCAACCTTGGGCTCCTACACATACACAGAATCATAGAATCACAGAGGTGGAAGAGACCACAAGGGCCATCCTTGATGGAAATACAGTTGGCCCTTGGAAGTCGCGGGGGATCTATTCCGGATCCCTCCCGTGAGTTCCAAAACTCACACATATTCAATCCCCATAGGCATGTGGGGGGCGTGCCATGGGCACACCCCATTGACATTAATGGCAGTCACCCCTCCGTGGATTTTCAAGGCCGTGGATTTCAAGGCCGCGGATCTCAAGTCTGCGGATTTCGAGGGGCGACTGTACATTGACTTTCAGTACATTATGGCGCCTGATCTCTCCCACAGACATAATTTGCATGGATCCCTAATAGTTTCTTCTACAGCTGCTGGATTGCAAATCCACGTTCCTAACAAAATCAGGCCGGTCTTCTCTGCCGCCTCCAAATCTCCATTCCTACCCTACTAAATAAAGGACTCCGGACACATGCGTAGTACACACAGAAGACACGAAGGAGTTGGAGGAGGAAAAAAGGAACTCAGTGCAGAGTTGGCTGGGGAAAGAAACCACAAATCCCCGGAGGCGGGAAGGGATGCAGGAAGTGAACACTCATTATTAGCAAATCTTAAAGCCATGCAGGGTTATGGGGGGGATGAACAATTACACCATGAAAGAGCTCTGCTTTCCAATTATCTTGCCCACGCCAATCTCTTTGAAGTCAATTATGTAACCCAGTCCCCGATAATACCGTTTTCTGGTAAATTTCATCTATCGGGAAGGGCACACTGATTGCACAAAACACTAACATGGATGGGATAAGAGACACAATCGAGGGATTGTGTGGAAGTCCCCCAAACTTGGGAAAAGGGTCAGAGAGACCCAAGACTCTTCGGGCATTTGCGGCAGAAGCTCCAAATCACGTCTGGACAAAGTTAAACAGGATATAATGGAGTAACCGGCAATGATACGCCACTTCCATGGCACCCAAAATCAATTGCTTCCTAGCGAAGCCGCTGTAGAGGAAGCCCTGGTGAAGGAAACAGGACCAAGAAGTAATACTACGTGCCAAACACAACACTTCCATCCGTTTTTTACCCCTTCCTTTTATCAGGCAAAGAGAAAGAGAGTAATTTGTTGATGGAGAAAACTAAAAGTATTAAGGCGATATATCATTACAGGCTTGAGTCTCCCTTATTCGAAATTCCAAAATCCGAGATATTCCAAAAACCAAAACTTTTTTCCATGGGTGGCTGAGATAGTGGCCCACTTGTCTTTTAACAATTCAGTGTCCACAAACTTTATTTGTGTGCATTATTTGTGAATTTCACCTTTGAACCTTGGTCCATCTCCAAGATATTGCCTTGTATACATGCAAATATTGCAAAATCCGGGGGGGGGGGGGGGGATCCGAATACAAAACAATTCTGGTCCTGAGCATTTTGGATAAGGGGAAACTGTTTTAAAATATTGTACAGGTTAAGTCTCCCTTATCCGAAATTCTGAAATATTTGAAAATCTGTATTCATCCACATGGGTGGCTGAGAGAGTGACAGCTTTGCTTTCCGGTGCTTCAGTATACACATACTTTTCACACACAAAATTATTAAAAATATTACATATAAAATTACCTTCAGTGTATGTATATAAGGTGTGTACATATAAATGAATTTCAGGTTTAGATTTGGGTCTCATCTCCAAGATATCCCATTATTTGTATGCAAACATTGCAAATTGTGAAAAAAATCCAAAATCCAAAACACTCTCTCAGCCTCAGGGGAAGGCCATAACAAACCTCCTCTGGACAAAATTCACTGAGAAAACCCCAGGATAGGGTTGCCTTAGGGTCGGCATAAGTTGGAAACAACTTGAAGACACACAACAACAACAGCACAGCTCTGTATTGCGATGCCCACAGTGTCTTCCATTCTACTCACATTGAAGCCACCTTTTGTGTATTCTTGCCAAAAGAGAAGGAGAGCCCTGCATTTTGGTACTGGGAGTATGAGTTCAAATCCATCTCTCTGGCTTATAAAGTCACATTGGATTTTTCACCCCTCCAAACCATGATTTCCTCCGGACTCGTTCTTGGCACAGTTTTTGTTTTGAAGGTTCCTGGATGGGATCACAATACGAAAGGAACCTCAACGCCTACGGTTTTAACCTCGCCGAATAGAAAGAACCAGAGGCTGGAAAACCAAGCAAAGATTGAAGGGTGGGGGAGGCAAAGACAAGAAAAAGCAAAGCCAAAACACTTTCAAAACACATCCTATTTTTATTTAATTGCTATCTAAAATCCTGGTTTTTTTATCTAATTGCTTGGCCTTATATGATAAGAGGAAATGCAGAAGGTTCAGTTACCAACTGCAGCAGAAAGTTGGAAGTTGTTCAGTGTTTATTATTAGTACGATTATTATGTGCAGGTTAGTGTGTGTAGGTATAGATAATAATTGGAATTTATTTTTGTTTTTCCTTTTTTCTTTGCTATGTTGGTGTATCTCTATCCTTGGTTTTAACAATAAATTTAATTTATTGCCTGCTCAGCAGGGATCCAACTGGCACATATGAAGTTCTGTGGCAGAGATTTTGCCTCTGTAGTGTCTTTCAACTGTACACACAAAATAGACACACTTGGTTTCATGCACAAATTATGCAAAAATTATAAATAATATTGTATAAACATACCTTCAGGCTATATGTATATGGCGTATAAGAAACATAAATTTTGTGTTTAGACGTGGGTCCCATCCCCACATCTATGGATATGCAAATACAGGCAGCCCTACACATTTGTGGTTTTGACTCTTGCAAATTGGATGATCCACAGATTTGATGATTCACAGGTTTGATTCATACATTCTCTCTAGGAATCTCTAGGTCCTCCAGCACGACTCTATAACAAACTTCTGGCAAAAGTCATGCTAGGGATTCCTAGATAGAACACTTGCCTAGCCATTTGCCAGTGCAATTCTATGGTCAACGTCTGTCAAGTGTTGACCACAGAGTTGCCCTTGAATACCTAGTGATTCCTAGAGAGATTTTCTTTGAAGTTAAAAAAATTAGTGTTTTCTTTTATTTGCATTTTTCCTATTTTCACAGCCCTTAATCCCAGAGAATGCAGAGCGTCCATTGTATTCCAAAATCTGAACGAAATAAATATCCAAAAATATCAAAAATATCAACAACAAAAAAACCTCTTTAAGTATTTGAAGGGGTGTCACACTGAGGATGGAGCAAGCTTGTTTTCTGCTGCTCCAGAGACTACAGACCAATGGATGCAAGCTCCAGGAAAAGAGATTCCACCTAAAGTAAGTAGCCCTCGCAACAGTAAGAATTGTTCGAAAGTGGAATTTATCACCTTGGAAAGTGATGGAGTCTCCATCTTTGGCGGTCTTTAAAGAGAGGCTGGATGGCCATCTGTCAGGGATGCTTTGACTTGGAGTTCCTGCATGGCAGGGAGTTGGACTGGATGGCCCTTGGGGTCTCTTCCAGCTCTATGATTCTGTGAAAAGCTAATATTTACCATACATAATGATTCTCAAAAACCAAGAACATTGTCACAGCCAGTAAAAAGAGATGATAGCCATGGGTAAATATTTGAATGGATGTCATATTGAGCGAGCTTGTTTTCTGATGCTCTAGAGACTAGAACATGGAACAATGGAGGAAAGGAAAAGAGATTCCAGCTCAACATTAGGAGGAACTTCCTGACAGTAAGGGCTGTTCGACAGTGGAATTTACTGCCTTGGAAAGTGGTGGCGTCTCCTTCTCTGGAGGATTAAATGACAATTTAATCATGATGAATTGTTTTACTCAGCACAACACCATTGGTTTCCAAAGACCCTAAAAACGCTGGCATTCTCGTGTAGAGGCTGGATGGCCATCTGTCAGGGATGCTTTGATTGTGAGTTCCTGCATGGCCGAATAGGGTTGGACTAGATGTCCCCTGGGGTCTCTTCCAACTCTACAATTCCTTTATTCTATGATTCTGGTCCGAAGCATTTCAGATAAGTGAGACGACCGAAACCTGCACATGCATTCTTTCATTCTGGAATAAAAATGGCAGAAATTTGCATCCCGCCCAATCGAGGATGTTTACGATGCTCGAGAAAATGGAGGAAGAGAAGTGGAGAAAGTTAAATCCATATGCAGGTGGTTTCTACATTTTTCTGCAAGAGAAAAAAAAAAGGAACTTTCTCCTTGCAGGACGGATGGGTGGATGGATGGAAGGGGGAGGTCTGACCCCCGCACCCACCCCGTTGACCCCCGGGTTCATGGGGCTTTTGTCACGGTGCCTGTTAGGCCTCGGTCACCACAGCAACCCCGGCTTCCTCCCCACAGATGGCTCCCATTGCTTAAAACCATACAGGTGTTGGCGGTCCATCCGGAGGAAAAACAGCCCCCAAGAATGACCTCGAATGGCTTTACTGGTTTTAAATAAATACGGCCCAGTTTCCCTTTGGCGGAAATTAGCCCTCGCAACCGAAGCTCCCAAGCATCCATATATAAAACCCCAAATATTTAACATATGGAGGAGTGAAGAGAACAATAAATTATGGTGCATTTTGTGCTCACAGGTATAAGGGTTTATATAAAAACAGTCACACCTTGCTGGGATTTGGAGGCTACTTTCCTTTTCTAGAATTAAAAAAAAAGGGCTAACGTTGGGCAAGTCACACTCTCTCAGCTTCAGAAGATGGCCATGGCAAAGCCCCTCTGAAGAAACATGCCAAGAAAGTCCTCTGATAGGTTTGCCTTAGGGTTGCCATAAGTCAGAAATGACTTGGAGGCACACAACAACAAACAACAACAAGTCACACCAACACGTAAGGCACCTCTTTCCTGGACTATAAGAAAAGGACAGTGCTATAAAGTTTAATATTATATATTGATTCCTTTAGTCGTGAACACATCAAAATATCCAGTGAGCGCTTGGTATCTGCTGGGGTTTGGGTCCAGAACCCAAAATCAAGGTTTCCTTTTTGGAATTTCTCTATTTTTAACTATATTTTCAAGCAGCGGATGGTTAAATCCATGCATAAAGAATCTGTGGATGCTCAGGAACTGCGATGCTAGGAATTTAACAACCAAACAGTCCCTTGTAGGACAATATTGTGTAGTACTTCGAGAGTTCAGCCAGTACTTTGGAAATCTAGTTTCAAATCTTCATGTCAGCCATGCAACTTGCCGGGTGACCTTGGCCAGCCCTTCCGTCTCCTAACCTGACCTACCTCACAGGGTTGTTGTGTTGAGTCAGATCTAAACCACACTGCAGAATTAAGGCAGTTTGCCACGGCTTTAACTGCCATGGCTCCATCCAATGGATTTCTAGGATTTCTAATTTTGTGAGATATTTCGCCACCTCTGTCAACTGGCCCCAGAGTTTGTCTCTGACAAAGAAGGTGAAATCGCTCACAAAACTACAGTTCCCAGAATTCCATAGAACTGAGTCACGGCAGTTAATATGGTGTCAACCTGGATTAATTCTGCAGTGTAGATGCAGCCAATGACTGGGAACAATGAAGTCAAAAACTGCAGCTGCACTGCAAATAATCCAGGTTGACACCGTTTTCACTGTCATGGCTCAACGCTATGGAAAGTTACTGTGACCCCAGAGCTCTCTGGCAGAGAAGACTAAATGTCTCACAAAACTACAAATCTCAGAATTCCACAGCACTGAGCCACGGCAGTTAAAGTGGTGTCAAACTGCATTCAGACTGCAGTGCGGATGCAGCCCAAATCGACTGCACCGATCTCCGTACGTTGGCAAGAATATTCTCCCAACTTGCGAGAGTCAGCAATGCTGCTTAATTTTGCTAGAGAGGTGCCAAGTTAAAAAAACAACATATATTAGAAGTGAAACCTACCATTAAAACAATTACTGCAAAAGTAGAGGATCTAATTGCCGCAATTATGCTAATAATCGAAAGAGGGCAAAGCACAGCATGGGTTGGGAGAGGAGTCGCAAAGGGAGACGGGAACAAGAGAAGGCAATGGTTAAATTGGGAGAAAATATTTTAGCCTTGCTCTTATTTGCTCCCACCACCCGAAGACAAGCGACCCATAGCAACCGAATATGCAATTCAAGGATGTTAAACTATGCATTCCTCTTAGCACTCAACCCTGGAGAGTGCAAACTCTAACTAAGACTGTCTGCAGAATAATCCGGAACGCTCCAAGGTTTTGAATGAAAAGATCCAGTTCATTTCATATTTGAGACTGGGCTTTGGAGACAATGCTGCCTCTTCCGTTTTCATTTCACTTTTCCGTAAGGGGCACTGTGGTTTGAGAATTGGACTACAACCCTGGAGGCCAGGGTTCAAATTCCTGCTCAGCCACAAAACCCACAGGCTGACCTTGGGCAAGTCACACTCTCTCAGCCTCAGAGAAAGGCAACGGCAACCCCCCTCTGAACAAATCTTCCCAAGAAAACCCAACGATAGGTTCCCAAGAAAACCCAAGGATAGATAGAAAACCCAACATAGGGTTGCCATAAGTTGGAAACAACTGCAAGGCACACAACAATAACAACCATCATCCACTCCAGAGCAGTTCTCACTGATGGCTAAGCATATCCATAGCTTCTGGGGACGTGCAAACAAACCTATCCAAAACCCCTTCCATTCTTTCCCACTAAATAATTCTTTGCAGTTTCCCTGATATGCCCTGAGTTAGAGGAAGAGGTAGAGGAAAGTGAGATTTGCTTCTACTGAACGATTTTTAAATATCCAGTTTTCTTCTTGGCTGCACAATTAAAGTTAATATTCATGCTGCTTTTTTTAAAAAAACACACACAATACAGTTGCCCAGCTTGCAGAACTTTAAAAGAGCTTCGGACTTTAGGAGAAGTTGGCGTTTGTTGTTGTGTGCCTTCATAGGCAAACCCTATTACAAGTTTTTGGTTTTGTAAGATTTGTTAAGAGGGATTTTTCTCTGAGGCTGAGAGAGCATGACTTGCCCAAAGACACCCAACGGGTTTCCAATGCTCAGTGGGGATTCGAACCCTGGTCTCCTAGTGTCTTAGACCCCCACACAAACCACTATGCCACACTGGCACCAGATGAATTATCTTCTCAGCCTCAGAGGAAAGCAAAGAGAAAACCCCTCTGAACAAATCTTGCAAAAGGTTGGCCTCAGGGTTGCCATAAGCAAGAAATGGCTCGAAGGCACACAATGCCAACAAATGCATTCTGAGCCTGCATTCTTGGAGACACTTTTTAGCTGAGAAAGGGGAAAAAATGCTTTCAGCGACAACAACCAACAAATAAATAAACGGAACCGAGCGACAAGGCAAGAGCCGCAAGTAAGCCTGAGATAATGAGGGCCAGCCTCTTGCCGCCCCTCCAAATTCAATTAAAACCCCAAAGCCCTTTGGGGAGCTAAGCTTGGGAAGAGCGAATGAGACAGAGCTATAAATTAAGCCAGAGGATATGAATCCCATGCAAACAGTTTTGGAGGGGGTTTAAGCGGATCTGGAAACGGTTTAGTGGGAGCCTGGCATGGCTGAAAACCAGCAAAGGAGCGGAGTCACCCCAGGCTAATTGTTTCCTTCATGCGGGCTACTCCTGCAACACTAATAGGTTTTAATAAAAACTTTCAATTGGGCCAGTAAACCCCTCATTAAGCTGTTTTTAAAGCATGAATTTAAGAGCCAAGAGGGCAAAGGGTCGCGAGGAGTAGTTAATTCACAACGGCTGGCCCGAGGTGCTCGCTGGCCGTTGGGAACAAGCATCCCCAGCATCCGTCCCTCTGTCCATCCCGAGGGCCATGAGAACATCCAACATCCACTAAGGGCCGGGGCTAAGTGACAGCTTGAAAAATAGATTTAATAAGGCAGGAGGAACAAAAACGTTTCCCAGCCATAAGCGCATGCAAGGGAATCACCCACAGCCCATTTGTCCCGCGGATGACAAACAAAATATCAAACGCACATAGAGAGACATAGAAAAGGACGGCAAATGCACAAAGGAAAAGACACGGGTGGGAGCTGTATAGCCCATGAGCCACATGTGCCCCCCAAGGATTATCCAAGGAATACCTACATCCAAAATTGTCCACATGGGTGGCTAAGAGAGTGACACCTTTGCTTTGTGATAGTTCAGCATACAAAAACTTTGTTCCATGCACGAAATGATTAAAAATACAGACGGTGCCCCGTTTTTGCGGGGATCCACTCCCGACTCCCCAGTGAAAATGGAGACTTGAAGACATTCAAGATCCATATGCTGAATGGGGTGCATGCCTGTGAGTGCGCACAAGGTATGTGCTGCGGGGGCGCACTCCATTGTAGATAACAGAGGTCACCCATCCGTGAATATTCAAGAGCACAGATCTCCAGAGAAAGGAGGGGCAACTGTACTGTATATAAAGTTACCTTCAGGCTATGTTTACAGTGGACCCTTGGTATCCACTGCAAGTTGGCTATTGTTGTTGTTATGGCTGTTATCATCATTTATTTATCTAGCACTATCAGTGTACATGGCACTTTGGAACAGGACCCACTGTTCCAGGACCCACCATGGATACCAAAATCCGTCGATGCTCAAGTCACATTATATACAATGGAGTAATAAAAAAATCCATTGGATAACCATGGGCAAGTCACACTCTCTCAGTCTCAGAGGATGTCAATGGCAAAAACCCACTGAAGAAACCCGCCAAAAAATCTCCATGATAGGGTTGCTTTATGGTTGCCATAAATCAAAAAATGACTTGGAGGCACACAACAACAAAACAAAATAGTCTCTCTTATATAAAGAATCATAGAATTGGACGAGACCACAAGGGCCATCCAGTCCGACCGCCTGCCATGCAGGAATATAAAAATGGCATAATCAAGGATTGCTTTTTGCAATTGTTCAAGCCATGGGTGGTTGAATCTGTGGATGCAGAATCCATGGATATGGAGGGCTGACTATATGGTGTACACAAAACATAAATGAATTTCATCTTTAGACTTGGGTCCACCTCCAAGATATCTCATGCTGTATATGCAGATATTCCAAAATCCATTAAAACCCCAAAATCCAAAACACTTCTGGTCCCAAGCATTTCAGGTAAGGGAGACTCAACTTGTATACTGAATGCTTCCCTGAGATCAAATGAAATGGGTGTTCTTTCTCCTTAGGCGGTATGAAGCAGTATATAAATGAAGCTGTTTTTGTTTTGTTTTCTGTTGCAGAAAAGTGGCTTGTTTTAATTTATTAAAATACTTGTGTTACAGGGCAGGAGATGAATGTTTTAATAATAGAAACGGATCACATTTCCACAACAGAAAGATCTCCCCAGCCAAGTCCCCATCTGCAATTGAGGCAACTTGTGGGGACATCTCTTATATGAGAAGATAAAACCACAGGTCGAGACGTGGTGGGAAAAGTGGCAAGAGGAGAGAAACCCACCAAGCAAACAGCTGCCAAAGAGGCCTTCCAAAATGTCAAAACAGGTGCTCCTTATTACATTCCACCTCTGGGCTAGAAGAAGGTCTCACTTTCTCAGTCTCTGTCTCCGAGGAAAGCGGAAGCTGGGCTACGGGAAAGGGTAAGGCAAAGGAAACGTAAGGGGTGCCTATAGCTTGGCGGTGTTGACACTGCTTCTAAGAAATTCCAGGCCCACGGGCAACAGAGGTCACTCATCCTTGGGTAACAACGCTCCATCCTCGATGCCATTTTGAAGTCCTTGCCTCTGGTCTGAAGATACCCCAGAAGGCTTAGCAAAGCCTATTGAGAATTAACCCCGGAAGAAAGCGGAGCGGGTAGAGAAAAGGACCTCTGTTGAAAGAAGGGGCATGTGGTCTTGAATCACAACCAGGATCAACTGGCAGCTTCCATGTCGGTAAGGTAGAAGAGCCTTTCTGAGTTTTAGTCCAAAATTTAAGGGAGCTGACAGATATTTTGTAGAAGACAGGTATGTGCCCCTTGAAATTCTCCTGCGCAAACCATGCCAAGAAAAGTCCATGATAGGTTTGCCTCTTGTTGTTGTTGTATCCCCTTTCTTTTCTTCTCGTTGTTAAGTGCCTTCAAGCTGTTTCCAACTTATGGCGACTCTAAAGTGGACCTATCATAAGGTTTTCAAGGGCTGAGAGTATGTGATTCACCCATCGTCTCCCAATGAGTTTCCATAGCTGAGCATGAAACTAGTGTCCATAGTCATTTGTCTAACACTCAAAATACTATGTCACACTGGCACTCTAGGGCCATCATAAATCAGAAACAACATAAAGGCACACTACAACAACAACCAGGAAAAGAGACAAGCCACATTACACGTTGTGTAGATGTTGACCATAGACATTGACCATAGATCACAGATCACCTACAAATGCCTAGAGAAGTATTCTCTCAAGGAATCCTCTGGTCCTCCAGCGCAACTTCTGGCAAATGTTTGGCATAGAGTAGTGCTGGAGGACCTAGAGGTTCCTAGAGAGAACATATAAATTAAATTTATGAATAATCAAATAATCAAAGCCGCAAAAGTGGAGAGCCAATTGTACTTGTGTGATTTAGCCTTTCCTGTCGAGTTGAACTTAGTATGCTTTCCTTGAGCCCATCAATTGTGTCTTTCCATATTTGTACATACCTTTATGTCTTACTGATGTAAAGCACTTTGGAATTCTTCGATCTAGGGGATATACAGGTATTTGTACATAAAAATTTATTGTTTATTCTTATTTATTTTCTATTGTTTATGTATATATCCCCTAGATCAAAGAATTCCATCTTGAGAGGATGCCAAATGTCTGGAGCACTGGATATGCAGCCTCCCAACAACCTCCACATTCCTTCACCTGAGATACATACATACATACATACATATATATATATATATATACACAGACACACACACGCACACATATACATACTTATCAATTTATTGATAACTGTAGAAAATGCCAAATTAATCATCTGATGTACTGATAGTATGTAGGGTCAATAAGCCAAACTGCTAATTAATTAGCTATATTTCATCACGGGCACTTTAAAAAGCACACATAATTTTTATAACATCAGAAGCCCTCTCTCCATCTAGAAAAATAAAAATGGATCTAGGCCATCTCCAGGATGGGATCAAGTCTCTTCAGCCTCTTTGTGCACAGTCGGACTTCCTTTTCTCTTCCTCTGGATTGTCGATGAGATGCTTTTTCTGAACTGGGATTCATAAACCGAAAATGCCAGAGAGTCACCTTCTTCTCCTTTTTAAAATTTCTCCTTCTTCTTCTTCTTTTGCGAGGAATGCAGGAAACCCACAATATTTTTGTTCTATTATAACTGTGGAACAGTGGCATTTTGTTGTCTGCTGTTTGTTGTTGTCGGTGAAGAGGCATTTAAATATTGCTGAGTTTTGAAAAAATCTCATTTTAGCATTCGGTAGTGTCAACTTCAAAGAATGGGCTTCACAGTTCCTGCAGGGATTTCTTTTTCTTTCCTTCTGCATGCTGTGTGCTTCCTGTCCCTTTGCAGGAAGTATGGGTTCTGCTTTTATTAAAACACGCACACAATACAAATCCTAGGATCAGCTCTTACTTCGACCCATAAACATTTTTACAAACGGTATCTCAGAGGCTTCATAATAAAAGGATAATTGGTATATGCACCCACACGTATATGCATGCATGGTTTTACATACATGTGCTCCCTTCCTCTTTACCTCAGCCATCCAAGTGGACAGTTTTGGAATATTTTGGATTTTGGAATTAACCCCAGTTAATAAAATAGATAGGTCCCTGGATATTACAGTGGGCCCTTGGTATCCACTAGAGTTTGGTTCCGGGTCCCTCCGTGGGTAACAAAATCCGTGGATGGGAAGAAAGAATGGGAAGACAGAAATGTAAAATAATATATTATATTACCTACCTACCCAACAAGTGCCCCGAAAAATACAAATAGCGGCGAATTTTCTGAGCTAGGCTCACTTACCGAAGGAATACCTGCAAAAGAAATGGGAGGGAGCAAAAGTTAATATGCAAGATTTTTTTTTAATTTTTAAGTTTTAAATATTTCTTGGTACTTTCAACATTTTAAGAGAAGTTGTTCACATTTCTTAAGCACTTATGGCAAGACTGCAGAAGAGTTCAATGGGTCAAAAACACACTGCAGCGCTAAAGAATCCTGGGACTTGTAGTTTATGTTGACACTAGAGCTCTACGACAGAGAAAGCTAAATGTCTCACAAAACTACAGTTCCTAGAATTCCCTAGCATTGAGCCAGGGCAGTTAAAGTTGTCTCAAACTGGATTATTTCTGCAGTATGTTTTGGACCACCGTCCACTACCCATCAAAAAGAATACTCTGGCCAGAGTCATCTTGGGGCATGTCTACATGGGCCATTTAAACCAGTTTCCCCCCACTCTCACGTTGCCCTGTCTACATGAGATAAAGCCAAAGGTTGGATTCAACTGCGGACAGTCTTGACATGGGAAGGCCAGTTCCACACCAAATCCATGCCTGACTTAAAATGGGTCTCTTGCTCTGGATCTTCCAAGAAAATCTGGCGCACTCCATACCACTGTTGGGCATCTGTCCACATGTGTCCAGTGGTGCTGCCCAGCGCACGTCCCAGAAGTCACTCCATTTGAGATCACAACAATGCACCTAAAATGTCCTGAATAGACTAGAAAGCTGGGCCAAAGCTAACAAAATGAAATTCAACACAGAGAAATGCAAGGTACTGCACTTACGGCGGAAAAAATGAAATGAAAAGATATAAGATGGGGGTCACCTGGCTGAATGAAACTACGTGCGAAAGGAATCTAGGAGTCCAAGCAGACCAGAAGTTGAACATGAATCAACACTGTGATGCAGCAGCTAAAAAGGCCAATGCAATTTTAGGCTGCAACAATATCAAGGGAAGTAATAGTGCCATTCTATTCTGCTTTGGTCAGGCCCCACCTGGAATACTGTGTCCAGTTCTGGGCACCACAATTCAAAAAAGATGTGGAGAAACTGGAGGGTGTCCAAAGGAGGTCAACTAAAATGGTGAAGGAAGTGGTACATAAAACAAAAAAAGTGTATACTTAAGCCCTATTATATCAATAGGGCTTGTGCCACACACCCGCGTGTCATTTGTGAGCCCCATTGAATATAATGGGGCCTGTGCTTGCCGCGGTTGCACGTGCGCAAGCCAAGTGCACGCGCGCACCTTCCCCATTTCCTGGGCGGCTTCAGAGTAAGCTGAAGGCCGCCTATAACAAGCCAACATATAGCGTGGGCTCACTATATTTGATGGGATGTCATATTAAGGAGGGAGTAAGCTTGTTTTCTGCTGCTCCAGAGAACAAGACCCAGAACAATGAATACAAGCTCCAGGAAAAGAGATTCCACCTAAACATTAGGAGGAACTTCCTGACAGTAAGGGCTGTTCAACAGTGGAATGCACTCCCTCAGAGTGTAATGGATTCTCCTTCTTTGGAGGTCTTTAAAGAGAGGCCGGATGGCCATCTGTCGGGGATGCTTTGATTAAGAGTTCTTGCATGGCAGGGGATTGAACTTTGATGGCCCTTGTGGTCTCTTCAAAACTCTACTGGGTGCATCATTTTCCACTTCGAGGGAGTGACTCTCATTGGTGGTGGGAGTGCCAGGATGCACACTCATATCTCTCCAACATGTAGAGATAACAGAGGAATCTGGTGCAGCTTTAGGGCCAGAATTTGGCTGCTCCCAGAGTATTCTGGGCCTCATTCCCACTTACAGATAAACTGGTGTGCGATCCGAATCAATACATCGATTCAACACCAGAGCGTGCTTCCCACTACATTTGTCCCGATCTCATTTTTTTCTCTGTCAAATAGCCCACTTGTGGATCACATTCATGCATGAATCGATTCAAAATCCAGCCAGCCGAAGGGCAAATTTAAATTGATTCCAATCCGCATCTAGTTCACACTTGCGCGGAATCAGTTTATCGAAAAAGACGCGGAAAATGTCAGTGTCAAAAAGATGCAGGTTAAATGGGTCTAGCGCATGGCCCCCCTCTCCGAATCGCTTCAATGATTCGGTTTAAGTGGGAACCAGGGTCGATTGACCTGGTTTAAGCCAATTTGCAATTCAATTTAAAAGGTAGTGGGAATAGGGCCCTGGCTAGTGCAGACCTGCCCTTGGTGGCTTATGTTACTTTGCACAATTTTGGAGGGATATCAACCAAGGAGGTAGCCAATACTTCCTTATACAATGCCACCGAGATTACATCACAGCCTGGCCACACACTAAGGAGCATGGACCAGAAACAGAAACTGACGTGTGTGTTCTGCAGCCTTGAACTCACTCTGAAATCACAGCTGGCCTGAAGCCCCTTGCTACTTTCAGTAAACACTTTTAGCAGTGGCCCCCCCCACCTCCGAAATTCCACCTCCTCACCTTCCACGATGTGTCAAAACAGCTTGCAAAACAACGGTTTGCTTGTGTTTGCTGTTAAGTGCTTTTACTTTCAAGGACCTTAACTGACCTCAGCAAGGACTGGGTAGGACGCGGTTCCGTTTACCAAGATCTGGCGACATCAATGCATTTGACAGAGCACTGGGACTAACCGTTATCAACTCCATGATTCCCAATTTGCAGATAGAGGCTCCCATGAGTGCCAAATCTGTGCCAAGTTCCAGGCCAGGTTTTAAAGGCGCTCTCCACGGTGCTAAACACTACCCCCCAAATGGGCTGAGAACCTTGGACATTTCTTTTATCTTTGGACGCAACACCTCACTGATATGGAAACCATTGATTTTCACCGATGATTCCCAAAAGGCTACAAAGGAAACAGTAGCAAACAGGGAAAATGGCACCAAAGAAACATCTGCTACTTAGCAATTAGGGATGTAATTTGTCACGTATTTTCTCCTCGAAGGAAACAAGAAACAGTCTCAGCAATTTTCTTTGTGCTGTGAGAAAGACGTCAAAAACCATGCAAGTTTCAACGTTTATTCTCAATTTGGGAGTTACACTGCACAAAATTCACACTGTGTTGTTCTACAGAGAAAACAGCCCTTTCTGGTCAGGAAAGGGCATTTTCTGTGCAGGAAATAATATTTCTGCATTCAGGCTACTTCTAGTTTCTGGATTCAATTTCAATTTCTCAATTCAAACTACAGGAAAAGAGAGTCCACCTAAACTTTAGGAAGAACTTCCTGATGGTAAGAGATGTTCATCAGTGCTTCTCCAGAAGGTGGTGGAGTCTCCTCCTTTGGAGGTTTTTAAGCAGAAGCGGGATGACCATTTGTTGAGAGGGCTTTGATTGTGTCTTCTTGCAAAGCAGGCTTTTGGACTGGATGGCCCTAGAGGATCTCTTCCAATTCTAGGAATCTGAGAAATACTGTCTTCTGTGCAGAAGAAAAAGCTGTTTGCTGCACAGAGAAAGTTGTTTTCAGTGCAAATCAACCATATGTGAATTTTGCATGTGCAAATCTCAGCGTAAATCAACCGCCTGCAGGGCCATTGTGGTCAAAAATGGAGTTTCTACGGAGTTTATCATATGACGGAATTTGGGGGTATAATGCAATGGCAATCCGAACACAATCATGGGGTTTCACGTAATTGCGTATTAGAGTATCTCACGCAATTTTGGGCAACAGGGAAGTCATTCCAAATGCAATCATAGGTTTTACATTAATGCGTATAAGAGTATCTCACGCAATTTCGGGGAATGAGGGGTCACTCTCGGGCAATGAGAAGTCATTCTGAACATATTCCAAACGCAATTAGATTTCACGAATTTACGTGAATTCGAATTGTCTCAATTTGAAATTGGGAGAAATTCCTCCCGTGTGATAAACTCGTCTCTTTTAACGCACCAAATGTGAAGACATCCATGGTGCCCACTGCAATAACCCAAAACGAAGGCTTTCCCTGACCTGCACCTCTGCTACAACGTAAGCAACATGTCCCACCTGAATAACCCCAACTACGTGGATCCTCTAAATGGACTCCAAGATACCTATGAGAAGTCTCTCCAACCTCTCTCTTCAATGGAGACCACCCTTCATTATTCTAGGCTGTCACCACAGACACCTTGTCTGAATCCAAGATTTACAGGAGGCCCAATGTGTATAAAAACAACAACAGTTATTTACAGAAGAAAGCAGATTAAATATTGAATAATAATAAATAAAAAATAAATAAAAAAAGATTAAACAATGGTTAGAATAGGGTTGGAAGAAGAGGAGACTAACCATAGCAAATCACTCTACACTTCCTCCAACCTTACTCTAACCCTTGTCTAACTGAACCCATTCATTCACCAACCTTATACAAATCTCATACGTTCCACCAATCAGCATCCTCTTCAAAATTTCATTCTCTCCTCCTTATAGTCCAATATACAACCAATAAATTCAACAATATCTCCAAACACAGTTGCAAGACAACCTGGCTGAAATGCTTTTGTACCCTGAGAAAACATTATGAGTCACATTGTTATCCGCTGGGGTTTGGTTCCAGGACCCTTCGTGGATAACAAAATCCGTGGATGCTCAAGTCCCATTAAACATAATGGCACAACAAAATGGTGTCCCCTATATAAAATGGAAAATCAAGGTTTACTATTTGGAATTTATACATTTGGGGAATATTTTCAAGCCATGTAAACTCAAATTCGTGGATTAAAAAATCCCTGGATAAAGAGGGCCAACTGTATTGCAAATCACAGAAGCGCTGAAATCTTATTCTCCATTTCAATTGACGCCTTTCTTTCTCATTCGGCCGGACATCTTTGCTACCCCAATACTTAAAGAGATTTGATTCAATCTGTCCAGGCAAAGACATGCCTTTGATCCGTACACGATTCGGGCCAAGGCAGGGGATCTTTGCAAAGGCAGCCCAAGAGATGATGAAAATATTTCCTTTCTGACACAAGCCGTCACTAAGTTCCAATTTCAGGAACCCAAAGGTATGTTTCCAATTAGCGTCGCTGGCCCAGCTTGTATGGCAAAGTCGCAACAGTGTCACATGGTATTAATCTTTGCTTCATTAATATGGCTTATCATCCGCACACCACATTCTTTGAAAGTGATCCATCATGCTGTCCTTCCCTGCCTTCCAACCCGACCCCCCGCCCCCATCACAATATCAGAAAGAGGTGCCAAAAGTTGCTTCCTCTGCAGGAAGGATGACCCCCCTGAGATCCCTTAATTTGTAGTTCAAGTTTCTAGAAATAATTCTTTTTCCATTAGGAGGTGGAGGCTCAAAAGAAATGAGGTGGAAGAAGCAACACATCTGCAACACAACAGCACATCTGCAAAAGATGCAACACAGTGACTCATGATAAACAAGGGCATACGATGCCATTTAGTGCCAAAGAAAAAAAGATATATAATTTTAAGGAAGGGTCATTATATAGTCATTCATGATCAGTAATGTGCATTTTCTGGAAGCCACTAGTTCTACTGGTGTCCTCTTCCTTCACTTTCTAGTGGTTCAGTGAACACAGATTTTGTTTCCTGCACATAATTATTAAAATTATTATGTATAAAATTACATTTAAGGTGTTTATGAAACATAAATGAATTTTGTGTTTAGACTTGGGTGCCATCTCCAAGATATCTCATGATGTATATGTAAATATTTCCAAATCCAAAACAAAAGAATAAAAATCCAAAATCCAAACCATTTCTGGTCCCAAGCATTCTGGGTAAAGGAGATTCAACCTGTATTATTATTTTCATGACCTTTTCTCACTGAAGGTGGCTTACAAGAGTTTATGAAACATAACTAAGAAAAAAGACTAAATACAAAAGTTAAAAGCGTCATTAAACTACCCATAAAATCAAAACTAGTTTTAAAACAGTACAGCATAATTCTGCAGGGCCCAGATTCCTCATTTGTTTGTTTGTTTGTTTACTTTATTTATATGCCACCTTTCTCCCAGGCTGGGACCCAAGGCAGTTTTCAGTCTTAAACATTCAGTCTTCAAAGACCCATGGAAATTTTAGAAATAAATAAAATAAAGTCTTAAACTGTCTAAGGAAAAATAGCAAAGAAGCTGGAAATTGTTATAGGGACAGGCTGGGATGTTGTACCATTTTTAAAAAAAACTCATACAGTTTTTTTATATATATAGTTTTATCTTTTTAAAATGTGTTACATTCTTTTAATAACTATCTGTTTTAATATTGTAATAATTGAATTCCTTTTTAATGTACTTTTTTCCTATGTTTTTAACTGTACTGTTTTTTAATGCTGTGAAGCCACTCTGTTCTGGGAAAAGAGAAGGATGCAAATATTTATGCAAATAAATATAGTAATAATAGTGTAGTAGTAGTAGTAGTAGTAGTAGTAGTAGTAATAATAATAATAATAATTAGTAATAATAATAATAATTAGTTCCAGAACTCGGGGGCAGCAAACTTCAAATTATAATACATATGTAAGTTTTCATCCTTGCACTTTCTCAGTTAAGGTTGCTGTGAGGTTGGAAAGTTAGAGCCTAAATCCTGCTATTGGAAAAAGAGCATTTTCCCTGAAATATCCTCAGTGATGCAAGAATAGGGCAGAATACAGAGCAGGTTCTCCAAGTAACATCATCCCATTCTAGTCTGTTAGGAGTTGCAAGATACCTTCATGAAAGCTAGGGGGAAAAATTTTTAAAAACCACATACTGGGGTTTATGAAGGTTTGCGAGTGTATAAAACAGTCCCACTACTGGGACATTCAGCTCTGCATTTCTAGGGGACAACACATTTTTGAGATCGTGCACTCTGCACCAGCATCATCTTCTGAATTGATGGCTGAATTCAGAAAGAGAGCTGGGTGCCCCACGGCTGATCATTTCAGCTGCTGTGCCAAATCCAACTCCTCCAAAAGATTCTGTGAAAACTCCTGGATGCAGGACATAAGATGAAATGACACCCAGCTGCAACCAAGATGAACTAGTGGATTAAGCAGGCTTCCTATAAATATGTTCGTTTTCGGCAAAACAACAAAAACCCACACCAACGTTCCAATTTTTCACAAGCAACAGAACCTGGGAATCTAAGCAGATCCTCTTGCAAACACTTGGGTTGGATAGCTGGAATTTACATCTGCTCATGGTTTAACCCCCTGTTTGTGTGACCCACGAAATAAGCAACCTCCTCCTCCTCTCTGGAAGATAATTGTTTAATTGATGCCCTCCCTGGGATTTTAAAACCCTCAAGCTTCATTAAAGCCAGTCTAATCCAATTACGGGTTGTTTTTCAGAGGGGGGAAAATATCATTTCTAATGTGAAGTCGAAGGCTTTCATGGCATTATGTGGGTTTTTCGGGCTATGTGGCCTTGTTCTAGGAGAGTTTATTCCTGACGTTTCACCAGCATCTGTGGCTGTCATCTTCTCTGAAGATGCCAGCCACAGATGCTAGCAAAACATCAGGAATAAGCTTTTCTAGAACATGGCCACATAGCCTGAAAAACCCACAAAAAGCTATAATATCATTTCTCCCACAGAAATGGTCATTTTAAGGAAGAACAGCATCACTCCAAAGTTACATGGCCCAGTGCACTGGAACATCCAAGGACCAGTGTGTTAAGGACAGTCAGAATCCCCAAAACAGAGACAGCAAAATGTCATGCTCTCCGAACACAGTAGTTTCCAAATTTGAATCCTCCAGACATTTTGGACTTCAGCTCACATAACCCCTGACTCTTGGTTAGGCTGACTGCGGCTTCTGGGAGTTGGAGGTCCAAAACATCTGAAGGATCACAGTTTCTGAACCACTGTCCCTAAACAGTTGGTTGTTTTGTTGTTACGCGTCTCTGCATTTGCTTGATACAGTCTGCGGTCATGCACTGTCTATGGAGGGATTCTCACCCTAGCCTCCAAAAGGAGGCTCTCGCACAGTCCCAAAGGATGACTCACAGGTCATTGGGGCAGTGAGTCTATTCCAGGTTTTGTCTGGCTATCCAAGAACTATCCAACTTGGTGAATCTACTTAGGAAAGGGAGTTGTCAGCTTGGAGAGCTCCTTTAAAATCTGGAGTGGATCCATCGCCCAACTGACATGGAAGTCGCCTAGCCATCACTGTTCTAGCATCCTCCTCTCAACTGAAATTTTACAGCAAAGAATTCTAGGCATCTCTGTGCAAACACATTCCAGCCAACCAAGACTGACTCTGCTTAGCTTCCAAGATCAGATGGGATAACTTTAGCCTATCTAGGCTGATCCCAGATTATTATTCTTGAATCTCCAGACTGCTTGCACCTTGGGCCCTATCTAATATTAGACCGTGTCTGCGCAAGACCCACTCCAAAATGAAATATGATCCTACTTCCATATATTTCCCACTCCAGCCAGGCTTTCCAATATCCTCTAGAAAGTAGAGAATTTATATGACGTCTCTCTGCAGAAAAACCAATATGCCAATGGTTCCCTGAAGGTAGACTAATCTCAACACCGTTGTCACTAATTCCTCGCTCTCCACTGAATCGGTGAACGGCAGATCCTCGTGGTCCATAAATGCAAGGAAAGCAACCCCTCCTAAAGCCTTCTCTTGCTTTGGCATACAAAAACAATATTTTTACAAAATCCAACTTGAGAGAGGGACAGTCCTTTTGCTAAAACTTCCTTCTCACGCCGACTTCCAGCCAGCTGGACCCGAGTTGAAAAGAGTCCCTCTCCAGTCAACAGCGTCTGGTATCTGGAGCCTCCGGCCCAAAACAAATAGATAAAATGCTTCTTAAATTAAAATAAGAAGGGACTTAAAAAGAATAAATTGGCGCTCAACTGGCGGGAGCAGAAGAGAAGGAAAGCGACGTTGCTCTTCAGCAGGGAAAAAAATGAAACTCTCACGCTTATCTACCTTTGAACTGGCTTCTCATCAGTAACCCTACACCATTTCTCCCGTGTAACCCAAGATTTTGCCTCCGACAACAACTGGCCCCAGATGCCAGAAGGCAAGAGACCCAGAAGGGTGCCCAGGTGCAACCACTTGTGTGCCAAGGAAAACCTCCATAGGTCCTTCCATGTAGACGTTTCCTTTAGCTTTCCATTGGGTTTCACAGGAGAAAGATCCAAGTTCTCCTGAATGGAGCACAGGCCAGATCTCCATATGGGCACCGAGCCCTGAAACTTTTATAGGGCTAGACACATCCCCTTTCTGTACTACAGATCCCAGCATCTCCTGTTAACAGTCTCCATGTGTGGTGAAGATATTTTGTTTGTCGCTGTGTGCCTTCAAGTCATTTCCAACTTATGGCGACCCTATCATGGGGCTTTCTTGGCAAGATTTGTTAAGAGGAGGTTTGCCATTGCCTTCCCTTGAGGCTGAGAGCATGTGACTCGGCCAAAGTCATCCAACGTGTTTCATGGCCAAGCTGGGAATCAAACCCTGGTCTCTGGAGTTGTAGCCCAACACTCAAACCACTGTGCCATGCTATATCAACTTATACTTGAGCATATATGGTAAATCAATATGTCTACCCTAGGTAAGAGTAAGAGAAGGGAAAATCAACAACTTACCAGATCTGCCCCACATTGATCAGTGAGAGGTAGAGCATCCAGAGAGCAGCCATGAGGATCATGTTGGCACAACCAGTGAGCAACACGAAGGCCGCAATGGCCAAGCCGGTCAGAGCCAAGCCATCCAGGACAGTGTCCATGCTTGACCAGTCCAAGAACCAGATGAGAGTCGGGGCATAACTCAAGGCGTCCAAACTGATCTTGCCCTTGAAGTAGCGCTTGATGCTCTCCAAATATAGCTTGCAAGGCAGAAGCCCCCGGTCCCCGATGAGAGCCTTGTTTTGATGATAAGCGACCAAGAAAGCGACAACTGCAAAGGAATAGCATAAGGGGAAGGGAAGAAATGTTATTTCAGGTGGATCCAAGCAAGGACAAAGTAGGAAAAAGTGGAGAAAACAGATTTAGAGCTTTGTCACACTGAAAAACATTAATGGAAAGAAGCATGTTTTTCTTTCTGTCTCTACATGCCATCAAGGCACTTTCATTCTCTTCCAGTAGGAAAAGTGTGGGAAACGGTGGTAAAAGCATCCCGTTTGCCAAATGGATTTTTCCAGCTTTGCAAAAGGGACCCTTTGACAACCCTCTCCCTTTCTTTTACAACTGGAAGGGAACAAAAGTGTGTTAACCTGGTGCACAGTTAAAATAGTGTCAAACTGCATTATTTCTGCAGTGCAGATTGACAGAGATAGATGTGTTTACATTCCAGTTGTCCTAAAGGAACTGTAGAAATAATCCAATTTGACCCACACTTTAACTCCCATGGCTGAATGTTATGGAATCCCGAGAACTGTAGTTTGTTCTGGCAACCAGAGTCTGAGAGAGTAGACTAAATCTCTTACAAAACTACAATTCCCAGAATTCCATAGCATTGGGCGATGGCAGTTAAAGGGGTGTCAAACTGCATTACTTCTGCAGTGCGGAGGCAGCCTAAAACTTATTTGGTAGTAATATTGAAGCATGTTTTCTTTTTTTAAAAAAATTAAATAAGCTGAGTTTAAAAAAGATTTTGAAAGCAAAAAGGGGAAGGAGGAGGAATGAAAATGAAAGGACCCTTCTATATTTATAAAACATGGACAGAGGGCAGAAGGAGAGAAAAAGTGGCGCAACGTGGGATTTGGAACATGCAGCTCTTTTTGGGACTGCAATGCCCAGAATCCCTGAGCTGTACAATGCTGAGAGCCATGCTGGCTAGAGGATAGTCCGATAGTCTATTTTATTGTTCTTGTGTGCCTTCAAGTTGTTTGTGACGTAAGTTTGGGATATTATATGCAGGCAATGTGGACTAAACGGGGAGGACTGTGGAAATTGTAGTCCAAAAGGGCCATGTACGCAGAGGGAGCGTTGTTGGGAGTTGTAGTCCCAAGGGCCATGATGGCTGGGGGATTGTGGTGATTGTAGTCCAATCTCTTAGGAGTTTATCAGATGGGAGGAATTTCTCTGTATTTCGAACGGAGCCAACTGGAGCCAATTCAAATTCACGTGAATTCGCTAGTTTAGCGAATTTACGTGAATTCCAATTGTGTTCGGAATGCATTTAGAATGACTTCCCATTCCCCAAAAATGACCGCCCATTCCCCGAAATTGCGTGAGATGCTTTAATACGCAACAACGTAAAACCCATGATTGTGTTCGGAATGACTTCCCTTTTGCCCGAAATTGCGTGAGATACTTTAATTCGCAATAATGTGAAACCCCATGATTGCGTTCGGATTGCCATTAGGTTATACTTCCAATTTACGTCATCTGATAAACTCCTTAGTTTGCATGCCCTTTGGGACAACAGCAGTCCCAAAGGGAATGCAGACTAAAAGACTGGGCAGAATTGTAGTCCCAAGGGCCATGATGGCTGGGGGATTGTGGGAGTTGTAATCCAAAGGGCCATGTAGGTGACGGGGGGGGAGGGGGTTGTTGTAGTCCAAGGGGGGGAGCATCCTCTCTGAAGGATTGTGGGAGCTGTAGTCCAAAAGGGCATGCAAACTGGGGAATTGTGAGCGATGGGGGTCCAAAAGCGCTATGCAAACTGGGGGATGGTGGGAAGTGCAGCCAAAAGCCACCACCACCACTCCAAAAATATACTCACTCACTCAAAACCAGAAGGTGGCGAGTTCAAGACCAGCAAAGGGCTGAAGCTTGACTCAGGGCTGAAGCTTGCATCCTTCCGAGGTCGCTAAAATGAGTACCCAGATTGTTGGGGGCAAATAGCTTACAATTGTAAATGAAGCTGTTTGTTTAACAAATTGTAAGCCGCTCTGATAGTCTTGGCTGAAGAGCGGGGTATAAATAAAAACATTATTATATATATTTAAAAAAAAAACAGAAATGGAAAATGGAAAAGAATCGAAACATTGGACCTTATCAGACGGGAGGAATTTCTCTTTATTGCGATTGAATTCGAATTTACATGAATTCCCATTGCGTTCAGAATGTGTTCAGAATGACTTCCCATTACCCGAAAATGACCCCCCATTGCCTGAAATTGCCTGAAATGCTTTAATTCGCAATAACGTAAAACCCATGATTGCGTTTGGATTGCCATTGGATTATACTTCCAATTTCTGACATGTGATAAAGTCCATTGTGTCTCTCCTCTTTATTCTACCAAACTGTCATCTCTGTGGTCTGAAAGATTGTGGGAGTTGTTAGGGCATGCAAGAGGGGAGAATTGTAGAAAGTCCAATCCAAAGGGGCCATGAAGGCTGGGGGATTGTAGTCCAAAAGGGCCATGAAGGCTGGAGGGTTGTGGGAGCTGGAATCCAAAAGGGCCATGCAAGGCAGGGAATTGTAGGAACTGGAGTCCAAAAGGCATATTCAAGCTGGGGTGGTGAGAGATGGGAGTCCAAAAGGACCCCACAGGCTGGGGGATGGTGGGATGTGCAGTCCAAAAACCAACACACCCTCCCCAGAATGGAAACTTTGTGTCCCTTCTCTTTCCTCTCCAAAACTTTCCTCTCTGCTGTCTGTAGGACTGAGGGATGGTAATAGAAGGAGATGCCAAGGGCAGGGGATGGTAGGAACTGGAGTCCCAAAGGGAAGCTGGGGGATGGTGGGAAGTGCAATCCAAAAAACACCCCATACACACACACACACCCCTGGAAAAAAAAGAAACAAAACCATTGCAGAATGGAAACATTATGTCCCTCTCCTCTCCAAAACTTTCCCTAGCAAAGGGAGGGAGGGCTGAGAGTTGGGGGGCTGTGAGGATCTGGAAGGGGGGGGTGCCATGGGGGGGAGGGCCACATGGGGGCGGGGCCTGATCCTTAGACCCCGCCCCCTCCCTCCTTGATGATGATTGATGGGACTCACAGTAGAGGCCAGCAGTGGTGCGTAAAAGGACCAGGCGAGTGAGCCAGAAGCTGCCTTCTTGGCGCAAGGAAGGAGGCTGCTTTGGAGAGCTGCTTTGCGCCCCAGGATCAGGGCCATCTCCTGCTCCTCCAGCCTCCTTTGCAGCCTCCAGCCTCCGTCTCAGCCCTTCTCTGCTTGCAGCCATGCCTGCCTGGCCTTTGGGAGGAGGAAGCAGCATCAAGCAAGGAAGGAAGGAAGGAAGGAAGGGGCTGGCTGCTGCTGCTGGAGCATTGCGCCTGCGCGCCTCCCAGCCTTGGCAGCATTTTTTGGAGAGGCTCCTCTGCCTCATCTTTTTGCAGGGCAGTGAGACCCAGTGTGCACAGACTAGGGCCAAGGAAGAAGGCCATGCATTTTTGTTTGCAAAAAATAATAATAATAATAATAAATTAAAAATTGCAAAGAAATGGACCCTTCCTTGGCCCAAGTTTGCAAAAGGGAGGCCTGCATTTGCAAGGATTTGTATGTGTGTGTGTGTATGGATAATAATAAATAATAATGATAAAATTTATTTCTATGCCCCGGCTTTCCGTCAGATCAAGGCGGGATTACAGCAGTGAAATACACACAATACAGTCGATAGAATAATAAAAATAGAAACCGAATACATTTAACATGTGCACACAATACACTATCAATAAATAGTTCACATGGATGGGGTGCAGGAAATGATCCCTCCCTTAACAAGGATAAAAAATCATCCCAGTTTGCAAAAGGGAAAGGCTGGATCTGCAAGGTTTTGTTTTTGGTGAAGGGTGCAGGAAATTTCCTTGCCAAAGATCAGAAACCCCAAGTTTGCAAAAGGGAGGCCTCGATTTGCAGGGTTGTGTTGTTGTTGTTGTTTGGTGAAGGGTGCTAGAAACGGTCACTTCCTTGACCAAGGTCAGAAATCCAGGTTTGCAAAAGGGGAGCCTGAACGTGCAAGGTTTTGTTTGTGAAGGGTGCAGGAAATTTCCCTTCCTTGCTCAGGATCAGACAAATCCAAGTTTGCAAAAGAGAAAGTTGCAGGGGTTTTGTGTGTGTGTGTGAAGGGTGCAAGAAACTAACACTTCTTTAACAAGGATCGGAAATCCAAGTTTGCAGAATGGAGAGGCCTGAATTTGGAGGGATTTTTAGGCCAGAAGCAAGAAATTGCCCCTTCCTTGTCCAGGATCAGAAATCCAAGTTTGCAAAAAGAAGGCCTGAATTTGCAAGGGTTTTTTGGTGAAGGTTGCAAGAAACTGACACTTCTTTAACAAGGATCAGAAATCCAAGTTTGCAAAAGGGAGGCCTGAATTTTATTTTATTTATTTATTTTTATTTTGGTGAAAGGTGCAGGAAATTTCCTCTTCCTTGCCCAGGATCAAGATCAGTTTTAACTTTACAGACCACACAGAGCAGATCTGTTTCTATCCATAGTCCCAGTTGACAAAACAAGAGGGAAAGCCTAGCAACCCAATAACCGGAGAGCTGCAAAAATAAAAATAAAAAAGTATATGTGGATGTTGAGCTTTAGAACTGTGTTTGTAAACCTCCTTTTAAAAACATGAACCAGAGACAAATGGGATCTGCCACAAAAATACTTCAGTGGATTAAACTAATCATAAAAGTTATATACAGCAGCTGAAGCTTCAGGAGTTTTCTCCTGCAATCACTGAGGATGAATCCAGACTTTTTAATACCACTTTGTCTGCACTGCAGAAATAATCCAGTTTGACATCTCTTTTAACTGTCGTGGCTCAGTGTGGTGGAATTCTGGGGTTTGTAGTTTTGCAAAGGTCTTTAGCCGCCTCTTCCAAAAGCACACAGGTGTGTCTCAGCAATCTACAAATCCCAGGATTCTGTAGAATGGACCCATGGCAGTTCAAGGGGGAATCAAACCCTGTTGTTTCTCCAGTATTGATGCACTCTTAAAGACTCCAGGAGACCAAGGTTCGAACCCTGCTCGGCCACGGAGTCCCACTGGGTGACCTTGGGATTGGCAAAGGCACACTCTCTCAACCTGCCGAAGGAGATCCGCCACATTTCCAGCCTTACAGCCTTTAAGAAGGCCCTTAAGACGGATCTCTTCCGGCAGGCCTTCCCAACTTCGCTTCCCCTCCCTGAATATGGTGAATATATGTATGACTGTTAATTTGGTTTCTCTCTGTCCAATTTTAGCTATTTGAATTTTAATGTTTTATGTTGTTTATTAATATTGTCTGTTTAAATACTGGGATGGGAGGGATAATTCTGAATTTGATTGTATTTTTAATTGTGTTTGTATTGCTGTAACCTAGCCGGATTCCCTGTGATTGGGCAGGCTATAAATAAGTTATTATTATAAATATTAATATTTAGAGGACAGCTGTAGGAAACTTTCTAGGAATGAACCTTGGGAAGAAAACCCTGGAATAGGGCCTTTCTAAGTTAGAAGCAACTTGAAGGCACAACAATATGCTAAATGCGGGGCAGTGTGTTGTAATGGTTTGGGTGTTGCACTAGGACACTGGGAGTCCTGGGTTCGAATCCCAGCTCACCCATGGGCTAGTCACACTCAGCCTCAAAGGACGGCAGTGGCAGACCTTTTCTGAAGAAATTTGCTGAGAAAATCCTATGTCAGGGTCACCATTATTGAAGGCATGCAACAACAAAATTGGCGTTTATCACATGGGAGGAATTTCTCCCAATTTTGAATGGAGCCAATTTGAATTCACGTGAATTCGCTAGTTTAGCAAATTTACGGGAAATCTGATTGCGTTCAGAAAGCATTCAGAATGACTTCCCATTGCCCAAAAATGACCCCCCCCATTGCCCGAAATTGTGTGAGATACTCTAATATGCAATAACGTAAAACCCCATGATTGCATTCGGAATGACTTCCCATTGCACGAAATTGCGTGAGATACACTCATGTGCAATAACAGGCAACCCCGTGATTGTGTTCGGATTGCCGTTGCATTATACCCCCAAATTCCATCGTATGATAAACTCCAAAATATACAGTCTTCTCTCTCACACATACAAACAGTTTAAAAAGTGCACTCGGCAGCCCAGTGAGCAAAATCCATTTAGTTCTCACCAGATCAATAACCTCAGGGATCATATCTGAAGCTAGGTGTCACATTATTCAGGCCTCTTGGGCTAAAGAGCCATTCCTCCTCAATGACTCTTTTGTTTTGGCATTTTCCCATTCCCTCCTGTTTGCCTTTGTTCACATTAGAAAGGTAAAAAATCAATCAATCAAGGTCTGAAGCAGGGGAGAGAAAGAACAGAAAATGGCATTGTATTAAATCACATCAAATGGGTTTACTGTCGAAGAGCTCAAGGATAACTGGGATCATCCCAATCTTGAGCCTGGGAAAGTGTTCCCCAAACTGGACCACAGTTCCCAGGATCCCCCAGCCATCGTTGTAATTAAACAAAAACAAGGGAGAAAGATGGCATACAAATGAAATATGGACAGGTTACTTACCAGTAACGGTATTTCTTTGAGTGGGCATCTGCGAATTCACACAAATGGGTTATTCTGTGCCTGCGCAGGCAGCTTTGAAACCTTCTTAGAGCTTTTAAATGCGTTTTGGCATTGGTAATCCCATTGCCCACTCTCCAACGGCCTTTATGAGTCGGTTTCCCACCTAAACCCTCAGTTCCAAGGATGCCGCAGCAGCATCAGCCCAGGACCAAAGGAGAGGCAGGGCACGACTATGTGGGGAGGATGGGCAGGATTTGTGTGTATTCACAGATAACCACTCGAAGAAACACCGTTACTGGTAAGTAGCCTGTTCTTCTTCTTCGTGGTCTCTGTGAATCACACAAATAGGTTAGACTAGCAAGCTTAGGTCAGCGGAGACGGCAGTGCCATGCCACACAAGAACGGCATATTCACCCCACATAGAGTCACCAGTCGGGAAACCAAGCCCAAGGGCATGCAAACATGGGGACGCACAGTCCCACAGATATGATGACTATAGAGTTGTGTAGAAAACCCAATACTGAGACGTAGTGGAACAGTCACCAATGCAGGTGGAACATGCCCACAGGCTTGCCAGCTAACCGTATGTCGCACAGACTGTAGGTAAACTTTGAAGGTCCATATTAAATGGCATGTGTAAACCAAGGGCAGGGAAAACCCCACCCACAATAGCCCAAATCCTGTTGGTAATGGAGCTACTGAATAGGTGAGCGACATGGAATAAAGGAATCTCACTAATGTGAGCAGCTCTTGAAAGGTATCAAGCGAAGGTCTGGTATACAGACATTATCTAGTCCAAGGTGGATTGAGTCCCACATGAAGGGGAAAGGGCTCACCACAATGGGAGGCCGCACAGGCCGGGAGGTTGGTATCCAGGAAGAGGGGCGTACAGAGCCCTCAGACTTGAGGTGTGTCATTCAAAGAATATTGAAAGTAGGAAAAAGGGCAGTGGCCTGAAAAAGCCTCTGAAGCCATGATTTGGAGATTATGGCAGTGACAGACACCACCTAGAATGCTAAGTAGTCTAGGACTAAATGTCATCTTTACAGAGTATGAAAAAGACAATCTGTGGTCAACCATGAGATACTTAGGAAGTCCATCCACAGAGAGAGAGAGTCTATCCAATTGTTGTGACACACAAGACATGCTGTAATGAAGCGTAATGTTCAAGGCATGAAGCATGCCGATCTTGGTGAACATGAGAAACAACAACGACAGTGGCTAGTACGATGTCAGCAGGACTAGTCACAGCATTGCAGAAGTGATAGGATACCACTCTATCAAGTTGCAAGAAGTCCCTGTGGGGACGGTATCCCATGGCATGATGTCCTATAGAAGCTGTATCAAGGATATCACAACCTAGCCAGAACAGTCAGAACTGATAGGCAAACAGTATAGCCCTAGGAACAAACCTGTTCAGAGCAGCAGAGCCAGAATAGACTCTAAGAGCCACAGAGTCCTATTCTAACCAGGCGGTAAAAACGCTGGCAGTATGTTAGAAATCACCGTAATGTTATCTGCAATACTTGAGAGGAACAACTCAAGCTGAGGCACTAATCCACTGCAACATGCCAGTATGAACAGAGGGGCTTGAAGACCATAAAACAGTGGCTCAAAACCCCTTAACATATAGGCCCAGGACACGTAATGAAGCATGAAGTACATTGTCCTGGGGCATAGCCCTAGGCAGAGTGCAGGACTCCCTTTGAGGAGAGAAGCCCCAGGAATTCGCAGAATGCATGGTTAGCCTTGTCAGGACTGCAGGTGGAGATGTGAAATATCACCTCACCCATTTGACGTCAGGAGAAACTGGGTGGTATGGCATCAATTGGCAGGAGAGATGGGTCAGGTATGCCAATCCCGAGATTTCCAAATATCCACAGGGTGTACAAATCTTTAAATGGAGGCCCGAAAAGATGGCAAAATGCTACAATTCCTTCCATTTTCTGCTCTGGGCAGGATTGTCCTCTGGAGACATCTCTCCAGAGGGTAATCCTGCCCAGAGCAGAAAATGGAAGGAATTGTAGCAATTTGCCACCTGTTAAAAGGAAGAGGCCTCGACAAGAACCTCTTGGGGGGGGGGCTGGAAATAGATATGTGTTTCTCATCATATCTAGTGGCCCTTGATATCAAGACCTCCCAAGGGGAGAAGAGGATCATGCTTGAGCTGGTCCCAGGTGCATAATGGGCGGCATCCCTAGGTATGGAGTGAATAAACAGATTTATGAGATTTGATTGTACAGTCTTGAAGCTGTTCATATGGTGAAAGATACCTGTAACCAGAGTAAACAGGTTGTGCTCTCAATTTTATGGAGGGCAATAGAGAAGCGAGATGTGAATGTCTACATAAAGTGACATTCAGCTGTCCTGCCTGAGAGGAAGGACATCATCATAAATTGTGACATGAGAATGGTGATGTCCATCAGTATGGAGGAAGCACCTCATCCCCCAAATCGGTTATCTAGGGACAGCCGATGCGCCGGCTCTCGGTAAAGGAGGAATATTTACACTGTATAGCTTATCCAGTGATGCTGGCATCCCTCGGTACCGAGAGAGAAGCCTGAATGTGTCTCAGTTTCAAATGAAATGGGACCATAGCCCGTTTCAGGGTGACCATCCTTGGCTCGGAAGAAAAGGCCTGACCACTAGTCGTGGTTCGAGGGAGAAAATGTAGGAGCCATAAAGGCCTTGAGAAGGAGGGGGACAGCATGGCCCTGAGGTTGGCAAAGCATCCGCAGATAGCGACCCTCAGTACCCAGGAGGCAGTATGGACCTGAATCTGGGAAGCCAGAGCCAGTGGCACCTCATGGTCCCATGTTGACTGAGTGTTTGCTGATAGGTGTCCTCAGTACCACGGGAACAACTCCGGCTTTGAACCGAAAGCAGCATGCACCACACTGGCTGATAGGAACAGGTAATCGCGGCCACCAAATGAACCCAGTGGCGGCAAGGAGCACACAGTGATACCAATAACGGCCCTCAGAAATTGGAGAGCTAGCTACTTTCAAATCCTCAAAACGGTACTGATGTTGGGCCCTCTTCTCAAGGAGAGTCAGGATGAAATGAGCCATGCCATGATGGCAATCTGCCAATAATCAGGGAAGTTGCCCTGTAAGATCGCCTGTGGGCCAACCTGGGGCATCCCGGACAGCCCAGGGCTGATGCGCATTGAAGCCGGGATGGAAGACAACCGGCTTGATCTTGAGAAGAGTCAAGAGTTTCTCAATGAGAGAGGTAGGCAGTTAGCCAACCAGTGGATCAAAAAGTCACTTGGTTTGACCCCGGAGAGTTGGGGGCCCACGAGGGTCAAAGTTGGGCTACAAGCCAATCTGTATCAGCCCTGAAAGTCAGGGACCGATAAAGCTCGAATCCAAGCATCCAGCCAATCACTGTGACTCAGAGAGTCCGGGACCGATGCGGATCGATGTCGGGATATAAGTCAAGCAGTATGACTCCAGAGAGTCCAAGAGCAACGAGGATCGAATTCAGGTTGCCCTCCAGTTGGTACGTGACCGAAGCAGATCAGAATCGTGCTGCCAGGCAGGAGCAACAAGGATCGAATTCAGGCTGCCATCCAGGCGGTATGTGACCAAAGCAGATCAAAATCCTGCTGCCAGGCAACCAATTTGACCCTGGAAAGTCAGGGAGCAATGAGGGTCGAAGTCAGGCTGCAAGCCGAGCAGTATGACCCCAGAGAGTCTGGGACCGATGAAGATCCCTGACCCCAAAGGGATCGGGATTGATAATGATCCAACCTTGCAGCCAGTAAACAGTTTTATCTCAGAGAGTCAGGGACCGACGGTGTTCAAAACTGGGCTATAAGCCAATTGGTATGACTCAAAGAGTCAGCCAGCAACGATGATTGGTGCCTGGGTGCTGTGTAGTCAGTATGACTCCGGAGGTCCCAGGACCAACCCAGATAGAAGTTGGGCAGCCATCCAATCGTCCTGATACCGTGGAGTCCGGGGCCGACGAGGATGCACATCAGGCTGCCAGTCAAACGGTCCAACTCTGAAGAGTCCGGGGCCCATGAGGGTCGAATTCAGGCTGCAAGCCAATTGGTATGACCCCGAGGAGTTAGGGAGCGATTAAGATCCACGTTGGGCTGCCAGTCAAACGGTTTGACTCCAAAGAGTCAAGGACCGATGAGGGTTGAATTCAGGCCGCAAGACAATTGGTATGACCCCGAGGAGTCAGGGATCGATGAGGATCCCTGTTGGGCTGCCAGTCAAACGGTTTGACTCCGAAGAGTCAGGGACCGATGAGGGTCGAATTCAGGCTGCAAGCCACTCGGTATGACTCCAACAAGTCAGGGACCGATGATGATCAACGTTGGGCTGCCCGGTTAAATGGTCCAAATCTGAAGAATGAGGGACCGATGAAGATCCAAGTCATGCAGCCAGCCAAACGGTTTGACCCCAGAGAGTCAGGGACCGACGAGGCTCGAAGATGGGCTCGAAGCCAATCGGTATGAACCCGGAGGGTCAGGGACTGAAGAGAATCCATGTTGGGCTGCCAGCCAACAGTTTGACCCCAAAGAGTCAGGGACCGATACAAATCCACGTCATCCAGCCAGGAGAGTCCGGAGAGTCAGGGACCAATGAGGATTGACTTTGAGCTGCAATCCAGTGGCTCCGGAGGGTCCGCAGCTGATGGTGACGACATCCAAGAAGTCAACTCCTCTTCAGGAGAATGAAGAGACAAAGCCAGGTGAATGGCCCTGAGACAGTATGTCCGCAGCAAAAGAGCGTCCCTAGCCATAGCGAGGGAGGAAGGCTGGTGGCCATTCTATAAGTTTCTCTCAGAGATAAGAGGAAAGTACGCCAGTGAAGCGGGTGCTATTTTGAGAATTTTAGTGAGGGATAATGGGGCTTTGCCAAATGCGCAAAAAAGGCAGGTAGTATTTGAAACCTTTCCTTTATCAAAAAATTTTCTCAGAATTAAAAATTCATATTAAAGTACGCAATTCTCTAAGATATCGCAGAAGGGGCTGTTGTTAAACAGCTTTAGTTCACAGTCTAAATACATATTTCAGTAAGCGATTCTCTGAGAGACCGCAGGGCAAGTTGCTGTTAAAACAACTTTACCTCAGAATTAACATTTGCATCACAGTACAGTCTGTTGTTAAAACAGAATTATTTCAGAGTTTAAAGTCACATTTCAGTAAGCGATTCTCTAAGAGATCACGGGGCAAGTTGTTACTAAACAACTTTACCTCAGAAGTAAAATACATTCCAGTACATGATTCCTTAAGAAATCACAGTACAGACTGTTAAAACAGTTTGATTTCTAGAGAATTTGATAAAAAATTACCACCCAAACGCAGATTGATCCTGTCAAATCGAGTTTTAAAGTCTGACAGGAGAACAAATCTCCGAAGAGTTCCTAGATGCTGCTAGTGCGGCGGACAAAAAGAACTGAGGGTTTAGGCGGGAAACCGGCAAATATAGGCCGTTGGAGAGGGGCAGCAGGGCTACCAATGCCAAAACGCATTTAAAATGCATTTAAAAGCTCTGAGAAGGTTCCGAAGCTGCCTGCGCAGGCACAGAATAAACCATTTGTGTGATTCGCAGAGACCACGAAGAAGAAATTACTACCATTATTATTATTATTGCATTACAGTAACTTACAGTTTGTTGCTGTATGCCTCCAAGTCATTTTTTACTTTCGGCCACCCTGTCTTAGGGTTTTCTTGGCAAGGAGGTTTGCCTTTGCTTTCCGCTGTGGATGAGAGAGTGTGACTCGCCCAGTGGGTTTACGTAGCCGAGTTGGGATTCGAGCCCTGGTCTCCAGAGTCATAGTCCACTGCTCAAACCACTCCATCGGCTGGCTCTCTTAGGAGTTTATCATACGACAGAATTTGGGGGTATAATGCAATGGCAATCTGAACGCAATCATGGGGTTTCACGTTATTGTGAATGAGTGTATCTCACACAATTTCAGGCAATGGGAAGTCATTCTGAACGCAATCATGGGGCTTCACATAATTGTGTATTAGAGTATCTCACGCCATTTCGGGCAGTGGGGGGGTCATTTTCAGGAAATGGGAAGTCATTCCGAATGCATTCCGAATGCAATTAGAATTCACGTAAATTCACCAAACTAGTGAATTTACGTGAATTCGAATTGGCTCCATTTAAAATTGGGAGAAATTCCTCCCATGTGATAAATTCCTTACAATTTCCCTTTAACATTTAGAAATACAGTTCTGGAATCCAAAGAAAAGAGACGAGCGAAGTGACTGCAACATGAACACAGCAAAAGGAAAGTTAGGCCTGCTTTTTAAAAAATGTCTCACTTTCTGCAATGCTAGAAATTTGGGGATGGAAAGGAAATTCCACTCGGAGGACAGACTTTTTTATTTGGAGGGAGGAAATGCCCTCATTTGGCCCCCATTTGCAGCTACACCCCTGTACCTTCTCTAAGGAGTTTATCAGATGGGAGGAATTTCTCTCAATTGCGAATGGAGCCAATTTGCAATTACGTGAATTCGCTAGTTTAGTGAATTTACATGAAATCTGATTGCATTCAGAATGACTTCCCATTTCCCGAAAATGACCCCCCCATTGCCAGAAATTGCGTGAGATACTCTAATACTCAATTACGTGAAACCCCAGGATTGCGTTTGGAATGACTTCCTTTTGGCCCAAAATTGCGTGAGACACACTCATTCGCAAGAACATGAAACCCCATGATTGCATTTGGATTGCCATTGCATTATACCCCCAAATTCCATTATATGATAAACTCCTAAATTTACAACTGCTTCCAATAGTTATGGCAAGACATACTTATTATTTTCTTATATCCCACCTTTCTTCCAACAGAGGGACTCAAGGCGGGCGATTTGCCCACTGAAACCTGGTTGATTGTGTCATGATGGAGAGCCAAGAACTCGGGACACGCTCAGAGGCACTGCTTTTTTGCTTCATATTTCACAAGGCTAGGTCTGGGATTAAATCTGGAGCCTTGGTGCATTGGGCTTCAAAATACGAACCTCCCTCAAACTGGGTTTAGCCTCAACTGAGGCCTCTGGGGCCGACTCCAGGTTGAATGGCATCCTCTCGGGGGCTCTCCAGCTTTAGGCAGGCAGCCAAACTTCTCTCAAGGCATCTGGCTCTGTGGACAGTGTCTAAATTTTTTGCAAAACTAGAAGGGAAAGGATTTCTCTGGCTCAGGCAGAACAGCTGCAAGGAAATATTAAAAGAGGAATTTTTATCTCCCATCCTCTGTAAAACTAAACTTTGCCTCCCAAGGGCGTGCAAGGATTCATGACGGACTCCTGTTGTGGCAATCATTCTGGAAAAGTGAGGCCTGGCATCCCGAAAAGGCCAGCTTGGGGCTGATCCAAGGTATTTCATGCTCCAAGGGGTTGTATCGAGTTTTCTGAAAGTGCAGCTTTTTATTCTCTTGCAAACCGTTCCTGAACCATGTGGCTGCTTCCTTTGGTTTCCAACCTAAATGCTAAATATTGTTGCCCCTTGGGTTGTTTGTACTTTTGGAGCAACTTGTTCCCCTTGACATACATTTAACCCAAGCCAGTTCATTATCACCAGTTGGAAGGGACCTCAGGGATCATCCGGTCCAACCCCATAATGCCAATGCAAAAAAACTACAATTAAACCACCCTGACAGGTGGCCGTCCAAACTCTATTTTAAAAGTTTTTTGTAGGTTTTTTTTCAGGCTACGTGGCCATGTTCTAGAAGAGTTTATTCCTGACATTTTGCCAGTGTCTTGTGGCTGGCATCTTCAGAGAATGCTGGCATGGAAGTGAGTGGGGTATATGTATACACTGTGTGGCTGTATACCCCACTCACTTCCATGCCAGCATTCTCTGAAGATGCCAGCCACAAGACACTGGCAAAATGTCAGGAATAAACTCTTCTAGAACATGGGCACATACCCCAAAAAACCCACAAAAAGGATGGATGCTGGCTGTGAAAACCTTCGACTTCACATCAATTTAAAAAAACCCTTCCAAGGCAATCTATTCCACTACCATAAAGGTTGCTTTAAGAAGGGGGGATTTCTTGCCAAGAGCAGTTTCGATCTCCTTTGTGCTGAGCATTTTAAAATATACATTTGACTGATCGTCCGGAGTGAGCTCGGGTTGTTGTTTCTTCAGAGGGATTTTGCCATTGCTTTCCTGAGGCTGAGAGTGTGTGACTTGCCCAAGTTCCCCTCTGGGGTTTCTATGATGGAGCTGGGAATTGAACCCAGGCAAGATTTGTTCAGAGGGGGTTTGCCATTGCCTACCTCTGAGGTTGAGAGTGTGTGACTTGGTCAAGTTCCCCAATGAGTTTTCATGACTGGGCTGGGAATCTAACCTTGGCAAGGCTTCTTCTGAGGAGCTTTGCCTTTCCCTGAGGCTGAGAAAGTGTGACTCATCCAAGATTCTCCCAATGGTTTTCCTGACCTACCTGTAAATCAAACCCTGGCAAGACCTGAGGTTGAGAGAGTGTGACTTGCCCAAGATTCCCCCAATGGTTTTCCTGTCCTACCTGTAAATCAAACTATGGCAAGACCTGTTGCCTTTCCCTGAGGCTGAGAGAGTGTGACTCACCCAAGATCCCCCAAAGGCTTTCCTGACCTACCTGTAAATCAAACCCTAGCTAGACCTGAGGCTGGCACCAAGCTGGGCACCTCACCTTGGCAAGGCTTGTTCAGAGGGGGGTTGGGGTTTGCCTTTGCCTTCCCCTGACTGAGGCTGAGAGAGTGTGCCTTGCTCCCCTGGGTCCATGGCTGAGCAATAATCCTCCCAACCCTGCTCTCTCTGGAGTCTAGAGTTTGAGCTCAGGCTTCCTCCAAGGCTGGGAGGCTGCTGGTTGAAGCCAAGGCACATCACCAAAAAAGAAGAGAGAAGAAGGGAGGATGGTAATGATGGGGGGGGGGCTTTTAAAGTCCTCTGGGGAGCCCCTCCTTTTATGCAGATGAGGCCAGGGCTGTGGGCCAATGAGAGGCGCCGGAGGGGGCGGAGCCGCCCCGCCCCCTCCCCTCGAAAGAGAGAAACCAGGGGGTCCCCGTCGAGACTAGACTTTTGCAGCAGCAGCAGAAGGCGAGTGGGAGCAGTGCGCTTTTACGCACGGGTTTTTACGCGCGGGTTTTTACGCACGGACTTTGGCTAAAGAGGGCGCCTTTCGGGAGGTTTTCTTCGACGGGGAGCGCCTCCTTTGGGCCACGGAGGGGGCTGGGGCTTCTGGGCCGTGCAGTAGTCGGGCTCTTTCCCCTCCCCTCGGCTCCAAATGCTGAACATGAGCGAAGAGGCCGGCCGAGCCCTGGAGGCCGGGGCGTCCCCGGGGAGCCCAGCGGAGGAGGGTGCCCTCTCCCCCGGCGGGGAGTCGGACTCGGAGGCGCCCTCTTCCCCGGCCGGCTCCGAAGGGGCCCCGGGGGCCAAGGGCCGAGAGGGGGGCGTCGAGGCTTCCTCGTCTGCGGCGGCGTCGGAGGAGCGCTTCCCGGCCTGCATCCGGGAGGCGGTGTCGCAGGTGCTGAAGGGCTACGACTGGAGCCTGGTGCCGATGCCCGTCCGGGGCCCCGGGGCCCTGAAGGCCAAGCCCCACGTCAAGCGGCCCATGAACGCCTTCATGGTCTGGGCCCAAGCCGCCCGCAGGAAGCTGGCCGACCAGTACCCGCACCTCCACAACGCCGAGCTCTCCAAGACCCTCGGCAAGCTCTGGCGGTGAGTCCTCCCAGGCTGAGAGGGGGTCGCCCTGGCCCCGGGGCAGCTCTGGGGGGGACCAGGGGCCTTTCGGTCCTCTCCCCTGGGACTCTCTCGGCCTCTTGCCTGGCCTGGAGGCACCAGTGAGTTCTGGGGTGGGGAGGATGGGCCTTCCAGTCCTCTCCCCTGGGGGTTTCTGGGCCTCTTGCCTTGCCTTGAGGCTGAGAGAGTGTGATTTCTGCCCCAAGGGCATCAGTAAGCTCTAGGGTGGGGATGATGGGCCTTCCAGTCCTTTCCCCCTGGGGGTTTCTTAGACACTTGCCTTGTCTTGAGGCTGAGAGAGTGTGATTTCTGCCCCAAGGGCACCAGTGAGTTCTGGGGTGGGGAGGATGGTTCTTCCAGTCCTTTTCCCCATGGCGTTTCTTAGACACTTGCTTTGCCCTGAGGCTGAGAGAGTGTGACTTCCTCCCCAGGGCCGCCCCTGTAGCCAAGCCAAGGGGCAGGAGAGAGTTCTGGGGTGGGGATGATGGGCCATCCAGTCCTTTCCCCAGGGAGTCTCTGGAGCTCTTGCCTTGCCTTGAGGCTGAGAGAGTGTGATTTCCGCCCCAAGGGCATCAGTGAGCTCTAGGGTGGGGATGATGGGCCTTCCAGTCCTTTTCCCCTGGGAGTTTCGTAGGCACTTGCCTTCATGGGGGTTGCTCGGAGGCTGAGAGAGTGTGACTTCCTCCCCAAGGGCACCCCTGTAGCCAAGCCAGGAGGCAGAAGGGAGCTCTGGGGTGGGGATGATGGGCCTTCTGGTCTTTTCCCCAGGTAATTTCGTCGACATGTGGCTTGCCTTGAGGCTGAGAGTGTGTGATTTCCTCCCCAAGGGCACCTCTTTGGCCATAACAGGAGAAAGCTCTGGGGTGGGGATGATGGGCCTTCCAGCCCTCTCCCCTGGGGTTTCCTCGGCCCCTTGCCTTAAGAAAGGGTGGGCTCTGAGGCTGGGGGGGGGGCACTCAGGGCCGAGGCAGAAGATTGCTGTGGGGGGGGGTAGAGGGTGATGGGACTTGGAGTCCTCTAAGGCTGAGAAAATGTGACTTGCCCAAGGGCAACCCAGCTAAGCCAAGGGGTGGGAGTGATGGGGCTCCTGGGACTTTTTCCTTGGCAAGGGGCCTTCAGAGGGGGTTTGAGGCTGAGAGACTGTGACTTGCCCAAGGGCACCTACCTCGCTGCATCAGTGGCAATTCTAAGGTGAATCTATTCTCGGGTTTTCTTGGCCAGTTTCCTCAGAGGTGTTTTGCCATGGCCATCCTCTGAGGCTGAGAGAGTGAGACTTGCCCAGGTTTCCGTGGCCGAATTGAAATTCGAACCCTGGTCTCCGCAGTCCTACTCCAACCCCTCCACCAGACTCTCTCTCTCCTCTTTACAGCTATATTACAGTCAGCGTGACATTGAGCATTAAACTAGGACTCTGGAGCCCAGGGTTCAAATCCCCACCAGAAAATGTCGGAGTTTATCAGACGGGAGAAATTTCTCTTTATTTCTAATGGAGCCAATTCAAATGCACGTGAATTCGCTAGTTTAGCGAATTCACGTGAATTCCAATTACATTTGGAATGCGTTCAGAATGACTTCCCATTACCCGAAAATGACCGCCCATTGCCCGAAATTGCTTGAGATGCTTTAATACGCAATAACATAAAACCCATGATTGCTTTCGGAATTACTTCCCTTTTGCCCGAAATTGCGTGAGATGCTTTAATTCGCAATAACGTGAAACCCCATGGATTGCGTTCAGATTGCCATTAGATTATACTTCCAATTTCCGTCATCTGATAAACTCCTAAGACTAAGGAAACCCTAAGAAATTCATAACTCAGCCAGCGACTTGAAAGTACATAACACTTATGTTTCTAAATCCCCTAAAAGCAGCAGATCCCATCTGATCTTGGAAACTGAACAGGGTCAGCCCGGGTTAGTCCTTGGATGGGAGACCGGCAGGCGTGGTAGGCTATATGTCAGAGGAATGAACTGGCAAAGCCACCTCTCAGGAGTCCTTGCCAAAGAAAAACCTTTAAAATTCGCCACTGTTAAGTCAGGATTGGAGCCTTATTCAATCCAGTTTCCAGACAGTGTGACCCTGTAAGTCAGGGAGCCGTATATTTTGTAAGCTATAGTTCACCAGCTCCCGTAAGTAACTTCCATGCTCTGTGTGGAATCCTGTGTGCCACACAGTATACCACCGAATATACAGATTTTCCAGGATAAAAAATTGAGAGGGTCTGTTAGCTTGACATCTTCAGGAGCAGGGATTCTGGTGAGATTCGCACTCCTGTCTTCTTTGCGGGCTTCCCATAAGCAATTGGTGGGTCTCTCCTGGGAACAGAATATCAGACTGGGTCATCCTGGGTTCTGATCCAGCAAGGGGCGGTTGGCTTGTTTTAATGCCATATGTGCCCAGTGCCAGAACAGTGCCAAGGAGAAAGCTTGAGTGTCGATATACTAAGTTGTCATTGATTTAATAACTGTCCTTAAGTGAGAACCAATGCCTGGTGCAGCGGTTTGAGTGCTGGACGAAGATCAGGGTTTGAATCCCCGCACGACCGTGGAAAGCCACTGGTTGACCTTGAGCAAGTCACACTCTCTCAGCCTCAGAAGACCACACGGGTGGTGAATGCCTTCCGAACAAGTTCTGCCGAGAAAAACCCCATGACCAGTCGGAAATGACTTGAAGGCACACAACAACAACACTGGTGCACAATGGGTCAAGTGAAATGCAAACCGTCTTCAAAAGCTCCACTCTGGACCCCACAACATACTCCAACTCCCAGAATCCCATAGCTTTGAGCCAGGGCAGTTAAAGCAGTGCCAAAGCGGGTTATTTCTCCAGTGTGGATGCAGCCTTAGAAGCAGTAACCAAAGTTGTTGCCTGCCTCATTTCCGATGTATGGCAATCCTGAAGCACATTTTTTTGAAGGCTGTTTGCATTTCAGGATTTATTCTGTACAAAATTCGCATGTTGGGGGTTTTTGCACTGAAAGCATTACATTTTGTGCAGGGAAAAAAAGTCAATAATGCTGTTTTCCTGTGCACAAAAATAGCTCTTTTCTGTGCAAAAAAAGGTGCAAATTTTGCACAAAATAAGTCCCATACCAATGAGGATTTTTGTCAGTCCAGGATTCTCTTTGTCCAGGCTTTCCAATGCATTTGAGAAATACATTTGTCAATACTTTCCTGCCCCTGCATTAAGGTTTTCTCACCAAGATTTGTTCAAAGGGGAGTTGTCATTGCCTTCCTCTTTGGCTGAGAGAGTGTGACTTGTCCAAGGTCACCCAGCGGGTTTCTGTGGCTGAGTGGGGATTCGAACCCTGGTCTCCCAGTCCAACAGTGAAACCATAAGTGGAAGATTTGCTAGGAATACCAGCTTTCAGACTCCTGGCTTAAGCAACACCTTTTCTTGGAAATTTCCAGAGCTTGTTGTTGGGAGGAAGGGGAACAAATCTTACCTTTTGTTCTGCAACACTCACAATTCTCCAGCCAGTCTCTATAAAATCTATATTACTCTTGGATATGACCACAAAAAAAGACATACAACTTTTGTATTATGTGATTCCTGGGGGATTCGGGGTGCTGTGATCTTCAAAAAGGTCACCTTTCCAGGCTGTAGAAATGAAATCCATTTAAACCAGGGAGGAGCTAGGCATTAAACCAAGTAAATATGTTTAGCATTGTCCTGAAAAGTACTTTTTTAAAAAGTTAGTTTAGCTCACGCCGGTTGTTGGCTGTTTAAAACGAAGTGGCTTTGCTTTAAGATCTCATTGCTTGGTTTTTTCAAACTCATCAACCATCTTAATACATTGAAGATTTGTAATACTTTGGAATAAGTTGTTTGGTGGCCTGGTTTCTATCGGCCTGGTTCCCTTTCTATCGGCCTGGTTCCCTAAGCTGGAAGTTTTGTTGTTATGCTAAAGCTGCATTTTATCAAAATCAGCAACAACGGGAAATAAGCTAATGTTAAAACAGGGCAGAATCCCGTCAAAAAAAGGGTTTGGAAACTGAAACGGGCATCACTTTATTGTCAGTTGTGAGTCTCAGCTTCATTTATTTAGTTTTATTTATTGCAAGGATTTATATCCCACCTTTCTCCTGCCATGGGATTCATGCCCTTGACATTTCTGAATTTCTTAAGCTTGGGAAAACTAGACCGAACTCTGTGCAAGGTGTGCCAAAAGTAGAGAAAATGGATACCTTCCCGTTTTCTTGTTTTGCTCCTTCTGCCCACAAGGAATAATGCTAATAATAGTTAATTACATTTATTGGTGAAAAATAGTTTTGAATAGGAGCAAGAATAACATGGTACGGAGGAGCGTGTCAACATGCTAAGCAGGTTTTCACGAGTGTCTGTAATGTGTGAATGATCGTGTGCAAGGGATCTAGGTCTGGCTTGGGCACCTTTCCCGCTCACAAGAATTTGTCACTTGATTTGTGGCTGTTTCTAAAGACTGTCCCGGGTGTAAAACGAGAAAATCTTGTGGCATTTTTAAAAACCCACATTTATCATGATTTTTTTTTCATATACAACAACTCCATTCCCCTTAAATCTCCATTTGCCATGCTGCACGACTTTCTCTTTTTGCTCTTAAGGCCAACTGTATGACGGAGGATACCCATGAGGTGTCCTCCCGTGGCCCTCAGATGTTGCATTGCAAATCCCATCAGCTTGCATAGAAAACGGAGAGGATGTTGCATTCCAACCACACCTGAAGGGTGGCATGAGCAAGGATTTGAACCCAGAGTCCTAGAAACAAGACTCTATCAAGTGGTCCAGTTTATTTTAATAGGTAGCTCAATATAGCATTGCAGTCCAAGATCTGGACTTGGGTGCAAGACTGAGGCTAAGTTCCTTGTCTAAGAGTGGCTTGCAAAGTGGTAAGGGGGCAAGCCATGGGTCCCATTGCCCATGGAAAACTGCAATCTGTAGCATTTGTCAGACTGAATCCCTTTTCCAAGGAAATTCGTGTCTCTTTGAAGGTGGGAGGTTACATCTTTCACCTCAGGTGCAAGTCACTGGAGCTCTGACCTGCATCTCAGAATGAGCCAACTAAGTTCTAAAACCATAGTCAGCATATTCAGCCTTCCCTGTCAGAGAGCTCTAGTGTCACCGCAAACTACACATCCCAGGCTTCCACGCATGGAGCCATGGCAGCGAAAGCGGTGTCAAACTACATTATTTCTGCAGCGCAGATGCAGCCAACATCTCTGAATCCTAGACCAAAATTGTGTTTGGTGGTTGTTGTTGTTGTGCGCCTTTAAGTCATTTCAACTTATAGCGACCCTAAGGTGAGCAAATAAATGGGGGTTTCTTGGCATGTTTCTTGGGGGGGGGGGCTTGCCATTGCCGTCTTCTGAGGCTGAGAGAGTGTGACTTGCCCAGTGGGTTCTCATGGCCGAGCTGGGATTCAAGCCCTGGTCTCCAGAGTCCTGGTCCAGTGCCCAGACCCCTATGCCACACTGGCTCTCCTAAGTTGTATTAGTGTGATGTGCTTTTTAAATGCATTATTGGAAGCTTTCACAGACCTAGCATAACATATTTTGCTGCCTGAGGCAGAGAAGCAAATGGCATCCCTTCTTCACCCCAAATGTAATAGTATATTGTACCTGAAGCTGGGTTGGACAGTGTGGCCCTTGGAGCTATTTCTCTGGCCTTTGACTCCCCAAATCACCTTTCTTCCAGTCCCACAAAGGATGAATTGTCTCCCCAGGAAGCTTCCGACAGTGGAAAATCTTTTACATATCTTGTAGCTGCCATTGAGAGCAATGGGGCATAGCAATTTGGATGTTGGACTAGAGCTCCCTGAGAACAGGTTTTAAATCCCCGCTGGGTGACCTTTGGCAAATCTAACTCTCATCCCTGGAGGGAGGGCAGGCATGGATTGGTTAAACCTCCTCAGATTAAACCTTGCCAAGAAAAAAAAATCTAAGGTCCATTGCCATAAGTTGGAATCAATTTGAAAGCGCATAACATTGAGCCAGTGGTGTGAGCATTGGCCTCTGAAAGAACAGAGTTTGAATCCCTGCTGTGCCATAGAAACACAATGAATGATCTTGGGCAAGTCCCACTCTCTCCGCCGCAGAGGAAGGCAATGGCAAACCTCCTCTGAACAGATCTTGCCAAGAAGACCCCATGGTAGGTTCGCCTTAGTCAGAAATTACCTGGAGGCACACAAAAACAACTGGTGCTGCAGGGCATCTCTGTGAAACTGAAATCACCCCTATCGAAAAGTCACCCAACAAAAGGAAAAGGAAGGTCTCTTTCTGCCTAAATCTTGTTTAGGGCCAGCATACCGTAGTGGGTTGAGTGTTGGCCTAAAACTCCAAGGGACGAGGGTTCAAATCCTCACCCAGACCTAAGAATCCATGGAGTGATCTTGGGCAAGTCACCTTCTCTTAATGGCAGAGGAGGGCATGCAGGGTGAACCTCCTCTGGATAAATCCTGCCAAGAAGATTGGCAAGGAAAGGGTCGCCAACAGCCAGAGCCAACTTGAAGGCAGATAACCACAAAATTTACAGGACGGTACATGTGCCACTCAAGTCAGATGTGGCTTTGCGCAGAATAAAGCCCTGCCAGTCTTCATGAATGCATAGCAGCCTAAAATTATTTTGTGGAGCAATAAGCATACCTAACCCTTGGGTGTGTTTGTGTACCCAGATCCGCCTTCCTTCTGCTCTTCCAAGGAAGCCAAGGTGAAACTGGGCATACCAAAATAGAGTCTTAATGGCATTGGCTGCCCAGAACATCAGTGTACATCTATGTAAATACTCATGCACACATCGGATTTGCAAGGAACTGGTGTTTGTCATGGCCCAGGTTCTAGTCTTGGCACAATCCTGAAACTTTTTTCTGGGTGTGTATGTGTGTAGAGACAAGAGCATTGAAACGGTGGCTATTTTATGGGTTCTGTAGGCTATATTCAGAGACAGGCCATGGCAAAACCACTTCCAAGTATTCCTTGCCTTAGCAGACCTTATGAAATTCATGGGGCTGCCATGCATCAAGGGTGATTTAAAGGCATTTACTTTATAGCAACTGAAGATCTTGCCAATGTCACTGATCTTGCCATTGCACTAAAGCTGGCAAAAAAATTTAGCAGCTCCTATCAAAATACAGGTTACAGTCAAGTCTTGAATTTTCAATTTCATTTTTAACTGTATTAGTGTGCAAAGCTTTCTGGTTTTAGTATCAAGAGATGTCTTTTTGATATATGGCATGTTGTGTTTTTTTCAATAACCGTGCTATAATAGAGTCAGTATTTTAGGATGGTCGTTTTTCTGGTATGTGCTGCATTGGTTAAAATATCAGCGGTTATTGGTATGATTCAAATAAAATAGGACTAGACTTTCTGAGTATTTGCTAACTGGGAGCAGGGGCAGATGAAGGAAATGTCTAGATAGGAATGCAGTATGTCTTTTATGTTATGGTCCATCATGATTGTGAACTAAAACCTCTCTGGGTGTTTAAAAAATTTAATTTTTTAAAAAGTTTCAGACTGGCATTAAAATCTCTGAAACCAGCTATGACAAGGCAATAAAGCTAGAGTTATGTTCCATAGAAATATACTAATGCTGGCAGGAGATTCTGGGATTTGTAGTCCAACGAACACACTAACCCTTCTAGGCTATGACTAAATTCATGTATCACTATTAAGTCTAATGTAGATGAGGGACCGAGTAAGCATTTTATCTTTTGCTTTCTTTCACTGAAGCCAGTTTACATCCGACCCTCATGAATTATGTTTGCGTTTGACCTTCTTCTGATCTCAGAGGTGACATATATGGCCATGCTGCCTGGAAATGTATATGGCCATGCTGCCTGGAGATTGTGGGAGATTTAGTACTCTCCAAAAGTAACTTTTCCAGGCTAAGTGCAAAGTTGTGATGCCATGGGCGGATGCCAAAGGAGGACGTCCTGATAGAAAATGGGGAGAGCCAACATAAATGTGTGAAGGCTAAGGATACTGAAGTTTTCCACTGCTGGTGTTGCAAGATTTTTCTGCACATGGTTTTTTGTGCTTTGTTTCTTCTCTGTGCAAAACTGCATTTGGAACAGATGCAAGCAAATCTTTCAGGTCTGTAGACCAAATCAGAAATCTTGGGGATATGTTTTACGTCTCTTGCCTGTTGGTTCACAAAGCCTGAGAATGTGCAACATCTACTGTCCATGAACTCCTGAGTGGTCAGTTCCTTGTGACCGATGGGTGTTACATGAGGACGCTACCGTGCAATTGAAAGCCAGTACTGCCCCAAAAGGACCAGAACATCGAGAAGGAAAATCCTTCTAAAAAGCAAGCATTCACAGATATAACTTGGTTCCCGAAACTGGAAAGAAATAGGGTGTGCAATTGGAAACTTCCACTCCATCTTGTTGCTTTTGCTGCATCTCTTAGCAAGATGGTTTGCATCTCACAGTTGGCTTTACAGCTAGTAGTGGAAGCATTGCTTTTAGAAGGACTTTGACCGAAGCCTAACTTCACTCCATTCCCCATCATCCCCTGATTATGGCTGCGGATGCCCAAGTCCCATTAAATACAGTAAAATGTTGTTGTTACACATGTTTCCGACTTATGGTGATCCTAAGATGAACTATCATGGGAACCTATCATTTTCTTGGCATCCCTTATATAAAATGGTAAAATTCAATGTTCGCTTCCTGGAATTCATTTTTTTAAAAAATATTTTTCAGTCCGTGGATAAGGAATCTGTGGATACGAGGGGTCAGGTATAATACCAATAACAGGCGGGCAGTGAACAGAAGGTTTAAAAAGACTGCCAGGGTCTCTTAACTTGCACCATGAGCAACATATTATGCATTTTAGTTGTCCAATAAAGGTATCACTGTTTGGTGAATTTTTGATTGGATTTGTTATATGGCCAACCCAGCTACTCGTGGATGTTTTGTGGTGTAAGGAGGTTTACCTTTGGCTTTGGTATGTTTTCCAGGGAAGGTTTAGGCCCTTCCAAAACAGCCCGCCAGTAGCTTTGTTTGCTTGACTATGAACTTTCTCTGGCTTAAACTGAGCTATGGGAGCCAGCATAGTGCAGTGGTTTGAGTATTGGACTTCAACTCTGGAGACCAGGGTTCGAATCCCCGCTCAGTAACACTCTCTCAGCCTCAGAGGAAGGCAAAGGCAAACCCCTCTGTACAAACCTTGCCAATAAAACCTTGCGATAAGTTCACCTTAGGGTCAACATAAATCGGAAAAGACTCGGAAGGCACACAACAATGAAGTGAACTATCCAGTCGAAGCACATGGAAATGACACATATGGAGATCTTTTGCCTTTTATTTGCCAGCGATAGGTTTTGCCAAACTAAATTTCGTGGAACAGTTACCTAAATCCCTTAAATCATCATCATCATCATCATCATCATCTTTAAAGCATTTTAATTTTCAACTGCAGCTTACCACCCACTTACTTGGCACTAAGCCCCATTGAAGACAATGTGATTTACTCCTGAGTAGACTTGCATAAGATTTAATTAATCCTATTAACAGTGCTTTGCCTAAACAAAGAATTTTTGAACATTTCAAAGCTGGTGATGAAATCATTTTTTTTCTTTTCTTTTCTCCTTCCGATGTGTGTCGTATTGAATTCACTGGAGCTTACTTCTGAGTAGACACATATAGGGTAATACTGGGAAGGTTTTGTGGGTCAGAGCCCACATTTTCACTTATTTCTCAACTTCCACTCACCGAAAACGGAATAAAAAGTTGTGGGGTGGGGAGATGTGTTTTAAGCGAAGGGAAACACATTGGAGAAAAAAAGTCAGATGTGGAAAGGATTTTATCAAAAATAGTAATAATAATAATTTATTCAAGTTGCCTATTATTTGGCCTTTGGTACTGAAGGTAGCAGTGGTGGTGTTTTTCACACCTAACAGAAAAATCTCCAAAAAGTAGTGAACGAAAGAGAAAAACTAAAAGATGAACATGCAAAGAATAGAACGGGCCCAGTGCAAAAAAGTAGTTTGTGGCTGTTTAAAACCATGTGTCCTAAATCTGTCCATTTTTAGAGCTGACGGTGCATTAGTTCTTTTGTTTTCGTCTTCCACGGTGCCTAGGCATTCTCCGTTGGAAAGGAAGGGAAGCCAAATGGCTTTTCGAAAAAACTCTGGCTCTTCTCTGGTCTCTGAGGCCTTGCAGATTTTGTTCAAAAACTCAAATCTGAATGGTCTGATCAATACGTCATTGAATGTCAATGTAAGTCTGCAAGGCCACTTGAGGAGTGGGAGCAGAGAGTTGCTTATTGTAGGTTTCCTTTCCAAATGCCATTTTGCACTTACCGGAGGCCGCAGCAAAATTGCAAAAACCCATCCAGGCATGCATGTGAAAATGGGGATCAGGACGAACAACATTTTCCTTTTGTCAAGAATTATATATATATATATATATATATATATATTGAATAAAATTAATTTAGTAGCCTTTGTCGCTGTTAATTGTGGCTGTTGTTCTGACTTCAGTTGGGTAAAACCTTTTGGGTGACGCATTATTTCACTGTAATTTGCATTTGCAAATTGGAAACTTTCTCCATCTCTCTTTCTTTTTCTCTCAAGAAAAATATCCTTTAGCAAGCTATCCTGTGTTTACCTAGACTTGAATCCCACTTTGTTTACAAGACTCCTTCCAAAAAAGTCGACCAAAGTTACATAGCCTTAAGTGCTGGCCTATTTGTGTCTACTCAAAAGTAAGGTCCACTTGATTTAAGTAAGCGTAGCGATGACGTTTTCATTATTCTGCACTTGCAACCGAGCCAGTTCTCTGGACAATTTGGACATTTGTTTGCAGGGAAGAAAATAAAATCTTGTCTTGCTTTAAAAAGAGAAAAACTAAGAAAGGGAAGGGGAGTAGCTTCCTCAAAGAAGAGGGGTTTTGTTGCAGTTTTGTTACTCTTTAAATTGGAGTAAGAACAATTCATGCCAAATCTTGTAGCAGACCTTTTGAAACTTCATCACAGCCGTTTGGAAGTAGGATCATATGTAAAAACGTGGAGTTTTAGCTTTGGCAGGTCATGTGAATGGCAAAGCTGGTCCGTGACGTACCGTCAGGAGAAGGGATTATTGTTAGCAAATACTTTGTGATGGCAAACCGGAGGAGAAAAACACACCATCCTTTTGCTGCTGTTCTTGTTGTATGCCTTCAAGCCGGCAGTGCATTATGGTGATCCTATCATAGGGTTTTCTTAGCAAGATTTCTTCTGAGGCAATTTTGCTCCCATTGACTTGCTTTGAGGCTGAGAGAGTGTGACTTGCCCAAGGTCACCCAGCAGGTTTCTTTGGCCAAGGATTTGAACCCTGGTCTCCCAAAGTCCTAGGCAAACATTCAAACCACGACACCTTGCTGGCTCTAAAAATAAGGATTTATTGGCCAGATATCTTTAGAGGAATTTGCCGTTGCCTAGGAGAGTGTGACTTGTCCAAGGGCACCTAATGGGTCTCTATGGCCAAGCAGGGATTCGAACCCTGGTCTCCTGGAGACATAACACAACAAGCAAAGCCCTTTTCCACACTCCACAAGATATTGGCTACGGAGACAGGATCTATCCAAAGTTAAGCCTACTGACTTTTTTGGAAGACTTAACCGCACTTGCTCAAATATCTCCGCTGGACTTTATTCCTGAGCTGGATTGGGTTCCTGCAGTTTCTAAAACGTTCTTTGTTTGCAGAGGGTTAGTCTGTTGCTCCAAAAGGAATGAAGAATTTCGTGGCACTTTTAAGACTAGCTACATATATTTTGTCACAGTTAAACTTTTGTGAATTAGGAGCAGGCATTGGATACACAAAGTATTACCCCAAGTAAGTTAGCTAGGTTTTGGAAACAGGAGAGATTAGTGGGAGGAGGGTTGTGTGTAGTGAGAGAATGAAATGCAAAATTTACAGACGGTATATATATATATATATATATATATACATATGATTATAAATATGCATTGAAACCTGTTCAGTGCAGAATCTAAACGCTGCCTTTGAAATGCCCTTGAAGCATTTATGTCAGACGACGTTCAGCGTTTTAAAACTTGGAACGTTTAAACTTGGTGTGTGGGAAAGAAGATTTAATCGTTTTGCAGTAGGGCCGAAATACCCTAAAGGCACCAGATCCTGTCTGATCTTGGAAGTTAAGCTGGTTCAGTCCTGGTTATGACTTGGATGGGAGACTGCCAATGAATACCAGGCGCTGTAGGTTACCTTTCAGAGGAAAGAACTGGCAAAACCACCTCTAAGTGTTCCTTGCCTAAGAAAACTCAACAGGTGACTTAAAGGCACAAAACACACACAGTTTTGCAATGTCTACATGTCACCTAGAGTAGGGACGCCTGTTACAACGTAAAGGCATCCATTGTGCAATGATAGCTGGTGGAGTGACTGTCATACCATGGCCCTGATGTGCATTGGAGCATTTCCAGCGTGCATCTGGACATTGGCGAGGAAGTGCAGGAGCGCAACAAGTGTGCCCAGTACCCACCACAAGTCCTTGATGTGCACTTCAAAATGCCCAGTGCACATCAGAAGTGCTCAGTATGCAATGAATTGCTTTTCTCAGTACCCAGATATTCATCTCCACAATTCATGAATAGGGCGACTTTGTATTTCTGCAACATAGCTAAGGATTTGTAAAGTTACAAAACCTAAACCATTATATCCAAGTTGAGCCATTATCTTTAAAAAAAAAAATATGATCCCCTAACTGTCAAACCTATCTTGTAAGATTTGGGTTGCACTTTCATATTGCAGGGTTTGTTGTTGTTGTTTTTGTTGACTGCCTTTGAGTCGATCCTGACCCATGTGAATGAGACATCTCCAAGACATCTTGTCTTCTACTGCTCTGCTCAGGTCCTTCAAATTCATACCTGTGACCTCCTTAATAGGGTCCATCCATGTAGCAGGCAGTTTTCATCTCTTTCAGCACCCCTCCATCTTTCCTAGCATTATTGCCTTTTCCAATGCGTCCTGCCTTCTCGAGATGTGGCCAAAGTACGACAGCCTCAGCTTAATCAATTGAAGGATATCTGTGGCTAAGAAAAAAATAGACTAACCATTAGTTTTTGTGGGGGTTTTAGGCTATGTGGCCATGTCAGGAATGAACTCTTCCAGAACATGGCCACATAGCCCAAAAACCCCACACACAAAAAAAATCTATGGCCGTGAAAGGTTTCGACGTTACATTAGACTAATAATTTATTTTCTAAATGCACAACAATGGAGTTTATCAAATGACAGTATTTGGGGGTATAATCCAATGGCAATCTGAACGCAATCATAGATTTTACATTATTGGAGTATTAGAGTATCTCATGCAATTCAGGCAATGGGAAGTCATTCTGAACGCATTCCAAACGCAATTAGAATTCACGTACATTTGCTAAACTAGAGAATTTACGTGAATTCGAATTGGCTCCATTCGAAATAGAGAGAAATTCCTCCCGTCTGATAAACTTCAATGCAGAACATGACGTAGAACCTTAGTCATAATCTTTAACAAATATTATCTGCTAGCTATCCAATCTTATCTTGTAAGACTTGGGTTGCACTTTTCCTATTGATGGGTTAAGAAAAATTAGGCTAAATAATCTGTTTTCTAAGGGTACAAATCATTTAACCCCTGCCCCATCTTTTCTTTCTCTACCAGTTTGCTAAGTGAAAGCGAGAAGCGTCCCTTTGTGGAGGAAGCGGAGCGGCTCCGAGTTCAGCACAAGAAAGATCACCCCGATTACAAATACCAGCCCCGCCGGAGGAAAAGCGTCAAAGCGGGCCAAAGCGATTCGGATTCTGGAGCGGAACTGAGCCATCATGGCGGGAACCAGATCTACAAAGCAGACACTGGACTGGGATCCATGGGTGAAACTCATCATCACAGTGACCATGCAGGTAAGAGGAGGAAGGCATGTGCCAAAGCCCATCTTGGTACAACCAAATTCCCAGGTTGAGTCCTGTCCATCTCCAGCCTAAGGATCAGGACTTGGGAAAGTCCCCCATAATATGAGTACAGTTAGCAACGCCTCTGACAAAGAAGCCTCTTTTTACAAAGTCTTTGTATGCCCCCCCCAATCCCCTTTGTTCTCCTTGCCCTCTGTCTAGCTAGAATATTTTTAACAGCATTGGCACTGGGAAGATAGAGAAGAGGGGCTGGAGAAACACAGATTTTCAGTGTCAGGTTGCAATAATAATAATAATAATAATAATAATAATAATAAGTTTTTATCCCACTTCCCCAAACAGATCAAAGCGGCTAACAATAAAAGCATCAGTAAAATATAATAACGACTTATCATTGTTGTATCCCAAACCCTCCCAACCCTCCCATCCACAATAAAATACAAGTAAATTATGAAACAATTATTAAAACAGTTATTAAAAATAGGGCAGAGGCAGTTAAAGCAGTTGTTGAACAATTGATTAAATTACAATAAAGCTTAAGCCGGGATTCTTTTTACTCTAACTGAGCCATTTATAGCTGTGTGTGCCTGTCTACAACAGGCAAGGAAAACAGCAGCTGCCCCCCCCCCAAGTTTATTTATTTCACTTCTATGCCACTTTTCTCCCAAAAAAAGGGACCCAAGGTGGGTCACAAGACAAAATATTGATAGATTAAAATCCCTTACTTAGCACTTGTGTACATCAAAACAAAGGGGGAAAGGGAAAGCAGATAAGATAAGCCTGCCTTACCAGCACCCCGCAGCATATGAACAAAAAGTGGTATACTTTTAAGTTTGGCCACCAAAATAAAAATCTTAAGAAAAACGGTAGCTGGTAAAAGGAAAAAGTCATCCCTGAATATATTTTGGAAGAAACCTTGGTCTCTGGAAGGTGCAAGGTGTTTGCTTTGTCTGCTGATGGAAGGCTTACCAGATCTGGTTGTTTCATTTCACATGTGAATGTTGAAACTAGATTAAAAGTTTGGAGAAACATGTTCGCTTACTCTTTCCCCCTTATTTCTGTGGTGCACTGGTATGAGTGTTGGACTATGACTCTGGAAATCCAGGTTCGAATCCCTGCTCATCCACAGAAACCTATTGGGTGACCTTGAGCGAGTTGCACACGCTCAGCCCCAGAAAACTCCGTGAGAGATTCACCTTAGGGTCACCATAAGCTGGAAACAACTTGAACACACCCAACAACAACAACCTATCCCTGTTCTGTCCATCTTTTTTTCTGACTGATGTCAAGTTTTCTGTTGAAGAAGTAATGCCCAAGAACACATCTGCTTCCTTAACTGAAGTATATTTGCAAAATCAAGTCTCTTGTAAGCATGGACCTTCATCCAGACAGATAGAAAATAAGCCTTTGTTTGAACGCCTTGATATGGCATATATATATATATATATATATATATATATTTTTACCCCAATGAGAATTCTCATATATTTCCAGGATATAAAAATGTTCCACTTCCACAGGAGAGTGCAGAATGAGGAATATTCCACAAGATCTAAACCTTCTGAGCAAAAAAATTTAAATCCATCAGAGGTGAAATATTAGTACTCAGGATTCTTCGTTTTGCATTTTTAAAAAATTAGGGAGGAAAAATTCCATAAATCACCAAATTTGTTGGGATAATATTTTGGCCCAGGTGGTAGGTATTTTCTCCCCTGTTTAAAAAAAAAATCTGTATATGGCAGGCGTCTGAAACTTGTAGGCAATGTTCACAATTCTTGAAGTGACAATGATGTAAAATGACTAGTTTTGAGGCCTAGTTTGGTGTAGATTTTTTGTGCAGGACTTTGGGACATTTAAGTGTCCTGCCTTCCTGGGGGAAAACTAAATCTGACATATTTGGTTATAACACCTTCCATTTTTGAGGACTGGATAGGCTTGCAAGGGTAGGTTGCATTCCAGAATATGTAAAAGATGTCTGCTGACCATATTGTTGTTGCTAATGGCTGTCAAATGTGTTTGTCTTTAAGGAACAGATGGAGGACATGTGGCCCTCCAGATACTGTGTAGGGCTGTAACTCCCATCATCCATCACCATTGGCATTTTTGTAGACAATGCTTGATAGTCCACAGTGGCTATAAAGTACCCTCTTCTGCATTCTACATTTGTGCTGGGAGCATTAAAGGTTTTTGTTTTGTTGCTGTGTGCCTTTATGTCAATTCCAACTTATGGTGACCCTAAAGCATACCTATAATGGGTTTTTCTTGGCATGTTTCATCAGAGGGGATTTATATGTCCGAACCAGGATTAAAGATTAGGCGCCCTTAAAGGAAGACCGCTAAGTTATTTGTGTCTCGAAGAAGTAAAACCTTCTGAAATGCTCTTTCTCCCTAGGGCAGACCCACGGACCCCCAACCCCGCCAACCACCCCTAAGACGGACCTCCACCACGGGAGCAAGCAGGAGCTGAAACACGAAGGGCGCCGCCAAGTAGAAAGCGGCCGTCAGAACATCGACTTCAGCAATGTGGACATCTCTGAGCTGAGCAGCGAGGTGATCAACAACATGGAGACCTTTGACGTCCACGAGTTCGACCAGTACTTGCCGCTCAATGGTCATTCCGGCATACCGGCGGAGCACGGGCAGAACACTACGGCGGGGTCTTATGGGGCTTCCTACTCTCATCCGGCCAACGCTGGCGGTAGCGGAGGCAGTGGTGGTGGAGCGGCTCAGGTTTGGACTCACAAAAGCCCTAGCTCCACATCTTCATCCTCCAACGAAGCTGGTCAGCAGAGGCCTCACATCAAGACGGAACAACTCAGCCCCAGTCATTACAGCGATCAGTCCCACGGTTCTCCGACCCACTCCGATTACGGATCTTACAGCGCCCAAGCATGTGCCACGACGGTGTCCTCGGCTTCGGCTACGGCCTCTTTCTCCAGCTCCCAGTGTGACTACACAGACCTCCAGAGCTCTAACTACTACCAGCCGTACCCCGGATACCCTTCCAGTATCTATCAGTACCCTTACTTCCATTCTTCCCGCCGGCCCTACGCAACTCCAATCCTCAACAGCCTTTCCATCCCTCCTTCGCACAGCCCTACTGCAAACTGGGACCAGCCCGTCTACACAACTTTGACCAGGCCTTAAGAGAGGACAAAAAAGGAAGGGAACTATGATCCTGACGTCTCCTCTTCCCCATCCACCCACAATGTATGCACTACACAAACAAACACGCAAAATGGGACAAGGAAGGCAAAAATATAAACTATGATGGAGCATCTGTTGGTTGTCTCAAGTGCCTCCTGTTTCTTTTTTTTCTTCTCTAAACAACTGGACGTCCCCTTTCCAAAATCTTTAAACTTTCAAAGACAAGAGTTCTATTTTCTTTATTGTTATTAATAAAAATAATTAATAATGAGTAATGGAGGGAGAGAAAAAAGTCATAATTCTGGACCAATATTTCTCTTTTTTTGAATAAATGAAGGATGGGATATTCTAACTCCTCTGTGAGGACTTGGAAGAGCAGTCGGTGATTTGGATGAAAGACAGTACCGAATTTGGAAGGAAATGTTGACGCTCAAGGGTTTGTTGCAATTTGAAGGTGGGCACAAAGAACCCATGTAGATTTTTTAAAAAATAAATAATCCTAACCATTCAATTAACAATACCAGGGGACCATTCAAGAATCTACTGGGACCAGCCGACTAATGCCAGCTTTTCTTCATTTTTGTTGCAATTTCTTCTTAGCAAGGTTTGGCTGTAATTAACATTTTGTTTGGAAGCTTACAAACAAACAATAAGTGTGTTAAGCTCAGAAAAAATGTGTTTTTTGGATTTTGTTTGGGTCATTGTTTTGGGGTAAATCTCTTAAATATGTATTTATGTTCTGTGTCATTTTGTCTTTTTAATTAATGAAGTAATTCTGTGCAAGAAGTAGGGGGTTTCTTTTTAAGAAAAGAGATTTTTAAGGGGTGCAAAAGCATGAGTTAGTGGAGACAAGGTAATGATTTTTCCCCACCCCAATGGAAAAAAAACATTCCATTCTTCAAAAAATAAAATCTTAAATGTTTCTAAAATTTAAAGGCTTGAAGGAAGACGGGGAGAAGTGATAGATCATTGGACAGATTTCACAGAGAGAAGGGATACCTTCACATTGAGGTTTGTATAGATTGTAAGCCATACCATTTTGGATAAGAAATGAAAGTCTTAACAAAAGTGGTGGCTGATAAAAGGAAAAAGTGATCCCTGGGTACATCTTGGAAGAAATCCACAGATTTTTTTCAGCCTTGGTCCAGAACCTATGACTAGTTGGAGTCAGTGAGTGTCCCCTGTTTGAAATGTTAGGAAAATATGTGAGATATATATATATATATATATGGATTTAAACCCAGCCTTTTCAGGGAGGGGGCTGTTGCAGTGTAAATTATTTTGGGGACAATCAGGCAATGCCCTCCTGCTTCAATTGGTGCCTCTGAGGCTAGAGCCTAGTTCTACTGGACGTGTTTTGACTTTTCCGTTCCCTGTCTTTCACAGTGGTGGAATAGCGAATCCAGCACTTGCAAGGTCTAAGTTCTGGGACTTTTTGGGTGGTGGCGATTGTGACATGATTTTCCATACACAAGTTCCCAGTGAGTTTACTGCAGGCTTCACTACTGCTGGAGGCCACATGAATTTTCTCCCCCAGTAAGAGTATAGGTGTGGCATCGGCCGTCTCTGTTGTGGTGCAAATTATTTGGGGTGGATTGATCTCAAATAAGCGGTAGTTGTCATGCGGTTTTGAGTTGACTCTGTGTTATGGCAGCCTTCTCCTAGGGTTTTTATTGGCAACGAGATGCATTCAGAGAAGGTTTGCCATTCCATTCCTCAGAGACTGAGGGCCTTGACTGAGGACCATAAAGGGTGGCATCGAGATGGAGTAAGGGCATGGCATCCTCATGACTCATGATCCAACTCTGCCCCCATGCTGGCGTGATGCTGTGCACCTCACCACATGGCGGGTGGCATCATCGCGCTCCTATGGTGCTGTATCCAGACGGCATAATGCCAAAGGAGTGCATAAAAGCCAGGGTGCCAGTGGCTATGGAGCCCATTCCACGGCATAGAAAAGAGACGTGTTTTGTGGCTCCTTTTTGGGCCGCAGAAAGGCCAGATCAGGGCCATGGCATGGAGTTGCCGAACCCCGATCTGGCGCTGAAAGGGGCGGTCTATTCAGCCCCTGAGAGGGTCTGCCTTGCCTGAATTCAATGGGTTTCCTTCAATTTACATATCCTTGCACCTTGCCAAACTTGATCCTGTTGAAATGGTGCTGATTTTTTTAGGATGGGTTTTGGATCCCTGCTGGATCATGTCCATACATTTTTCCATGGGAAAAACACAACTGACGGTCCCGGTATCCCAACCCACTACTGTGTTTTATGCACATGCCCGTCTTAATATAGGAAATACTGGTAGAGATGAGCAAAATGTGAATTTTAGAGCCTCCCTTCCTCTCTTCAGTGAGGCGACTTCATTGTAAATGTGAAAAGAAAACACCAATGGATCCCCAACTAGTTTCAACCTATTCAATTTTATCTGAAGCCATTGTTGAATTCTTGGATTCTTGGACAAGGTTAAGAGAACAGCTCAAGAAACGGCATTTTAAGCAGAAGAAGTTACGGATTAAGTTTCACTTTAATGTTGCCTATTTAGGGACCAGATGTCATCAATCAAAGCTGTGAAAATAAATGTTCTCCACTATATTTTGGTTAGTTTTTAGACTCTAAACTAATAATTTCATTGATATTTGTTCCATTGTATGCTGAGCATATAATAACCACCTACTTTAATGGTAATGTTGTGCCTTTTAAAAAAAAGAAAGAAAACTTTATAAATCTTTAAACTTTCAGAGGTTATCTATCTTATCTTTTTTTTTTCCTCCCTACGTTTCGTATTCTTATTTTGTTTTCCTAAAAATGATTTTCTTTTTGGGATGCCTTTGGGGAATTTGGGGGCGGGGAGCTGGGTTGAGAACGGAAATTCCTTTTTATGCAATCTATTTTTCTGTATAAAGTTTGGTCAGCTGTTTATCTGTTCTGTTCACTAGCTTCCGACTAAGTAATGCTAACTTTTGTACAGATCCATTTGATAAAATTAAAAAAATGCCTTTTATTCAACCACTCTTGATATATTTATTCATTTCTGCTGGGGGGGGAGGGGAACAAGATCAAGTAAACCAGAAAACTTGGATGGGAGAACTTCCAATAAGTAGAGACGTGAAAATGCTCCTCCTGGACTTCTCAGATCTTCCCCAGAAATGATATCCTTTGAAACAACAATATTTATTGATTAGCCCTTCAGCCATCTCAGAATACTACAAATACAACTTGTGTAACACTCTGTATAAGAACTCTATATAAACATTAAATTAAAAGGGTATACAAATAAATGAGTACAAATATAAATGCAATAGACAATAATGCATTAAATAAGTGTAGTGGAGACTAATTTATACATCATATTTCTTCATCGCTCCTACAATTTACCCCAAGATGAAGATCTCGGACGAATTGTTTTGCTTAAATACCATGAGAGATATTTTTGATTCTTGACCACTCATAAAATGTGCTTGTCTAATATGGGTATCCCAATACATTTTTCTCTTAATATAAGGTCCGAGATACAATTCTCTCACCTGCTGATACAGTTTGCACTTAAATAATACAGTTTATGTGCTACTGTATATACTCATGTATCCGTCTAGAAATTTAGGTCAAAAAATGGATCCCAAACACTTGAGTCGACTTATCCATGAGTCAATTTAAGTACAGTATCTTAACTCATAGAAATCAGAAGGAATCATCTCCTGGTGAAAAGCAAGAGTATAATATGGGAAGCACCACTCTCCTCTCCTCTCTCATCCATCCAGCCTTTAGAGTGAGCACAAAGAGTTAGGTCTGCTGGAATTTTTGTAAGTTCTTTGACATTATTTTGTTTTGCCTCATCCTTTAGATCTTTTGCTGTATGCCCCTAAGTTTTACCCTTGACTTATCCACAGGTCATAGCAAAATCCATAATTTCAGCCCCAAAACTTGCCCTCAATTTACACATGAAGTGGACTTACGGTCAAGTATATATGGTATATCCTCAATTTCATGCTCTCCCCAAGTACAGGTTCACTCTTTATAAGGGATGCCATTAAACCTCTCATATCTTACCGTAGCATCAAGCTGATCAAATCTAGCTCGGCTAGATTTGAGCATTAGGCTAGGACTTCAGGAGATGAGGGCTCAAATCCTCACTTAACTTTGGAAACTCAATGGGGGGACCTTGGGTAGGTCAAAGGAAGACCATGGCAAACCTCCTTAGAATAAACCTTATGAGCCATTGCGATGTGACGGTTGAAGGTTGGACCAGGAATCCTTACTCAAACCTGGGATCCATGCAGTAACCTTGGCCAACCCACATGCTCTCAGCTTTAGAGAAAGGCAATGGCAAAGCTCCTCTGAATAAATCCTAAGTCAAGAAAACCCTAGAAGAGGGTCACTGTACATTGGAGTTGACTTGAAAACGCACAACAATGGAGAGCAAGCCTGACGGAGGAGTTTGAATGCTGGACTCGGGGTGATGCGGGTTTGAATCTTCACTCAGCCCTGAAAATGCATTGGGTGGGTAAGTCACACTCTCTCAGCCACAGAGGAAACCCTAAGATAGGGTTGCCATAAGTCAGTCAATGACACATAACACTAACAAAATTGCTATTGCCTTCAGGAAATGGAAAAGTGTAGAAGAGATGCTACCACTGCCCTAGAGGTTCGGAGCAACAAGATACAACTACCTGTAACTAGTTACTTTTGGGGGGGGGGGGGGGACATAAAGGTGAAACACAATTTTCTTTCCAAAAGCAACAAATGCGAGACTTGTTGGTTTAATGAGGTTTCCTCTCCTTCTGCCTTCAGTCAGCCATTTAGAATTAACACATTTGCAGCTGAAAATCTTTCTAAACTATCAAAGGGTGGGGATCTTTCCCACTTTTCTTTCAATCTTAACAATAATCCTATTTAGGTGTTGACAAATTTGACACTGGTTGAAAAGGCCTGGTACGATCAGGCTTAGATCTTGATCTCAATCTTCAAGCAATAAAACTACGAGGTAAGTATCAGCAAAGAACGGTGAAGTTTCCTCTTTTTTTTTTGAAAGAGAGAGAGATTATTTGTTTTAGTCACACAACTATAAAGAGGAAATTTGCTTTATAGATGATCTTCAGATTTTTTTACTGATATAGAAAAAGCCCCATCCAGTATGAATACCGTGCTTTTCATTAATACTTTTCACCCCGCCTATTAAGATTCTATCTTCCATCGTAGGAAATGGGGAACTTAGAATAAAAGATGTCTGTGTCATTGAATTCCCAAGTAGCAAGCAAAATAATAGAGTCCCAAAGAGGAAAGAGGAATCCAAGCTGATGTGTCGAGTTCTTTTGGGGGCATTTCTGGCCTTGTGTGAGAATGTGTCACGACAAAAAGTGACCGCATTGTGAAATAAAAGGAAGATGGCAGGTTACACCCCATTAAATGTTCTATTTATCATTTTGTCTCCTCTCTGTTCATCATTCATGTTGCCTGGTGTGGTTGACACGAATGTCTGGACAGTAATTGGCAACATTTATTAGAGAATATTTTAGGATTAAATGCTAATAAATTGAGACATTGGTCGGGAAATCCATAAACTACAGCCAGCCCATTGACTATCACCAGTAGACTTTGTGACCATGACACTCCACTCCAGTTGCCTGCTCATAATCTCTGTGGTACATTCCTGCATTTTCTTTGGCATTCATGGATACACAACGGATAATCACAAACTATAGTCATGCAGCTATGTTGCACACAACCAGGAATCGGGTCCAGTTGCAAAGTGGTCAGTGCTGCCTTCTATGTAAAGCTTATTTCATTTTTGCATGCTAAAAGCTTAGGACTTTTTGGGAGGGAGGGAAGCTTGGTATTTGGAATTGCAACTCCACTGATTCTTGTGCCAAACAAATGTTTTTTTGCACAAAATTCAGTGGCTTTTGTGCAAAAGACCAAACCCTATTGCAAAATGTTTGCAAATGTGCCAAAATGGTCGTAGTCTCACCCCAGCCCAGGTATGATTAAAACCAGAGGTATTTTGGTGGCTTCTGTGGAGCAATGGGTAGTGTGGGAGGGTGTTTTTGCAAGCTGTTGTGGACTGGGGGAATTTTGGTATGGTCTTCAGGAACAAAAAAATTGAGGGAAGAGCTTGGTGCCTTTATGGTACTGTCAGAGGGCTTTAGGATGACAAAATTAGGGTTTGGAGGATTATTCTTGCCATCTTATTTCTCATCACTGTGGACCCTTTCAGACGTGGGAAATTGGAAGTATAATCCAAGGGCAATCCAAACGCAATCCTGGGGTTTCACGTTATTGCGAATTAATTCTTCTCACGCAAATTCGGGCAAAAAGGAAGTCACTCCGAATGCAATCATGGGTTTAACGTTATTGCGAATTTAAGCTTCTCACGTGATTTCGGGCAAGGGGGGGGTTATTTTCGGGTAATCGGAAGTAATTCCGAATGCCTTCCGAACGGAGCAGGGGTTCAGGTAAATTCTCTAAACAAGCGAATTTACATGAATCCGCATTGGCTCCATTTGGAATTGGGAGAAATTCCTCCCGTTTGAAAGAGTCCTGTGTATGGATGTGAGAAGTGGATGGTGAAGAAGACAAATAGAAAGAAAATCAACTCATTTGACATACGGTGCTAAGAAGACAAACAAACAGGTCTTGGAACAAACCAGATCTCAACTTAAGGCCCAGTACAGACCTGCGCTTTCTGCCAGCCTGGGGCTGAAAGTAGGGCTCAGGAGAGTGGAGCATCCGCACCATGGGAACCATCTAGGCGTGCTGCCGTTTATATGGTGTGCACGACAATGACGTGCCTTGTGCACCGCTTCCAAATGGCCTGGTGTGCAAGGGACATCACAGCGCTGCTCCAGGGTGCTTATGGCGCCTCAACAGCAGTGGAGAAAGGAGCTGCATTTCATGGCTCCTTTTTCCCGACACATCATTGCCACGCCATTTGGTTGACGTGGCCACGATCCGGGAGAGAAAGGGCCGGCATCTGCCCACCCCTTTCTCCCAATTTGTATAGGTCCTAAATTTAGGCTGTTGTATTTTGACCACTTCATGAGAAAGCATGATTTATTAGAAAAGATGACAATACTCAGAAAGATAAGAGGGCAGTAGGAAGAAAGGAAGACCAGATGGATAGACTCAGTCAAAAAGGACACAGTCCTATGTCTCCCGGAACTTGAGGATCAAGTGTCTTGGAGATGCTTCATTCACAGAGTTACCAGAGGTTGAAGTCGACTTGAGGGCAGTTAACAAGACAACAAAAGGTCATATGAAGCCCACAGGCCATACCTTCGCAACCCCTGATATACAACCCTTCGGTAACAATGTCACAACAACCCTACATTGCAGGTCTGCTTCTGAAGGTGCTCTGCAACAACCCATGGCTCACAGACCCTAAAAATGTCTGATCCCGGAGCATGAAGATCAAATAACCCATTTATTATCCAGTGTGAATTTGTTCAGTAGTTCCTCCTCATGGTCGAGAAGGCTGTGGGTTGTTACAAAAACCCTAAACCCTTGGAAGGGTCAACCAGCAGAATCACAGTGGGATGGAGACCATGCTGGAGACAAGGCCTACTGTACTGAACTCATCTCGAAATCCAGACAATCTTCCTCGACAGTCCATAAATGGTGGGAAAAAAGGTTTAAAAATCTCTTATTTTCTTCCTAGCTTCATCTTTCTTTTTGTTAAAAAAAGTGTGTTGCTGTTTGAGGTAGAGTGGAAACCCCACACGCATCGGACAACTGCAAGACATGGCCAGCCTCTGGTGGTAAGCCAAGAGAGAGACTGGGAATGAGAGGGGAAAGGAGCTGTTGAATGTTAATGATTCATTACTGCTCTCGCAGGCCTTTGTCTTCTTTTATCCGGTCCGCAATAAAAGAATTAATTGGACAGAAAAATGGCAGGCTACCGAACTGACAACTAATTAAGGCTTTCTGAATGCTGAATCCCGTTGCCATGTGGGAGGTGGAATTCCAAACGGTTTTCAGAGATTTCTGGATTCATCCTCCGTTCCTTGGAACACTGTCATGGCTAACAGTTTGGAAACCCAATGAAGAGGAGGATTGGAAACCAATGGGACTTAGGACAAATGCATTCCTTGTTGTGTGCCCTCAAGGCGTTTCTGACGTATGGCGATCCTAAGGCAAGCATATCGCAGGGTTTTCTTGGCAAGATTTGTTCGGAGGTGGTTTGCCACGACTGCCTCCCTCTGAGGTTGAGAGAATATGACCTACCCAAGGCCATCCACTGGTTTTTCATGGCTGAGTGGAGATTCAAACCCTTGTCTCCAAAGTCATAGCCCAACAACTGGCCTATAGCACTATGCTGAGTCCAACATTTCATACATGAAAACTGGGAACTGGGTAGCGAAACGGCATCAGGGCAACACAAATAAATCAACAAATATCCTGGGGTCCTTCCACACTGGATAATTATAGTGCTATAATTCCACTTCACTTGTATCCTGTGTAATCCTAGGATGGGCAGTTAAAGGAAGAGTTCTTAGCTAAAGAGCTCTAGGGCCTCACCGGACTACAAATCCCAGGACTCCATAGAATTCAGCCAAGGTAGTTAAAGTGGGGTCATAACATTATAACTTATAAATGTATAAATAAAGATTATTTTTAAAAAACATTATAACTTTGTTATGCAAAAGGCCCCAAGATTGCTCATAGGGTTGCAGAATATTACCATGCAATGTGAAGGTCATGTGTCACCATTGGTACACAATTCTATATTTGATTTATGCACCCCTGACATTGATCTTGACCATAGAGAGACAAGGTGAGGAAGCTGGTGGTTCTAAGGCCATTGGGGTGGGGTTCCTCTCCAAACTGTACATCCCAGGATTCCACAGGAGGCAGCTATGGCTGTCAAAGTCGAATCATTGTGTTTAGTGTGAAAGGGCCCCCTGAAGAAGAACTTCAATCCGCCATAATCTCATGCAAACAAAGAAGTTACCACTGCTGCAGCCTTCCCATCTGTGATGGCATCATGCTTGGCAAAAATGCAGAACCTGAAGTTCCCTTTCTGCGTTCCTTTGAGTGGGAAAAGATTTACGGAAGAACAAGGGGGAGATTTGAGGCCTCCAGGACAATGCTTCTGCTGTGATTTTCTATTACCGAAATGAGTAGATCAGAAGGAAGGTGGATTCCTTGCCCCACCAACCCCTTTGGGATCTGATGCTGCCCACAAGGCGCCCAAAAAACCGGCAAAGCGGTGGCTCATTCTTGCTTCGTGTCTTGGCTCCCGCAGCCAGGCTTGGCACACTCGGAGCAGCTTGGAGGTTGGCAACCGTGGCAGGGATCTGAAGGGCTTTTGTTTAGGTTTCCAAAAGTTGGCAGGTGCATTATTGATACAGTCTCATCCAGGTACACGAAGCACGACAGAGTTGCGTAAGCAGATCAGCTGAGGAAAAGACAGTGCGACAGGGGCAGGCCATTTTAGTATGTTCCGGGACCATTTCTGACCCTGTTGGCACAAGGGCTGCAATGCAAAGCTACCCATGCTCTGCCGCCTTAAAATTTGGCACCAAATCACACTGCCAATGTTTAACAAAAAGCCCTTAAAACAAGAAGAGTATCTGCAGCACAGACTTGGAGCACAAGAGGAGGACTCTCACCAGCCATGTTCCCATTTGTTCTGATTTCCTATGCATCATTTTGTGCATAGGACCTTATCAGACGTCAGAAATTGGAAGTATAATCTAATGGCAATCAGAACGCAATCATGGGGTTTCATGTTATTGCATATTAAAGTATCTCATGCAATTTCGGGCAAAAGGGAAGTCATTCCGAATGCAATCACGGGTTTTACCTTATTGCAAATTAAAGCATCTCACACAATTTTGGGCAATGGGCAGTCATTTTCGGGTAATAGGAAGTTATTCTGAATGCATTCCAAATGCAATGGGAATTCACGTGAATTCGCTAAACTAGAGAATTCACGTAAATTCGAATTGGCTCCAATTGGCTCCATTCGTAATAAAGAGAAAATCCTCCTGTCTGATAAACTCCATAGAACATAGTGGTTTCAGTTCATGCATCTTTTTAGTGGGGTGGCTTATTGGGCTGAGGGGCAAATAAAGGCATTACCCCCAAAATACAAATTCTGTCCTTGCCAACAACATTTCCCTTTGGTTCCCAAATTTCTGACTTTGCAGCAGGGCAAAACTTAGGCTGAGCGTTTACAAATCTAATCGAGGCATCCAAAGAAAAAGGGCAAGCCAAGAAGGAATGCAAATGCAGCAAACAGAAGTGTTCTAGCAAGGCGTTTTAAAAGTAATAATTTTGTATCCAGATGGACACTCTGTTCTGACTATTGTACCTTCAGTGGAGACAAATGGACACATGCAATGTAATCCACGAACTGCATGATTCCCACCCTTGTTTTAAATACCTTCTTCAAGTTACTGCAAACTGCCCCAAAAAGTAATCCTCAAATAAATATATTTTGCAGTCCCAGGTTAGTTACATTTTTTAAATCAATTTTTTTCTCGGCCTTGATCAGAGATTCAAGGGGGTTTCTTTTAAAAACAAATTTTCAGATATTTTTTCTGGTGGTGTACAGGATAGTAAAAATATGGCTATAATATGATGCGTATGAGATCCAATGCGGTGTAGCAGTTTCAAAATCCTTGTTCAACCATGGAAATCTTGAGCAAGTCACACTCTCACAGCCTCAAAGGAAGGCAAAGACAACTTCCCCAATAAATCTTGCACGCACAAAACTCATACGTTCGCCTCAGAGTCATCATAGCTCAGAAATGACTTAAAGGCGCACAACAACAAACACCAACAAATTGATGCTTGTCGATGCATTTCCAGCTTTGCATTGACTTATTCCTTTTTTAAAACAACAAAAACACAAGACACTTTTATCACAGCCTGAATGTCAGGATGTAGTGGAGATGCTAACACTCAGATCCTGGGATTTGTAGTTTGGTGAGGTACCAGAGCTCTCTGACTTCTCAGGCTGAATACCTCACCAAACGACAAATCCCAGGATTCCGCAGGATGGAGCCATGGCAATTAAAGTAGGGTCAAACCACTTCATTTCCACAGTGTGGATACATCCCTTGTCATAATTGCATTTAAAAATTCCATGAGTTTTGGATGTGAATGAGTTTTGATGTCTCACTATCTGCAATGCTAGAAATTTGGGGAACATTACATTGGGGGGTTGGGGACAGCAACAACAGAAATCTTATTTGGGGCCGGGATGCCCTCATTTTGGTATTTCAGAATTTGTGTGCATGCAGAATTTAAAAGTGTCAATTGTGTCCAAATTGGGGACCACCATTTTTGAAACGATTATTCTTGTTTTCTAGGTGATGAGTTGGTTATATAATTTAGCTTATGGAGTAAATTAGTATTCTCAAGCTAAATGCCGTACCAAGTTTGAAACCCAGAGCAGATGCAAGCAAGCTTTATCAGCCGTAAGAATAAAGAAGGTCGTTTGCATATCATTTCCTTTGCAAATCAGTAACACGTTCCCAGAACTAGGAGCCAATTTCCAGAAATATCGGCAGGATGGCAAAATTGCATCTCCCTTTTCCACCAGGCTGGTTAGCCATGCAAGAAAATTTACCTAGTCATTTGTAGAAAATCATATTATATGTATGAAAATCAATTCTATTTGACATCTAAGAGAGTCATGAAGACCTGATTGTTGTTGACCTTGTGCAGTCCATTAGTCTATGGCCTTTTAGTCTATAGCTCTTAGGATTTGAGGAGAGAAACTGGGACGTTTTAATAGCGGATGAAAAAGTTGGATGATAAAGGATTACAGTCGCCCCTCCTAACTCGCAGATCTGAGATCTCAGCCCTTGAATACATGCAGAGGAGTGACCTCCGCTATTTGCAATGGCATATTGCCGGTCCGCATGCCCGGGCTGTGCACATGGGGTCGCACCCCATTCAAGCCTATGGGGCATGGATATATGCAAGACTCTGTTTTTGCAAAAGGGTCCGGAACGGTTCCCCTGCAAAAACGGAGGGCCAACTGTAATTGAGACTGTCCCTACCAAAACTGAGACAGTTGGAAGGTGTGCTTTATTTGACTCTTTGGGTTTAGGATGCCATGCCTTTCTCAGACTATTTTAACACCTTCACTCAGATTCTGCTGAATTATAAACTGCATTATTAGTCTTTCAGGCTTCCTTTTTGGTTCTATCCCTTCAAGTGCACTGGCCATTGGGAGCAATGGTGTTTGACAAATCTAAAAGCTCCTTACTCAATAAGGTTTCATTTTGTCCCAGGAAATGAAAAACCACCAAGCTTGGCATTATTCGGGAACCAGCCAAGGCCACTGTTGGCTCCTTGACTCTCTTAGTGGCTGTAAACATTCCAAAAAGGGTTTTTTAATTAGCAGCAAGAATGCAAAAAGGCAAACCTCGGCCAAACAAAAAGGACAAAATGTGCTGGGACAAGCCATCCTCCTCCCCTTCCCTGAAAAAAAATCCTTGCAGAAAGAAATCAGTCACTGCAAGTGGAGTGAGCTGGCGCTGGGCACTCGGAGGCACATTATTCCCGTTCCAGAAAAGCCCGGCTTGGGATGGCGCCAGACACATTGTGCCATATTTGTGACAGAGTATGTGCAAATTTGAGTTTATCAAACTGGGGCTAATTTTGGCACTAAAGAGAGATTAAAGCGCATTTAAAGCCTCCCATAATTAAAGCAAAAGTGGCAAATAATTATCACATGCAATTGTGCAAATAAAGTGATATTGGAAATGCATTGTTGCTGAAATCCCAAAAGTAAAAAAATGCATGTTAATGCTTCTTTGTGACCACTTTAATGGCAGGTTTTGTGCAATGTCATGTGAAATCATTTCGCATAATTACGCAATTTTTCCCAAATATTCACAGGACAAACTCCCAAGCTTCTTCATGTGATAAACTCCATAGAATTAGAGCTTTGGAAGGGGTCCCTGAAGCCATAAGGTCCAACACTTCACTCAGTTCAATAAATCCAGCTTAAGCAGGTAGCTGCCTAGCCTTTTCTTGAAGATGTCCAGAGAAAGAAACCCCACCAGGTACAGTTGGCCCTCCACATTTGTGGCTTTGACTTTTGCAGATTTGATTATTTGAGAATTTGATTAATATGTTCTCTCTAGGAACCTCTAGGTCCTCCAGAGAAATTCTGCTGGAAGTTGAGCATAGACTTGTGCTAGAGAACTTGGCGATTACTAAAGAAAACGCTTCTCTAGGCATTCGTTGGTCCTCCAGCATGGGTCTATGGTCAACATCTGGCCTGGTCCTCCAGCATGGGTCTATGGTCAACATCTGGCCTGGTCCTCCAGCATGGGTCTATGGTCAACATCTAGTTGACCATAGAATTGTGCTGGAGGACCAAGAGATTCCTAGGTGTTCTCTCAGATTAAAAAAGTAATGTTTTTTATTTGTGTTTTTTCCACTTTCAAGGGGGTCCTGTGCCCCTTAATCCCAGTGAATGTGGAGGGCCTACTGTAATTGGTTCCATTGTTGTTCTTATTGTCAAGAAGTTCCTTCTAAGGCCTGGTCAAAGTCTACCCTCCTGTAACTTAACATCACTAGACCTGATCCTGCCCTTGAAGTCTGCAGAGAAATCCCTTCTCTATGGGATAGCCCTTTGGATATTTGAGTGTAATCCTATCACCTCTCCATCTTCTCTGAACCTGGCTGAGCATTCCCAAGTCCCTCAACCTTTCTTCATAGGTTTTCTCCTCCATTCCTCTTCTTATCCTTGTCGCCCTTCTTTTGAACCAACTCCAACTTGTCAATACCCTTCTTAATACGAGGCACCCAGATAGTGGGATCATTCCTTCCCTTGACTTGGAAACTATGGTCCTATTAATGCAGGCTAGAATGTTATTTGCCCTTTTTATTGCAGTATCACACTGCTGGCTCACTCCATTCATCTGAGTTAGTAGACCAAGTCTATGAAAACATATACTACCATTTCTTTTGCATAGTTAGTCTCAAAGGTGCTGCAAGATCCCGTTGCAAATGGACCAAAACACACCACGCCCAAAGGATCATGCCCTGACTGCCATAACCTGGTTTCCCCCCTCCGTAATCATTTTGATTTAAAAATCTTAATAGCAATTCCCCACCGCCACATATACGGTGTTGTGATATCATAGAGCATAGTAATGCCATGGCATGGGGAGATGCACCAGAGCTCTGGTTCGCACCAGTGAGCATTGTGCATGAAAGAAGCCTTGCGTGTGGATGGGAAAACCCAAGCTGAACATTTTGTTCAGGAATGTGACCAGATTGCTTTCACGTATGGAATTTCCCTTGGTGGATTGGGCCACCTGCCTACTGAAAGGAGGAAGGCAGGAAGAGAAGAACAAATAATGCGGGGATTTCTTTTGGAAAAGGACCAGCCCCAATCTGGCACAGCAATGTGCTGTGGAAATATTGGAAATATTTCATTACAAATAACAAATTTGCTTGCAATGAATTCCTGTTCCCAACAATGAAATGATCAAGAAAACTTGGGGGCCAATTAGGATCACTCAGGTTTTAGATGTTTTAAATAAGTAATACGTTATTGCACTGTATGTTTCCTAGCCTTACCTGGACATGCTTGAGACTGAAGCGGAGACTGTATGCGATGTAAAGCAGTATAGCTACAGTCCCTTCCTTAAGGGAGGTTTTGGATTGCAAGGAGAGGATCAAAACAGTGAACTCTATGCTATTCTTTTTCCTGTCCCAAAGTTTGCATTTGGAACACAGTATGCAAACCTGGAGCAGATCAAGATCTTGAATTTGCATGCGTGTGCCTTGGCCAAGAAAGCAGCATTGGATTAGGTGGAGCATGGAGCAGAATGAGACGAATGGGAATAATGTGGTGGAAAAGGTAAAAAGTCCTCCACTAGACCAAGCTCCAGTGTGATCTTTCCATCAGTGGGGTTTATCAAACTGGGGCTAATTTTGGCATTAAAGAGCGATTAAAGCGCATTTAAAGCAACCCACACATAGAGCAAAAATGATGAGTAATTGTGCGAATGATTATCACATGCAGTTGTGCAAATAAAGTGATGTCTGAAATGCATTGTTGTGGCACCAGAGCTCTCTGACAGAGAAGGCCAAATATCTCACAAAACAACAAATCCCAGGATTCCACAGCATTGAGCCATGATGGTTAAAATGGCATCAAGCGGCACTATTTCTACAGTGCAGATGCAGCCTTATTTATAGCGCTGGCATTAAGTCGACATCAACTTGATGGCAATTAACAACAACAAAGCTTGGGAAACATCCTCTTTTGGGGGGACAACAACAGCCAGAGTCCACTAGCCATGGTGGCTAGGGGATTCTGGGACTTCCCTGGACTTGGCCTTTACCAATAAAGGTTGATAGCGATGACAGGTAGATCTCCTCCACTTCTCTAACCTCCAAAGTAGTGGTACCAGATTACTGACTTCCACCAGTTAACTCTGCATGATGTTAAGACTTTTCTTCTCTTCCATATCTTGGAAGCAGGTCCCAGTTGAGTTTCCCTGTCTGGCTTCTCTTGGGTTCAATTTGCAATATGCAGACTGCAAATTTTCAACATGCAGAACATTCACCTGATGATTATCTCCATAGACTCATCATTCCTTGTTATCCGTAGGGGTTGTTTCAGTGGCTCTTTGCAAAATGTTTTGGGGGCAGCGATTGCAAGAAATCCCATTTCTTTTCGCCTTTCTTCCACCCCTCCTCCATCTCCCCCAACACCCTTGTAGTCTTCTAGCAACCCTGCCAAGTGTTATAAAAATATATCAGCGTGTGCCAAAACATTTAGCACTCTGCTTATTACTTGAAGGTTAGAGGTTAAACAAATTCCTCCGTAGAATTTAGTGTGTTCATTTCAGCTTTGCAACACAGCCTCGGTTAGTGGCAGATATATTTCATGGAGAAAGAACTCCCTTAAGTATTTGTTTTAAAAAAGGAGGAGGAGGAGAAGGAGGGACAAACGGCTTCACAACATGTTTTATATTGCTTTTTTTAAAAAAAAAAAATGACTGTATAAAACAAGTTTAAAACGAGGCCCCTTGCAAAAACTTGATTGCAAAAAAACCTCTTTCCCAACGGCCAGAAAATTTGAGACATAAAGAAAACACTCTTGTAAAACGAGCTGTTAATTTTATTTTCCACTTCTTTTCTTCCCCGATCCTCTGCCTTTAAGTTTGGAGCTGTAGCATTTTGTGCAGGTGAAGGAAATGCATCCATGCATCATTGCTTTAGGATAAGATTTCATAGGACCTTATCAGACGGGAGGAATTTCTCTTTATTGCGAATGGAGCCAATTTCGAATTCACTTGAATTCACTAGTTTAGCGAATTCACATGAATTCCGATTGCATTCGGAATGCATTCAGAATGACTTCTCATTACCCAAAAATGACCTCCATTGCCCAAAATTGTGTGAAATGCTTTAATTCACATTAAGGTAAAACCCATGATTGCATTTGAAACAACTTCCCTTTTGCCCGAAATTGCGTGAGATGCTTTAATTCGCAATAACGTGAAACCCCATGATTGCGTTCGGATTACCATTGGATTATACTTCCAATTTCCATCGTCTCATAAGGTCCTTAGACTTCTGACCATCATTGATAAAGGACCATTCACTTCAGTTGTCCCGATTTGGCTAGAACAGTCCTGACTGATGTTCTGCCATACCACTTTTCCAGCTCTTTTTAAAATGTCCTGGTTTCTCTCTCCTCTCTCAACTTTCCATCTTCATCCTCAGCATACTCCAGTGACTGCAAACTGCATTCAGAGTAGAAAGAGTATTTGCATCCATGAACTCAGCAATGAAGAGAGGAGAGAATGGCACCTTGCTCTTCCAAGGCTTAAGCAAAAGCAAGATGCTGCAGCCTCTCCTTATCTTGTGTGTTCTTTGTCATTAATTTTTGCCATCTTAACCACACTGTGATGTTGCTTGGCCACGTGTGTCATGGTTTTCGCCTGATAAATACTGGAAGGCATGAGTGATTCAGATACAAATCTCACCTCCAGGATGAAATTATCAGCTGCACAGGTTCCTGTACTTCCACTCTTAGTTCCAAGTCTGACATGTTAGTCTAAAATTTGTATTTTAGTTAAGGTAAGGGGATGAATTTTTAGTTATGTATGTGTTATGCAATAGTTTATGCATTTTTGTAAACTGCCTTGACCCTTTGGAAAGGTGGTATATAAATAAAATTTATTATTACAGTGGGCTCTTGTTATCCGCTGGGGTTTGGTTCCAGGGTCCTCCGTGGATAACAAAATCCGTGGATGCTCAAGTCTCACTAAATATAATGGCACAACAAAATAGTGTCTCATATATAAAATGGAAAATCAAAGTTTGCTATTTGGAATTTATATTTTTGGGGAATATTTTCAAGCTGTTTATGCTCAAATCCGTGGATAAAAAAAATCTGTAGATAAAGAGGGCCAACTGTATATGCCTCACAAAATTACAGTTCCCAGAATTTCCTAGTATGGAGCCAGGACACTTAAAGTCTCAAACTGGATTATATCTGCAGTGTGTTTTGGACCCTACAGGGCTGAATTGCTCCAAACTAGTGTCATTAGTTTCCTATTCTGTCTCAATCCCTTCCTGATGATTCTGTTATCAGTCATAAAAGGACAACATATAACTGCAGGACAGCACATTATGTAAAATCATTTATCACATTTGTACATTTGCACATTTTCTATAACCTGCACATACCTACTTGGAATTGACCTCCAGCAATTGCTGAACCAGCAACTCCCGAACCACATACTGGGCAAATGAAAACATGTGAGGAGGAGATGTGTCTATTGTATCTTTTGTGACTTTAGCCTTGTGGTCAGCTGTAACAAATAGTTCCAGTTCTTAGATAGCAGCAGTTGTTTGCCACTTTATTGTTAGTTATATTTTTGTACCCCCCAAAAGTGGGATCAGGATGTCATAAACTATCAAACTGCTTGAGATCGTACCACAAACCTGGGAAAATTTCTTTTCTAGCAAGCCTATCCAGGTGGTTTTTAAATTCTGAATGTTAAATGATGGGTTTTAAATATGGATTGTTTTAATATGTATGTGTCTTATTAGTAATTTAAATTGTTGTGTTTGAAACTGATGTTGTGTTTCTAACTACTGTTGTGCATTTGTTGATCTGTTGTTGGCCTCTGTCTTGATCCCATAGGGAGAGGCCATTGCTGTTGTTGTTGTGTGCCTTCAAGTCATTTCCAATTTATGGTGACCCTAACATGGGGTTTTCTTGGCAGGATACATTCAGAGGAGGTTTGCCATTCCCTTCCTCTGAGGCTGAGAGTGTGTGACTTGCCCAAGGTCACCCATGGGGTTTCTTGGCCAAGCTGGGAATTGAACCCTGGTCTCCAGAGTCCAACACTCAAACTGCTGTGCCATAATGGCTTTCGGGGAGAGGTGGGTAAGATGGTGATGGTGATAGTGATGGTGATGAGGATGACGATGATGGATATCTGCCATCTTACAAAGGTGAGACTTTCAACATGGAGGAGAGAGAGGCCACATTCACTTGTGGCATCCCTTTACTTCAGTGTGGATATGTTTCCTTTAAAAATAATCCTAATAAGTGAAATGGTGGAGAACAGTTTACGTATGACATTATTATAATTCAGTAGTGTCCCAGAAATATCTTGAGGTCAGCGCTCAACCTTGAAGACCACTGGAGAAGGTAAAAGAATCCACCTAAATATTGGGAAGAACTTCTTGATGGAAACAACTATTTGATAGAGGAACAAGTGGTCTTGGAGGGTGGTGGACTCTCCTTGATGGAAACAGCTATTTGAGTGAGGAACAAGTGGTCTTGGAGGGTGGTGGACTCTCTTTCTTTGGAGGTCTTTAGATAGAGGTTGGATGGCAATCTCTCAGGAGCGTTTATGTATCCATGTATGGCAGAGGGTTGACATTAGATGGCCCTTGAAGTCTGTTCCAGTTCTAATATCTTATGACAATGGAATGGACTACCACAGAAGGCGATGGGCTATCCTTCACTGGAGGTCTTTAGGAAAGGCTGGGTGGCCATCTCTTGGGAGTGCTTTCATGGCATATTTCTATAACAATGTGTTTGAAGAACACTTGCGTTAGCGGTTCTCAACCTGTGGGTTGCGAGCCCTTTGGGGTTTGAACGACCCTTTTACAGGGGTCACCTAAGACAGTTGGAAAACACATATTTCCAATGGTCTTAGGAACCAAGACACCACAATTTTATGGTTGGGGGTCACCACAACATGTGTAACTGTATTAAAAGGTTGTGGCATTGGGAAGGTTGTGAACCACTGATTTAACATATTTTTAGCAAGCAAAATCTGGAGATCCAAATGGTTAGACTACTTGGCCTTGGGTTACCTTCCACCTTGTAAGATTCTATGCCTCTAGGATTTTCTTCAGATATCATTTATTCTAAACAACTGAGCCTAAATCCACAAAAGGCATTCTGGGAAGAGGGAGGGGAGTGGGAGAAACAAGAAAAATCTACCACAACAAACAGACCATATCGTGGTCCTGCTTACATTAAGGTCTTGGAGGAGCGGGAAACAAGAATCCAGACATGTAGGTGTCTTGTATGGAAGCTAATAAAACTGGGCCAGTGGATTGAAGATGGAGGGCCCTGGGGACTATTTAGAGGTATCCATCACATAAATGAGGAGGCGGAGGAAGTCTGGATGATAGTAACCCCATATTAAAAAATTCTACCTTGTCAACAAGCAACGTGCGACATGGTGGAAATCCGCCTGCGTCTGCACAACTGTGAAACCAGATGGCACAGAGCAATAACCATTGTACGAGAACAAGGTGAGTAGGAAGAGAAAGCAAGGTGAAACAAGATTGCATTTGCAATTTTTTAAAAAATAAAAACCAAAACAATAACACCCGACGACCCTTCCAGAAATGAACACCAAAAGGGTTCTGCGTCGAATGTTCTGCCGCACTGGTTTCAATTAAAACACCCTCCATCAAATATTGTTCATATTAATGGGGTGACCAGCTGCACCGCTGTGTTTGAAGAACACTTACGCATTTTTAGCGAGCAACATCTGGAGCGTAATCTCAGGATCCAGATGGCGATCGGGGAGCCAAGCACATCCTTCATCACCCCATCTTTCTTTCCCAAACTCTCCCCACAAACAATATGTGGAGGTCGAGGGGGAAGGAATGGAGGGTTATCGCTGAATTTTTCTCCCAAGTATAACTCAAAAGCAAAATTTTCAATCTCCTCGGTTCCATGTATCTTAAGGACTTTGGAGGGACATAAAAGTAATATATAAAAATCCTCATAGAGCTTGAGAAAAGTTTTGATAAGGGTGGGGAATGCTTATCGGGTTCGGGAGAGCTAGGAAGGAACATGTTAAAAATAAATTTACTGGGAAATATGTTCTTTTGTGGGGGGTGACATACAGTTTTTCAAAAGTAACAAAATGACTGGTACAGCCATATTGACTAACATTCACTTGTTTTTCCTAAGACATTGTATTGGGGGTCATTTAGGGTTTTAAAAGGTTATTTTAATAGTTGTTAAAGTGTGATTTAAAAAAAAATTAGAATAAGCTGGAACATAGGCCCGATCTAGACGGGCAAAATGAGGTACCTTTAGGGCTCAAAAGGGCATTTTTAGGGTTAGGGAGGGCACAGCGTTTAGTCCCTCCCTAACCCTAAACTGTATGGATGCCACCATTTTAAAATTGCAACGTCCATACAGTCACGCCATGATAGCGTCATGGCGCATGCAGTGTTTAGATACACTGTGCATGCCATGACACAATGGCACCGCAGGAGGGTGCGAAGCACGCCCTTTCTGCAGGTCAAAAAAGGAGCTTGAAAACTGAGCTCCTTTTTTGCACCAGGTCCTTGGCAGTGGCGGCCCCTTTCTCCCCTTGGCACTGCCAAGGAAAGCGGGGTGCAGCTTTCCCGTGGCCTTCTGAAGCAACAGGATGGGGCCTCTGAGGCTGCCAGTGAGGCAGCCTTGGCCCCATCTCACCGCTTAAAGGGGTGGCTACAGTCCACCCCTTTTGGGCAGTCTGTACCGCCCCATTATGGCTGAGATCCTAAGTCAATGTTGCTGAAAGTGTTGCATGTTAGTTGTGCTATACATTTCTTGTAATGAATGGCAACATGGTGCAAGTGCACCAAAACAGTAAAAGTGCAACCAAATGCACAATCAAATGTGCATGTACATTCACGTTCGACGCACCTTTTCTGTGTATGCATTTCCAAACAGATGCATTTTGCAAGCCATGTCCCCTAATGAAACCTATTTTTGTATAACATTTCCACCCATATGCATATGCATTTATTTATTTATTAAAAATGTATGTACAATATGACTCCTGTATCCACGGGTCCAGTAACTGTGGTTTCACGTACCTGTATCCACGGGGATAGGCATCTGGAGATGTTCCAGCACAACTCTATGGTCAACTTCCACTGGAAATATAGGGTTCACCATTAACCATGGTAATGTATCCCCTGGGGATATGGAAACCACCATCTGCCACTGCATATTAACTCCAAAAGTGTGTATTCAGTCAATTCACATTGTAATATGCTTATAGCCCGGAAAAGTTATTTGAATTATCCTTGTGCAAGCTGCTGGTTTGCAATCCTGTGGCTGTTTTTCTTAAGTCCTTACCAGTTCAGAGCAGCTCTTTGGGGCAATTTAAAGGCAGATAACATTGTGAGTCACCTTGGATCCTATATTAGGAGAAAGAGAAGAGTTTAATTAATCTGTTATGAATTAACGCTTGATAACAGCACAGGGAGAAAGTTTTACCTACCACAGCCTAATGCTGTGTTTCTGAACTAAGCTACAAAGCTCCATAGAATAATTTACCAAAAAAGTAAGCATAAGAGATATATATAACATGTAGCTGCAAGCTATATGACACACTGTCCATGTAAATCAAAGGTGGGAAATATGTGGCCTACTGGCCACATGTATTCCTTAGGGCCCCAAAATGTGAACTCCCCCCAAAGCCTCCAGACCCCGGATTTTGTTTTTGCAAATGTGGTGGTTCTCCCACCCCCAACCTCCCAAAAGGCTGAAAGTCAACCAAAATAATAGTCAGGGTAATATGGCATTACTGAAATACAATGGCATGGCTGATAGGGGACTTACCTCTATCTGCAGTTGCAAGCCCATGATAGAAATGGATGAAAGGTTAACATGGGCTAAAACTTGGAATGAGTTCACACCGCCAATTGATATGGAAGTCATCACTGGCCACAACTGGCAACATGATTTGAAGCTAGAGGGAAGAAGGAAGAGCAGCTTCTCAGCAGCCATTTTAAGTGGTGAGTGTTTGGATTTTTAAAATCTCTTGGGGGAGTGTGTCTGTTGTAGAGGAGGAGGAGCTTCTGTGAGTCACATTTGTGAGTCACTAGTGGAAAGAGCTAGGAGACCAGGTATATATAACTCCTCTCAGAGCTGTGTGCCGTTCCCCACCTCAGAGGTAAGTGACTACAATTTAGCAATCAGGAGATATAAATGTATAAAGTTATATTCCCGGTAGATTGAGCTCGCTGACAGAGATTGGTGAAATAGGCCAGGCCATTAGGGGGCTTTGACTTTGCTGTTTACCAGGGGATTTTATTTGAGGAGGAAGCTCACAATCTTGTTTCAGTGCCTCCTTAAGACTTCTCACAATGGGCACTGAAGGAACTTCTGCAGTCACCTGCAACACTTGTGGGATGTTTGCCTTCTTGCCTACAGATGTAGGGAACTTCACATGCCCCAAGTGCAAGTTGGTAGCCCTCTTGGAGGAGAAAGTACAGCAGCTGGAATCCAGGGTAGCGACACTTCAGCATGTCAGGGAGCAAGAGGTTTTCCTGGACACAACGGAAGGAACGATCTTGGAAGGGGACCACACAGAGAAAGTCGCTGGGGGTGAGAAGGTCACTTCTTGTACGCAGGAGGCAGACAGCTGGAGGAATGTCACACAGAGAAGCAGGGAAATCAGGGATAGCTGTGGGAGCTTGGAGCTACAGAATCAATTTGAAGCCCTTTCACTTATCAAGGAGGATGAGGGAGATCAGCATGGACAGACGTCAGGGACAGAGCGGGGGAGTCTGGGAGTCCCATCGCAAGGAACAGTCACAGCTAAGCCTCGGAGGAGACGTGTGGTGGTGGTGAGGGACTCCTTGCTCAGAGGTACAGAAGCAGTGATTTGTGGGCCTGACAAGATGTCTCGGGAAGTGTGTTGTCTCCCTGGGGCAAAGATCCATGATGTGACAGAGAGGCTGACAAGACTGGTCAAATCTACTGACAAATACCCCTTCCTTTTGGTCCACGTGGGAACGAATGACACAGCAAGATACAGCCTTCAGAATATCAGAAGGGATTACGAGGCTCTGGGGAAGAAGCTGAAGGAAATGGACGCACAGATTGTCATCTCGTCTCTTCTGCCAGTAGAAGGGCATGGTCCAGGAAGAGAGAGGAAAATAGCAGATGTCAATAACTGGCTCCACAGATGGTGTCGCCGAGAACAATTTGGATTCTTAGATCATGGGCTGCGGTTCCATGAAGAGGGACTTCTGGCAAAGGATGGGCTGCATCTCACGCCAGTTGGCAGAAACGTTTTTGCCAACAGTCTCCAGAATCTGATCAGGAGGGCTTTAAACTGAGTTATGTGGGGAAGGGAGACAAAAGTGCTGGAGAAAATAGTCATACTGTCATAGACGGAACAAGACAAACAGTGAAAGGACACAACAGTAGGAGGCAAAAAAATGTGCACAGGCGGCAAGTAAAAGGGACACACGGTCTTAGATGTCTCCATACTAATGCACAGAGCATGGGAAATAAGCAAGATGAACTTGAACTCCTAGCACAACAAGGGAAATATGATATAATAGGCATCACTGAAACCTGGTGAGATGAGTCTCATGACTGGAATGTAGAAATAATGGGGTATAACCTTTTTAAGAGAAACAGGCCAAACAGGAAAGGAGGAGGAATAGCATTATATGTCAGGGATATTTACACCAGTGAAGAGATCCAGGACATCAATACTGGAAGCCAAGTGGAGAGCATCTGGATAAAAATTAAAGGAGAGGGAAATAACAGGGATGTTACTGTGGGAGTCTACTACAGATCCCCAACTCAGGCAAAGGAATTGGATGATGCCTTTCTAGAACAGATGACCACACACTCAGATAGGAAAAACATAGTAGTGATGGGTGACTTCAACTATCCGGATATTTGCTGGAAGTCAAACTCAGTCAAATCCTCAAGGTCTAGCAAATTCCTCACTTGCCTGGAAGACAGTTTCATTGTTCAAAAGGTGGAAGAGGCAACAAGGGAGTCAGCTATTTTAGATCTTATCTTAACCAACAGGGAAGACCTAGTTGATGGGGTGCAAGTGGTTGGATCCTTAGGTGGAAGTGACCATGTTGTCCTGGAGTTTGTTATACAGCGAAAAGGAGAATCCAGGCATAGTCAGACACAGATTCTAGACTTTAGGAAAGCTGATTTCAATAAACTTAGAGAAATACTGGGGGTGATCCCATGGTCAGGAATACTATAAGAGAAGGGAGTTCAAGACGGATGGGAGTTTCTCAAAAAGGAGATACTGAAGACACAATTTCAAACATTTCCAATGAGGAAGAAAAATGGGAGATGTCTCAAGAAACCAGGATGGATGACTAAGGAACTTTCAACTGAGCTAAGTTTTAAACAGAACATGTAAAAGAAATGGAAAATGGGGAAATCACCAAAGCGGAATTCATACAAATAGCAAGCATGTGTAGGGATAAAGTCAGAAAAGCTAAAAAAGGGGTTTTTTTGGTATGTCCACAGCAAAAGGAAGAAGGAAACAGTAGGGCCACTGCTTGCAGAAGATGGCAAAAGGCTAAAAGGGGACAGAGAAAAGGCAGAATTACTCAACACCTTCTTTGCTTCAGTCTTCTCAGAAAAGGCAAAGGGTGCTCAACCTAAGGATAATAGGGAAGAAGACAGAATAGGGGAATTTCAGCAAGGAATAAGTAAAGAGATAGTACAGGAATACCTGGTTAACCCAAATGAATATAAGTCTCCAGGACCAGATGAACTACATCCTAGGGTATTAAAAGAACTGGCAAATGTAATATCGGAACCAATGGCAATAAACTTTGAGAACTCCTGGAGAACAGGAGAAGTCCCAGCAGACTGGAGGAGGGCAAACGTTGTCCCCATCTTCAAAAAGGGGAAAAAAGAGGATCCCAACAATTATCAGAAAGCTGAGCCAAAGCTAACAAAATGAAATTCAACATGGAGAAATGTAAGGTTCTGCACTTAGGGCGGAAAAATGAAATGCACAGATATAAAATGGGTGACACCTGGCTGAATGAAACTACATGTGAAAGGGATCTAGGAGTCATGGACCACAAGTTGAACATAAGTCAACAGTGTGATGCAGCAGCTAAAAAGGCCAATGCAATTTTAGGCTGCATCAATAGAAGTATAGTGTCTAGATCAAGGCAAGTAATACTGCTTTGGTCAGGCCCCACCTGGAATATTGTGTCCAGTTCTGGGCACCACAATTTAAAAAGGATGTGGAGAAACTGGAGCCATGTGTCCAAAGGAGGGCGACTAAAATGGTGAATGGTGAAATAGTTTAAGTACTTGACGGGATGTCACATTGATGAGGGAGCAAGCTTGTTTTCTGCTGCTCCAGAGAACAGGACTCGGAACAATGGATGCAAACTGCAGGAAAAAAGATTCCACCTCAACATTAGGAGGAACTTCCTGACAGTAAGAGCTGTTTGACAGTGGAACACACTCCCTCGGAGGGTGGTGGGGTCTCCTTCCTTGGAGGTCTTTAAGCAGAGGCTGGATGGCCATCTGTCAGGAATGCTTTGATTGGGAGTTCCTGCATGGCAGGGGATTGGACTGGATGGCCCTTGTGGTCTCTTCCAACTCTATGATTCTATGATTGCAGGATATAAATGCACCCGGAAGCATCTACCGTTTCAGTTCCTGCAGCGCAGACGGCAAAGGAGGCATGCATTTTGTCATCCGAAGGAAACCAGCACAGGACCAATATGGTACTTGATGGCCCAGTTGCTTCCAGCAATGGAGGAGTTAAAATCGTCAACCCAGCCTGGGGCACTGAAGATCTTGGAAAGCATTCACAGGAAGCAAAAGGAGCCGGGCTGGTGGAACGGGATTGCCTTTGGAAACAGGTCTGAGCAGGCTAGTGCATGTTAAATTAGGTGTAAAATTGCCGTTCGTTCGCAATCTGCCCCATTGCTGGCTGCACATGCCTTCCCTTTGGGCCTCTGTCCATTGCGCATGTTTGCTCCTGGAACATGACACGGGAGTGAGGGGTAGGGATCAAACCAGCTGCCCAGCTGTTGTCAGACTGCTCCAGCTCAAAATGCTCAGCTGGCAGTGGGCAACGGTTGGTCCACTTCACAGGGCCAGTGCAGTGGGCAACCTGGGGTGGAATTTGCACCCAGGACAGCACATTAGCCGTTGCAAAGTATCTTTGAAGCAAGGTGGAATAGATGTTACATCAAGGTCCAGAAATGGTTCCAGTAGAGGTAGCACTATGAGAGCTCGCTTGGTGTAGTGGTTTGAGTGTTTTGGAGACTAGAGTTTGAATCCTCACTCAGCCATGGAAACCCACTGGGTGACCTTTGGAGAGTCACACTCTCTCAGCCTCAGAGGAAGGCAATGTCACCCCCCCCCCCCCCGAACAAATCTTGGCTGACAAGAATCTTCATAATTTGGGATGTGCAAAACTCAATGTGCAAAATGTTCAAAATGTTTAGAGAACAACTTTTTCTGTGTAGAAATATTATATTTTGCTTTGAAAATGCTGTTTCCGGCTAGAAAATGTCATTTTCTCTGCAAACCACCACATGCGAATTTTGCGCAGAATATGTCCTGAATTACGAAAAGGTGTCAAAAAAGTTTTCAAGACTTTCTCACAGTGGAAAGAAAAGAATTGCTAAAATTACTCCTTCCTCCTATAATGAGAAAATTAGAGCATTACATCCTTATTGGGTTTACAATCTGGTTCTGCACTTGGAGAGGCACTTTATATATTATTTTGGGGAAATGTTTTATGTCAAGTGGAATCTTTTCCCGGTAACTCTAAGCATCATGTGCTGTGAAATTTCTTCGAAAGCCGGAGAAGAAAAGATTGATAGCCTCTTCAAATAGCTGAAGGGTTGTCATGTAGCAAGTGGAGTGAGTTTGTTTTCTGCTGATCCAGACAGTAGAACCCGAACCAGTGGATTTTATGCTGGCTATTTTCTGTATTAAATGAAATGAAATGAACCAGTGGATTTAAATCACCAGAAAGCAAAGGCTGATACTTTTGGATTATAAAGACTTCTCCATGCATCTGAGGAAGTAGACCAAATCTATGAAAGCTCATGCCACCAATTTCCTTTGCATAGTTAGTCTCGAAAGTGCTACAAAATCCCTTTGCATGTGGATATTCCAGACTAACATGGTTAGATCTCTGAATTTTACATTCAGGGTGTTTGTATAAAACCACTCCACCACATTATCCCTGGATCAGGTTTGCTGTGACCGTTCGTAAGTTTCTCAACCTTTCCGGTTCCCTGGAACATGTGGGGTTTATCAGTCAGCTGAATGATCCAATATGGCTTCATCTGGCCAGAACTGTTTTGTTACCTCATTTACTTTTTGTTACCTCATTCACATCTGGCCGGAGGAAATGAAAGAGCAAGCATTTCCTCCAAAATCCAGCCTCCTTTCCGAAGTCTCACACTTCTGCCTCATTAACTTTACAATTTGGCAGCTTTGGAAGCTGGGAGCTTCTGTTTGCTCCATGATTTGGATTGACTGTAGACCGAAATTTCCTTCTCGGTGATGGCCTCTTTTCTCTCTGGCCCTGCCTGATGCCAACTCACAAGGTACACTTCCATTGCTAAATGCCAACCAGCTGGGAAAAAGTGACATTTTTCTGTTCCTCCTATCGGTCAATTCATTTATGATCCACAAAATGGCAGGTTACATAGTTTAGAATCATTGTAAGACTCGGTGGCGTCCCTAGGGTTGGTGACCCCAGTATGATAACTCATGGTTGGTCTCTGAATTTTACATGGAGCCAGCAGTCCGACGGTCTTGCACGAGTAGACTGAGCAGCTGTACAAGACCAAGACTCTGATTTACTTTCCATCAATAGCTGGTGGACCAGGGCACCTAAAGAGACCATCTGTGTCCCAGGCTGTTCCAGTCCACCCACCTTGTTTGCAACTCCCAAAAAGGTCCAGGTTTCTCGCCATGGTGTGCTGACAGTGTTCCAACAATCTCTACCTGCAGATGGGTAAACCAGGATCTTCAGTCTTCTGAGTCCCGGTTTACCTTTGGAGAAGCAAAGCAGTCACTTCTCACAAGGGCACTTGGAGACATCCTGTCTAAGGTATCATTCAGTGTGGTTTGCACTCCGTTACACCCTCCAGAAACTCCCCAAAAGACTTATTGATCCTGGCCAGACACAGGTTTGTTATGATCCAATACTTAGAGCAGATCTTTTGTACATAACTCTTTTCCAAATCTTATTTGACAAAATCATAGAATCTTAGAGTTGGAAGGGGCCACTTGTCATATATGTGAATTCCAACCCCTTGTCATATAGGAATACACAACCAAAGCACTTCTGGAAAATGCCCATCCAACCTCTGTTTAAAGACCTCCAACAAAGGAGAGCCCATCACCCTCCAAAGCAGTCTAGTCCATTCTCAAACAGCTCTTACACTCAAGAATTTCTTCCTAATGTTTAGGTGGAATCTCTTTTCTTGTCGTTTGAATCCATCGGTTTGTGTTCTAGTCTCTGGAGCAGCAGAAAGCAAGCTCACTCCATCCTTCTTGGATATGGCATCCCTTCAGATATTTAAAGACAGCAGTTAAAGATGACCCCACTTTAACTGCTGTGGCTCAAAGCTATGAAAGTCTGAGGACTGTGGTTTGCTGTGGCACCAGAGCTCTCTAACAGAGAAGGTGAAATGTTTCCCAAAACTACAGTCCCCAGGATTTCATTGCACTGAGACATGGCAGTTAAAGTGGTATCAAACTGGATTCTTTCTGCACTGCAGATGCAACTTCAGCCTTCTCTTCTCCAAGCTGATGTAACTGTTCCCAAGCCCTTGGCTGGTCTTTCTTTCCTTTCGTTGAGATAGTGCAAGGGTTAAGGAAGAATCGGCCACTTGGTTTCTCCAGTGGTTTCTGCAAAGCCTCATTAGAGCTGAATTGAAGTAACCACTAAATCTTATGTGGTTCCAGAGGTCACTGGCATTTTGGAGTACTGGCGCCAGTTCCAAAGGAGAGATTCTCCACTGGGAGAGAAAGGCTGCTTCAGCCGTGCAGAAGAATGAGGTGAACATGCAAGGCAGAGAGCGGGTACCTCCTAGCCGTTGACAAGGAAATGCAAAATAGCAAATATTTAAGCCCCCAAGCCCACTGGTGGTCTCCACCAATGCAGCCTGTCCTCGCTGCGAATAGGGGGATAGGACAGAGCCTTCTAAAGTTCTTTTTTTTTTTTTTAGTAGCAGCAGCAGTCGCAGCAGACAAACTCACACATGGATCTCAGGGTGCATTTCTTTCTTGGAGAGGAAAAAGACAGCAAACATGTTAGGCAATGGGCTGCTTGAAGACACAATGCAAATGCTGAAAGGGTTTCCCCCTCCCCTTAATTTCAGCACAATGGACAAATAAAAGGAATAGTTGAAATGTAGATTGAAACAAAACAAAACAAACAAACAGCTTCATTTACATACCGCTTCATACCCTTAAGGAGTGTCTAAGCAGTTTACAACTGTAAGCTATTTGCCCCCAACAATCTGGGTACTCATTTTAGCGACCTCCTCGGAAGGGTGCAAGCCTGAGTCAAGCTTCAGCCCTTTGCTGGTCTTGAACTCGCCACCTTATGGTTTTGAGTGAGTGGCTGCAGTACAGGCATTTAACCACTGCGCCACCGGGGCTGGTGTCAAGGGGTTTTTGCTAGTAAAGTCCAGTTTTAAGCATTCATCGTCCTCAGCTTTCCAGAAGTATATTGCAAGTCAGCAAGGCATTTTAATGAAGATAAGTTCATCAGAAAAAATATAGTTGAGTGCATCATCATCATCATCATCACCATTTTTTACCCGTCTCTGTCCATAGATCGAGGCAGGGAACAGCAACAATTAAGATATAACATCAGTTAAAAAGGTAGTTAAAACACACATCAATTATAAAATAATAATAATTGCAATAGCATTTCTATGCTGCTTATCAGTGAACTCAGCACTCTCAGACCTTACAGTCTGTAAGCCAATTGCCCCCAATAATTAGGGTATTAATTTTGCTGACCAACGAAAGGATGGAAGGGTAAGTCAACCTTGGAGCCCTGTGGGGATCGAACCCACAACCTTGTGGCTGCAGCACTGGCATTTATCCACTGCACCGCCAGGGATGATGATAATAATAATAATAATAATAATAATAATAATAATAATATACAAGATATGTAATTATTTCTGCTGCCGATACTAGGGTTCAGGACCATGCACCATCCACACGTCCCCGAACCCTAGGATGTATGGGCACCACCATGACTGCACGCCCGCGTGTCCAAGATGCAAGCGTGGCACAGCATCTGCACATCGCTGTGCCGCACTTATGTCATAGATGCACGACAGGCGCAGTCATGGCTCGCGGAGTGCAGCACAGAGGGATGCTGTGTGGTTTGTCTGCTGCGACGTCCCTTGGCAACAGAAAGCAGTAGCTGCAGACGGCCCTTTCAGGCCCTTAGTTGTAAATAAACCATATGAAATCAATTTATATTTAGTGTTTTTAGCTTTTATTTGATAATGCCCTACATTTTTTTGAATGTCCTACATTTGTGGTTTGAACATATCTTCACCAGGCACATGTAAATCCAGATGCCACCCCCGCAAAAGCCTACCAAGTCCTTCAATTCACAGCTGTTTGCTTTTCTGAACAATCTGATATAAAGGCATCGGTGAGGTGAAACTTTTCCCAACCTGGCATTGAATGGTTGGAAAACCTTCACCTCCTGAATGTCTTTTGAGACAAAGCAAAGAAAGGAAGGCCAGCATTAACACTCCAGCTTGGGTTCCTTTGCATTCTGAAATCCAGAACTATTTCTTTACAAGCATAAGCCAGGACTTGGACGAAGAGGCGTCTCAAGCCCATGGTGTCTGCTTTGTCCGCAGAGCGGACGGATGACGTGTTGGGTCCCTCTGGTCCTCTGAAGGATTGTGTTTCTCTTCGGAAGAGGTACTCGGACGGAATATTTCAGGACTTGCATAGTGTCTACAGCTCTTTGTCTGGGTTGGCAAAAAAGGGAAAGCCAAAAAAAGAAAAGAAGTAGAAGTAGAAGAAGAGGAAGAAGAAGAAAAGAACACAAGATATTCCCGAACCGTACTTTCAACAGATGGATAATATAACTTAAAGGGATAAAGGAAAAGGAAACAGATTTCATTTGAATGCTACTGGAATTACTCTTCAAACATTTTAAATTTTGTATTTTGATATGCCAAACGCTCTTTTAATTTGTTCACAGGTAAAGCAACAGGGAAAAGTTGGTTGTTGATTACAGGTTACAACAGAGTAAGGGTGTACGTCAGTTAATGCCACATGGTGTATCTGCACCGCAGAAATAAAGCAGTTTGATCCCACTTTTACTGCCATGATGCTATTCTAGAGAATCTTGGGATTTGTAGTTTGATGAGGCACCATAGCACTGAGCCATGGTGGTTAAAGTGGTGTGAAACTGGATGATTCCTGCAGTGCGGATGGCCTTTTCAAGATGCAAAAGTCATTTGCACTCAACTCAGCAGGGAGAGAGGATAAGATGGGCAGAATCTTACCCTTCCCTGCAGGCTCAGGTAAAGGCAAACTGCTGCAGCCTCTCTTAATTGATGTATTTTTCCTGATTAATAGCTTTTGCCACACGCTTGGCTACACGCTTATGTCGCTTGGCCACACGTGTCCCAGTTTTCATATATGAAATGTTGGGAAGGGGTATGAAATTGTGCAGCCTTTGGACTCATTTAGAAAGTCTTGTATTTTCATTCCAGCATATGAAGGAAAGCGTGGCATCTGGGTTTGCCTCTTCCTGCATTGCAGTATTTCAAACAATCCCAGTTGCCTCCTCCTTTATGACAGGACTATCCTCTCTGGGATCAGTACACTAGGAGCCTACATTTTTCATTGACTTAACACTGCCAAACATAAACCTTAAAGGATAAATTTATTGTCGTTTGGGACACTCTCTCTTACCTCGCTTCCATTACAAACCGCTAAACAAACATCCCAAACTTATTTGTCACATTTACAGCTGTCTCGTCCACTCCCACCCGGGTCCATAAACATCTGCCCATTTTTAATTTTTACTGTCTGGAGTGAATTATCGAGAGGGTCTTCTTTCTGCTTGCACAAAAGCTAAGCCAAATTGGGTGCCTCTAAAGATCTGGAGAGGGAGCTTGGTGCAGTGGTTTGAGCATAGGATGCTGGAGATCATGGTTCGATTCCACACTCAGCCATGGAAGCCTTCTGGGCGACCTTGGATGAGTCACACCCTCTCAGCTTCGGATAATCTCATGATACCTTAGAGTTGCCATAAGTCAGAAGGCACCCAACAGCAAAGTTGTAAGCAGGGGTGAACAGCTTGCTGTAGGCAAGGAGGATACATTGGTCCGCCAGCAGATTTTGGAAGGATGCACCATGGTACACACCCTCTAGAAAAAAATAATAATCAAAAAGAGAGTTTTGTTGCTGCTCTTCTGGGCTGTGTCTGGTCAGGCCAACTAACATGACATCCCTCCCATCCTCCTGGCAAACGGTCCAGATGACACAGAGCAGAACCCGATTCTGGTGCAAACTGTCCTGATGTTATACGGTCAGTTAAGCACCAAACACACAGGACTCTTTCAGACGTGGGAAATTGGAAGTATAATCCAAGGGCAATCCAACCGCAATCCTGGGGTTTCACATTATTGCGAATTAATTCTTCTCACGCAATTTCGGGCAAAAGGGAAGTCACTCCGAATGTAATCATGGGTTTAACATTATTGCGAATTTAAGCTTCTCACGCGATTTCGGGCAAGGGGGGTTATTTTCAGGTAATGGGAAGTAATTCCGAATGCTTTCCGAACGGAGCAGGGGTTCAGGTAAATTCGCTAAACAAGCAAATTTACATGAATCCGCATTGGCTCCATTCGGAATTGGGAGAAATTCCTCCCGTTTGAAAGAGTCCACAGTTGTTGTTGTTTCTGCATGGCAGAATGGGGTGGCCCTTAGGGTCTCTTCCAACTCTATGAAGGTCATTTGCAATCCTGTTCCTGCCCAGTTGGGTATGAGGAACCCCTCCTAACATTGTGCAATCTGCTGATTTGATAAGCATGCCCCCTATTCCATCATCCAACTTATTGATAATGATGTTGAAGAAGACCAGGCCCAGGAGAGAAGTCAGAGACACCCGAGCCATCAATTCTGCCCAGGATGAAGAGCATCCATTGGCGAACCCTCTCTGTCTGCCAACCATGTATGGCACAACCGATGCCTTAGGAGTTTATCATACAACGGAATTTGGGGGTATAATGCAATGGCAACCCGAACGCAATCATGGGGTTTCACGTTATTGCAAATGAGTGTATCTCACTCAATTTCAGGCAATGGGAAGTCATTCCGAACGCATTCTGAACGCAATCAAATTTCAGGTAAATTCACTAAACTAGCAAATTCACATAATTGCGAATTGGCTCCATTCACAATTGAGAGAAATTCCTCCCATGTGATAAACTCCTATGTGTATGTTAGCCATAGTGTATTGTTGGGAATAAGGGGAGAGAGAAAGAGAGAAAGACTGAGAGAGTGCATTTTTTTAATTGGAAGGGGAAAGCCTGGGCCGTAAGATTAATCTCTGGCCACATTCTTCCCTCTTCAACTCCTTCCTGTAAGAGATCTGTCTTGGTATTAAATATATATATATATATATATATATGGTTTGGTTTTTTGGGGGGAAGCTTCCCTCCTCTTTCTTGTTCACAGCAAGTGAGAATGTCTCTGTTTTCTCTCCCTCGTGACCGACCGAGTGCCCAGCGTAATTAATTTTGACTTACAGAAGCTGTATTAAATTGGATAGGAATGGGTGAAAATAGGATTAGGGATGGAAGATCGCCAAGGGCAAACCAAATTCACAAAAGCCTTTGGAAGGGGGTCAAGGGTGGCCTGTTGTGCTAAGCTGGCGAAAGGAAGCCGTTCGAGGAAGGGGACTGATCCCTGGATCTAAAAGCGCAGACATATGGGTACTGGGGTGTTTCTGTGTCGGTATGTGATAGTGTTGTTGAAAGGCAGGCCTGTGGTTAGGGATGTCTTGGATTCAAAACTCACTTCCATCACAAGTTCTTGAAGTCTGTGTTCTCTCGTATGTCACGTCAAACTTGCCAGGGACCTGTGAAGCTTGGGAAATGTTACTTTTTTAGACTGCAGATCCCAGAATCCCCCATTTCACTAGCCATGCTGGTTGTGGAGGGGGCAAAGCTTCTGGACCTGAGATCCTAGTCACTGGCATGTGGCATAAAAATGACACTGATGTATCTGTGCTCCAGTACTGAATTGTGTTATTGCACACCCAATTGTGAAACAAGCAGTAAATCTTTGTATTTCGCTGTCGTACAACAGCTGATCCAACTCTCCATGCCTGGCAGGAATCCACAACCGAGGGACCCCTGAAATCTATCCTTCCAACCTCTTTTTAAAGATGTCCAAAGAAGGTGAGTCCACCACACTTTGAGGCAATCCACCTCTGAACAGTTCTTATCGATAAAAAGTTCTTCCTGATGTTTAGGTGGAATCTCTTTTCTTATAATTTAAATCCTTTGGCTTGCACTCTAATCTCCAAAGCAGCCAAAAACAACCATGACACCAAGCTCATCCCATTTCTTACATGGCATCCTTTCAGATGTTTAAAGATAGCTTGGGGGTCTCTCATTTGTAGGGTTACCATGAATCAAACCCAACTTGATGGCAAATAATAACAGTAGGGGAGCCTTCCCTAGTTGCTTGGGTTTTATTAACTTCTTTCCAGGAAAAGCGAGCAAGGAGGGAGGAAAGTTCTGCGAAAGGCGGCACTTCTCGGCGCTGCCAAAAACATAGCCTTCCACCGGGGTAGCGATCTGCATCCTTGTCTTGATCTTCGGTTGCTAATGGGATTATCTCTATTTGTTACTGTATAATTCTGAAGATTATTACATCACATCGCAGGGCTTGGGAGATCAAAAAAGGCCCCCCTCCCTGGCAGCCGGTTCCAAACAGAGATCCCTTTATGCTTCCACCCACCTGTGCAGTCATGCATGCCGAAGGCTGGCAGAAAAGGCCCCGGGGATCGGCAGAGAAGGAGGGCAATTAGAGCAGAGAGATTAGTGCCCAAATCGGAGAGACAGGCAAGTTCTTGAAAGCAGCTTTATTGCTAGGAAGGGGGAAAGCAAGAATGAGCAGGAGAGAAAAAGCCAGAGAATTTGTTGACAAGGTGGCTGGGGCTCAAGAGCTTGGTAGTGGTGTCAGGGACTTGCAACCAGTGACCGCTGGCTTGTCTTCCTTGTTTTGGAAGGACCGCCATTCTACCTTGGAATCTACGGCTGCATTCCCACCTACAAATAAATTGCTTTGCGAACTGAATCGATAAATCGGTTCGGCAGTGGAGTGTGGTTCACACTGCATTTGCCCTGATTGCATTTTTTTTTTTTTGCTGCAAAATAAAATAAAATAACCCACTTGTGGTTCACATTGACGAATGAATCGATTCAAAATGGACCTGCTCCAGCTGTCCAAAGGGCAAATTTAAATCGATTCTGATCCGCATCTGGTTCACACTTGCACGGAATCGATTTATCCAAAAAGATGCAGAAAAATCAGCGTCAAAAACACACAGGTTAAATGGGTCTAGTGCATGGTCCCCCTCTTCAGCAATACGGTTCAAGTGTGAATCAAGGTCATTTAAACCAGTTCAAACCAATTTACGATCAGGTTGAAAAGGTAGAGCGAATGAGGCCTACATCACCATTCAAGCTAAAGATGGTGTGGGTAAAGAACCAGCAGTAAATGTTGCAAAACAGTGAGGTTGCAGCCACAGAAGCAAGCACCAATAATTTTTGAAAGGGCTAGGGAACAGTGTCACCCAACATGCTAAGGTCCCAGGAGGGCACCCACAATTAATATTGAAATAGGGAGATGTTATTAGCTCAATTACAAGCATGCAAAAGGGCTCAGGCAACTCAAAGCAGGCATCAAGCCTGTGTATATCCATTCTAAAAAAACTGAAGTGCTCCAGAGTGCAAGTTCCAAAACAGTTTTATTAGTCAAAGGTAATTATCATCCACCCAAAGACACTCATTCAAAGATTAAGAAATGAAAGGTGGGATCAGGTAGTGACTTAAGGGGATGTAGAGGTAGTTACTGAACCAATTCCAGATTTGGAACTACAATCGGGAGATACTGGGAACAGAAGTGGCTCAGGTGCTGCCTTAGGACTGTGGCCAGCAATGCTGAGGAGTCAAGTGAGATAGGGACAGGTTGTCTGCCTGACTCAAGCAAGACAGAATTGGGCATGCCTAAGAAGGCATATTTATAGGGCAAAATCTGTCCTGGGACAGAATTTGGGATTAAGGGCTAGCGTCCAGGGGAGAAGGATTAGAAGGGAAGGGGATATGAAGTTTTGCAGCATTTGCAGTTATTAATAAAGTCTTGTATTTTCCTTCCAGTGAAGGACTATTGGAAAAGAGGAGGGGTGCAGAAGGTCAGACCTTGGGGGTAAGAACAGGGTAGCTGTCTAGGCATGTGCACTCATGATCAGAGACATGGGAAGGGGGCATACATAACAATTTAAATCTCATATGGATTCTTCTGTGCAAACCTTATGATGAATGGCAACACTGTCGAACTGAATTGCAACGGCGGGCACAACCTAGTGTGCATGATGATGAGAGTACTGTAATGCGCAATAGACAAAACTGGCCTTGGAAAGTGTTTGGAACCTACACCCGGCACAAAACGTGGCAGCCAGAAAGTTGTCAGGTGCATACCTTTGTTGTTGTTGTGTGCCTTCAAGTCGTTTCTGACTTCAGGTGACCCTAAGGCAAACCTAGGGGTTTTTCTTGGCAAGTTTCATCAGAGCAGCTTTGCCATTGCCATCCTCTGAGGCTGATGTGGTCCCTGCTCTGTTTTCTGCTTCTACCAAGGATAGGACATCATCATCATCATCATCAAATGTGGTAGAGGGAGGGAGGGGATGAGGAGATTTATTGTTATATTGAATGAATTTTATTATTGTTGTGAGATGCCTCCATCCTGTTGGAGAAGCAGGATAGAAATAAATTATTGTTGTTGCTGTTGTTGTTATTATTATTATTATTCATCCCACCATCCCTCCAGTTAAGACTCAAATAAGCCTACAATAGTTAAATAATTAAAAAATCAACAGCAATGAAACTGTCATAAACTTAAAAACAGTTGAAATAAATTAAAAACAAGGAGGGATACAGCCTTCGAATGCAAACTGAAATACAAGGCCTTCCATTCTCCCATCTCCATGGTTTGCTACTTGGGTTGCTCCAGTTATAGTAAAGGTAGGGGTAGGGGTGAGGAAGGGAGAAGAAGTGATCTCATGCCACTTCCCGGATTAATTCCCAATCTCGTCCGCACTTCACTCTCTCTGTCCGTCATTCCAGGATATGAAAACCAACAGGGTTGGGTCTCCTGAGATTGCTCAGATAAGATGACCCTGTTGAGATGATCTGGCGCATAACTAGCGAAAAAGTGGTCGCGTTCTTACATTTCCTGCTGGAATTCAAGAGCACCAAGGCAGATACACATTCCATGCGGAATTATTCAATTTTATGCTGCGGGGCTCCAAGTCTGGAAAGCAGCAGCTGCTCCTGATGCTTCCTTGGGTTTGTGTGTATGTGTTACCTAAGGATTCGTACAAATAAAGGCACAAAACCTTATTATAAAGGAATGCATGGCTAAGTGTAGGCTCCCGTTACAGGGATCTCTTCCAAAGGAAATTTCTCTGCATTTTGTGTGTGTGTTGTGTTGGTTTTAGTTATATTGCAAAGGGGGGGTGGGAATAGTCCTAGCTGACAAACCTCTGAATCAATGCAAGGAAGGAGAATTGTTAGAACAGTCAGCCTTGACTGCATCCTCACTACAGAAAAAAACCCAGTTTGATGCCGCTTTAGCTGCCATGGCTCAGTGCTATGCAATTATAAGAACTATAGTTTTGTGAAGCATTTGGCTTTCTCTGTCAGGGAGCTCTGATGCCACAGCAAACTATAATTCACAGAATTCGATAGCAATGAGCCATGACAGTGAAAGTGGTGTCAAACTGGATTGTTTCTGCAATGTGGATGCCGCCCTTGGAGCCTGAGTTCCATATCCAGGGAAGGATCGTGGGGGTAAAATGAAAAATGAGGGACAAAAGTCCAAGGGCTGGGACTGCAAGGCTACTCTGGATCGAAATTCCATCAAAGTTGGTCTTGCTCAATTCTTCCCACTAACCCCATTCCCTCTTTCCCCATTTTATGCTGAAATAATACCTTAAAGATACCAGATCCCATCCGATCTTGGAAACTAAGCAAGATCAACTACTTGGATGGGAGACCATCAATGAACACCAGGTGCTGTAGGCTGCATTTCAGAAGAAGGAACTGGCAAAACCACTTCTGAATATTTCTTGCCTAAGAAAACCCAAGGAAATCCATGGGTTTGCCATGAGTCAACTTGAAGGCACATGCACACACGAGATCTGACCTTGGTCCCTTTTCCCCCAAATGCTGTAGGCTAAAAGGTCCAGAGCATAGGGAAAAGGTGCCTTTTTTGGACCGTCACTCCCAGAATCCCCCATCCAGCATTCTGGGAGTATCAGTCTAAAAAGAAGAGGATAGGGATAGGGATGAGGAAGGGAGAGGAAGTGTTGCCCCAAGTTGCCTCACTTCTGTCCTCTGGATTTTAACTATTTTTAATCTGCATTTTATCGTTATTGTTTTTGCTTAAGGGGAAGAGATAGGGCATTATGTAGGGCTGGTTTTATTTTTATAATTTGTACACTGCATATTTTGTATATTTTTGTATCTTATCGAAGTGTATTGTAACCCACCTTGATCTGTAAGGAGAGGTGGGATTTATTATTATTATTATTATTATTATTATTATTATTTTATATCCCACCTCTCCCTACAGATCAAGGCGGGTTACAATACACTTTGATAAGATACAAAAATATACATAATAATATCCCACCTCTCCTTACAGATCGAGGCGGGTTACAATACACTTTGATAAGATACAAAAATATACAAAATATGCAGTGTACAAATTATAATATTATTATTATTATTATTATTATTATTATTATTATTATTAACCTTTCCCAAGCTCGGAAGGAGTGCCAAGGAATACCAGGTGCTGTCGGCTCTATTTTAGAGGAAGGAACTGGCCAAATCACCTCCGAGGATTCATTGCCTGAGAAAACCCTAGGAAATCCATGGGGTCCCCATAAGTCGACAAGCAACTTGGATGCCTACAGAATCCAATGCTCTCACTTTAAAAAAAAAAAAACCTTTGGGAACTGATGTGAATGGAGGATGCAAGAGGCATGTTTAATGGGCCAGGCTCCATGTCTGGGGTAGCAAACATTTGCTGCTGCAAAGCCCTGGGGAACAGGAGCTGGGTTGGGTTGGGGTTGTGACGTCAGTCCTTACTTTCTGGTTATCTTCTATGCTTTACATCCTAATGAGCTTGATCCATGACCCTTTCCTCTCTCATACCCCACAACCCCAGCAATTTCCAAATCTCTCCAGGAAGAGGTGGGTGAGTACTATTGGATTTAGGGCTGCGCCATTGCCTTATCGGACAGATGGAAAACACTGGAGCGTCCCACCTCTCCTTTACAAATTTTGTAATGCAATCCAGCTGGTGTGCAATCCAATGAGAAGAGGTCACGGTTCTAGCCGACTGGACGAATGGGTCAGTTGGGTCACCCTTCTGTTCTCGCAAACACCAAGAATTGTTCGGCAACCTGGCCGGGCTCACAATCCAAAGCATCCATTTCCAAAAAGGATTCTGGAAAGGCAGGAGAGGTTAAATTACCCAAGGCCTTTTACAAAAGGTATCATTTTTGTCCCCTTTACTTTTGCTTTATTTTCACATTATTTTGGGTTTGCAGAAACATTGTGTAGTAAACCTCTTGCATTGGCAGTTTTTTTCTACTTTAAATCTACTTTAAATCCTGTTTTTCACTAGTGTGATAAGGTCCATTATGAGGCTCAGGCTCAGTCTACAAAAGATTACTTTTTCAGGTGACAAGTCAGAGAATTTTTTTCTCCAACCAGAGGGCAGAAATAATGGAGAAGATAGTTTTTTTGTGGAGCTTTTGGGCTCTGTGGCCATGTTCTAGAAGAGTTCCTTTCTGATGTTTCGCCAGCATCTGTGGCTGGCAGCTTCAGAGAACAATAGCCTGGAAAAGGATGGAGATATATGTATCCTGTGTGACCCTGGGAAGGCAGGAGTAATTTGCTAATGTATTGTTCTGTTGCTAATGGCAGTCCTCGGGGTGGGAGGATATGCAAACAAGGATTAATGTCTGCTAACTGGTGCTCATCGTCTGCTGGGAATCCCCTGGCCTTAGGCTCTTTCTCATTTGCATAGGTTGAGTCTTGACCTTGCTGTCCTTCAGGACTGGGAGCCAAGCCTTGTTTACCTTCAGGGTTTCCTCTTTCCTGTTGAAATTGTCCAGGTGTTTATGGATTTCAATGGCCTCCTTGTGCATTCTGACATGGTAGTTGTTGGCATGGTCCAGAATTTCAGTGCTTTCAAACAGCATTTTATGCCCAGGATGGTTTATAGCATGTTCTTCTACTGCTGATTTTTCCGGCTGATCCAGTCTGCAGTGTCTCTCATGTTCCTTGATTCTTGTCTGCACACTGCATTTAGTGGTCCCTATGGAGACTTGTCCACAGCTGCATGGAATGCGGTAGACTCCTGCGGCTGTGAGCGGGTCTCTCTTGTCCTTGGCTGAGCGAAACATTTGCTGGATTTTCTTCGTCGGTTTGTAAACCATTTGAAGGTTGTGTTTCTTCATCATTTTCCCTATTCTGTCTGTGACTCCTTTGATGTATGGTAAAAATATCTTCCCTTTGAGTGGTTGCTTGTCTTGAGTCTTCTGGGTTTTTCTGGGCCTGGCAGCCCTTCTGATATCTGCACTGGAGTAACCATTGGCCTGTAAAGCCCGGTCCAGGTGTTTCAGTTCATCTTCAAAGAAGTGGGATTCACAGATACGTTTTGCCCGGTCTACCTGGGTTTTGTCCTGGGTGATGGTTGGAGTTCTTGTGCAGGTCCATATGTGTAGGTTTTCTGTATACTGTGTGGCCCAAACGTTGGTTTGGTTTGAGAATGACTAGGACATCAAAGAATGATAGTGTTCCATCCTTTTCTTTTTCCATTGTGAGTTGGATGTTAGGATGGATGTTGTTCAAATGGTTCAGAAATACACCCAGATCTTCTTCTCCATGGCTCCAAATGATGAAAGTGTCATCCACATATCGGAACCACCATGTTGTGGATGGATGCCAGCCATGAAAGCCTTCGACTCCACAATGGAGAAGATGAAACTCAATAAATGTATGGCAACATTTCCAAAGGTAGCTGGTGGCTGGTGTATGCTATTTTGGAGATAGGATTCCGTGCGTTGGATAGCTCCTGTAAAGTTTGGAATTAAATGCAGAGACGATGCACCACAAAACCTCTGGTTAAAGCTTTCTGTTTAGTTTCTGAACTTCTGATGAGTTCGGGATTCTCCCGATTAGGTTGTTTGAACGCTTGAGAAACACATTTTTCCACCATTGTTCATACATTTTTGAATGTACTTCCCATCCTTAGAACAGAAGTGGTTGAATGAGAGTGATGGTATGTTTGGATCCGTTTCCTGTTTCTTGTGTGTGTTTTCAATGCATTTGGAATTCACTTGGCAAGCATCCCATTCTCACCTGGGCCTTGGCTTACCTGGGTTTCCCCTTAATAAGTGAAGGATAAACACAGAGATATAATGCCAAGCTTTCATCAGAGAAAACGGAGTGGAATTACCTGAAATTATCTGGGTAATTTGTAAAGGAAGTCTTTATGGTTGACTTTGTTGCCTGATGGGCTTCCCCCATCATTGCCAACAGTTTCCTGCAAATAATAATAATTAATAATAATAATAATAATAATAATAATAAAATATTTGTATCCCATCTCTCCCATTTGAGGATAGAGATGGGTAACAGCAAGATCAAGCACAAAACATATGTGCAATACATTAAGGAGAGGCACCGTGACTTTGAGATCATTCTGTGGAAGGATTTTTGAAACGCAATTACAGTTGACCCTCTTTATCAGCAGATTTTTTACATGGATTCAAGCATCCTGGCTCGAAAATATTCAAAAGAAGCATAAATTCCAAATAGGAAGCCTTGATTTTCCATTTTATATAAGGGACACCACTTTTCTCCGCCGTTATATTTAATGGGACTTGAGCATCCACAGATTTTGTTATCCACGGAGGGTCCTGGAACCAAACCCCAGCGGATAACAAGGTCCCACTGTATTAGAAATATTTTTTTTATCTGTACTCCCTTCCTTCCTTCCTTCCTTCCTTCCTTCCTTCCTTCCTTCTTTTTTGCCCATCTCCTTACATTTTCCTGCTTGGATGTCAGGATCTGATAGAAAAAAAAACATTGTCTAGAGCTGGTGAAAGCAGCAATGAAAAGTTAGCCATGCAGACTGGGTCTTGTGATATTCCTGAATTTAAAAAAAAACCCAACTTCATTCATCAAGTGGCTTTTCTTAAGCGAAAAGAATGGCTAGTCCCTATGGAAACCCAACAGCACCACAAAAGAAGAGCTCTCCCACAGCAATGGAAAATAGAGAAGAGGAGGTGTACAAATGAAACAGGGCAGGGGAAGGAATGTTTCCTTTTTTGAAAAATATATGCAAGGCTGTTACATTCAGCTTGTTGGAAGGAAGCACTTCACCTCCCCTAGCAAGAGGGTTCTTGCAAAAACTTTGGAAGATCCCAGGCCAAGATTTCTTGGCATAGCTTTTGCTAAAGTAAGATGAAAAAACTATTTGCCTCCTGCAAATCTTGCTCGATTAATTTGTCAAAGGTGGTGATGATGGGAAGTAACCAAAACAGCCCTTTTATACAGCTTATATTAGAAACTCTGATCCTGAGCTGGATTTTTTCCAATCCAGGAAAAGCACTTTCTTTATTATCTAGCAAAGAGAGGGGCATCACAGAGCATGGCTGAACAGAGAACTGAACTGTAGTCTCCAGTTCAATTGTGTGCAACACACACACACACACACACACACACACACACACAAGGGGGAGTAGGTGAACATGTTTCTGCAAACTTTTTATTTAAACGTAGCAATATCCACGTGTGAAATCAAATCAACGGGTCGGGTAAGCCTTCCACAAGTGGATAAGAACACTCTGATTCTTCCAGAGACCAAGGTTTCTTCCAAAATGTATCCAGGAATGACTTTTTTCCTTTTCCCAGTCAGCACTTTTCTTAAGATTTTTCCTTTTGGTGGCCAAACTTAAAGTAGTCTAAATCCCATCAGTAGTTCCAAATAGAATAGACTCATAAGAACAATGTCATTTACATTAAGTGTTGAGCCTCCCATTCATGAGTTAATCCAGTAGGTCTACTCTAGTTAGAATTACCAAGGAGAGTTAGGACCATATCAGATGTCAGAAATTGGAAATATAATCCAATGGCAATCCAAACGCAATCATGGGGTTTCACGTTATTGCGAATTAAAGTATCTCACGCAATTTCAGGCAAAAGGGAAGTCATTCCGAACGCAATCATGGGTTTTACATTATTGCAAATTAAAGCATCTCACACAATTTTGGGCAATGGGGAGTCATTTTTGGGTAATGGGAAGTCATTCTGAATGCATTCTGAATGCAATGGGAATTCACGTAAATTCGCTAAACTAGCAAATTCACGTGAATTCGAATTGGCTCCATTCGCAATAAAGAGAAATTCCTCCCGTCTGATAATATCCTTCGGCCAGTAGTCTCCAAAACAGAATTTCCAAGTGGCAAGAAAGTTAGCAGATGTCTAATGGCCACATTTGGCTCCACTCACATTTCCAGCTTTCACAACGCAACATTGCAGTTGCATCAAAGCTCCCGGTCTGAGCAATTAAACTTGCCAAAGAAGCTCTGTTTACCTCCGAGTGACTGATCTCAAAGCAAAAGCAAGCCAATTTGCAACTTGCCGGTGGCAAGCTCAAGCTGGGATAAACAGATGTCTTTTGCCTCTTTCGAGAGCTCTCAAGTGGCTCCAAAGTGCCTGCGCCCATTTCTCCCCCTCTAATAGCTAGGTTCATTCTGAAAAATGATCTCGAAACATGGGTTGCGCTGAACTCTGCTTGCACTGAACTCGTCCCAAAATTTGGTGGTTAAATATCCTGAGCTGGTTGAAAGTGCCCTGGTCCCTTCCATCCCTTGGTGCTTGTAACTCTTTCCGATTCTTCCTGATGCAGCTACGCCCGGCGGTTTATTGCTCCCTTTGAGATAAGGTTGCAGAGAGAACACTGTGGGCCCAACAACAGATGTTTGTATTCCTCCACAACCCAATTCTGGTCAAGAGTGGAGTCCTCGGGTCTATTTCGAAGTGTGGATTGTGGTGTGTTTGTGGTTGCAGAGGTTGTGGCGCACCTCCTGGGTTGCACAAGACAGAACTTGAAACATGTACATGTTTGAATTTTGGAAATCAAAAAACGGTGGACTTGTGATGCTGCCAGACCGTTGGTGGCTTTTCTCCTTCATCAGATGCTGGACACCTTTTGCCGCCTTACGCCAAAGAACCTGTCCATTCTTTTTGTCTTTTCCCCTCCGTTCCTCCCTTTGTTTTTTAAACGGACTGGTCATGTGCAGATGTTCCAAAGTTCACCTGCCTCTTCAGTGCTTCTCCCTCTCCTCAGCCCCCATCCCAACACTGAAACTGGACTCTGAGGAAGAATTTAATTACCTTCCCTTTAAAGCCCAATGACAGTACAACTGGTGCGTATCATTCATGGCTAGAATATCACTCTTTAAAAAAATGCTACGGCATCTAGTTTTATCAAGCCTAAAAGCTTTCCTGGAAGATGTTCAAAACTGCTGACTGAGCAAGATTAAACTTTGCAATGTAAAAGATGGGGGGGGGGAGTAGGATCTCCACTTGGCAGCATCCTTGGCTTCCCCTTGGAGATCAGGTTTAATTCCAATGTGGCTCTGGCCTCTCTCTCTCTCTCTTCCAGAGCCATCTTTCCCTCCCTCCCCATCTCTCTTTCCCTTTCTCTCCTTCCCTTTCCGAGCCATCGTTGTGCTTTTCATTCCTTCCTGACCCATCATTCCCATTCTCTTTCTCTTCTACCTTCCCTTCCTCCTTCTCTTCTTCTGCCATCATTCCCTCTTTCCTGACTGCACCCTCCAGCTCTTGTCGGACTGTGAGTCCCATCAGTCCAAGCCAACAGAGGAGTTTATCAGACGACGGAAATTGGAAGTATAATCCAATGGCAATCCGAATGCAATCATGGGGTTTCACGTTATTACGAATTAAAGCATCTCACACAATTTCAGGCAAAAGGGAAGTCATTCTGAACGCAATCATGGGTTTTATGTTATTGCAAATTAAAGCATCTCATGCAATTTCGGGCAATGGGGGGTCATTTTCGGGTAATGGGAAGTCATTCTGAATGCATTCCAAATGCAATGGGAATTCACGTGATTTCACTAAACTAGCGAATTCACGTGAATTCGAATTGGCTCCATTCGAAATAGAGAAAAATTCCTCCCCGTCTTATAAACTCCAGAGATGATGGTGAGGGATGCTAGGAGCTGCAGTTCAAAAGCAACTGGAGGGTCATATGATTCCTACCCTTCTGTTCTTGGCGTAAATGCCATTAAATCAATGGGGCTTCTCTAGTTGGGACCAACATCTAGATCCGAGTAAGGTGTGCCACCCTCCAGCTGTAGTTGGATTGCAGCTCCCATCATTCCTCGCCACAGGCTATACTGGCTAGAGCTGATGTGAGTTGCCGTCCAATAACAGCTGAAGAGTTATATGATGCTCATCCCAAATTTATAATCAAGCTCCCTCTGGTTATGCTCTCCACATTGACCTGTGATCCAACATCCCCTTACCTACCCACACTGGAAATTGCACTATGCCGGCATTACCCAGCCCTACACAGAAGAGCAACATAATGCTGCACATGCCAATGAGGGGCGGCCATTGTGCAAACCGCAATACACTGCACAATGTCCAAACGTCATGCATAATGCAGAACCGCAATGTGCAACATTGTTGTAGATGCAACTCTGTTTCTCTGCTGTCCACGGTACACAGCTGTTGTGCTATGGTTAACAATTCACCTCACATGGATAGTGTAACCTCCACATGGTGTGTAAATATGCTGGAAAAATAAATCTAGGCAAATCTAAATGCTCACGAAAACACTTCAGAGTCCATGCTTAGTGCATTTATTTAACCAGTTGGAAGCTTCTTTGGATAATGTTTGTTCCATAGCGATTTAACAAACTGTTAAATCAAATACATCACTTCAGAGATGTTGAATCCAAATCGAAATGAAGTAAGGGTTCTTAGTATAAATTACCAGAGATTGAATATCCCCGTGACAGCATCAAGTCACCCCCTTTCCTCTTGGGAACAACTTTTCAAGGTATTTTCATTTAAGGGGGTGAAGGTGCATGCGCTTTCGTCAGCTGCTAGTAATGGCAGCTAATGTGAAGATTGTAACACTTTGGAAAGGAAATCGAGAAATTAGCGTCACACCGTAATGGACTCATGCTTGGAACCTAGCCCTCATGGACAAAACGTTAAATCAACTACATCATTGCAGAGATCCCCATAGGACGAAAAAGAAAGAGAGCAGATTTTAAGTAACGAAAGAAAATAGTCCGAAAATTAATACTCCCAACAGTTCATTTGAACTCCGATTCACTGTGCTAACCAAAATAGTCAGACAATCATTCCACCAATAAGAGATTTGCAGAGTTCAGGGGGAAATTGGCTAATCAGCTCATGAAATTATTAGGTTGTTAGTTTCCTCTAACATGGCTGAACTCCATAGATGACCTGATTAACACTGGAATTAATCCCACAATTTAACAGATTGTGTGTTTAAGATCATTGGAATTAATTGGGGGTGGGATGGTTCTCTCTTTGCCAGAAACAGTAAGACAGAAGGGACCTATAGACCATGTCTGCAAGAAAATGGAGAGGACTTGTTAAAATGGAAGAATGGAATATATTTATATTTGGTGACGATTTGTTCGTTGAGCGGAAGGCCCATGTGCAGCCATGGGACTTTCAGAATGCCAGGCCATTTAGGTCTGAAGGCTAGCGTCCAACTCCAACTGGAAGATACTGAAGTCTTTCTGGGCAGTGAGTGGATTAGAGGTCGATTATTTATTTCCCCCAATTTCTTTTTCTCTTATAATTTTTATTGATTTCTAGTTTTGTATAATACACAGGCCTGCAAAAATGAGGGTCGTAAAAACTTTTTTAAAAAATGTATGCTGGTTTTATTGGAATTTGGCATCATCATGTACAGTTTTTAAAACTAATAATATTCTTAATATCTCTATGTTGCAGAGTTGGCAAAGTACACAATGTACACTGGTGCACAATGCCCATCAGTACCTGATGCACATAGGTTCACAAAATATGCACTGATGTGCAATGCACACCAGTGTTCAATGAGCACCAATGCACATGGCACATGGATGTGCATTGTGCACCAATACCTCAATCCACATTGAGCGCTCCTGCGGTTTCCTATAGAGTTTATCACATGGGAGGAATTTCTCTCAATTGCAAATGGAGCCAATTCACAATTACGTGAATTCGTTAGTTTAGCGAATTTACGTGAAATCTGATTGCATTCGGAAGGCGTTCAGAATGACTTCCCATTTCCCGAAAATGAGCCCCCCCCCCCATTGTCCAAAATTGTGTGATACTCTAATAAGCAATTACGTGAAACCCCACGATTGTGTTCGGAATGACTTCCCATTGCCTGAAATTGCGTGAGATACACTCCTTCGCAATAACGTGAAAACCCATGATTGCATTCAGATTGCCATTGCATTATACCCCCAAATTCCGTCGTATGATAAGCTCCTATTACACACCTTCGCAATCCAATACGGGGTTTTCTTAGCACCTCCCCTACGTAACTCAGCATATATAACATCAAGTAACATGACAAGTCTTATAGGATTCTGGCATTTTCCACACCAGAACGAACCAGAACAGGATTGATATTTTTCATAATCTTGTCTCTTTGAGGCGCAGCATGCCTTCTGCCTGATCTAGCTCCTCCCCATTTTGTGCATCTCTTAAAGGCGCTGAGCTCTTGCTTTGGCGACTGGGAACCTGATGCTTGGAGGAACCTGGGACGGGAAGCAAGAGTGCTCTATGCTTGGCAAGAACCATTTCCAAAGGCACCAACTGCCTTCTTTCCTCACCTCCAAGGACTGAGAGCTGCTGTTGCAGGAAATCAGAAAGCAGCAGCTGGAGCACCACCTGTGTCTTGCACTGTCTCCTGCTGCCAAAAGCCTCTCTCCTGGGACAGATCCAGCGGCGGATGGCAGCCAACCCTCCTCTTCCCCACAAATGCAAGGGTCACTCAAAACCATCCAGGAGGATGCCTCCTTGTCCAGCGCAGAAGCCGTGGCCATTTTCTTCCAATTAGTGCCGCTGCATACAGGCAAACCCTTGGTGCGAGAACTGTGAACGGACCACCTGCTGGTTGTCCATTCTGGCCCCCCCCCAACCGCCACCATTGACCCTAATCTTCCCAGGGAATTTGCCAACCTAGCAAATCTGAAATCAAGCCCAGCGTGTCGGTTAGGCACAGCTGCAAACATGCCCCTGAATAACACGTCTGTCGAAACTGCCGCATGCCAGCTGCTTTGGGGGAACATGGAATGGATGAGAAAAGGGGACGGGAAGGCCAATCCACCCAAGCCAATCTTGCATACTGTATTTTCTCCTCTCTTCTCCTACCTACCATTTCAAACAAAATCCAGACTAGCAGCTTTGCTCAGTGCTCGAGGCCGGTTTTGTGGTCGGACTTCAAAACCCAGGGCTGTAAATCCAGATCACAATAGATGAAAGTTGCCAGATCTCACAGCCTGACTCTGAGTCTCCAGTTTTCGTGGTGGGAGATGAGGGTGCCCATTTTTCCAGTTTAGGGCTAGGTGCTCAGCATTAGAGAAGAGGAAAGGCCCCTATGCCAATCTTCTGCTCAGCTAGGAGGAGAGCAGGTTGCTGCAATATGCCAAAGTTTAATTGATTTGCTGTTGCCATTTGCAATGTCTCTCTGGGGTAATCTATGGAGTTTATCAGACGGGAGGAATTTCTCTTTATTTTGAATGGAGCCAATTGGAGCCAATTTGAATTCACGGGAATTCTCTAGTTTAGCGAATTTATGTGAATTCCAATTGCATGTGGAATGTGTTCAGAATGACTTCTCGTTACCCGAAAATGACTGCCCATTGCCCGAAATTGCGTGAGATGCTTTAATAAGCAATAACGTAAAACCCATGATTGCGTTTGGAATGACTTCCCTTTTGCCCAAAATTACATGAGATACGAAATAACGTGAAACCCCATGATTGCATTTGGATTGCCATTGGATTATACTTCCAATTTCCGTCGTCTGATAAACTCCTATGTATTTAGCTTCCTTCTTCCCTTCGAGTCGCTGCAGTGCCAGGTCCCTCCCTTTGCTTTGCTCTGCATCCACCTGCTGGCTGAAAACAACATGTTTTGTTGTTGTGTGCCTTGAAATCATTTCTGATTTATGGGGCAAGCAAAATGCCAAAGCCCCCCCCCCCCCCACACACACAGACACACACACAAAATGGGTTCAGTTCCTTGGATGCTACCTTCAAAGTCCCGGTTAAAACCCAGAGTGGGCTCACCAGTCCAGTGACTTGAGATCCAACAGCTACCAATGAAACAGAGTAACACTGGAACTCCCCTCCAGCCTCTGACAGTTGCCCATTCCTGAATTAGATGCTGGGGATGGCACTGATTCTGCTCCCTGGGCCTACTACCATCACCTTTGTCAGCTACTACACCTGTAAGATTCCTTGCTAATCTATCTATTTATGAATGCATCCAAACTAACCAGAATCTCCCTCCGCATAAACCCATATTTCAGATTTGGAAGGACGTTTGCCAGGGCCCATGGTGTACTTCGGTTGGATCCTGCTTCTTTTGGCAAACATGGCATTCCTCTATTTCTACTGTATTCCCTCTTTCCGCTCCATCATGCACCCTCAAAACCTGTTCTGGAAAGCTGGGTAACTCTCCAGAGCAACTTTTTGACCTGACAGATGGTTGAAGCACAGGAGGAGGACAGGGAAGAGCCTTCCAATTCTCTCTTGTGTTGGCTACTGAAGTCAACCGTTGGAGGATGCCCTACATTTTTGCAAAGGGTTGGAGCCCTTCACAGAAGAGATGGCTGTCTCTCTGTGTCTGTCGTTCTCTGTATCCCTTCATTTGTGCTATTGAAGAATTTCTCCAAATCTTTCCAACTGTCTCCTGAGAGCATGAAGACTTGGAGTTGAATTCCCTGACAGGTTGGCTAGGCAGATGGGCTGGAGACTTCTCCACCCTCAACTGGAGAAGGAGTCGGCCCGTGCCATCCCAGCAAGGCTCCCAAAAAACACGGCCTCCCCACCTCTGCCGAGGCCTCCCATTCTGTCGTTCCAGCTTTCTGTCACCGCCCCATTGTTTCTGAACTCGCTACCTCATTTACACTGGTGACAACAAAATAATTTGGCAAAAGGAAAGAAGGAGAACTCCTCGCCTGGCTCACCCTCCCCATCTGACAGATCAAGCTGTTTGGGTGGTTTCTCTGTGGGTTGTTCATGGGGGGTGGGGAACAGCCATGAACTTGCTGGAAATCTGTGTGTGCGCACATGCACATGCTTGTGCAACTGTGCCAGCTACACCCATGGCCATCTGCTGAGAGAAGCATTGTTACATGATATAGAGTTTGGCACAAAGATAAGGTTTCCAAACTTGGGCTGGGCTTGGCATTGCGGATCTTAAAACTTTGGGAAGAAGGAAGGAAGGAAGGAAAAAGGAAGATAAGAAGGAGAAGAAAAGGAAAGTGTTGGGAAGGGTGAGAAAGGGAAGGAAAGAGAGGGAAGGATGGAGAGGGAAAAGGTGGGTATGGTGAAGAACAAAGGAGGGAGGGGGAGAAAGAAGGAGAGGAAGGAAAGATGAACAAAATGAAACTAGAAAGAGGGAAGGAAGGCGGGAAGGATGAAGAAGAAAAGGAAAATTTGGGGAAGGAAGGGCGAGAAAGAGAAGAGAAGGAGAGAGACAGAGAAGGAGGGGATGGTGAAATAGAAAGGAAAGAGGGGAAAGAGGGAGGGAGAGAAAGAAGGAGGGAAGAATGAAGGACAAAATGAAACTGGGGAGGGAGGGAGGGAGAAGAAAAGGAAATTGTGGGGAAGGAAGGGTTAGAAAGAAAAGGAAAGAGGAAGAAGGAGGGAGAAGGAGGAAAAAGGAAAGAGGGAGGGAAAGAAGGAAGGAAGGAGGAAGGAAGGAAGGAAGGAAGGAAGGAAGGAAGGAGCGAATTGAGAAGAGGAAACATGCTGACTGAGCCAGACTCCCTGCCCCCCATGCAGTACCATAATTTATTTCAGGCTCCATGTCGATTTGCCAACTTTTCCAGCATGTAATCTTCCCATTTTGCACACTGATTATTAAAAGAGCGGCTTCCCCTCTCCCTCCCTAACCTCAGGCTCCAGAAAGGAGCTTGAGAGGCCAATTTTGCTCAGTGCCCCCAGGCTCCGGATGGGAAGCAGAGGCCTGGTCTGAGGCTGTTGAGGGTAGATGTTTGGGTTCCCAGAGGACAGGCGGCGGGTGGGTGTTGTGGGTCGGGTGGGGGAGATCTTGGAGCCTTTTGGAAATGAAGACTTCTGACATACTGAGAGAATGAGGATGGAGGCAGGAGGCAGGGATGCTGTGAGATTGAGACAGGGCCTGGTGGTGAGTGAGCTGGTGCCAAGGGACCGACATTTCCTGCAAAAAGCCCCCCCAGCGTCACCACTTCATTGACATCATGAGCCATGAGCATTTTGGTCCCGTGTTGCTCAAGCCATTGGCACAGTAACACAGGAATGTGGGAAGCTGCCTTTTTATTGAGCCAGGATCTTGGTTCATCGAGCCATTTTGACCAAATTGGACTGGCAGCCATATCTCTCCACGGTTTAATGATTGCCAAACTTTGGAAATTATTTGGAAATTATCGACATGCCATTCCTTCTCTAAAGAGATTATGACATGGGGGACAGGACATCATGTCCCATCCTTCCCGCACAATTGCGGGAAGGACTTTCTGATGACAATGTGCTTATCTGAACATTATCCCGTCCAGAAAGCATGAGTGACAACAATCGCGCAAAAGACTTTCAGATGACGTCGTGCTGATCCTGTCATTGTCCCGTCATTGAAAGTGGCATTGCTCGGCATTTTGCATTAACGGGAGTTTGCGTTAATGCAATGCTGCTTCAATGACAGGATGATGACGGGATCAGTGCTACGTTATGAAAGTCTTTTGCATGATCGCTGTCATGGAACGGATAAGGACAGGGGAACAATCCTATCCTTATCCCATCTGTATGTCTTCTTCCTTTTTGACTGAGAAAGAAGAGACATTGGAGTTTATCAGACATTGGAAATTGGAAGTATAATCCAATGGCAATCCAAATGCAATCATGAGGTTTCACGTTATTATGAATTAAAGCATCTCACGCAATTCCGGGCAAAAAGGAAGTCATTCCGAATGCATTCATGGGTTTTACTTTATTGCGAATTAAAGCATCTCATGCAATTTCGGGCAATGGGGGGTCATTTTTGAGAAATGGGAAGTCAATCTGAAGGCGTTCCAAATGCAATGGGAATTCACATGAATTCGCTAAACTAGCGAATTCACGTGAATTCAAATTGGCTCCATTCGAAATAGAGAAAAATTCCTCCCTCTCTGATAAACTCCTATGTTAGGCAAGCTTCTACTTCTGCCACTGTAAATGGGGATTCCACTTAACAATCATGGCTAGATATCTGTACCTTGAATACTTTTCTCAGTCTGCACTGAGCAATCTTTGAGGAAAACATTGTTTTGTGTGTCCAAATGCAAATTCTGTGGGATCATACCCTCCCATATTTGATAGATAAAAACAGCCACAGTGTTGGGCCAACAACATTGGACTGCGGTCAAGATGGCAAAAACAAGCCAGGATATAATGGAGCAGTGTGCCATTGAATGAGTCCGCAGGGAAGGGCAAGATTCTGCCCCATCCCCTCCTCCTCTATCAAGTTAACTGAGTTCAAACCCCTTTTGCATATTGAACTCTGTCTGCAGCAACTGAAGCAAGCTGAGGACAAAGGGGTAACGTGGGAGGAAGAAAGAGAAGCTAGGAAATTTCAAAAGCAGATGGAAAGGTGGGACAGCAGAGGATTAACTGCCAAAACCAGATGGTAAGATGCCAAAATTCAAATCTCTTTAAAGTTTGCCATTTCCAATCTTTTCCTATTCCTGCTGCTCTTTGCCATTCAAAAAAGGAGTTGGACTCCAAGTTGGCCGAGTCCCAGACCTCATTCCTCCTATTCCGGAGTGATGGATGGTTGCAGATAATAAAAGCGGCAGATGCCTGATAAGACCTAAGCCTTCTTTAAAAGGAGGGAATCAAGAGGGCTTCTGCTCAGCCACTTGCAAATGCGTTATCTTGACAGACTGGGGAGGTGTGACTCGGTTGATTCATTCCCTGGGTCTTTAGCCAGATCATGTGGAATCAGACCTCAGGCTCCAAAACGGTAAAAGGGAGGGGAAAACCCGGTTACAAAGTATTCTGTTCTAATTTTTCATTTTAAATGTATGAGTCAAAGAGCAGCGGTGTGCCGTTTCGGAAATCTGGGGACGGCATGTTAGGCCCTCCTGGTGAAACCAGAACTAACTGAAAAGTTAATTCTGTTTTTATTTTATTTGCTACAACAAGACATGGGAGCATGTCCAACTGCTGGAGAAGACTGGGCTCCTTGGAAACTTCTGGAGGCACAATTCTCTTGGGGTTTTTGGTAGGATAGTGAAATAACTTGAAGGGTGATGCCAGACTTTGGGGGTCATATGAACCTATGCACCACATGACTTCCGCCCTGGTCGACAGTTGGGCAACAGAGTCCCAGAGGCCGTAATACTGCAAGGCTAATATTCTTTGGGTGGGCATCTCTGGCTAGTTTTGCAGGCCACTGGACAGTAACTGAGTTTGTTTCACCTCCTAGTAAAAACATGGCAATGAGATTCTGCATTGCAGTTACATCTTATGCTTTCCATTACAATTGTGCATCCTATACTTTGCATTTTGGTTGTGCATCCTATACATGTTCAGTATCCAATGGGGGTTTGCTTCCAGAACCCCCAATGGATACCAAAATCCGTAGATGCTCAAGTCGCTTAAATTAAATACGGTGGTTCAGTAAATGGTGTTCCTTATGTCAAATGTCAAAATCAGGGTTTTCTTTTTGGAAGGCAAACACATCAGACAGGAGAATTCTGGGTGTGAACCATTTCCAGTCTCATTGACTGCTTCTGCACTGCAGAAATAATGCAGTTAGACATGCTATAAGTGCCTATAGAAGCCTGGGATTTGTAGTTTGTTGTGGGACCAGAATTCTCAGAAAAGGAAGGTTAAATATCTCTCGGAGCGACAAATCCCAGAATTCTATAGCGTGGAGCCATGGCAAGTTAAAGCAATATCAAATTGCATTAATTCTGAAGTGCAAATTGTGTCTCACTCTCTGCAATGCTAGAAACTTGGGGACTGAATGAACATTTCACTAGGGAGAGCAGGATTCTTATTCGGGGGGGAAACAATGCCTTCGTCGCACTTCCCTGGATCTGCAAATGCTCCCAGGACCATTTGTTGAGGACTGACGCTGAATGGGAGAGTGACGAACGCAGAAATCGTGCATTGCTGTAGAAAATTGTAGAAAAGCCGCAACCTTCCCGGTTCAGACAAGAGGGTACTGGGGTTTTTCTTTATTCGGTGCCACAACAAAATGAAACCCCGCTGGTTTCTGCAGTGTTCAGTCAACAGGGCCGGCTCCCAAACAGTTTCCATAGTGATGTCAGTACATATTTTCAGAGGCAAAGTGTGGGAAGAAGTGGAGGGATGGCCCAGTCGGGTTAGCAAACTCTCCAGATGGATGATGCAAGGGAGATTTGGGTGCAGTTTTTATTAAAGGGGGGGGGGGGGAAATCACCCCAAAGTTTTGCCATGGAATCTGAGCCCAGACCAAGCACTTTATCAGTACATTTGCACTATAGAAATAATGCAGTGTGACACCACTTTAACTGCCATGTCTATAGAATCCTGGGATTTGTGGTTTCATGGGGCACTCTTTGGCAAGAGAAGGCTAAAGGCCTTGTAAAACTATAAATCTTAGGATTACATTTGATGGACCTACAGCAAATAAAGAAAATGATTCAAATTATTTGTTGCTTCATTCAAAAACTAAATTAGCTAAGTCTTACGTCCCTGAAAACAAGACATCCCCCTCAAGATATATGTGTGGGTAGAGTATGGACCTTATCACACTAGATGACTTCCAGGCAGAAATGGGATTTGAAAGTAGAAAAAAAACCCACAAACGTGGGATGTTTTTCAGGTGACGTTTCTTCCAAAGAGTAATAACATAAAAATAAAGTGAATGGAAAGTCGACAAAAACAACAGCTTTTTATTTTTGGGAACTTCCTGACTTTCGACTTTGTTCGCTGTATTTTTACTTTATTACTCTTTGGTGCAAACATGTCTGAAAAACTTCTCGCATTTGCAGGGTTTGTCTACTTTTATAATCCCGTTTATGTGTGACATTCATCTAGTGTGATAAGGTCCTTACAGTTTGTTGTTGTTGTGTGCCTTCAAGCCATTTCTGACTTATGGTGACCCTAAGGTGATCCTATCATGAGGTTTTCTCAGCACATTTCTTCAGAGGAGGGTTTACCCTTGCCATCCTCTGAGGCTGAACCTGTCCAAAGTCACCCAGTGAGTTTCCATGGCTGAAGCAGGATTTGAACCCAGGTCTCCAGATTCCTAGTCCAACATTCAAACCATAAGACCACACTAGATCTCACTTAAGTTACGCATATGTATGTCACCAATATTTTAAAAAAGGTCCTTCTCAGTGGTCTTGAGTTATGGAGTCCATTCCAAGGAGGACTAGGCTGATCGGAGAGAGTGGTGGAGTCTCCTTCTTTGGAAGTCTTTAAGCAGAGGCTGGATGGCCATCTGTCGGGGATGCTTTGATTGGGAGTTCCTGCATGGCAGAATGGGGTTGGACTGGATGGCCCTTGTGGTCTCTTCCAACTCTAGGATTCTATGATTCTATGAACTTTATTGTCCTTCTTCTCACCACGACCAGCCCGTTATCATTTCCACCTACAAAGTCAAGGCAGAGGGAGCCATTGTATTTCTCTCTAGGGTTTCCATTGCTTCTGCAGGACCTCCCAAGCCTGGCCCCATCCTGGAAGGAAACCTTGGGAAGACATTGCTTGATTTCAGAGGAAGCTTTCACCCCTGAAGGTCTACTGTGAAACCCGTCACGTTTTCAACACGTCAGTGTGAACAAAATCCCTGTGGGGGTGCAGAACAAAAACACCTTCCTTGGAAAGAGGCTAAAATAAACCTCTATATCTGGATGGGCCGGCTCAGAGTCCAAACACTTCAAGCCCCGGCTGCTTCAAATCGTGTGCCAAACTCTCTTAGTAAGTTGGACGGGACACGGTTTCCTATTGCGCTCCTTGTAAAAACAAGCTCTCTGAAAGAAATCTATGAATCTGCCCCTTGAGGAAAGAACGAACGGACGAGTGGAAGAGGGAAAAGATGGTGCAGATGGAGAAATGATTAACCGGATGTTGTCCTTTATCTGTTGAACCATCTGCTGGGATACTGGGAGGAAAATAGCAGGGGAAGGAATACAGAGCTGTTGACCTCATCATGGTTGATCTTCTTATTGCCGAAGACTGTGATCCCAAGGGAATGTCAGTATGAGATTTCTACCTGTTTCTTTGACCATCAATGAAGCTTTTCATCTCCAGCAGAGATCTAGTGGTGGAATCTAGACCTTTGTTATCTAATTTTTCCTTATTCCCCCAGTTTTTCAGACTGTGGGACGGTGTGGTTACCGTCTTGACAAAGCCTTTATAAAAGAAAATCAGATGTCCGTTCCAGTGATTTCAGTTGTCATATGGAGTGGACTGGAGAATTAATGCAGTATGAGACCACTTTAACTGCCATGGCTCAATAGTATGGAATTGTAGGATTTTAGGAAACATTTAGCCTTCTCCTTCGGGAGGCTCTGGGGCCACAACAAACTACACATCCCAGAATTCCATTGCAAGGAGCCCCTGCAGTTAAAGCGTTGTCAAACTTCTTTAATCCTGCAGTGTAGAGTCAACCTACACCATACTAGTGCTTAGGTTATGCTCTAATAAATAACATTGTGATGATTTTAACTGTTTTAAATTGGGTTTGTTTTTTTTTAATCTGTGAGCTGCCTTGGGTCCCTTTTGGAAGAAAGGCAGCATACAAATGAAATAAATAAAATTAAAATAAATACAATATTGGACATACCATCCCTATAGCCGCTGATTATGTCCCTTCTCAGTCTAAAATGCCGTTCCAAGAAAGCATCTATCTCCAATTGGAAATCGTTGAGTTTCTTTGCTCCCAAGGGGTTTCCCAGGCCAGGTTGGCTAAATACAGTTCCTCTTGACAGCAATGATTGTGTTATAAGAGTTTTGCGATGGCTGGGGCCACCGATGTATGAGTTAATGTTCACACCCCCATGCGCTTCCCAGACGAGACCTCACCGGCTCCCGGCCAAGTCTTATTTTGACTCAGAACCCGGCGTGTCGGCCAACTGTTCCTGCATTTCATTTCTGACATATCCTGTACATTAAAATATCATTAATTCAAACCTTTTGTTTTGAGGAGCAAGTGGTTCTGGAAAGGAAAAAAAAAAAGGAGAGTGTTCCAAAAACCTGCCAAGGCTCTTGTAAGAGACAGCGTCGTGCCATATCGATTTGCCCTAATGGGGACCTTTAACAAGGAGAACGAAAAATTGTACATCCTGATCAAACGGAGATGTAAACGTTAAAACAACATGATCTCTCCGTCCCTCCTTCTTTTTACAAAGAAACGCACACATGTTCAGCCTCCCGAATCTCTCCCTCCCCATGCCTCACACCACAACTCCCCTATAAAATAAAACAGAACAATCTGTTAAAAGATTTTTGTAAGCTGTTGTGAAATAGATTAACCTTGGCCCTGTGATGTAAGGTTTTCTTGCACTACTTATGTTGGCCGCCCGTCGGTAATTCGAGAGGCCTTTTTGGATTTGTCCTTACCTAACCGCTGGATAGTTGAGGCCAAAGCGCTTGACACACTAACTACCCCGCCATGCATGTGCTCAACCGCACCGTCGAGGGGGAAAATAACCCAAGAGAGGTTGCCTTTGCAAGTTTTGCTGTTGGATTGCAAGAAGAGGTTGCGTGAACAGGGAGAGACAACTCTGATTCCAAACCTGGAAGCCGGTATAAATTTCAATCTCAGACTTTGACTGGAATCCTGTCTATGATAGATGTGCACTTTATGCAGGAATATGCCTTGTTTGGTATCTCTGATGCAAGTGCTGGACTATGACTCTTGAGGCAAGGGTTTGACTCTCAGCTCAGTCGTATTATTTCATAGAATCATAGAAACTTAGAGTTGGAAGAGACCACAAGGGCCATCCAGTCCAACCCCCTGCCATGCAGGAACTCTCAATCAAAGCATCCCCGACAGATGACCATCCAGCCTCTGCTTAAAAACCTCTAAGGAAGGCAACTGCACTACCCTCCGAGGAAGGAGTTTGTTCTTTATCCTGCTTTTCTCCCAAGTTGGGACCCAAGGCAGCTATATCATAGAATCATAGAGTCATAGGGGTTTATCAGACGACAGAAACCGGAAGCACAATCCAATGGCAGTCCGAATGCAATTATGGGGTTTCACGTTATTGCGTGAAAGACTACTACATACATTTTTGGGCAACGGGAAGTCATTCCGAATGCAATCATGGGGTTTCATGTTATTGCGTGAGAAACTATCACACGTAATTCCGAACAATTTCAGGCAATCGGAAGTCATTCTGAACGCAATGCAGCATCAATACGCAATCACGTAAATTCGCTGAACTAGCAAATGCACTCATTTCCAAACTGGCCCCACTTTCATTTCTTTTGAAATTGAGAGAAATTCCTCCCATGTGATAAACTCCTAATAGAATCGTAGAGTTGGAAGAGACCACAAGGGCCATCCAGTCCAACCGCCTGCCATGCAGGAATTCTCCATCAAAGCATCCCCGACAGATGGCCATCCAGCCTCTGCTTAAAGACCTCCAAGGAAGGACAGGGATTCAAACCCTGTTCATAGTTCAAAGCTCAAACCACTACCACATGCTGGCTTGCATTTGGACTATGTCCAATGCAATTCATGGTCTTAAGTTACTCATCACTCAGTTATGACTGTGATTCTATATTAGGGTTGTGTAACATACGTTTACACATGCAGAGTTATGCCTTGACTGTGCAACACAACTCTTGTGTTAAATGGCAGTGTGCTATAGGGCCGAATGCAATCATTCCAATATGAGACTGAAGGCACATCTACATGCACAACAGCACCACATGTTCAACTCTCTTTCTCCAACACAGAGCTGTATGCAGATGTTGGGCATCAGCCAAAAATGTCCAGATACTTCTGCATGGGAACTTACACATTCATAAGACACCAACAAGGTTTTGGCCTAGGCCTCCTTTGTTTCAGTTAGTTGCGACTAAGAGTTTCAGTTAAGCTCATTTTCATGCCTTGCAGGGTTTTTTTTTTAATTTGCAATAGAAAGTATTAAGATTTTCTTTAATTGAAAAAAAAAATCCAGTGTGGTTGAAATGGAAGCTCTTAGGAGCTTATTGCACAAGGAAAGAAGGAAGAAGTTCAGCCGGAGAATAGCTCCATTTCACATGCCTTACTGTATGGTATCGTAGGAGTTTATCAGACGGGTAGGAATTTTTCTCTATTTCGAATGGAGCCAATTCGAATTCCCATTGCATTTGGAATGTGTTCAGATTGATTTCCCATTACCCGAAAATGACCCCCCATTGCCCGAAATTGCGTGAGATGCTTTAATTCGCAATAAAGTAAAACCCATTATTGCATTCGGAATGACTTCCCTTTTGCCCGAAATTGTGTAAGATACTTTAATTCGTAATAACATGAAACCCCATGATTGCGTTTGGATTGCCATTGGATTATATTTCCAATTTCCGACGTGTGATAAACTCCTTAGTGCTTCAGTTCTCTTCCTAAAGGATATGGTTGTAAAGACAAGTCTTTTTTTCTAGCTGGAAAAATCCACTCAACAAAAGACTCATTTGTATGACCATCTCCCACAGGGAGAGAACTGGAGAACTACAACATCATGCAGTAAGGTACATAGAAAGGAACTACTCTCAGGCTGCAATTCTGCTTTCTTTCCTTGTGCAATAATCTCCTTAGATTTTTCCATCCATCCACCCAGGTCCAGAGTTTTCCATGGATCATTTTTCAAAGTCTGTCCTTGAGGCCCTGTCTATATTTAAGCATGCTAACTCAACCAGGAACAAAGGCTTTCATGTCAGTGAGATGCCCAAACTGTGTAAGAATGTGATTTGGGGGTTTTACAGACCGCCCAAAAAGGGTGGGCCATAGGCACCCCTTCCCGCACTGGATTGGGGCCAGGGCAGCCTCATGGGCAGCCCCTGTGGCCCCAATCCACTGCTTCATGCTCCAAGGACACAGCGACAGGCACAGGGAAAAGGAGGAAGGGGCTGCTGTGTAAAGGCCGTGCCAGTGATGCTCTTTCCTGCGCCGCTGAAAGGGTGCCCTAAGCGCCCTCCAGTGGCGCAATGATGTAACGTGTATGCCGGTCTGTTTGGACATGGTGCCCTCATTACATCACCAGCCTGCCCGCGTATGGATGGTGCGATTTAAAAATGGCGCCAACCATATGCCATAGGGCTGGGGAGCATGCAGATGCTAATATTCATGCCATGGGGACGGTCCTTTTGGGCCGTCTGTCCTGCACCTTAGAGAGAGGGTTTGGCACCTTGGACAACTCCTTCCAAGCTAAAGCCCAGAGCAGGTTCACTAGCCCACTGAAGTATGATTTGCTAGCCATCTCAGTTCAATTTTTGCCAGTTGAGCTCTCTCCTTGAATATGACAGGTTATGTTACAGCGTCATCCACTAGCAATGGTTATCCGTATTGAATTTGGCAAAGAAGGATAGTCTACACCTTCCAAGGCTGTCTGTTCCACCATCGAAAAGTTCTTACTAGTTCTTCCTAGGCTGCATCTACACTGCATGATTAATGCAGTTTGACACTCCTTTAACTGTCACAGCTCCATCTTATGGACTCTTGGGATTCGTTATTTATTATGGCCCAATGGCTCACAAAAATGACAAATCCCAGACTTCCATAGCATTGAGCCGTGGCAGTTAAAGCAGTGCCAACCTGCACTAATTCTGCAGCATAGATGCAGTTCGAATATTTTGATGGACTCTCCTTTCTTGTAATTTGAACCCGTCGGTTCATGTTCTAGTCTTTGGAGCATCAGAAAACAAACTTGCTGCCTCTCGTACCTGACAGTCCTTCGGATATTTAAAGATGGCTATCGTGTCACCTCTTAGGCTTCTCTTCTTCAAAACTAAACATACCAGATCCCTGATTCATTCCTCACACATTTTTTTTTCATATTGATATTTTAAAAAACTGAAAGCACAATGAAATTGTCCCCAGTTTTCCTGAGGATGCCTTCTGACAACCCTGCGTTCAGAACAGAAAATGCCACTTGAAGAACATGCAACACCAGGGATCTCCTCCTTCCCATTGCTGGCATATGCTTTCAGCTGCCTGTTGTTCTCTTGTGAACAGATGTGTGCGATATTTTGAACCATGAAGTATCGGATCTGTTTTTCCACTCAGGATTATTATCCCATCTCTTCAGCCGATCCTGAAGCTGTAAGTTCATATGTTGAGCAGCTGATGAGGCTCCTCCGTATTTTCTAGGATGCTTTGCGGCAAAAGTCCAAATATGGGTTTTGTTCTCAAACCACAAAATGAAGAAAAGAAAGTGGGGGAAGGAGGGAGGGAGGGGAGAAGATGGATCAAGATATGATTTGGGAAATGTTGGAAACCAGGCTAGACCAAATGGGGCATAATTTCCTACCCAAAACATAGCTCATTTGCGCATTAAGCTCATTCCATGGTATATCTTGGACTCCAAGCGCATTAGCCTAACTACCACTTCATAAATTCGTCTGGTATCTTTAGGATTGTGGCCTGGGAAAGTATCTTTCGTTCTCTCTTGGTGGTGTGGTTTTACCCTTCCTATTTCTCACTTTGCAAAGGACTTGAAAATCTGGATTTCCAGCATCTGAAATGCTACAGAACAAACTCTATGGAATTGTAAGGATTATTTTCTCTCTATCTTTTGTATTTTTTTCTGTCTATCTGTCTATCTATCTGGCTAGTTATTCCTTTGCGTTTCTGTTATCAGCATCTCAACGTACAGACAGCAAACATAAAAACATGATAAACACCAAGGCACATCCATTCCCTAGGATGTGCATCAACACTGTCGAAATAATGCAGTTTGAGCCCACTTTAACTGCCATGGCTCCATCCTACACAATACTGGGATTTGTAGTTTGGTGGGGCCCCAGCACTCTGTAGCAGAAAAGGCTTGTAAAACTAAAGTTCCCAGGATTCCATAGGGTGGAGCGACAGCACTTCAAGTGGTATTGAACTGCATTATTTATACAGTGTAGATGCACTCTGAGAACACACTGACCAAAAGCAGATGGGCCAGAAGAGGCGCCATTGGGGATCGGGAGCGCACAACATTCGCACGCTCCTGAACTCTACTACGTAATGGTGCTGGTGCCACTACGTAACGCCATTTAGACGGCGTAGGTAATGGCACTGCCGCAACTGCGCAGCTTCTGCATGGAGCTATACAGTTGCGTTGGCACAAAGGTGCCAAATGGCACCTTTTTACTCAATTGGGCCGCAACTGCGCACTTAAAAAGGAGCACGGTTTCCCCACTCCTTTTTAGTGATGCAACTGTGCCGCAGCATCTAGCTGTTGCGGGGCAGTTGCAGCGCTAAAAGAGGCAGAACCAGGCCACCCTTTTTGGGCAGTCTGTATCACCCCACTATATAATATCTTTGCAATATACTGTACTGCTACTAGTGGGCAACCAGTTGCAAGATATGTCCTCAGAATAATTGCTCCATAATCCTTTCGGACATTTAATTTGGATAGAATACTGTGGAGGTTTTTAAAAAAATAAATTTATTTATTTTATTTATTTCATTTGTATGCTGCCTTTCTCCCAGAAAGGGACCCAAGAGTGGCTCACATTTTCTCTCTCGGTGGAAAGAAAACTACAATAATTATTCATCTTGGCAAACTGAGATAAAATAATGAAGGTTTTATGGCTGCATCCACAATGCAGAAATAATCCAGTCTGACACCACTTTAATTGCCATGGCTCGGTGCTGCGGAATTCTGGGAACTGCACAGTTCTCGTATCACAACAAACTGCAGTTCCCATTATTCCATAGCACTGAGCCATGGCAGTTAAAGTGGTGTCAAACTGGTTTATTTCTGCAGTGTAGATGCAACCTCTAGTTGCATGATGTTAATAGGATTCTGCCTCTAGTTATATTGGGAGGGAGAGATTTATGTTCCCCATAGGATGAAGAATTACATTTTGCAAAACTGCAAGCATCTGCATTTAAAGCAACTCTCTGCAGATACATTTCTACCCGCACCTTGATTTGTGCAATTGCACAATTCTTGAGTTGCTCTTTTATTTTCCAGATTTTCCTTCCAGCAGCCTAGGTGTCAAATGAACTTCCAAAAGAGTGAATATAACAGGTCAAGGCTTTTTAAAGGACTGTTTTATGGCCGCTTTACCAAAACCATTTGTGTCCATGTGCATGGTGGAAAATAGTATTGTTATTTTTTTCCCGAAAAGGAAGCTCACACGTTTGTAAGAACAGCTACCAAGCAAGTTGTAAGCACAGTAGTTCAAAGTCATGGAAAAAGCCCTTCCATGTATCACCAAGAACAGCCGGGTTTAATCTATTTTTGTGGGGAGGAGGGTTCCTCCACTGTTTCGCTCTTTTTCTTTCTCTCCCCTTCCTCCCCGCAGCATGTTTCCAGTCTGTTACTTGAGTGTTATCTGTCCGGTTTCCAGATTTTCATAATCCATCGGGGCCTGAGCAAATCTCAGGACTTCCTTTGCAGACTCGGCTCATGTTCCACAGCTGTTCTCTGCCACATGTGCGAGGAAATTAGAAAATAAGTCACCTGATCCCATACGGATTAAGGTGCGGGGACTTCAGCGGTGCGCTTTGGTCAAGCATTTTTGCTCCCCGATCGATGGGTCCAGGCCAAGCTTTGCATGCGCAAGTTTCGGATGCAAGCAAAGCTCAGCCCCATCGATCTGGGAGCAAAAATGCTTTCTGGAAGAAGCCCTTGACCCAAAGGGAAGGTAACTCTGAGCATGTGGAACTGCATGTGGCTCATGAGGCCAACTCCAGATGTTGCTGGACCGCAAGCCCCAGGGAGCATAGTCAACCATGGGGAATGCTGGGAACTGAAAATGAACATCTGGAGCAATGCAGGATTCCCGCCTCTGCCCTGTAGCCCCTGTCATTCTCTCCCCTCACCTCCCTCTGTTTTAGGTAATGGTAATTGTTGTGGCCAATTGTAAGCTCCTTGGTGCAGAAATCCTAAATTGTTGTTGTTGTTGTTGTTGTTGTTATTTTGCTTAAATTAGTTAAGAAAAAGTGACGTGCATTGTGGGATTGGGATGATGATGATGACAATGACATTGAGCATAGTGTAGTGGTTTGAATGTGGGACTGCGATGATGGTGGTGGTGGTGGTGGTGATGATGATGATGGTGATGATGATGACAGCATGGTGTAGTGATTTAAATGTGGGACTGCGATGATGATGATGATGATGATGATGATGATGATGATAGTCAGCATAGTGCAGTGGTTTGAATGTTGGACTACAATGATGATGATGACAGTCAGCATTTTGTAGTGGTTTGAATGATGATGATGGTGGTGGTGGTGGTGATGATGATGATGATTATGATAGTCAGCATGGTGTAGTGGTTTGAATTTTAGGACTGCAATGATGATGATGATGATGATGATGATGATGATGATGATGATGACAGTCAGCATTTTGTAGTAGTTTTGTAGGACTGCCATGATGATGGTGGTGGTGGTGGTGGTGGTGGTGGTGGTGGTGATGATGATGATGATGATGATAGTCAGCATGGTGTAGTGGTTAGAATGTTGGACTGTGATGATGATGATGATGACAGTCAGCATGGTGTAGTAGTTCAAATGTTGGACTGCAACTCTGCAGACCAGGGCTCACATCCCTGCTCAGCCATGGAAACCCGCTAGGTGACCATGGGCAGGTCACACTCTCTCAGCCTGAGAGGAAGGCAAAGGCAACCCCCCCTCTCTTCTGAACAAATCTTGTCAAGAAAATGTGATAGGTTCACTTTAGGGCCACCATAAGTCATGACCAAGTTGAAGGCACACAACAATGTTGATGATAATTTATGATGACGATGAAGGGAATATGCTTTTCACTTGTATGGTAAAACCTTGTTCATAACTATTAATTATTACATAAATTCACACAGAGAGAGAGGTAGATTTAGCTTGAAATCTTGGAGCATTATACCAACGTAACACCAAGTCACACCAACAGTCTCGATTTTTACTCCAGGCATGGACAACTGGGTATAAATCATAGCAAGAAATTATTTTGAAACAGCATATTTGCAAGCTCTGGTTGTAATTCCAGGAGAGTAATTTTTCCAAACCCAGCTAAGACAAGGCCTCTAGATTTTTGTGGGGTTTTCGGGTTATGTGGCCATCTTCATCAGAAGATGAAGATGCCAGCCACAGATGCTGGCGAAACGTCTGGAAGAAACTCTTCTAGAACATGGCCACATAGCCTGAAAGCTCCGCAAAAAACTATCTTCAGAGAAGATTTCTCTGAAGATGGCAGCCAGAGATGCTGGTGAAACGTCAGGAAGAAACTCTTCTAGAACATGGCCATATGGCCCGAAAAACCCACAAAAATCTATAGATTCAGGCCATGAACGCCTTCGACTTCACCTCTAAATCTTGCTTAGCTTCCTCATATTAAGGTTAACGTCCTCATTAAAGTTGTTGTCCCAGGTATCCAAAAGGATCCCCCCAGTGAAATCAATGGGACTCCTGACCAACCATGGAATCAAAAAGTTGGAAGGGATCCTGGAGGCCATTTGGTCTCATGCTCTGCTCCTTGTGGGATCTACTGGGCATCATTCCTGACCGATGTCTTCTCCATTTCTGCTCACATACCTCCCATGAAGTAGAGACCACTGCCCCAATCTCTCTTGAGGCTGACTCTTCCACACTTGACCAGTTCCTCCTGTTACCATGTTTAGTTTTCCTGGATTGCGCTGTTAAATCGCTTCTCCCCATGCGGAGGGGGGAAAACGAAGAGATCCCGGTGAGAACAGGGAAGGTTAAGCAAAGCTTAGTGACCTGGGTTTAGATAGACAGATTCATGGCTAAAGGGTGGGAAGAGAAATGAAAAAGAAAACCGAGCATTCATTGTGATTAATGCTTTCTTTATACAGAGGAAAGTCGTGTGAGAGTAACATAACTGTGGCAGAAGACTGTTGATATATGACCCACCAAACTCAGCCCAGAAACCCTTCAGGAGAGGAGCCTTGACAGCTCAAGGTGGAACCTATGATGGAGCAGAGCCCTGCAGATTTTATTAAAAGGTTCGCAAAGTTGTCCTAGAATCACAGAATCGCAGAGTTGGAAAGCGACTCCAAGAGTTCTCCGGTCCAACCCTCTTCTGCTATGCAGATATACATCATCAAAACACTCCCAGAAAGAATGTTAGAGGGGAAGAATGGAGAGAAGAGAAGGATTTTGGAAGAGAAATTACAGAAAGGAAGGTATAAAGAGAGGATAAGGTTTGAAAGAGAAAACAAGAATACGAAATGCATTCAAATATATCGCCAAGGAGGTTAACAGCTGGAATGTACTAATGTAAGAAACTGACCTCACTCTTGCTACATTTGTTTGGATGCTGCTTATTTGCTGAAATTGTGATATTGCATTTGATGTATAATGATGTAATTTATGATTGATTGTATGGACCTTATCAGATGGGAGGAATTTTTCTTTATTGCGAAAGGAGCCAATTCGAATTCACTTGAATTCGCTAATTTAGCGAATTCATGTGGATTCCTATTGCATTTGGAATGCATTCAGAATGACTTCCCATTACCTGAAAATGACCCCCCCCATTGCCCGAAATTGCATGAGATGCTTTAATTCGCAATAACGTAAAACCCATGATTGAGTTCGGAATGACTTCCCTTTTGCTCAAAATTGCATGAGATACTTTAATTCGCAATAACGTGAAACCCCATGATTGCGTTCGGATTGCCATTGGATTATACTTCCAATTTCTGACGTCCGATAAGGTCCTATGTAAATTTTAATGTATGATTTGGGTTATAAAGTTATTAATTAAAAAAACACTCCCAACAGATGGCCATCCAGCCTCTGCTGAAAAACCTCCAAAGAAGGAAACTCCGCCACACTTCAAGGGAGCACATTCCACTAGTGAACAACTCCTACCATCAAGATGTTCTTTCCTAACGCTTAGGTGGAATCTCTTTTCCTGTACTTTAATGTGGCCATGTCTGTGGAGGAGCAGAAGACAAGGTTGCTCCATCCTCAATATGACATCCCTTCAAATATTTAAACAGGGCTATCATGACCCCTCTTAACCTTCTAAATATCCCCAGCTCCCTAAGTTGCTCCCCATAGGTTATGGTTTCCAGACCCTTCACTGTTTTGGTCACCCACCTCTGGACATGCGCCAGTTTGTCATTCCTCTTTTGCTCTGTTTCAAATGTATGTCATTCTTTCATTGGTCTTTATCTCTCAGGAATTCTTCCCCTAAAGAAAAGTGGAAGATTCTAGAGGTCTCTCATCCATAGGGTTGCCATAAGCCAAAGTTGACTTGATGGCAGTTAGCAACAACAACAACAACAAGGATATTGAGAGTTATGATGGGTAATATGTTGAGCATCCAGGTACTCGGTGAAGGACCAGAACAGGTTAGGTGGGCGGGGGGGGGGTGTTGCCTTGGTCCATAAAAACACCTTGTCTCTACGCAGGAACCAAGTTCGTCAGACTACCTATATCGAGTGTATTTACCTGACCCTGAAGGCTAGAGACAGTCTAGGGATTCTGTTGGTCTACCGGCCACCCCGTGTGCTAACAGACTCCCTTAACGAGCTGACACAGTTGGTCTCGGAGCTGGTGTTGGAGTCTCCCAGGCTTTTAGTCCTGGGTGACTTCAATATCCCCTTCGCGACCAACAATCTTCCATCTGGTGCAGCTCGGGAATTCATGGATACCATGACAGCCATGGGCCTGTCTCAGCTTGTCACGGGCCCAACGCATTTTGCGGGGAATACTCTTGATTTGGTTTTTTGTACGGACTTGGAAAATCCATGGGCGGAAATTACTAATATTTCTGCCCTGTTATGGACGGATCACTTCTTGGTAGAGGCAAGCATCAAGGCATCAACCCAGATCCCCCCTGGGGGTGGCGGACCTATTAGAATGGTCCACCCTCGAAGGCTGATGGAACCTGATAGGTTCCAAGAAGCCCTAGAGTGATATATGGTTGGAAGTGACGGCGACACTGTTGATGCCCTAGTTAACACCTGGGACACGGATCTCTCTAGGGCTATACACAGTATCGCTCCCAAGCGCCCTCTCAGGCCTGCTTCCAAAAGGAAGCCCTGGTATACGGAAGATCTCCGGGCCAGGAAGCGGGTTCTGCGACGGCTAGAGCACTCCTGGCAGAAACACCAGCGTTTATCCGACAAGGCTCTCCTAGACCACCTTTTGGAGGACTATGGAGAGGCGATACAAGCAGCTAAGAATTCGTTCTATGCTGCTCGTGTCGCGTCCGCGGAGTCGCGTCCAGCAGAGTTGTTCAGGGTAGTGAGGGAGCTAACTCAGCTCCCTCCTGCCCCGAACCAGATCCTTGAACCTACTAAGGCCTGCTGTGACCAATTTAACAACTTCTTCGCAGATAAAATCTCTCGGATAAACGAAGGTCTGGACGCCAGGGTTGAAACAGAAACCAGAATAGAGGCATCCAGAGCTTCCGTGGACTCGGTTGTACTGGATCAGTTTGAGTCTGTCAATACCGAGGATGTGGACAAGATCCTTAGAAGTGTTAGGAAGACAACTTGCTCCCTCGATCCCTGCCCCTCGTGGCTAGTGGCACAGGGGGGACCGGTTGTAACCCGATTGTTACACCGGATTATTAATTCATCCTTGAGGGAAGGGCAGTTTCCTGACAATCTTAAATTGGCCATAATAAAACCTATACTAAAAAAGCCCTCCCTCGACCCCCTGGTTCATAACAATTATCAGCCAGTCTCGCTACTGCCATTCTTGGGGAAGGTTATCGAGAGGGCGGTTGCATTCCAACTTCAATCGATCTTGGATGAAACGGATTTTCTAGATCCATTTCAAACCGGTTTTCGGGCGGGCTACGGGGTTGAGACTGCCATGGTCACCCTGGTCGATGATCTCCGTCTGGGCATCGACAGGGGGAGCATGTCCCTGTTGGTGCTTTTGGACATCTCAGCGGCTTTCGATACCATAGACCATGGTATCCTTCTGGAACTCCTGGCAGAGGTGGGAATCGGGGGCACTGCGCTTCGGTGGTTCCGGTCCTACCTCTCTGGGAGGTTCCAGATGGTGCAGCTGGGGGACGTGTGCTCCGATAAGAGGACCCTCACCTCCGGGGTCCTTCAAGGAGCCATTCTGTCCCCCATGCTCTTTAACATTTACATGAAACCGCTGGGAGAGATCATCCGGAGGTATGGGGCGCGGGGTTATCAGTACGCTGATGACACCCAAATAGTCTTCTCTATGCCTCCGACTGATGCAGTGACCAGGGATGGCGTCGCTCCTCTCGTGGCCTGTCTGGAATCGGTAATGGACTGGATGAGGGAAAACAGACTCAGCCTGAATCCAGAGAAAACGGAAGTACTCGTGATAGGTTCCCCCGGTCCAGGTATGGAGGTGGTTCCACCTGTCCTGAACTGTACACAGTCTGGGGGTGCTCCTTGATTTGTTGCTCCATCTTACTTCTCAGGTGGACGCGACGGTCAGGAGCACCTGCTTCCAGCTTTGGCTGATACGCCAGCTGCGTCCCTATTTGGACCGGAGGGACCTTGAAACTGTAATACATGCTCTGGTAACCTCTCGGTTGGATTTCTGTAACGCGCTCTACATGGGGCAGCCTTTGTATCACACTCGGAAGCTGCAATTAGTGCAAAATATGGCAGCACGGGTGGTCACTGGTGCTCCCAGGACTTCCCACATAACATCAATATTGAAAGACCTTCATTGGCTGCCAATTCGCTTCCGGGCTCAGTACAAAGTGCTGGTTATTACCTATAAAGCCCTATATGGCTTGGGCCCAGGGTACCTGAAGGACCGTCTCTCCCCACATAATCTGCCCCGCACACTAAGATCCACTGGGCAACAATTATTGAGAGTCCCAGAGGCTAGATTAGTGAATACAACGAAGAGGATGTTTTCCATCTCTGCCCCTAGCCTCTGGAACTCGTTGTCCACTGAGCTCCGCTTGTCTCCCTCTCTCACCCAATTTAAGAAGGACTTGAAGACTTACCTATTTAAGCAGGCATACTCTTGAATGGGCCTTTTCCATTTCTGCCTTGTCATGTAAGCCGCTTATTGTATTGCCATTGTATATAGCATTGGGTGATATTGTTTTTATTGTATTTGGATTGTTTTAATCTATGATGTTTTATGATGTTTTAATGTTTGTACACCGCCCTGATCACCGGAAGGGCGGTATATAAATAAATTTTATTATTATTATTATTATCTTTATTTTGGCTGAAGTGGTTCCCCGAGTGGTAAAAGTTGTCCATTTGTTACAGCAGGTGGTTTTCCTTACTTACATATTTTGTGTTTACCCTACTTTGTTTCGTGGTCAGGGAAAGTCAATATGGGTTTGAGTCTGATTGCCGAGTGACATATTTCTGAAGAACTTTAACTGGAGAAGAGGAAATGAGTGAGTTGTAAGAAACGTGCATTGACCTTAACCTAGACGAGAAAGGACGTTGGGAATAAGAAGTGTTTTGAAATTTAAAATAGGGAGACGATGGATCTGAGGCTCAGGGAAGCTTTCCCAATATTCCAGATAATGTGAAGAAACTTGTTCAAATTATTGCCTCTTGCTAGCAGGAATGAACTAAGTAGTGATTCTCCATCCTTAGTGAGCATTCAGACACATTATGGTTAGTTACCAAATCAACGACAGTCAACAAAAACATGAAGATGGGAATTCAAGGCCAGTGAGCTAAGGATGTTGGAATGGAGGTAACCTTTGGAGAATAAGCCCTAGAGATAGCCTTTCTCTTTACGCCCTCCTCTTGGTTAACTATCCTATGACCCCATTCCCTCCTTGGAAAGCCAGATGGAAGATGGAACCCTTCCTTTTTCAACGTAACACCAATTTTAATGTACACAAGAAGACTTGCCGTATTTCTTGGTTATCTTGAGGTGTCAGCGAATCTGCAAATGCCAAAGGATTATTAAAATCAGAAGCACTGAGCTGTCCCTTGGCATTTGCTCTGTTTCTAATTGCTTCACCCCAAGATAAACCCGTTGTTAAAGAGCTTCCTCCTACAAGTGAGCTGCGATTTCTCAAAATGCCATTCCTTAAGATAAATTGATATTGGCCAAGGGAAGGAAACTGATGCTTCCTCCACTCGGCTATGTTCACACTTAAGACGTTTGAATGTGTGCAAATGCAATGCTTCCAGATCTGGGAGTTGGAAGAGGCTTTGCCCAGATACTTTGAATGGGGTCATCTGAATTTGAGAAGACCCTGGGCAGCCGAAGGCTTGTGCAAGCTATTTATGAGCTGAAAAATGTTCTTCTGGAAGAATGAGCTCCTTGCAGCCTCGAGGCGAGGCTTATGGAGAGACTAAGAACATGAGCTGAGGCTTAAAAGTGGCATAGGGCAGCAGCAGAGATAGGGCCAAGAACTGGCTGCCAGTTGTGCTGCCAGGCCTGCATCTTTCCACCTCCCTTGGCTCCAGCTTCTAGTGGTGTTGTGGTTGGAACTTGGCAAGATTGTCGTGTGCCTTCAAGTCATTTCCGATTTATTGTAACCCTATCGTGGGGTTTTCCTAACAAGTTTCCTTGGGGGGGGGGGTGCCAATGCCATCCTCTGAGGCTGAGAGAGTGTGACTTGCCCAAGGACACACAGTGAGTTTACATGACCAAGCTGTCATTTGAATCCTGGTCTCCAGAGCTGTGGTCCAATGTTCAAACCACTGCACCATATTGGCTTCATAAGACCTTAGTAGGCTTTCTTATTGAGTAAAGAAGACAGCACCAGGCTGGGTAAGCCTCTGCCATTCCCTCCCGCCCTGCCCTTCCCAGAATCATAGAAGCATAGAATCATAGAGTTGGAAGAGACCACAAGGGCCATCCAGTCCAACTCCCTGCCATGCATCAAAGCATCCCCGACAGATTTATTTATTTATTTATTTATTTATACCCCACTCTTCAGCCCTAAAGGCTATCAGAGCAGCTTACAATTATTATTTTTAATTAGACAGTTCCCTGCCCTCAGGCTTACAATCTAAAAAGAAACGACACAAAAGGAGAAGGGAATGGTGGTGAGGATGGGGATCAGGTCCAGCAGTTCTTCTCTCCCTCTGAGGCCTGGACCAAGGCAGATGGACTGGAGGGAGGGCTCTGCTTCATAATTTAGGACAGGCCCGATGGTGTTGCTAGACCTCTCCTTTCACTCCCTCCTAGGCCAGATGGTGTTGTCAGGAAGGAGGGCTCTTCAACCTGAGGCCAGGCCCAATGGTGTTGGTAGGCCTGTCTTTTCACTCCTTCCTTGGCCAGATGGTGTTGTCAGGAAGGACGGCTCTTTAACTTGAGGTCAGGCCAAGCCATGATCACTCCCCCCTCTTTCTCCTGAAGCATGGAGTGCTGTATGATGGCCATCCAGCCTCTGCTTAAAGACCTCCAAGGAAGGAGACTCCACTACAATCTCCGAGGAAGGAGTGTGTTCCACGGTTGAACAGCCCTTACTGTCAGGAAGTTCCTCCTAATGTTGAGGTGGAATCTCTTTTCCTGCAGCTTGCATTCATTATTCCGGGTCCTGTTCTCTGCAGCAGCAGAAAACAAGCTTGCTCCCTCCTCAATATGACATCGTTCAAATATTTAAACAGGGCTATCATATCACCTCTTAACCTTCTCTTCTCCAGGCTAAACATCCCCAGCTCTCTAAGTGGCTCCTCACAGGGCACGGTTTCCAGACCCTTCACCATCTTAGTTGCCCTCCTTTGGACATGCTCCAGTTTCTCCACATCCTTTTTGAATTGTGGTGCCCAGAACTGGACACAGTGTTCCAGGTGGGGGCTGACCAAAGCAGAATAGAGTGGCACTATTACTTCCCTTGATCTAGACACTTTACTTCTATTGATGCAGCCTAAAATTGCATTGGCCTTTTTAGCTGCTGCATCGCACTGTTGACTCATGTTCAACTTATGGTCTACTTGGACTCCTAGATCCCTTTCACACATAGTTTCATTCAGCCAGGTGTCCCCCATCCTATATCTGTGCATTTCATTTTTGCTCCCTAAGTGCAGAACCTTACACTTTTCCGTGTTGAATTTCATTTTGTTAGCGTTGGCCGAGCTTTCTAGTCTATTCAGGTCATTTTGAATTTTGATCCTGTCCTCTGGGGTATTAGCTACTCCACCTAGTTTAGTGTCGTCTGCAAATTTGATAAGTATGCCCCCAATTCTGTCATCCAAGTCATTAATAAAGATATTGAATAGCACTGGGCCCAGTACAGAACCCTGTGGGACCCCACTGGTCACTTCTTTCCAGGATGAAAAGGAGCCATTGTTGAGCACCCTTTGGGATCGGATGGTCAACCAATTACAAATCCATGTAACGGTTACCATGTCTAGTCCACATTTTACAAGCTTGTTTGCAAGAATGTCATGGGGAACCTTGTCAAAGGCCTTACTGAAATCAAGATATACTATATCCACAGCATTCCCTTCATCTACCAAGCTCGTGATTTTATTTAAAAAAGAGATCAGGTTTGTCTGGCAGGACTTGTTTCTCTGAAACCCTTTTTGGCTTTTTGCGATTATGGAATTATCTTCTAGATATCCGCAGACTCTCTGTTTAATAATCTGTTCCAGAATCTTTCGTGGAATTGATGTCAGACAAACTGGACGATAATTGTTGGGATCCTCTTTTTTCCCCTTTTTTCCCCAGAAGAAGAAGAAGTCTAGATGAATTATTTTAAAGGCTAACTTTTGCATTCCACGGTCTGGCAATGCAGTCTGTCTGTATCCCTGGAGCTGGAGACGAATGTAATGAGGCATGAAAAGTGAATTTCCCTCCATGTTGCTTTGCTGGAAAGCAAAGTCTCTCCAAACGCACATGCAGCCGAGAAAGCCAAAGGAGTGAGTCAAGAGAGAAGGGGGACCAGAAACTTACCTTGGACCTGCTGCATGTTGAAATAAAAATAAAGAAATAAAATAAAACAATTCCCATGGGTCTCCCCCCCCCCCCCCGCCCTCTCTAATGCCGAGACTCGAGGTTAATTTTTATGAGCCCACTTGCTGAAAAGAGGAAAGCCCATGGAGTATCTCAAACACAACATTATTTTAATGGTTCGCAATACCTTTGCTCGCAGTGCATGATTCAAGGGCTGGGAACACGGCTGATGAAATATGAAGCACATGGTTTTCTTTTGCTCGCCTTTCACACAGACATTCCAGCATCCGCACATTTGCCAGACAGACAGGATACAGTCTGGTGTGATACAGAAGTGACATCTTGAAAACCCAGTTGTCCCACACATCCACAAGTCTGGTTGTCTTTCTTCCGCATCGCTCAAATCTCCTTGAGGTTCCGCTTCTTCTCATTTTCACAGCCTACCTGTGTGACCGACTGGAGTTTTGGACCATCGTTGATTTCAATTATATCCAAGAATCTAAGAATCTGCTATTTATCCCCACATTATGTGGTGTGTTCCATGCAATATCACTTTTTGTAATTGTACTGTTGTGGTCCTCAATTGGCATTGGCATTCATTGAAATGTCTTGTAAGGTCTGTTTGGAAGTGATCCCTGAGCATCTATTACGACTGGAACCACTTTGGTTTTCTTTTCCCACTGGTGCTAAATCTCAGTTTCTGGGTCTCAATAGTTTCATAATCCCTTTCTTCTTCAATTCTTGGGATTGCCACACCTAAAATCCAACTTTCCTTTTTCTCCACCATTGTTATGCCTGGAATATTATGGTCTAATTCAGCAGTTTTCAACCTGTGGCTTGCGACCCCTTTGGGTTTTATTAATACATTCCTTATTAATCCTTACTTGATTATAAAATAAATAACCATGCCAGCCAAAATGCAGTTCCGGTCCTTCAAGTGTCAATAATCTCGTATTCTTTAAATTCATCCAGTCCAGTAACCATTCCATTGCACATGCATAAAAATAAATTTTGAGGTTGGGGAGGTTTAGCCCTCCTCTTTTCACATCATCCTGTAATATTTTAAGTCAAACCTGGTACTTGCGACCCCTTTGGGGGTTGAACAACCCTTTCACAGGGCCTGCCTAAGACCATCAGAAAACACACATTTCCAATGGTCTTAGGAACCAAGACACCTCAATTTTACGGTTGGGGCTCACCACAACATGAAGAACTGTATTAAAGGGTCGCTGCATTAGGAAGGTTGAGAACAACTGGTCAAATTGTTTGTGATTTGGAAGTTGTACCATACACTACACCAGTGTAGTGTAGTGCTTTGAGTGTTGGACTTTGACTCTGGAGACCTGGGTTCAAATCCCAGTTTGTCCCCGGAAACCCACTGGGTGACCCTGGGTGAGTCACATGCTCTCAGGACTCTTTCAGACGTGGGAAATTGGAAGTATAATCCAAGGGCAATCCAAACGCAATCCTGGGGTTTCACGTTATTGTGAATTAGAGCTTCTCACACAATTTCGGGCAAAAGCGAAGTCACTCCGAATGCAATCATGGGTTTCACGTTATTGCGAATTAAAGCTTCTCACGCGATTTCAGGCAAGGGGGGGTTATTTTCGGGTAATGGGAAGTGATTCCGAATGCCTTCCGAACGGAGCAGGGGTTCAGGTAAATTCGCTAAACAAGCGAATTTACATGAATCCGCATTGGCTCCATTCGGAATTGGGAGAAATTCCTCCCGTTTGAAAGAGTCCTCAGTCTCAGTCGAAGGCAAACTTCCTCTGAACAAACCTTCCAAGAAAACCCCATGATAGGATCACTTTAGGGTTGCCATAAGTTGGATACGACTTGAAGGCACACAACACAGACAATCATTTCATTGTGGTTGAAGTGAAAAAACTGGTAACTTAAAGAAAATTTAAAAAAAATAAAAACGTAAAAGATTTAAAATTTAATTTTTAATTTAAAAAAATACATTTTTTAAAAAAAAAAACTGGGTCCTCTCTTTCTCTTCTCACTGAGCCTGGCCCCACTCACCCCATCTCTTCAACCTTTTAAAAGGATGCCACAACCCCTTAGTGCCCAAAGGCAGATGCTTGATGTCGATGTTGATCATCCCCGATTGATGATCGTTCCATGATACTGATATAAGTTGCCCTGTTCGTGCCATGATGCCTCATTTTAACTATGTTCACATTAGTTCATTTTTACTCCTGAATGCATTTTATGGTGTTGTGTTAGTTTTAATTGAGAGTAGGGGGATCATATTATTTTATTTTATTATTTTACAGTTGTTCGAATTGCCTTTTATGGCTGTTACGAACCTTGATCCTTTGGGGAGAGGCAGGCTATAAATAAATATTTATTATTATTATTAGGTGCCATCCAGTGTGGTCTGAACCCCCCGCATTGCATTAGTGATGCTCCTGTTGACGCACCTGCGATAAGAGTTACTGCGCCACTGAGAAACTATTAGTCGCACACTCTCAGCCTTAAGGAAAAGCAATGGCAAACCTCCTCTGAACAAAACTTTGCAAGAAAACCCCATGATAGGATCACTTTAGGGTTGCCATAAATTGGATACGACTTGAAGGCACGCAACACAGACAATGCCCTTTGCTGCTGCTGATCTCGACGTTCAACATTTGGATGGAAAGGTTCAGGAGATTAGAGGAACACAGATATTGGGACAGGGCCAGAAAGCACAATGCCATACCTGTCTGGAGGGAAGACATTGAAGACTCCCATTATGCAACTCCAATGCACACAAGGAAAGACATCTCCAGCTGGTTTTCTGTGCTCAGGATGGCCAGAGGATATGCTTTGACCTGGAATGGACTGTGCTCCATCTACCTTCCTAAGAGATAGCCTGATCTAACACAGATTGCTGGACTCGGAGCCAAGCGCTCCAGAGGATTAGCAAGACCTCCGCCTTTGGCTTCTTGTGTGGCCTTGGCCAAGCCTTGCGTTATTGTATTTTATTTATTTTTGGGGATCTTAGATTTCCTTCACCACCTTGCTTCATCCCGGTTCCTACCACTCAGTAATAAGAGGGGGGGAAATAGTTTCGCTACCTCACTGGGTTGTCTGGAGGATTATTAGCTTATGTTTTCGCAGTGCTTAGCAAATGCGGCGAGCGCTAGATGGTGATGGTTACAGGAGGGGAAATGTCTTTTCATATCCATCAGAGCAGAAGGGGAGAGGTTTTCACCATGTTCTCTAATGGGCTTAGAGCAACTGATGCTCCAGAGTTGTAAAAATCATGAAAAGATCATGTAGGCGAGCGTAAAGGCAAAGAACGGAGCTTGGATGAATGTATGTGTTTGTACATATGTTAAAACGAGAGTCTTCAGTAAAGGACCCAGAGTTCGGTTTCCAACTTAAACCTTCCTTCGACATTCCAGGGAGAAATGAAAATCTTGGAAATCCTCTCACTTCGTGTCGGTAGACTAGCTGGTGGTGTGTTTCATTTTAAATCTCTGCAAGATTAATATGTCTGCAAACTACTTTTGGGGAGATCTTGCGTGACGATTAAATGCCTTTTTTTTTCTGGATTTTACCCTTGTAGGTTCCCAGACCTTTTTTTTTTTTTTTACATGTCTATTTTTGAGAAATAAAATAATAATAATAACACTAACTGTCTACACTGGCTACTTTATTATGTCTGTGTAATACACACATCACTGGTATTTATATTGTGAATTTTAAATTGTGACTATTAAATTGTGGATTGATTGATGTGTGCCGGTCTTATTTGTTCTTTTAGACTGATGTTATGTGTTTAAACTGGTTTGTCTGTTTTCAACTGATGTTATGTTTTTGAGATAGATGTTAAGTATTGTGTGTTGATCTGTTGTTGTTTCCCGGTTCAATCCATAAGGAGATGTGGGTAATAATAATTATTATTATTGCTATTCTAGTAATAATAATATTTGTCAGGTTTTTAAAACAGAAACTCTTTCTACTGTTTTAACTGTGCTCTTTTTAAGTGCTTTTAACTACTTCTTATGGAATATGAAAAAGATAAGGAACAGCACATTATTTGAGCTGCATCTGCACTGAAGAAATAATCCACTTTGACACCACTTTAACTGCCATGGCTCAATGTTATGGCATTCTGGGATTTGTAGTTTTGTGGGATAGGTAGCCTTCTCTGTCAGAGAGCTCCAGTGCCATGTCAAACTACAAATCCCAGGATTTCATAGGGTAAAGCCATGACATTTTAAAGTGGTCTCAAGCTGCATTAATTCTGCAGTGTGGCAGCAGCCTTTGGGTTTTTAATAGAGTCGTTTGATTAGTTATTATATTTTTCAATGTATGCATTGATGGATTATTAGCTGTCTTTGGTTTTAATTTGTTGTGTCCTGTTCTGGGAGAAAGTCAGGAAATAAACAGAATAAAATAAAAATGACCAACCACTTTGGCATGGAAACTTCCACTTGTGTGAGCCACGGATAGGATTCTGGATTCCTTCTTTCCTCTTGTCTCATTTTTGGTCTATTTTTGTGATTTGTTTTGTCGATGAGCCTTTTTCTGGCATCCGTGAAGTCACCTGACACCCTTTATTGGGTTGTTGAAGTGGAGGCCGGGTGGGTGCAAAGTCTCCAAAGCTTTCTTGAAAACCAGGAGGGACCAGGATACCTTACAGCCGAAGGAGAGCTACATACCCATGGCACGCTCCCCATTTGTTTGGAAGAGATGAAAGAATGTTAAAGCCATTTAATAGCAAGAATGAAGTTCGTAATTGCAAAACCAACTTCGCAGGGAACTCAGGCGAGATTCCAAGATGAAACCATATTTGGTGGAAAGCATGCGGGAGAAGGTATCTGACCCCACTTTCTCTATGCCAGATCCCAACAACTCCATATAAAGATGGACGTTTTGAGGTTCTCCCCCCCCTTCTTCCTCTTCAAATTGGCATCTAAATTATTAAACTCTTCCATAGGGTGTGGTAGGGAATTGAGAAAGAGAGAGAGAGAGAAAATAAACACAGACTATTTCAGTCTCTCCTGGAGTGAAAGATGCTCATGGACTAAGTGGAAAAGCAGGTTCGAGGGCTGGATGCAGCCAACTGAAATAAAATCACAAGATGCTCACTGCTCCTGGGGACTCAATAAATCGTCATTTAAAAATTGCATTCATAGGGAGGGCTGGGGGTGAGAAACATTTATTGGATTGGGATGGCTGACACTGAATTGTCGTCGTTTTTTGTGGGTTTTTCAGGCCATGTGGCCTTGTTCTAGAAGAGCTTATTCCTGACGTTTCGCCAGCATCTGTGGCTGGCATCTTCAGAGAAGGATGGTGTCTATTGAATCACCATCCTTCACTCAGATCTGGATGCCAAAGGGGATGATGGATCTCATTGGGCTGGAGGCAAAGAAAGGAAAGCAGGAATTAATCCTAGAAAGTCCCGTAATAATAATAATAATTTGTTTTTATCCCACGTCTTCCAAGGATTGAGGCGCTGTACAATGACAGACATACTACTTACTAACAGTATAGCTTAAGGCAGGAGTGGGCAATAGTGAGAAGCTGGGGAGAGATGCATTAGCTCCCCAAAAAATCTTGGAGATCTATCCCCACCCCTCCGCGATTTGTTGTTTTGTATGTCTTTGAGTCATTTCTGACTTACGGCAACCCTAAGGTGAGTCTATCATGGACTTTTCTGGGGCTGAGAGTATGTGACTCACCTAAGATCGCCCAATGGGTTTCCATGGCTGGGCAGGGAATTGGACCCTGATCTCCAGAATTGTGGTCCCAACCCTCAAACCTCTGTTGTTTCTCATCTCACCATCACCACTACCACCATGTTGATTCTTTTTCTACCTGGGATTCTGGCCATCGCTCACTCCTCACCCTTCTCAATGTATCTACCCAACCCAACGTCCAGCCTTTAATGGAAGGCACCCTTTTGCCACCAATGTCTTCAGAAGCAGAGGTCACAATCAGATCTGTGGAGTCAAAGGCTTTCACGGCTGGCATCCATCGTTTTTTTGTGCGGCTTTCGGGCTATGTTCTAGAAGAGTTTCTTTCTGACATCTCGCCAACATCTGTGGCTGGCATCTTCAGAGAAGCTGGCATCTTCTGAAGATGCCAGCCACAGATGTTGGTGAAACGTCAGAAAGAAACTCTTCTAGAATGTGGCCACATAGCCCAAAAGCCCCACAAAAAGCTATCACAAGCAGATCATCATCTCTCCTCTTGGGGATCTCCTAGTTGCCAATTCTGGATGGAAAGGGCATCACCTTTTGCATTCGTCCCTGGGACATTGTGGGGATTGCAGATAGGGGAGCAAAGAGTACTTTGGGGGGTGGCATTGGAGAAGAAGAAGAGAGAAGGAGAGGAGGAGGGAGAGGAAGAGGAGGAAACAGGAAAAAATGCAAGTGGGGTTCTGAGAAATAGAGCAAAATGGGACTAGAAGGTTTCTATATCCACATGGAAGGTATGTATGGATTCCAGTTATTGAGAGTGGACCTCTGTGAAAGTGAAGCATTATTTTCATGGCCTGCATGCAGTGATCCTAGAAGCATCCTCTTAGCCACATCCTGGTGTAGATGGATCCACCTTGACCTACTCCAATTGGGCTCTTTATCCATTTGTAACATCTGGGCTTCAACCCTCCTGATGATTCCCAACTAGAGTAGCCCCCTTTAACTAACTGTTGAGTGTAGGAGTCAACGGAGTTTATCATACGATGGAATTTGGGGGTATAATGCAATGGCAATCCGAACGCAATCATGAGGTTTCACGTAATTGCGAATGAGTGTATCTCACGCAATTTCAGGCAATGGGAAGTCATTCCAAATGCAATCATGGGGTTTCACGTAATTGCATATTAGAATATCTCACGCAATATCAGGCAATGGGGGGTCATTTTCAGGAAATGGGAAGTCATTCTGAATGTATTCCGAGCACAATCAGATTTCACATAAATTTGCTAAGCTAGCGCATTCACGTAATTGCGAATTGGCTCCATTCGCAATTGAGAGAAATTCCTCCCATGTGATAAACTCCAACGTGTAGTAAAATCCCATTAAATCAATGGGATCTAGGGGGGACCAGGAACAGTATTCAGACGTTCTGCTGTTTAGTTTGCAATACGTTTTTAACTTTAATCCAATTACTTATCCCATTCAATGGCACCTTTTACTTTTAACTTGATACTGTCCACCGTTCCCCAGTTTCGAATAGAAGAGAAGCCAAGACAAACCCAAAATGTGAATAAACTTGCCCAGATGTTAATTCAGCCTACTTCCGAATCATTCCAGTAATATGTTTTTCCATATAGTTTTAGCTTCTGAAGATCCTTCATGTATTTTTACCCCTCCCTCCTAAAGGTTCAATAATTTCTGAATCAGATCCATCAGAGATTTTCAAATCCAGGTTCAGGTTCTGTTCCAATCCAAGACCCTGGTTATGGCCTTTAATTCAGCTTCAATCTGCCCTGTAATCCCTGCCAGACAAGGAGAGAAAATTTGACTCCCGTCCTGTAAAACCGTGTATGTTCCTGTTAAAAAGTAATAATTTCACCATGAAAATTGAAGTCGCATCGGACCTCATTGGCATTTCACCACTGACTCCCCCCCCCCTCTTTTCCCTAAGCTCTCTTCCTTTATTAAAAGCCACTCTGGACCTGATTTTAATACTACATGAAAGCAAAAGATTTTATTAAGTCCCGGTAACGAAAGAACCATATGTTGCGTTTCTCACACCACAATAGATGTTTCTGCTTTGGGGCAGTATTGTTTCCAGACCGAAGCTTTCCCCTCGTTCGAGTCTCCACTTAATAAATCCACAAAAATATATATAGTCAACATGCTTGTCTTAATGAGCTGCCCTTGACACCCCCCAGCTATGCCTGGATTGCAGGACTCCTTCTATTGCTGAGCTAGACCAGGACAGAAACCTTCTCAATGCAGCCCTAAGGCAGGAGTGAAAAACTTTCCCTTAGGCTGAGAGAAAGGTTGGCACCAATATTAGGGTTCTGGAGCGTGCAGCAACCACACGCTCCGGAACCCTAGTCCGTACGGGCGGCAGCATCACGGCAGCGTCCCATCCCCATAGGCACCGCCATGATGATGTAAGGGACACACAGCATATAGATTTCACTGTGTGTACCTTACGTCACCAGCACACCAATGGAGCACTCATGACAGGCGCCGTAAAAAATAACTCTTTTAGGGGGGGGTTCTTTTTACAGTGGTCCCCCGGGATACGAAGCCCCCGGGGAACGAAATCCCTGGGAGCCGAAACCGGCGGGACCGCTAAAATTCCCCCGGGATCCGAAGAAATCCCCGGGGAACGAAAGGGAAAAACCGCCCGGCCCCTTTAAATCGGCCGCATGGTACATCCCTTAAAGTGGTCCCCAGGGATACGACTATTTCCGGGTTACGAAAGGTAATCCGGAACGGATTACCTTTGTAACCCAGGGGACCACTGTACTCCGGAGTGACGCTGCGTGGTTTGGCTTCTGCGGTGTCCCTCTGAAGTTAAAATGGGTGCTTCCAACATGCTGTTTTTGGGTGGTCTGTCCTGAGCCAAAGTGTCCATCAGCCAGACCCACTGAGCATGAGATCCCACCAAGATACTTACACTTCGGCCCCACACCAGATACAAGGTGTGAAAGAGGCCTTTGGGGTGGGAGTGAATTTCTCTGGTGCACCCCTATGAACCCCTGTGGCCAATGCATGGCTGTTTGGGTGTGCAACGGAGTTGCACTTTTTAATTCCTGTTGCACCATCAAACACCACTGTTACCCAAGGAGGTCCTGGATATCTCCTAACGCAATGGAACAGTAGAAAAGTAGATGGAGCAAGGTGGAGTAGAAGGCTTTCATGGCCGGCATCCATAGTTCTTTGTGGGGCTTTCGGGCTCTGTGGCCATGTTCTAGAAGAGTTCCTTTCTGACCTTTCACCAGCATTTGTGGCTGGCATCTTCATTTTTGAAGATGCCAGCCACAGATGCTGGCAAAACATCACAAAGGAACTCTTCTAGAACATGGCCACAGAGCCCAAAAATCCCACAAAAACCTATAGATGGAGCAAGATGTTTTCTGCTGCTCCAGAGAATAGGACACAGAGCAATGGATTCAAAGTAGAGCAGCAGCTCCGCAGAGCCCTTAGGGCGGCCGCACCAGGGAAATGTAAGAAATAAACATTGAATGAAATTAAAGAATAAGAAAAATAAATAAATAAATAAATAAATAAATTACTCTACCCTGCTTTTACTAATTATTTTAACAATTGTTAAGAATTTAATTGTATTTTGTTGTGGGTGGGAAGGTTGGAAGGGTTTGGGATACAATGGACAATGAGACATTTATGGCATGCTTGTTGTATTTTATGGATGTTTTATTGTTAGCCGCTTCAATCTTTCTGGAGAAGTGGGATAGAAGTTATTATTATTATTATTAGTAGTAGTAGTAGTAGTAGTAAGATGTAGGGTAGGCCTCTTAGGGGTTCCGCCATAGAAACGATTCTAAAATGTTGAGTCAAAGGGGTTGGAAACTCCTGAACTAGAGGGAAAGAAATCCCACCTTAACATTAGGAAGAACTTCCTATGTGTATGAGCTGTTCAACAGTGGAATAGACTCTGTTAGAAGTTAGTGGAGTCTCCTTCTTTGGAGGTTTTTAAGCAAAAAATTCGATGGCCATCTGTCACAGGGAGGGTTTGGATGGTGTCTTCTTATTTGGCAGAAGAGGGTTGGGATGGATGGCCCTTGGAGGTCTTTTTCCACCTCTAAGATTCTATGATCGTGAGGTTTTTTTGGTAAGATTAATTCAGAGAAAGTTTGCCTTTGCCTTCCTCTGAGGTTGAGAGTGTGTGACTTGCCCAAAGTCACCCAGTGGGTTTCATGGTCAAGTGAGAAATTGAACCCTGGTCTCCAGAATCAGAGTCCAACAAACCGCTGGCCCTACCCCAGATTTCATAGCGGTGTCACACTGCATTATTTCTACAGTGTAGATACACCCACATTTAAGATGGAAAATAAGGTTTTGGTCACAAACTCAGACCAAGTGGGTTTGAGGAAGAGATTTTGTCATCATCGCCCAACCAAAAAGTTTGATACATCAATGAAACTGGGGGGTTCTAAAGGCTCCGATTGAAAACAGACAAGATTTTTCCTTCAGATGGTTCCTTCCCACTCCCAAGGAATTTGGCCAAGGAGCCGTGGGGAGGAGAGGGGGTGTAGCGGGGAGCAACCGCAGCCTAGAGCTGACCTTTATTTTGTGGAGGTGTCAAACCATCTGATGGCGAGAGGAATGGGGAGCTGACAGTGATTTCACAGCCTTCATTTAAAAAAGGAAAAATGCACCAGGAACATTGCTTTTGTGAGAGAATGCCATGGAGACTAGGGCTGGAAACTGGGCTGGAGGCGAGGGGGACACGATCGCACACGTAACGCTCAGAACGAAAGTGTGTCGGTGGTGGCACCATTTGGTGCCAAAGAAAAATATTGGGACGGGGGACACTGGGAATCGGCCGCAAAAACCCAGTGGGTGGCTTTGGGCAAGTCGCACTCTCTCAGCCTCGGATGATGGCAAAGGCAAACCTCCTCTGAACAAAGCTTGCCAAGAAAAACCCATGATAGGCGCACCTTTGGGTCGGCATAGATCTGAAACGATTTGAATGCACACGAGAACAACAAAATTTTTGGATAGAAGTATTCCTTGGGGGAAAATGTGAATGCTTGGTAAAATGGAAGTCAGTAAGAAAGTGGGAAGACTATACTGCAAATGCAGACTTTGTGGCAGAAGAAAGCCACAGTCTCGAAATTTCAAGACCTGATTGAGGCTGTTTATAATAAATCTCTTAGAAGTCTCTCATTCATAGGATGGTTGAAGTTGAAACTGACTTGACAGCAAAGAACAAAGTCCCCTTATACATTTGTTTGTAGTTTTATTTGCTATGGTGTAACAGTTCAGTAGATCCAGACTGCGTAGTGGTTTGAGTGTTGGACTACAACTCTGAAGATCAGGGTTCGAATCCTGGGTCGGCCATGAAACCCCACCTGGTGACCTTGGGCAAGTCACACTCTCTCAGCCCCAGTGGATGGCAATGGCAAACCTCCTCTGAAGAAACATGCCAAGAAAACCCCATGATCAATTCACCTTAGGGTCGCCATAAGTCGGAAAGGACTTGAAGGCACACAGCAGCAACAGCAACAACAACAGTTCAGTTTATATTCAGTTCACAGTTGTGTTAGCAGAATTTTGCACATTTAACCATTGTGCATTCAGTTGTGCATTCATGGAGGGTGTGTAATAATTCATCTGTGCCTTCAATGTACCAATTGATTCATTGAGACTATGCAACCAACAACCACATTTGCAAACATGCCATCAATTGCACAAGGCTAGGGATGTAATTAATCACTAAATTCATTCTCAAAGGTAGTGATGAGCAATTTTTCAACAATTTTCTTCCCAGTGCAAGAAAATCTTGGAAAACCACGCAGGCTTTTAAGGTTATTCACAGTTTGGGACTCCTTCTGTGCCAAACTCGCATGAAGTAGCTTTGGTGCATAAAACAGCTTTTTCTGGGTGGAAGATAATATTTCAACAATATTTCAGAAATATTAAATCCTGTAGAGAAAGTGATATTTTCTGTGTGCAAAATGCTGTTTTTCGATGCAAATCAACCACATGCGAATTTTACACAAAATCAACCCCCAATGACAACATTATCAATGTAGTAAACAGCATTTTTGGTGCAGAAAAACAGCCTTCTCTGTAGAGGGATTAATAGTTCTGCAATGGAAATATTATTTTCCATGCATCGAATGCTAATTCCTGTTGAGAAATAATTCCTGGCTGGTGGAAGCCTTATTCAGCCATCTTGTGGTCAAAATGAAAAATTGTAGGGAAAAATTCCCCCCTTTTTTCTTTCCAAGATGTCAATGGAGTTTAACGTACGACGGAATTTGGGGGTATAATGCAATGGCAATCCAAACGCAATCATGGGGTTTCACAATTAGAATTCACATAAACTCGCTAAACTAGCGAATTTACATGAATTCGAATTGGCTCCATTCAAAATTTGGAGAAATTCCTCCTGTCTGATAAACTCCAGTGACAACTAGACTCAAGACACTGAAAGCCACTGAAACAAGAAGGCCATCTTATGATTTACCGTGAGAAAAAGCAGACATGTCCCAAAATGTCTTGGAAGAGATAAGATGGGTGCGACGGAATATGACACAGATGCATCACGATACAAGGCAAGAAATATTAAAATCGAGCAAAACACAAAACATGACATCAAGAGGGAGGTGAGGAGATCAAGGATTGAATTAGACGGCTGACAGAAGGAGTGAGACAAATAAATGAGAAAGCTTCAGATTTTAGACTTTAAAACTGAAAATTTTAAGAGGGAGAGAAAAATTTAGACCATTTGACTTTACTGTAGTTGAGAAAAAGGGAATATTGTTTGAGACATAGATCAGTTCTGGAGGATCCTAAGGAAGATATTAGAGAAAAAAATATTCAATGTTTTGGCAAGTTGTTTTGGACAAAGAGAAGCAAGAAATGGACCGTGTGATTTACAGCATTGATAGAGTGAAGTCAAAAATTGCTGTTAAAAACTTGCACAGAGATGTGATGGTTAACTTCCTTAGGAGACAAATGAGAAGCCAAGTCCAGCGACAGCGCTTCCAGATTAGATTGAACATTGATGGGAAAGATGTTCTAGTTTTGAAAGAAATTCCTCCTAGAATGTTACACAGAAGGAATATGGATTTTTGTCTGATGAGTTGAAATTGAAAAGGATTTCATTTAGATGGAAAAATTGGAAGGAATGGACTTTCTGTTTAAGAAACCAAGGCAAGGTAATTTATTGAAAAGTCCAACAAGAACAGGAAGAAATGTAGAAGGAAGAGGACACAGAAGATACATTAGGGCCTCATTTCCACTGGGGTTTAAAACGGATTATCCAAGATATTGCAGCGATGTATTTTTTAATGTTTCCACTTGAAGGCTCATTTGCTCCTGGTTCCATGTTCCTCGTTTCCATTAGGATTTGCTGTCGATGTCTAACAATGCGCAGTATATGGTCTTAATCTGAATTCATGCAGTGTGACTGCAAAGTTATTTGCCACCACATTTCTAGCGCATCTTTTCCCTTGGAGCGTAGTGGAGTCTCCTTCCTTGGAGGTCTTTAAACAGAGGCCAGATGGCACCTGTCAGGGATGTTTTAATTGTGAGTTCCTGCATGGCAGAATGGGGTTGGTCTCTTCCAACTCTAGGATTCTATGATTCTATGAAATGCTGTTTTCTGTGGAGAACAACCCCATGAGAATTGTACAAAAAATAAATCTCAAATTGTGAGGATGCCATTTTATTTTAAATGTTCTTTCCAGCCCTACACAAAGTCAATATTTGGCAAAAGGGTGGTGTAGCAGAGCACCACTTTGCCACATGATGTAGATTTGCACTAAAGCAAGGTTTGAGCATTGGAGTATGACTCTGGAGACCAGGGTTCGATTCCCAGCTCCGCCATGAAATCCCACTGGGTGACCTTGGGCAAGTCACAGGCTCTCAGCCTCAGAGGATAGCTAAGACTATATATTAGCAAAGGAAGGGATGAAGCAAATCTTCCATTTTTGCCCCTGTCTTCCCTTAACAGCGAGGGAAAGATCTTACATATAAATTCAGTTTGGATTTTCCTTTCCGCTGACTTTTTCACAATAGATTGTTCCAAGACTGTCCTCTTGTGGTGCAATGCAAAATGTCTTCCACGCCTTGCATTTTTCTGCTAAAATTGCTAAACACAGCTTTAAAGTGATAAGAGTGTAGGAATTCGAGAAGCTGTAAATAAATGTCAAGGTAACGTTCAAACATATGGATCGCTCCCAGTCCCATATGAGCACTAAATTTCAAATGTTACTTTGCACCAGAGTTGTTCGGGTGGGTTAATGCCACCACATGGCGACTTAAGAGGCATAGCTCAGTTGACAATATTTTTCTTCTTCAAAGGCTTTTTACTTCCCTAGCACCCTTTTCCTCCTCATCCTCTGTCTAGCTAGATTTCTTTTAGCAGTGTTAGCAAAGGGAAGACAGACAAGAAGAGCTGGAGAAATGCAGACTTTTGGTGTCAGGCTGCAATAATGTGTCTGCAATAAATAAGGCAATATAGCCTTAGCTGCAACAGAATGGGCTTTTATCTTAGGTGAGCCCTACTGGATTTATTTTAATAACTGATAATTTAAGTGGATTTTATTATTACTGTTGGGAGGATTAAGGAGGGGTAGGTTACAATGTTATTGTATGGTACTGTATTTTATTGCTTTATTTTAATGTAAGCCACTTTGATCTTTCGGAGAGCAGGATATAAATAAAAATTATTATTATTATTATTATTATTATTATTATTATTATTATCCTGTAAACCACAGGTGAGGTAAACAGCTGCTGCCTCCAGAATCCCTTACTCAGGGGTCGTTCCCACTACAAAAAGCTCCAAATAGGGGTTATATGCCCCTAGTTCCCACTGGAAATCGATTCTGATCTTCATTGGATTGATTCCAGGGGAAATAAAGTGGAGCAAATGCAAAAAAAAGCTGGGGTTTTTTGGTGGCAGTTTGTTAGAGATTCTTTTGAGAAGAATTGGTTCGGATGTGATTCCTAACAGTGGGAGCGCCAGATCAGAATCAATTCTTTCTGAGGAGAGGGACAAATGGCAGAGGGGTGACGTTTTGACAGATCCACCATTTACAGTACCTGTTTTTTATTATTATTATTAAATTGGCAGAATATGTGATTGACAGAATATATGTTGGATAGAATATGTGATGGATAGAATATGTGATTGTTTGATTATGGATAGAATATGTGATGATGGACAGAATATGTGAGCGATAGAATGTGATTGTTTGATTCTGTAACTACTTCCAAGGCAAGGAAGGACAAATGGCAGTGATTGATAGAATATGTGATTGATAGAGTATGTGATTGATAGAATATGTGATTGTTTGCTTTTGTAATTACTTGCAAGGCAAGGAGGGACAAATGGCACTGATTGATAGAATGTGTGATTGATTGATTGATAGAATATGTGGTGATGGATAGAATATGTGATTGACAGAATATGTGATTGATTTTGTAACTACTTGCAAGGTAAGGAGGGACAAATGGCAGAAATTTATAGAATGTGTGATTGATTGATAGAATATGTGATTGACAGAATACGTGATTGACAGAATATTGACACCACCTATAGACACAGCTGCCATTGTCCCCAATGCATGTGGCCATGCTGCCATTAGGGACAAAAGGGGCTTGCCATCCATGGATGCTGAAATCAATGGATGGCAAGTCCTTAGATAAGGGGGCCCCACTGTACTACAGTGAGCCCTTGGCATCCACCGGACTCTTTGTGGATACCAAAATCTGTGGATGCTCACGTCTCATTATATACAGTGGTGTAGTAAATTGGGGTCCCTTATATAAAATGGTGGTTTGCTTTTGGGGTATATATATATATATATATATATGCCATGGATGGTTAAATCCATGGATGCAGAATCCATGAGGATACAAAGGGCCAAATTGGGGGGGGGGGGGGGGAGGGGGCAGAGTTTGGCTATGTTTCATCATGGGACCACAAAAACATCATGGCCACATTTTGGGTGTCCCAGGAGTCCTCCAAAAGTCTGGGAAGAGGGTGCCACCTCCTTGTGCCCGGTTGCTGAAGCAAAGCCAGCTGATGCCAGGCTCCCATTTCTCATCATTCCCTGGACACTGGATGGCCATCAGAGGCACCCCAGCACCATGGAGGCAAAGGCACAAGAGGGCAGAAGAGACTTAGCTAAGACTAGTGGAGTCTTTTTCCTCTGCCAGGGCAATGCAAGTAGAGCAAAACCAGGGGTGGGGGAAAAATCTGTTGAGCTGTTAAGACTCCAACTCCCATCAGCCCCAACTTGGAGTGCCCAATGGTCAGGGCTGAGGGAAGCTGTATATGTAATATTTGGAGAGCCACTAGACTCTCTAAGGGAAATTTGTTCAGAAACTGTGATGCGGTTCTTACATTCTTTGGATGGAGAGCGAAGGATGTGTCCGTAATTGCTGAAAAGTAAGGCATCTCCCATGGCAACATTAAAGGGTACGAATATATTCTGAAAGGTTCAGTGGAGAGATAATCTTCAAGGACCATTTTAGTGACTCTGAAGGTCACATAAAAGGTATCAAACAAAGGCTAGCATCCTGTTGGCAACTTAGCTGGTGTAAGTCCCTTTTTGGAGACAACAGAGAGGGCTATTTATTTGCCTTGCGTTCTCTCCAGAAACATCTCACCAACCATTCACTGTGCAAGGGTTGCTGCATTTGGTTGGAGATTTTGGGTTTGGGGAGCATGCGTTGAGGAATACCATTATTGTAAGGAAAAGGGGGGAGGAAAGTTTTTAAAGAACAAATGCAAAGACGTGGAACACTTGAAGTTTATTCATTTTAATGGCAGGCATGGAAAGTGGCAAAAAAGAGTGGGGGGATGTAAGGACTACATGTGGAGTATTAAAGTTAGGAGTGGATGAAAAGTTAGGAATCTTTTTGGTCCATAAGTCTCACATGTTGTAAGCCTCTTCCATGTTTCTCTACTAGGCGGTGGTGTTTTGTTTTGTTTTGCTTCCAAAGCCATTATAGGCGTTCACATTTATTTCACCAAAAAAATGCAATTTCCTCTAGTATGCATGTTTTGTTTTGTTTTGCAGGAAATGTGCCGTACTACTGTATATGTGTGCAATGGATAAGCACTTTTTTATCTGAGAAAGAGCATCACAAACCAAAGTAAGGAGGAGGGGTGGTGCAAAGTAGGAGATGGAGGAATGGGCAAAGGACAATGCTCCTTGAAGGCTAAATTCCCGTTGTTGTTGTTGTTGTTGTTGTTGTGTGCCTTCAAGTCATTTCCAATTTATGGCAACCCTATGTTCAAAGGGTTTACCTTTGCCTTCCTCTGAGGCTGAGAGAATGTAACTTGCCCAAGGTCACTAAGTGGGTTTTCATTCCTAAGTGTAGATTTGAACCCCAGACTCCAGAATCATGGATTGAACCATAGCAGTTAAAGTGTGCTGGCCAAGTGCCATAATAAATATTCATTCAATAGCAGTTAAAGTGGAATCATACCACTACCCTGTTTCCTTGAAAATAGGACATCACCTGAAAATAAGACCTACTAGAGGTTTTGCTGAGTTCCAAAGTAAGCCTCCCCCCAAAGTAAGACCTAGCAAAGTTTTTGTATATAAATATATATACAGCACATAATAAATTTTATTTATTTATTTATTGTTCAACAATAAATGGGAATTCTTCTTCATGGAAAAATAAGACATCCCCTGAAAATAAGACCTAGCGCATCTTTGGGAGCAAAAATTAATATAAGACACTGCCTTATTTTCAGGGAAGCACAGTATAACTATATAGTGTGAATGGTCCCCGGGTAAAAGCCTTGTGTCCTGTTAGATCCAAGGACCATTTCATCCCCTTCCCTTCCCTTCTCCATGTGCAGTTCAGGGCATTTATGTATCAAAATGACCTTCCACTGATGGATTGGTCCTCTTTGGACCAAGCTAAAAGAAGGCGCTCAGCATGGAACCCCTGTCGCTTCCTCTGTATGTGGCCAGAATTTAGACAGATGAGTAATAAATCATTAACAAGAAAAAGAGACAGACAACAAGAGAGATGGCAAAGTATCCCAACTGACAAAGAAACCATGGGGTTTGAGAAGCAAAACTGAGATGGAGAGCAGCGCGTTCCAGCGTCAATCATGTTCCAGCGTCAGATCTTGTCTGGCATCATGTCGAGAACGCTCCAATCTGCAGAGTTCTGATCAATTGTACACAATCTTGGATTCGGGTGCATTGAAATGAAAGAGGCACCGCACGACGTTGACACCAAAAGGCACCTCCTGCCAGAGTTACCCTGCCAAGAAAAACAACAGAGCATGACTTTCTCAGGGCCATCTGGAAGGGTCGTATGAAGAGTCGCCTCTCCAGCTAGACCCCTTTCAGCCAGTCCAAGAAGGATGCACTGCCTTGGCCTCTGCAGCCTGGTGCTTTGGCGATGGATGGCACCACAGTTCATTTCATCTCCAGGCAGCAGTGGGTGATGGGGAGTGCAGTCCAACAAATTGGGTAGGAAGGCAGTACAGTTTACTCTCCCTATTTGCTGGGGTTGGGGGCACTGAACCCCCATGAAAGTGGGAAAATGCAAATAAAATTAAAAAACAGTATTTTCTTACTTGAGAGAAGCCCTCCCTAGGAATCTCTAGGTCCTCCAGTGCAACTCTGTGGTCAACATCCACCCTGCTCTGATTACTTTGCTAGAGGAGCGGATTATAAATAAACATTATTATTATTATTATTATTATTATTATCCACCAGCCATTGGCTATAGAAGCTTTTTTCTTTTAATGTTTGAAGAAAACCCAACATGGAGTCATGCCTCACTGGTGCGGAAGCCACCAAGCTGCCAGGGCAACTGCAGTCAATTTCTGCAAAAGTTTGACCAAAGCTTCAAATCCTAACAAGCCATTACCGGCTCAAACTACATTAGGGGGAAAGAAACACACCTTGGCTTTCTCTACTTTTGTTCTAGAAAATGCACATTTTAAAATTACTTTTGTCCAAACATAATTATGATATACATAATCAGCTTGGGCCTGGCCTTGATGGACAAAGTTTGAGCCGGCCGAATTGCAGGGGGCATTGCTGGGTTTGGTACACCTTTCATGGCATGAAGCAAATTTTAATACAGTGGTCCCCCAGGTTGCGAAAGTAATCCGTTCTGGGATTACTTTCGTAACCCGGAAGTGTTTCGCAACCCGGGGGACTGCATTTTCGGATGCACAACGTGCCGGAGCGCGCTGTTTTAAAGGGCCCGGGTTGCTTTTTTTTCCGCAACCCGGGGATTTTTTCATAGGCCAGGGCCATTTTTCCGGCCCCGGCCATTTTGGGTCCTGGGGATTTCGTATCCCAAGGGATTCGTATCCTGGGGGACCACTGTACTTAGGATAGACAAACGTTTGTTTCAATCATATCAGAAGTGAAATCATCAACCAAGGCAATGTTGGGAAATTTCCCAGCATATAACATATAAAAGAGGCCCTAAATACCCTTAAGACACCAGCTTGAAGGCACACGGACACACATGGCCAAGGAATGAAAGACAGGCTCTTCAAACCAAATAAGGGGCAGTGGTACGGCAAGTCATTTCTTGTTCTCTTTCTTCTCCTGCAGAGAGCAGTGTTATGCCAAATAAAGTCATTATTATTGACAAAAGTGCTTTGGTTTTTCAGCAGAGCAGTTTGGTTCCCTTGAGAAACAAACTAGATTATGGTAAATTTCTGTTTTGTGTGCCATTGAGGTCATCGTTTCTCATTCAAAAGATCTGTTGAAACATTTGGCGACAAAAAGGCTTCAGTGTGCCTGGCTGCAACACTAACGTCCTCCGTATTCCTTGTTTCTGCATTACCTTCTGCCACAAATACTGCTTACATGTCCTATATAATCCATGAGGATGAGGGTAATTTAATTCTGAATGTCTGTAAATGGCTTCTATGTCAGTGAAGCAGTGGACCTGCTCTGGGTTTTAGTGCAAACTGTAGATGAGCAGTCCAAGGTGCAGAATATATCCTGAAAATAAGTTGGAAACTTAATTTACAGAGTCTTAAATCACTATTCCATTTTTAAGACTCTCGAAATTAAGTTTCCAATTTATTTGAAGGGATGTCATAATGAGGAGGGAGCAAGCTTGTTTTCTGCTCCTCCAGAGAATAGGAAACAGAGCAATGGATGCAAGCTACAGAAAAAGAGATTCCACCTCAACATTAAGGGGAACTTCTTGACAGTAAGAGTTGTTCAAGAGTGGAAGACACTCCCTTGGAGTCTGGTGGAGTCTCCTTCTTTGGAGGTGTTTAAACAGAGGCTGGATGGTCATCTGCCAGGGATGCTTTGATTGTGAGTTCCTGCATGAAAGGGGATTAAACTGGATGGCCATTGTCGTCTCTTCCAACTCTATGATTCTATGATTCCCCTGAGGCTGAGAGAGTATGACTGGCCCAAAGTCACCTAGTGGGTTTCATGGCCAAGCTGGTAATCAAAACCTGGTCTACAGAGTCTTAGTCCAACACTCAAACCACTACACCACTGTCTTGTTTGGCTGTCTCATTTGCCGCCTTGAGTCCCTTGAGAAAGGCAGAGAAAGGCAGAAGATAAGGTTATTGTTATTGTTATTTTAGGTAAGGCACTTATTTTGCTCACCCCAGCCACATCTCTGAAGAGGTGTAGGGACTTCACTGCTGGATTTTTGTCCTGGTCCTAAACCAGTGTCTGTCTTCAGTAACTTAATCCAGACAGGACAGAGGTGCTCCTGGGCATTCGGAAGGTGGATCAGGGAATAGGGATCCAGCCTGTGTTAGATGGGGTCACACTCCCCCTCTTAGACTCAGCTTTGAACTTGGAGGCCCAGGTCTCTGCTGTGACGAGGAGTGCTTTCGCACATTTAAAACTTGTGCGCCAGCTGCGCCCGTTCCTTGAGAAGCCAGATCTGGCCACAATGGTACATGCCTTGGTTACATCCCGTTTGGACTACTGTAATGGGCTCTACATGGGGCTGCCTTTGAAAAGTGTTCGGAAAATTCAGCTGGTTCAAAGAGGTGCTGCCAGGCTGTCAACAGGGGCAGATTACAGAGACCATACAACGCCCCTCTTGAAACAGCTCCGTTGGCTGCCAGTTTGTTTCTGGATACAATTCAAGGGGCTAGTTGTCACCTATAAAGCCCTACATGGCACAGGTCCACACTATTTGGCAGACCATTTCTCCTGGTATGAACTGGCCCGGACTTTGAGATCCTATGGAGAAGCCTTTCTCTCTGTCCCAACGTCATCACAAACACGGTTGGTGGGAACGCAAGAGAGGGCCTTCTCGGTGGCTGCCCCTAGACTCTGGAACTCCCTGATCTCCCAGGGAATGGATCAGAATGGCTCCCTCCTTCATGGCCTTCTGTCAGCAGGTTAAGACCTACCTGCTCACACAGGCGTTTAAGGAATTGTTATGAGGACAGGCGGGGATGTTGAATAATTTTTTTAAATTGTACTGTTTTTAATGCTGTGAAACTGCTCTGAGTCCTACTCCTGGGAAAAGAGTGGGATACAAATAAATATAATAATAAATAAATAAATGTATTCCATCTTTTGAATAAACTATCCAGGTGCTAAATCGATATTGGAGGTAGAGTTTAGCACTTTGGATAGCTCCTTTATCAAGGTGGAATAAATCCCACCCTGGATGCACAGCACCCCTGACATGGAGCCTGTCTTCCTTGCCTCATCCATATACTGGGAATGGGGGACAATCTTGCAACAGCCTTATTCGGCAACCATCCATAGCAGGAATCATCTCCACCATCCCAGCAGAGCAGGACTCAAGTCTGTTGGCATGCAAATGAAACTCACCACCCAGCGCAGACATGCAAGCCTGGCGTGTAAACACAATTTCATCAGTGTCAGTTGGAGGCAATTTTGTGACTGATTTGCTTCTTAGCATAAGGAGGTACTGACTCAGGTTTGCGCTTTTCAAAAAGGAGAAAATCCACAGAGGATAGATGTGCATCGCAGAATTGAAACAGCGGCAGATGAGCTTGCTCAGCGAAGTGGTACATCAACTCTTTCTTCTCAATAAGTCACCATCATCTCAGCCACAAAGGGTTGTTTGGTATTCTTGTGTACCTCATTCGAAACGGTCCTGCCCTTTCAAATTGGAGGAGGAGACGTGAAACCATCTCATCCCTTGGTTTGTGCTCATCACAATGTGTAGGAGGGGAAGCAAGACCAGAATATGCATTACTGAGTTGCAACAAAAAAAGGCTGACAACTATGATATAATTGGAAAACAGGTTCCCCCCACCCCCAACAGCATACGGATTATGATTATTTTATTATGGAATGCCAATAGAAGTTGAATGTTTTAACCCTTGCCAACTTTATATATCATTGCCATTTAAGAAAAACAGACTTCAAGGGTCCAAGTCACTCATTGATCGTAGGTTCTTTAGCTACTGCTATTGCATCGTTGTAGTGAGGGAATGGTCATGATTTGGCTGAAATTGTTAAGGATCAAGCTGGTTTCATGAATTTCATAATTTCCCCGTTTAATCATTATGTGTCCTGATATCATGGATTTATATCCACAAATCTAGAGCCAAAAGGGATCTTGCTAGGAAAGAATCCTATGACACCCAAATGAATAAAAAGTGTGATTTTTTTTAGAATACTGCCAAGGCCAGCCAACGGGGAGCACAATGTGGGTAGCAAAGCCTTTAGGGAGACAGTGAATCCACTTTGCATTAATATACTGGGAGAAAGGCAGGATATAAGATAATAATAATCTGAAACTCTTGGTGGAAATGAGTTCTATTAAAATTGGGGCTACATCTCAGAGCAGATTTACCACTCCACATGGAAGCCCCCAGCCCACATATCTGCAAATGGATATGAAGGGTTAGAGAAGAATCAAGAAGTCAGTTTGCTGTAGTGGTTTGAGTGTTGTGCTACAACTCTTGAAACCAGGGTTCGATTACTTGCTTGACCATGAAACCCACTGGGTGCCCTTGGCCAAGTCACATGCTCTCAATGGCAAGCCTCCTCCGAACAATCCTTGCCAAGAAAACCCCATGATGGATTCACATTAAGATCACTGTAAAGTCAGAAGTGGCTTGAAGGATTCACGCAACATCAAAAAAGAGAGGGATCTAAGTCCTCACTGTCCTGATGGCCAGAATGCTGTTCTGCATCTCGCTGGACTTAATTTTTTCCATGGCAGCCTTAGCTCCCTCGTCATGCGGCTCTAGCAACTGTCTCAGGCGTACAGTCTCTGGCTGGGCATGGCCTCCAGATTTAAAATGTGTGGGTTATAAAAAAAAAGCCCCAACAGTGACATATCGACAAGTCTGTAAAAGCTGGAGATAGAGGCTTGGGCGTGGGGGCGGGTTTCTCTTGGGCGGCCACTCGATGAGTTGTTGCTAAGCAAAGAGAATCCACCGGATGCGCTCTTGACAAGGGTTTCAATATACCAACCCCGGTATGTATTCTTTTCACTAAGGTCAGAGACTTGAGTAACGCCACATGCCACCTTATCCATCATATTTGCCTAATCATCACTGGTATAAGTCTAACATACAGCTCCGATTTTTCGTCTCTCCCTCATTATACAGGATGTCCAGGATTCGTACATCATAGTGACTCCTATGATGCCTGGCTACCGTATTGATGTCTTATGCATGCATATGTTCCTCCTATGGAAGTGGCTGGACATTTTTGTCTGGTGTGGAGTATCTGCATTCAGTTCAAGGTCACAAACCCAGGTTGTGGGTCATGCAATGGTACATACCCATCGCACATGGATCGCATAGATGGATGAAATGTACACATGCATTTGGTTGTGCATTCCCTTGGGCACTTGGTCTCTTGCTTCAGTTGTGCAATGTTGCCATTCAGCCCAAGGTTGGTGCAGCCCAGTTAAAGCACAGCTCTGCAACAATGATTGCACAACTGTGCATGAAGCAACTTACAGGGTGTAAAATGGATGCGGGATGTTGGCCTTATTCCATTTTGGTATCATTCGTATTTATCCTAGGTCCTGTAATCCAGCTGGCTTCTACTTGGTCCTTGTTTGCTTTTTTTGGAGAGGTGACAACCCTGAGCTTTCATGGTTGCATTTCCACTCTGAGGGTTGGCCTAAACTATGATGGATCTCTCCAAGATGCTAAGGCCTGACCGCCCCCAAAAAAGAGAAAAGTTCAAGCTGAAAGTGCTCCTTTAAAAGTCAAACCAAAACCCAGCGCTAGTGCATTTACTTCGCTGACATGGATACCACCAACCGTCCCTGGTGGGCGTTGATCAATGTCCTCTCCACTTCGTACCCACTACACTTTCCCATTAAAAAAGACAGAAAGTCTTATTTTGGGAACAGATTTCCTACTAGTTGGCTTTCTTGAAGAAAGATAACCTAAAAATGGGATTTGCTGGCATGGCTGAAGCTTCGAAGCAGCAACCCGACTCAGCCGAGTCAAGAAATAAATTGTCCAGGAGTCATTGTCGAAATGACTTGGGTACGGTTCAAATTCCAGGAGGACATTTTGGCAATACGTTACTTTCTCCTGACGCGCCTCTTCTTGTTAAATTGGAAAATAACTTACATGGGATATTGAATGGCTCTTCATTCTACAGAAAGGATGCCGCACTTCTCATCTGCCCTTTTTTTAAAAAGAAGCTGTAAGCGGTCATCATAAAAATGATTTCAGGAGAAAGACCTGCCAGTGGCCGGGAAATCATTCATGACTGAGGCACCTGGCAACCATCTTAGAACTGTCTGCTGCTCAAAATTGGTGGAAACCTTGATGAAAAATGCCTTCTTCTATTCAGGTCTATGGGTCTGTTAGACTGGGTCCAATTTTTTGGAACAACGTTCCCTTCAAAAGCTCTCTGTGGGGGCCATGCATGCCATAGCCTTTTGCATTTGAAGGTACACTGCCTCCAAGAAGAGATGCTCTATTGGACCACAAAGACACAAGGACAGAAGCTGCAAATAAACGGAGGTGGTCATTCTTTGGACATAGCATGAGATAATTTGACTCACTGGAAAAAATAATAAGGCTTGGTAAAGTGGAACACATGAAAGCCAGCAAGGCGTAGTGGTTTGAGCATTGGACTGTGAATCCTGGGTTTGAATCCTGGCTCAGTTATGGAAACCCACTGGGTGACCTTGGGCAAGTCATACTCTCTCAGCCTCAGGACAAGGCAATGATAAACTTCTTCGGAAGAAATCTTGCCAAGAAGGATAGAGTCACCATAAGTCAGAGTTGACTTAAAGGAACATAAGAAGAAGAGGAAAGAGGAAGGCTGCATTACAGTTGGATTGATGCTCTCAGCGATGCCACCCTTCTGGGTTTGCAAGACCTGACCAAGGTGATGGAGGACCAGGGCTCATGGAGATCTCTCTTTCATTGGGTAACTTGAACCCAACTTTTTTGGCAAATGGCAACGAACAAGGCTCCTGTTAGCCACTGTTAGGACCAAGGCAAGGCTGGCTGTTTTCAGCACCAGGGAGAGCAACACAAAGGGAGCAAAATGATGACTTGTATGATGTAGATCTGAGAGTAGGCCATTTTTCTAAAAGTAACAGGACAGTGGCTGAACTATCAGAAAGCAAAAGGGTCAATCATAGAAAAATGTTTTGGTTTTTCGAATATTTCAAATTTCAGAAATCCATATAAGAGAAATTCAACCTGTGGTTCTCGGTGATTAATATAATAATAATAATAATAATAATAATAATAATAATAATAATAATAAATATTTTTATTTATACCCCACTCTTCAGCCAAAGCTATCAGAGCGGCTTACAATTTGTTAATCGGACATTTCCCTGCCCTGGTTCTAATCAGGTTAGGACCTACCAACGTATATGTCAACTGGGACCTCTCCGAAAAATGTGTTTTCCTCTATTTTAGCACATTTTCATTAGTCCTAACTGAGACATTGTCCTACTATTGCTCTTCAAAGATTCAGTTTTCTAAAGGACCGGCTACTTGAGCTGTCATTGTTTCTCTAGAAAACTTTGCACCCCCTGTATCCATGGGATTAACTTTGATCTACCACCAACTGGCATTGACCATTCAAAAAGAAAAAGGAAAGAAAAGAGAACGGGGAACATCAAAGCATTGTTTCCAGAGGAGTGTATGTATAATACCTCAAATTTTGACAAAGCAAACTTTATTTCCAGAATGTTGTCTGGAATGGTGAAATTAAGTAAACCAGATGGCAAATTGTTTCTGGTTGCAGATGGCAAACAATTTCATCCCTCCAGGCAGGTTTCCAGTCCTGGTCTCTCTCATATATATATATATATATATATATATATATATATTATACACATACATATATCCTCTCTGTGTGTGTAGATCTAGCTATGAAATGTTTACTCTGGGTTTTAGTTTGAAGCTTTAAAAAGTTGTCCAAGGTACTCCAAGGTACAAGTTGTTCATGTTACCCAAACAAGTTCAGCTTGAATAGAATGATAGAATCATAGAATCATAGAGTTGGAAGAGACCACAAGGGCCATCCAGTCCAACCCCCTGCCATGCAGGAACTGTCCATCAAAGCATCCCCATTGACAGATGGCCATCCAGCCTCTGCTTAAAGACCTCCAACAAAGGAGACTCCACCAAAATCTCCAAGGAAGGAGTGTGTTCCACTGTCGAACAGCCCTTACTGTCAGGAAGTTCTTCCTAATGTTGAGGTGGAATCTCTTTTCCTGCAATTTATATCCATTGTTCCGCATTCTAGTCTCTGCACCAGCAGAAAACAAGCTTGCTCCCTCCTCAATATGACATCCCTTCAAATATTTAAACAGGGCTATCATATCACCCCTTAACCTTCTCTTCTCCAGGCTAAACATCCCCAGTTCCCTAAGGCGTTTCTCATAGGCCTTCATGGTTTCCAGACCCTTCACCATCTTAGTTGCCCTCCTTTGGACCTGCTCCAGTTTCTCCACATCCTTTTTGAATTGTGGTGCCCAGAACTGGACCCAGTATTCCAGGTGGGGCCTGACCAAAGCAGACTAGAGCGGAACTATAACTTCCCTTGATCTAGACACTATACTTCTATTGATGCAGCCTAAAATTGCATTGGCCTTTTTAGCTGCCGCATCGTGCTGTTGACTCATGTTCAGCTTATGGTCTACTTGGACTCCTAGATCCCTTTCACACATAGTTTCATTCAGCCAGGTGTCCCCCATTTTATATCTGTGCATTTCATTTTTCCTCCCTAAGTGCAGAACCTTACATTTCTCTGTGTTGAATTTCATTTTGTTAGCACTAGCCCAGCTTTCTAGTCTATTCAGGTCATTTTGAATGTTGATCCTGTCCTCTGGGGTATTAGCTACTCCTCCCAGTTTAGTGTCATCTGCAAATTTGATAAGTATGCCCCCAATTCTGTCATCCAAATCGTTAATAAAGATGTTGAATAGCACTGGGCCCAAGACAGAGCCTTGTGGGACCCCACTGGTCACTTCTCTCCAGGATGAAAAGGAACCATTGTTGAGCACCCTTTGGGTCCGGCCGGTCAACCAATTACAAATCCATGTAACAGTTAACTTGTCTATCCCACATTTTGCAAGCTTGTTTGCAAGAATGTTGTGGGGAACCTTGTCAAAGGCCTTACTGAAATTGAGGTAAACTATATCCACAGCATTCCCTTCATCTACCAAGCTGATAATTTTATCAAAAAAAGAGATCAGGTTCATTTGGCATGACTTGTTTCATCCTTAAAAGTTCATCCTTAAAAGTTCAGGTCCAAACTCAGAGCGGATTCCCTTTTCCATTGCCAGCCATCAGCAGTCACTGCATTTAGCATCCAAGTTTGAGAACAATTCTGAACATTTCTAGCAGAACATATTTAGTACATAGGAGCCATCTAAGGCTCTGAATCGATTTGAGATGGAGGTTTCTGTACCTTGGATAGATTATTTAAAATTCAGACTAAAACCCAGAGTAGATTCTCTCCCTGACCCTGCCATGCAAGTAAAACCAGCCAACACTGAGGAAATTCTTTGGAAAATGCCAAAGCCAATGGATTTAGGTTGGAACAAGGAAAAGTCATATATCCCTTCAAGGGCACGCAAACTATGAACCCATTTAATTCTACCATTCTTGTCATTCTTGGGTTATAAAAAGCAATAGCTTCTTATTGATTCTACGACTATCGTAACTCATTGATAAAGCTCTAGCTTTATGGCCAGAGCAAATTTCTGTGCAACGCATGACCGTAAATGCTTTTCTATATTTATACCAGCATGGGCTTCATAAATACGAACATCTCAACCTTACCCAACAATAATGGGCCAGGCATAATTGGTTGCCTCTGGTGATAAACCATTTATTTTTGTGGCTTGATCATGCTCTGAACTGAAAATTAAATGGACTGAGAGAAAAACCTATTCACAGTGCACTTGGAAGCTGTCTCACACAGGGAACATGGGAACTGGGATAAACATGAATGAGAGAGGAATAAGGCTAACATCCGCATCCATTTTGCACCCTGCAAATTGCTGCATGCACACTTGTGCATTCATTGTTGCATGGTTGTGCATTAATTGGGCTGCACCAACCTTGGGTTGAATAGCAACATTGCACAACTGAACCAAGACATCAAATGCCCAAGGGAATGCACAACCAAATGTACATGTGCATCCATGCATCTATGCACAATGTATATCCATGTGTGCTATGTATGTACCATTGCATGACCCATATCTTGGCTTCTGTAACCTTGAACTGAATGCAGATATTCTGCATCCGACAAAAATATCCAACCACTTCCATAGGGGAACATATACATACATAAGACATCAAGGAATGTCCCTGAATTAAAGGTTAGAAAGCTTCTTCTTTTATATATATTAAACCAAAAAATTGTGTTATTTTAGGGGTTTGAACCCTTCCTAAAGACAGAAATGTGTGCATTGTGTGGTTTATGGATGTGGATAATATGTTACTTTTACAGAGAAACAGCTCAATTGATATCAATACTTTCATTTGGTATTTCAGCAGAACATAAAGTTGTACATAGCTACTGCCTCATTATCAATCTTTCATATCATGAATTTCGACCATCTTTTATTGCTGTTTTGAAAGCCTTGCAACACTAGACAACAGGATTCAAGGGAAAGAATATCTGCTATTATTCATTCCCAGATGGAAGAACAGGTTTCATGAGAGCTACATGACCCTGTCCATACACAGGATCAGAAAGAATTTGGGTTGCATAGGAATTATTCTGCAGAGAACAAGAAACACATGGGGGATTTTTGATGCAAAAATCCAGTTTTCTGTTTAGAATTTTTTTTTTCAGAGAAAACATGGGTGAGGGTTGAACAAAAAGACACAAGGCCAGAATTTTGTACAGAAGTTATTTCTGAACAAGTATTCCTGCATGGCAGAATTGGGTTGAACTGGATGGCCCTTGGGGTCTCTTCCGACTCTGCAGAATAATTCCTGTGCAAACCTGGAGCAAAATTCTTTCTGATCCATTCTCTGTCTGCTCAGGGTCTCCTGATTTTCAGGAAACCTGTTTTTCCACTTGGGAATGAATAATTGCAAATATTCTATGATAGCAAGTGGACTTACATTTGAGGGAATTAGAACTGGGCATTTGTTTAACATCTGTCTTGTAGCCGGCAAAGTGCCTGGTGCACAATGGATATGTCACTAAAAGAATGCCAACCAGCGCCGATATTTAGCAGAAGAGTAATGCATCACAACCACCATGGAACTTTGTAAGCGTGGATTTACACAATGCAACTGGGATGGCAGGTCTTGGCCGGAATAATGATTGAAAAAACGTCTTCTTCTCATAAAATTGCATATAGACAATTAATTCTGTGTGCAAAGACTTTTGTCCCCATAGAAGTCCCCCTTTCCAATATGAATTGGCACAGCGAATCCACTTTACAATGGGATATTTATTGAAAAGATTCCATCCACTGTCCATTAGACTGCAGTTTTGGCACAGAAATAATTCAGCATCTTCCTTCCTTTTCTTCTGCCTGTTGTTCTGCATTCAAGCAGTAAGAGCTTGGCTGACAGATGCTAAAAGCGCTCACTTTGTACCAATTACCCGGCTCTTTAGTGTGTGTCATTTTCTCTTAGAAGTCCTCATAACGGGTTTGTTTGAATTGTTATTACAGCATCCAGAGTCGACACATCGCAAAATAATACCAATAGTTCCTCGCCCACCAAACGGCGGTGGCTGGTAGAGAGCATTCTGAACCCCTTTCTGGGTGTAATCGCTTGCCTCTGCTGGTTTTCAATATAAAATACAAAAGGGGAAAGAGACGGAGAGAAACGAAGCCCTCTCCTCTACAGCTTATTGCAAATGGAAATTTTGCAAGCTCGGTTACTCGCCCGCCTTTTTCATTGCAATTGTTACAGATTGTAATTCCAGCTCGGAGGATTTGGCAAGAGGCTGGAAATGATCTCTCTTGTTGCTGAATGGCAAGGGTTGTTGTGCTCCATCAGCCAGCTTTGTGTCTGTCTGTTTGTGTGTACACAACAGGGGTAGGCATATTGCAGCTTCTAGGCGTATTGCAGCCTCATTTGTGTCCTCTGAAGTCTCCACTAGTTCTTCAAAGCCTTCTCAATATTTCTTTTTTAAAAAAAATTCATTGGAGGCTCAGAGACTCACATGGACCCAACCCACCTCAGAAAAATCCCCAAAACCCATACTGCCCCAAACCTCTCTCTTTTCCTCTGCAGGCCCTCCCAAAATGGTGGCAGCAACGGATGCAAAGTTGCTTCCTGTAACCATTTTGAGAGGGACTGCAGAGGGAAATGCAAATATCTGGGCTTGCTGCAGGAGATGTGGCCCAGATTGCATACAGCTGTCCTTTCCTGGAGTACTTACATATATGGGCTGCCATTATATTGGTGTCTTGCGGATGCATACTTTCTCCAACAAGCAGATGCAGGGCCTTTTCATCAGCATCTTTGCCCTCCTCTCCTGAGCAGGGCAGGCTGGTCTTGCACTTCTCATGGTCACTACGAGGCATGCGCCTGATGTGCCAATGACAAAATGTTTGGGAAAGTAAATGTGTTTTTTAAAAAAGGGAAGCCAACTTTTGCTATGTCTGAGGTTGGAGGAAAGCATACCAGAAAAAGACATGTAGGACTTTATCGCATGCACTTTTAAAACCGTTTTGGGCACAGGGATGGGATGGACGAGCGTGAACGGATTTTACCGCACATGCAAGCGTCCTCAAAAAGGTCCCTCTACCCAAGCCGTCCCTGTTCAGTGCCGGCGGGTGCCATTTTGTCTGGACGGAAGTCCTCCAACTAGAACATTTAATGCTTCTTGGCACTGGACAGGGACGGGTGCTGGAATGGGACCTTTTTGTGGATGCTTGCGTGTGTGGTAAAATCCGTTCACACGCGCCCCCGCAAGTCCTGTACTTGTCCCCAAAACAGTTTTTAAAGTGCATGCGATAAAGTCCTTAGTGCCACTCACTTGCAGCAACCAGTCAATCCTCAATGGTACACACAGACACATATAAACAAACATGCTTGGCCTTCTTTTTCACATTTGCTGTTCTTTGCAGGCTGATGTACCTTGCACCTCTCTTGAGCAACTAATACACACATCTCTGGGAATCTTGCTCCACCATTTGAAAACCATCACCATGGCCTCATCTAGCTAAGAATGATAGAAGCTGTAGCCCTGTATTTATGGAAATGTCTCCCATTGGGGAAGGCTGAAATAAAACCAGTTCCCAAGCAAATATGAAAAATATAAAAATGGAACATTACTAAGAGTCTGTCTAGTGGCAGAGCCTCCTTCTTTGGAGCTTTTTAAACAGAGGCTGGATGGCCTTCTATCATGAGTGCTTCATGACATCCCTCTTTGGGGGATAAACTATAGGCTTTGCAGAGCTCAAAGGATACCAGGGATAAGTCTCTCTGGCTTTTCTTCGCTAACGAAGATTCAGGAAGGACTCACCCCACGCTTTCTACAACTGCGTTGACGACTAAAAAGGCCGATCCAAGATAAACAAGTCCGGTTGCAGAGAGCACAGCAGAAAGACTCCTTGGGAGGTGTTTCCAAGTTGTGGTTCTTTCTGTGTTGTCATTCCTCTTCAAGACTCGTTCGGTGTGAGTTCTCGAATGAGGCTGCAGCATTGTGGATAGTGCATCTCCATGCCTCCTGATGTGAGGCCAGGGCAGACCATTGTTGGTGATCAATTTGGCCGAGCTTGAGATGTTGTTTCAGGGAGTCCTTGTATCTCTTCTTTGGGGTGCCCCTCTTATGCTGACCTGTGGTGAGTTCACCGTAGAGTACTATTTTGGGGAGGCAGTGGTCCTCCATCCTAGAAACGTGATCTGCCCAGTGCAGCTGCGTTTTCCATAGCATGGCCTCAATGCCGGTGATCCCTGCTTGTTCCAGGACAGCAACATTCGTCACATAGTCAGTCCAGTGTATGTTTAGGATTGTGCGTAGACAGCACTGACAAAAGTGTTCGAGGAGTCATAGATGTTGATGATAGGTGACCCATGTTTCAGGCCCATAGAAGAGAATGGACAATACAATGGCTCTGTACACATTGATATTTGTGCTTCGCCTCAGGTGTTTGTTACTCCAGACTCTTTTGTGAAGCCTTCCGAATGTACTATATGCCTTTGCTACTCTGTGATAGATTTCTTTATCAGTCTTAGCGTCTGAGGAGATGATACTTCCCAGGTAGGTGAACTCCTGTACGGACTTAAGCATAGATTTGCCGATGGTGACATGGGGGTGATAGTGCTCTTCCTGTGGGGCAGGCTGGTAGAGGACTTCCGTTTTCTTCAGGCTGACTTCCAGCCCAAACAGCTCTGCAGCTGTTGCAAAGCGGGATGTTAGGCACTGCAGAGCTGCTTCTGTATGCGCAACAAGGGTAGCATCATCAGCGAAAAGCAGCTCACGGACTAGATAGTTTAGAGTCTTTGTGCGAGCCTTCAGACGGCTTAAGTTAAACAAGCTACCAGCGGTACAGTAACATATATAGACGCCATCTTCTTCTTCAAGATCTGCCATAGCCCTTTGGAGCATCATGGTGAAGAAGATCGTAAACAGAGTTGGAGTGAGAACACAACCTTGTTTCACATGACAAGGGGGCGTCAGTGGAGAGTACAGCTTGGAAAATGGACTATTTTGTATACAACATCTCAGACAGAAGATGCAAACATCGCGCACACACCTGAAAGGCACTGGAATCTGGTGTCTCTAGTATCAGCTTTGGATTTTAGGCTATACAGTGGGCCCTTGGTATCTGCTGGGGTTACCTCCCTGGATACCAAAATCCATGGATCCTCAAGTCTCATTACATACAAAGGAGTATTATAATAATAATAATACTTATTATTATTATTATTATTATTACTACTACTACTACTACTACTACAGTGGACCCTTGGTATCTGCTGAGGTTTGGTTCCATTGGGTGACCTTGGAACCAAAATCCATAGATGCTCACATCCCATTACATACAATGGGGTATTAGTAGTAGTAGCAGTAGTAGTAGTTCATAGTATCCACTGGGGTTTGGTTCCAGGACCCCCATGGATACCAAAATCTGTGCATGTTCAGGTTCCATTAAATAAAATGGCATAGTAAAATGGTGTCCCAAATAGAAAATAGCAAAATCAAGGTTGGCTTTTTGGAATTTATATATATATATATATATATATATATATATTTGAATACTTTCAAGCCGTGGATGCTTAAATCCACAGACCAAAAAAAAATCCATGGATACAGAGAGCCGACTGTAGTTGAAGGGAGCTATCCAGGGTCTATCCCTCCAATAAGTTCAGCCCTTTGGGCATCTCCTTTATAGTTGCTATCATACTGACCTTGGAGCCGGCTGCCAACCTTCGTTCCTTGTAGATTCCATTCACTCGTTTCCCTTCTTCCATCAGAGAGATCCTTTAAAGTTCTCACCGGAACCCGGAGCGGATCCGATGCTCCGTTGCCTTCAGAGTCTCCAGCTTGTGCTGTCAAAAGAAATGAGGAAATTACCATGTGGGGAAGGGGAGCGACGCCGAAAAGTGGCTGGTGTTAATTTTGTACCTTTAATTGGGATCGTTATCCCCAAAAAAGACGTGATCATCATTTCATTTGCGAGCAGAAAAACGAAGCCTCGTGACAGAGGAGCTCATCCTTAGAGAGGAATACGTAAACAGATCAATCATCCTCATCCATCCCTACCATTTGCTTCTTCTTAATTTGCTCCCTTGATGATTGCCTACTGGCACCAAGGATGAATGGGCACCATCGCACATACGCCAGGTGCCAGCAATGACTAATGCAGGTACATAAATACTGAAACGCGTCTAAATATACCTTCTGCATTCCAGAGCCTGTTGTTGTTATTGTGTGCCTTCAAGTCATTGCCAACTTATGGTGACCCGAAGGCAAAGCTGTGATGGAGAACTGAGCAAGATTCGTTCAGGAGGGGGTGCCATTGCCTTCCTCTTAAAGCTGAGAGAGTGTGACTTGACCAAGGTCACCCAATGGGCAGGACAGAGATGGGCAAATTTAATGGAAGACGAAGATGGAATTAATGCATAATCCACAAGAATATGCCAGAATCAATGGCTGACTGTGGAATCCATAGAATCATAGAATCACAGAGTTGGAAGAGACCACAAGGACCATCCAGTCCAATTCCCTGCCATGCAGGAACTCTCCATCAAAGCATCCCTGATAGCCATCCAGCCTCTGCTTAAAGACATTCTCCACCAGAGAATGTTATGAGAATAGTATTAAAAATGCAAACCTTGGTCTCCAGAAGCTCTAGTCCAACATTCAGACCATTACAGCATGCTGGATCAGGTACCTTGACTATGTCCTTTTAAGTCTGGACTAAAAGCCAGAGTGGATTGACAGCTTCACTGGCACAGAAAAAATGTGTGTACCAGATGAAATCCACTCCTTCACCCATCAAAAAAAGTCCACAAGGCCTTGTTGGAAAACCTAAGCAAGCAGGCTAAGAAACATGGGCTGCGTCTGCATCTGCACTGCAGAAATAATGCAGTTTAACACCACTTTAACTGTCGTTGTTCCCCACGGAGATCCGTAGTTTTATGAGATGTTTAGCCTTCTCCGTCAGAGAGCTCTGGTGCCACAACAAACCACCAATCGCAAGATTACATAGCATGGAGCCATGGAAGTTAAAGCGTTGTCAAACTGCATTAATTCTTCAGCGCAGATGCAACCTTCCAGTCAAAAAATCTACAGGATGGGAAAGTATTTGATGTCATAGTTTTTGGTGAGGGTTTTTTGGGCTATGAGGCTGTGTTCTCGAAGAATTTATTCCTGACGTTTCACCAAAAGGTTAAATTTATTCGTAAATTTATTCGTAAACGTACATTTATTCCTGACGTTTGACGAAATGAGGAGTTTCTCTGAAGTTGCCAACCACAGCTGCCGGCGAAACGTCAGGAATAAACTCTTCTAGAGCACAAGCTCCTAGCCTGAAAAACCCACAAAAAAAAACTATGGATGCCAGCCATGAAAGCCTTCAGCTATTTCACTCCAGTTTGCCGGATTGTTGCATCTCTCTTTGGAGTTTATCACACGAAGGAAGTGGAAGTATAATTCAATGGCAATCTGAATGCAATCATAGGGTTTCACGTGATTGTGTGAAAGCTGATCACACACATTTTCGAGCAAAGGGAAGTCCTTCTGAACGCAATCGTGGGGTTTCATGTTATTGCGTGAGAAACTATCACACACAATTTCAGGCACTGGGAGGCAATTTCGGGCAATTCCGAACGCAATGCAGTGTCAATACGCAATCACGTAAATTTGCTGAACTAGCGAATTTACTCAATTCCGAACTGGCCTGACTTCCATTTCTTTCGAAATTGAGAGGCATTCCTCCTGTGTGATAAATTCTTTTGACTCAGATGGAAGGGCTCTCGGTGCAAAGTTTCGCACGAGGTGCCTTCCCGAAACAAGCCAGAAGATGTGCGGCTTGCTTGAGCACTGATATATGGTTTCTCCAGCGCAAAAGATTTGATGGGCAGGAGCAATGTTTGCGGTTTCCTTCCCTTCAACCTCCTCCCATTGCTCTGCCTGCCCCTTGTGCCCATATTTCATGCTAAGTGCCGCCAGTCATAAGTAGCATCCATCAGAGGTCGCATGGTGGAAGAGTGCGCCTCATCCTTCACGCACTGACACTAATTCTCTGTTTTCAAAAAGTAATGGCCAAGGCTTCGAACATTTATCTCTCTCCTGGAATCTCTCTCCTCTTTCCTTTCCCAATTTCAGCTACTTTGGATTCTTTGAATCATTATCTGCTCTTGAACAGGGTGGCAAGCAAAGTTACTTTTCTCAAGAAGTTTTTCCTTGCGGCATCTTGCTTTACTTAACTTGCATTTCTTTTTCTCGGAGAAAGTGCCTGGTGTCCTAGCTTTGAGAAGGAGGGAAGCTATAATATAATGTTAATAATACCTGTGAATAATTGTTAATTATTTAATTATTAATGGTTGTTTTAATAATTAAAATAATTATTATTACTGATGGGAGGGGTAGGGAGGAGTAGGGTTACAAAGTCATTATATGATTTTGTATTCATATTGTATTTTATTGGTTTATTTTAATGTAAGCCACTTTGATCAGTCGGAGGAGTGGGGTATAAATTATTATTATTATTATTATTATTATTATTATACCACACTACCATCACTGGGGGGCTGCATCTAGTAGAAATAATACTGTTTGACACCACTTTAACTGCCATGGCTCTATCTGAATCATGGGATTTGTAGTTTGATGAGGCACCAGCACTCTTTGGAAGAGAAGGCTAAAAGACCTAGCAAAACTACAAATCCCACGATTGCATAGGATGGAGCTACAGCGGTGTCCAACTGCATTATTTCTACAATGTAGATGTGCCCTAAGACCGTACATCAGGGTTGCATGCGACACCCATTGTAGTTGCCCCTTGTTGTTGTTGTTGTTGTGTGCCTTCGTGTTGTTTACAACTTATGGTGACCCTGTATCAGATCTCTCATGGGGTTTGCTGGGGCTGAGAGTATGTGACTCACCCAAGGTCACCCAGTTGGTTTTCAAGGCCAAGTGGGGAATTAAATCCTGGTCTCCAACACTGAAACTACTAAACCATGCTGCCCATTGCTTGCCATAAAACTCCATGTCAAAATGCCTCTACAACTGCACAAACATCTTTGGAAATACATTGGGAAAGCCATTGGAACATCTTAAGAAGAGCACAGGGCAACGTGTCCTCTAACAATTTCCATTCTCTGTCTCTGTGATCTGCTTTTGCCGCAAGAAATTGCTCAGAAACCTTTTGCGGATAAACCATGCCCAGCAAGCAAATTGCTGCACTCTTATGTTACCTAACTCATTCTGCTGTTTTGCCAGCTTTGAGGAGGGTTAAAAAATAAAATAAAATAAAATTGCACAGGGCTAAGCAACCCCCACTTACTCCAAATTTTGTTCAGGTAACCCTTGGGCTTGGAGCCGGTATGGCACTGTAGTTTGAATGTGGGCCTCTGACTCTGGAGGACCAGGGTTGGATTCCCAGCTCAGCCATGGAAACTCATTGGGTGACCTAGAGCGAGTTACACTCTCTCAGCATCAGGGGAAAGCAATGGCAAACCTCCTCTGAACAAATCTAGCCAAGAAAGATAGATTCACCTTCAGGTTGCCATACGTTGGAAATGACTTTAAAGCACACAACACACACACACATCCTTGCATCAGCAAAATCTCTGCAGGGTTTGCTCATATTCTTCAAAAGGGGGCATTGCAGCTTGCATTTTAGAAAGAGCAAGTTGAAACTCTTGTAGAAGTTGCGCTGCACTTCGCAACGCAACTGGTTCTTTCCCCATAAACCTATGCAAAGGTGTGACTTATACACAGCTTGGCTGATACCGTGCCTCTGGTTGGTATACATTTGAAGGTTGCAATTGACTTAATCTCCCGCTCAGTTCCTACCGTACTGTGGACTCTCTTTGTTTTCCTTCGCTGTCGCTTCCATCAACAAGACAAGGGCCACCCAAAACACAAGCGGAATTTAATCTCCTAAATTGAATTAGAAGACAACGGTTCCGAGCCGAGACATTCGCACGGATCGCTTGCAATCTTTTACGCAAACACACACACACACAAACAACTGACCCAGTTTGGCGGCGTTAATTGCAAAGCCGTGACAGTAAATTAACTTCATATGGGAAGCGCGACGCATGGCGCATCTTGATGAAGGAAAGACAGAGTGCAGAGCAAACAGAGCACAGTATCATACAGAACTATAAATGGACCGATACTTTTTTCCTGCCTCTCCAAATGCAAACAGGGCCAGGTGAAACTTTTGGGTTTATCCTTGGCACAATGACACAACATGTTTTGCTTTCCCCCCCGTAAAGGTAGAGGAGCAAACATGTGGATTTTGGGAAGTGCTTATGAAAAGCAAAGAGAAGTAACAGTCTCAAAGGTGATGTTCATGTGCAAAGAGAAATGGATGGATGAGAACTGAAAGAAGCCTGTGGAATGACCTGGCATTACAAGAGATCTGTTCCCTACTATTGTACAAGCCCACTGTGGGTGCATCCACACTGTAGTAGAAATAATGCAGTTGGACACCACTTTAACTGCTGCCATGCCTCCTAGGATTTGTACTTTGAGGAGGCACCAGCACCTTTTGGCAGAGAAGGCTAAAGACCTTGCAAAACCACAGATCCCAGGATTCAATAAGAGAGAGCTACGGCATGTAGGAGTTTATCAGACGACAGAAATTGGAGGTATAATCCAATGGCAATCTGAACGCAATCATGGGCTTTCACTTTATTGCGTATTGAAGCATCTCACGCAATTTCGGGCAAAAGGGAAGTCATTCCAAACGCAATCATGGGTTTTCCGTTATTGCGTATTAAAGCATCTCACGCAATTTCAGGCAATGGGGGGGGGGTATTTTCAGGTAATGGGAAGTCATTGGACTCTTTCAAACGGGGAGGAATTTCTCCCAACTCCGAATGGAGCCAATGCGGATTTATGTAAATTCGCTTGTTTAGCGAATTTACATGAACCCCTGCTCCGTTCGGAATTACTTCCCATTACCCGAAAATAACCCCCTCCTCCCCGAATTTGCATGCGAAGCTTTAATTCGCAATAAGGTAAAACCCATGATTGCATTCGAATTGGCTTCCCTCTTGCCCGAATTTGCGTGCGAAGAGTTAATTTGCAACAACATAAAACCCATGATTGCATTCGAATTGACCTTAAATTATACTTCCAATTTAGCCTTGTATGAAAGAGTCCATTCTGAACACATTCTGAATGCAATTGGAATTCGTGTAAATTCACTAAACTAGCGAATTCGCGTGAATTCGAATTGGCTCCAATTGGCTTCATTCGCAATAAAAAGAAATTCCTCCCATCTGATAAACTCCTTAAACAGTTTGCAGAGAGATCTTGTAGCACCTTTGAGACGAATGGTTACTTCTCTTTGCTTTTCATAAGCACTCCCCAAAATCCACACGTTTGCACCTTTCTTGGAAATGGAAAGCTCTTTGCCTTTAGAAGAAGAAGAAAGCAAAATGTAAACAGGAACACAAGAACAAGCCAAATGGGCAGATGTTGCCAAGTGCCAAGCAGCCCCTGGAGCTCCTGACTCCTAACAAGCTGCAAGACGCACAATGCACATCTTTCTCTCCTTTTCTTTGTAGGCTTCATCCCAAGGGAGCTCCTTTGCTCCCATCCAGGGCCTTGAATGATTAAAAAAGGTACCATGACCTGAACTCCTGAGTCAGAGATGCCAGCTTGCAAAGACCTTTGGACTCAAGGGAACCTAGGGCTGCAGAAAGGGATTTATCCTGGGCAGGTGCTGGGTATTCTTTGATCGATGTATTTTGAAAATGAAGGAAGTTGGCACTTTCAAAACTGACAGTAAGAGCTGTTCGACAGTGGAACACACTCCCTCGGAGGGTGGTGGAGTCTCCTTCCTTGGAGGTTTTTAAGCAGAGGCTGGATGGCCATCTGTCGGGTATGCTTTGATTGGGAGTTCCTGCACGGCAGGGGGTTGGACTGGATGGCCCTTGTGGTCTCTTCCAACTCTAAATTTCTATGATTCTATGATTCTATGATCATTCAAATAATGTCAAGCACGGTTGCTAAGCTGTATAAACTTTTGTAGTTTTTTGTGGGTTTTTCACCTTATCAGACGTCGGAAATTGGAAGTATAATCTAATGGCAATCCGAACGCAATCATGGGGTTTCACATTATTGTGAATTAAAGTATCCCACGCAATTTCGGGCAAAAGGGAAGCCGTTCCGAATGCAATCAAAGTATTAAAGCATCTCACGCAATTTCGGGCAATGGGGGTCATTTTTGGGTAGTGGGAAGTCATTCTGAACGCATTCTGAATGCAATGGGAATTCACGTAAATTCGCTAAACTAGCGAATTCACGTGAATTCGAATTGGCTCCAATTGGCTCCATTTTTTTTTTTCAGTCTCAAAGGGGCTTCAAGATTTTTCTACAGACCGATTCTAAAAGGGCTATATCTAGGGAATTAGTATTTCAAAATAGGGTGCAACACTTTTTAAAAAGCTTTAAAAGTGGACTTCTACCCTGTTTTGGGGTTTCTCTCCTTTCCCATATTTTTATTTTTTTAAAAATCTTTCTCTTAATTAAGTTTTCAAACATGAAACATACAAAGCGACCTCCTCCACTCAAGTCACACAACACATAAAATCGTATGCAGTGTAACTCTGGACACCATGGTTCAAATCCGGCTTTCCCATGTAAATGCATTGGGTGACCCTGGGAAAGTCACACTCTCTCAGCCTCAGAGCACATGGCAAACCCCCTCTGAAGAAATCTTGCCAAGAAAACCCCATGATAGGTTTGCCTGAGGGTTGCCATAAGTCGGGAATGACTTGAATGCGCACGACAACAATATACTAAATTACATAACTCTAAACTAAACTACACTTTCCCTATTCTGTCTGTGACTCCTGTGACGTATGGTCAAAATACAGTGGTCCCCCGGTTTACGAAAGTAATCCGTTCCAGCACCACTTTCGTAAGCCGAAAAAGTTCGTAACCCGGGGGACCACTGTAAGTATAGGAAAAAACTTTGCGCTATTTGAATTTCCTGCGGGTTTTTTTCCGGCCCCGGCTCTTTCGTACCCTGGGGTTTTCGTACCCCGGGGGATTCGTAACCCGGGGGACCACTGTAATTGCGAAGGAGTGTATCTCACGCAATTTCGGGCAATGGGAAGTCATTCTGAATGCAATCATGGGGTTTCACGTAATTGCGTATTAGAGTATCTCACGCAATTTTGGGCAATGGGGGAGGTCATTTTCGGGAAATGGGAAGTCATTCTGAACGCATTCCGAACGCAATCAGATTTCTCGTACATTCTCTAAACTAGCAAATTCACGTAACTGCGAATTGGCTCCATTCGCAATTGAGAGAAATTCCTCTCGTCTGATAAGGTCCTATGGTGATGGCTTTGTCGAATGGCTAAAACATGTTTTCTTTCTTTCAGTGACTCTCAAAGGTGCTACAAAATCTCTCTACACATGGATCCCCTAGATGCCCATCCCTTGCTCTTTTTGCAAAGGATGGAAACCCAGAGCATCTGGGAGGAATGATCAAGAGACACAGAGATCCCAAGAAAGAGATCTGTGGGACCTTCAAGCTTGCTTGTGCCCCTGGACCTTCACCATGAATCTGGAAGGGGAAAAAAAAGCAAAAGGCATCTTTGCCTGCCTTAGCATTTCAATGGTGAGAAATGACTTTTGGAGCCATTGGTGGAGCTCTCTTTGCAAAAGTGACTCTAGAGGAGGTGATGCTCCAAAAGGATGCATCTCAGCATCACTTTCCCCCATTTGCAAGCCCTGCCCCCTTTAATGCAAGCCCCTCCCACCATGCAACACACACACAACACACACACACACACACACAACTGGTGGCTTTCCTGCTGCTTGCTCTTCCATTATTCAGCCTTAAGAATTGCAGAGAAGCAGAGCAATAGGGAATGGAGCCCTTGCAAAAGCACCTGGAGAGACTTCTGCTTGGCACCTCCAGCAGGTAAAGGGATTTGTGGCGGGTCGAAACCGGGATAAAAGTGCAGCCACTTAAATAAATTCCGAGGCGTGCACAGCATTGTGGCTGGAGAAGCTTCAATACAATATCCCTCCTTCTGCAAGGGTTTGGTTTGTGGTTTTGCTTTTTTAAAATTTTGGAGATGGAAGGGAAAAGGGAAGGGAGGTGAGAAAGAGAGAGAATGCTGTGCTTTCGGAAGGAATTGGCTTTGCAAGCCTTTCCTGAACGCTTTCCCATTCCTTATCAAAGACGCCTGTTGCAATAGTCCTGTGTGACCTGGAAGCTTGCATCCTGAGCTGTCCAAAAGCACTGAGCTTTGGGGCAGGCAGGGGCTTTCTTAATCTTGGCTTTATCTGTAGAGTGCAAGGCATCCCTGAGATGCAGCCAGGGATAATAGCAAGAAGAATGGAAATAATAAGGATAGGGAAGGCATTCTTCTGTCTTCAGTTCTTCTGTCTGCAGCCAAGAATAACAACAATCATAAGGAGAAGGGTAAGGATGCCTTGCAATGTGCAGCCAATAATATTAACAAGAATAAGTTAAGTGGTAAGAAGCATGCATTGCAATGTGCAGCCAATAATAACAACAATCACAAGTTAAAATGGATAAAGCTAAATTGCAATGTGCAGCCATCAACAATATTGTTAAAGGATAAGGATGCATTGCAATGTGCAGCCACTAATAACAATAATATTAAGTTAAAGGATAAGGATGCATTGCAATATGCAGCCACTAATAACAATAATATTAAGTCAAAGGATAAGGATGCATTGCAATGTGCAGCCACTAATAACAATAATATTAAGTCAAAGGATAAGGATGCATTGCAATGTGCAGCTACTAATAACAATAATAATAAATTAAATGCTAAGGAGAAGGATGCATTGCAATGTGCAGCCAATAATAGCCATCATGACTTAAATAGTAAGGCTTGGGATACACTGTCCCTGCCTTCAGAGCCATGATGTAGCCAATATAATGATCATAAAGAGCAATGATGTAGCCAATAAGAACAGCAATCATCACTTAAACAATAAGGATACATTGTTCCTGAACTCAAGGCTGTGTTTTATTGGTCTGTTTGTTGGTTGGCCCCATTAGGATGCCTAAGCAAGGGGTTGGACTAGATGACCCCTGGGGAGCCCTTCCGACCGACTCATTTACGCAGCACCCCTGGTGCTTTTTTCCTTTGCTTCTGTGCTTCCCCAAAAAAGCACATCTTTCCATTGAGCCTACTCCGCCAACTCTCTGGGTTTGTAAAAGGAGATGCCTTTAAAAGGAGATGCCTCGCTCTTCTTGCCAAAGGGAGGCATGAGCTGTAAGTGGTAGGATGCTCCAAAGGGCATCCAGCTCATCTTCCATCATCCCCACCTTCCCGGCTCTCCCACCTCCCTAGTGCTGGTTTTAAAGGTAGTCCCTCTGGGTGTTTTATTTCTGCATTTGCCCTGGAAAGGAGAGGAATTGATGCTCAAAGTCTCAGAAGATAAGCAGGTAAGGAAGGAACCTGGAGAAGCAGAAGAGACCTGTCTGAAGGTCCTTTGACCTTGACCATAGGGAGCGATGGATGGATGGATGGATGGATGGAGAGTGAAGCTGGAATGGAAGGGATTCCCAAAAGGCTTAGGGAAAAGGACAGGGTTGGGTTTCTTAGGATCTTATCAGACGTTAGAAATTGGAAGTATGATCGAATGGCAATCCGAACGCAATCATGGGTTTTACGTTATTGCGAATTAAAGTATCTCACACAATTTCGGGCAAAAGGGAAGTCATTCCGAACGCAATCATGGGGTTTTACGTTATTTCGTATTAAAGCATCTCACGCAATTTTGGGCAATGGGGGGTCATTTTGGGGTAATTGGAAAGCATTCTGAATGCATTCCAAACGCAATTGGAATTGACATCAATTCGCTAAACTAGTGGATTCCCATGAATTCGAATTGGCTCCAATTGGCTCCATTTGCAATAAAGAGAAATTCCTCCCGTCTGATAACGTCCCTAACCTCTCCTGGAAGAAGAAGAAGAGGAAAGAGGGGGAAATCTGAGCCAGGACCAGGCAAGCAAGGTTACTTTTAATTCCGTTTTAATGGACTATTTTTGGATGCTTGTAATTGCACTGAGGTCTAGGAAAGCTCATGCTGCCAACTTCTTTCTTTCATCTTAGTCTCAAAGGTGCGACAAGATCTCTCTACATACTATTTTGTTGTTGTTTATTTAATATTGTAAGCCACCCCGAGTCCCAGTTTTGGGGAAAGGGTGGGACACCAATAAATAAATAATACAAATAATAATACAAAATAATAAATAATAAGTCTTTTCCCTAGATGCTCAATCCCTCTATTGTAGCAAATAACCATCAATATTCCCTGTCCCCAAGGATCCCTACAAGTTCCACACCCAAAGTGACAGTTCTCGAGTGCACCTGCAAACCAATGCGCACGCATGAACAAGACATCTCACAATGCCAAGCTTGCCATGTCCATTACTGTGCAACTGTGGGATATTTTGAACTTGTTGATAGTAGATTGTATTTGTTGTGTGCCTTCAAATAATTGCTGACTTATGGTGACCCTAAGGTGAATTTGTCATGGGGTTTTCTTGGCAGAATTTGTTCCGAGGACATTTGCCTTTGCTCTGAGGTTGAGAGAGTGTGACTTTTCTAGATCACCCAGTGGGTTTCATGGCTGAGTGGAGATTCGAACTCTGGTCTTCCAGAGTCCTGGTCCAATGCTCAAACCGCAGCACCATGCTTTTCCCCTCAATACGTCTTTAACCAGTGGAGCAGATATCCTCTTGCTTTAAAAATCAGCGGAGCCATGAGATTGCAGAGCAAGTAAAGGAAGGCAGTGGAATTAATCTTTATTTCAGCAACAGGTAAAAAGGCACATCTTTTGGCAATGATCCTTGGACAGATCTTAGAAAAGTTACTTGGGGGGGGGACTATAACTTCCACAACCACCACTACCCCAGCATAGTCAATGGCTATGCTGGCAAGGGGATTCTGGAAGAAATCATAGAATCATAGAATCATAGAGTTGGAAGAGACCACAAGGGCCATCCAGTCCAACCCCCTGCCATGCAGGAACTCCAAATCAAAGCATCCCCAACAGATGGCCATCCAGCCTCTGCTTAAAAACCTCCAAGGATGGAGACTCCACCACCCTCCGAGGGAGTGTGTTCCACCATCGAACAGCCCTTACTGTCAGGAAGTTACTCCTAATGTTGAGGTGGAATCTCTTTTCCTGCAATTTGTATCCATTGTTCCGCGTTCTAGTCTCTGCAGCAGCAGAAAACAAGCTTGCTCCCTCCTCAATATGACATCCCTTCAAATATTTGAACAGGGCGATCATATCACCTCTTAACCTTCTCTTCTCCAGGCTAAACATCCCCAGCTCCCTAAGTCGTTCCTCATAGGACATGGTTTCTAGACCCTTCACCATTTTAGTTGCCCTCCTTTGGACCCGCTCCAATTTCTCCGCATCTTTTTTGAATTGTGGTGCCCAGAACTGGACACAGTATTATTCCAGGTGGGGCCTGACCAAAGCAGAATAGAGTGGCACTATTACTTCCCTTGATCTAGACACTATACTTCTATTGATGCAGCCTAAAATTGCATTGGCCTTTTTAGATGCCGCATCGCACTGTTGACTCATGTTCAACTTATGGTCTACTTGGACGCCTAGATCCCTTTCACATGTGGTCTCATTCAGCCAGATGCCCCCCATCCTATATCTGTGCATTTCATTTTTTCGTCCTAAGTGCAGTACCTTACATTTCTCCGCATTGAATTTCATTTTGTTAGCATTGGCCCAGTGATTAAATGATGTTTTACCATTTTTTGGGCTTCGTTGCCCCTGTTTATTTATTGCAGTCTGTAAGCAGTTCCAGAATTTGGACTCTCTTGGCTTGTGTGTTCTTCCTCATTGTTAATTTTTTTTTGCCATCTTGACCACATTCTGATGTTGATCAACCACAGGTGTCCCGGTATTCATCCGTAAAATGTCAGAGAGTCTGCAACTTCCCTCTTTTAGTCTAAAAGGCATACAATAATGTGTACTTTTGATGCAAAATTATCATTTGTAAACTTGACAAAAACGTAATTCAGAAACAGAACAGACGTATGAATGAATATTGTCCTGACATGAAACAAAAGCACACACTTGACTTCCTTGTTCTTGTTGCTAGATTAACTCTTGTGAGCGATCCCAAAACCTCTCTGGCTTTGGAGAAGATCCCATTTTGGTTCATCCCTTCCATTTTCCTTTATTTCCTTTAATTTGTAGGAGAGGATTGCTGGGTGAAAAGAAAACATCTGCTTAATACATAAATAATTGCCAATCCGGGTTGCTAATTATCTTGATGCATCATGGTGCATCACAAACAAGGCAGCAGCTTAATGCATTAAAAAAAGATTTCTGCATTTGGACTACCAACAACATATTTTGATAAATATATGTTATGCCTAAATTCATTGCTGCTTCTTTCTCTCCCTTCTACAGAAAGAGGATGTTTGGAAATATTCCCTTTTCCCTTTCTTGATGTCAAGCTGGGACAAAGAGCATGGATCCGTTGTATTTCTCCTCCGTTTTTCTGGATGATGGCAATGTCTCCGTTTCAGCAAATGCGACAGATAATGAAACCCTCCCGGGTTTCCCTGCTTCTTCTGACATCCATTCCATCTTCATCCCAATCATTTACCTCCTGGTTTGTGCCATCGGACTCAGCGGGAACACCTTGGTCATTTATGTGGTTCTGCGATATGCCAAGATGAAGACGGTGACCAACATTTACATTTTAAATTTAGCCATCGCTGATGTACTTTTCATGCTTGGTTTGCCATTCCTGGCTACCCAGAATGCCATCTCCTATTGGCCTTTTGGGACCTTTATGTGTAGGTTAGTTACAGCTTTTGATGGCATTAACCAGTTCACCAGCATCTTTTGCTTAACTGTCATGAGTCTAGACCGCTATCTCGCCGTCGTCCATCCCATCAAGTCGACCAAATGGCGCCGGCCGAGGGTAGCCAAATTGATCAGCCTGGCAGTCTGGACTTTCTCCTTCTTAGTGGTCCTCCCTATGATCATCTTTGCTGATGTCCAGGAGACCTTTCATACCTGCAACATGAGTTGGCCCGACCCTGTTGAAATATGGTCTGCTGTATTCGTTATTTACACGTCCGTTTTGGGGTTCTTTGGACCTCTGCTGGTAATCTGTCTCTGCTACTTACTCATCGTCGTCAAAGTCAAGTCATCTGGGATCCGGGTCGGGTCCACAAGGCGTCGGCGGTCTGAGAGGAAAGTGACCCGGATGGTGGTCATCATCGTTGTCGTGTTTGTCTTCTGTTGGCTTCCCTTCTACATTGTGAACATTGTCAATTTGATATTCATCTTACCGGATGAGCCAGTCTCGGTGGGGGTTTTCTCCTTCGTCGTGGTCCTTTCTTATGCCAACAGCTGTGCCAACCCCATTCTCTATGCCTTCCTTTCTGAAAACTTCAAGCAGAGCTTTCAGAAGGTCTTGTGTCTCCATGCAGGCAACGGCATTGAAGATGGAGACCCAACCGAACAGCGGCAGGAGAAGAGCAGTCGCTTGCAGGATGCCATACTTCCACAGAGAAGCATCGAATCCAATGGGCACATGCAGACTAGCAAGGTGTAGACAGGGCCCATGACCTGCCAGCGAACTTTTCCTTGATGGAAAGACATGACAACAACAAATCCCACCAATGGACCTGTGATGAAAAGGATATCCACCAATCCTCAGACTCTGTGTACAAAAAGTTGGCTTTTCTCCCCTCCCTGGTTAAAGATGTTGTAATTCAGTCATTCTTGGTTCTGTGAAAAGCTTCAGAAAGAAAAAAAAAACATGTTGCACAGACAGGCTACTGCTTCTTCTTTCATGAGTGGTCATTGTTTAAGCTCAACCCAATCTTTCTATTTTGAAAGTAGGACCATGGAACAAGAGTGAGTGATGGCTGCTTCTCCTTCTCCATATGGGATGGACACTGGATGGCTTTTGAGGACATCTCTTAAAGCCAGTCATTGTCCAGGATGGAGAAGATGCGCCAGGGACCTCCAATTGCCTTTGTGCATATGGGGAAGGAGAAGAAGTCATCATCCCTGCAGCACCAACATAAATATACTGCTGCAAAATCATGCTTTACCACTGGTTTTATTGGATCTGAGGCCAGCTGGTTCCTAGAATCATAGAATCACAGAGTTGGAATAGACCACAACGGCCATCCAGTCCAACCCCCTTCAGCCATGCAGGAACTCCCAATTAAAGCATCCCCGACAGATGGCCATCCAGCCTTTGCTTAAAGACCTCCAAGGAGGGATACTCCACCACACCCCGAGGGAGTATGTCCCACTATCAAATAGCCCTTACTGTGAAGAAGTTCCTCCTAATGTTGAGGTGGAATCTCTTTTCCTGGAGCTTGCATCCATTGTTCTGGGTCCTGTTTTCTGGAGCAGCAGAAAACAAGCTTGCTCCCTCCTCAATATGACATCCCATCAGATATTTAAACAAGGCTATCATATCACCTCTTAACCTTCTCCAGGCTAAACATCCCCAATTCCCTAAGGCGTTCTTCATAGGGTTTCATGGATTCCAGACCCTTCACCATCATAGTTGCCCTCCTTTGGACCCACTCCAGTTTCTCCACATCTTTTTTGAATTGTGGTGCCCAGAACTGGACACAGTATTCCAGGTGAGGCCTGACCAAAGCAGAATAGAGCGGCACTATTACTTCCCTTGATCTAGACACTATACTTCTATTGATGCAGCCTAAAATTGCATTGGCCTTTCTAGCTGCTGCATCACACTGTTGACTCATGTTCAACTTGTGGTCTACTTGGACTCCTAGATCCCTTTCACACGTAGTTTCATTCAGCCAGGTGTCCCCCATCCTATATCTGTGCATTTCATTTTTGCGCCCTAAGTGCAGTACCTTACATTTCTCTGTATTGAATTTCATTTTGTTAGCTTTGGCCCAGCTTTCTAGTTTATTCAGGTCATTTTGAATTTTGATCTTCTGTCCTCTGGGGTATTGGCTATTCTTCCTAGTTTAGTGTCATCCACAAATTTGATAAGTATCCTCCCAATTCTGTTATCCAAGTCATTAATAAAGATATTGAATAGCACTGGGCCCAGGACAGAACCCTGTGGGACCCCACTGGTCACTTCTCTCCAGGATGAAAAGGAGCCATTGTTGAGCACCCTTTGAGTTCTGCTGTTCAACCAATGATTAATGATCTGCTCCAGAATCTTTCCTGGAATTGATGTCAGACTAACTGGACGATAATTGTTGGGATCCTCTTTTTCCCCTTTTTGAAGATGGGGACAACGTTTGCCCTCCTCCAGTCTGCTGGGACTTCTCCTGTTCTCCAGGAGTTCTCAAAGATTATTGCCAGTGGTTCCGATATTACATTTGCCAGTTCTTTTAATACCCTTGGATGTAGTTCATCTGGTCCTGGAGACTTATATTCATTTAGGTTAACCAAGTATTCCTGTACTATCTCTTTACTTATTCTGTGCTGAAATTCCGATATTCTGTCTTCTTCCCCATTATCCCTAGATTGAGCACCCTTTGCCTTTTCTGAGAAGACTGAAACAAAGAAGGTGTTGAATAATTCTGCCTATTTATTTATTTATTTATTTATTTACAATATTTCTAACCCGCTCTTCTCAACCCCCTTTTCTCTGTCCTCTGTTTGCATTTTGCCATCTTCTACACGCAGTGGCCCAACTGTTTCCTTCTTCTTCCTTTTGCCGCAGATATATCCAAAAAAGCCCTTTTTATTGTTCTTAACCTCTCTAGCAAGCCTGAGTTTATTCTGCGCTTTAGCTTTTCTGACTTTATCCCTACATGTGCTGGCTATTTGATTGAATTCCTCTTTGGTGATTTCCCCGTTTTTCCATTTCTTATACATGTTCCGTTTAAAACTTAGCTCAGTTGTAAGTTCCTTAGTCATCCATACTGGTTTCTTGAGACATCTCCCATTCTTCGTCCTCGTTGGAACTGTTTGAAATTGTCCTTTTAGTATCTCCCTTTTGAGGATCTCCCATCCATCTTGAATTCCCTTCTCTTTTAGTATTCCTGACCATGGGATCACCCCCAGTATTTCTCTAAGTTTATTGAAGTCAGCTCTCCTAAAGTCTAGAGTGCGTGTCTGACTATGCCTAGCTTCTCCCTTCCACTGTATAACAAACTCCAGGAGGACATGGTCACTCCCACCTAAGGATCCAACCACTTGCACCCCATCAACTAGGTCATCCCTGTTGGTTAAGATCAGATCCAAAATAGCTGACTCCCTTGTTGCCTCTTCCACCTTTTGGGTAGCCAAAACTGTCTTCCAGGCAAGTGAGGAATTTTCTAGACCTTGAGGATTTGGCTGAGTTTGACTTCCAGCAAATATCCGGATAGTTGAAGTCCCCCATCACTACTACATCTCTCCTTTCTGAGTGTGTGGTCATCTGTTCTAGAAAGGCATCATCCAATTCCTCCATCTGAGTTGGGGGTCTGTAGCAGACTCCCACAGTAACATCCCTGTTGTTTCCCTCTCCTTTAATTTATATTATTATTCCTTCAAGTTGTCCCTGGATTATGGCAGACACTCTCAACCTAGTTTCCAATATTGATGTCCTGGATCTCTTCGCTGGTGTAAATATCCCTCACATATAATGCTATTCTTCCTCCTTTCTTGTTTGGCCTGTTTCTCTTTAAAAGGTTATATCCCTCTCTTTCTACATTCCAATGTCTAGATTTCACTATTGGACTCTTGGGAGATGACACTCGGTGATATAGATAGGGCCCACATAGAAAGCATCATAAATCTCACTAGCTCTGCCTCTTGCTTGCTTCACTTTGGGGGATGCTTCCATTATGCTCAGGGTTATCCCAAGAGGATGGATTTCTGAGAAAATGAAGCACTTGACAATCCCTACCCCACTTGCTCAAGTCAAAGAACATAACTTGTGTGCCTTCAAGTTGTCCCTGGCTTATGGTTGAACCCAAGGTTGAACCTATCACAGGGTTTTCTTGGTGGTTTCTTAAGAATGGGTTTTGCCATTGCCTCTTTCTTAAGCAGAATATGATTCATCCCAAGGTCACTCAATGGGTTTCCATGGCCAAGTAGTGGTCTCCAGAGTCATAGTCCAAAATTCAAATCACTGCACCATCACACCCAAAGCCAATGTCCCGGAGTGGCATTTGGCTGTTCTCCTGGCCTTTGAGGCTATTTGGGGTCAAAGATAATCCCCTCCTAAGTCTTATTTTGTAAATGTGGAGCCACATGGATGTTGGGGAGATCTTGAGAAAACCTGGGGACAACAAAGAGCCTCTGTTGGTCCATGTCTTGAACCTAAAGTGAAGTGGAGCCTGCACTAAACCTGAGGTGTACCCAGATTAGACAATCATAATCCTTCTGTACCACTTGAACTATCATGGCTCCATCCTATGAAATCCTGGGATTTGTAGTTTCACATGGGACTTTCCCTCCAGGGGGTAATTATGCAAGACAGGAATGAAGGTGTTGCCCACCAAATAAGAACACTACTTCCCAAAGCATTTTTTTAATTTAGTCTCTAAATTTATTGCATTGCAGGGCATGCTACACTGAAAATACTTTATTCTTTACAACACTTACATCTGGTGTTTTCTCCTTCCCTGGGTTGCTTTGCTTGTCCCTTTTCTTTGCATGCCTAAATTATATTTCTAAATTCCCAACTGCAGTTTTACATTAACCACAATTCAACAGATTTGAGGATTAAAGGAAAAATTCATTGGGGGGGGGGGACATTATTTATGGGGGCAATGCCTTCATTATCTCTTCTTGTACCAAGAATCAAGCATTTGAGACTAAGAAAAGAAGATCCAAAGGGTAACCTCCATATTAGAGCAATACATATATCAGACCAATAACAATTCAAATTTAAAAATCCTACATATTACTCCATTTTTCCTTTATTGGGGATCTCTACTTTTCTTTGTGATTTATTCATTCCAGTGTACAGGATGAAGAACGTCCATATTAGTCTCCCTTTCTGAACATTTGTTAGCTAGGATTGATGCAACCGCAACTTGGACTTTTCCTCCGTTTTCTTGGGGGAATGAGTTAAGTCCTTATTCAACACCTAAATGTCACTGTGATATTTGCATAAGCACACTGCTGTGTGAAGGCAATCTCGGATAATAATTTGGCTGTCTTACAACGGAAAGAATGGAGTGAGAAGACCAAGTCCCAAGTTTTGTCCCTTTGTAATAAAAGCCACAGCAGGGGCCACTTCCCAACCAGTATTATAATGCTCAAGTTGGAAAACATCTTTTGCCAATGAGTTCACATTGGAAAAAATCTGTGTGTGCCATACCCAGCCATGCATCACTGTTGGTCTGTCAAATTACTCCAAGCTTTGCCATGTCTGTGGAATTGGATGGACTTTTTTCCCCCAAAGCAGAACCTAACTGAGGTTACAGAAGTGAAGTGAAAGGCTATTTCACATGCAGAGATGTTTCAAACTGCATAGGCAGATGCACATTTACATGTGCAAAGTAGCAATCCATAAGTGAATTGTACAACTTTGGAGTTCATAAACTTAGGCTTTGTTCTCTTTGACGTGGACCGTGGGCTGAAAATCCGCATCAAGGGACAGAGCGTAACACTAAACTTGTGCAATTCCACTGGGCTACTGTTTCTGTCCCCAGTAAAAGGCAGCATCCTAAAGACTCAAAGTGCCTTCATGAATATTTACTCCAAGCGGACATTGACTGACCACCTGCCCAAGCAGATCTGACTCTTCTCTATTAGCCCTATTTGTTGGCAAGCCTGGGAAGGGCTGTTAGAGAGGAGAGGGGAAGGAAGAGGGAGACAATTCAGATGAGAAAAAAAGCAACTGGTCTCAGCTCATAGGGGAAAAGAAATGAGGTGCATTCCCATTTTACTATCATTTTTCTTCCCCTTGGAGCCCAAGCCAACCATATCTTGACTGTCTGAACTGTCTTCCTCTTCTCCCTGCTGTAATTTGCACATAGATGGAAGATCTAAGAAGAAATCTTCCTTTATTTTCAAAGAATATAGAATTATCATAGCCTTTTTTTATTTGTCTCTATTGCCCTTGCTACAATGACCGCCAACCCATAACCTTTTTTTTTTTCAAGGTCAGAAAATGGTACACTTAACGGAGTACTTGCTCAGAGCCCAAACAAGCTGGCCGCCTTGACCTGATGGCAAAACATAAGTAGACGCCTGGCAAAGCATCCCTGTTTTCAAGCCAAGCCAACCCACATCACTTAATCCCGCTCAGTGAAGACCTCTGGCCAATTGCCACGCCGACATGATAATAGCGCCTATGTGCTTAAAAGAAAACACATTGCCAGATATATAGGAAATTAAAAACCAGGCATGTATCTTTTTGTCCTTAATGGTGGTGGAAGGAAAGTCTGGGACACATGGCAAGGCAAAATCCTTGCTCACGCATAAGTTCCATCCATTGGATATTGACCTCCAGATGGGATCAAAGTGTTAAGAGGTGGCAGTAATTGTTTGGTTCTTGAGCTTTTTGGGTTTTTGTGGGTTTTTTTTTACAAAAATATATCAGGTGGAATCCTCTATCCATTACTTAGCGACATAACTATCCTAGTCACATAGTGTCTCCTGGCCCGACCCCGCCATCCACATTTACTGGGCTGCAGCTACTGCAAGTGACAGGGATCTGTTCCTGTGTCGATTGGGAAGCAGCTGATGGATATTTCCATCCCCTTCCATGAGTGATTTACTCTAGAACATGAAGAGGAGATTACAGCTATCTCAGGGTTCCAGCTCATGAACACATTGTAATCAATACACTTTAAATCAACCAAACGGTGCCCCTTGAGTAACAAGCATCCCTTCCCCTCCACAAGCGGTTTAATTTAAAAGTGGAATTTATGTTGACAAATAAGCATGCAAGGAGTAATGCTAATAATTAATTGTCCCATAAAAGATGGCTGTGGGATGAGCTAATGCTTCCACATTGCACTGTGAACATACCTAAGTAGATGCAAGAAGCCTGAAGAGGCATTCAGCTACCATTCCTGTCCGTATACTTAGGAACAGAGGAAGCTGTACGGTACTGAATTGCAACGTTGGGATCCAGCTAGTGCTGGTTTTTCCAGATCTGACTGGCAGAAGTGGCTCTCCAGGCTTTCAGGCAAGATCCTGTCTTAAGCCTACATGGTGGTCACCCATCCAAGCGTTAACCAAGGCTGACCATCCTTTGCTTCTGGAGATAAATGAGAGCAGGTGTGTTCGGAGAGGGATAGTAGCCACGCAGGCTGGGGTTTCTGAGAGTTGTAGTCCAAGGATGCTGGGTCAAGGGATGCTTCAGTAACATAGAGGGATGCTTAGTACATGTTTACATATTTCTTTGAAGAACGAGAACTCAGCCTTGCTCTGAAACACAAATTAGGGCTGCATCTGTGCTGCAGAAATAATCCACTCTGGCACCGCCTTAACTGCCATGGCTCCATGCCACGGAGTTCTGGGGACTGTAATTTTGTGAGACATTTAGCCTTCTTTTTCCGAGAGCTTTGGTGCCACAACACACTACATTTTTCAGAATCCCATATGATAGAGCCATGGCAGTTAAAGTGGTGTCAAACTGGATTATTTCTATTGCACGGGTGCAGCCTAGGAGCATTGCCTTTTGTGTGTTTCTGCATGGCAGGGAGGTCAAACTGGTTGGCCCTTGTCATCTCTTTCAGCTATATGATTCTATATGAGAATCAGCAATTGTTTGAAAAACTGATCTCCTATGAAGGCAAGTTTCTTTTCCTTCTTTGCTACCCACCTTCATTTCCCCTCCAGACAACCCTATCTCGCAACCTGGGAAAACTCTTTGGAACAAATGCAGAAAATCAGGCGGCAGGAGGAAGGGAGAAGGTATAAAAACAGCATCTGTCACAGTTATCTTGACGGCAAGTTTTTCTGAGGCAGACAGGGACCAAGCCCTGGCGTGAGTACCATCAATGCTTTTTAGATTATTGGTTCTTATCTAAATAGTACCCTCTGACTTTATCGGTTGCAGACGGTGAACGATTAGCAAATAAATAACACAGGAAAGGACTTTTAATGCAACTGTTGCAAGACATCAAGTTAGCCATTTTATAATAAATGTTTAGCTGGGAAGAAGAAGCACACAGAGACAGATTTGTATATTTCCAGAAGGTGTTGCTTCCAACCTGCTTGGACAATCATCATCCCAGATGGGCAGTTTTCAAAGTTGGATGATGATGATGATGATGATGATGATGATGATTATTATTATTATTATTATGCTAGAAGGAAAACAGACGAAATGCGGAGAATGATGATAGAAATCCCATCTCATGAATGAAACCAGGGAAGCTTTTGCAAGCAAGGTCACCCAAGGGAAAGAGAACGCATCTGCAGCTCAGTCGCGGCACTCGAGACAGAGATACTCCAAAGCCCTGGATTCTAAGTAAGGGAGAGAAATAACCTAAATGAAACAAAACCATAACCAGCAGCAGTTCGTGTCAATAGGCCCGTGAATCCACTCGGGCCAGAACCCGAAGTGAGCTCTCCAAAGTGATGAAGTAGACTTGGTGGCCACTGCTGCCTGAGCTGAAAAGGGCTGGCAAGTTTCCATCAGAAATCCGATTGCTTTCAGAGAGCCGTTATCATGTCCGATACATACGTGGAATATGATATCCCGGGGATCACCAGGGGCTTTTGCCTCGGCCAAAGGACAGAAATGGAAAAAGGGCCATAAATGCTCTCTTGCAGGAGCCAGTGAGTATCGGGAGACGGGCATCGCGTGGGCAGTGAGCAATTAAAGCCTAATCTGCACAAACATTTTAGCACCTAAGTAAGTACAATGTGCACAGAAGTCAGGAGGGCCAGTTGTCTGGGGGACAGTTTATGGCTCTGGAAAGACCTTTAAGCAAACATCGGAGCAGGGGAATGGTAGCGTCATCTCAGGGTCGATGCCCATTGATGATCCTTCCACCACCTGGAGACATTATTCTGAGGTTTCTCTGTATTTCATGCTCAGTGGTGGGGTCAACGGGGCAGTTAATCCATGTGGGATTTTAGCTTCGGAGGAACTAAGGTTCTGGAGTTTTCTGAGGTGCTGAATTAAAACACAAAATAGATTCACTGTCCCAACAACACAGAAGCACAAGGCACCAATACTTGTGCCTCCCCATCACACAAGAACAGAATAGAGTTAGTCCTTCCTTCCTTTTCTTTTTCCTTTTCCTTCCTCTATCTCTTTGCAAGATCCAAAGTCACTGGCCATGCTTGACAATTCCCTCCCTCCAAAGTCTATATTGTAGTAATTTCCTTTAGATGCCCTCTAAACTACATCGGTAATGCAATGCAGCTATAACATCTTTATTGGTTAAGATGGACTGATTACCAATAACTACCTACAAGTAACTAGTTAACTAGTTATGCATGGCCAGTTCCTTCCAAGCACTGCAAATCGCATGTCTTAGGAGCTGCACTGGCCGCTTCTTTGCTTCCAAGTCAAATTTGAAGTGCTAATATTTACCTTCAAAGCTAGGAAGCCAGGAACCTGAAACTGAGAGAGAAAGGGGGATTATCATATATTCCGGCTGGAGAGGAGTCAATTCCAAATATATCTAGAGCTGCTAGGTACAGGAACAGAATGTACTATTATCCCGACAGTGGCCAAGCTAGGAGGCTTCTCTCTTGGCAACTGTTGAGAATATATTCTCTTTTAAAAAGAAGAAGGTGGAAAAAATCCCCTTGTATTCTCCCTCTAACAAAAACTTCTTCACATAATTGTTACATGGATTTGTAATTGGTTGACCGGCTGAAACCAAAGGGGTGCTCAGCAATGGTTCCTTTTCAACCTGGAAAGAAGTGACCAATGGTGTCCCACAGGGTTCTGTCCTGGGCCCAGTGCTATTCAATGTCTTTATTAATGAATTGGACAACAGAATTGGGGGCCTAGTTATCAAATCTGCAGACAGCACCAAATTAGGAGGAGTAGCTAATACCCCAGAGGACAGGATCAAAATTCAAAATGACCTGAATAGACTAGAAAGCCGGGCTAAAGCTAACAAAATGAAATTCAACACAGAAAAGTGTAAGGTTCTGCACTTAGGGGGGGGAAATGAAATGCACAGATATAGGATGGGGGACACCTGGCTGAATGAAACTATGTGTGAAAGGGATCTAGGAGTCCAAGTAGACCACAAGTTGAACATGAGTCAACAGTGCGATGCAGCAGCCAAAAAGGCCAATGCAATTTTAGGCTGCATCAATAGAAGTATAGTGTCTAGATCAAGGGAAGTAATAGTGCCACTCTATTCTGCTTTGGTCAGGCCCCACCTGGAAGACTGTGTCCAGTTCTGGGCACCACAATTTAAAAAGGATGTGGAAATGGATGTGGAAATGCAAGCTCCAGGAGAAGAGATTCCACCTCAACATTAGGAAGAACTTCCTGACAGTGAGGGCTGTTTGACAGTGGAACACACTCCCTCGGAGTGTAGTGGAGTCTCCTTCCTTAGGGGTCTTTAAGCAGAGGCTGGATGGCCATCTGTCCGGGATGCTTTGATTGGGAGTTCCTGCATGGCAGGGGTTGGACTGGATGGCTCTTGTGGTCTCTTCCAAATCTATGATTCTATGATTCCATATTGCACGTCTTCCAGGTTCTTCTCCAGGAATGGATAGATGGAGTGGTCCAAGTTTGCTGCTGCTGTTCTTGAGAACCTTCAAATCAACTCCAACTTATGGCAGCCCCATCACAAGGTTTTCTTGGCAAGATTTATTCAGAGGGGGTTTGCTTTAGCCTTATTTTTATTCTGTATTGATTCATTCCATTTTTTAATCTGCCAATCAAAGTTCACAAACCACCTTTCTGTCCTTATGCGGGTAGCATTCATTAGGGATGTAGTTGTTACAAGTTGACTCTGACGTATGGCAACCTTCCCTCGGGTTTTCTTGGCAAAATTTATCCCGAGAGGATTTCAATGTTGTCTTCCTCTCAGGCTGAGAGAGTGTGCCTTGCCTGAGGTCACCCTACAGCACATTGCTGTTGTGGGTTGCTGTGCACCTTCGTTCCCAGCATATGGTGACCCTAAGGGTTTTCTTTGCAAGATTTATTCAGAAGTGGTTCAGAGGCTGAGAGTGTGTGACTCACCCAAGGTTACCTGGTGGATTTCCATGGCCAAGTAGGGTGCTCTCCAGGGTCATAGTCCAATGCTCAATCCACCGCACCAGGCTGACTCATGTGTTGTTATTGTTGTTGTGTGCCTTTGAGTCATTTCCAACTTATGGCGCTCCAAAGGCGAAGCTATCACAGGGTTTTCTTGAAAAGTTTCTTAGGTTTGCCGTTACCATCTCTTAAAGCTGAGAGAGTGTGACTTATCTTAGTCACCCAGTGGGTTTCCGTGGCCAAGCTGGGATTCAAACCCTGGTCATAACCCACGCTGGCTTCTACGTTGCAAATATCATAGGACTCTTTCATACAAGGCTAAATTGGAAGTATAATTTAAGGTCAATTCGAATGCAATCATGGGTTTTACATTATTGCGAATTAACTCTTCGCACGCAAATTCGGGCAAGAGGGAAGCCAATTCGAATGCAATCATGGGTTTTACATTATTGCGAATTAAAGCTTCGCATGCAAATTCAGGCAGGAGGGGGTTATTTTCGGGTAATGGGAAGTAATTCCGAACGGAGCAGGGGTTCTTCCGAATGGAGCAGGGGTTCATGTAAATTCGCTAAACAAGCGAATTTACATGAATCCGCATTGGCTCCATTCGAAGTTGGGAGAAATTCCTCCCGTTTGAAAGAGTAGAAAGTCTCATGGGTTTTATCAGCAGAGGAAAAGAACTTAGCCTTTCCCATGATGCGGGATCAGAGGTGACCCCATGCAATTGTCCATCCTTGTTTTAGGCTGTGCTGTTTCTTTGGGGTGCATCCATGAGAAGCCTAAAGATGGGAAATAGTATAAAAGTATAGAATGCTGCACAAAGCAATGGTTTTCTCCCCAGTCTAGTAGCCAGGAGCCGAGGGCCACACATCAAAGAAATTGTTCCCAAAAGCCAGAAGATCCCAGCACTTCTTGCACCCTGCACCCATTGCTTGGCATGTTTAAATCAAAACCTCCATCAGCTCCTGCAAGGGGCCTTTCTTGGCTCTCCAAGCTTGCGGGCTCACATCGCCGTGGTGATTATTGTAATACATCAAATTTAATTAGCCATTTTAGGAAAGCTTTCAATGCATCAATTACCGCCAAAGACAAGCTGTAACCTTTCATGATGGTAACAGACACACACACACACACACACACATATATATATATAGGGGGGAGAGAGAATGGTAGCAGAGATGAACATCCGGATATGTATTATGTAGGGAGGGAAGGTAATCCCTATCTCTCTATGAACATCAGTTGACCTCAGGAAGGGTCATCTTTTTCCCCCCGCTGAGATATGGGGGCCAGCCCCGGTTTTCCCATGGCATTTTTCCTCCAATTCAATTGCTTAAATTTTCCTTGAAGAATAAGGTGAGGGTTGTCTTTGCTTTTGCTAGTAGATTCTCATCTTATAGTGTTGTGGTTTGAATCCCTGCTCAGCCACAGAAACCCATTTTGTGACCTTGGGCAACGTCACACTTTCTCGGTCTTAGAGGAAGGCCAGGCAAACCACAGAATAAAATCTGAGTCAATATAATAATAATAATAATAATAATAATAATAATAATTCCCCGCCTCTCCAATGAGATCGACTGTAGTGGTGTAGCGTAGTGAATATGGTGTAGTGATGTGAGTGGCGGACTTTGGGAGACCAAGGTTCAAATCTTGCTCAGCCATAGAAATCCATTAGGTTATTATTTTGGGCAAGTCGCATACTCTCATTGTCACAGGAAAGCCATCGTGAACCAGGGAGAGAGTCATTTGTGGTTTGAATGTTGAATGTTGAAGTTTCTGGGAGACCAGGGTTCAAATCCTTCTTTGGCCACAGAAACCCACTGGGTGACCTTGGGCAAGTCACACTCTCTCAGCCTCAGAGGAAGGCAACAACAAATCCCTCAATGCATTTGGCAAAGAAAACTCTAAAGCGAGAATTACTATAAGTCAGAGTTGACTTGAAGGCACACAACAACAACAACAACAACAACAAAATTTAGTCTGTGAAGTCGAAGGCTTTCATGGCTGGCATCCATCTTTTTTTGTGGGTTTTTGGGGGTATGTGGACATGTTCTAGACGCATTTATTTCTGACGTTCACCAGCATCTGTGGCTGGCATCTTCAGAAGAAGATGCCAGCAGGAGATGCTGGCAAAATGTCAGGAATAAACTCTTCTGTGGACTCTTTCATACGAGGCTAAATTGGAAGTATAATTTAAGGTCTATTCGAATGCAATCATGGGTTTTACGTTATTGCGAATTAACTCTTCGCATGCAAATTCGGGCAAGAGGGAAGCCAATTCGAATGCAATCATGGGGTTTACGTTATTGCGAATTAAAGCTTCACATGCAAATTCGGGCAGGAGGGGGTTATTTTCGGGTAATGGGAAGTAATTCCGAACGGAGCAGGGGTTCTTCCGAATGGAGCAGGGGTTCATGTAAATTCGCTAAACAAGCGAATTTACATGAATCCGCATTGGCTCCATTCAAAGTTGGGAGAAATTCCTCCCGTTTGAAAGAGTAGTAAGACATTGCTCCATAGCCTGAAAAATCCACAAAAAAATTATAATCCTTAGTCTAGTTTACATATTGTTGTGCCTTCAATTCATTTCCAACATACGGTGGCCCAAAGGCAAACCTATCACAGGGCTTTCTGGGGCTGAGAGTGTGTGAGTTGCCCAGTGGTACCCAGTGGGTTTCCATGGCCGAGTGAGGAGTCAAACCCTGATCTCCCCAGTCATAATCCTGGCTCTCAAGGTTACAAATACCTAGCTAGCTTTTCTATGTTTCTAACTAAGAAGAAACCTTAACACCACCTCCTTCCCCTTCGTATATAAAAAGTCCCAGGCTAAAATCATGCAGCGCTTGAGCAGTTGGACCATCTGAAAAGTGACTGACAGCTGCATTGCAGTTGCCCATCTTTGGGATGGAAACTGAATGCAGCACCGGTGATGGAAGCATGTCTTTTGGTACATTTGAGAATAGCAAGCCAAAGGCAGAGCAGAAGTGATGGACGATGGTTTCTAACTCACACCCAGGAGGCCTAATTCTGATCCACACATTTCTTTTGGTGAAGTACACCACAACAGATAATTATTCTTCTCCCGGCCAGACAAACTTTGGAAATTCAGTGCATACACAGAACCTGTACACAGGTCAATGTTTTCTTCAGGAATTCAGATGAGTGTGAGGATGGATTCAATTTTCAGAGGAGGTTGAAGGATTAAAGACTGGACTCAGATGGACCCAGGCTATCCGTGTCTCTAAAAACAGGCACATGTTCCAACTCCCTAAACATTTAATTAGATTTAATGTGCATTTTTATGAAACCTGGATACATTTTCAACCTTTTTAAAACTTTTTTTCTTTACAAAGTTTGTAATTTCTGTTTAATTAAATCCGAAAACCCAAGCCATTCCTTTGCGAGAAAGACTTGTCTCTCCAGGAGCAAGAACCCATTCCTTTGCAAAAATGACTTGTCTCTGCAGGAGCCTCGAATTCTTCAGCTGAGAAATAAATAGATTAATTTTAGTTCGCTCACATCTTCAGGCAGGAGGAGTTATCTTTCAGGACATAAGTAGGATATCACGTTCTACTCAGTACAGGAGTGGAATGTGGAATGCTATTTGCGACGAGGAAAGAAGACCCAATTCATGTCGATCTGCTCAGAAAGAGTGAGGGATGAATTTTAAGTTTGTTCACGTTGAGAAGCATAGCAACAGGATGGGCTCCAAAATGGGGAGAAAATATTCGTCTAGAAAATAGCAAGACAGGTTGACCTCAGGAGAAAGTGACCCTTCTAACAGTAGGATGGCTTTCATGTCAGCACTGGATTAAATCTGCTCTGAAGACTTTTTGTTGTTCTAGCTAACTGTCTTCAAGTCAACCTCAACCCATGGCGACCCATGGATGAGACATCTCCAAGACTCCCTTTCCTCTAGTGCTCTGCTTAAATCCTGCAAATTCATACCTGTGTGACCTTCTTGATCGAATCCAGCCATCCTTCTACTACCATCTTTCTCAGCATTATTATCTTTCCCAATGATTCATGCCTTCTCATGATGTGGCCAAAGTAACACATCCTCCCTTTCGTCATCTTGGCTTCCAGGGAGAGTCCAGGTTTGATCTTTCCAAGGACCCATTTGTTTGTCTTTTTGCCCATCCAGGGTATTCTCAGAACTCTTCTCCAGCACCACATTTCAAATAAGAAAACATGCAGCAGTAGCTGTGTGCTGGCCATTTCACAAATCCAAACAAAAATCCATTGGCAATACCTTTATTGGCCAACCAAAATGCACAATATACTTGATGCAATCATGGAGTTTCGAAAGCTTGCAACAAGTATATTGTGCATTTCAGTTGACCAATAAAGGTATCACTGATGGACATTTCAAATGAGTTGATTTTCTTTCTGTCCATTTTCTTCACTGTCCAGCTCTCACAATTGTACATGGCGATGGGGAATACCATGGCTTGGATGATTCTAACTTTAGTGTTCATTTTATATATCTTTTCTCTTTAGGATCATGCCGAATTCTCTTGTAGCTGTCCCCAAAATAAGTTCAGCATGTTGGAAAGCTCCTTTATACTTCAGGCTATGGCCTAAAGTGGATTCACATGCAATACAACTTCATGCATAAAGGATCTTACACTTACATCAAACATGTTCAGGATGCCAGCCCAAGTCTAGCAAATTAGGGAAAATGCACATATATACTTTCCAAGACCATGATTTTGCACTAAGATTCCTCCCATTACTCTGAGGACCATATGAGGGGATCCAGACCCTGAGATCTGGAAAAGCTAGTTCTTTGGCATGTATAGACTAGAAGGGTCATTCATTCTACAGAATTAAAATACTTCGTTCCGCTTTAACTGCCATGGTCCCATCCAATGGATTCCTGCAATTATGCCAGTTATAGGAAGGTCATTTTTTCGCCTTCTCAGCCAGTGCTGCAGTGCTACAAACTACAAACCCCAGGATTCCACAGGTCACAAGTAAGGCAGTTAAATCATAGCGTGCATGGGCCCCTTTTTTAAACGGATCGCAGTTTCACGGAAGCTGGTGCTAACAGGCGATGCTATGACCGGTGCAAGAGCAAAAGGGGACATGACTAACCACAGGCTCAGTTACCTCAAGAGTCTTGAGCAGAGATCTCCATATTAATTTGTTTTCCCTTTGGTGCTTTGTGGCATGACATCTGGGTACTATATCCTATGAATGTTTGCATTAATGTGCAAATTTACAGCGCTATATAAATAAAGGTTAATAATAATTAAGATCCAGCCCTGTTGCTATGAGATGGGTGCAGCTACAAGCCGGCTACCCTCCACTTTCCCTCTTTTGGTCCCTGGTTCTCTCCATAAACTCAGTGCTTTTCTTCTTTGTTTCCTTTGGGTACCTCACCCATATAGTGCCCATTACTGGAAAAACACAGAGTAGCTTACAATAAAATCAAAGTCATGTGCACGGCCTACTGTATCCCGCTCCGATTGGTGACAGAGGAGCAGGATATAAATAAACATCATCATCATCATCATCATCATCATCATCATCATCATCATTATATTCCTGGGAGGATTTTTCCCCTTTTCCTCCTTGCTACCTTGGGCTGTTTGCTCCATGCCTCTCTGCATGCAATTCTCTTTCCACCAGCCACCTTCCCACACACTGTCAGAAATGCCACCAAGCCTTTAGCACAGCACATCAACATGAAAACCTGTGACTCCTTCTATACAGCTGCCATCGGTGTCACAAAACATGGGCAGTGGGTTCGCTTTCCATCCATCTGTCCGTGCCTCCATCCTCCTCGTCTCTCCGTTTTCTCTCCATTTCCTCCAGGGCTGGGAAGGGGATACATTTTTTCCCCCTTTGGCACCAAAAACTAGCGGTCACTGCCAAATGAAGAAGGGCACAGACCAGGGCTTGGAGTAAATCAAATTAACCAGGAGATTTATGCTGCCGTGCGACCCAGCCGCACTTAAATTGGCAGTTAGCAATTCAGTGCTGTCTCTCATATGCCAACCAACTCCGACAAGCTTAAAAGACTACAATCAGCTTTGGCTCTTTTATCCGCAAAGAAGTGTTGGAGAATCTAACATCAGCCCTGTACCAAATATCTTGAGCCAATGGGACAATAAACTGATAGATAGTCTTGGTATTGTCAAGCCACTTAGGGTTTTAAAGCCTTCCAGGGAGAGCTTTCTCTCAATCTCACCACCCAATGAATTTACTATGGTTTTCTCAGGGAAGGTATACTTTGCCAATCCTTTCCTCTGAAATATAGCCTCCAGCACATGGTGTTTGTTAGTGGTCTCCCATCCAAGTACTAACCAAGGCTGATCTGGCCTACCTTTAAGATCAGACAGGATCTGGTGCCTTTAGGGTAGCTTGACAACTCTTGTACCCCTGCAGATGACAATATATGAAAGCAGTATATTCCAGAATTAGATTACTACAAAGCATTATACATAGGGCTATATTTGAAGACTGTTTGGAAACAGACACTAGGGTGCAGGCCAAATTTTTGTAGATGCATATATGTAAATATCTCCTTAAATTCTGAGGTCAAGGGAAATCTTTCTGTTGGCCACAGCTTCCACAGAGACAAGGCAGTCCAGCATTATAAAGAGAGAAAATAAGGCATTCAATGGATCCCATGTGTTTCAGCCTAGCTAGCCCCTGCCTGTCTTGGGACCTTATGAGACATCGGAAATTGGAAGTATAATCCAATGGCAATCCAAACACAATCATGGGGTTTCATGTTATTGCGAATTAAAGCATCTCATGCAATTTCGGGCAAAAGGGAAGTCATTCAGAACGCAATCATGGGTTTTACCTTATTGCAAATTAAAGCATTTCACGCAATTTCGGGCAATGGGGGGTCATTTTTGGGTAATGGGAAGTCATTCTGAACGCATTCCGAACACAATAGGAATTCACGTGAATTCGCTAAACTAGCGAATTCACGTGAATTCGAATTGGCTCCATTCACAATAAAGAGAAATTCCTCCCATCTGATAAGGCCCTTGGAGCCCAAACAGACAGGCCATAATAAAGCTGCTTTGGGTCACTTTGGAGGTATGCTGTTTAAATGACACATGCATCTTAAGAGGCCAGAAGCTGCACCAAAGCTGCACTCCCATCCTTAGGACTGGAGTGTAGCTTTGGCGTGGTTTCTGGCCTCTGAGGACGTATGCATCATTTAAATAGCATACCTCCAAAGTGACACGAAGCAGCTGTATTTTGGCCTGTCTGTTTGGGCCCTTGGACAATTCAGATTGTGGTCTGAATCAAACACCTCACAACATGGATGTCACAATTCCAAGAAGCCAAGGTGTGGCAGAGAAGAGAGTGATTTTTCTCACTCCTGCCTTTTCATCGTTCATCTTTGCATCCACCTGCCAAGGAAGGTAAGCAAAGGGCTGGCAGAGTGAAAACTGGTGCTGCTCCAGTCTTGTCCCCTCCATTCACAGGATTATTGTGGAAGTCATTTCCGTGTTCTAAGCCACTGATGGCTGGCCAAGTTTTCTCTTATCTGCCCTCAAGTCAATTTCGATTCATGACCACCTCCACGGATGAGACATCTCCAAGACCCCCTTGTCCTCCACTGCTGTGCTCAGGTCCTGCAAATTGATACCCGTGGCCTCCTTAATAGAGTCCATCCATCCAGCATGTGGTTTTCCTCTCTTTCTACATCCCTCCACCTCTCCTAGCATTATGGTTTATTCTAATGAATTGTGTTTTCTCATAATGTGACAAAAGTACGACAGCCTCAGTTTAGTCACCTTGGCTTCCAGGGAGATTTCAGGTGTCATCTGTTCAAGGACCCATTTGTTTGTTTGTTTTTGACCATCCATGGTAACCTCGGCACTCCTCCCCAGCACTTCCAATGAATTTATTTTCTTCTTATTCACTTTCTCAACTGTCCAGCTCTCACATCCTTACATGGTAACAGGGAATACTTTCTGACTTTCCTGCCTGTCCCAAGTCACCTGTACGAGAGATACCATTTTCTCATCTGTTCCTTGCTCTGAGCAAGATCAGTCTCCATAGAGTTGTGCCAATGTTGGCAGTGTGGTCTACACATCTACACAAGCATAAGCGATTTCAGTGGCCGGGGGTTCCCACGTTGGTGGGGCATGAAATCCACTCAGAAATCTAGACCAAAATCCAGAGCTATCCAACGGCTCTGTTTGTGCCTTCAGGTCATCTCTTGATTTATGGTGACCTCATGAATTTTATGGGTTTTTCTTGAGCAGGGAATACCCAGAAGTGGTTTTGTCCGATCCTTCCTCTGAAATATCACCTATAGCACCTAGTCAATTGACTCAATGGGACTTACGTCAGTGTTGGCTTACCATTCAGCAACGGATTTAATGGATCTTCTTTAGGTGGAATTAAGCGATTGGATTTGGCCCCAAGCAATACTGAGGTCCAGAAGATCAGAACAATAAACCTCAAAGAGTCCTCATATTTCCTATTTAATTGGAGGAGAAATAACCCTTGCGATTCAACAAGCCAACTAGGAAGAGACAAACGGTTCCCAGAAGAGTGGGCTATGGCGAATCCTTCCCTTTCCTTCCATATGAATGTGCACTCATTTCCGCTAGCAGCTATATTTTATGCTTTCTGTGAAGGCAATCTGATAATTTGGGCGAGATTAATTCCAGAACTAATTAATACATTTCCTGTGAGATTAGAAAAGTTTCTTAGAACAGTACCTTTTTTTGTGGCCAAGCGAGGCTAAATCGGTGGATATAAGTGCATTTTAGAAGCTAATGTTCTTCTTTATTACAATATAAATTTCAGGCTAATACGCCCGGTTGCGATCAAATGCCAGGGTTTGGTATTTCATCTTATCTCTTCTCACTCCTCCTATGAGCTGTTTTTTCAGGGGAATCACATCAGACATTCAGTGACAAAGCGGTAATAAAGTGGCGAGAAATCAAGGTTAGATGGGTATATTCAGCTTGGACAAGAGATGATTAAATGCCAGCATAATAGGCATCTTCAAATATCCAAAGGGTTTGTCACAGGACTCTTTCATACAAGGCTAAATTGGAAGTATAATTTAAGGTCAATTCGAATGCAATCATGGGTTTTACGTTATTGCAAATTAACTCTTCGCACGCAAATTCGGGCAAGAGGGAAGCCAATTCGAATGCAATCATGAGTTTTACCTTATTGCGAATTAAAGCTTCGCATGCAAATTCGGGCAGGAGGGGGTTATTTTCGGGTAATGGGAAGTAATTTCGAACGGAGCAGGGGTTCATGTAAATTCGCTAAACAAGCGAATTTACATAAATCCGCATTGGCTCCATTTGGAGTTGGGAGAAATTCCTCCCCGTTTGAAAGAGTCCACAGAGATGTCGGAGCAGAGTTCTCTTCTTGAGAAGCAATGGGACTCCTGGATTGACAGGAATGATCACATCGGCTGAGGCCCCACAACAGGGTCACACAGAGTAAACTTCTGAATGTGGAATTACAACCCAATTGAGCTACTTTGTGCTCATAAAATCAAACTGCGCAACTGAACCAAGGCATCCCAGGCACAGCTGAATGCACAACCACATGAACATGAGTGATGCACAATGTGCAATTCTCATCCATGCACAATGTGCAGCCAAAAATGCACATGTGCATCCATTTGCAATGCAGATTCCATGCAGAAGACCTAACCAACTGTGTATTAGCGTCATATGCAATGCACAATGCATGATACACATTCACGCTCAATGTGCAGTCAAAATGCTCGTGATCATCATTGAACAACGCAGGATGTGAAATGTGCATCCATACACCATGCCCAACCAAATGTACAGAAGCATTCATGTGCAATGCACAATGTGTGATCCTCATCCAGGCACGATGTACTTGATCCAGAACATGTTGGTCCTAGTTTGTCCCGTTCTATGACGGGTGAGAGCTTCTATAGGACTGAATGTTGGTTTCATTCCAACGTTCAGAGTAAGCTACGTACCTGTGCTTCTCCATCTTTGGTTTTCCAGACATTTTGGACTTCAGCTCTCAGAGTTCCTGATCATTGGCAAGTTATCTGGGGTTTCTGGAGATGGGGGTCCAAAACATCTGGAGGGCCAGAAGCTGAAAACCACTGGACTCCACCATCTTCTCCTTTACAAATCCTGTGGCTTTAGGACATATTGAGAGTTGCAGCCAGCACTGCCTTCAGCTGCTCAATAATTGTCGGCTTTACTGCATTGCCTAAAAAGAGAGTCACGCTGGTTGAGATGTCATAACAACATAATAACTTATATTTGCTACACTTTGCTGGGAAAATGAGTGAACAATTACTGAAAAGTGAAAAATCGCTCCCCAAAATCATCTGAACCAATTAGGGAACCTTCCATCTTCACATTTTCCCAAAGGTTTTTTTACAGATACTTTGGTTCTTAACCAACCAATCTTCATCCACGGATGTTCTGTACATTTGAACAGAGTTTACATCCACTTGTCATCAAATCCAGAGTTTGCTTTACTAGACGATGATTTTCATTAACTGTGAAGAATGCCTGCTTTTCATTCTGCTTAAGATTGTAAAAGTTGAATGCTGAAAATTGCTTTTTTTCCTGTCTCGCTCTTTCAGTGTCAGGCTCAGCAGATGTATATTCTGCAACCCCGCTGCAAACAGAAAGGTAAAACTGTCTGCTGGCATCCTATACAGTAGTTATGAGACCGTAAGCCAGAAGTACAATCCCATAACTGTTGGAGATTCCCATTTACAGTCATTTACAACTAAAGAGGACTCCAAAAACCAACCTTTGCCGCTTGGGCGCACCCCAACCAAAGGGTTTCTGAGGTGCTGCAGATCACGGTGCTGGGAAATAATGGCTCATATTCTACATTTATACCTAACAAACTTGGGGGAAACCACAGAAGGTGCCAATAATAATATTTTAAAAATGAACAAAAAGTAACCAAAGAACATACAGAGAGTAACGACTAATTTTTAATGATCTAAATTGAATTTCATTATTGTTATGTTGGAACAATTATGTGGTTTGTATAAGGAAGGAGGGGATAGTGGGATCTATTTTTATATTGTATGAATTTTATTATTGCTGTAAGCTGCTCAATCTTATTGGACAGGCGAGATACACATATTATTATTATTATTATTATTATTATTCAGTACTTAGTTTTGCAGGCATAACTAACTTCTCCTGGCCTGACATTCCCATTCATTTTATAAGACAGAAGACCAAGAGATGGAGTCTGTTCAACTGGTAATGAGGGGTGCAAGAGAATAATGTTCTCACAAACACACACACACAAACCAGGGAGTGAAAGTGCAACAAAGACTTGCAACGGAGGTCTTGCTTCAGATTGCCAATGCTGCTCCCAGGACTTGAAGCTGTGAAGGTTTTGGGTGAGGAGCAATAGGTGAAAACAAGGGTGATCAACTATATCCAATGTTGATCCCTGATTCTTTTTGGAAGTCACCATTTTGAGAGGGACTACAAAGGAGAACAGAGATATTTGGGAGAAATACAGGGCTTTAGGTTGCGATCTGAGGTCAAATTGGAGAAGGAATTGCCCTCTGGATTCCATAGAGTTGACCACCCTTGAAATAAAGACTTGTGCAGAGATGTCACCAATGTGTGCCCTCTTTGTTTGGTGAAACATTTCCTCTTGTTTTGGGCCAGTGCATAAGTTATCTTTCAGAGTGGTGGAGTCTACCTCTTTGGAGGTATTTAAGCAGAGGCTGGATGGCCATCTGTCGGGGATGCTTTGATTTGAGAGTTCCTGCATGGCAGAATGGGGTTGGACTGGATGGCCCTTGGGGTCTCTTCCAACTCTGATTCTATGACATCAAGGACTTGGCTACTAATTCTGACTCCTTGGTTCAATTCGGCTCCTCTCCTTGTCCCTGTTTCCTTCAGAAGGAAATGCATTTGCAAAATGCAAGGACAACCAGCACAACCTCCAGTCGACCAAAGGCACATGCATTAATATTTTCAGTCACAACGCCTTCTGCAAATAACGCGGGGCAACAGGTGTCAGAAAAGCGCTGCTCTTGTCATGCCTGGCGAGAATGGCATCTCACCAGGGGTGCATTTGTGGCAATCTGTTTATGATAACATTGAAGATTAAGTGTGCCTTTTTACTTATCTCATGTTTCCCATGCTACTGGTTCATTAGTAGCCCGGCACTATGCCACCTCCACAGGAAAAAATTCCATGCATATGCTGGCAGGCAAAGGATAAAAATAAAAGCCAACCGCTTCTGCAGCGTCCGAGGAAACGGAGAGAATTTGTGTCACCGCAAGGGGCTGGGACCTGGAGACTGAGAATTGCAATGTTGACATTTGCAGATCAGCAACGTGCTCACCATTTTGGCAAAAGAGAGGTCTGGAGTAGAAATAAATATTTTCACTTCAGTGACTAAAATACAGACCTTATAATTCAGATCAGTGGAAATGGGTTTGGGGTTTATTTATTTATTTAGGATTTTCAAGCCATGGATGGTTGAATCCATTGGTGCAGAATCCATGGATATGGATGGCCAACTGTATGGACTAAAATATGGAACTGTTTCCAGAACCACTGACCACTAGTATAACATCCTCTTCATTGTATAATTTTGATCTTTAAACTTTGGATCTTTGTCTTGAAGATATGGATGGCACAAAAGGAGTCCAGCTTTGAGATGGATTTCTGCTACCATTCGGACACCAAGTCTTCAAAGTAATGAGTGGAGCTGCGATCAGGACTGTTATCTGTAACTAGTTCCTTTTTGAGATAATTAGGTTGGAACAAAAGCACACGTTAAAAGCAATCACCAAAGCTGCTTCTGCACTACAGAAATAATCCAGGTTGGCACCGCTTTAACTGCTATGGAATTCTGGGATTAGAGGTCTGTTGTGGGACCAGTGTGTTCTGACAGAAGGCTTAAAAGTCTCACAAAACTACAATTTTGGGGAGGCGATTTGCACTTTTCAGTAACTGTTCAATCATTTCCCCGGAAAAGTATAGCAAATATAAGTTATTTGTTGCTATGACATCTCAACCAGCCTGACTCTTTTTAGGAAGTGCAGTAAAACCAACAGTTATTGAGCCAAATCCCATAACATTGAACCGTGGCAGTTAAAGTGGTGCCAAGCTGGACTATTTCTGCAGAGTGGATGCAGGCTAAGAGTGCAGTTGCTTTAATGGTGCAACAAGCAATGATTCCTAGTTTCTTTCAAGCTACTTTTTATGCCATTCTCCAATCAATCACAAGGTGTGAGTTTTTTCCTTGGGGGAAAAAACATAGAAGGAACAGAAAAGTAACAAGCAGCACCAAAGTAACATAACTAGCTATTGCAAAATCCTATCCCCAAATGTTCACACTAAACTCTGGAGTGAGTTAACAAACCTAGGACCTTATCAGACGGGAGGAATTTCTCTTTATTGTGATTGGAGCCAATTTGAATTCACGTGAATTTGCTAGTTTAGCTAATTTATGTGAATTCCAATTGCGTTCAGAATGCATTCAGAATGACTTCCCATTACCCGAAAATGACCCCCCCCCCGCCGCCCGAAATTGCATGAAATGCTTTAATTCGCAATAACCTAAAACCCATGATTGCGTTTGGAATGACTTCCCTTTTGCCCGAAATTACATGAGATACTTTAACTCGCAATAACGTGAAACCCCATGATTGCGTTTGGATTGCCATTGGATTATATTTCCAATTTCTGACGTCTGATAAAGTCCCTACTCACAGAGAAGACCACAATGCCACCACTTGCCCTATCCATGGTGCCTGGGGTCTCTGGGAATTGGGAGTCCTCAAAAGTAACTTCCCCAAGCTCTGCTACACAGGGTTTTTCCATGCTGTGGGAGCTCAGCACTTGGGAAGGATCTTCCTTTTGTGTTCTCCACATTCATGGCCATGATCTCAGTACCAACCACTGGCTGGGAACAAGCCCTCCTCATGATACATATTTCAACCGACATGAATGCAATTGTAAGAAGAGAGGAGGCAGAGAACCAACAGCCAACACTTCTCAGCCATTTGGGAACACTTTGTGAGATTAGCCTCCTGTGAGGAAACAAATCGATAAATCAAACAGTCAAACAACGCCAAGGCAAAAAACCCTTTTAACATTGTACAGGGCCCTGTCTTCTGCCTCCCAGGCCTGCCAAACATGTCCAATCCTTTCAATAGAAGTTAAACATTGATGGACTGTCCGTTCCTAAATGCCACACTTTTCAGATTGGAGACAAGGGCAAAAGAAAGCAATAGAAACCAACCTTTTATGTGCCAAGCAAGTGTTGTATTTTTACTTATGAGATGGAAGGAAATAGGCAACAGATGACCAACAATCTCAATATGGATCCAAGGACTCCTTGAGCCTAGTTTGTGATCCTGAAGAACTTCTCTCCAATGTTCTCCATGCCAGCTCTCTCTCCCATTAGCAACATTGCGCTGCACATCAGAAATGCTCTCCATTACTGTTGATGTCCCGTCGAGGGACATGACGGTTTAGACTCAGGAGGAGAAGAAGATAGGAGGAAGGCATGTCAACACTCTTAGATATGCAGATGGCACCATACTACTAGCAGAAGACATCACCGACTTGGAACAAAGAAGATCAAAGATGAAAGTGCAAAGGTAGGCTTAATGCTGAACACAAAGAAAACAAAAATAATGACCAAAGAAGAAATACATGAATTCAGCCTAGACAATGAAGAAATCGAAAGAGTGAAAGAGTTCCTCTACATCAGAATGGTGACTGCAGCCAGGGAAACAGAAGAAGGCTGGGAATGGGAAGGGCAGCTATGAAAGAGCTAGAAAAGATCCTAAAGAGTAAAGACATACAGCTGAGGACTAAAGTCAGAATCATCCAAGCAATGGTATTCCCCATCACCACATATGGATGTGAGAGCTGGACTGTGAAGAAAGTGGACAGGAGGGGGAAAAATCAATGCATTTGAGATGTAGTGCTGGAGAAGGGTGCTGAGGTTACCATGGGTGGCCAAAAAGATGACCAAATGGGTCCTAGAACAGATCAAACCTGAATTCTCCCTGGAAGCCAAGATGATGAAACTGAGGCTGGTAGAACTTTGGTCACATCACGAGAAGCCATGAATCATTAGAAAAAACAATAATGCTAGGAAAGCTGGAGGGAAGTTGAAAGAGAGTAAGACTGCACAGATGGATGGATTCAATTAAGGAGGTCATGGACATGGATTTGCAGGACCTTAGCAGAGCTGTGGTCTTGGAGATGTCTCATTCACAGGGTCACCATGAGGCAGGGATTATTTCAATAATATTAAAGTAGATGGTGAAGGCATTGAAATAGATGAGGATTCTCTGTGCCTTGTCACAGGCATTAATCACAATAGAGACTACAGTCCAGAAATCAGAAAGAAGACTATGACTTGGAAAGGCAGCCATGAAAGAGCGAGACAAGATCCTCAAGAGTCAAGCTATATTATTGGATACAAAAGTTAGAATCATCCATGCCATGGTATATGAGATTTAAAAGTAGGGAAAAACCCACAAATGCGGGATGTTTTTCAGATGACGTTTCTTTCAAACAGCAATACCGTAATGCAAAAATAAAGTGAATGGAAAGCTGACAAAAACGACACCTTTTTACTTTCAGGAACAGGCTGAGTTAAATTGCTCTGATTCAACAGTGCATTTCCCTTTATATTTTGTTAAATGTCCATTGTGTGTTAGGGAACATGATGAAGACAGAGAGATATTCCAGTCTTTTCATCTCATATATTCGGGAATGGCCCTGCTGTTGGCAAAGCAAAACAGCCGCCTTAGGCTGAAAAGACTTGGTGCAATCCTGCAAAAGCAGCACATTTTTAGTGGTTATTATAATTGCAATTTTACTACTAGAGTAGAAGGGGAGAGGCGCTTGCAGAGTTTTCTATCTCTGGTGTCAAAATAAGTTGAACAACTTTGGGTAGCATATGAACCTTGACTTGTGATGTGAAGCACCATTCTGCTTGTGTATCTGTGTATTTGTAGGTAATGTCAGCTTGGCACCCACTTACACGCATCATTTGACTTTGGCCCAGAGCAAACAGAGTTTCTCCCAACTGTATCTGTGGTCATGATCAATTTGCAAAGGTTTCTGGCTGCCACCTGATAAAGAAACTCATTTGCAGTGGGTCAGGGTTGGCAAACCTTTCAGAAATTGTCTTGAAATGATCCAGAGACAGAGGCTAAATGAAATTGCCTTACAACCCAGCAATGGAAGAAATGATGAAGGCACAGCTGTAAAGACCAGAAACCCAGTCACACTACATGTTCATTGCGCTATGACTCCACTTTAACTCTGTGTGTGTTGTGCAACCTGAAGTCATTTACAACTTATGGTGACCCTAACATTTCTTCAGAGAAAGTTTGCCATGGCCATTCTCTGAGGCTGAAAGAGTGTGACTTGTCCAAGGTTGCCCAATGGGTTTTGGTGTGCCATGTCTCCATCCTAAGAAATTCTGGGGGTTGTAGTTGGAGGAGGCACTAGAGCAGTGTTTCTCAGACTTTGGTCCTCCAGGTGTGTTGGACTTCAACTCCTGGAATTCTTGACCAAGCTGGTTGGAGCTTCTGGGAGTTAAAATCCAAAATATCTGGAAGACCGACATTTGGGAACCATTGCATTAGAGGAGTGCTCTCCCTGGGACTTCTAAATATCAATCCCTAAACTGCATATCCCATGATTTCATAAGACGTTGCCATGTCAGTTAAAGCAAAATAATAATGCTATAACTGAGTAATGAGAGCCAGTGCAGTGTAGTGGTTTAGGCATTGGACCCTGGAGAATAGGGTTCAATTTTTGTATCATGGCCCATGGAAACCCATTGAGTGCCCTTGGGTGAGTCACAGACTCTCAGCCCTTGTGATAGGTTCACCTTAGGCTTGCCATAAGTCGGAAACGACTTGAAGGCACACAATGAAAATTGTGTAGTATGAATGGACTCCAGGTGTAGCTGAGTGAGAGGTTCCCTGCCAAGCCTCCAAAGATCTTCCCTGGCCTGGAGTGATGTTCTTGCCCTCTGCTTTCTGCCTCTTTCAGCTCCCGCTTCTTGCAGGACTCCTCAGTTGGGACCTTTCCTTCTTATCCTCCTTCTCCTATGATACAGGGGTTATCAGGACTGTGGCCACCAGCTGACATCTTGAAGAACAGTTGTGTTTCTCCAGATCTCCAGGCAACAAACAAACAAATCTCAAAGCAAGCAGCAGCAGAAGCCTGTTTTTTGTCCATGAGGCTGCTTTAAATCAGGGGTGAGCACTCTAGCTGCTTCAGGTCATGTCTTCCACATCAGTCTTCTGAATTTTCCAACCGTACATCTCCTACCAGAGCTCAGCAGAACACACACACAGTCCTGAAATCCATTTATTATTAAGCAGTTGCTCTCAACCACGGGAGATATTACATGAGTAGGATTTTGATGGGAGACCAGGCACCGGAGAGTGCGGTATAAGGAAGGATTTCCAACATGCCTTTCATAGGCCATATCTGCATGGACCAGAATACTCCAGGACCAGCCCAGAGTATTCTGGCCCCAAAGCTGCCCTAATGTCCCTTATCCGGACACTTTGGAGTGACACCAGGTAGCTGTTTGCATAGACATCCCATTGTTCGGCAGCACAAGTCACTCCCTCTGAGGCCGAAAATGAGGTGGATAACATGGCTGGGCACCTCATTGTGAACTCAGAAAGAGTGATTCGCACTGATGGCAGCAGTGGCAGGTAGCATAGCAGGATGCGCATGCAAACAGCTGCCCCACATTGTTCTGGAGGGCTCTGGATTTTCTGGGAAGATCCGGAGCAGTGGTGCAAATACAGCCATACACTTATTGCGGGCCTCTAAAAAGAAGTGGAGAATCCTATAAGAATCGTCGTACCAGGTACAAGACACATTTCCCAAATTTTCACAGATAGTTCTAGGAAGGCTAAGCAGGCATCTATTTGGGATTGCTCTAAATGATCTTCTCTCAGGTAGGCCTATCATGGTACCAGTGGAAGCTGCAAGCTAAAGAGCATCTACTCATGAGTAATCCTACCAACTTTCTCTTGGACAGCCTGTTAAGGGAAGCAGCTTTGTCACTGCAACCTACAAACATGTGATGGGGCAACCTCAGGCAAATCCTAGTCTGGCTCATTCGACGGCCGGCTTAATTAAATGCCCATTGAAGGTGATGTAAATGTCCGATTCTTCGCTGTAGATGCCGTTCTCCCTTTCTCGTTTGAACATCCGCACCCAAACCTCATCCCCTTCCTGGAGGTCCAGCATGAGGCTTTGGCTCTGCATGATGCTCCTCTCGCTGGGCTGGGAATAGAGGATGGCCACTTCGTTGTCATTCTTCATGATGTGGAGGTAGGTCTCCTTGTAGTTCCAGGTGTGGACGTTGAGGTTGAAGAAATAGATCCCTGGCACGTAGCAGAAGAACTTCCCCGTAAACATGTTGAAGTGCTTGTAGAGGTTGACAAACTCTGCGTCGAAAGTGACGTGCTGGTAGTAGTCAGAACTATGGAGAGGTTTCCTCCGGCCAACGGAAAAGGCAACGTATTGTTGTTTGCAGGAATTGCCTGGTAGGCCGGCCTGACCCTTTTCACCTTTCCGGCCATTATGGCCTCGTGGGCCTGGCTCACCCTCTTTGCCTTCAGGACCGGACATTCCTCTGTCACCCATTTCACCCTTTTCACCTGCAGACACAAGAAGAGTCCAAGTGTTATAAGTGAGGGGTGATAATCTGCATCAAACACAGAGCCACAATCCCATAGCTATGTGTTAACTCACCACGCAACACCGAAAACCCACCTTAAAAGCCAGTCAAGTGTGTGCTGTTGTTGAGGATGTCTGCATGGGGAAAAAAAGACATGTTCCTATCCCATTCCTGCACTGATCTGTTTAGATGATACATGGGGCCATAATGGGTGGGACACGGCTGAGGACAATTCTCCAGAGCAAAAAGACTTCCCATTTAGACCAGATCAGGCTGGAAACTCTGGAAAACTCTGGGCACGTGGACTTTGTGCACTAGTGTGGGGTCAGAGGGAAAGGTGAATGAGACATTTCCCATCAAGAACTTCAACTTAACAAGCACTTTTCACTTCCGAGTTTGCACACTTCCTCGAGCACTGTTCCTTTTGCAGAAGTGCAAATCGATCGCACAAGTGCACCTTGACACAATTGACACAATACCATCGGTACAGTGCACCGATGCAAATTGGTCATGCAAGCACACATTCCCACAAGATTGTGTGCAGACAGTGCTGCTGGTATCGGCACATTGTGGGTGATAAATGTGCATCCAGAAGCGTCGAAGTTAAGTCGTTTGTGCAAACATGGCCCAGGATGCTGCAGGATGATATGACCAGCAAGCAAGGCTGAAAGGAGCAGAAGGAGGGGAGCCTCTGCAAAAACCTGCAGTGACTCTTCATTGTGACATTGTTCACTTGTGAAAGGGGCCTGGTCACATCACCCTCCATCATCCCACTCACCAGCAGCCGCGACCTCCATTACTCCAGATAGCGGACTGACTTTTAAGGTGAGTTTCAAAACCATTTGTGGTCATGGTAATAGTACCACAGATCCCAAATGAGAATACAAAGCAGTGACTGTGCCCTAAGCCTAGCTTGCAGCATCATCACTGACTAACAAGATGGCAGCCAAGGATGCTTTGGCTGGGTTTTTTACAATAATAATAATATCTTGAATCTTATGGGCTGCTTCCAACTTGAATAGACACTCACTAAACCTGCGATTCCCAACCTATGATTCCTCTATGCTCTGCACCCCTAGGAAATGTTTGATGCATGTTCACACCGCCTACAGTTGTGATATCACATTGGAAGATGAAGTAGTCTAAATTTTGAACCACAAATTAAATTACATAAATACACGGCGGGTGAACAAATTGAACTTTAAAAAATAAGCTTTTATCTCAGTGCGTAAAATGCAAATCTAAATTGAGTAATTAGATTCTAATTTATTCAGGAAAAAATTGAGCAGTGACTCATGTCTGCTCTTTGTCACATCCACTAAACCTCTCTCTCCAGGTTGGGAACCCTTGCACTCAAGTGACTAGGGCTGTATCTGCAGTGCAGAAATAATCCGGTTTGACACCACTTTAACTGCCATGACTCAGTGCTATGGAATTCTAGGAAGTGTAGTTTGTTGCGGAACCAGAGCAGATATATATATAGATATAGATATAGATATAGATATAGATATAGATATATAGATATATAGATATATATATGGTCAATTTCCATCGGACACTTCTCTTGACATTTCTAGGTCCTTCATTTTATGATTTATGGTCAATTTCCATCGGACACTTCTCTAGGCATTTCTAGGTCCTCCGATATGATTCTACAGTGAATTTCCATCAGACACATTTTTAGGCATTTCTGGTGTGATTCGATGGTGGACATTGACCACAGAATCGCACTGGAAGACCTAGTGGTGCTTAGAGAAGTGTTCTCTCGGGTAAAAATAATAGCATCCTGTATTCACTTTTGTGAGGATCCTGCTCTTCTAACCCCCAAAACACCTGAGAGCCAACTGTACTCTGGTGGCAACAACACACAACAAAATATTTTATCCCTAATACAAGTCTTATAAATACTGGAGTAAAACCCAACGCATATTCACCACTCCCACTGATATGGGGACCACCTACTGCCAATGATCATTTGCACATGTGAGCTTTGTCACTAGATCTCACATCCATCACATGAAGACCTGGTGTGTGTGTGTGTTTGCTGAGCCTTTTAGGGAGAAAGGGAGACCGAAGATGGCCACTTACCTTTCAAGATGGTGATGTCGATAGTGGGACGGATCCTGGGCATGGCATAAAAGGAGTCGCTGCTCATCCGGGCATATCGGGAGGCAGTGATGGAAGCCGGTTGTTCAGCCGGGCCACAACATCGTACGCAGGACGTAGCCCTCCGGCCGTCTCTCTTGGAGGAGGCTTCTTGGCCACGTGGGCTACTGGCCGGAAGGGAAGACGCCAAGAGCAGCAGAAAGATGGCACACATCTTTGACTAGCCAAAGGAGAAAGAACCAGAATTTCAAAGGAGGAAGACAAATGGGCCACGTTCCTACTTAGCTTGTTTTGGAGTTAATGCGTTACAAAAAAAATAATTAGCATTGTATAGGCCTTCGAGTTGCCTGTATGGCAACTCCATGAATTTCCTAAGATTTTCTTAGGCAAGGAATATGCAGCGGTGGTCTTGCCAGTTCCTTTCTCTGAAAAAGAGCCTACAACCCTGGGATTCCTTGGTGGTCTCCCATCCAAGTACTAACCCTGACTAGCTTCAAAGAGAAGAGGAGATCTGATTTAGGCCCCTTAGCAGGAGCTAGTTCTCTTTATTTGTCAGTAAGAACCACCAAAACCTTTTCCCTGTCCCCCAGCCACCCAGCAGTGGTGTAGGAGGTCCTTTTTCCAGGAATAATAATAATTATTATTATTATTATTATTATTTATAATGCCCTTTCCTCCAAAGAAGAAAAGGAGTGCTTATTACTAATTTCACCCCCATCTTCCATTGAGTTTTATTTCTTTTTGCAAAAATGTCTTCCTCTGTGCATGTTTCTTTACAGATTCACCAAGAGTGCTATAAATCCCAGGGGGAAACATTTGAGAAAAGCTATTGATGAAGTTTTCCCTGGCACATTTGGAACTCACTCTTGAGGTAGGGAAACAATGAAGGAAAGGGCTGTTTGCCCCTAAAGGGAGCCTTTTGCAAAAAAAAAAAGTTCTGGTCCTGGACCCAGGTTGGAAAGTGAGCACATGGAGAATGCTTCTCTTCTGCCTAATGCTCTAACAGAAGCCTGGTTTCTGCAATCCAACAACATAACTTCTCAGACTTTGAAGACTTTTGGACCTTGTTTCAACCAGTAAGGATGCTTGAGGGATTCATTTTTGCAACTGGCCTTATCCACACTGGACTCTTTCACACGGGAGGAATTTCTCCCAACTTCGAATGCAGCCAATGCGAATTCACGTGAATTCGCTTGTTTAGCAAATTCACGTGAATCCCCATTGCATTCGGAAGGCATTCGGAATAACCTCCCATTACCCGAAAATGACCTCTCCTTGCCCGAAATTGCGTGAGAAGCTTTAATTCGCAATAATGTGAAACCTATGATTGCGTTCGGAATGACTTCCCTTTTGCCCGAAATAGCGTGAGAAGATTTAATTCACAATAACGTCAAACCCCATGATTGCGTTTGGATTGCCCTTGGATTATACTTCCAATTTCCCACGTCTGAAAGAGTCCACTTTCTGGGCTCATTTTCAGTCCAGCTTTCACACACACACCTATTAGAAGTTTCATTGCTCAAAATTTGGCTTAGCAACAGGAAAGCACCTTTTCGAGAGAGAATCCATTTTGAACGACAAATCGAAATCCATGCAAATGTCGACGTGGATTTTTAAAAAATGATGTCCTAAATCCTGTTGCCACTCCTGCCTAGAGAAGCTCCATTGAATCTGTGTGCGCAACTGTAACTCAAGCGCAGCTCTGTTTTGGCACCCTTAAATGGAAATATTGCCACGGATAGTAATAATATCCAACTGCTTCTGCAGGAAAAACTTGGACATCAATAAAACACCCACAGAATTCTGGATATAATAGACGGAGGTAGAAAATACCCTTGGTACAGAAAGACAATAAACTCCACTCTGTAAAGCAGTGGTGGGTACATACATTTGGACTGAAGTGTACGGACGGATGTACAGAATTATATTTCCTCATTCGTTTTCTCAAACAACTTGCCATGCTTTTATTTTTGCTGAAAGCTCAGCTTCATGGACACCTCTCATCACTTTTGCTTGCCAGGCAGCTCAAGATGATCTGACGCTCAAAGAAAAAATGAGTCAAATCTATCATCAGCTCCTTGGCCAGGAAAAAAACATTCCCTCCTACCTGATATTTATCTGCTGTGACCACTAGTACCCAACATGATGCATGGTTACAGCCCCATGGTGCACGAGAGCAGAAAAGGCTCTCCAGATTGCTATTTGCTTGCCTCTCACATAGTAAAAATGTGAGTGAAGCAAGGTCTCCCATGGTGTGACAGACATATCCGGAATTTATTAAGGCTGTTAAGGAAAATAAAAGATAACCACTGTTAGGGAAAAGAGAAAATCTTCAAGTGCAGCAGCTGGGATTGATTTCCCATTGGAAGCACAGAAATGAAGCAGCATCTCTAATGTTGTGCACCTTCGAGTTGTGTCCAGCTTATGGAGACTCTAAGGTGAACCTATCTTGGCATTTTCTTGGAATGTTTTCTCCATGTAGGCACTTGCCATTGCCTTCCTCTGAGGCTGAGAGAGTGTGACTTGCCGAAGGTCACCCAGTGGGTTTCCATGGCCAAGCTGGGATTCGAACGCTGGTTTCCAGAGTCATAGAATAGAATCACAGAGCTGGAAGAGACCACAAGGGCCATCCAGTCCAACCCCCCTGCCATGCAGGAACTCCCAATCAAAGCATCCCCGACAGATGGCCATCCAGCCTCTGCTTAAAGACCTCCAAGGACGGAGACTCCACCACACTCCGAGGGAGTGTGTTCCACTGTCAAACAGCTCTTACTGTCAGGAAGTTCCTCCTAATGTTGAGCTGGAATCTCTTTTCTTGTAATTTGCCCCCATTGTTCCAGGTCCTGTTCTCTGGAACAGCAGAAAACAAGCTTGTTCCCTCCTCAATATGACATCCCTTCAAATATTTGAACAGGGCTATCATGTCACATCTTAACATTCTCTTCTCCAGGCTAAACATCCCCAGCTCCCTAAGGCATTCTTCATAGGCCTTTATGGTTTCCAGATCCTTCACCATCTTAGTTGCCCCCCTTTGGACATGCTCCAGTTTCTCCGCATCTTTTTTGAATTGTGGTGTCCAGAACTGGACACAGTATTCCAGGTGGGGCCTGACCAAAGCAGAATAGAGTGGCACTATTACTTCCCTTGATCTAGACAATACACTTCGATTGGTGCAGCCTAAAATTGCATTGGCCTTTTTTAGCTGCCGCATCACACTGTTGACTCATGTTCAGCTTATGGTCTACTTGGACTCCTAGATCCCTTTCACATGTGGTCTCATTCAGCCAGGTGCCCCCATTTGATATCTGTGCATTTCATTTTTGCGTCCTAAGTGCAGTACCTTACATTTCTCCGCATTGAATTTCATGTTGTTAGCGTTGGCCCAGCTTTCTAGTCTATTCAGGTCACTTTGAATTTTGATCCTGTCCTCTGGGGTATTAGCTACTCCTCCTAATTTGGTATCATCTGCAAATTTGTTAAGTGTGCCCCCAAATTTGATAACTAGGCCCCCAATACTGTCATTTAAGTCATTAATAAAAATTTTGAATAGCACTAGGCCCAGGACAGAGCCCTGTGGGACCCCACTGGTCACTTCTCTCCAGGATGAAAAGGAGCCATTGTTGAGCACCCTTTGAATTCGGCCGTTCAACCAATTACAAATCAATGTAACAGTTACCTTGTCTATGCCACATTTTGCAAGCTTGTTTGCAAGAATATCATGGGGAACCTTGTCAAAGGCCTTACTGAAATCGAGGTATACTATATCCACAGCATTCCCTTCATCTACCAAGCTGGTAATTTTATCAAAAAAAGAGATCAGGTTCGTTTGGCATGACTTGTTTCTCTGAAGCCCATGTTGACTTTTTGTGATTATGGAATTGGCCTCTAAGTGTTCACAGACTCTCTGTTTAATGATCTGCTCCAGAATCTTTCCTGGAATTGATGTCAGACTAACTGGACGATAATTGTTGGGATCCTCTTTTTCCCCCTTTTTGAAGATGGGGACAACGTTTGCCCTCCTCCAGTCTGCAGGGACTTCTCCTGTTCTCCAGGAGTTCTCAAAGATTATTCCCAGTGGTTCCGATATTACATTTGCCAGTTCTTTTAATACCCTAGGATGTACTTCATCTGGTCCTGGAGACTTATATTCATTTAGGTTAACCAGGTATTCCTGTACTACCTCTTTACTTATTCTGTGCTGAAATTCCCCTATTCTGTCCTCTGCCCCATTATCCTTAGGTTGGGCACCCTTTGCCTTTTCTGAGAAGACTGAAGCAAAGAAGGTGTTGAGTAATTCTGCCTTTTCTCTGTCCCCTTTTAGCATTTTGCCATCTTCTGCACGCAGTGGTCCTACCATTTCCTTCTTCTTCCTTTTGCTGCGGACGTATCCAAAAAAGCCTTTTTTTATTGTTCTTAACCTCTCTAGTCAGCCTGAGTTCATTCTGTGCTTAGCTTTTCTGAATTTATCCCTACACTTACTGGCTATTTGTTTCAATTCCTCTTTGGTGATTTCCCCATTTTTCCATTTTTTATACATGTTCCGTTTAAAACTTAGCTCAGTTGAAAGTTCCTTAGTCATCCATCCTGGCTTCTTGAGACATCTTCCATTTTTCTTCCCCATTGGAACTGTTTGAAATTGTGCCTTCAGTATCTCCTTTTTGAGGAACTCCCATCCATCTGTGAACATTTAGAAGCCAATGCCATAATCACAAAAAACCAACATGTGACTTTTGTGACTTATGGGAACTAGTATTTATGAGTAACATTAGTACCAAAAATATTCCTAGGGCATGGGATGGAAGGATGTCAATGGCGGGAGAAGCCAACCATGGAGATGCCAATGCGATTTTGCTGGACGCCTGTAAGCGGAAGAAAACACGATGATTCCTATCATTAGGATCAGAACGGATCAAGAAAACCAGACTCATAGGCTTTCCAACTCGACAGCCTTTTCCTCCTTTGCATTCGAGACGTGCTCAAGTCTTATATTTCTTCCACCTAGACTCTGAAGCCTGAAGGTTTTGTTTCGGGGGTCATGGCTGTTTTGAAAAAGGGTCTCGGTGTTGCTTTGTTTCTCGAAAAGGCAAGCGTTTCTGTCCCTGGAAGAATTCTTTTCAGCCCAAGGACATCCTTCCATGGTCACACACCAGCAGAATAAACATTACTCAGAACAGATAGCATCGTGGCTCATTCTGCTTCTCAGTATCTCCATTAGATGCAAAGGGGAACCCTTCAGCGATGGAGTGCCAAGTGGTTTTATTTACGTCTTCTTATCTACTTCTTATGCAAGGGAGTGTTTTTTGGCACCAAGGGTACTGACAGTTCAAAAGCTTTGCCGTCCTTCCACTATTACTCGGAGCCATCCAGAGAAACTGGGAGGGCTTCTGTTTGAAATATGGCCCTTTTTGGATTTCAATGCAGCTCCCATCATCCTTCACCACAGGCCAGGGACCAATTTCTATCTAAGTTTTGCATCCACCCAAACAGCAAGCTCAGATTCTAAGCTATAGCCGCGTTAGTCTGTAGAATCGGTATGTAGAGAGATTTTGTAGCACCTTTGAAACTCGCTGAAAGAAAGAAATTGGCAGCAGGAGCCTTTGTAGACTTTAGTCTACTTCCTCAGGTGCATTAATGCAGTGCATCTGAGGAAGGAGACTGAAGTCTAGGAAAGCACATGCTGCCAATTTCTTTCTTTCAGTGAGTCTCAAAGATCTACAAGATCTTTCTACAAAATGTCTATCTTTGTAATGGAAAATATATATATCCTGGGACTTGGAGTTTGTTGTGGCCCCAGAGCTCTCTGGCAGAGAAGGCTAAATATCTCTCAAAATGACAAATCCCAGAATCTCATTGCACTGATCCATGGAAGTTAATGCAGCGTCAAAGTGCATTAATTCAGCAGTATAGATGCAGCCTACCTGTGGCACACAGATATCTACTCTGACGCCTCATTTTAATTGTGGTTTGCATTTTAACATGTTGTACCCTGCCTCGAGCCTTGAAGAGCCAGGAAAGAAATTGATGATGATGATGATGATGATCATTATTATTATTATTATTTCCACCTCCCAACATCTGCTGCCTAAGGCACCTTCCTAGTAGAGTCATGAGTCGATCAATGGAAGAAATGCATGTGCTAGCATTACCTGGCTTTGATGGAAGATCTGTTCCTTAGGATCAAGTCAGACGACGGAGGATCTGGGTCTCTGGCCCCCCACCGGAGCAGCTCAGAGAGCCTTCCACTTAATTTGGCTTTTCTCTTGGCTTCGAGGTTTCCCACTGATCCTCCCGGGGCAAGATTTGCTGCTTCACCAACTGTGACCTGCAACAGAGAGACGGATATTATTTCTCCTAGACATGCTGAGATTTCGGTTCTCGCACAGCCAGGAAAAAGAGATGGAGCCGAGAGATGGTTACAGGGGAGCATCGATCCCGAAAAAGAAGTCGAGCAGCAAAACAAGCCACATTGTTTGGGAACTCTTGCTTGTCTCTTTCCTGCTTTCTGGAACACTCTGCTGATAAGACCCCTGTTTTCAAGATCTCCTCTGACACCTTTGCAGCCAAAACAGAAGGTGGTCCAAGGCTGTCGGCACCATTAGACACAGCGATTGATTTATTGCTCCCAAACTTTGGTCATCCAGGTGTTCTGGACTTCAGTTCCCAGAAGCCCCAGTCAGCTTGGCCAATGGTCAGGAATTCTGGAAGCTGAAGTCCAAAACATCTGGAGGACCAAAATTTGGAAACTACGGTACTAGATCCCTGTATCCACAGATTCTTTATCCACAGATTCAAGCATCCACGGCTTGGAAACACTCAAAAAATATATGAATTTCAAAAGAGCAAACCTTTATTTTGCCATTTTCTATCATTTTACTGTGCCATTGTATTTAATGGGATCTGAGCATCCGTGAATTTTGGTATCCACAGGAGGGTCCTGGAACCAAACCCCAGAGGATACCAAGGGGCCACTATATTTTATTATTGAAAGTTATTGATATTGTTGCAAGTTATTGCTATATATACAAGGAAACCAGAAAAAGAGACAGAAATGTCCCAAGAACCTTTAACTTTACAGCTGTTGTGTGCCTGAGATCTAATCTAATTTACACTTGAGCCCACTGCATTACTGGGAGCCACTGCTGGGAGAAACCAAACCTCTTAAGCTACACAAGGCTTGGAGAGGCTGCATTTTCCTTTAAGAAAGGAGAAGAAGGAGGAGGAGGAGGAGGGGGCTTTAGTCCATGTGCTTGGGTGAGATCTAATCTAATTTACTCTTGAGCCCATTGCATTACTGGGAGCCACTGCTGGGAGAAGCCAAACCTCTTAAGGCTACACAAGGCTTGGAGAGGCGCGCAAATTTTCATTTTTCTTATCTAGTCAAGGAAGTTTTTAGACAATAGAAGGGAAGCTGGCCTGAAGCATCAGAGGAAGTGAATCAGAAACTTGCCTCTGGAAGGAGCTAGTAGCCAGGAGCTCACTACATACCTATAGGCCCCGTGACTTGAACTCAGTGTCAGAGCTTGGGAACAAAGACCAAGCCTAGCAAGGGAAGCCCACAGTCTTGTTTCAGTGCCTCCTTAAGACTTTTCAGTATGGACACTGAAGGCCTTGCTGCAGTCACCTGCAACACCTGTGGGATGTTTGTCTTCTTGCCTACAGATGTGGGGAACTACACCTGCCCTAAGTGCAAGTTGGTAGCCCTCTTGGAAGAGAAAGTACAGCAGTTGGAGGAGCAGATATCTGCACTCCAGCATCATAGAAAGCAGCAGATTCTCCTGAACAGAACAGGCCAGAATGTCTTGGGTGGGAAACAGACAGAGGAAGTTGTTGCGGTGGAGGAGGTCACTCCACATACAACAGAGGTAGATGCTTGGAGGAAGGTCACACACAGAAGTAAGGAAACCAGGGAACGTTCTGTGAGCGGCTTGCAGCTACAGAATCGCTTTGAATCTCTCTCTGTTGTCAGAGATGATGAGGAAAAGCAGCAGGGACAGACATCAGGGACAGAGCAGGAGAGCCTGAGAGTATCACGAAAAGGAACAGCCACTGCTAAGCCTCGGAGGAGGCGCGTGGTCGTGGTGGGGGACTCCTTGCTGAGGGGTACGGAAGCAGTGGTTTGTGGGCCTGACAAGATGTCTCGGGAGGTGTGTTGTCTCCCTGGGGCAAAGATCCATCATGTGACGGAGAGGCTGACAAGACTTGTCAAGCCTACTGATCAATACCCCCTTCTTTTGGTTCATGTGGGAACCAATGATACTGCAAGGCACAGCCTTCAGAATATCAAAAGGGATTATGAGGCTCTGGGAAGGAAGCTGAAAGAGATGGATGCACAGGTTGTCATCTCATCTCTTCTCCCGGTGGAAGGGCATGGTCCAGGAAGGGAGAGGAAAATAGCAGAGGTGAATAACTGGCTCCGTAGATGGTGCCGCCAAGAACAGTTTGGATTCTTGGATCATGGGCTGCGGTTCCATGAGGAGGGACTTCTGGCAAGGGATGGACTGCATCTCACGCCAGTTGGCAAAAACGTTTTTGCCAACAGTCTGAAGAATCTGATCAGGAAGGCTTTAAACTGAGTGTTGTGGGGGAGGGAGACATTATACTGGAAGGCAAAAGGGATGGAGAGAATAGTCCAAGTGGCATAGAGGGAACAAGGCAAACAGTGAAAGGACCCAAGAGTAGGAAGCAAAAAACCATGCAAAAGCAGCAAGAAAAGAGGACACATGGTCTTAGATGTCTCTCCACTAATGCACAGAGTATGGGAAATAAGCAGGATGAACTTGAACTCTTAGCACAACAAGGGAAATATGATATAATAGGCATCACTGAAACCTGGTGGGATGAGTCTCATGATTGGAATGTAGAAATAGAGGGATATAACCTTTTTAAGAGAAACAGGCCAAACAGGAAAGGAGGAGGAATAGCATTATATGTGAGGGATATTTACATCAGTGAAGAGATCTAGGACATCAATACTGGAAGCCAAGTGCAGAGTGTCTGGATAAAAATTAAAGGAGAGGGAAACAACAGGGATGTTACTGTGGGAGTCTACTACAGACCCCCGACTCAGGCAGAGGAATTGGATGATGCCTTTCTAGAACAGATAATCACATACTCAGAAAAGAGAGATGTAGTAGTGATGGGTGACTTCAACTATCCTGATATTTGCTGGAATTCAAATTCTGCAAAATCCTCAAGGTCTAGCAAATTCCTCACTTGCCTTGAAGACAATTTCATTGTCCAAAAGGTGGAAGAGGCAACAAGGGGATCAGCTATTTTAGATCTGATCTTAACCAACAGGGAAGACCTAGTTGATGGGGTGCAAGTGGTGGGATCCTTAGGTGGAAGTGACCATGTTCTCCTGGAGTTTGTTATACAGCGGAAAGGGGAAGCCAGGCATAGTCAGACACGCATTCTAGACTTTAGGAAAGCTGATTTCAATAAACTTAGAGAAATACTGGGGGTGATCCAATGGTCAAGAATACTAAAAGAGAAGGGAGTTCAAGATGGATGGGAGTTCCTCAAAAGGGAGATACTAAAGGGACAATTTCAGACAGTTCCAACGAGGAAGAAAAATGGGAGATGTCTCAAGAAGCCAGGATGGATGACTAAGGAACTTACAACTGAGCTAAGTTTTAAACGGAACATGTATAAAAAATGGAAAAATGGGGAAATCACCAAAGAGGAATTCAAACAAATAGCCAGCACATGTAGGGATAAAGTCAGAAAAGCTAAAGCGCAAAATGAACTCAGGCTTGCTAGAGAGGTTAAGAACAATAAAAAGGGCTTTTTTGGATATGTCCGCAGCAAAAAGAAGAAGAAGGAAATGGTAGGACCACTGCGTGCAGAAGATGGCAAAATACTAACAGGGGACAGAGAAAAGGCAGAATTACTCAACACCTTCTTTGCTTGAGTCTTCTCAGAAAAGGCAAAAGGTGCTCAACCTGAGGACAGTGAAGAAGGGGACAGAGTGGGGGAATTTCAGCACAGAATAAGTAAAGAGACAGTACAGGAATACCTGGTTAACCTAAATGAATACAAATCTCCAGGACCAGATGAACTACATCCAAGGGTATTAAAAGAACTGGCAAAGGTAATATCGGAGCCATTGGCAATAATCTTTGAGAACTCCTGGAGAACAGGAGAAGTCCCAGCAGACTGGAGGAGGGCAAACGTTGTCCCCATCTTCAAAAAGGGAAAAAAAGAGGATCCCAACAATTATCGTCCAGTTAGTCTGACATCAATTCCAGGAAAGGTTCTAGAGCAGATCATTAAACAGAGAGTCTGTGAACACTTAGAGGCCAATTCCATAATCACAAAAAGTCAACATGGGTTTCAGAGAAACAAGTCATGCCAAACGAACCTGATCTTTTTTTTTGATAAAATTACCAGCTTGGTAGATGAAGGGAATGCTGTGGATATAGTATACCTCGATTTCAGTAAGGCCTTTGACAAGGTTCCCCATGACATTCTTGCAAACAAGCTAGCAAAATGTGGGATAGACAAGTTAACTGTTACATGGATTTGTAATTGGTTGACTGGCCGAACTCAAAGGGTGCTCAACAATGGTTCCTTTTCATCCTGGAGAGAAGTGACCAGTGGGGTCCCACAGGGCTCTGTCCTGGGCCCAGTGCTATTCAACATCTTTATTAACGATTTGGATGACAGAATTGGGGGCATACTTATCAAATTTGCAGATGACACTAAACTGGGAGGAGTAGCCAATACCCCAGAGGACAGGATCAAAATTTAAAATGACCTGAATAGACTAGAAAGGTGGGCCAATGCTAACAAGATGAAATTCAATGCAGAGAAATGTAAGGTTCTGCACTTAGGGAGGAAAAATGAAATGCACAGATATAAAATGGGGGACACCTGGCTGAATGAGACCACATGTGAAAGGGATCTAGGAGTCCAAGTAGACCATAAGCTGAACATGAGTCAACAGTGCGATGCGGCAGCTAAAAAGGCCAATGCAATTTTAGGCTGCATCAATAGAAGTATAGTGTCTAGACCAAGGGAAGTAATAGTGCCACTCTATTCTGCTTTGGTCAGGCCCCACCTGGAATACTGTGTCCAGTTCTGGGCACCACAATTCAAAAAGGATGTGGAGAAACTGGAGCGGGTCCAAAGGAGGGCAACTAAGATGGTGAAGGGTCTGGAAACCAGGCCCTATGAGGAACGCCTTAGGGAACTGGGGATGTTTAGCCTGGAGAAGAGAAGGTTAAGAGGTGATATGATAGCCCTGTTTAAATATTTGAAGGGATGTCATATTGAGGAGGGAGCAAGCTTGTTTTCTGCTGCTGCAGAGACTAGGACACGGAACAATGGATGCAAACTGCAGGAAAAGAGATTCCACCTCAACATTAGGAGGAACTTCCTGACAGTAAGGGCTGTTCAACGGTGGAACACACTCCCTCGGAGCGTAGTGGAGTCTCCTTCCTTGGAGGCCTTTAAACAGAGGCTGGATGGCCATCTGTCAGGGATGCTTTGATTTGGAGGTCCTGCATGGCAGGGGGTTGGACTGGATGGCCCTTGTGGTCTCTTCCAACTCTATGATTCTATGATTCTATGATTCTATGATTCTATGATTCAAGTCATTTCTGATTTATGGCGACCCTAAAACCAACCTCTCATGGGGTTTTCTTGGAAAGCTTCTTCAGAGAGAGTTTGCCATTGCCATCCTCTGAGTCTGAGAGAGTGTGACTTGCCTGAATGGGTTTACATGGCCGAACCGGGATTCAAACCCTGGTCTCTAGAGTCCTCGCTCCAAAGCTGAAACCACTGCTCCACACTGGTTCAATATCATTCATATATCAGTGGCCAACTTTATTTCTGCACAGGCAGGCATTGCACAGGTGAAGCATGCTCTCTCGCCTTGCATCTGCAGCGAAGCATTATCAGTTGAAATGCAGCCTGGTGTGAAGTTGCTGACAGCACTGAATGCACGCCAAGAAGACAAGGTGGCAACCCTAATGGGTAGCTGTAGGCTAGAGAACCAAGCTGAATCACAGTCTGGACGTACGCTATTTTTCCATTCCTGTCTAGCCAAAAACAGAGGCCTTTCCATTGCAGTGAAGTTTCTGGCAAGAGAAGATTTTGGCTTCCGTGCCATTTGTCAGGGAAAACTTTCCTTCCTTCTCTTTCTTTGAGATTACTTTCTCATCCTTTTGCTCTGCTGTTGTGTGCCTTCAAGTTGATTCCAACTAGTGGAGCCCCTAAGGTGAACCAATCGCAGGGTTTTCTTGGCAAGGTTTGCTTTTCAGAAGGTTTTTGCCTTTGCCTTCCTCTGAGGCTGAGATAGTGTGATTTGCCCAAAGTTACCCAAGAGGTTTCCATAGCTGAGCAGAGATTTGAACTCTGGTCTCCAGAGTCAAAGGACCCATCCACACTGCAGAAATAATCTGACTTGACATCACATTAACTGCCACTGCTAAATGCTATGGAATCCTAGAAATTCTAGTGAGTTGTGGCACCGAAGCTCTGCCTTAACTTATCTGGTTCCATCTTTGACAAAGGAAATGCTGCCCTCACGTCCTTCAAAGAAGGCTACAAATTCTGCCTTTTCGATGATCCGTCGGAAGAGAGGAGTACTATCTTAAGCTAGCTCAGAGAAGTTACTATTTGTACTACAAATCCCACCGTCGGTGTGACCCGCAATCTGGAAATTGTAGCAGCAGCACCCGTTACCTTCCATGTCATTGGGGCAGCGAATCCATTCCAGGTTTTAGGCTGAATTTGAAAGAAGTCTGCAAAGTGCTGACCCTTCTCCCTTAAAAGTTCAGACTACTTGCTCCACTAACTTGAGATCAGTCCAAAAAAATAAAATGTGAATTTTTTCAAGCTCTTAATATCTCTGCCCTGAAACCACCACTAATTGGTTTCATTGGGTGGTCAAAGGAAAGGACACACTCTGCCTACTTGCAAATTATAATGGCAATTGTCTACCTGTGAACACAGAGACCCAGCCTTAGCCATGGAGACAGGTTTAAATTTAGCTCCCAGCAGAGAGTGACATTTTTGGGAGAGATGTGGCTCATCCGCTTGTTAAGTGAATAATTTCTCTGCCATTAGCTTCTATTCAAATGACATCCAACGGCCTTCCTTCCTAGACACCACAATACAATTTGCCCTGCAAAAGGTGTAGCTGACCCGGTCCATGCAAAACACGGCAGGGTTGCCGGATATCAGCTGGAGATGAGGCAGGTGGGTTTGGTGACCTTCCGAAAACACAATAGTTTGTCCAAAGACAGCGGTGAAGGCATTACTGTGTATTGTGTAATGCAGTTTGACCCCACTTTAAGTGCTTTAGCTCCGTCCTCTAGGATCCTGGGATCTGTAGCTTTGCAAGGTTTTTAGGCTTCTCTGCCAAAAGGAGCCAGTGTCTCACCAAATTACAAATCCTAGGATTCTCTAGGATGGAGCCTTGGCAGTGTCAAGCCCCATTTATTTCTACAATATAGATGCACCCCAAGGTTTGAATTTCCACTTGGCCATGGAAACTCATTGGGTGACCTTGGGCAAGTGACACTCTCTCAACTTCAGAGGGAAGCGACGGCAAACCCCTAAACAATTCAAAGATATATCTGTGTTAGTCTCTAGAATCAGTACGTAGAGAGATCTTGTAGCACCTTTGAGACTAACGGAAAGAAAGGAATTGGTGGCACAATCTTTCGTAGACTTCAGTCTGCTTCCTCAGATGCATGACTGTAATAATTGTAATTAATAATAATAATGTAATTAATTGTAATGTGCTACAAGAATGTGCTCACCACTGAACAAGTTCGGCCAAGAAAACCCTGTGATGCGGTTGCCATAAGTCAGAAATGACTTAAGGGCATATTCAAGAGGAGGTTTGTCATTATTATATTTTGTTGTTGTTGCTGTTGTTGTTTATATCCCACTTTTTTCCAAGTTGGAACACCATTATGTTCCTCTGAGACTGACTGGATCCCATGGCTGAACCCTGATTTGAACCCTGAACCTAACATTCAAACCGCGTCACCATGTTGGCTCTCTTGACCACTTTAATAGTCACTCCGTGCTAAGAGAAAGCAACTTTGCTCAGACTTAGGACGTCATTTGTTTGTGTTATTACTTGATGGCATCATTTCCTTTGGCACGGCGGCGTAACCCCACACGTCTAGGCCAGAGTCAGCTTTGACATCTGCACCCTTCGGGTTATTTTTTTAAAAGAAAAATTAAACTCTCCATCTCCATCACAGTCTCCAAACTCCTTTGCACTTCTTCCAGAATCAGCAACACCATGCTCTCTACTTCTGGGTTTGGGGACGGCAGGTAGCGGGGGTCCTCCCTCCTTGCCATTCACAATTCAAGACAGCCAGGAAAACCTACGCTTTCTCTCCCTTCCTTCCCTGCTATTTTCGTCCAATTGCATTAGCATTGCATTGATCCTCAAAGTCGATGCACCTCCTGGAGTGGAAGGAGGCTTGCTGAGAGGAACAGAAAGGCAACCAATGTGCTCAGGATACCAGCGAAGCAAAAGCGATGCAAGGGATCAGAAGCAACAGAGGAACACTCTGTTGATATGTATGTGGCACGGATGATCCTCCTCATGCATTCAGAATGGATTTCTGGCCTTGCATGGAAATGGGGAGGAACCCAGAGAGATGTTTCCGCCTCTCTCCTATGGGAAAGGCAAAGGCAAAACTCTTCTGAACAAATCTTGCCAAGAAAATCCCAGGATAGGATCGCCTAGGGTCACCATAAATCGGAAACGACTCGAAGGCACACAACAACCGACAGCTATTACAGCAGAAACAACTATCCACCACAGCTGCAGCTGCATTGCAGAAATAATGCACTTTGACACTACTTTAACTGCCATGGCTCAATACTATGAAAACCTGGGAGGTGCAGTTTGGAGAGATGTTTAGCCTTCTCTGTCAGGGAGCTCTGGGGCTATGACAAACTACACATCCCAGGATTCCATAGGATGGAGCCATGGCAGTTAGAGCGGTGTCAAACAGCATTATTTCTGCCATGCCCACATTGCAGAGGTGAGAATTATGCGACTCTTCAGAATTTATCAGACTACATCTCCTGGCATTCTTCACTCTTGGCTGCTATGCCTTGCAGTTCCAGCAACATTGGGAATTTGGGAGGGCCATTCAATTCCCACCAGGGGAGAATCTACACTACTCCGCTGTAATGGTTTGGTGCCATTTGAACCACCATGGCCCTGTCTTAAAGAACCCTGGGATTTATAGTTTCAGGGACTTAGAATTATCTGCTCAAGAGTTCCCTGAATTACAGTTCCCAAGATAGCCTGATTTAATCCTCAGTTCTCAAATACCTGGGGAAGATGGATAGCTAAAAATGCCTGTTTTTCAAAACCAGCAATGACCTTCCAGCCACTACTCTTTTGTTGTTGTTGTTGTTGTTGTTATTCTGTTATTTGGCATTTTGGGCAGTCCATGTGGTCCCCAGAGTCTCCCAAAGGCAGAATATTGGTCCTTCCAGCCATCAAAGTTTCTTACCCCAAGGTTAAGCATTCCTTCGTTCCCATCAATTCTCCCCAAAGCAGCCTTTCTTCCCCATTGATGTTAGGAAAGCAAGAGAGGAGTAGAAATCTGTGCTTTCATCTACCGCCTAGAAATCAAATGTCATTCTCCAATAGTAAAAAAGACAATATTGCCAAAAACAAGTCCAAATTCCTAGAGCAATCAGCCATATGTTGCCCACTCCTTTATGCCCATTTTATAACCCAAGCTAGATGAATCTGAGGCCCATAGATTTCATACAGTTCTTACAAGTTGAGTCTGCCTTACCCAGAATTCCAAAATCCAAAATATTCCAAAATCCAAAATTGTCTACATGGTTGGTCATGTTAGTGACCCTTTTGCCTTCTGATGGTTCAGTGTACACCAAGTTTGTTTCACGCACAAAATGCAGACAATTTTGGATTTTGGAATATTTCAGATTTCGGAATTACGGATAATATTTCACAAATACTGCGCATAAAAACACCTTCAGGAGTTGTGTCTAAGGTGCATACAAAACATACATGAATGTCATGTTTAGACTTGGGTTCATCTCCAAGATATCCCATTTCTACATAGAAGAAATCATGCACTGTTGTCACCGCTTTAGGTGACGTAGTTCCATCCTCTGGAATCCCAGGATTTCTAGTTTTGCAAGGAACGGGCAAATATTCCAAAAAACTTTGAAATCCAAAACACTTCTGGTCCTGAGCATTTTGGATAAGGGAGACTCAAGCTGAACATTTATCCCACCACTTTTAGATCAAAACTTAAAAGCTTCCCCCAAATCTAACATCTATTATTTTTCTTACAAAAAATGCAGGCCTATAGTCAAAAAAATACCATCCCGAGCTGGTGACCTTACTTAAATTTATTCTTAGAATAAGTCCCTCCGTTTCACTGCATTTGGGGGAAGAGAAAACTCACCCTGTGATGCAAAATCCTCCTTTCTCCTCTGCTTCCCTTCACACCTTGGATGAGTTTTTGGGATCTGAGCACTGCCTTCTTTCATTCAAGGAACAGATTTGATTTTGATTTTTTTTTTTCCTCCTTCTTCTTTAGCCTTTTTTTTTTTCCTGCTGATGCAGCTCCCTTCCTAGTGTCCAAATGAAACACCAGATGTCAAGCCAATTTCTTATGAAACTAACCGGCAACCACACATGGGTTTATTTTAATATTTTCCCCCCTTTGGTTGTTTGCTCACATCCAAAGCAGCGAGTTGGAGTTTTGGCCACTGTTGCCGGCATTTTGGGTATGAATAAAGGCAGCTTAAAGAAACCTCCCATGTCCTCTCCGGACCGTCTCCCTCGATGGGTGATGGAGTTCATTTTTGCCCGTTGGAAAACTATGATACCTTGAAGGCAAAACCCATTTTCTCCCCAGTACAGTAACAGGTCATTGTGAGTGAACGATTCCAAAAGAATGTAATAATGGGATTTGCAGATGTCCTCCTTTTCTTTTTGCTCCGCCATAATCTTTCCAGCTGTACAATGCTGTTCTCTTTCTTGGAAAAACTGGCAAAGATATTTGGCCACCTGAAGCCAAGGGCAAGATTTCCATGTACTCACTGGGATTGGAGCTGCACTGCAGAAATAATGCCATGGCTCAGTGCTATGAAATTCTGGGATTTGTAGGTTTGGGGATTATTTAGCCTTCTCCGTCAAGGAGGTCTGGGGCCACAACAAACCACAAATCCCTGGATTCCATAGCATGCAGCCATAGTAATTAAGGCGGTGTCAAACTGCATTATTTCTGCAATGCAGATGCAGCCTGGATTGGCAGTGAAACCACTCTTCACTCCAGGGACATCTCCACATTACACAATTAAAGCAGTTTGATTCCACTTAAAGTGTCTTGGCTCCACTGATAGTTTGGTGGGATGCTTCACAATTCTTTAGTACCCCAAGGAACGCTAGTTCCTTTGGAGGCTATATTCAGAGGAAGGCAATGGCAAGCTTCCTCCGAATAAAATCCTGCCAAGAGAATCCCAGGATAAGGTCACTATAACCCAGAGTCAGCTTGAAGGCACAAAAGAAAAACACCAGTCACTTATATGTCAGCTATATATTTTTTTTAAATAGATGAAATTATTTTAAAAACTAATTCTTCATTAAGTGTCATTAAAGTCATGAAAATGCCCTTGCCTTATTATTGGCAAAATGTCAATGCATCCAGGGTCAGCCCCGGTTAGTACCTGGATGGAGGTCTGCCAAGTAATGCCAGGTGCTGTAGGCTTAAATTCAAAGAAATCTGGCCAAGAAAACCTTAGGATAGGGCCACCATATGTCAGAATCAACTTGTGGACACGTATCAGTTGAGATCCTGCATGGCGTATTGGTTTGAGTGTTGGACTACGACTCTGGAGACCAGGGTTCAAGTCCCTCTTATCCATGAAACCCCTTGGGTGACCTTGGACAAGTCACACTCTCTCAGCCTCAGAGGAAGACAAGGACAAACCTCTCCGAACAAATCTTGCCAAGACGAGCCCATGATAGCCTCGCCTTAGGTGTCGTCATAAGTTGGAAATGACTTGAAGGCACACAACAGCAAGACCGTGAGTGGTGGTGCCTCACAAAATGACAAATCCCAGATTCTGGAGGATGGAACCATGGCAGTTAAAGTGGCATCAAACTGCATTATTCCTACAGTGTAGATGCACCCTAAAAGACTAATTCTGCTCCTGCATAATTTGTTCTGAGTCCAGAAGGCCTAGGTTGAGCATCTTGGTGGTGCAGTGGTTAAATGCCTGTACTGCAGCCACTCACTCAAAACCATAAGGTGGCGAGTTCAAGACCAGCAAAGGGCTGAAGCTTGACTCAGGCTTGCATCCTTCCGAGGTCACTAAAATGAGTACCCAGATTGTTGGGGGCAAATAGCTTACAATTGTAAATGAAGCTGTTTGTTTAACAAATTGTAAGCCGCTCTGATAGTTTTGGCTGAAGAGCGGGGTATAAATAAAACATTATTATTATATTATTATAAAGACAGAGCAGAGGAAGCATTTTTGGAGAGATTATCAAAGGAAGCACATTGTCACCAATTTGCAAAAGGGAGCTGCCTTGGCAAAGTCTTCTTAAAACAAATGGGATGCTGGCAATAATAATCTTGGCACCTTGTCTCCCCTGCCAAGCTTCCCACCTAAGATCTCAGATTCACCTGCATTTCCTTCACAACTTTGGAAACCTAGACATGCTATTTACAGGCCACATTTGAAAAGCATGTCGGGGAATCACACAACACCCAAGCTGGCGTGACAGCTCCAAGATGAAGTCTGTCGGACTGAAACAAAGAAAACAAGGTGGTTATTTGCGAGTACAGAATTTGCAGTCTGCTGGATTTTTTAAAAAGCAGGAGAGAAAATGAGCAGGATTTGCAGCGTTTGGTGGTAAAGAACAGTCACACTTTGGTGCCTGCCTTCTCTATTTATTTCCTGGTGATTCATTTCTTCCTGCTGTTCTCTGGATGGTGCAAATTGATCCATGTTCCACCAGAAGTTTTGAAGTGAACTTTGCAACAAAGGAGAAGAGATAGCAGAGCAAGAGAAAGGTTAGTGCTGGGTCAGCTGGAACTCCGAAAACTCAAAACACTAGAGAACAACTATTTCGGAAGTAACTACTAGGAGTTGCGAAGAGTTCCCTCCTCTCCAGAACAAAGCTCCAAGCAAGGAGTTTATCATACGACGGAATTTGTGGGTATAATGCAATGGCAATCCGAATGCAATCATGGGGTTTCACGTTATTGCGAATGAGTGTATCTCATGCAATTTTGGGCAATGGGAAGTCATTCTGAATGCAATCATGGGGTTTCACGTAATTGCGTACAGTATTAGAGTATCTCATGCAGTTTCGGACAATGGGCAGTCATTTTCAGGTAATGGAAGTCATTATGAACGCATTCAGAACCCAATTAGAATTCACGTAAATTCGCTAAACTAGAATTGGAATTGGCTCCATTTGAAATTGAGAGAAATTCCTCCCGTGTGATAAACTCCTAAGTCACATCACAATCATAACTCAACAAGGACCACCTTCACTCCTTCCAGGGTGTAAAAGTAACTCATTATTATTATTATCAACCTTTAGATATATAGTGTTGTAAAATTTACACATGTACATTTACTTTACATTTCCTTTTTACAGTGGCAAGAGGTTCACCTTGAGAAATAGTAGAGGATGAAGATGATATGATCTGAGGAGTGGCTCACACTGCTGTGTCGGTGTTTTCTGTGCCATGCCAGCTTTCAAAATGAGTTTTTTAAACTATCTAGAAAGCAGCAATGTCAGCTACCTTTTTGAGGAACAGAGATGGAATTGAGCATGGGTCTAACATCATTGTAAGCGGACTTATACATGCGGGGAATAGAACTGAGTAGTTTCTCAACGTCCATATTCACTTACGGGCTGCCATGAAATTGAAAGGCATGGGCAGCCATTTCACAAATCCCCATGTTTGGATGTGAAAGCTGGACAGTGAAGAAAGTGGATAAGAAGAAAACAAACTAGAACATGGGCACATAGCATGAAAAGCCCACAAAAAACGATGGACGCCAGCCATGAAGGCCTTTGACTTCACAGAAAATCAATTCATTTGAGAAACGGTGCTGAGGATACCAAAAATGGCCAAGAAGACAAACAAATGGGCCCTTGAACAGACCAAGCCAGAACTCTCCCTGGAAGCCAAGATGACCAAAGTGAGGCTGTTGTAGTTTGGCCACATCATGAGAAGGCAGGACTCACTAGAAAAGACAATAACACTAAGAAAGATAGAAGGCAGTAGAAAGAGAGGGAGACCACATGCCAGATGGATGGACTCAATTGTGTAAGACATGGGTATAGAGTTACAGGACATAAGCAGAGCATAGAAAATAGGGATTCTTGGAAATGTTTCATTCACAGGTTCACCATGAGTCGGGGACAACTCAAGAACAGTTAACAACAACAAGAAAAAAGCTAATGATGTGGTGTGCAATAGCCTTGATGTGCAATGGGCACTGATGTGCATTGGGGCAGGCCTGATGCACATCTGGACTGTCTAGGATGTGCCAAAGTGCAACAGGAATGCCCAATGCACATCAGAAGTGCCCAATGTACATCAGAAGTGTCTGGGTTGTATCAGAAATGCCCAATGCTCCTCAGAAGTGCCTTCTGCAAACGCAGAAGTGCCCAATATGTATCTGAAGTGCGCGGTGACCATCAGAACTGCCTGATGCTCCTCAGAAGAGATCCACAATTGAGACGCTGCTACAGAGAAGCCTTGTTATATGTATCCACCAACATCATATAAGGTGTTGGGGTACTCAACAAGATCTCTCCTGAAGATCTCCAATTCCTGGCAGGTGGTCTTTCAGATATCTTGTCCTTAAGCCAGTTCGGGCTTTGCATGTCAACAACACCACCTTGAAATGAGCTCTGAAGCAAAGCGGAAGCCAGCGCAGTTCTGGCAAAACCGGTGTTCTGCAGCCCTGGGAGTTGTAATTCCAAAAAGTTTCCTTCAGGCTCTGGTTAGTAAGCACACTGTCCTTCTCTTCTCTGCCTTTTGCAACGAGAAAAAAGAAAGTGGAGGGGAGAGAAATGCCATAGCAACTGGTGCCTGTCAGCAGCCCTTCACCTTCCAACTTAAACAGCATTGGCAGGGCTCAGGCAGCATGGCAAGAGAAGCCGGGGATCTTTAAATAATTGCCGCATTCAAGGAAAAGAACGGTTGCCGTCTGCTCTGCTAGTTTACAAAGCTTGGCTTTTCACCTTGGGAGCTGGAAGGCTCTCCAAGGAGGCCACGGTGGCAGCAGGGACTCTGCTGTGAGACACACTCCCTCTCTCTCTTATAGATCATTCATTTGCTTTCTGAAAAGAAAATAAATGCTAAAATGAATATACATAGAGTGCTGGCAAGCTTGCCTGACAAATCAGCTTGTTGTGCTAAACTCACCTCTTTCCTAGGTAGCTGAAAGCAACAGGCCCCCGAACCAGAGCTCTTTTTGGACCACAACTCCCATCTTCCCACAAAAGAAATAACTACATCTCATGGTTGATTCTTCTCCTTTGCAATCTGGGAGTTAATTCCGAAGGTTTTATTTACTTCTTTAATAAATTCCTGGTATGGAATTTCCATAAAATCAACAAGTGCTGGAACAAAATGTTCATAAAGGTTCTCATATTTTGTCTCTTTTAATCCCCTTATCTTAAGCAAATTCTCTCTTTGCTCTAATTCTTCTAAAGCTTTCAAATCAAGGTGCATTTCTTGTTGATGAATTATCCTTGTTGTTCTTTCATCCAGCGTTTGGGATTTTTTTTTCTAATTTATCTATTCTTGTGATAACTTGATTTAACTCTTTTACCACTTCCTCCAGGGATTGTTTAATTCCTTTTTGTTCCAGCTTTCCGAACCAGAGCTCTTTTTGGACTTCAATTCCCATCTTTTCAGAATTCTAGGGGATTTGGGGAGTTATATTTCCCCCCCAAAATTGCCATTGCCTAAACTTTGTTGAATACTTGAACCCCTTACTGCCTACTGTATATATTCATGTATACGTCTAGAAATTTTAGTCAAAAAATTAACTCCAGAAACCTAAGTGACTTATCCACCAGTCAACGTAAGTACTGTACTTTGACTCATAAAAAAGGAACCATCCCCTGCTCAAAGGCAAAAATGTTATCTATCCTAGATTATCCTATCCTAGATATCCTAGTGCTTTGGGGAGGATAAAAGTGGTGTCCATGGACCCACAACCTGCACATTCCCATGAAGCCATCACTCGTGGCTGAAGGTCTAACCAGAAGTTACAATTACACCATGGGAAGAACGATGTTACCTTATGACAGTTTGCAAACGTAATGCAATATTGCAATCATAATGTAATGTAGTTGCACATTTGCTGTTGGGGAGAGGAACCAATTACAAGTTTCCGATTGCCCTAAATCCAATTTGTTAGCCCCAGTTAGAGCAGAACTATTAATTGAATGGGAACTTGGAAAGTCAATATTTATGGCGATTTCATGGATGCGCTCTAGCAGAAATTAACAATTAGATTTAGGACACCGTTTGTAACTATCTATCTAACTCTCCAGCTGTCTGTCTGCTACTTATTTCTTATTAAAATATCTGTATCCTGTCCTATATCCAGGGATCTTAGGATGGGCACACAACAAAATCAATTTTAGGGCAACAAATAACCACAACAGTAATTTTCATGGACTACAAATATATTAAATCATGTTGTTTAAAACCGGTTGAAATCCATTTCAAATAATGCCAACCAAACAGGATAAAATCAGATGACCCAGAAGAATTGTGTTGACTTGAGCTGCATCTGCACTGCAGAATTAATGCAGCTTGACACCGCTTTAACTGCCACGGCTCCATTCTATGGAATGCTGGGATTTGTAGTTTCTTGTGGCACCAGAGTTCTCTGATAGAGAAGGCTAAATATCTCACATAACTACAGATCCCTGAATTCCATGGCATTGATCCATGGCAGTGAAAGCGGTGTCAAACTGAATTCTGCAGTGTAGATGGGCTCTACTTTTGCAAGGGCAATGCATTGAAGAGGAGCCTGCAACTCAGAAAAAGACGGATGTTTCTCCAAGGTTTGTGGTGTCTATATTTATTTTTCAAGGATAGCTCAGCCAGCTGTTTGGAAGAACCACTACCAACGTCAGCTCTTGGCCAGAAGCTATAAACTTCCACCCAGACTTTGACAGTGTCCTGAAAAAAGGGAGGGTTACATAACAAACTCAAAGCAAGCCATATCCAGAACTAGGAGAGCTGGTTTTTACAAAAGGGTGGCTATTCCTTCTGTAACTTATTACACAGCACCCCAAAAGTAATTGGTTGCCGTTCATTTTCCTCCTAAAAAAATGTTTAGTAAGTCGCTGCATCATGTTACGACACAACTTTATATTTTTAAGTTTAGCTTGATAGGAAAGTGGCATAAACCTTGAAAAATCTTGCTATAAGTATCTCAAAAAATATCCTTAAACCAGGGGTTGGTGATGTGAGGCCTCAGAATAGAATAGAATAGAAATTTTATTTTTATCCCGCCTCTTCAACAGGATCGAGGCAGCCTACAATAGAAGAAAATACAACAATAAAACAACAATAAGTTAACATAGTGAAATACAACAGCATAAAATAAACCCATTACCCCTCCCTCCAAAATAACAACAATATGATTTATTCAAACAATAGTAAAATAAAATGTCATCTGAATAATTAAAACAATCAGTGGCCCTCAAGGATGAATCCCATTTGGGGAGAAAAGCAGGATATAAATCAAACGAACAAATAAATAAAATGTGTGGCTTTTGGCTCTGCCAGATTCCCTGGACCACACTTTTTTCCAGCACAGAAAGAATGTGAATGGCCTCTTTTAGAAGACAACAAAAATGATAATTCCTTTTTTTTTTTAAAGATGGTAAAAGCGTCCCTTTTGCCAAACGGATTTTTCCAGTTTGGCAAAAGGGACACTTTTATGACCCCTTCCCACACTATTATCACTGGAAGTGCTTTGACGTCATGCAGAGACGGAAAGATAAATGCACTTCTCTCCGTTTGCCTACCAGGTTTGTTTTTAATGCGATGCAGTTTCTTGATCTACTTTTGCGAATGCATGGAGTGAACTGGGGCCCACAAAGAACCTTTATCATCAGACTGTATGAATAGCCATAGAAATGCAAAACTTGTGGGTCTGGTAATAAAGTGACCACTGCGGGCCAAAGGCGTTGCTTAAGGCCAGGATGGGTGGGTGGACACATGAATGGTGGAGCGAATTTGGGAATGCGGTCTGTGCAAGCTGAGAACCAGAAAGAAGATGCAACAAACTGGCCAAGAGCGTCTAGTGTTATAATATGTGTAGCGTCGAGGAAATTAATGAAAGTGTGTGTATGCAGGAATCTGGCTGCAAGAAACTTCCCCGGTGCCACGGGCGACATTTAAATCAGCTTATACATTTGAAAAGGTTATCTAATTCTCTCTAGGCCTTGTCTGAATACTAAATGCTGGCTGCCACACTTGTTGACTCCATCCTCTCCAGAGAGACAGTTCTATTACATTAAGCAGAAGCCAACCATCTCCGCTTCCTGCCATCCTCTCCTCCAAGCGCTCTCTTTGCTCTTTCTTTTGTTAAAAGATCCTTTCTGCTATCTACATTGAGCTTTTTTGCACACCCTCTCGGTGCATTTTGTTGTTCAGTCGCTGCCTAGCAAGCCTCTTAATCGCATCATGGCCTATTTTCCATGAAGGAGTCAAGACGAAGCAGAACAATCGGAAAAGAGCTGCATCGGCAAGGGAAACAATTAATAAAACAGACGGTGAGTCACTTGTCAGTGTCTGCCGGTCCCATTTGCAAAAGCGCCGTGGCATCAGGACCCCCGGTGACTCCAGCTTGAATTGTAACCGAGAGAGAAAGTGTACGGTTTGCATTTATGGGTGATTTGCCCGTGCCAACCGAACCAGTTGCCATGGTCCAAGAGAGGTCATCAGGGCTTGTTTACTCAAAGCAAGGAGGACCAGTCTTTTTGAAGACTGTGGGCACAACTCAACCTCGGAAAAAGTGTCGCAGGAAATGCATCCCCTCCCTATCAACTTCTTTTTGCATTTCCAAGTCAAACCCTCCAACAAACTCACATCCATGCCATTAATAGAAAGAAATTCCATCAAATCAGAGAGGCTGGCATCCTGTTGGTGACTTTACACAATGCAATAGTTTATTGACAGCCAGAGTGATGCAGTGGTTTGAGTGTTGGGCTACAACTCTGGAAACCTGGGTTTGAGTCCCTGCTCTGCCATGAAACCCACTGGGTGACTTTGGGCAAGTTACACTCTCTCAGCCTCAGGGGAAGGCAATGACAAGCCTCCTCTGGACAAATCCTGCCAAGAAAACCCCATGATAGTGTCACCTTAGGGTGGCCATAAGTCAGAAATGACTTGAGGACACACAACGACAATCGTTTATTATGGCCATAGGCCAACCTAATCAAAAACTAGCAAATGTTACCCTAAAATACATAGGACATATATAAGGGATATAAAACAGAAAAGGGTAGCATGCAATAGAGGACTCTTTCAAACGGGGAGGAATTTCTCCCAACTCCGAATGGAGCCAATGCGGATTTATGTAAATTCGCTTGTCTAGCGAATTTACATGAACCCCTGCTCCGTTCGGAATTACTTCCCATTACCCGAAATTAACCCCCTCCTGCCCGAATTTGCATGTGAAGCTTTAATTCGCAATAAGGTAAAACCCATGATTGCATTCGAATTGGCTTCCCTCCTGCCCGAATTTGCATGTGAAGAGTTAATTTGCAATAACATAAAACCCATGATTGCATTCGAATTGACCTTAAATTATACTTCCAATTTAGCCTCGTATGAAAGAGTCCACAGTAAATACTTCCAATTCCCATTTAATAATGATAGTACTCAGACGAATTAGAAAGAACCCCTCATACAAATCGAAACCATGTGAAAACCTCACTCCTTTGTGAATTGCATGGCTAGCTGGTTCTTTGTTGCTGTTCTCTAATGCTGGTGTGCCACTTTCCTACAATTCATAAAAATGGAAGTATTTTATCTTTCTACTTTGCTCACCAACCAGGTAACTTTACAGAGGCATACGTTCCCCTAAGAAAGAGTTGTACATCTATTTTCTGCTGCAGCCAGTCCTCATTTATTTCAAGGTTGTAGGGTTTCCATGGCTGAGCGGAGATCCGAAGCCTGATCGAACCATTGCCCTATACGCAAACCTCTTCCGATCCCACTGTTAATAATTCCCCCTCTTGTTCCTGCAGAAAGACAATTCCTAGTTCCCAATCTTTCATGAAATTACCCAATAACTTTTCTCTAATTAGAACAGCTATCTTATCCATTTCGGCAAGCTCATACAATTTCATCAAGCATCCTCTCTTCATATTTAAGCTCATCACAAGTCCTCTCCATATTCAGACCTCCTTTTTATCAAGTCCTACATCAAATCTCAAAATCTCAAAAGCCCTGAATGATATTCAAAAACCAGATAGGTTGCAACCAGTACTAATTATAATTACTTAAATCTTACACAAGGTTTCCTTCCAAATTCCAAATGTAGAAGCGATCTCCCAATGCCCTGATCTCCTGATCTCAAAAGCACTTGGGTTGCAGGCTGCAACGGTAATTTTGGGGGGACCACGTTCAGCCATTCACAACATTAAACATGAATCCCCAGCAGTTGTGAGATCATACATCCATTTTACAATCTCAAAGTATTTATTGTTCTGGGCAGAAAATTATTTTTATGCACAGAAATATGGTTTTCTGTGCAGGAAAAAGAATGGCTCTTTTATGGGTAAACCAACCACTGCAAAAGAAGAAACAAGTCTTCACATGGGTTTACGGGGGTTTAAAAAACCTTTTTAACAAAAAAAAAAATACAACTATAAATAAGCAAACAAAAACATTTCCAAGCTCAGCATTCAATCCATAACCTAACCCTGAAAACCTGCAAAGGAAAATCCAAATAGGATATGTTTCTGACACCTATAAACCTTTATCATCCCAACCCATACACTGTTGCATTCTCAGTCTGTTTCTCTGCTTACTTATGCTCAGAATAAGGCTAAAAGCCTTTTAAAATGGGAGAGGAAAATGTTGTTAGAATCCCAAGTAAGCCCCTGTCTCCGTAACCCATTTATACCTGGGTAGAAAACAAATGGAGCAAATTTGGTTCTGGGACAGGATTACGATCCTAAGGGTCTGCTGGGCTTTGCATGTAGATTGAAAAATGACCTCATATGTTCTCTGCTTTTTGCCCCCGTATTCTTTTCTGTTTGTCATGTTTCGAGTGTGATTAGATCTGGTTTGGCCTCAAGGAGAAACTCTGATACCGAAACAACTTGGGGAAGATTGTCTTCCATCTTCCTGGGCTCCATAGCCCTTGGCTTTGTGAGCTCCAAATCCCTGCTGTCTGTTCCCTTTTGCTGGCAAAACATGCCTCCTTTGCACCTTGTTTCTTCCCTTTTTTTCTTCTATAGATGGTGTATTAAAATGCTCAGTGTCAACAATTCGCAGTTATTCCTTATGAGATCCAGCTCTTTTCCCAGGATATCTGGAGATTACTGTATATAATCAACTATAAGTCGACCTCATGTACAAGTCAAGGGCAAGTTTTGGGGCCAAAATTATGGATTTTGCTTTGACCTATGGATAAAATTTAAGAACATGTAACAAAGGATCTAAAGGATGAAGCAAAGCAAAACAACATGAAAGAACTTACAAAATTCCAGCAGACATTGTGCTTACTCTTAAAGGCTGGATGGATGAGAGAGTAGAGGAGAGCAGTGCTTCCGGGACAGATTATATTCTTGCTTTTCACCACGGGATGTTTCCTTCTTTTAAATAAGAGTTAAGATAAATCGACGCAGGTTTTTGGGGGTCAATTTTTTGACCTAAATTCCCAGACTTATGCATAAGTACATACAGTAAGTTTCAAAGGAGGTAATAGCAGCATCTTGTAGCTTTTGTGCCAATGAGGTAGGAGTTATTCTGAAGTTTAAAGGAGCTTGGTCTGAACCGGAGCTGGTTGCAGCTCCAGACTTCACCATGACTTTGGTAGTGAAACCTGACACCTGTCACTACTATAAGATAAGCTTTATCGGTGGTATCTGGAAGTAGGTGGTCTACAGTAGAGGAGGCAACAGAGTTTTAGGTGATGGGTTGGCAGATCTCCCCACATCAGGTGTCAAAACAAGGTCCCTGAGCCATGAATTCCACCCCAAACTGCATCATGACCAGCAGTCAAGATCTCTGTGGATACTAAACAAAGTTCCTGAGCTCTTATGCAATGGTGTGCAACGGTGTGACGCAGCAGTTGAAAAAGCCAATATGATCCTTGGCTACTTGGTCAGACCTCACCTGGAATAGTCCTGTGTCTAGTTCTGGGCACCACAATTCAGGAAGGATGTTGAGTATCTGGAGCATGTCCAGGGGAGGCTGACCAAAATGGTGCAATGTCCAGAAGCCACCAAAAGCCTCCGAGGAGCAGCTTAGGGAGCTGGGGATGTTCAGCCTGGAGAAGAGACGGTTAATAGGGGACATGATAGCCCTGCTTAAATATTGGAAGGGATGCCATGTTGAGGAGGGAGCAAGTTTGTTTTCTGCTGCTCAGAGGACACAGAGCAATATATTCAAGCTGCAAGAAAAGAGAGTCCACCAAAACATTAGGAAGAACTTCCTGATGGTAAGGGCTGTTCAACAGTGGAAGACGCTGCCTCAGAGAGTGGTGGGGTCTCCTTCTTTGGAGGCTGGAGGGTCATCTGTTGGGTGCTTTGATGGTGTCTTCCTTTGTGGCAGAGGGATGGAATGGATGGCCCTTGTGGTCCCTTCCAACTCTAGGATTCTATTATTCTATTCCCCTAAAAACCCTGAGCTGGGATACAACTGGAAACTGGGTCCATGTCAGTGGGTCAATGAATCCATTCTAGGCATTATGCCAAGGTGCTGATGTCTTTCCTCAAAATAGCTCCTTGGAGAGCTCCTTTAAGTTCAGACTAAAACCCAGAGTGGATTGCTTGCCCTTGCGTATGTTGGGTATGTTGCTGATGGCACCGCAGTCCACCTCTATTCAGTACCTGTTTATTTCTTTTAACGTTCAAAGTGATTTCTCACCCCAAGCAACCTAAGAGCTACCAGCTGTTGATGCCAAAGACTCCCATTTTCGAAAGAAAGGCTGGCAGTACGTGCCGTCGACTGTGAATGGAGGAGGAGGGAAGGCAGAACAGAACTTGGACATCCTAAATGCTTTATCTGAGTTCATCCTGACCTGGCAAGCTGATTTTATTCAGACCGTGAGCTGAGCTTGTTTAAGGGAGAAAACAGGCATGAGGGCTCACTTCTGCCCTTAGCTCTTAAGTCCACCCTCCGTACAACCATTTCTCCAGTAACAAAAATCTCCCAGCGGCATCAAGTCCGACCTTTTTCCCTGTTTGTTGGTCTGTTATTCCCCTAATCCCTGCCCAGCTCCACATCCTGCAAAGTTTCTGCTTCTTCATGCCTGGGGGATGCTTAACCATTATGCAGCTGAAGGACATTTGGGTTTTGTGTTATGATTGGGCAATTAATATCTCCGTGAAAATTGCTGTATTAGAATTCTTACCCGGCTGATCTGTGCCGTTCCCGGACACGGCTCATCTGACCATGCCAAATTAAAACCAGCAAGAATGAGAACATCTTCATCCTACAACAGTGTTTTGCTATCCAGTATTAGATCAGGGAGAGAGAGCAACTTTGCCTTTTGTTTTTTCATGGGCCAAATTCCCTTTTGGGAGACGCAGATTGGCAATCTGTGGAACTAACCAAGAGAAAGATGCTGACCAGGTTTAGAGGGCCGAGGAGGTCCTTCAAACAGGAGAATTACTACTACTACTGCTACTGCTACTACTACCACTACATTTATTTATGTCCTGTCTTTCTCCCAAAATGGGGACTCAAAGATAGCTGAGAATAAGCATGCAGCTTTATGGCAGGGATGGAGTCAATGTGTGAAAACATTCCAAGAAAATGGTCTGATATAGCATAAGGATAGATACATTGTATTCTTACAAAGGTGCCGTAATAAATATATATATAAGAAAATATATATAAGAAAATGGTCAGAATCATAGAATCATAGAATCATAGAATCATAGAGTTGGAAGAGACCACAAGGGCCATCCAGTCCAACCCCCTGCCATGCAGGAACTCCCAGTCAAAGCATCCCCGACAGATGGCTATCCAGCCTCTGCTTAAAGACCTCCAAGGATGGAGACTCTACCACACTCCGAGGGAGTGTGTTCCACCGTCGAACAGCCCTTACTGTCAGGAAGTTCCTCCTAATGTTGAGGTGGAATCTCTTTTCCTGCAGCTTGCATCCATTGCTCCGCGTTCTGGTCTCTGGAGCAGCAGAAAACAAGCCTGCTCCCTCCTCAATATGACATCCCTTCAAATATTTGAACAGGGCTATCATATCACCTCTTAACCTTCTCTTCTCCAGGCTAAACATCCCCAGCTCTCTAAGTCGTTCCTCATAGGGCATGGTTTCCAGACCCTTCACCATCTTAGTTGCCCTCCTTTGGACCCGCTCCAGTTTCTCCACATCCTTTTTGAATTGTGGTGCCCAGAACTGGACACAGTATTCCAGGTGGGGCCTCACCAAAGCAGAATAGAGTGGCACTATTACTTCCTTTGATCTAGACACTATACTTCTATTGATGCAACCTAAAATAGCATTGGCCTTTTTAGCTGCTGCATCACACTGCTGACTCATGTTCAACTTATGGTCTACTTGGACTCCTAGATCCCTTTCACACATAGTTTCATTCAGCCAGATGTCCCCCATCCTATATCTGTGCATTTCATTTTTCCGCCCTAAGTGCAGAACCTTACATTTCTCCGCATTGAATTTCATTTTGTTAGCGTTGGCCCAGCTTTCTAGTCTATTCAGGTCATTCTGAATTTCAATCCTGTCTTCTGGAGTATTGGCTACTCCTCCTAATTTGGTGTCATCTGCAAATTTGATAAGTATGCCCCCAATTCTGTCATCCAAGTCATTAATAAAGATATTGAATAGCACTGGGCCCAGGACAGAACCCTGTGGGACCCCACTGGTCACTTCTTTCCAGGATGAAAGGGAGCCATTGTTGAGCACCCTTTGGGTTCGGTCAGTCAACCAGTTACAAATCCATGTAATGGTTACCTTGTCTAGCCCACATTTTACGAGCTTGTTTGCAAGAATGTCATGGGGAACCTTGTCAAAGGCCTTACTGAAATCAAGATATACTATATCCACAGCATTCCCTTCATCTACCAAACTGGTAATTTTATCAAAAAAAGAGATCAGATTTGTCTGGCAAGACTTGTTTCTCTGAAACCCATGTTGGCTTTTTGTGATTATGGCATTGGCCTCTAAATGTTCACAGACTCTCTGCTTAATGATCTGCTCTAGAATCTTTCCTGGAATTGATGTCAGACTAACTGGACGATAATTGTTGGGATCCTCTTTTTTCCCCTTTTTGAAGATGGGGACAACGTTTGCCCTCCTCCAGTCTGCTGGGACTTCTCCTGTTCTCCAGGAGTTCTCAAAGATTATTGCCAATGGTTCCGATATTACATTCGCCAGTTCTTTTAATACTCTAGGATGTAGTTCATCTGGTCCTGGAGATTTATATTCATTTAGGTTAACCAGGTATTCCTGTACTATCTCTTTACTTATTCTGTGCTGAGATTCCCCTATTCTGTCTTCTGCTCCATTATCCTTAGGTTGACCACCCTTTGCCTTTTCTGAGAAGACTGAAGCAAAGAAGGTGTTGAGTAATTCTGCCTTTTCTTTGTCATCTTTGAGCATTTTGCCATCTTCTGCACGCAGTGGCCCTACTGTTTCCTTCTTCTTCCTTTTGCTTCGGACATACCCAAAAAAGCCCTTTTTGTTGTTCTTAACCTCTCTAGCCAGCCTGAGTTCATTCTGTGCTTTAGCTTTTCTGACTTTACCCCTACATGTGCTGGCTGTTTGTTTGAATTCCTCTTTCGTGATTTCCCCATTTTTCCATTTCTTATACATGTTCTGTTTAAGGCTTATCTCAGTTGAAAGTTCCTTAGTCATCCATCCTGGCTTCTTGAGACACCTCCCATTTTTCTTCCTCATTGGAACTGTTTGAAATTGCGCCTTCAGTATCTCCTTTTTGAGAAACTCCCATCCGTCTTGAACTCCCTTCTCTTTTAGTTTTCTTGACCATGGGATCTCCCCCAGTATTTCTCTAAGTTTATTGAAATCAGCTCTCCTAAAGTCTAGAATGCGTGTCTGACTATGCCTGGCTTCCCCTTTCCGCTGTATAACAAACTCCAGGAGAACATGGTCACTTCCCCCTAAGGATCCAACCACTTGCACCCCATTGACTAGGTCATCCCTGTTGGTTAAGATCAGATCTAAAATAGTTGATCCCCTTGTTGTCTCTTCCACCTTTTGGACAATGAAATTGTCTTCCAGGCAAGTGAGGAATTTGCTAGACCTTGAGGATTTGGCTGAGTTTGACTTCCAGCAAATATCCGGATAGTTGAAGTCCCCCATCACTACTACATCTCTCCTTTCTGAGTGTGTGCTCATCTGTTCTAGAAAGGCATCATCCAATTCCTCTGCCTGAGTCGGGGGTCTGTAGTAGACTCCCACAGTAACATCCCTGTTGTTTCCCTCTCCTTTAATGTTTATCCAGATGCTCTCCACCTGGCTTCCAGTATTGACTTCCTGGATCTCTTCACTGGTGTAAATATCCCTGACATATAATGCTATTCCTCCTCCTTTCCTGTTTGGCCTGTTTCTCTTAAAAAGGTTATATCCCTCTATTTCTACATTCCAGTCATGAGACTCATCCCACCAGGTTTCAGTGATGCCTATTATATCATATTTGCTCTGTTGTGCTAGGAGTTCGAGTTCATCTCAGGAAGCAGGTTTCTTGAATATAAGCAAAGGCTACAGAGGAGAATCTCAGAAGGGTGAGAATATTTATAGTTTGGGTTTTATTCTGCACATTGTGTGGAAACAACTGCCCAGAAAGCAAGTTTCCTGTAAAGGAAACAAGCTTCATGCAGAGAAAATAACATTTCTGTGCAGACAATAATTCAAGGGATTGGACCCAATACCCAAAAATAGGTCAGTACTTCATGGTTCTTTAAAATTCAGACGGAAACCCAAAGTTACTACCCACCCAAAGCATGTAAATATCTTTTAACTTGCCCCCCTCCACTTCAGAAAGAAAGTCTGCAGGGACTTCAGATTGCATTCAAATTGCAGGTCACCTTTATTATTCCAGTGAGAGCTCACTGACAAACTTTGGGTTTCCGTCTGAACTTTAAAGAGCCATGAGGTACTGACCCATTTTTGAGTATTGGGTCCAATCCCTTGAATTATTTTCTGCACAGAAATGTCATTTTCTGTGCATGAAGCTTGTTTTCTTTACAAGAAACTTGCTTTCTGGGCAGTTGTTTCGACACAATGAAACCACATATATTTTTGTGCAGAACAAAACCCAATTGTGCAGAATAAAACCCCAACCATGAATATTCTCACTCTTCTGAGTGAGATTCTCCTCCGTAGCCTTTGCTGATATTCAAGAAACCTGCTTCTTGACCATTTTCTTGGAAAATTTTTGCACATTCACTCCATCCCTGCTGTAAAGCTTATTCTCAGCTATCCTTGGTCGCTTCATATACTGCTGACAGATAATGTCTATGGATAATGCTCTGCAACTTGCGGTTCTTGGCGCTCCAGTTTTTCCGGATCATGTTGGGAAAAGTCAGCCCTAATAGTCTGGTCCTGGGGAGGGACTCAAGCCCCCTCACTTGCACTTGTTGGGGTCCATTGAAGTCTAGCACACTTTACAAATGACACGCGCCAAGGATTTCTTCTCTTGCCGGCTCTCCAGCAGCGTTCCCTGTTGGTGTTGTCTGTTTCTTGGAGAAAATGCTTTCAGAGTCTGCATTTTGCGGCAGGATAATTACAGTGCCGCCGCACGAACACCCATTCCCTTGTCAGCCAACAATCTTTTCCCCTTTTGCTTTTCAAGGAGAAAGCATCTTTCAAGCTCTATGCACAAACTGTTGTTGGAGAGGTCCTGCTCCTCAGGTCTGGCCCAAGGCCACCGTGCTGCTTGAAGCAGGGCAGCAAACAGTGATCATACACACGTGTGTGTGTGTGTGTGCGCATGCATCCAAACACACACATGTTGAAGGGCCAAGTAGGCAAAACCAGTGAAGTTAGTATTGTCCAGAGTAAGAGAAGTAATGATGGCACTCTATTCTGGTCAGCCTTTACCTAAAATCTGTGTTTTGTTTTGGGTACCACAATTCAAGAAAGATGATGACAAAATGGAGCGTGTCCAGAAGAGGGAGACCAAAATGGTGTGAGGTCTGGAAACCTCCAAGTCCTATGGGGAGAGGCTGAGGGATCTGGGTATGTTTCACCTGGAGAAGAGAAGGTTAAGGGGGAACATGACAGCTTTGTTTAAATGTCTAAAGGGACATCATATGGATGTCTAAAGTCAGTGTTGCATAGTGGTTTGAGTGCTGGACCAAAACTCTGGAGACCAGGGTTCGATTCCATGTTCAGCCATGGAAACCCATGGTGATCTTGGGCAAGTCACAGTCTCTCAGCCTCAGGGGATGGCAATGACAAAATGTCCTCTGAGCAATTTTTGCCAAGAAACCCCCATGATAGGTTCACCGTAGAGTGGCCATGAGTTGGAAATGAAGGCACGCAACAGCAACTTATGGAGAATGGAACGAGCTTGTTTTCTGCTTGTCCAGAGACTAGGAACGTTATCACACGGGAGGAATTTATCTCAATTTCAAAAGAAATGAAAATGGGGCCTGAAAATGAAGGTGATCGGCTTTCACACAATAACATGAAACCCCATGATTGCGTTCAGATTGCCATTAGATTATACTTCCAATTCCTGTCGTGTGATAAACTCCTAGGACACAAACCAAGAGAGTCAACATTCCACCTAAACATGAAGAAGAACTTCTTTATTGTAAGAGGTGTTCAACAATGGAATGGACTGACCCAGAAGGTGGTGAACACTCTTTCTTTAAAGGTCTTTAAGCAGAGACCTTTAAACAGAGATTTCCTGCATGGTAGAGGGCTGGATTAAATAGCAAAGTTAGGATCATCCAAGTCATCATATTCCCCATCACTGAGTACAGATGCAGGACTTGGATAGGGACAAAAGTGGATAAGGAGAGGATCAGTTCATTTGAGATGTGGGGCTGGAGGACTTGTTCAAGAACAAATGAGTTCTTAAAAAGGTCAAGCTAGAACTCTCCCTGGAAGCCAAGACAGTCAAACAGTGGCTGCCATACAACACAACGGAAACCCATCAGTCTTATCGTACTTTTTATATCATGGATGGGTGAAGTGTCATTACTCCCTTGGGCTATTTTTAGGACGCTTCCAAATCCCCAGCACTCAAGAAATAGTACTCCCAAAAATATAAGATGAATTTGTGCCATGTTATAGCCCTCTTCTAGGCCTTTTTTTAGGCCGCAAAGAGGCCTTTAAAGAAAGGAAATGAATTTCACATCACTTCTCATTATTAAAAAAGCCAAAAAATACCCAAGAAGCAAAACATGGTGAAAATGGCCCTATACCCCCCCCCCCCCAGAGATTATGGAGTCTCAAAGATGCATAGAATCCTAAAGTTGGAAGGGTCCTTCTGCCATGCAGGAATACACAATTGACGCCCTCCCGAAAGATGACCCTCCAACCTCTCATGAAAGACCTCCGTATAAAGGATGGTGGTGATAATACAGGAGTCATTTGAGTGCAGAAAAAATGATATTTCTTGCATTGGAGTGCAGCACCCTCAAAGCCTCCTGGGGTGCCAATGTGGCCCTTGCCGTTCCCAGCAGTTGCCCGTCTCTGTTTTATATTATCAAATGATGCCAACGGGTTTTAAAAATAGTACTAATTGTTATGGCTTTCACTTAACATCCGATGATGACTTCAGTAATTAGCACGTTGTGAATTTAACCCAATTTGCCTTGAAGGGTTACAGAATAGCCGTGGTTTGATTTGTGGCAATGCCAGCGCTCCGATCAGATGTAGCTACGCACGCTGTCCCATTAATGCTGAAAGATTTTCCCTTATTTGCCACAAATCTCATTAACCCACCAGCAGGAGCTATTCATTAGAGAACGCATCCTGTTCCTTTAAAACAAACCAACCGAGGCGCCCATCAACCGACCAAACAAAATCCATAATCCTTCCCTAAGAGGGCTAATTACTTCATTAACTAAATAGCTCTCGCAAAAGTCTAAATACAAACCCATAGAAAAGAGTAACTCCCTAAAGATCAGCTGAGTTCCAGGAATAAGGTGTCTTGGTACGTATAGACCTTGGAAGTAGCTAGTTATGAAGAATTAGTTACAAGTTACAAATAACTTATTACAAGCAACAAATAATTTATTGCGAGCGACATATTGCAATATTTCTCCCCGGCAGTTGATAATAACTTGTTACTAATTCCTTTCCCCACAAAGAAAGGTGTAAGTAACTACATTTTAGATTGTAAAGCCTGTGGGCAGGGAACCGTCTAATTAATAATAATAATAATAATAATAATAATAATTGTAAGCTGCTTTAGGGCTGAAGAAAAGGGTATAAATACCATAAATAAATTAAAAAAAAATTAATTAATTAACAAAGGCTGCATCCGCACTTCAGAAATAATCCAGTTTGACACCACTTTAAAGGCCATGGCTCAATGCTCAATGCACTCTCAGACCCGGAAAACCCCAATATAGTTTACCTTAGGGTCACCATAAGTCAGGAACGACTTGAAGGCATGTGGCAACAACACCGGACTACAAATCCCAGAATCCTGCATGCTGGCTTATCAAGAGCCATTAGGTTTACAAAAGACCTGCTTAACCTAGAGATGAAAAACTGGGTTGTGGCTCCGGATCATCAACACTGTTGGGTGCGTTTTGGGAAACTTGCTGTGCAAGAACTGTTGCAAGGAAAGCAGTGGGTTTTTTTTTTGGAGTAGATCAGCCGACTCAAAAAACCATCGTCCACCAAAATCAGAGAGAATATATGAGAGAGAGAGCCAAGCGCAGAGACGGAAAAAGCCTTTTGCAAGAGAGATGCTTTTATGGGTTACTATAGAAACGGCCGCATACATCAACCGCTGAATGATCAAATGGAATTTACCCATTTGATGGTGGAAATCATGGTCTCTTCACATCAGGCGCTGGCTGGCACCGAAGCTGATTGCTTGGATTCAGCGGGGGCCGCGTGACGCTCATCACCCCTTGGGTTTCTTGTTCATCAGGAGTGAGAATATTCAGTGTTTATTTTTATTTCATTGCCAAGAGGGACGGTCTCACGGACTTGAGACCCTATGGGTGCTTTTAACACCCATCTTGTTGCCAGGACCAGGACCAAAACAGGGTGCAGACCACTGTGAGCCTCTGGGGTTTCTTTTGGACAGTTATAGAAACATAGGATCAGGGTCTCCAACTAGACCAGAGGTTCCCAGACTTTTGGTCCTTTAGATATTTTGGACTTAAGCTCCCTGAATTCCTGATTGTTGGCCAAAACTGGATAGGGCTTCTGGGAGCTGAAGTGCAAACGGATCAAAGTTTCGGAAATACTGAACTAGACCATTCCCAGCAGGTCACTGCCCAGGCTCTTCCGAAACATCAAGATATGGAGTACCCACCACCTCTCTCTTACTTTCAAGAAATTCCTTCTAAACTTCAAGCAAAACCTAGGAGTTTATCAGACGGGAGGAATTTCTCTTTACTTCGATAGAAGTCAATTCAAATTCACGTGAATTTCCTAGTTTAGCGAATTCACATGAATTCCCATTGCGTTCGGAAGGCATTCGGAACGACTTCATATTAGCCAAAAATGACCCCCCATTGCCCAAAATTGCGTGAGATGCTTTAATTCGCAATAACGTTAAACCCATAATTGCATTCGAATTGACTTCCCTTTTGCCCAAAATTGCGTGAGATGATTTAATACGCAATAACGTGAAACCCCATGATTGCGTTTGGATTGCCTTTGGATTATACTTCCAATTTCCAACGTCTGATAAACTCCATAGTCTCCTGTAACTTAAAATCACTGCAAGAGTCCATGCAGAAGTAACACCCACTGCATTTGATGGCATTTATACCAGTTCCTTTACACACTGTACAGGACTGCAGATTTCATTTTAAGGCTAGTGTATATTGATGAAGTAAACAACATCAGTGTCACTTGTCTGTTGTGACTCCATTAGTCCTTCACTGCCGATGGATGGATCGGCTGGAATGGCCTAAATGCAATGAATGAAACTACGTGTGAAAGGGATCTAGGAGTCCAAGTAGGCCACAAATTGAACATGAGCCAATAGTGTGATGCTGCAGCTAAAAAGGCCAATGTGATCCAAGACTGCATCAATAGAAGTATAGTGTCTAGATCAAGGGAAGTAATAGTGTCACTCCATTCTGCTTTTGTCAGGCCCCACCTGGAATACTGTGTCCAGTTCTGGGCACCACAATTCAAAAAAGATGTGGAGAAACTGGAGCATGTCCAAAATAGGGGGACTAAAATGGTGAAGGGTCTGGAAACTGTGCCCTATGAGGAACACCTTAGGGAACTGGGGATGTTTAGCCTGGAGAAGAGAAGGTTAAGAGGGGACATGATAGCCCTGCTAAAATATTGGAAGGGATTTCATATTGAGGCGGGAGCAAGCTTGTTTTCTGCTGCTCCAGAGAACAAGTCCTGGAACAATGGATGAAAGCTACAGGGAAAAGAGATTCCAAATACACATTAGGAGGAACTTCCTAACAGTAAGGGCTGTTTGATAGTGGAATATACAGTCTTGGAAAGTGGTGGAGTCTCATCTCTTAGAAGTCTTTAAGCAGAGGCTGGATGGCCATCTGTTGGGGATGCTTTGATGGAGAGTTCCTGCATGGCAGAAGGGGGTTGGACTGGATCAGGGCCCTTCTTGGGGTCTCTTCCAACTCTACGATTTTATGATTCTATGATTCTATAAATAGTTGGTGTCTGACAGCAGCTTCCTCTTGAATGCTTGAGTAAGACTGCCACCTAGTGACTGAAGACAGCACTGCATACTCCAGACTGAGCTTCACTAATTAGAACTAATTAATCCATTTTGAAACCAAAAAAAAACCACACACACACACACACACGGCCCACCCACAAAAGTTCCCCTGAGCACTCATGCCAAGTTTCAGAGATCTAGTTTTCACATTCATGGGGCTGGAGATGTTGTGCATCAGTTACTGCGCAAGTTGTGACAAAGACCTGATTGCCTAAGACCATCGTATAAAGAAGGTTAGAAATACTGGCAGGTGAACTTTGCAAAACGCACTGTATACAAAAGAGGACAGTGAGCATCATCTGAACCCTTCCTTTCAGCACTATTGATGATGGCTTTCATATCATTGTGAGCACTGAATCTGCTCTAGGTTTTCGTTTAAACTTTAAAGAATTGTCCAAGATCCTTTATTTGTTAGGGGAGTAAGGTTCAACTGAAAGTTCACTCGAACTCGGAGCAGATGTACCACCCCTGAACACCAGTGTGGCATAGTGGTTTGAGCATGGCACTACAACTCTGGAGACCAGGGTTCAATTCCTGCTTTGCCAGGAAACCCACTGTGTGACTTTATATAAGTCACACTCTCTCAGCCTCAGGGGAAGGCAATGGCAAACTGCCCCTGAACAAATCTTGCCAAGAAAACCCTATGATAGGGTTGCCATAAGCCAGAAATGATATGATGGCACACAACACACCCAAACATGAGCATGGAAGTTACCGACCTTCATAGACTCCCTTTATCGCTTGTCTCGACAGATGGGTATGCATATCATGTTTTGTTTCACTCCAGCTTAATTTCTCATGGACCTACTACTACGCTTCATGTACTTCCACACAGATATGCCACCTCTTTCCCGAACGGCGGCGTGAAAAGCAACTGGTGGAATGTGAATGAAGCTTAATAAATGCTGCCCTTCTCTGCAGCGATACGCTTACATGCCCACACAGCCTGGCGCATTAGGAATGCCAAAAAGAAGAATGCTAAAAAGAATCTGTTCCCAGAAGAGGATGGAGACAACAACGAATGGGAAGAAGAATGCTTTAGGGCATTTGTCACACCCATGAGTTCTTTTTGGAGTCTCCCCAAGACTTGGGGTGTAACCATACTGTAAAATTAAAGCATGACTCAATCCTAAAGAATCTTAGGATCTATAGTTCAGTGAGACAGCAGAGCAATCTGATAGAGAATCCTGGATACCTCACCAAACGACAAATCCTGGGATTTTGGAAAGTGGGGAGCTAAAATCCTACACATTTGTCTGAGAGTGAGTCCCACAGAACGCATAAGGACCAGGGGCAACTGGTGAGGATGGTGGGCTCACATCAAGTCCAAAGGACCTCTCTATGGAGCTAGATTGGAGAGCTCCTTCAAAGATGGGAAATAGTTGGGACAAAAAGCTGGCACCGGATCCACTGCCCTACTGACACCGAGTCCACCTGAGTAGGACCTCTAAGCAAATCACATTGTATATGCTTTTCTGTATTTCACATGTTGATGGAAGAAGGTGGGAAAGGAAAGAGAAGGTGGATATGGGAAGCTACAGACCAAAACATCTGGAGGGCACCAGGTTGGCGAAGGCCGACCTAAGCAATCAGCCAGTTTTATGCAGCAGGCATATAATTACGAGGCGTTTTAAAAGCAGTTCTAATTGTGCTTATTTCTTTGGGTGATGATTCATGCTGTTCGCCCAGATAGATACTTTCTGAATGCCATCTTATCTATCAAGTGTCAACACAACTAAGAATCTGCCCTACAATTGTTCAACATTTTTTTAAAAAAAAAAATAACGGAATATAGGATTCCATAAACTCTGTAATCTCCCCGCAGGCTACTTGATGGAATTTCAGGATTTAATTGAAATAATTGCCTTCCAATCACACTCGAAATGCGGGCCCTTAAACAGTGTTGTTGAGAGCAAGTAAGACAAAGTCTGATAGTTGCAGAGAGGCTGTTATGAGTTCATAAGGGGGGATCAACAACCATGATTTCGGGTGCAGTTCTTTGTAAGTCTGGCCTTTTAATTAAAAAAAAAATATCTGTGGGTTGGGGGTCAAAAGAAGTAGCCAAGAAAAAGCCATCCGGGATGAAACCAAGGGCCTATCTGGTTAAACCTCACAGGCAAACTATTTGGGGGTGCTTTTGGCTGGTTTGGGGGCTTTGCAAATGGGGGCTTTGCAGGTCGCACTTTGACAATCTTAATTTACACAATTCATTTCTCCCCGATGAAAGCATGCAACCTGCAGAAGAGAAGAGCCAACTATTTGGGCAACATTTCCGCATTTTATTTCAACTCAGACCAAAGAACTGGGGGAGCGGGGAAGAGAGACTGAGGCTTAACTTCCTACATAACTACATTCTTCGCCAACCTAGACAAGTGGAGTTAGAAAATACTGCTAACATTAATACTGGCTTGCATTCCTATAGCTGAGCTCACATCCCTATTGATAGCCAGCTAGTTTAAGGACTGTTGGGTACCGGGCGCGATGGGCCATGCATTTCTGCCTGTCGATGAAAATACTGTTAGTCTTGACCGCGATCTCCTTCTCCAGACTCATCCGTGTGTCTTCTAGGTTCCTCAGAGCCTGTTCCGAGTCCAGGAGCTTCTTCTTCAGAGCCTCAATAGATTCTGTCAACTCCCCGACTTCGCTGACCAACCTGGATAAGAAGGGGACAGAATACTGTCCATCAATAGGTTACATTTCAGTGGGGAAGAAGAGGAGGAGGACAGAGGGCTACAGGCTTATTCACTGTATTGTATTTATATTTTGCAAAATTTAAGGTCCTGAAGCCTGTATATTGGAGGAACGAACGCTCTGCAACACATTATATTGCACCATGAAGCCAGTTCGGTGTATCAAGTTATATAATTATAAGATAAAGTAAGGCAGAGAGCCTACATACCCTATTATATACGTGCATCTCGTATGGTATACATATATACCATATGAGATCCTAAATGTGCACCACATCCTGTCTGATCCTGGAAGCTAAGCAGGGTCCACCCTGGTTAATACTTGCATGGTTGACCACCAACAGATCCCAGGTGCTGTTGGCTCCATTTCAGAGGAAGGAACTGGCAAAAAGAAACACCTCTGATTATTCCTTGACTAAGAAAATCCAGTGAAATTCATGGGGTCACCATAAGTCAACAAGGCACATGCACACTGCATATGCCAGTATAGTGTAGTGGCAGTATTGTGCATTGAATTGTATGAACAGTTCATGCCTGTTTCTCTCTTTGGGAATATGTAGCTTAAATGAGGTTTCTGTAAGACTAAGGTGAACGAAATGCTGCAGCACTGGCGTATCAAATGGATTTCTACTTGTGTCGATTGCCCAGAACATGGAACCGTTCGTGCCTTTTGGACTTGCATTTCTAATGGAAATGGAAGACTGCAAAGTGGGGAAAAAGCATCTAGTAGTTTTTAGTTTTTCCTCCCCCCCCCCCCCCCCCATTTCCATGCGTTTGCATTTGTACAAAGGTGTTAGCGACGGGTGCTGGATGCTGATAATCTTCCCTCCATTTTGTGTGTTTGCAGAACAATCAATGCCTGCTTCATTACATCCGCAGGAGCAGGACTCGGAGTTAATAACCTTCCCGTTGTAATGACAGAAATCCATTTGAAACAAGGGACCGACTAGACCTGGGGGAAAGGTACATTCTTGTTCTCTGTTGCAACTCCAAAGCCATCTGTTGCGTGTAACTTTGGAACAGTACACAATTTTTAAAGGGAGCGCTCTGAATGCACAACTAACTCCACAAACAAGATCCAAAATTAATTCAGATCTCGTTGGCATCCCTAATATCAATAAAACACTAGAAACAAGCTGGACAATAAACCACTTTTGGACTCGACTTGTCAAGCTCCATGTTAATAATACCATTCTGTGGCTGGCATTTTGAAGGAAAAGATGAGAGATGCAGCATAAGGAGAAAATAAGGTAGAGCCATGCTAAAGGAAAGGTATTCTGAATTAAAGAAAAAATGGGAAACTTATTAAATTCTTAGGAATCTCAAGGAAAAGCGGATTAAGCATTATCAGAGCATTCACACTCTAACATTGGCAAACTGGGGCTTTCTACGAATAACAAAAACAAGTTGGAATCTAAGGCAAAGTTTCAATAGGAATAGTTTTTAGTTGTATGCAAAGGGATCTTGTAGCACCTTTGAGACTGAAACGGCGCAAAAGAGGTTTCAGCGTCAGTTTTCATAGGCTTGGTCTACATCCTCAGATGCAGTCTACGAAAATTTATGTCACAACTTCTTTTGCGCAGTTCATCTCAAAGGTGTGACAAAATCCCGTTGCACATTGCTCTTCCAGACAAACACAGCTATGAATTCTAATTTCTACTTGGTGCTTGCTTGGTAATTTTCCATTATGGGCTCATGAGTGTTGTTTCACGATTGGCTAATATATCTCTCGTATCTTCCTATGATTTGCTAAATGTCGTTTTATGCTGTTGGTAGGTAAGTAAATTTTTCTGAAACGGCTATTTTCCAAAAATGGTAATGTGTGTCTTTGCTTCAGTGCCAGATTGCTCAGATGAATGCTGACACCTGAACTCGCACCATGTCAATAAATACGGGATTGCTGCCTTCAATGCAATCTCTTTTCTTGAACCCCAAACTGGACATCTTCATTTCCCAATATAGTTTCTGGATTCTAGAAGGAACCATGGAGAGGGAAACCCAATGCTTCAAACCTTCCGGCACTACATCAGTACATATTTACATACACACACACACACACATATATATATATATATATATACCCTGTCAAGAGGTGCTTTCAGCCACAGAGGGAATGAGAGAAAAATACAATTTTGCAAATTAACCATTCTGGAAGTTCTCGTCACATCCACGATCCAATTAGTTTTTCTCACCTTATTTTTGGAAGGAAAAAAATTACATTAGAGTACAGGCTCAAGGCATCTTAGTGTCGAGCGTAAAAATTTGCTATGTAAGTTAGACTCCAGGTTGCATTTGGCTGCTGTGTGTCAAATAAAAACTGGGCAGCAGCCAAGAAACTCCACAAAAGAAAAGGGAGAGACATTTCAAGACGCTGGAAGGGGGTCTTTATGAGATGAAAAGCTCATTGCCTTTTGGCTTATAGATACTCTTGCAGCTTTTTCTCAAGAGCCACTAAATGTCACGACTGCAGGAATTTTGAGACAAGACATTCAAACAACGCTCACAGCTTTCCTTTCGCGGAAAGAATTTGGTGCCTAAAGTCAATGAAAAGAGGCAGATTCTTTCTCACAAAACACAGACACATCACAGCCATATCAAATAGAAAAGTTGACCGGAAAGCAACTGGATCTTTCTTCAACGCTGACAATAGAAGAGCATCCATACAAACACATCAAGCCTAAAAGCAAGAGACTCATTTGGAGGCTACAAAGCAAGTTGCATAGGACACAACTCTGTCCTCCAACACCTTGATGCCAGCTCCACATATTGGGCCGGTGACAGCTATGGTTACAGTCCACCACTTTTCCATGAAATGGGACTGGATCATCTGCCTGTTATTTTCCTGGGGCAGGAGTCGGAGCAAACTTGAGCTGCAGCCAGGAAGGATTGTTTTGCAAAGTTGTTCACACTTTTCTTTGAATTTCCAAGGTGCCATATCTGAATTGGATACATGGGGGAGTCAGTCAGCAAGTTCCCTTTCTGGGCTGCAATATTACAAGTTGGGTAATGAAAGTAATGAGTCAGATAACTCACCTGTTTCAAGATTCAACATTCCAATTTCAGTATTGATTACATTCTTTCATATAGCAGTGATGGAAGGCTATCAAATGCTTTGCATATCCCAGATCGCACAGGGTTATAATTTGAGGATTCGGCCTACAGTTTGGATCCCTGCTAAATTCAAGAGTACAGTCCCCTCTTTTCTTCGACAACATTGAAAGAGCTTTGGTGAGGCTTACCTGAACTGGGCTGCGTCCCTGCAGAGGTCAATATTAGGCCTAAAAGAACGATCATAGAGTCTCGTCTGGGCAACTTTGAGCGGCGTCTCTTTGTCTTTAATCGCCTGCTTGAGAGCCGCAATGTTGTGCTCTTGACCTCCAATCTCCTGCAGGATCTGTTGAAAAAGCATATCGAGAGGAAATTAGAAATACTGTAGAGCTCTTTGAGAGACGTACGCAGCTGGATCAGTCCTTTGCCCATTGAGTATTTCCACTAGAAATGGCAAAGGTAGCTTCCAAGTGAAAGCAGTATCAGAGTCATTGTAGCATCAGGGAATCGCACAGGACCATGACAGTCATATCGTCCAACCCTTCACCCAGGATCCCAGTCTGTTATTGTGCAAATGAGATGGCATATAGAAATAATTTCTCTTTAGTCAACATGCGGATAAAGGAACAAGGATGTAATAAGAAAGTGTTGTGTTTTTCTGCCGGAAAACACCACTGGAACCTTTTGACTGTACAAAAATGCTTGATTGGAGTAATATATTTAGTCTCTCGGCTCAATTTCATGTGTTTGAAAACAATATAATCTCGTCTAAATTAATCCTGCTGTGCCCCAGCCTTCACTCTCTGAGCCGGGAATCAGTCTTTGAAAAGTGCTTTGCATAAAGAGGGGCTCAAGGTGAATATCCCAAAACAGTGGCGGCTAGCTGGGTCTCCTGTCAAATGTGGGTGAATCCGGTTTGGGTTCAAACTATAAAGGGGCTGCAGAACCTTTTGTGGGGGGTGAGGATAGGATTCAGTACTTTTAAGTAGCTTCTTACAGTTTGGATTAAAATCCACTGCAGATTCACTCACACACAGAGAGAGAGCAAAGCTACCAACCACCAAGATGGGGTCTCCAACATATTATTCAGGGGAACATTATTGCACGGGGTAAAATGCCTCTTGCAGGACCATAAAGGTGCTGGATCTTGTTGTTGTTGTTGTTGTTGTTGTTGTGTGCCTACAAATCATTTCTGACCTGTGGCAACCCAAAGGCAAACCTGTCACAGGGTTTTCCCATTTAGATGTTATGACACAATTATGTATTTCTGGATTTTGTATCTTGTATCTTTATTAGCCAGTATGTTATCTCAGGTACTTTGGAGTATATTTGATGTATCTTTATTATTTATTAGAAGGTTTAGGATATTGTATCTGAAACTTTATATTGTTTTGCTTTATGATTGGGATGGGGGGTAGGGAAGGAGACTTGTTTAACTGTATTTGAGATATATTTATTTTGTATGTTCTCAGATGTTGTAACCTGCCTAGATTCTTCATGATAAGGCGGGCTATAAATTTAGTAGTAGTAGTAGTAGTAGTAGTATTTTCCAGGGCCAAGAGTGTGACTTTCCCAAGGTAACCCAGTGAATTTCCATACCTGAGCAAGGAATTGAACCCTGATCTTCAAAGTCCATCGCTTAAACCACTATGCCATGCTGTCGGAACCCAGCTCCTGCCCCAAATCAAATACAACACTGAAATAAAATGGTATACTTTCTATGCCAAACTAAACTGTATTCAGGAAACTTGTGGACGGATACCTGACTTCTTTTCTTCTTTTGCTCTCTTTGGAGTTTATCAGACGGGAGGAATGTCTCTTTATTTGGAATGGAGCCAATTGGAGCCAATTCGAATTCATGTGAATTCGTTAGTTTAGCAAATTTACGTGAATTTAGATTGCGTTCGAAATGCGTTCAAAATGACTTCCCATTAACTGAAAATGACCCCCCATTGCCCGAAATTGTGTGAGATGCTTTAATATGAAATAATTTAAAACCCATGATTGCGTTCAGAATGACTTCCCTTTTGCCCAAAACTGCGTGAGATACTTTAAATCGCAATAACGTGAAACCCCATGATTGCGTTTGGATTGCCATTAGATTATACTTCCAATTTCCATCGTCTGATAAACTCAGTGCCAGTCTCTCATCTCTGAACTAGAATTGGGCAACACTAGCTTTATTAAGGACTGCATCTCCCAGAATTCTTCAGGTATGTTTGCCTAGGGATGCTGGGAACTGTCATCCAGAAAACTATGAAGCTTTACCCTGGGCTTGATTGCAACTGTATTTTAAAATGTGTTTCTAACTATAGTTTTTTTAAAAAAAATAAAAAATAAAAATCGGGTCATCGTAAGTTTGAAATAACTTGAAGGCACACAGCTGCAACAACAACTATTACTTAACTTTTTTTAACTTTTGTAAAATAAGATTTTAACTTAATCTTGTTTGGAACCACTGTAAACCTCCTTGGAGAAAGGTGGGGTATATATTCAATCAATCAATCAATCAATCAATCAATCAATATCAGTCATACTCCAGTGCCATTTGCTCCTTGCCTGAAAGTCCACAAAGCTCTGAGTTCAAGGAGCCTCTTACATGATGGAACAGAAGTCCCCAAATGTTTGTCCTCCAAATGTCTTGGACTTCAGCTCCCATGAGCCCTAGCCAACTTGGTCAACAGCCAGGAATCCTGGGAGCTTACATCCAAAACATCTGGAGAACCAAAGCTTGGGAGCCGCTGCCATGGGGCACGGAGTCCAAAGAGCGAACCTTCTTCAGATGGTGCTCCAGCTTGTGCTTGGCATCCTCCATTTCCTCGCAGCGCTTGGCGAAGGCCTGGTTCACCACATCACCCTGCAGGCGCAGGTCCTCGGCTGTGTCATGGAGGATGTTGTCGATCAAGGCGCGGAGGTTGATGGAGGCCAGCTTCTCCCGCTCGGCCCGGTAGATGTTGTCATGGCTGTTCTTGGCCCAGGTTTCTGGGGTAGAAGCACTGCAGTGTGGACACAGCAACGGCACGCCAAGAAGGGAACCAAGTCAGGAAGAAAACGGTCAATGCATTGCAACACTATGGCACTATGGAGTTTATCACATGAAGGAGATTGGGAGTTTATCCCATGAATATCCCTGGAAAATCGCGAAACGATAACAGACAACGTCACACAAAACCCACCATTAAAGTGGTCACAAAGAAGCATTAATGTGCATCTTTTTACTTTTGGGATTTCAGCAACATTGCATTTCCAATATTACTTTATTTGTGCAATTGCGTGTGATAACCATTTGCCCAATTACTTGCCATTTTTGCTTTATTTGCGGGATGCATGTGCTTTAATCTCTCTTTAATGCTGAAATTAGCCCCAGTGTGATATCAGTGGAACAGGTACAGGGAGGACACCGCATGTTGTTCTACCCACGTTGTCTCAGAAGAAAAAAAGGGAAAGAGTGCTATTGCAGTTAATGCATGGATGGGGAACAGCACACAGAGTAGGGGGCATGTTTCCTCCATGGCCCCACACAGCAGACCCTGCCAACACATTTTGGCACACCCAAAGTGATGCACCATCACGTTGTGGTTGTTGTGTGCCTTCAAGTCATTTCCGACATGGTGACGCTAAGGGGAAGCTATCCCATGGTTTTCATGGCACGGTTCTTCAGAGTGGGTTTGCCACTGCCATCCTCTGAGGCTGAGAGAATGTGACTTGCCCATGGTCACCTAGCAGGTTTCATGGCTGAGCTGGGATTCAAACCCTGGTTTCCAAAGTCATAGTCCAGCACTCAGACCACTACACGACACTACATGGCTCCTTGCACCATCACTACTGGCCACCGTTTTGGCTGATTTTCAGCCTTTTGCTGCATGAGTTGGGGAGATAAGGGGGTGTCGTGGGTCAGGTTTTAGGTGGTTTTTGGAGATTTCATCCAGTGTCACTTAGAGGTGCATGATTTAATGGGATGATCACCCATTAAAACTGAGACCTAGAACTCATTTCTCCAAATGCTGGTTTCTTAGTACCCAAATGCAGGACAAGATGGGAAACAGGTTCAACCTGGAGCAACTCCAAGGCATACAGAAGTATAAAATATTTTTAATTGTGACAATGCTCAGGGTTTTAAGGTGCTGAATGGGTCTCAGAGGGTGCAGCAGTGGCAGGGTTAATGGCGCATCCCGAACCCTGGCGAGAAGGACTTTATGCTGCAACGTTCCCACTTGCCTTTGCTCGCTTTGAAAAGCAGGTCAAGGTAACCCAGAGGTTCTCACCTGTCCTCAAACCTGGATGTGTTCGGGTGGAACTGGATGTTGGTGCTTTGGTTGTTGTACCTCCCACACTTCTCATCAATGTTGTACGTCTCAAGCTTGTCGGACCAATCCATTTCGCAAATCTGCTTCTGATCTCGATTTAACCTGGAGGCACAAAGTCACAACAGATCTCACTCGGCGAAGACATCTTTCAAAGCATAACCATACCTGTGGATTCGACAGACAAACATCGCTGTGCGCCTTCCGAGCTGATTCCAATTCATGGCAATTCCAAGGTGAAATTTTTGCGGGGATTTCTTGGCAAGGTTAGCCCTTGCCTTCCTCTGAGGCTGAGAGAAAGTGACTTGCCAGAAGTCACCCAGTGGGTCTCAATGGCCGAGTGGGGATTTGAACCCTGGTCTCCCAGTGCTCTAGTCCTAATACCCAAACCACTATGTCACACTGCTTATTTACTTTAAAAATCCAGTTCCCAAAGCTCAGTCACCTTCCATGGAGAATGCCAAACATCGCTAAATACAATTGTATTTGGCTTTCCAAAGGAATTCAAACTAGGAAGGGGAATTTTAAATTCTGTTTCCATATGACACCTGCTGGGGATTTGATGTGATGCACAAAGGAAACTCAGATTTTAAACTTAGGCCATGTAACACTCAAGTTTATCACATAGGAGGAATTTCTCTCAATTTTGAATGGAGCCAATTCGAATTCATGTGAATTCACTAGTTTAGTGAATTTACGTGAAATCTAATTGCGTTCAGAATGCGTTCAGAATGACTTCCCATTGCCCGAAATTGCGTGAGATACTCTCATATGCAATAACATGAAACCCCATGATTGTGTTCAGATTGCCATTGCATTATACCCCCAAATTCCATTGTATGATAAACTCCACTGAGAGCACGTCAGATATAATCGCTGAATAAATACCAAATATCCAGGAGTGAAATCCACTCTTATAGGGTTTTTCAGCCTAGGGTTCCCTGCAACGCTAGGTTTCCACAAAAGGCCGCAAAGGGTTCTGCAGGGTATTGTGATTGGGAAAACAACTTTACTTTTTAGTTGTGCTTATACAAATTGTAGTTTATTATTTCCACAGTGTCTTTTGGACCACTGTGTTTGGAGTTTGGAAGTTCTTGTACTATATACCCTTCCATATGTTGAAGCAGCTCCCTGTTCTCTAGTTTCTTAGTCAAAAGCACCATCTGGTGGCAACCACTGACAAAGGAAAAGCAGATTTTCTATTTTATCTTATTTTGTTTTAAAGCAGCGCAGCCATCAGGTCACATAGGAGTTTATCACACGGCAGGCAAATTGGTAAAATCTCATGTGGAAACGGGATTTTACAATCCAGGTGTTGCTCGTCAGATGCGTTAGCGTGAAAGAGAAATAACGCAAGAATAATCCAAACGGAACGCTCCTTTGCACTTTCGGAATTTAGTGTTAAGTAAAAAGGAGCTGGTTTTGATATCTTCACATTCGGGTTATTTTTGCGTTGGTTCCCTTTCATGCAAACATCATCTGAAAAACATCTCGCAAATGGAGCTTTGTTCCACTTTCTGTTCAGGTTAACCCCAAACGTCGTCTGAAAAACAACCTGTAAATGCAGTTTAAATTTAGTTTCTGCACAGGATTCGTCCTGTTTGATAAACTCCATAGGCACGGTCACAACCTCCAAGGACGCAGCTATGCTCCCTGATGCTACGAATCCTACTTGCAAGACATCCGTTCCTTTGAGTCACTCTGCATAGTGACTCCTTTCCCTTCCATCAGTTGGTCCTTGGCGTTGCACCAGGTTCAGAGTTATGCCAACCGGTGGCATTTTATGAAGGGTGAAAAGGGATCTTACTGCATTTGGTTAACCGCTTGCATCACAGTTCTTTTCAGGAGCTCTTGAATATTTCTGATGAGCTCAGCTTCCTAGATAAAAACAGGAGAGATGTTAGTAGCGCCAATTGGAAAGGAGGGACACACTTTATGACAACTGGCTGCAAATGCTGGTTAAAAAATAAAAAAAAAACACCAGAAAATGCAAGTGTTATACTAATCCTGCTTCCTTTGAAAAAAGGAAGTTTTCAAAATGCAAGAAACCTTTTGCTTTTGTTTTCAAAAGGCAAGGAAGCAAGTTTCTAGCCCTCATCGTTGAGCTGATATTCTCTCAAAGATATCATCTCAACAACGAGGGCTAGAAACTTTCTTCCTTGTATTACATCCCACCTGAAATCATAATACATTGGGCCCTTGGCATCCGCTGGGTTTGGATCCAGAATCCCGGTGGATACCAACATCCATGGATGCTGAAGTCTCATTATATGCGATGGAATAGTAAAATGATGTCCATTATATAAAATGGCAAAATCAAGGGGTGCTTTTAGGAATTGATATTTTTTTAAAAAGCTGAGGATTACTGAATCTGTGAATAAAGAATCCGTGGATAACTCTTTGTGCTCCCACCAAAGGATGGGAAAGATTACGCTCTTGCCTTTCACCAGAGGATGGTTCTTTTTTTAAATAACAGTTAAAGTACAGTACTTACATTGACCCCTGAATAAGTCAACCCAGGTCTCTGGGGTCCATATTTTCGCTAAAATTTCTAGACGTATACATGAGTATATACAGTAGTGTAATAAAGTGGGCCCTTGGTATCCGTTGGGGTTTGGTTCCAGCACCACCATGGATATCAAAATCTGTGGATGCTCAAATCCCATTATATACAATGGGGTATTATTGTTGTTGTTGTTGTTGTTGTTGTTATTGTCATCATCATCCCTTGGTATCTACTGGGGTTTGGCTCCTGTGGATACCAAAATCTGTGGATGCTCAAATCCCATTATATACAATGGGGTATTATTGTTGTTGTTATCATCATCATCATCATCATCATCATCATCATCATCCCTTGGTATCTACTAGGTTTGGCTCCTGTGGATACCAAATCTGTGGATGCTCAAGTTCCATTATATACAATGGGGTATTACTACTACTACTGTTACTACTACTTCTATTATTGTTGTTGATGATGATGTTATTGGCCCTTGGTATCTGCTGGGGTTTGGTCCCAGGACTCCCACGGATACCGAAATCTGTGGATACTCAAGTCCCATTAAATGCAACGGCAGAGTAAAATGGTGTCCCTGATATAAAATGGCAAAATCCAGGTTTGCTTCTTAGAATTTATATTTTTAGGAAATATTTTCAAGCTTGAACCTGTGGGTAGAAAGTCTGGGGATAAGGCGGTCTGACGATTCATGTGCCATTTTCAAGGTGACACTGTCACCTTGGTCCTCTCATCCTGGGAACCCTGGATGTGTGGCCCTACTGTGGGAATGTGAGACAAAGAGCAAGCAAAGCGTCCTCACCTTGAGCAATTCAACCTCCACCTGGTCCCGCACCAGGTCGGGCGGCTGCCTCCGTTCCCGACATTGCAGGTTGTCCATGGCAATGCTGTAGGGGATCTCAGTGGCATGCAAGGCCCGCTCCAACCTCAACTTCTGGGCCGCCAAGAGGCCTGTCTCCTCTGTGAGGTCTTCGATCTCCCGTTGGAGCTCCGACTTCCAGAAGTGGATGTCCTGGAGGCGTTCGCCCACCTTGGCCGTGGAGTCCTGCTGGGTGCGTTGCGCCAGCTCGGCCGTGAAGGCTGCCAAGTTCTGCGACTCGTGGCGGCATCGCTCGGAGTGGTCGCGGTCGGCGAAGGCCTCGTGGTACTGGACGTAGTTGCGCTGGTTCCATTCCTCGAGCAGGTATTTGGCCGTGCGGAAGCCCGCCGTGGCCAAACCAGAGGAGGAATCGGGGCCGGTGTTGAGGGCCGGCTCGTAAACTTTCATGGGCAGCTCGGAGACCGGGATGGTCTGTGGCGCAGGCTCCTTGGTGAGGAGCACCCCGGGGTGAGACATGGCTCCGATACACCCCCCCTGGCCCCCAGCAATGGGACCCACCGAACTAGAAAGCTCTTGGCTCGCTCTGAGGCCTACAGGATGCCGATTTCTCCGACCAGCGTCTTCCCGTTGCTACATACAATGTGCCCTAGCCAAGGGAGCACGCCAGTTGAAGCTGTGTGACAACGGAAACGGTCGCCAAGGGAAGTGTGTTCTTTTGTTGCCGCAGCAACACTTGGAGTCAATGAGCCGTGAGAAGTGGCTGACACCTGTCTTCCTTTTGTGCCCAGGAAAATGATGGGGACAATAGGGATTCACAGAGCAGAATTGCTCTCCAGCAACCAAAATAACCCCCGAATAGGAGAATTAATAATAAAAATAATAATATTTATCTATATCCTGCTTCTCCAAACGATCAAAGCGGCTTACACTAAAAAGATCCATCAAATACAATAACAACCTGTTTTCATTATATCCCAAACCCTCCCTGACCCTCCCATCCTCAATAAAATACAATTAAATTATTGGGGCAATTGTGAAAACAATGATTAAAACAGGGATGAGACAGGGAGGGCAATTGTCAAATGAATAAATGCAAGGTTCCTAGAAGTTCGCCTTAATCTGGAAAGGCCTGCCAAAAGAGATATGTCGTGACTGCCTTTTTAAGCGATCAAGACTAGTAATACTTCGAATCGCTTCCGGCGGAAGAAAAGGTCCTTTGGGTAACTGCAGCCAGCCTAGTTTTAGCTTGCTGCACTAACTTTTTATTTGAGGACCTCAATGTCTGGGGCAGATTATATGGGAGGATTCCCTCTCTGTGTCTTGTGTATTGTCCTGTTGCTCCTAAGAACACAAGATTCCTGTTCTCAGTTCATATAAAGCCCTTCAATACCCGTTTACTTAATCTGAGGGGTGGATCTACACTTTAGAAATAATGCAGTTTGACACCCCTTGAAGTGCTGTAGCTCCGTCTTTCACAATCTTAAGTGCATGCTTTCATTCTTGATTTTATATATCGTCGTCATCCTATGGAGCCTTGGATTTGTAGTTTTGCAAGCCTTTCCTGCCCAGGAGTGCTAGGGCCTCACCAAACTACAATCCCAGGAGTCATGGGAGTTAAAAGTGGTGTCAAACAGCATTGTTTCTATAAAATTTTGAAGTGCAGGCATTAATCGCGACTGTCCCCATAGCCATTGCCAGCCCAAAATGTAAGTTGAACCGTCTAGTTGTGATGCTCTAAGGCAGGAGGTGCTTAAATCCACTCTGGAATTTTGCTTCTTTAAAAAGTTAGCCATGGTGCCAGACCTATTTCTGCACCAGAATCATGGAGCTGGAAGAGACCACAAGGGCTGTTCAATCCAGCTCCTTGCCATGCAGGAATACACAATCAAAGCACATGAATAGCTGACATTCAGACTAAAATCCAGAGCAGATTCACTATTCCACTGACATGGGAACCACCAGTTATCACTACTGGTGTGCCAAACAAGGTACTCAAAGGTACTTGTATGCATGGAGACACCTCTCTGACATGCCCTCTGCTCTGTGGCCATTCCAATTATTATTTTGTTATTCCTCATTTTCCAAAAGGATTAATATTGAAGACTACACAATGCACAGTAATGCCTCGATCACTGTCTTTACTTCCCAGTATACCTTGGCTTCACACACCCTTTCAGTGAAATTGGTGAAGGGGCAGACAAATGTGGATTGGGAAAATATGTGTTGATTTTTTTTTATTTTTTTTTTTTTATTTTTTTTTTTTTTTTGAGGTCCCTCTTCATCTCCTGCTCATATCCATTCTGAAGCAAGTTACTTTTCATTTAGCCTTACCTGCTTGCTTGCTGGACTTATACATTGTATTTTGGTCACATCCACAATTGGCAGCCAAGTTCTGAGCATTCTCAAACTTGCAAATAAATGTCTTTTCCATCCTTACCTGGAGAAGCCAGAGGTTCAGCCTGGGACTTTGCACATGCCAAAGAGATGCTCCATGGCTGACCTTCATTCCTTCCCCAAAACAAGAGTCAGAATTTCTTATTTCAGTGCAGAATATTTACATCTGCTTAAACTCCAGATCCATTGGAAGCCCTGCCAGTGAGCCAATAATAAGCATTGAACTAACTCAGATCCTTAGAGCCAAGAAGCTATCACCTTCCGGATTATTTGGGGTCATAGCTCCCTATTTGCCTCAGTCAGCACAGCTAAGTCAGGCACTTTGGTCCTCTAACATTATGAAAGGGGTCAGGATGTCTAGCACAGCCTTTGGGGATTTTCTATTAATTTTGGTGGCAGTTGTTGTTGTTGTTGTATGGCTTCAAGTAGTTTCGAACTTATGGCAAACCTAAGGGTTTTCTTGGCAAGCTTCTTCAGAGGCGAGTTGCCATTGCCTTCCTCTGACGCTGACTTGCCCAAGTGGGTTTCATAGCTGAGCAGGGATTTGAACCCTGGACTTCAAAATCGTAGTCCAACTCTGGCTCGCTAATGTTCTTTTTTTATCACAACACATTTTTATAGCTTTGCCCCAAGGTGGTGCATCCAGTAATACAACTCTTAAGAACATTTAAAAAGAGAGATTTTATGTTATATACATAGAATTTTATGGTATATACTGGGGTTAGCACAGTGCAGCCTGCAAACCCCATGCAGCTCCTGGCTCACTTTTGTAGCCCCACAAGCCATTCATCCATCCATCTCCCAAAGCCGCCTCTCTCACTTGGTAAAAATTTAAGTGCCATTTCCAAACAATTTTTGACCCCAAAACAAAGAGATTGCCCCACAAATGCACAAAAGCATGCCAGGATACTCTTCCCCCTCCCCACAAGCATTCCTGAACGCTGTTTCTTTGGCAATCCCTCTCAAAATGGTGACATGAAGCATCTCCATTTTGAGAGGGACTGAAGAGGACAATGGGGGATATCTGGGGTTGATGTGAGCCACAGGAGTGCTAGGGATGGGGAAATACCATTATTTATGCTAGCGTTTTAAAAATTATGCAACTCTTTTGTACATAAAAACATTTATATAACATTTTATATCAAGCCTGAGACACACAAATTTGGCAGTCTTGCAGATTCTGTCGGGTGTCAAGTCTCCCCATTCCTTTAACCATGTTTATTTATGCCTTGTGTTGGGTTGTTGACTCTAATCCCTCTGTAAGGCACGAGTGGGCAGCAGGCCCAGGGTCCAATTTTCCTCCACAATGCAGGAACACTCCTTCTGTGCCATGAAAGTGCCAAGAACATCCCCTTCAATACTTTCACTGCCCGCTATTATAGGCAGCAATCCAGCCTTAAAGCGATGTCCTAAAGCAAAGGTATACCCATGTTAGTCTGTAGAATCAGTACGTAGAGAGATCTTGTAGCACCTCTGAAACTAACTGAAAGAAATTGGCAGCATCAGCTTTCATAGACTTCAGTCCACTTCCTCAACTGGATCTGGTGGAATGGAAGCCAGGCACAGACATATACATACATACATACATGTATGTATGTATGTATGTATATGCCATTGATATGTGAGGATGTCAATAAAAATGATAAATCCTGTGTGTATGGAAATGAAGCTGCAGGGGTGTGAAACATGCAGTCCTCCAGATGTTTTGGGTCTGTGGACATGGCTATCACCTTTATGCAGCATCTTTCCCCACCCTGACTACTGCAAACCTTGGCCAAAAGCCTACATCACCAAGCGTAAGATAAAAAATCTGAAGAGAGACTTACATTATGGCAGTCCTTCCATCACCATGTCCTCCTAATGGCCATTGAAAAGCTGATGGGGAGTAGGGGAGACTGGGGAAGTGTCTGGCTATGTCCTCACAGCCAGGTTGATATTGGCCTTGTTGATGTCTTTGGTCTTTTGTCTGGCTGTTGGGACACAGTCAAACACTTCTCCAATCCCCTGCCCTCCATCAGCCACAAACCGAGTCAGAGGCAAAGGGCTTTAGTCATTGTAGGGAGAGGGAAAGACCACCAATCTCCACAATGACCAAAATGGAGGGGAAACACATGCAGACATATGTTGGATTTACATTTGTGTCACTGAGAAATTCCAACCCTGGCCTCCCAGGAATTTTCTGGCACCATGCATTGGATAAAGAGAAGGGGGAATCTATATTGTCCCTCAGCTCCAAGCAACAGTTGTGTGGGCTTCTGAAAGCAAAGTCTTATGAGGAACAGCTCAGACACAGCACTTCCCAAACTTTGATCCCCCAGGCCTTTTGGACTTCAACTTCCGGTTGTCTTGGCCATTGGATATGGTAGCTTCTGGGAGCTGAAGTCCAAAATAACTGGAGAACTAAAGTTTGGGTATATCTGAGTTTATCTTGGAGAAGACTGAGAACCAATGTGAAAACTACCGTATCTTGAAATACTTAAGGAATGTCATGTGGAAAATGGCACAACCTTCTTTTCTGTTGCTCTGAAGCAGTGATTCCCAAACTCTGGTCCTCTAGGTATTTTGGACTTCAGCTTCCAGAAGCCCCAAGCTATCTTGGGCAATAGTCTGGGATTCTGGGAACTGAAGTCCAAAACACTTGGAAGGCCAGAGTTTTGGAATTGCTGCTCTAGAGACTAGGATATGAACCAATGGATTCCAAATGCAACAAAGGAGAGTCTACCTCAACATTATGAAGGACGTCCTAGTGGTGAAAGATGTTCAGTAGTGGAACTGCCTCAGATGGTAGTGGACCCTCCATCTTGAGGTCTTCAAAGAGGGTTGAATGAACATATTTTGGGATTGTTTTAGCTGTGTATTTCAGCATGGCAGGGGGTTGGAATAGATGTCCCTTGCAGCCCCCTTCCAACTCTATGAATCTATGACTTCCTATTAACTCTAGTCATTATGGCCAATGAGTCTAACCCTCTACACATTCTACACAGCTCTGGTATAGTATCCAGACACAGAGTCATCTTTCATGACTAATCTAATCTAAACTAATCATTCCTCTAATTTTTGCTTAGGAGGAGGATCATCTACAAATGTGAGGTTTTAAATAAGCTATGCTTGCCTTTATAAACCCTTTCAGCTAACTTTCCAACTCCTTTCTCGAGCGACATGATGAAAGCTTAGGAAAAAGATAGGGAGGGCAGGAAATTAAAACAAGCAAGCAAGAGATTGGTTTATTTTATTTGATTTTATTGGGGATTTAAAAAGGTATCTATTTCTCCAGCAGGGTAAGTCACATTTGAGGATTGCAGGAGTTCAGTTTCAGACAAAGGAAGGGGGGAAAATCAGCTTTGCATTACTTCACTATAGCTCAAGTGTTTTAATATTTAAATTGAATTTTAGTAATATGCAAGCCAAGATCAGCTTCAATGCAGGATACACTATTATGTAAAAAAAATCTGCCCCACATTCATGTTATGTTTGGTTTACATGGGGGAAAGAGATGAGACAAGGATCACCAGAAGGCATTTCATTCAATCGAGTCAGGTTTTGTTAAAAAATAGCTGAACTGCAGACTACTCACCCCCAAACCATACCCAAGTACTAAACATGTTGGTTTTACAACATGTTTTACAACAGAGAGAGCATATTCTTCTGGAAGTCAAAAACTAGTGGGTGACCCAAGGAAATATTCCACATCTGAGCTTTTCAGAAAACTGCTATGCGTCCATTTCCAAGATGAGACCATCATGTAGTCTAGATGGATTTGGCAGGAGGCTGATCGTTTTTGACAGCATATACCGGGTTGTTATTGTTCTTTTTTTAAAAAAAAAAAGCAGTAAAATGAAATTTCTTGAAGACTAACAAGCACACACACGCACACACTATGAGTGTAGATCCAAGCCTGGTTTTCTCTTTACAAACAGAAAAAAATGGCACCAAAAATATAAAAATGCTTGACAAAAATTTTGTTCAGAGGAGCCAGACTGAAAGCAAAGCTTCAAAAGCCATTAATGAACACAGGGATCATTATATTCTATTTGGGAGGGTCTGAGGGAGAAGAACTCCAAGCATCAAGATCTACTTATTTCAAAAATGATCATATGCAACCATATTGCATTCCACCTAGCATTACGGGCCAAGCCCCATTTAACTACAGTGGAGTAAACCTACCATGGATCCAAAAATAAAACCCTCCTGAGTCTTTAGTGATATTCCAAGAAACCCACATTCTACTCATTCTGTACACCTAGGAACTAACTCGAGTGAAGAGTTGGGGCAGAAGAAGAAAACAAGCAACTTATCTGTCCATTCCAGGCCGATTGCTACCAAAACTTCAAGCTGCGTTGCCCATCGCTCCGTTTTCTCAGTTGAGACATCATCTTTCTAATCTCCTGGAAGTTCTTTCTGCCACTCTTGGCAGAATGAGTGACTTTTGCATTTGCACGCACCATTGTCTTAGTCACTACTGCACACAACGGCCTTAAGTGCATAAATTGGAGACACAGAAGCCTGCAAAGAAACTGCAAATGTCGCACAGTCACCTTATGAGATCCCCCCCCCCCCTTAAGGTCAACAGTATTTATCTAGCTGGCCTTATCCTGTCAATCTTTAGACAGTGTACCAGAGACAATGCAACACAAGACTCAAGGGAGAGCGTGTTTTACGGTTCTCATGAAGTGCTAAACTTTTAGCCACCGCACCACAGTTTATTTTAGAAACTTCCCCGAAAGACTGTTATTAGTAAAACTTTTAAAAGCTGTAGAAACTTAAGGGAGGAAGAAACATATTGCAGTGCATGTTTGTGGCTTCAGAAGGTGAATGACCACCTCTTATGCTTCAACTGCAACTTCTCAATTGATAACGACAAGGATTTCTTCACTTGCAAGCAGACTACAAGGCTGCAGGCAGCAAAACCAAAACGCTGCTCACTTGGGGGATCTGCTTGCACCCCCAAATCCAACTCCTCCAGTACCTGTCTGTGTTCAAAAGCAAAGAGGGGAAGACACCGTAGGCGATGGACACCCAACTGCGTTCGCATCCGACTTAAGAGTGCTCAAAGAAGATCCAGACTAAGGTTCCTGTCATAGTTGGGCTGAGCAGACTGAATGATTTGCTGCTCAAGCTGTGCCAAACCAGCTGGAATCCCTCAGACACCCTAAGCAGTAAGGAAAGGACTGTGAGACTGTTCACCTGCTATGGGATTTAAGGGAAGACAAATTTCGAGGACCAAACATGACTGGAGCCTTCTGCAACTAACTACTCTCACTGGATGCTTTTCCCGCAGGCGCAAAATGTAAGCCCTTATGGCCTGGCCTCCTCCAAGCCATCCCTAAAGCATTCTTTGTGGCTTAACTGACAGATGTGCCAGGTGTCAGCCTTTATTAGAATGGAGGCTGAGAAAACTGCTTTACCAAGAGCACCAAAGGCAGCTTGCCAGGGCCAAGAGAACTTTGCCTTGTCTTCAAATTTCATTTCTGCACCATCTTAAACTCAAAGCCCTTTTTTGAGGGAGGTACTTAAATTGCCTTTGGGGCATCACATGAAGTTTCACTCATGGATCCCAAAGGCCCCACACCTCTCACTCCAATCGTGAGCGAAAGCTACACCACACAAGCATCAGTGTGGAAACTTCTTTAAGCACCTCAAAGACATGATACCCCATCATAAAGAAAAAACACAACATCCAACCCAGCCATTTCCCTTCCGCTCATCCTGCACTAATTGTTTTTGCTTTGCATTAAAAGTGTACAATACGTACCTGCCGCAACTACGCCAATGTTCTCTCACTACAGAATAGGCTTCTCTCTCTGGCATTAGTGCAGAATTCTGGTGTCCGCTTATAAGAGAATGCTCAAATGATGATAGACTATCAACTGAAAATAACTTCCAATTAAAAATTCTTAGGGAGCAGGGAGGAAGGGTGCAGGAGGAGTAGGAAGAGAAGAAATTGGTGCAGCTACTTCAGAGTTACCACACACAAAACAAATCCAACAAAGAGCCTTTCAGTACTGATTTAGTATCCATTGCATAACCATCACAGAACCTCTTTACACACATCTGCCATCAACTGCTTCTGAAAATTAGAAGAGGCCAATACTTATTATAACTTGCACACTTACTATATAGAAATCATGTGCCCAGTAGAGCTTTTAAGAGAATGAATTAATGAATTAAGGAAAACATGTATCTATATATAGATGAGAGATATATATATAGACGTACATATTCTCAAAAGGAAGCCTGCAGGTTCTGACATGCCAAGTCATGTTTTTTTTGACACAGTTGTCAAAATGGCAATACTGTTGAAGCAAATATTTAAACACAGCAAGAAATAAAGGACAAAAAAGCATTTCTATATCCAAATAAATGTCTGATATTTCCTTTTTTCCCTTTAAGAGTACAAGTAAGGTCACTTTTAGCCTTGGAACAGATGCATGTTCTGCCTGCGATGAGCTTGCTAGCTACTACACAACATTGGAAGTCCTCTGCTAAAGAATCTAATTTGAAGAAAGCTGTAGTTACAAGAAGAATCTACTGTCAGTATGTAAGCTTTCCTTTATGGCAATTATTGATTTCTTTTCTTTTTTTGAACGACTTGGGAGGAGAGAGCCTCAGGTTTGTTTTCCCAGCAAGGTGCTGAGAATCACGTGGCTTTCAAGCAGCATGGCGGGGTGGGGGAGGGCAAGGGGAGGGTCAGAAGATTTTGCCATTTAGATCATACGATTGCGTTTATGGGTTGGGGAGTCCGTAATGCCATCACCGCACTGGGCTGAGGTACGCTTTCTAGTTCCACCATTGTCCAAGTGGAGTGCCATTTCTTCGGATATGAAAGTGTTCAAGTCAACGTCATGGAGTCCATTTCTCCTTCGACTACCATTGGAGCCGCTGCTCACATGAGTGGGCGAGCCCGGGGTACTCGAGCGAACACTTATACTAGCCATTGCACCACTAAGACCTAAAAGGAAAGGGGAAGAAAAAACATCAATTAGTAGGGAAAGATAGCAACAGTTCAAAAATTGACTTGCACTCAGAAGCTGGTCACTTCCTCTACTCAGGACCCTTTCACACTAAATAGTAATATTTTATTCCTTACCTGCCTCTGCCCAGTGCTCAAGGCAAGGTACAACACAGATTAAAATACATAAAACCATTTAAACAGATTAAGTTAAAACACATAGACATAGGATGCAATGAAATCATCCAGCATACAGATAAAATATCCCAATTTAAAATCCAGTTTGTAATCATATGTATAAACATCATTATAGTTGTGTGATTACACTTTAACTGCCATGGTTCCACCCTATGGAATCCTATAGATTTGCAGTTCAAGGAGGAGCATTTGGAGTCTTCAGCCAGAGAGCTCTAGTGCCTGATCAAACTATAAGCCCCTGGATTCTTCTGGATGCAGCCGTAACAGTGGAAGTGGAATCACACCACTCCTTAAGTCCGTAGTGTGAACTCAATAAATAAGCAACCTATGCAATGATGTGAAGGGTCAGAGCACTTTGAAAGGGAAAGTTGCAAGCCTCTACACCTCCACATATATTTAATAGGCACCCAAGCCCAACAGTCCAATCCTTCAATGTAAACTGGTCACTGCTTGGGTGGGCCTTGCTTCAGTCCGTATCTGATGGATGGCATCCTTTCCAGAGCACTTTTTTTTTGCTTTCTCATTTTAGACCCTCATTCAGGAAGCTTTGGGAACACAGCCAGGTCCTTGGTTGCCTTGGTGACCCACAATGTTATGTAAAGAGTTGGGGAATTTAAAATATTTCTCCAACTCTGCATTTTGGTCAGTTGCTTCAGCCACCTGGGTTGTTCTGTTTACACAAACTGGGCCCATAACAACTGGGAAGGGGAGAAAGAGGGTCACCCTTACCATACCTTTTGTGCCATTTGCATGTGGGTTTATTCGGAGGGCCAATGCAAGGCTAAGACTGATCTAGGCCTTTGAGTTTCGTAGGCATGCATTTCTGGGCTACATCAAAGATAAACAAGCCATTTCTAAAATGCACAGCATGACCATCCACAATCCACACAGCCAGAGTACTCCCTAGATCTTTATGTGTACATGAACTGCACCAAGTTTCCCCCAAGAGATAACGGGGTGATTTTTCCATGGAAACAGCTAGCTGCTACTGTTCTCATTCCACCACCACTCTCCCGATAGCAAAAACTCACAAAGAAAGCCATCTCTTTCTAGAACCTGGCCTTCTTTCAAATTGAGGGAGGCGTCTTCAACAAGAATGTCAGATAATCAAGCAAAGGAAAGCCTGCAACACCAATTGTCTGAACTGCACAAAAGAATCCGTGCCACCCTTTTCTATGCTGGTTTAGCAAAAGTAAAGGACATGATCAAAACGAGCGGCCCCCTGCACAAACAGCTTGCGTAACTAGCTCTACAGTCTCCTTTGCTGCCAGAACACCACGAAAATTTAAGCCTTCCCAGCCGATTACAGTTCAAGCTCCGTCCTCCAGACTATTGGCATCCTAATTCTAGGCAGCTGGCTGGTCTCTGTTGCTGGTGCGTTTTCCTCAACATACCAGCCTCATGGTTAAAGATCAGGCTGGCACCATATACAGCTTTTGTCAATGGCTAGGAACTGGGGAGGAGGTGTACTTTTGAGGGCAAGTCCTTGTTGCCAAACAGCTAAGAGGCATGTCAATACATGGAGTACAGGTGAGCAATGCAAAAGGCCAAGATAGAGACACAAGCTTATGCCTTTCAGAAAAACCAACACAGAATTCAGGCCTCACCGAAATGGACACTTTCTGCTATTGAGCTATCTCCTTTGTTTTTGAATTTGTGCAACATACAGGGCAAGGCCTAGCGTGACATAGTGGTTCGGACCACGACGACCCTAGAAACCAGGGTTTCATTCCCAGCTTGGCCATAAAACCCATTGGGTGACCTTCAGTAGGTCACTCTCTCTCAGCCTCAGTGGAAGGCAATGGCAAACCTCCTCTGAACACAGTTTGCCAAGAAACTCCCATGTTAGCTTCGCCTTAGGGTGGCTATAAGTCAGAAAGGACTTGAAGCCACACAACAACAAACACATAGGGACAGGTAGCAAGGAAAAGGTATCCTTAAGAGGCATGCTAGGATAATATTGCAGCAAATTAAGGATACATTAACTCATAGAATCATAGAATCATAGAAATTTAGAGTTGGAAGAGACCACAAGGGCCATCCAGTCCAACCCCCTGCCGTGCAGGAACTCCAAATCAAAGCACACCCGACAGATGGCCATCCAGCCTCTGCTTAAAAACCTCCAAGGAAGGAGACTCCACCACCCTCCGAGGGAGTGTGTTCCACTGTCGAAAAGCCCTTACTGTCAGGAAGTTACTCCTAATGTTGAGGTGGAATCTCTTTTCCATTGTTCCAGGTCCTGTTCTCTGGAGCAGCAGAAAACAAGCTTGCTCCCTCCTCAATATGACATCCCTTCAAATATTTAAACAGGGTGATCATATCACCTCTTAACCTTCTCTTCTCCAGGCTAAACATCCCCAGCTCCCTAAGGCGTTCTTCATAGGGCAAGGTTTCCAGACCCTTCACCATTTTAGTCGCCCTCCTTTGGACACGCTCCAGTTTCTCCACATCCTTTTTGAATTGTGGTGCCCAGAACTGGACACAGTATTCCAGGTGGGGCCTGACCAATGCAGAATAGAGTGGCACTATTACTTCCCTTGATCTAGACACTATACTTCTATTGATGCAACCTAAAATTGCATTGGCCTTTTTAGCTGCTGCATCACACTGTTGACTCATGTTCAACTTGTGGTCTACTTGGACTCCTAGATCCCTTTCACATGTTGTCTCATTCAGCCAGGTGTCCCCCATCCTATATCTGTGCATTTCATTTTTCCGCCCTACGTGTAGGACCTTACATTTCTCTGTGTTAAATTTCATTTTGTTAGCTTTGGCCCAGCTTTCTAGTCTATTCAGGTCATTTTGAATTTTGATCCTGTCCTTTGGGGTATTAGCTACTCCTCCTAATTTGGTGTCATCTGCAAATTTGATAACTAGGCTCTCAATACTGTCATCCAAGTCATTAATAAAGATGTTGAATAGCACTGGGCCCAGGACAGAACCCTGTGGCACCCCACTGGTCACTTCTTTCCAGGATGAAAAGGAGCCATTGTTGAGCACCCTTTGGGTTCGGTCAGTCAACCAGTTACAAATCCATGTAACGGTTACCTTGTCTAGTCCACATTTTACAAGCTTGTTTGCAAGGATGTCATGGGGAACCTTGTCAAAGGCCTTACTGAAGTCAAGATATACTATATCCACAGCATTCCCTTCATCTACCAAGCTGGTAATTTTATCAAAAAAAAGAGATCAGATTTGTCTGGCATGACTTGTTTCTCTGAAACCCATGTTAGCTTTTTGTAATTATGGCATTCCCTTCTAAATGTTCACAGACTCTCTGCTTAATGATCTGCTCCAGAATCTTTCTGGAATTGATGTCAGACTAACTGGACGATAATTGTTGGGATCCTCTTTTTCCCCTTTTTGAAGATGGGGACAACGTTTGCCCTCCTCCAGTCTGCTGGGACTTCTCCTGTTCTCCAGGAGTTCTCAAAGATTATTGCCAATGGCTCCCATATTACATTTGCCAGTTCTTTTAATACCCTTGGATGTAGTTCATCTGGTCCTGGAGACTTATATTCATTTAGGTTAACCAGGTATTCCTGTACTGTTTCTTTACTTATTCTGTGCTGAAATTCCCCTATACTGTCCTCTGCCCCATCATCCTTAGGTTGGGCACCCTTTGCCTTTTCTGAGAAGACTGAAGCAAAGAAGGTGTTGAGCAATTCTGCCTTTTCTCTGTCTCCTGTAAGCATTTTGCCATCTTCTCCACGCAGTGGTCCAACTGTTTCCTTCTTCTTCCTTTTGCTGCGGACATACCCATAAAAGCCCTTTTTATTGTTCTTAATGTCTCTAGCAAGCCTGAGTTCATTTTGCGCTTTAGCTTTTCTGACTTTATCCCTACATGTGCTGGCTATTTGTTTGAATTCCTCTTTGGTGATTTCCCCATTTTTCCATTTTTTATACATGTTCCGTTTAAAACTTAGCTCAGTTGTAAGTTCCTTAGTCATCCATGCCGGTTTCTTGAGACATCTCCCATTTTTCTTCCGCATTGGAACTGTCTGAAATTGTCCCTTTAGTATCTCCCTTTTGAGGAACTTCCATCCATCTTGAACTCCCTTCTCTTTTAGTATTCTTGACCATGGGATCACCCCCAGTATGATCATGGTAAATTTCAGTTCATTCCATATAATGGGGTTATGTGTAAATAAAAACTTCTCTCATATTTTTAACTACTCTTTCTTCTGCTGGAGGTGTATTCAGTCACAAGAGAATTACTCAAGAGAGAGGAGAGGAATAACTGAGCCCTTGAACCTTTCCCCTGTCTCCTCCTGTGTCCAAATGGGCCAGCAGTAAATCTTGGAAAGGGGAAGGCCGCAGAAGATCACTTGATTTCAAGGATTCTGAAGAAACCCTACTTACAAGTCAAGAGTTCTAGGGACACATGGATACATGCATTGCCAGCCACAGGTCTGACTGCCTAACTGGCAGCCACTGTCCTACTTCAAGCTTTTATAGTGGAAACAAAAGAGTGAGTAACTTGCTGGACCTCCACTTGATGTTGGGTCTACAACTGCCATCAGCAACAAGGTTGATGATGGGAGATGCAGCTCAGTAAGAGCTAAAGGGTCAAAGCTCTGAAAACAAATTCAATATTACCCCTGGTTGAAAAACACTGTGAGGAAATTATGTTGTGTCAGCATGCATTGTGGGTCTTTACAATCCTTGCTTAATTAAACAGTTGGATTGTTCTGTCTAACGGCTGCCACAGTTACATTGAATGCACGCCAGGAGTAGCTGGCTTACAAGATTCCTGCAAGCCAGCCATTAAAGGCAGCACCAAAACACCCAGAGATCTGTGCCAGATCTGGATTCAAAAGTGTAGCAGAATGAACATCTTCGAATAAAGAAACCTGAGCTACTGGAAAGCTGTGTATCCAGAGAGGCACCTAATGAAGGGTTGCCCACAGAAGCTCATATGATGCTTTTCTTGGAAAGGTGCCTGAGAAACTCATATTTTCAGTCACCCAATGCAGACCTGGAAGCTGCAGGGGACAGGACACTTCCTTGCAACTGGAAATGTAGAAGCCAAGGAAAATTTGAGAGCCCCGCCTCATTTGTTCAGTTTTCCAAAGAGAGAATTTGTTTAAAGATCAGTAGGGGAAGACACCTGAAGTATTATTATTGCGGGAAGCTAATCTTTAAGCAAAATTTCACTAATTCAAGATGTGTCATATGAAGCCACTTTGCAGCACTAAAGCTGCTAAACCGGTTATTTTTCACATAAAGCTTTTAACTGTTTGAATATTCTATTTAATCCACAAGACTTCAAAGCACTTAAAACAGAGGTGGACAGCTGAGAAGACAGCATTTGAAGCGTGAGGGCCTGCTCATAAAGGAGTTCTTTTGAACTCAGATCCCTGTTTTTTCTTGCTTGAGGTGTAAAGGCAGTCAAGAGGCCATTACATGAGAGATTGGGATTTTTACATCACAAGAGACATAGTTTTTGAAGGACACCAGTGAGCAAAGAAGCCAAGAAGGGAAGCACAGCTTTGACCAACAATGCCAGGCAACCCATATCCAAAGGGCTGAATCAGCCAAAGAAGGCTGTGACGATACCAAAGACAGCTATTTTGTGTAGTCCCTGAACAACACTAGTCATGTAGCCCTGTGTTTGCACAGCTCTAACAAAATTTACAAGAGTCCAGAGAATTCCTATGCAAACAGTATGTGCCTCAGACGGTCACTGTTTTAATGGTTTACTTTAGTAAAGATTGTATGGTGTCAATGTGTCAACTGCAAATATATATATCAAAGAATGTGGCCCATTATATAGTAGCTATGGAAGAAGAATCCAGGAAGATCAAAGCAACTGAGGTCAAATTAAACATTAGGCACCATTATAACAACGGGTCATTTGGATGAATCACTCCCAACTTGTCCAAAAAGAAAGAAGTTAACATGCTTAAGATTTTTAGGTTGTGACTATGCTGAAGTCTGCAAAATTCAACTTAAGTTATTTATTTAGATTATTTATAACCTGCTCTTCAGCCACAAAGGCTCTCAGCTTGAGGGCAAATCTCATCAGGTTTATGTATTTCAGACCCAAATGTTTTCAAAGTTAGAGACTGTCAGTTTATATACTAGGGCTGGACAAAATGTAGCCCTCCAGATGTTGTCAGGCTGGAATTCCTATAATCTCTAGCCAGCATAGCCAATGGAGAGTGACAACACAAGTCCAAGAACTTCTGAAAAGTCACGGTTGCCTTTTATATACTTACAGTAAATTCATTTATCAAGAGAGAACCCTTAATTCAGTCAAAATAGCATCAGTTATCCACATGAAGGAGATGGCAGAAGACTTGGGGCACATTTGCAGAAATGCATATGTATCATCAGAGAGAAAAAACCTGAATAAAAGCCAATGAAAACTGACTGTTCTAAGATTTCTGCTAAAAGAAAAACAAAACAGGGAGAGGAAATAATGGAGGGGAAAGGCTAGCTTTTTGCCAGTTTAAACATGACTACTTTCCACTGCAATGTTTTCCACCTAGCTGTATCTAGTCTCCAGACCCAGTGATCTGAAAGAACTCCCTTTGATAAAGCCAGAGACAAACAGAAATGCCTTCCTTCTGGCCTTGCAGACCTGACAACATTCAATTTCACACTTCCCATGACATAGAAGCCTCCTGCAAAGTCACCTGAAATGGCCCCTGGTTTGTGCCCATTTTCCCCAGAAGCATTGCACCAAAAACCACGTGACTCATGAAGAACTTAGACACACCCCAGAACTCAAAACCAAGAAGATCCATCTGTATGGACAGCCTTCTGTGGCGTTTCATGTAGGTCTCAATCAAAGTGAAGACTGACTACTCCTCCTGGCAGGGATTTTGTCATTACAGAGATGCATATTTAACATAATGCCCCTCTATTCATCCAAAAAATGCTGGCCACTTCCATTCTGTATCCAAAGCTCAAGTTAGAACAGCAGTTTTTTAGCCTTCTGCTAAAAACCCAGTGACGTCACGAATGAGCCAGACAAACCTGCAAAACCTGAAGCCAACCTACCTTCTTCTGAGTCACACCACAGTACTATCTACTGACAGAGTCTAAACCTTGCTCCAAAAATCCTTTAACCAGAGATGGGGAAAGTTTTACCCTTTCGTCTCAGGTGGACTGCAAGATCCATCTCTATTTTTCAACAGATCCCAAGAGATGCCCCAACATGTTACCAAACAAACACCCAGACAAGCATGTTCTCAACAGCTCTGATTGGCTTGTAGGGGATTCAAGTGTCCAGACTTGTTAGGGGCATTTCTTACAACTTTGACGTATTTGCCATTTCACCCACCCAGAGGGGGTTCAGCTTTGCAATCCTTAAGCAGAAACATTTCCCATTTTCATCAGACCAAGACTGAGGATGGAGGCATAAGAGGAGCTCCCAGAAAATATACTGCTCTTATCCTGTTTTCAAATGCAGGCACAGCTCCTCCTGTGAGTCCCAACAAGAGTCGATCTAACAAATCAATCAGAACGTAAGTCAGCACTTAAGGTCCATCGATTCAACAGGGCTGTTCTAATTGGCACTAAGCAACAGACGTGGGCCACAGACCCAGAGGCTTAAGTCAAGTCAAAGGAGGAGAAGCATGTATGTGAGATATGTACTAGTCAGTCTCTTCCCATGTGACTATGAATTACGGTTTGAAACCAACGATGCCTCTCAAGAAAGAAACTGCTAACAAAGCGTTACAGGTAATATCACTCAAGCACCTACAGCTTGTTTCTACTCTACTTTTTTAGAGGATTTGGGGGATGATGCTATGCTGAGGTCTAGCTAATGCTATTTCAAAGCCACACAAGATGAAACCATTTCACAGGATTCTAAAGCTCAGGGAAGAGAGACTTGAATGTATAACATTTAAACTGCATCAAACCAAGTCTTGCACTACTGTGTTTGTTCAAATCTGAGGGATGTTACAGAGCACGCCTTTCAAGAAACAAACATTAATAGTTCTCTGCTTCACTGAATACTTTGGATCTTATCCTACAGCTGTGTGTCCCTTAACCTAGCTTCCCACCCCCACAACCTTGAAAAATGTCTTCAACTTTCATCAGCCCTACCCAGGCATGGGAAACACAACACCACAAAGTTTTATTTAAGGCACAATGCTTAAATATTGAAATCATTTCCCATGTATGGCCATGCTGGCTGGTGATGATGGGAGCTGTGGAGAGCTGTTCTACAGAGCTGCTAAATCTGAGGAGGTACAGATGAAAGAGCTTACACGAGAAGCTCCACTCAGCAGGAAAAGATAACACATTCAAACAGTTCAACAATGTCTATTGTTGAAATGCATAGCTCTACATACAAACCTGATCATCAACAAGCACCTCAAGCAAATCTATTAATAATAATTTATAAAATGAGGGTCATTCTGAAGGTAGTTCCTTCCACTGGTCTACAAATGTTTTCTATGTGTGAACCCAGTCTACACTTCCAAATTGAGCATGTCAGCACCACTAGGACCTTTTCATAGTGTGCCAGTCAAATAACAGTTCTGCATTTTGGAACAAGCCAGGCACAAACAGAATTTTGAGGGAAGGAGCTTTCTTAGTAAATAAAGAAATTCAAGACACTCCTAGAATTTGGCACAGGGTTTCAATTCCTCCATCACCCAAAAAGGCTTTCAAAGCAAGAGGACAAATTTATTTGACTGCCAGCCAACTGCAGATCCCAAATTCATGGAAGCTTAGCCATGAAGAATCAGGTTCTACATCAGCTAACAGAGCACAGGATAAGAGGCTCATTTCAATGCTACACAAGTCACCAGCCTCTATTACCAAACGTCCAAGAAGCTGAAGCTATCTGCCTACAAATTATGTGTAGACAACATTCCAAAATTGCATTATCGTTGTGGGAATGCTGGTGGGAAGACTAAGAAGATGGGCTTAAACCCATTCAAGCGAGCCTGCCCCACTAAGAATGCCAACTCCAAGGCACAGAGGGCAAAAACAGAAAACGAATGGGGGAAAGCTGTGGGGTCCCCCCCCTAAAGCTTTTTTGGGAGCGGGGGGCGGGGAAATGGATGGTGATTATTTTCTCTTAGACTTACAAATAAAATGTCTATGACAAAGCATTCATATATCTAACTTTCTAAAATGATGACTTTAATGAAAGTGTATGTACAGGACCCAAACATTACAATTCCTAGCTTTAGTTTCCTTTTATCTTACGTGATGAATGAGTGTATTATGCCTGCTTCGCAGTACAGAAAACTAGTGGAGACAAGAGTGATTTTCTCTTCTACTAATATTGATGTTTTCTTCCGTTTTAATTTTGGGGAGAAATTATCTGCTCCTCAAACTGGCAAAACAAGAGTTTGGGTGTTCCTTACGTTCAGGACCTTGTCGCTGCATTTGCAACAGAACATAAAAATCAGGGTAAAAAAGCTGGAGTAATGGAAAAGGACCTTGTAGCATCTTTGAGACGAAATGATCCTTTTCTATTACTCCAGTCTTTTTGCTATGAAGGAACCCTTACAATAATTTTCAGGTCCCAGGGAACTCTTGCATTAAAAATGTTTTATCTACAGCACAAAACCAGTTTTGATTTATAATAATCTCTCACAGAGCCCCTAGCAACTTTGGGGAACCCTGGTTGAGAAACTTCTGAATTAGCAGAGGTATGATCAAATACAATGGCTTCATGGTACAGTTATGTATAAGAGTCTTTGATACAGTACATATAACAAAAGGAATTTTCTCAGAGAGTTTTTTGGGAAACTGACTTTTGGTAAAGATTCATTGCTTTCCACACATCCACACTAAATGACCACTGTAAATATCTGAAAGACCTGTATCACCTCACCCAGCCCTTTGAAGCATGCATCTCTCCAGCACCCATCCCTGTAGAAGAAAACAGTGAAAGAGGGAGGACCATTACCATGGAGAGCTATGGCTTCTCTGAAAGGCTGCAAGTCTGTCTCTACCGAGGAGCTAGTTTCTGTCGAAGCAGCTCGGTTAGGGGATACTACAGTCAGTCTTGGGGGAGCTCTAGAGTTTCGTGGAGGAGGAGCTTTCCCACAGAGGAAGCTGATTAAGTCTTCTCGGCGAATCGTTCTTCTGCGCTTTTTAACCCAAGCCAACACGTCCTTGTTGCGACGCTGATAGCCAATGTGTATTCCTACATCGAAACTCCGCTGATGGGCATCCACGCTTTCTGGAAGGAGAGAGAGAACAGCATTAAGGAAACAAGAAACAGATCCCTCAGGGACACGTTCATCAACTGGTTTCTAGAGGTAAGAAGTGATTCTGCATGCACCACTTTGCATAATTTCATGTTCACTGTTGGCATGCACAGATATGAGGGGCATTGCCAATTTCAGATGTATCTGTACCATGTTTTACAAGGATGGGAATTTTCTACAATGGCCCAGAGCTCATCCGTTCCCATTGTGCTTTTTATAAGCTAAATTTGGCACCTCCATATGTGTGGTCCATCCCATCCTCCATTCCCCCTTAAAACAAAATGAGAAGTTACATCTCTAAGGGTCTGGGAAGCCTGAAAAGAGATAGCTGCACCCTCTTCCTACAAGGCCTACTCTGTTTTAAAATGCAGAGAACAGTCATGCAAAATTGTCTGAGTCTCTTCAATAAATTAAAACAGCCATAAACTACAAGCAAGCACCAGCATTCAGTCTTTAAAGCAATTTTAGCAATTTGCTTATTGCAGTTTATAAGAAAATTAGGTAAGCGGAGCTACATAAAGCCAATGGACAAAAATCAGTGCTGTGAACATGTGCTTCCTTTAACATGAATTTTGTATTCCACACTGATGTCTATGGAATATTATTGCATTGTAGCCATTTTACTGTCATACATGAATTAAGCCTCGCATTTTGGCCAGGACCCAATATGTATTTCTCCCAGATCCCACTGGTTCCTCCTGAATCAGTACTCTCTCTTTCTCTCAGGGCCCACTAAATACCTACTCTGGAAGGCTGGAAAATTCTCTGGATCAGATTTTCGAGCAGAAGGAGAGAGAAGAAAGTCCCAACCCTGCTAGCATGGGATACCAAAGCACAGTGCTGGATCTTGGTCAAAATGCCTACATCTTCTCATGGAGCCTAGAACAGTGCTACTCAAAGTGCTATCACAGGCAAGTTTCCAGGAAAGAAACAACAGTATCTGAAGAATGTGAATTCAGTGCTGGTCCCTGGCTCACGGGAAAACAGTAATTGCTAGTCCCCCCATCTGAGAGCCTGAGAAGCACTGCTCTAGATTAGTTGCCCACTTTCCCATGGTCTGAACATAAATATCACGATTCTAATTGCAAGTATCCTCTAGATCCACTGGTTCAGGAAGTCCAGGGCAATATCAACAAGATATTAAAATGTGCATGTATAGCTGTTTACATGGGGTATGCAATGTCTTGCACTTAACTGTACGCATTTCTACTGCTGACCTAGCAATTTAACACAGAACAGCATACAAGCAGATAAGTATTTTGACAATGGGTGGAGGGATGAGAGTTAGAAGCCTCAATAATAATAATAATTAATAATAATAATAATAATACCTTTCCCTCCTCTCAAGGTTTGAGGCAGGGTACAATATGTAATCTTCATGACTGCTAGAAGGTCATACACATACACTGCTGTGAAAAGGGATTTGTGTATGTATGTATCTTACACTGCTGTTTTCTGCCACATGGGAGCATTTATACAGCTGTTTCTTGCCTCCCCTCATTTTGTCGAAATAGTTCAAACACAGACACAAAATTACTTCTATGGATTCTAACAAATCTGCAGTAAACTGTCATTGTAGGATATACCCCAAAGTGACAGGGTTTCCTCAAGGCCAATGGCAGTTTGGTGTTCAGTGTCTCTGACAAGTGCAAAGTAATTTACAGGAACGACGGGAATTCTCAACCCAGCAGATATCTACAAATGAGGGATCTCAAGTACAAGGCGACAGTGCAAGCGCATCTCACCCGATAACAGCTCCTATACTCAACTGAAAAACACTTTAAATTTATTTCTTATCATGTCTGCCACTGGTTATCTTGAACTTTAAAGAAAAGCAGGATATAGATACTTCAAATAACAAACTCACTGAATGGCCAAAGAAGCTCTCACAGACATCTGTCTCCCTTTGTAGTTCTACTTAAGCAGCTGAGTGAGTGGCCCGTCGTAGCCAGATCATAGGCAAGGTGAAGTCCCAGCTTTAGAGGTGTCACACCAGCCACAGGGAGGAGTGAGGATTAAGGGCTGGTAAGCAGCAAACAGGTGTAACCTGCTTGTTACCTCCATGCTTTGGAAGAATGGTTACTGTTATCTGCCCCAAGCCAACACCACACTGCACCTTTGAACATTAAGCCATAACTGGATTTTAATCACCTACCACTGTAAATGGCATTCTTGCAAGATCCTTTTGCAAGACAGCCACTGAGTTGAATGGGAACAGCAGACATGATTACATCTTTTATGACCAGTGCCTGGGCTACCTCCTAACAGACGTCTGAACGCTTCTTTATGCATACACTGCTGTGCTCAGGGAGCTTTACAAAGAAAGGGCGAAGGAAGTCCCTGCCTCCAAAGCTTCTATTAATGCAGACAGGGAACTGGGAGCATAGATAAGCAGATTTCTGGCTACACAAACTATGGAAGGTCCTCAACCCATCTGCCCCAAGGAACAGAGCCAACTATCAAGGGTGACAGTGAATTGTAGTGCAACACAGCAGGTGCGGCATAACTGCATCCATTTGCTTCCAATCTGAAGCAGATAAAGGAACCTACCCATCAGATTCAACCACGGCTCTGAAGTTGCAATGTGAGTGACAGATGTCAGTGCAGATGGTTCTCAGTTTGCAGATACAGAAAGTTGCTGCAACTCCCTATGACTTCTCCAGGCAAGACATGAGGTCGCCTTACAGCAACACTGTATTTATAACCAATTTTAATGTGTTAAAGATGTTCCCACAACCCAATCACTGCCTGGAAAACAATAACTTAATCCCTCTATCAATACTGTCTGTTCTAGTTATTTGGGCTGGACATTAACGTATCAAGCTAGCTTTAAGTAACAGAAGCAAATCATAAGGATCAGGAAGGGCAACATTTGCCAAAGCTACAACTCAATTAAGCTGCTCAACTCATACTTTCGATGGCTGCGCTCCGAGAACTGTCTGCGTTTGCGCACACCACCCACCTGCAACCTCAGCTTTTTGATGCAAAGAAAAGCAAGCTCTCAGAGCAGACACACTCAGGGGCTGTATGACACACCACATTCCACAGCCCTAATGACAAGGAAAGCCTATGATCTGAACACCAACCAAGGAGTCACATGTCCTTTCAGGCTGAAGGAACAGAAAACAAGTCCTCAACTGTGTTTTCCACAGGGCCCAACTGGGATATTTCAACACACGAGCGCTCTTTCCACCGCCAAGAAATAAAGTAATACCTTCCCTTTCACTGATCATATTCAGCCACAAATAAACCAGCTAACTTGGCATGTACTGACCACCATAGGCATGTTTATCAGAAGTGCCTTTGCAATCTTCCTATTATGCATCTTTTTTTAGCAAGTGGGAATCAGTCCTTCTGATTCTACAAGTTTTATGATTTCAGTTTTGATCTTTACTGGGGTAGGGTACACATATGAGGGGGTATCCAAAAGTTTTAATGATTACCTTTTTAAAAAATTGATAGTTTGTTTTGATTTGTAGTTGTTAACTTACTTCTATGCAGTCACTATTTAGATTTATACATTTTCCCCAGCATATCTTGACCCTCCGAATACCTGATATTGTAGAAGCCTGCAGATTGCGCCTGATGAGGATTTTACACTTTAATCACTTCTGGCAGAGCCAGTCACAAAAATAAAGGATGCAAAGAGCTGATTTTCTCAGCAACGTGCCCTTAGGGACCAATGATAACACTGACAAAATTTCAGCAATATACCATAATAACTTCCGGGTGATAATTATTACTTTACGATACCACCTCATAAGGCGCAATCTGCAGACTTCTACAATATCAGGTATTCGGAGGGTCAAGATATGCTGGGGAAAATGTGTAAATCTAGATAGTGACTACATAGAGATAAGTTAATAACTACAAATCAAAACAAACTTTCTGTCAATTTTTTTAAAAAGGTGATCATTAAAACTTTTGGATACCCCCTCGTATATGCTACTTGTTGCCTGACAAAAATATAACACACATGAAGGCTCACGGATGTCATTAGGAAACTGCCATTGTATTATTAGACTGCCATCTCTTATAGGCGCACATCTTGCTATTTCAACTGGCGCTAAGATCATGCCAAGCACTATGGCTCATGATGGAAAACCTTGCTGTCAATATGGGTTACAAGACCAGCCTCCTACTGAGCAATTAGAACTCATCTCCGGGCATCTGTTCCAAGGCTAAAGGTCTCTGGAGCTTTTTAAGACTTGCTTGGGCTGCCTTATGCCCCGAGATGTTTTCTATAGGAAAAATGTAGAGGGTAGCAATGAGTTTATGAGTAACACATACTGGCTGAATTTCCATCTAACTGCAGTTATATGACGGCAAACTGAGTATGTGTATTCGGTATACAAAGAATGAGTTATCTACCTAGTTAAATGTTTTCTACTCAAAAAGGAAGAAGGGAAAGAACAGCATTTTAAAAGACATGCCTTTTGATCAGAAACACTTTTCTAGTACTTTTGGCCCTTACTTGATAGTAATAGTGTGGTTAATTTCAATCCCTAACCATTCAAGTGGTACTAATGTTATCATTTGCACAGAATGTGAAATGCAAATAGATCAGGCCACTGTGACAAGCTTAGTAAGGAGAGATATTCCTCTTCCACAGGCAAGTGGGGAAAAAACAAACTGCTACCTAACATAAGCAAGATGACAATGCATGCTATTGAGACACAAGTGGTACAGCGGTTTCTGGGTCAGACAAGGACTGTGGGGACCTGGGTTCAAGTCTGCACTGAAAGCTCACTGGATGATCTAGTACAGTCAGACCCACATCACAGTACCACTGAGGGGTACAGTGGGGTCATCTATTCAACTCTGGTACCCTTGCAGCAAGAACCAAGAATAATATAATACACTTCAATATTTTACCTTACTAATTTTCACAAAAGTATATATATATATGCCCACATACATGTGCAAGGCAGTTATTAACTTCATAGGTTGAGATGAGGAGCTGAAGAAGAGAAGTCTGGATAAAATATTCTGACCAGTTAAGAGTGAAACAAGGACCTTCACTTCCCAGATTATCCTCTACACTCAAGACTGCAGTAGATGAGCCAAAGAGATCATGCTCTAAATTTCAGCATAATCCCTTGATGGGGATGAAAATGACCCAGTCAGGACAAACCAAAGGTCCGTGTAATCCAGTATTCTGTTGCCAGGAACAAACCATGGGGTGCCAGTAAGACACAAGGAAAATTCCAGTGCTGTTCAAAGAGTGGCCAGTTTAACACTACACCTGAGGCAGTGAATTGGGCAGTTCAATGATACAGTGTACCTCTCCCACCATTCACCAGGTAACTTGAGCAGAATCTTTCCGGCCGCCTACACTGGACTTTGTAAGATCATCTCTTTTAGATCCTGATTGTTTTAACTATGATTAGTTTAATTCTGTTTTAAGGGAAGGGAGGTGGGTTTGTTTGGAAGATTTTAACTGTTTATGTTTCTAACATGTTGTACCCCGCCCCGATTGCTCACTCAGAGGGGCGGGTAAGAAATAATAATAATTCTTATTATTATTATTGAAGAAAAACTATGCATGTTACAATCTAGGAGGACTCCAGTGATGGGTTTCCAAGAAATTTTAGGAATTTTGAAGAATTTTTGCTTTCCAGGAATAAATTTTGATCAGAGTTAGCATGAGTCCCTAACTTGATACTGGTTTACATTACTGTGTGTACCTGTGACTTCATTCAAGTGCAGAAACAGACTTAGGGATAATCACCTGAAAAACAGTAACCTGAAAACTAGAGCCCACCATATCCAGGTTCTGATTTAAGTGATGCTTGAAAGTCTGAATGGCTTACTGGCCCAAGAGAGCTTCCCAGCTGTCAATCCTGCTATATTGCTGCACTGGCATCCATTAATTTCTTGGATCAATTGTTTCCTTTTCTTTAGAAAAGATTTATCATGCCACAGTGACCCTGCTCAACATCCGGCCACCCCAATTCCAGCTTCTTGTCCACAGCAGTGTGCAAAGCACTCACACCGCTCCATGTTACGCTGCACTCTGGAAGAGACCACCCATCCGTACCCACCCACTTCTCACTTTGCACACAGAACGCAGTCGCCAAGGCTAGCCCTGTGCAAGGCCCTTGCAACTCTCCCATTTGCTCACTACAAACCGGATCCATATTGTTCATCAGTAAGCACATGCCTGCAGCCATTCAGGGCTTTCTTTCTCAGGGCAGCTTCCCCTTCCAGAGTGATAAGCAAGCAAAATGGCAGCTGCCCTAATGAGGAAAACAGTACTGACTCAGTCTATTGGCTGAGCTGGCAAACACCTCCCTTGATGACTAAGGGCTTGCTGTTTTCAGCCCTGCATTCCATTCCAGCGACTACACACAAGAATAATTACTATCACACCTAATGCGCTACGCAACGTTACTCACGTGATTTCAGGAAGGTTAAGCTCAACAAAAATCCTGTTTTCCGAACACTCTTTGTCAAACTTACCTATCCGCAAAATAAGGCACTCGCTTAGAGGTGGGCAGCTGTGGCCTTCCAGAAGTCTTGGACTACAACAAAGCTGGGGCCCAGAGGAATCTGGAATGCCACAGATATCTCCCATCTCTAGCAGAACCACCACTTGCTATAAGACTAGCTACTGCTTCAACAGTTTACTTACAGACGGGGAGCAGTCTGGAGGCCGCATGTGGATGCTGCTTTTCCAGTCCCTGAAGACCCTCCCCAGTCTCCATTTTATTTTATTTTTTAATCTTTCAACGTGGTTTTAGGCAATTCTTGTCTGAAATCCACACTGAAAATTCCACAGATGTACAAACATGTATAAGAACACCCCAAATAACCTGTCCAGGACACCACTACCCTCATGTTCCTTTACTTTCCTCCATAGTTCTTCTCAAAATGGTGACAGTAAATGAGGGCCCATTCCCATTTTAAAATGAAATATAATATATGTGTATGTGCCCTCAAGTCGCCTGTCAGCTTAATGGCAACCCAAGAGAAGGTTAAGAGGTGATATGATAGCCCTGTTTAAATACTTGAAGGGATGTCACATTGAGGAGGGAGCAAACTTGTTTTCTGCTGCTCCAGAGAACAGGACCCGGAACAATGGATGCAAGCTGCAGGAAAAGAGATTCCACCTCAACATTAGGAAGAACTTCCTGACAGTAAGGACTGTTCGACAGTGGAACACACTCCCTCGGAGGGGTGGAATCTTCTTCCTTAGAGGTATTTAAACAGAGGCTGGATGGCCATCTGTCAGGTATGCTTTGATTGGGGAGTTCCTGCATGGCAGAGGGTTGGACTGGATGGCCCTTGTGGTCTCTTCCAACTCTGTGATTCTATGATTCTAAGAAATTTTGCCAGTTTCTTCCTCTGAAACATAACTTACAGTATCTGTGATTTCTTGTTGGTCTCTCTTCCAAGGACTAACCAGTGCTGACCCTGCTTTGCTCCAAAGATCAGATGGGATCTGGAGCCTTTCGTACAGAGAAGTATTTGGCTTGCTTGGAGAGATGGCCCAAGGAAAGATCAGAGGATTTGTCCCAGCCCATCATACCTTTGACTTAATGGCAACAGTAGCCACTTCCTAACATTTAAGGCAACATCAGCAACGCATATTCTTCTCTTCAAGCTTTTTATGCGAGAAGCAGAATGAAATGTGAATGTCTCAAGCATTTTTAGGGAGCATGAAGCAGGAATCAGCAAACTAAAATGGTCTGTTATCACCCTCACTAGGAGTTCTGTTCTATTTAGGCAGTTCATAAATTCCAGATTATTTACAAGTTTGTGGTAAGTAAAAATCTATTTCCTGACAACATAAAAAGGAAAGGAAAAAGCCTTCTTGTGACACATTCAAAACCAGCCCATTTATTTCAGTGTAAGGCTCTCCATGGGCTACTGTGCACTGCCTCAGAGGCAAGAAGAGGGCTATAGCCCCGAAGCCTTACAAGCTACTTTTTCCTTCCCTATCCATAATGAAACAAATACAGATTTTTCTTACAGAAAATCATAGCTGTGCACCTGCCCTTTTCTTCTAAGTGCAGGACAAGCCAAACACAAAGCAATCTACTAATATCTAGAAGCCCCACTCCGCACCCCAACACCAGGACAAGCTTCGATAGGCCTCATTTACTCTGGCCTTTCTCATATGTTCTGTCCCTCCTACAGCCAGAAATAACTAGATGCTTTGTCATCTGCAATCTGGACCAACTGGTTTGTAGTTCATTGGGTGTCATCAAGACCAGCGTTTATTTAGAAGTCAATATAAATAGCCTCGTGCAACTCCTTCTATCCCATGGCAGCCTGTACACAGGGAAAACATCAAGGCTTAAAGGCCACTTGGCTCTCTAGGAAATCTAAGCAAACTGTTCCCTTTTGAAGCCAGACCATTCTAGGGTGTCAGTATCCCAAATTTTAGGCACCTTACTCCTGAGGTTGCAGAAACCATGACTGTGACTGTGGACATTCTGTGACATGACTGTGTCATGACTGTGGGCATTCCACGATCAAGAGCACCAGCCAAGAGTTTTTATGGTTCCTGGAACAATGGAGGCCTCAAGACAACGAGCTACAAAGCAATGTCTCAGCACCACCCCAGACTCAAAATATTCAGGAATCTGCCCAAAGAATTGTTCTGGAGGAAATACAAATGCCTAGAGAAGTGTTCTCTCTAGGAAACTCTTATGTCCTCCAGCTCACCTTCTGGTGAAAGTTGGCCACAGCGTCGCATTAGAGGACCTAGAGAGTCCCAGAGAGAACGTATTAATCAATTCCGCAAATAATCAAATCTGACGAAGTCAAAGCTTCAAATGGGAAGGGTCAACTGTACTTGGAAAACCTACCTATAACAAGAGGCTCTTATATATCAGAGTGACTGATCCAAACAGGGCTATAACTGTGCTGGGGTCGCCACATTACTGGCAAAAGAAGTCAATGACTGCTGAGCATACAGGGAGCAAATGCTAAAACCAGAGAGCGGAAGTGACCGCTCAATACTGGAGTAACTCTATTGATTCAATCCCCATCAAGACTTCTATAGTGCTTCAGATGAATGTATTTGACTCTGCATCACAGTGTTCCTTACTGCTAAAATTTGCACAGAGCACTCCTCAGAAGGAGAAACTAGAGTTGCTACCATTCCCATGCCATTCAAGGGTAGAAATGGATCCCCACCATCAGTGAAGACATAAATGAATAATCTGTTATGATTGTTCTGCTGGAGCCCCTCAGGAACAGTTCAGATTTTATGGGGAACAGACACTGGAAGATCACCGCCATATTCAGTAATGCCATGCTACAAAAGAAAAAGCTTTCTCTTTTCCATAGTGGAAACATATTTCTCTCTAAAGCACAGAGATATTCTAGAAATCATACTTCACTGGGTATCTATTTCCAGACCTACAAAATCTTAAATTTCTCACCTATACACCCTCCTTTTCAGCATGCCGATGTACCCCAGTTTGGTCCCTACCCCATCAGATGAAAAGCCAGCCAATATTATAGACCAGTGATTCTCACACTTTGGGTCTTTGGGCTTCACCTTCCAATAGCCTCAGCCAGCCTAATCAATTGTGAGGGATTCTGGGAGCTGAAGCTCAAAACATCTGAAGGTCCAAGACTGAAAGGATACTTTTCTAGACTAAAACACTACCTTACTGCTGCTAACCCTTACTTTTGTCATGCATACTAATCCATATCCTATTCAAAATAAGCTATCCGCAAGTACAATATTGCCTAAACATCTTAATGCCACCAGATCCCATTTGATCTGGGAACCTAAGCAGCCTCAAGGTTGGTTAAAGCTTTGATGGGGGCCCACCAATGAAGACAAAGTACTGGATGTCTACTCAAAGTGATACTCAAAAGGGTGGTCCCTGGAAAGGTGCTGGTGTTTGAGCCATTAGTCCCTGGTGAACTTCCAGGAAAGAAACACCTGTGACCAAAGGACACAAATAGGGCACCAGTCCCTGGCAGACTAGAAAAAAATATTAAGTACCAGTGCCCTGCATCAGCCAGCCTAAAAAGCACTGCTATAAATTTTATTCTGATGAAGGAAATGGCAAACTGAATAAATCCTGCACCAAAAAAAAAAATCTATGAAATTCATGGGGCCAGATCACTTGGAAGTCTTTGATTTCTTCAAGTTCCCTCTCCCTTCACTTCTGCATTTACCATGCTATGCACCTAGACTATGTGAAAACAACCACAAAGGGGTGGGGGCAGTCATTGAACCAATTTGACTAATTCTGAAATGCACACACTCTTCAGGAAAATACAAGCAGCATACAGGTATCATAACCAAAATCAGGTCACCGCAATATGCAACTGCAAAAAAACAAGCACACACCCCTCATCCTCCACCCCCCAAGACAGACAAGCACATGTACGCCAACACCCATTAAACCCCACTATACATTTTTGAGGATTTGTAGTTGGTAAGAGAAGGAAGAACGTGGCTTTTTCAAATACCTTTTCCCTGACCCCTGGATGCAGTTTTGCATGCTTCGTTTCATTCCTCTTTAAACTCTCCCACCAACCCCACAACGCACTTTGGGGGCCCCTCCATCCACATGAAACCCCCTCCTCACCTTTGTAGAGGTTGGTGACAGCGGTGGCCGCATTCTGAAAAGGAACCCAGAGCGAGAGTCCCGGCTGCTGGCAAACGCGGTCTGTGCAAAGGGTGGAAAAAAGAGGGTTTAAAAGGAGAGACTGGAAGGAAGAAAAGGAAGAAAAATCGGGGGGGGGGGTGGAAATACGGGGGAAGTGGCTTGTCTTTCTCTTGCTTAGCCAGCTCCCAGTCTGCCTCTATCTCAGCTTCCCTCAACCGGCTCCCAGCCTTGTCTCTGTCTCTTCCTTTCCTCGGCCATATTGGGCTTCGCCATTTTGTTTGGGACGGAAAGAGGCCAGGGCAGGAAATGGGAGACTTTGCAAAGTGAGAAAAGGTTGGGGGGGGGGGATGCCAGTGGGGCATAAATCCACCCTGGACCCAACCGAGTCTTCAAGGGAGAGGGATGAAAGCAGAGCGGAAGCACCCACAAGCCAAAGGGGGGCAGAGAATGAGAGGATCATCATCAGAGGGAGGGAGTAAAATGGTGGAGAAAAAGGGAGACGCCATTTAAGGCACGTCCCAAAGAAAGGCATCTAATGACCCCACACTGTATGTGTGTATACACATACACATATGCACACAGTGAGTCCTTGGTATTTGCTGGGGTTTAGTTTCAGGACTTCCCCCCCATACCAAAATCTGTGAATACTCAAGTCCCATTAAACACAATGGCATAGTAAAATGGTGCCCCTTACATAAAATGCCAGAATCAAGCTCTGCTTTTAAAAATTTATACAAATATATTTTCAGGCCAGGGATGCTTGAATCTCTGGGAAAGATCCATGGATACAAAGGCCCAACTATACACACACTTTCACACACACAATATAGGGGGGTGCATGTGTGTGTGCGCGCGTCCCAACACTGACCTGCTCTCTTTTGGGTGGGAGGTGGTTTTAAACACACACACACACAATATTGGTGTATGTGTGTCTGTCCCGATATTGGCCTGCTCTCTTTTGGGTGGGAGGTTATATATATATATATATATATACACACACACACACACACACACATACATACACAAACACATATATACTGTGTGTGTGCATATATATACACACACACGTGAAATATTGGTGTGGGTGTCCCCTGATATTGGCCTGCTCTTTTGAGTGGGAGAAGGTTTACACACACATATATACTCCTCTGTCTGTATGTGTGTGTGTGTGTATATATATACACACACACAAATATATATATATATATATATATACATTCTCTTTGTATGTGTATCTATCCATCCATCTATCTACACACACAACATTGGGTGTGTCATCCCCCAATATTGGCCTTCTCTCTTTTGGGTGGGAGAAGAGGTGTGTGTGTGTGTGTATCTATATATACATACACACACACACACACACAGAGTTACTGGGTATCTATATGTAGAAGTGTGTGTGTTCATATATGGACACATCTGTATGTATATAGACATGCACAGAGACACAAAACTATGCGTATGTGGGTATGTGGTGCATATGCACACACACACACATATATACACACAATACACATACATATGTCTCCTTTCTGTTCTAGTGACATTTCCTTCTTCTTCTTCTCCTCCTTTCCTTCCGCCATTTTGTGGGAGGGAAGGGAAGGGCTGAGAAAGGAGGGAGGGGGAGGAATAACCCCCTAACCAAGGCCTGGGGAGGGGAGGGGAGGGGGGTGTACAGAGGCCTGGGGGGTCATTTTCCTTTTATCCCCCCCCCTTCCACTTAAAAACAGCATCAAAAGAGTGTATTGTGTGTCTTGTTGGGAGGAAGAAAGAGGAGGGGCGCCATTTTGTGAGCGCCTTCCTTCCTTCTTCCCTTCCCATGACTTTCCTGTCAGGCATTTTGGCTAACCCGGTTTGGGACCGCTTTAACTCTCCGTCTGGCTCAACTGCTATGGAATTCTGGGAGTTGGAGTTTGTCGTGGGGGCCCAGAGAGGAAGGAAGAGAGGAAGGGAAAAGGAAAGGGGGGAGAAGGAAGGAAGAAAGGAAGGAAAGAAGAGGAAGGAAGGGAGGGAAGAAAGAAAGAAAGAAAGAAAGAGGGAGGGAGGGAGGGAGGAAGAAAGGAAGGAAGGCAGGGAAGGAAGCAGGAAACGGGGAAGAAGGAAGGAAGGAAGCAGAAAAGGGTGGAAGAAGGAAGGAAGGTCGTGAAGAGGAAAGAAGTAAGGAAAGGGGGAAGAAAGGAAGCAAGGAGGGAAGTATGAGGAAGAAAGAAGGAAGATGGTGAAGGAGAGAAGGAAGGAAGGAAGGAAGGAAGATAGGAAGGAAAAAGGAGGGAGAAGAAAGCAGCAAGTAGGAAATTAGTGAGAAAGAGGAAAGAAGGAAGGAAGGAAGGAAGGAGGGAGGGAGGGAAGGTCGTGAATGAAAGAAAGGAAGGGAAAAAAGAGGAAAGTCGGGAAGAAAAGGAAGGAAGGAGGAAAGAAGGGAAGGAAAGAAAGAAAGAAAGAAGGAAACAAAGAGGGAGGGAAAGCTCCCTCGAACTTCCTGTTTTTCGGGGGGGGGAGGGAGAGACGAGAGGCCTTGCTATGGAATTCTGGGAGTTGGAGTATATTTTAGGGCCCTAAAGGGACCCTGGCTCGGACTGCTATGGAATTCTGGGAGTTGAGAGTATGTTATAGGGCCCTGAAGGGACCCTGGCTCAAATTCCTATGGAATTCTGGGACTTGGACGCTGTTGTGGGGCCCAGAGCTTGTTGTCTGAGTCACCTGCTATGGAATTCTGGGAGTTGAAGTCTGTTGTGGGGCCCAGAGAGCTGCCTCTGCCTCAATTGCTATGGAATTATGGGACCTGGAGCATGTTATGGGGCCTTGAAGGAACCCTGACTCAAATTCCTATGGAATCCTGGGAGTTGGGAGTATCTTCTTGTGGGGCCCAGAGCTCGTTGTCTGGCTCAGATTGCAATGGAATTCTGGGAGCTGGAGTATCTTACGGGAGTCCAGAGAGCTGACTCTGCCTCAATTGCTATGGAATTATGGGACTTGGAGTATATTGGAGGGCCCTGAAGGGACCCTGGCTCAAATTCCTATGGGATCCTGGGACTTGGACGATGTTGTGGGGCCCAGAGTTCGTTGTCTGAGTCACTTGCTATGGAATTATGGGAACTGGAGTATCTCTTGTGGGGCCCTGTGCCGAATCCCCGTTGTCTGACTCACTCGCTATGGAATTCTGGGAGTTGGAGTCTATTGTGGGGCTCAGAGCTCGTTGTCTGAGTCATCTGCTATGGAATTCTGGGAGTTGGAGTCTGTTGTGGGAGTCCAGAGCTCGTTGTCTGAGTCACTTGCTATGGAATTATGGGAACTGGAGTATCTCTTGTGGGGCCCTGAAGGGACCCCGGCTCAGATTGCTATGGAATTCTGGGAGTTGGAGTTTGTTGTGGGCCCAAAGGGCCCACAACAAACTCCAACTCCCAGAATTCCATAGCGAGTGAGTCAGACAACGAGCTCTGAGCCCCACAACAGACTCCAACTCCCAGAATTCCATAGCAGGTGACTCAGACAACGAGCTCTGGACCCCCACAACAGACTCCAGCTCCCAGAATTCCCTAGCCCTGAGTCAAGCCGGAGAGTTGAAGCGGTTCCAAACCGGTCTATCCCTTCCCGAGTGCGGACGGAGCCCCCGAGGGAGAGAGTCAGCCATTTTGTGGGGCGGAGGCCTTCCTTCCCTTCCTTTCCTTTACCCTTGTAGAGCTGGGCGACGGCGGTGGCGGAGTTCTGGAAGAGGTGCCAGAGCTTCTGCTGCTTGGGCTCGGGCTGCGGGGGCGGCGGCGGCGGGGCGGCGGCGGCGGCCTCCTCTTCCTCCTCGTCCTCGTCCTGGAGCTCCGGAGGGAGGAGCAAGGCCCCGGCTTCGTCCTGCTCGGCCTCGGCCAGGCACTGACGCTCCCACTTGCTGAACCAGTGCTCCGGCCCGTGGAGCTCCTGGATCTCGGAATCGCCTTCCTCCTTAGAAGCCTTGTCCTCCATCCTCGGTAGCAGCAGCAGCAGCAGCAGCAGCGGCGGCGGCTACCTCCCCGGCGACGCCATCGGCGGCCTTTCCTTTCCTTCCCCTTCTCTCCGGAGAGGAGCTCCTTCCCCTCCGGCGCCTCGCACCACACTGAGGCGCCGCCCAGGCGCGACCCAAACCCACCCTTCGCACCCTAACCCGATTCTCGTCCCGCCTCTTTTTTTTTTCCGCCAATGAGGAGCGGCTCTTCAAAAGCTCCCGCGCGCTCATTGGCCGGAGGACGCGTCCGTCAATGTCACAATAAGGAGGCGTTGCTATTGTCCCCGCCCACATTTTCTGAAAGCGTGTTTGGTTGCGCGGAAGAGAGAGAGACAACGAAGGGAGCGCAGGAGGGCGGTTTGCGCATGCGCGGAAAGAAAGGAGGGAGGGGGAGGAGGTTGCTCGATTCCCCCGCGCATGCGCAGTTGCTTTTTTCCTATTGCTCCAGCTTTATTCTTTGCAAAATGCATGATGCATCCTTTTTATTTTTTCCTGAAATATCATGTTGTTATTTTTCAAACTGTGGCCTCCCAGGAAAGAAACTGAATTAGGAAAATGGTACTTTGCAACCCTAAATCCCTCCAGATCCAGCCTTCTTTTCCTCCTTGAACCACCATCATTGCACAGGGCTCCATTGGCTTCCATTATTTCTGCAAAACTTGCAAAAAAGCACAAACCATCCATTAATAAAAGAGATGGCCCTCCTGCTGCATGAGAAAAGGCCCCCAAGACCTTTAAAAGCAACAATGTCACACTTTCAGATATAGGCATCCACACTGCACGGTTGTTGCGGTTTGATACCGCTTTAATTGTCGCCGCTCCGTGCAATAAAATCCATTTATTTGCAGTTTGGGGACTCTTTTTCCCCTTGAAATAAAGCACCGGAGCTGCCTGGAAAGAGGATAATTTTATTTATATTCATTTATTGTTAAAAAATGAGAGGGGGAAAAAATAACAAAATTACATACAAACAAATAATGATATACAAATAGGGGGTAAATACGGTTGTGTTCACATTGGAGAAATAAACCGGTTTAAGTGCCATGGCTCAATGCTGTGAAATTCTGGGAATTGTAGTTTGTTGTGGGCCCAGAGCGGAGCGGAGCTCCGCTCTGGGCCCCACAACAAACTACAATTCCCAGAATTTCACAGCATTGAGCCATGGCACTTAAACCGGTTTATTTCTCCAATGTGAACGCAGCCTTTGTAGCTCCTTACAGCTATCTTCTTACGTAGATTGTGTATACGTGCCTTGATCCTTTACTTATTTTCAATAATACTACAGTAATTTACTATCACTATATCCATATATATACAGTATGTATATATATATATATATATATTGACTGTAGTACATATTCTCTACAATTTTTACTTAATATTCCCCAATTATCATAGTGCCCATAATACATATTATGCTCTAACATGCATCCCTTCATTCCTTCTTCCTTTCATATCCGCATTTGCATCTACAAACAGCAATTCTTATTCTTTCATCCTCACGCATTTACAATTAACAGCCTTAATATACAAAGTTTACAAGTTTTAACTTATTTCTCCTGTTTGGAAGAGGATTCTAAGGACATTCCCCGAACTACAAATCCCAGGATTTACATAGAACCCCTCCTCAAAGGTCAGAAATTATTTCCCTTATATTATTATTATTATTATTATTATTTACATAGTGCTGTAAGTTTACACAGTGCTGTACATACAATCTTATAGGACTATGGCGCTGCTCATTATAAGTGATGCCCCCTTATCCAGAGATTGCAAATATTTTCCTTTTATACAGAATTAAATCCCATATTTTGGGGCCTTCATAAAGACAGAAATGTGTGCACCTTTTATTATTACCATTGATTGTTTTATTTTCTTGTATATCCCACCTTTCTCCCAATATAGGACCTTATCAGACGTCGGAAATTGGAAGTACAATCCAATGGCAATCCGAACGCAATCATGGGGTTTCGTGTTATTGTGAATTAAAGCATCTCACGCAATTTCGGGCAAAAGGGAAGTCATTTCAAATGCAATGATAGGTTTTACGTTATTTCATATTAAAGTATCCCACGCAATTTCGGGCAATAGGGGGTCATTTTTGGGTAATGGGAAGCCATTCTGAACGCATTCCTAACGCAATTGGAATACACGTAAATTCGCTAAACTAGCAAATTCATGTGAATTCAAATTGGCTCCATTCAAAATAAAGAGAAATTCCTTCCGTCTGATAAATCCCATAGGGACTCAAGGAGGAAAGATACGGAAACCAAAGGAAAACCTTTAATTGATGGATGTGGACCTTAGGTTCGTTTTCCAGAGTGAATGGAAATCAAGACTTTCACTTGGTGTTTATGAAGAATGCAAGCTTGTTTCCGACTGCGTGGCGTGAATTTGGTCTGTCCCTTATTGCTACATTTGAGGCTTTGAGTTTTGCAGATTTCATTAATATGTCCTCTCTATGGAGTTTAACAGACGGGAGGAAATTTTTCTTTATTTCGAATGGAGCCAATTGGAGCCAAGTCGAATTCATGTGAATTCACTTGTTTAGCGAATTTACGTGAATTCCAATTGCGTTCGGGATGTGTTCAGAATCACTTCCCATTACCCGAAAATGACTGCCCATTGCCTGAAATTGCATGAGATACTTTAATACGCAATAAGGTGAAACCCCATGATTGCGTTCAGATTGCCATTGCATTATACTTCCAATTTCTGTCATCTGATAAACTCCAATGTCTCACAAAACTTCAATTCCTAAAATTCCCTAGCATTGAGCCAGGACAGCTAAAGCAGTCTCAAACTTTCCGTCCCCCCGGGTGTGGCGGACCCATTAAAATGGTCCGCCCTCGAAGGCTTATGGATCCAATTGGTTTCCAGAAGGCCTTAGAGGGTCTAATGGTTGGTAACGCCAGTCATCCATTCGAAACCTTGGTGAACACTTGGAACACCGATCTTCCCAAGGCTATCAATGCGATTGCCCCTGAGCGTCCTCTCCAACCCGCTCCCAACTGCAAACCCTAGTTCACAGATGAACTCAGGGAGATGAAGCGGATTGGATGACGACTAGAGCACAAGTGGCGGAAAACTGGCCTCATATCCAACAGAACTCACCATAGGCAGCACCTTCGCGCCTATCGGGAGGCTTTACATGCAGCACGGAGATCCTTCTGCTCTGCACGTACCACGTCTGCAGAATCCCGTTCAGCAGAGCTGTTTAGGGTAGTGGGGGAACTGATGCAGGTTCCCTCTGTGCCGAATCCCCTACTTGACCCGAATACAGCTTGCTGTGATGTGTTTAACATCTACTTTGCAGATAAAATCTCTCGAATAAGAAACGACTTGGATGCCAATGTTTTGTCAGAATCCATTAGCGAGGTGTCCAGCAACTCCGTTGCTGTCAGTTTACTGGATGAGTTTCAATTGGTGAGTACCGATGATGTGGACAAGCTCCTTGGCAGTACCTGGAAGATGACATGCTCCCTCGACCGCTGTCCATCCTGGCTGGTCGTCCGGGGAGGGGGGCATGCATTAAGGGTATTCCTTCAGGATACAATCAATGCATCGCTAAGGGAAGGTACCTTACCATCTTGTCTGAAGGAGGTGGCTGTTAAGCCTCTCCTGAAGAAACCTGCCCTTGATCCCCTGGACAGGAGCAACTACAGACCAGTATCCTTGCTCCCATTTTTGAGCAAGGTGATCGAGAGAGCAGTTGCCTTCCAACTCCAAGCCGTCTTGGATGAAACCGATTATCTCAATCCATTTCAAACCGGCTTCAGGGCAGGTCATGGAGTTGAGACTGCCATGGTCGCACTGGCTGATGACCTCCGCTTGAGTATTGACAGGGGCAGTGTGACCCTGCTGGTGCTCTTGGATCTCTCCATGGCCTTTGATACTATAGACCACTCCATCCTTTTGGAAAGGCTGAGGGAGGTAGGGATCGGAGGCACCATTCTTCGATGGTTCCGGTCCTTCCTCTCCGGCAGATCCCAAAGGGTGATACTCGGGGACAGTTGCTCTTCTAAAATCGACCTTAATTATGGCGTCCCTTAGGGCGCCATCCTGTCCCCGATGCTATTCAACATCTATATGAAGCCGCTGGATGAGATCATTCGGAGGCATGGAGCTCAGTGTCTTCAGTACGCTGATGACACTCAAATATACCTCTCCATGACCAGATCATCAGCACAGACTTCAGATGGCATCTCTCCTCTCAATGACTGTCTTGGGATGGTAATGGATTGGATGAGGGAAAAGAGATTGAAGCTTAATCTAGACAAAATGGAGGTACTGACAGTCACAGGCCTGAAACCAGGTTTGGGAATACAATCTCCAGTCCTCAATGGAGTCACACTCTCCCCGAAGGACTCTGTTCACAGTCTGAGGGTACTCCTAGACTCGTCACTCCACATGACGAGTCAGGTGAATGCGACAGTCAGGAGTGCCTGTTATCAGCTTCGGCTGATACGCCAGCTGCGCCCGTTCCTGGAGATGAGGGATCGGGAAACGGTGGTACATGCTCTGGTAACCTCATGTCTGGACTACTGTAATGCGCTCTACATGGGGCTACCCTTGTGCTTAACTTGGAAACTTCAACTCGTCCAAAATATGGCAGCCAGGCTTGTAACTGGAACATCAAGGAGAGAGCACATAACACCGATGCTCAAGGCTCTCCACTGGCTGCCGATTAGTTCCCAGGCGCAGTACAAGGTATTGGTCCTAACCTTTAAAGCCCTACATGGCTTGGGACAGGGACCGCCTCTCCCCGTATGAAACACCCCCCCCCCCCGCACACTCCGATCCTCTGGGAGGAACCTGCTACAGCCTGTGAAAACTCGGCTGTTGCAGACTTCCCAGAGGACTTTTTCAGCTACCGCACCCAAGCTGTGGAATGACCTGCCAGACGAGATGCGTCTTATAACATCTCTTGACTGCTTTAAAAAAGCTCTGAAGACGCATCTCTTCCTGTAGGCCTTCCCTGAAACCTCCTAGATCCCGGCTCCGAAACGGGACCTATTTTGACCCCTTGCTTGGTGCTATTTTTACCCTCATTTAAGATCTATGAGGATGTATTATGTTTTTAATGTTGTTATGGTTTTAAACTATTGCTAATTTAATTTATTTTTAAGGATGAGTGGTTGGGAATGGGTTGACGATGTATTTTAATCTGTATGTTTTAGTTTGCTGTACCCCACTCCGATTGTGCTCTACAGAGGAACAGGCTAGAAATAAAGATTTATTATTATTATTATTATTATTATTATTATTATTATTAAACTGGATTGTTTCTGCAGTATGCATTGGACTTAGATTCCTTTCAATCTGCTTCAGATTTGGCTATGGGATGGAGGCAGGCCTGGTCACCTTAGTGAATGTCCTACGCAGGGAATTGGACCGGAGGACTGTGGTTCTGCTGGACCTCTCAGTGGTTTTCAGTACCATCAACCATGGTACCCTTCTGGGCCAACTCTTTGGGATGGGACTCGGGGACACCGTTCTGCAGTGGTTCCAGTCTTTATTGGAGGAGCGAACTCAGAATCCTAGAGTTGGAAGAGATCCCAAAAAGGGCCATCCAGTCCAACCCCCTTCTGCCATGCAGGAACTCTCAATCAAAGCATCCCCATTGACAGATGGCCATCCAGCCGCTGTTTAAAGACTTCCAAAGGAGGAGATTCCACCATGACCCAAGGCAATGCATGCCACTGTCGAACAGCCCTGACTGTCAGGACATTCCTCCTAATGTTGAGCCGGAATCTCTTTTCCTATACCTTGCATCCATTGTTCGGTGTTCTAGTCTCAGTCTTGCTTTTTCCCAAAACAGGTCAAAACCCCACTGCCCGCACAGCCTAATCCCAAGGCAGGCCGAATATACACAGGTTGACTGCAGAGCGTGGCATCAAGCTGTGCCACTGGGTGACTCTTTTGTTGTTGCCACCTCACCGTACTGTTACACAAACACACCACCAGCAACCACCCGAGTTGGCCCAGATACCATCCCATTGCACAGCCATCCCTTTGATCGGCCACACAGTCGCACATGCGATGCTCTGCCAGCACAGGGCATCGGTGTGTGTTCCATATTGCATTGGCAAAGTACAATCATGGAGGCCCCTCTACATGCCCCTTTCACCCCGTGCCCCCATATTGGACCATCTGCTCTGTCTGTGTTGTAACTACATCCGTTGGAGTTGTTAAAATTCGGTGTGCGCCTCTGCTAGCCTTATGTAGAATTAGAGTTCTGGTCTCTCCCAGCAGTGATCCCAGAATGCAATAGCTCAAGTTTAAGTTTAGATCTCACCCAAGCACATGGACAAGAGACTCAGCCTTTTCCTCCTTACAGGAAAACTTTAGTTCAACTTTTAGTTAAACTTAAACTTTTAGTTAAAGTTGACCATAGAGTTGCACTGTAGGACCTAGATATTCCTAGAGAGAACATATTAATAAAATCTGTGAATAATCAAAGCCGCAAATATGGAGGGATGAGTGTGTGTGTGTATGCACATATACATATACATATACATATATATATATATATATACATATATACACTGTGTGCCCCTCTCTCTCTCTCTATATATATATATATATATATATACACCCCGCTCTCTTCCATGCCCACATCCTCTGAAGATGCCAGCCACAGATGCAGGCGAAACGTCAGGAGTAAACTCTTCTATGATATGGCCACAGAGCCCGAAAAACCCACAAAAAACTATGGATGCCGGCCATCAAAGCCTTCGACTTTACCGGTGGAAACCTCTTTATTTAGCCTGTCTTTTCCACCCCATAGAAATATAAATCCATGCTTCTTTGTCATGCTCAAAATGGAGGACGTTTTGAAATTCCTCCTGGACCAAAGGCTGAAATGGAGGACATGTCCTGGAAAAGGAGGACCCTGCCCCAGATCTAGGGATGCCACTGCTCTCTGCCACAGGATTGTTGTTGGAAGCAACATCAGACGCTGCTGGCAAGAGCTCCTCTGGACTAACCTTCTGCAGCTCCATCTGCCTGGTTTCTTTCTGCACCGGCTTTTGACCTCTGGACTGTTAGGATTCTTGCTAGCTCCATTCCTCACTGGGTTATTTATGACCCACGGCGTCAAACTGGGTCTGGTCAATGACCAGCCTTGTAACCCTCTCCAGCAGCGGTTCCCAAACTTTGACAGTGATTTCCAAACTTTGGGCCTCCAGGTGTTTTGGACTTCAACTCCCAGCCAACTTGGTCAATAGGAATTCTGGAAGATGTGGTACCAAACATCTGGAAGACCAAAGTTTGGGAACCACTGAACTATCCAGTGCTTTGCGCTTCAGCTCCCAGAAGCCTTAGCCAGTTTGAGCAGCAGTCAGGAATTCTGGGAGATGACGTCCAAGATATGTCGCGGATCAACGTTTGGGAATAGTGGCATCTGGAGCCAGATCTGTCCATGGTCTCCCAAGGGATGAAAGGTAGAAGATAGCTTTTCCAGCAGGAAACCAATAGTTCTGGACGAACATTGCAAACCCTTTTCTGCATTTGTCACCAGAGGGCAGCCTTACAATCTCACAGTGCAGTGATTCTTACATTTATCTGATATTAAGGTCTGGCAATTGAGTTTAAATTCCTTTGGGTAAGTCACACTCTCTCGGCCTCAGAGGAAGGCAAAGGCAAAAAACTTGCCGAGAACAAACCTTGCCAAGAAAACCCCGTGACAAGGTCACCTTAGGCTTACTGAAAAAGAAAACGTCTACAATTCCTCGCTGCTTCCTTTGAAAAGAAAATTAGGGGGGAAATGCCAGTCTGTGCGCCACGTTTCCGGCTTTGACTTTTGCAGATTTGGTTATTCACGGGTGTGATTAATATGGTCTCTCTAGGAATCTCTGGGTCCTCTGTGGTCAGTCTCCGCCAGAGGTCACACCGGCAAAGCAAAAGATTCCTAAAGGGAAGACTTATCTAATAATAATAATAATTAATAGTAATAATAAAATAATATTTTTTTTATTTATAGCCCACCCCTCTGAGCAAGCAATCGGGACGGGGTACAACATATTTAAAACAGCAAACAGTTAAAATAGAGCAATTCCATCCCAACCTCCCACCCCTTAAAATATGATTAAATTAACAATGAATTAAAACATAGAACAAGACAATATCAAAACCTAAAAACTCTAGGGTTAAATGGGAAAGGCTGGAATCACAGGGAATAAATGGAGCCGGGAGATGTTAAATACTGTCTGGGAAGGCCTGCTGGAAGAGATGCATCTTTAATGCTTAAAGCCATCGATAGATACCATAAGACGCATCTCATCCGGCAGGTCATTCCACAGCTTGGGGGCTATAGCTGAAAAGGCCTTCTGGGAGGTCTGAGACAGCCTGGTCTTCATGGGCTGCAGCAGATTCCTCCAAGAGGACCGAAGCGTGCGGGGGGGGTTCATACAGGAAGAGACAGTCCCTGAGATAAGTTGGACCCAAGCCATGTAGGACTTTAAAGGTTAAAACCAACACCTTGTACTGTGCCCGGAAACTAATCGGCAGCCAGTGGAGAGATTTAAGCACAGGTGTAATGTGCTCTCCCCTAGATGCTCCTGTCACAATCCTGGCTGCCATATTTTGGACCAGTTGCAGTTTCCGGGTTAAGCACAAGGGTAGCCCCATGTAGAGCACATTACAGTAGTCCAGACATGAGGTTGCCAGAGCATGTACCACCGTTTCCCGATCCCTCATCTCTGGGAAGAGGCGCAGCTGGCGGATCAGCCGAAGCTGATAACAGGCACTCCTGACCATCGCATTCATTTGACTAGTCATGTGGAGCGACAAGTCAAGAAGTACCCCCAGACTGCGAACAGAGTCCTTAGGGGAGAGTGTGACTCCATCTAGGACTGGAGATTGTATTCCCAAACCGGGTTTCGGGCCTGTGACTGTGAGTACCTCCATTTTGTCTAGATTAAGCTTCAATCTGTTTTTCCTGATCCAATCCATTACCATCCCAAGACAGTCATTGAGAGGAGTGACACCATCTGAAGTCTGAGCAGACGATCTTGTCATGGAAAGATATATCTGAGTGTCATCAGTGTACTGAAGACACTGAGCTCCATGCCTCCAGATGATATCGCCCAGTGGTTTCATATAGATATTGAATAGCATTGGGGACAGGATGGCGCCCTGAAGGATGCCACAATTAAGCCTGATTTTAGAAGAGCAACTGTCCCCGAGCCTCACCCTTTGGGATCTGTCAGAGAGAAAGGAATAGAACCACCGCAGTGCAGTACCTCCAATGCCCAACTCTCTCAGCTGATCCAAAAGGATGGAGTGGTCTATTGTGTCAAAAGCCACTGAGAGATCCAAGAGAACTAACAGGGTCACACTACCCCTATCAATGCTCAAGCGGAGGTCATCTGTCAGAGCAACCATGGCGGTCTCAACTCCATATCCTGTCCTGAAGCCGGTTTGAAATGGATCGAGATACTCGGTTTCATCCAAGACACCTTGGAGTTGGGAGCTGACAGCTCTGTCGATCACCTTGCTAAGAAAAGGCAGCAAGGAAACTAATCTTTAGTTGTTCCTGTCTAGGGGGTCGAGGGAAGGTTTCTTCAGGAGGGGCTTCACAGCCGCCTCCTTCAGACAAGATGGAATAATGCCTTCCCTAAGGGACGCATTGATCACATCCCGAAGGAATGTCCTCAATGCGTCCCCTCCCTGGACAACCAGCCAAGATGGACATGGATTGAGGGAGCAGGTCATCTTCTTTGTACTACCAAGGAGCTTGTCCACGTCATCGGTACTCACCAATTGAAACTCATCCAGTAAACTGACCACAACGGAGTTGCTGGACACCTCACTTACGGACCCTGGACGAATATTGGCATTTTAGGTCCTCCGGTGCAACTTTATGCTCAGCCTATGGTGGGTATTGACCACAGAGTTGTGCTGGAGGACCTAGAGATTTCTAGAGAGGTGGATAAAAACAAAGTTAATTTGCATTTTTTCCACTTTCACAGGGGTCCTGTGCCACTAACCCCAGTGAATGTGGAGGGCCCATTGTACATCACTATCAGAAGCGAACTACCCACATCTAAATAAATAAAGCTTAATAATAATAATAATAATCTTTCCAAGAGCCCTGGTTTTCCTGAGCCACAGAATCACCCACCTCTATTTTTTTATGGTATATTTATTTTGCTCGTATTATTTATTTTGAAACACTTCAGTCATAAGACAGGGATAAAGCAGCCGCCGGGCGACAAAAAAAGACAACGGCCCCTTTCTTTGCAACTCATTTCCTTGTTTAGAGCTATAAGGAATTCTTGGCGAAGGCTGAGCACTTGCCAGCAGTTTGACATTTATATCCCAAAGGCAGAAACAAAAATAAAAAATGTGATAATCCAGATTTAATTCTGAGTATTGAGGTTTTAGGGATCCCTAAAGTTTTTCCTTTTGTCCCTATTAGCAAAATTGCCAAGGGGGGGGGGGGTTCCTTTAAGGCACCTAAAACTTAATATGTTTATAGGAGGATTTTAATAATTGCTCAAACAAAATAATATTCTGGCCTTAGGGACCAACCCAACTATACCAGGTCCAAATCACACAGAGCTCCAGATGCAAATCCAAATTAGTTGCATGAAATGCATAGTTATAGGATGGGGGACTCCTGGCTTACAGAGGCTACGGACCTTATCACATGGGGAATTCGGAGGTTTTATCCCATGCAAAATGCAATATCGCAATTAAGATTTTCACACTCATTGCTATTAAACAGGCAATAAACAGCAACAAATCGTTTTCGGGTTTTCCCCAGGAATGATTTGTTGCTTTGTTTGTTGCCTGTTTGATAGCAACATTGTGTGGAAATCTTAATTGTGACGCTGCGTTTTGCACGAAACACTCGCTGTTTAAACCTCCGATTCCCGCCAGGCGCTACCCAAATACTGGGGTATATTTTCAGACTTACAGGTGCTTTCATTGAAGAGGAAACTCTTGTTGCAATGAAATACATAGTGGGTGAGAAGAGAAAAACTGGGGTCTGCTACAAGTAACCGCATGGCTAGGAGAGGTTAAAAAAAAGCAAACGGAGGCTGGATCTGCACTGCAGAAATAATCCAGTTTGACGCCACTTTAACTGCCAAGGCCCCATGCTATTGGATGCTGGGAAAGGTAGTTTGTTGTGGCACCAGAGCTCTTTGACAGAGAAGGCAAAAATATCTCTAGATGGTGACTTCAGCGGGAATCCTGTATGCTCAGTAGGGGAAATCCCAACGAAAGAAGCGTGGCTTTGTAAAATATGGGAGATTAAGAGATTGGATATCTTAACTTTCACCATCAATGATAAATCAATTGATAAAGTTAAAGAAGAATGGATTTGTGTAGAAAAATATTGTAAAGCTATCCTACGGAAAGGGAGTGAGTAGTGGGGGAAATATCCAAGGTTTAAGTTTGCTAGACACGCACTGCTGAACCTGTTTGGAATTTGTTAAGATAGGTATCTAATGTTACCTGGGAAGTGTAGTAATAGTTGAATGCTAATCTTACTTTATAATTTTGTTTTCTGTTTTATGTTTACCGTTGTGTAGTTACGGTTACGGTTATGTAGGGTAATTTTGGGGGATTGTATTATACATAATTGTTTTTTATATTTCATGTTTTGTACCGTGAATTGTAATGTCTTTTCATTAATAAAAAAGAAGAAATATATCCCACAAATATATATTTCCTAGGATTCCATAGCATTGGGCCTCGGCAGTTAAAGTGGCGTCAAACTGGATTATTTCCTTGGTGTGGATGCAAACCTATTTGCCCTTTTGGATGTGGTTTTTTTTTCTTCTGGTTGTCGGGGTCGGCGTTCCGTTGCCGGGGCATCCCCTTTCTGAGCTGGGCCCCAGCCAATCGGTGCGCGGAACCGGACCCCAAAGGTTCCGCCATCTTGTCGCAGGTTCTTCCCTCGGAATTGTGGCTCCTTGCTTTTCCAGGCACCTCTTCAAGGATCGCAGTTCCGAAGGACAGAGGGGTCCCCTTACAAACAGGTCCCCCGTGTGGCTGACTCCAGGTAGGCCTAGAAAGTAGACCAGGTCTCGTCTCAGCACGGCCAAAATACCCTAAACCGGGACCGGATTCCCATCTGATCTTGGATGCCAAGCTGGGTCAGCCCTGGTTAGTGCTTGGATGGAAGACCGTCGACAAATAGGTGCTGTCGGCTCTATTTCAGAGGAAGGGACTGGCAAAACCACCTCTGAGGATGGGTTGCCTAAGGAAACCATTGGACCCTATCAGACGGGAGGAATTTCTCTTTATTGCGAAGGTAGCCAATTCGAATTCACATGAATTCGCTAGTTTAGCAAATTCACGTGAATTCCCGTTGTGTTCGGAATGCGTTCAGAATGACTTCCCATTACCTGAAAATGACCTCCCCATTGCTCAAAATTGCATGAGATGCTTTAATTCGCAATAACGTAAAACCTATGATTGTGTTTGGAATGACTTCCCTTTTGCCCGAAATTGCGTGAGATACTTTAATTCGCAATAACGTGAAACCCCATGATTGCGTTCGGATTGCCATTGGATTATATTTCCAATTTCCGACATCTGATAAGGTCCATTTTTTAGGCAGGCTTAAATACCCTAAAGGCACCAGACTCCCATACAATCTTGGAAGCCAAGCAGGGTCAACCCCAGTTAGTCCTTGGATGGAAGACCGTCAACAAATACCTAGGTGCTGTCAGCAATATTTCAGAGGGAGAACTGGCAAAAACCACCCCTGAGGATTAGTTGCCTCAGGAAACCCTATTTAAGGCACCCTAAATACCCCAAAGGCACCAGATTCCCGTGTGATCTTGGAAGCCAAGCTGGGTAAGCCATGGTTATTCCTTGGATGAAAGACCATCAATGAATTCTATAGGGTCTGTTTTAGAGGAAGGAATTGGCAAAACCACCTCTGAGGATGGGTTGCCTAAGGAAACCTATTTAGGGCAGGCCTAAATACCCCCAAAATACCTCTAAATACACACAGAATTCCTGTGTGATCTTGGAAGCCAAGCTGGGTCATAGAATCATAGAGTTGGAAGAGACCACAAGGGCCATGCAGGAACTCCCAAAGCATCCCTGACAGATGGCCATCCAGCCTCTGCTTAAAGACCTCCAAGGACGGAGACTCAAAGGCAGATTATTCCACTGTCGAAGAGCCCTTACTGTCAGAATGTTCCTCCTAATGTTGAGGTGGAATCTTTTTTCCTGCAGTTTGCATCCATTGTTCCGAGTCCTGTTCTCTGGAGCAGCAGAAAACAAGCTTGCTCCCTCCTCAATGTGACATCCCTTCAAGCATTTAAACAGGGCGATCATATCACCTCTTAACCTTCTCTTCTCCAGGCTAAACATCCCCAGCTCCCGAAGGCGTTCCTCATAGGGCAAGGTTTCCAGACCCTTCACCATCTTAGTTGCCCTCCTTTGGACATGCTCCAGTTTCTCCACATCTTTTTTGAATTGTGGTGCCCAGAACTGGACACAGTATTCCAGGTGGGGCCTGACCAAAGCGGAATAAAGTGGCACTATTACTTCCCTTGATCTAGACACAATACTTCTATTGATGCAGCCTAAAATTGCATTGGCCTTTTTAGCTGCCGCATCACACTGTTGACTCATGTTCAGCTTATGGTCTACTTGGACTCCTAGATCCCTTTCACATGTGGTCTCATTCAGCCAGATGTCCCCCATCCTTTATCTGTGCATTTCATTTTTCCTCCCTAAGTGCAGGACCTTACATTTTTTCTGAATTGAATTTCATGTTGTTAGCGTTGGCCCAGCTTTCTAGTCTATTCAGGTCATTTTGAATTTTGAGCCTGTCCTCTGGGGTTTTAGCTACTCCTCCTAGTTTAGTGTCATCTGCAAATTTGATAAGTATGCCCCCAATTCTGTCATCCAAGTCATTAATAAAGATATGGAATAGCACTGGGCCCAGGACAGAGCCCTGTGGGACCCCACTGGTCACTTCTCTCCAGGATGAAAAGGAGCCATTGTTGAGCACCCTTTGAGTTTGGCCAGTCAACCAGTTACAAATCCATGTAACCGTTACCTTATCTAGCCCACATTTTACAAGCTTGTTTTCAAGATTGTCATGGGGAACCTTGTCAAAGGCCTTACTGAAGTCAAAATATACTATATCCACAGCATTCCCTTCATGTACTAAGCTAGTAATTTTATCAAAAAAAGAGATCAGTTTTTTTTGGCTTGACTTGGAAGACCGTCAACAAATACCCTGGTTCTATTTCCGAGAAAGGAAACTGGCAAAACCCCTTCTGAAGCTTCCTTGCCTAAGGAAACCCTTTGAAATTCATGGGGTTGTCATATGGTCAACAGATGACCTGAAGGCACAGACACACATATCCCACCACTATTACTACAATGATGTAAAGGCTTAAATGCCTAAATATGGCTTGAGGGCTGGGTTCAGTTTTGGAGAAATTCAGATGTTGAGAGATCTTGTAGCACCTTTGAGAGACACTGAAAGGGAGAAGTTGGCAGCATGAGCTTTCGTAGCCTAAAGTCTGCTTCCTCAGATGCATTTGAAACTGAATTTCATCTGACGTGGGCATTGAATTCCAATGGTAGGCAGAGCCAAAGGCAAAACAAGCCAGTTTTATAGTTGTTTGTGGATTTTTTGGGCTCTGTGTCCACGTTCTAGAAGAGTTTATTCCTGACGTTTCGCCTGCATCTGTGGCTGATATCTCTGAAGATGCCAAAGCCACAGAATTGATGGCAAAACGTCTGGAATAAACTCTTCGCGAACGTGGACGCAGAGCCCAAAAAATCCACAAAACACTATGGATGCCAGGCATGAAAGCCTTCAACTTCACAAGCCAGTTTTGGCTTAAAGCTCTTAAACTGCCCGTAATTCGCCTTTTTGGCTCGCTGTTAAGTGCCTACAGGTTGACTCCAACTTATGGCAACTTTATCTCAGAGCTTTCTTGGAAATATTTATTCAGAAGACAGTTCGCCATTGCTTTCCTCTGAGGCTGAGAGAGTGATTTGGCCAAATGGGTTTCCAGGGCTGAGTGGGGATTCAAACCTGGGCTTCTGCATATATATATATATATATATATATATCACTTTAAAATACATTAAAAGGAACATTGGGTCTTACCTGTGATATGTTCGTTTTCAGCGATGTAGGTGGGAATATCCTATATCCTGGGTTGATTCCGTCTCATTGCTCCAAGTAGGCAGGGCTAACAGACTTGAAGGAGTCACCACCAGAGGGAGCAACCCCCACCATCCCTCAGTCAATATTACAGCCGAAGATAGATAACAAACTCAGAGAGCATTAAATGTAAATATAAGCATGATAACTAGAAACTATCACAAACTCAAACTAACAGAAACTAATTAACAACCACCCTTGCAGAGCCAAGGGGAAAAGCCTCCTCAGTTCTGGGTGGGGAGGATATTCCCACCTACATCGCTGAAAACGAACATATCACAGGTAAGACCCAATGTTCCTTTTTCCAGCGATGGAGGTGGGAACATCCTATATCCTGGGACTTACCAAAGCTTCCCGACCAACAGGTGGGTGAACTGAGGCATATCAGCTATGTGAGAACCACAATCTGTGTCTTCCAAAGGAAGCCTATTTTGATTCAAGGCAACCCAACAGTGGTGGCATGTAAATGTGGAAAATGAAAGCTATGTCGCTATCCTACATTTATCTAAATGGATGGGATTGTTGCTAGTGCAGAGGAAGTAGCTCCACTGTAATGGAGTGATCAACAACTGATCACCACAGAGATACCACAATTTTCTTGTAGAATGATAAGAATGCCTCCAAGACAGCCACAATTTAATTAACTCCATTTTTTTTAAATTGGACTATGACAAAAAGATGATGAAATCATTTCTTGAATCAAGTTATTAGAAATGTTGGTTTTGTCACCAGTAACCTGGATTGGGTCAGCCCTTGATTAACATGACACTTAAATGTTAGTAGTTGTGGTGAAAACAACACCATTGGTGGTAGCCCAAGGCAGTGTATAATGTGGAGGTGATCCTATATATATATTGCTTATTGGGAACTAAAAATGCTCCCCATCGCTCTAAGCTGACAACCAACAATATTTGGAACTTTAGCAGGGTCTAAATCAGACAGTCCTCTTCAATTGGCAGCAACAACAACCATTCAAAGAGGTTTGACCTATTTGGTGTATGTCAGAACAGGTGATTTATCTGTGCCATCTGTTGTTGTTACACTAGAGGAACCACTGTAGGCTCCTGGCATGAAATGGCGTTCATGCCAAACTATTAACTGAAGCAGATCAGGCGCTGTAGGTGCACCAGTAACATTAGGTCCAATAACTGCGAACAACCTACCTGCTTAAGAGTGTTCTTCGTGGATCTTACCCTTTGCTTGGTCAGGTAGACTCTGGTCAGCAACGTGTCTACAACTGCTCCAAATTGATGTAGGTTCTGAAATGGAACTAGGTTGTTCTTTTCGTAAGTTACCAGAAAACCATGTCTGGATAGGAAGGAAAGCACAACTCGACATCTTATATATCCTATGGGAGAGAATCAGATCTGATCAAGACATTGTGAAATTATGGGTCTATATGAAGGCCCCACTGTTTCCAAGGTGTGTCTATCAGTGTAGTGAGTGTCACTGAAGAAAACAACAGACTGAATGGTACAGCCTTGTATTGGAAAGGGTTTCTCCTGGTAAGATATTTGTGATGAAGTGGTGGATTGGGCTGTGGAAACAAACTACAGTACAACCAAAAACAGGTACACACAAAAAACTTGGAGGTGAAATGCCTCCAGAATTGTCTGGAGAGTCTCCAGTCAGAACCTGTGATTATTATAACCCATTATTGACCCATTTGAGCTCTAGCACCACACTCTAAAAACTGTTTTTGTTATTAGAAAGATAGTATAGTTTGTTTTTTTATGGCCCCAATATTGATCAGACACTTTGTGACTTATGTTTCTTTGCCTTCCTGTACCTTAAGGAAGCAATGAAATAGTCATGAGAATGGTATAGAAAAATATACCAAAGTATCTTTGTAAAGGCTTGAGAAGACCCATAGGTCAGTTCAATTTTTTTAGCAAAGTCTTCTTATCACCCTTTACCACCAATCAGCCAGGATTTGGGATATTTCTATCATTGTTTAATAAGGCAGGTAGCCACTGACTTTGTTGTCATTTGGTCAGATGAAGCAGTGCCTAGAACTACTGCTGAGACTGTAATTAAGGTCAGACCACTGTCTCCCAAAGCTATTGTTTCATGTACAACAAGTAACATAATTGTATCTATGGAGGATAAAGGAGGACTGTCCCTGATGAAGGGACCTCTTTTTTTTATTTTTATGTGAAAAAAGCAAATGCTTTCCCTTTCATTAATCTCTAAGAATAATGGATCTAGTGGTAGCTGAACAAGTTTGTCATCAATCAAATTATCAATTTTTTTTGTTTCAAACAGGCATCCACATGCCAGTGGGTTTGTTTATTTGATTGTTTTTATTTAAAATTTGCCTCTTGACCAATGTAGAGGCTGACTGTTTGCCAAACGGCAATCCATCTGGCCTGGCACCCACTGAGAAAGCGGTCGTTTTGAGTAACTTGTAGATTGCCTTGTTATAATTTTATGTTAACCTGATTATGATGAGGGTTTCTCATAAAATCTTTAGCCGACATAAGGTAGGCCCTTAAGACAACGAAATAGCTGAAGCAGTCCTAATTGCCAAGGAGGAAGCCGTTTATGACCTTTGAAGCACCATATCTGATCTTTCCTTAGTGCATGTATATATACATGTATATATGTATGTGTGTGAAAGAGAGAGGAAATGTGTGTCTTCTCCAATTTAAGTATAAATTGGAGAGAAACTAGGGTTTATATTGAGAAATATTAAAGTAAAGGAAGGAGAGAAGGAAAAACACAGCCTACTCGGATCCGAGGCAGGAAAAAGACTGAGGGATGGTGGGGGTTGCTCCCTCTGGTGGTGACTCCTTCAAGTCTGTTTTCCCTGACTACTTGGAGCAATGAGACGGAATCAACCCAGAATATAGGATGTTTCCACCTCCATCGCTGGAAAAATATATATATTACATTGACCTAAACATAATAACCTAAATAACATAATTTGTTGTTTCTCATTTCAATATTCCGTATTCTTCTATAATTCTGTAGATGTCACTAAATCAACATAAAAATAAATAAAGTTAACAAAAAGAAGATTTGTTGTAAGTCAATTTCTAAATATTCTCCACTTCCCAAAGGTTACCCCGAAACCTTTCTTTACTTATCACTTTCTCTGTTATCCCATTTTTCTTTGTCTCTCTCTGTCTTTTCCTTTTTCTTCTACCCTTCCTCTTTCTTCTTCCTAAATCCTCCTTGCTATATTTTATTTCCTACCTTTCTTCTCTTAATTTAACGTTCCTTTCCTACATTTCCTTTCCTTCTCCATTTCTAGCCCAACATTTACACTGCTGCATCATACCTTCTCTCTAACCACTACAACATGCTGCCGCTTTTTGGTTTGCATTAGGCTTTCTCATAGGCTGAGAGATGGTGACGTGCTTTGAGCCTGGCTTGCCCAAGGTCACCGAGGTCCCATACACACTGCAGAAATAATCCAGTTTGAGACCGCTTTAACTGCCCTGGCTCAGTGCTATTGATTTCTGGGAACTGTGGTTTTGCGAGACATTGTGCCTTCTCTGTGAAGGAGCTCTGGGCCCACAATAAAGGCCAATTCCCAGGATTTCCCTCTGACTCCTTCCTTGGGCAAGTTACACTCTCTCAGCCTCAGAGGATGGCGATGGCGATGGTAATGGCAAACCCCGTCTGAAGAAACCAAGAAAACCCCATGAAAGGGTTGTGCTAAGTTGGGAACAACTTGAAGCCACACAACAATACTGGATTTATCGTCCGCAGAGTGAAGTATCCACGGCTTTAAAAGATTTTAAATATATATCAATTCCAAAAAAAAGGTAACGCTTGATTTTGCCATTTTATATAAGGGACACCATTTCAGTATGCCATTGTGTTTAATGCGACTCCCTATTGGGTTTCCATGCCCAAGCCGGGCATCAAACCCTGAGATATTGCTGATCATTTAATATGGATCCTATTTTATGGAAACAAATATGGAAAGATCTTGCATTTCCTCAAAGGAGCTCAAGGTGGTGCACTTGGATCTCGCCTTCCCAACTTCTTTCCTAATAATTTACCACAACTTTTATGATATGGAAACCCATTGGTTGGCCTTGGGCAAGTCACACTCTCTCAGCCTCAGAGGGTGGCAATGGCAAACCCCCTCTGAACAAACCTGGCCAAGGAAACCCTGTGATCGGTTTGTCCTTTTGCTGTTGTTCTTGTTGTTGTGTGCCTTCAAATCATTTCCAGCCCTATTGTGGGGTTTTCTTAGCAAGATTTGTTCAGAGGACGTTTGCCCTTGCAAACACTGTATTTTCCGCCTGATGCTGAGAGAGTATGACTTGGGGTCACCATTAAGTTAGAAATGACTTGAAGGCACACAACAACAACAACAACAACAACAACACATTAATTTAAACTTTGCAATTTGTTTTAATACTTTTTAAATACTGAGATTTTTACTATAGGGATGGGTATACATATTTTCATCATCCTCAGCTTCGTTCACAAAAATCCATGGATGCCCAAGTCCCATTATAAACAATGGCATATTAATCAAATGGCTAAATCAAGTGCAAACAAAAATCCATCAGTGAAGTTTATCAGACGACGGAAATTGGAAGTATAATCCAATGGCAATCCAAACGCAATCATGGCGTTTCACGTTATTGCAAATTAAAGCATCTCACGTAATTTCAGACAAAAGGGAAGTCATTCCGAAGGCAATCATGGGTTTTACGTTATTGCGTATTAAAGCATCTCACGCAATTTTGGGCAATGGGGGGGTCATTTTTGGGTAACGGGAAGTCATTCTGAACGCATTCCAAACGCAATGGGAATTGTATTTTGAATTGGCTCCATTCAAAACAGAGAAAAATTCCTCCCCGTCTGATAAACTCCAGTGATAGCTTTATTGGCCAACCAAAATGCCAATTAAGTAAAAATAATGTATTTATTTGGGGTTTGTCCATATTCATGTGCCTCCTTGACTCCTAACCCCAGCGAATGTGGAGGGAGTGATGGACTCATCTTGGCTTCAGGCTTGGTTTACTCTCCAACCAATTCATTTTGGCTATCCATAGTATCCACCAACCTCTTTTCCGATGAACTGGTTTTCTCCCTGTATGCCTTCTTCATTGTCCAACTTTCAAAACTACGCATAAAAATTATGGCACGAAAGATTCTGGGCTTGGGCTCCTTTTAGGGAGCGCCAACGTCTCCTTTCCTTGGGCTTTTTCAGAACTCTGGTCATTAATCTGGGATGAAATCACAGCTGTTGCTGCACTGAACCTGTTTTAAATTTGTTTCAATCGGCTGCTGGAACTTGCTTTTGTCTGTTGCTGGGATTTCAGGTGTTGCTCGGTAGGTTTTGGGCAGATACTTTTATGGTCAGGTTATTCTTTACCGTCCAAAGGTGCCTTGGAAAACCCCAAGGGCAAAAATAATAATAAAAGGAATATGGGTGCATCCACAGTACACAATGATAAGAGTTTGATCCTGCTTTCACTGCCATCTCTCTGGAAGCTTGGGATCTGTGGTTTCCTGAGATACTTTGGTTACAGCTGCGCTGCAGAAATAATGCAGGATGAGAGTGCCTTAACTGCCATAGCTTGATGCTGTGGAATTCTGGGATTTGTAGTTTCATGAGTTAGCCTTCTCTGTCAGAGAACTCTGGAGCCACAACTACGAATCCCAGGAGTCCATGAGTCGTGGCAGTGAAAGTGGTGTCAAGCTGCATTTTTCTGCAGTGCAGACGCATGCAGCCTTAGACTTGCGTAGTGTACCCTTCCCATACAGCCTACCACGCATTGCATTTAGTTATTTCTTTAACTTTGCAGGAAATCTTTTCTCCCAGATGACAAGGTGATTCGCACCCATGTTCGGGAAGTTAATCCACACGGCCCTCTCTGCAGATGACTGGGACATTAAGAGCATACTGTCAAGTAAGTTTCTTTCGACTGGGAAAAATAATCTCCAGCTATGCCTACATATGGAGACTTATGGCCAAGCGCAACCTCAGAGTGTGGTCCAGAGGGCAAAATTTAGCCATGAGGAAAAATGGGCATAAGCATTGAGAGCGAGTGTGCCACATGCTTTGAGTGCTGGATTAGGACTCCAGGTGTGTGTGTGTGTTTGTGTTGTGTACCTTCAAGTCATTTCCAATTTATGGCAACCCTATCCTTGGTAAGATTTGTTCAGAAGAGGTTTGCCATTGTCTTCTCCTGAAGCTGAGAGGATGCAACATGCCGAAGGTCACCCATCAGGCTGGAAATCGAACCCTGACCTCCAGAATTGGAGTCCTCCAACACACAAACCACACTCAAATCCCTGCTTAGCCGTAGAAATTCACTGGCTGACCGTGGGCAAGGCATGCTCTCTCAGCCTCAGAGAAAGACAGCGGCAAAACCTCCTCCGAATCAAATTTGCCAAGAAAACCCTGGGAGAGTGTTGTCGTAAGTCAGAGTCAACTGGCAACGACAACAGCCCTAAAATAAGGACAGAGAAGTGGTTTGTGTGAACTTCGATTCACAGATTAAAAACCGAGTCGACACAGAATAACTGTGTGATCAGGTGCTAGCTTCATACGTGGTCGGAAAACTCATGAATGGGATTATTTATGGATAGTCCCTGAAGACAGAAACAAGCCCAGATCTGGAATGCAGAAGATCTTCTTCACGAGCCTTTGTTATTAAGTGGAGAAATGCAGCGCGTCCTAGAGAAAGAAAGAAGTTAACCAACTTTTTTATTGTTTGCTAAGGCACTGCAGCCATTTCTGGTTTTATTCACAAAGAAAATGGAGAGGCACATCTCTCTCCGAGTTGCACAACCAGACTTTCACAATCTTTGTGCACTCCTTGAGTCAGGTTTATTTAAAATGAAAAAGTAGGCCACTGAAGCCAGGAACATAACAATGCTCCTGGAGAAAGGAAGAGGGGAAGTGGCCATTTAGCGCCTCATTGCAACCAGCTTTGTTGGAAACCTGTTTTCTAAACTATGGCCTGGGAATCCCTTTAGTTTTATCATGAATTCCTCAGCCACTGAAGACCATGATAAGCTTCTCTGAAGAGGCAGCTTGCCCACCAGTGAAAAACCAGAATTGGAGAGGTAAAGGTGGAGGTTATTTTCCACCAGTGTCGTTTACTATGGATGAGTTTACCAAGCATTGGTGAATGGCGGCAATCCTTGCAACCTGCCCAATTCAGCTTTTGCAAATATTCAGCTTTTTTGCAAAAAAACTACAAACCCCAGAATTCCACAGCACTGAGCCACGAAAGATAAAATGGTGTCAAGCTGTTTTATTTCTGTGTTGCGGGTGCAGCCTTGGTCTACTTTCTTCTCAGGTCCCCAGTTCACAGGATCCCTTGTGGCTTTGCTGTTGTGTGAGTTTGACCACCAAACTGAGAACTGCAGAGAAAGCAGAAATAAAACCGATCAAAAAATAAATACATTTCTGGTCACACATTTGAGGAAGCGATCAAGTCGTTTCTAGAAAGTTGAAAACATTTTCATTTACTTGTGCAAGGTTTATATCGCACACGTATGTTGTTAATTCTGAATACAAAGGTTGCTGAAACATGGTGAGTTGCTCCTATTTCCATGTTATTTTCACCTCTGGAACCAAATTGTCTGTTAAAAGAAGTAATGCCAAGGAACACATCCATTTCGTTACCTGAAATATATCTATAGAGATTGAGTCTCCCTTATCTGAAATGTTTGGGACTAGTATTTTGGATTTCAGAGTTTTTCAGAGTTTGGAATAGTTGCATATACATCATGAGATATCTTTGAGACGGAGGCCAAGTCTAAACATTAAAATTATGTTTCCTATACACCTTATGCACATAGTCTGCAAATAATTTGACACACGTATTCCATAGTTCTGTGGGTGAAACAAAGTTTGTGTACTCCAAACTATCAGAAAGCAAAGATGTTGCTCTCTCAGCCACACATGTGGACAATTCGGATTTTGGAATATTTCAGATAAGCAAGACTCAGCTTGAACTTCATGAACCGATGTTTCGGGTCACTACAACTTTCAAGGGAGATGTCATTTTCTGCACTGCGGACTATGGATTTCCTTTAGCAACACAAAGACAGGTCCTTCTTTGTGATGATGCCAAAGGCTTTCTTCTTTGCTGGGGAATCAATCAATAATTCCATCAGGTCTCAATGCTGGTCTGTTTTAGGCAGTTAAGGTCCAAAACACACTTGAGAAATTATCCAGTTTGCAATTGCTTTAACTGCTTTGGCTCAGTGTTAGGGAACCCAGGGAATTATAGTTTATTGTGGCCCCGGAGCTCTGTCTGACAGTGAAGGCTAAATGTCTCACAAAACTACAGTTCTCAGAATTCCCTAGCATTGAGCCAGGGCAGTTAAAGGGGTCTCAAGCTGGGTTATCTCTGCAGCGTGTTCTGGACCGACGTCTTTCTTTTCTTTACCTTGACCACAGTCTGTTTTGAACTTTCCCATGCGCTGTATGACTGCGTTCTTCTGCGTTCTGTTCTACAGTGATACTGTATGCCACTTTTGAATTTCTGCAAATGAGAAGCAACAGAGAAATCATGTTATTTTTCTCCTCACAGGCATTTCTCGTGGGTGATGCAGACACAGGGGTCACTCAATACAGTTCAGCTTTGTAAATATGAAATGTATTAGTGGATCAGGCAGCTCCCAGGAGCCCTTGTCAGAAAGGCAAGGATGAGGAATGCTGGGAGCTGTAGTCCAACAATATCCGAAGGGTGCTACAATTCCAAACTAATAATAATAATAATAATAATAATAATAATAATACCAGAACCATTCTTTGAAAATAGGAAACCTGAAAACTATGTGATGCTCAGATATATTTGTTCTCTCTCTCTCTCTCCTGCAGAGTCCAGCAAATCTTACAATTACAATGGGGTGTTCTTCTTTGTACTCCTTTCTGTTTAGGATGTTCAAAGTCAAAAACTGGCAAGTTGTTTGGAACTGGTAAAAAAATCTTTGATTTTAGTACTGCCCAGTGACTGAGTGTTCAGAGTCTGCAGTTTCCCAATGGGAGCCTCTGTGCTTTTCTTTTTCTGTTGTGTCACATCGTTCCTTCTATTTGTTTGGAACTGCACAAGCTGTCCATCTGTTGTAAGGCCCTGAGGCCTGTGGAGGTCGGAAATTTTGGGTGGCATGCTATGGTTGTCCTATACTTACTTGTGTCTACTCTGATGTATTTGGAGGCTTTGAGTAGCATATATTTGCCATTCTATGAGGTTGCCCTTTTTTCGGTCATTTGCCTAATGTCGTTCACAACTGCGTAAGCAGAATTCTGCAAGCGTAGCCATGCTTGCAAGCAGCTGTATGTTCTTGGATGGCACATTAACTACGGATCGGTGCTTTCGAGAGAGTCTGTTCCGCTAAAGTACGCTGGCCATCTAGTCCAACCCTCTTCCTCTGCCATGTAGGGATACATGGCTGAAATGACCCCTGAGAGATGCCCATCCGACCTTTGTTGAAAGACTTCCATAGAAGGAGAGTCCGCCACTTTCAGAGGGAGTCTGTTTCACAGAGATATACAATCAAAGAGTTGGAAGGGACCCCAGGGGCCATATAGTGCAACCCTCTTCTGCCATGCAGGAACTCCCAATCAAAGTATCCCCGACTGATGGCCATCCAGCCTCTGTTTAAAGGCCTCCAAGGAAGGAGAATCCATCACACTCCAAGGGAGTGTGATCCACTGTCAAGCAGCCCTTACTGTCAGGATGTTCCTCCAAATGCTGAGGTGGAATCTCTTCTCCTGGAGTTTGCATCCATTGATCTATTGGGCCCTAGTCTCTGGAGCAGCAGAAAACAAGCTTGCTCCCTCCTCAGCATGATATCCCTTCAAATATTTAAACAGGGCTATCATATCACCTCTTAACCTTCTCTTCTCCAGGCTAAACATAACCAGCTCCCTAAGGCGTTCTTCATAGGGCATGGTTTCCAGACTCTTCACCATCTTAGTTGCCCTCCTTTGGACACACTCCAGTTTCTCCGCATCCTTTTTGAATTGTGGTGCCCAGAACTGGACACAGGATTATTCCAGGTGGGGCCTGACCAAAGCAGAATAGAGAGGCACTATTACTTCCCTTGATCTAGACGCTATACTTCTATTGATGCAGCCTAGAATTGCATTGGCCTTTTTAGCTGCTGCATCACACTGTTGACTCTTAACCCGTCATAATCTCCCTTCTAGTCTTTGCCTTCTCTTCTCCGGGCTAAACAGACCCAGTTCCCTAAGTCTCTCCTCAAGTTATGGCTTTATGGTTTCCTCCAGAGACCCTTCAACCATTTTGATGGCCCTCCTTCCGGAGGACACAGTTCCACCTTGGTCCTCATCATCCTTTTCGATTTGTTTTGCCCAGAACACTAGTAGAATATATATTATATATTATTAAATATATTTATATTATTATGAATAAATTTTGTTTATATTATAAATATTTATATTACATTTATATTTGTATATGTAAATTTATATAAATATTTTATAATTTATATTACAAATTTGTATTATATTTATATTTTATATATATATATATATTATATTTTATTTATGTTTATATAATATTTATATGTAAATATGTAAATTTATATTATAAATACTTTATAGTTTATTTTATATATATATATATATATTGTTTAATATATAATATGCAGTATAATATATAATGTATATTATTACAGTATTATTCTAGGTGAATATCAGGCGGTTTCCTCAGTATTTTTCTTCAGAGCTGGGTTTAGCCATGCTGGCCCTCTCTCTCTCTCTCTCTCTCTCTCTAAGTATTTATTTATATTTATATAATAATTATATTACATATATATATATATATCATTTATATTTATACATACATATATGTAAATTTATATTATAAATATTTTATAATTTATATTATAAATTTATGATATATTTATATTTATATATTTAATATTTAAATAATAAATATCGTATATAAATCATATTTATATAATTACATTTTATATATATATATATACATATATATATATATATATATATATAATTTTACTATATACTGTAATTAATAAAATATATTATATATTAATACTACATATTATTATACTGTAGTATTATTCTAGGTGAATATCAGGAGGTTTCCTCAGTATGTTTCTTCAGAGCTGGGTTTAGCCATGCTGGCCCCCTTCCTCTCTCTCTATATTTATTTATTTATTTATTTATATTTATATAATAATTATATTACATATATATATATATATATATATATCCTGAATCTTTGTTAGCGAAGAAAAGCCAGACGAAGAAGGATATATATATATATATATATAACATTTATATTTATATATTTACATATGTAAATTTATATTATAAATATTTTCTAATTTATATGATATATTTATATAATAAGTATAGTATATAAATCACATTTATATAATTACATTATATATAGATAAGATAGACAGATAGCTTTACTATATAATTAATAACATACATTATATACTAATACTACATATTATTATAGTATTATTCTAGGTGAGTATCAGGCGTTTCCCTAGTCGTTATGTTCCCTCAGGGCTGGGGTTCAGCCACGCTGGCCTCCCTCTGAGGCTGAGAGAGTGTGACTTATGATGGCCCAGCCCTCCCTGCTCCCCTCAGAGCTGTTGCTGTCCCTGTGAGGCTGAGAGAGTGTGACCCCTGGGCCTCGAGGAGGAGGAGGAGGAGGAGGAGGAGGCCTAGTCCTGACTAGGGAGGGAGTGACTGTCTGAGGAGGAGGCGGGGGTGAGGCCTAGTCGTGGTGATGGTGAGGCTCCTCCTCTACTGCTAGGCCGCGGCGGGCGGCAGCAGGAGGAGCCGAGTCCCCTCCACCCCCTCAGACTCCCAGCCCAGGAGGGAGCCCCGCTGCTGCTGCTGCTGCTGCTGCTGCTGCTGCTGGTTTTAATCCGGGCCTAGGCCTCGACGACGAGGCTCCCTCAGGAGGAAGGCCCCGAGGCCTAGGCCTCGTCTTCTCGTCCTTCTGGTTCCATGAGGCGGCGGCGGCGGCGGCGGATGTGACACTTGTGTCGGCCATTTTGAGAGCCGAGGAAGAGGAGGCGGAGGCGGCGCTGCTGCTGCTGGTGCTGCTAGGCCTCAAAGCGGAGGAATAGGGGAGGACTAGGCCTCGGCGGCCTCTCTCTCTCTGAGGGGGCCGCCGCCGCCGCTGCTGCTGCTGCCGCTGCCATTGGGCGCATCGCCAGCAAATACGTCCGCGTCTCCCTCCCTCCGCCGCCGCCGCCGCCATCGCTTCCTCCTCCCGACCAGGACGACCAGGCCGAGGCAGCCAGGCCTCCTCCTCCTCCTCCTCCTCCTCGCCTCCTCCTTCTCGTTCCCGGGGCCGACATGAACCACCACCACCACCACCATCACCCCCCTCAGCAGCCCCAGCAGCCCCCGCCGCCGCCGCCGCCTCAGCCCCAGAAGCCCGGCGAGCAGCAGCTCAGCGAGCCCGAGGACATGGAGATGGAAGGTAAGGATGGGGGGGAAGGAGGAGATGGGGCCAAACCCTGCCCCCCCCACAGATGCCCCCCACTTTACCCCCTCCCCCTCACATTCCTCTCCCCACCACCACCCCAAGGGTCTTTCCCCAGCTTTATAGCTTTTCTCCACGTTTTGGGGGTTTTCCTCTAAATGCACCCCCATATTTCACCTAAATGCACCCCCATTTCCCCTTAAATGCACCCCGTTTTCCCCTAAATGCACCCCCATATTCCAATAAATGCACCCCCATATTCCTCTAAATGCACCCCCACTTCCCCTTAAATGCGCCCCATACTCCACCTAAATGCACCCCCTTATTCCTCTAAATGCACCCCCATTTCCCCCATAAATGCACCCCATTTTCCCCTAAATGTACCCCTATTTTCCCTAAATGCACCCTATTTCCCCCTAAATGCAACCTATATTCCCCTAAATGTACCCCATTTTCCCCTAAACGCACCCCGATATTCTCCTAAATGCACCCCATTTTCCCCTAAGTGTACCCCTATTTTCCCTAAATGCAACCTGTATTCCCCTAAATGTACTCCATTTCCCCTAAACGTACCCCCATATTCCCCTAAGTGCACCCCATTTCCCCCTAAATTCACCCCATATTCCCCTCTTTGCACCCCCTTTCCCTTCCCACACTCCCTTTGGGCTCCTGCCCCCCCCCCAATTTCCAACCATCTTTTCTTCATACATCCCCCACCCCCATATATTCCTGGGTTTCCCTCTAATCCCTTGCTACCCTTTAGTCCCCTCTTTGCACCCCCTTTTCCCTCCCCATGCCCCCAATTTCCCTCCCCCTTTGGCTCCTTGCCCCCCAATTCCCAATCCCTGGTATCTTTTCCTCTTACATCTCCCCCAAATGCCTGGATTTTCCCCTAATGAGTAAAGTCTAATCCAATGCTACACTTTCTTCCCTCCTTGCACCCCCTTTCCCTCCCCGTACCCCCAATTTCACTGCCCCCCTTTGGGCTCTTTGCCCCCCCCTTCCCAATCCCCATCATTTTTCCTTTTACATGCCCCCCCATATTTTTAGATCTTCCACTACTGCATTGTAACAGTTTACCCCCTCTTTGCACCCCCTCTTCCTTCCCCACACCCCCAATTTCACTCTTCCCATTGACTCCTTGCCCCTCAATTCCCATCGCCCCCCATAATTCCTAGATTTCCCTCTAATCCATTTCAAAAACCCCCATTTCATGCCTTCCTATAGCTCCTTGACCTTCATTTCCAGCTCCCCAATATCTCTCCCCAGCCTCTTAACCCTTTCCTCCCCCCATTCTTGGATTTTCCTTTAAATGGTTACTACAGTTTATCTCCCCCCCCCACTTTTCTACCTTGCACCCCAAATTTCACTCTCTCCCTTGGGCTCTCCAATCCCCATAATCTTTCCTTCTTACACCCCCCCCCAATTCCTGGATTTTCCACTACTCCATTGCTACAGTTTATCCCCTCTGTGCACCCCACTTTACCTCCCCACACCCCCAATTTCATGCCCCCTTTTAGTCCTCCCCCAATTCCCAGTATCTTTCATTGTAACATAACCCCCAAATATTCCTGGATTTCTGCCTAAGCCATTGCTATAGTTTCTTCCCCCTCCTTTACCCCTCCATTTCCAATCCCCAGAAGGGAACAGCACTGCTTTCTTTTAGGGGCAAAAAGGAGAAGGCTGGAAAATGGGAGTAGGGGCATTATTTGGGGGCACCCCTCCCACATCCCCCCCTTCCTTCAACTCATTGAAACTCCCATGTCCAGTTCCCATTCTCTTGTTCCTTTACACTTTTCTTACATTCCAAGATTTTCCTCTAATTCATTGCTGCAGTTTCTTTCCTCCCTGAGACCCCTTGTTCCCCCCCCCCCAATTTGCACACCCTCCTTCAGCTCCTTGACCCCCTTCATTTCCAGTCTCTTTTACACTTTTGCTCCCTGGGCCCCCAATTTCACACACACACACACCCATTGGCTCCTTGACCCCCAGTTCCCAGTATCTCCCCTTCCATTCCTGGATTTCCCACTAATTCATTGCTAGAGTTTTTCCTTCCCTCACCCCTCTGCCCCCAATTTCGCTCCCTCTTTCCCTCCCCACATCTGCAGCCCCACCTCTCCCTACATTCCCCCCCCCCCCATCTTAACCCTCTTCTTTTTCAGATTCCTCCCCCTTTTCCCAATTTCTAGGCTCTCTTTTTTGGCAGGCCCTTGGGCTCCCCTCCTCCCCCATTGCCTTCCCTCTCCTTGAAGACTGCAGTTTGGCTCCTCTTCACACAACACACCAGAGACCACCAACTCTCCATTTCGCCTTTTATTTTGCAGCCCTCTCCCCCCAAGTCGCCCATTGCAACACCCACCTAGCCCCCTCTTCCAATTTAAGACTGGCCTTCTGTTACTTCTGCACTGATCTTTATGGCTTTTCCAAAGCATCTCTGAGTGAGATCTCCTACAAAGCTCCCCTCCCCTGTTCCATGATCTCCTGCATTTTGGGGGGAGGTCACATTAGGCTTCCCCCTGAGTTGCCCCCCTGAGTTGCTCCACCTTTCAGGCCCCTTCTTCTGTATGGTGACTATGCAAGTACCTTAATTTCTCCTCCTCCAGATGACCACCTGAAAGACTTTTCCCAGCCCCCTTCCCACTTTGCAGTCCTCTTGCCTTGCCTTGCCTTCTCCCATCATCACCTCCTAGGCTCACCTGCATCCACACTGGAGAAATAGCCCCGTTTGGCACCACTTTTCAGCATCCTGGCTCGAGGATATGGAATTCTGGGAGTTGGAGTTTGTTGTGGGGCTCCGCTCTGGGCCCACAACAAACTCCAACTCCCAGAATTCCATAGCCTTGAGCCAGAAAAGAGTGCCAAACTGGGTTATTGCTCCAGTGTGGATTCAGCCCTGGTACCTTTGCCAACCCTGCCCCTCTTCCCAACTTTGTAAACCCACTCTTTCCTCTCTTCTGCCACCATCTCAACCTTGCAGGCATTTTAGACACACTCCTCCTTTGACTGTGGACTCTTTCAGACATGAGAAATTGGAAGTATAATCCAAGGGCAATCCAAACGCAATCATGGGGTTTCACGTTATTGCGAATTAAAGCTTCTCACGCAATTTTGGGCAAGGAGGGGTCATTTTCGGGTAATGGGAAGTCATTCCAAATGCCTTCCGAATGCAATGGGGATTCACGTAAATTCGCTAAACAAGCGAATTCATGTGAATTCGCATTGGCTGCATTCAAATTTGGGAGAAATTCCTCCAGTGTGAAAGAGTCCTCTGCCACCCTTCGCCCTTCTAAATTGACTGTGCTCCATCCCAGTAATCCTCCCATAGCTCTGTGGTTTCAAAGAGACGCTGGATGGCCATCTCTTGGGGGTTGGTTTGAATGTGAGTTCCTGCATGGCAGAATGGGGTTGGATTGGATGGCCCTTGAGGTGTCCCTTCCAGCCTTCTGCTCAGACCTGGGCCTGATCCCTGTGGTCACTTCCACCTCTTACTTACCTATATTGGTGAATAATGCATCTTATGTTATCTGTCTTGCCATCTGTTTACGTATCCAGTGAGGCGGTCAGCCATTGGGTTCCCATTTTTGAACTTCCGGGTACCTTTTCTGAACCCCACAGTTTGCATTATATTGGCATCTCTGCAAATATCCCATTGCAGCATTGGATCTTTAATCGCTCCAGTTCTGCCCTGGTTCCCTGCAATCCCTTCAGCATCCTCCCTCTTCTTACCTTCCTTGTAAGCCTAACCCAAGTGCTTACAGCATAATATTCAGTTTTTCTCACCTCTCTGGGGCAGATGAATCAAGGCAGCCGGGTCTCCCCTTTTTCTCTAGAGCTTTAGACTAGAGGACCATTTCCACTCTCCCCTCTCCTTTGAAAAAATAAACCCACTGCCATGTATGATTTTTGTTTGCAGAAGCAAGAGTGGGCCTCGCCCCAGAAAACTAAATCCAATTTTAATCCCAGCTATCCCGGACCCATTGAAATCACTGGGAATTTGTTAATCCCTGCAGGCTTAAGCCCCATGGATTGCAATGGGCCTGCCTGGGTTGGGATCCAAATTGGATTTCGCCCTCTGTCACATCTTTCCTGTCATTTTGTTTGCTTGCTTGTTTGAAGGACCTTTCAGGAAACCTGCAGCTCAATACTATTATTATTTTCCTCCCCGAAGAGCATCACTTTCATTTGGCCCTCCTTCTGTGTGGCGAAGTCAAGCCTGGAAAAAAATGGTTTTGGAAGAGGGAAGAGAATGGGTGACATTTCTCTAATTTTCCAGGCCAGGGCTGGTGGGTCCCTGGGAGGAGGTTTACCTGGGGTTTTGTCAGTGGCTTCTGGTCCTAGGAGGAAAGGTCAGGGCGATGTCCTAGAGCAGTGGCCTTCCAGGTGATTTGGACTTCAGCTCCCAGAATCCCAGACTGTTGGCCAAGATAGTTGAGGTTCCTGGGAGCTGAAGTCCAAAATATCTGGAACATCAGAGTTTGGGAATCAATGCCCTGGAGACTTCATATTAAATAGTGGGGAGAGGTGTATCTTCATAGAGGAGAAAAAGCAGCGTTTGTGGAGTCGAAGGCTTTCATGGCTGGCATCCATAGTTTTTTGTGGGTTTTTCAGGCTCTGTGGCCATGTTCTAGAAGAGTTTCTTCCTGACGTTTCGCCAGCATCTGTGGCTGGCATCTTCAGAGAATGCTTGCCTGGAAAAGAGTTGGGTGTTTGTACGTATGTATGTATATATACTGTGTGAGTTGCATATATATATACTCCTCCCTTCCCAGGGGCACACAGTATGTATATATGTGTGTATATATATATATAACATATACATACACATACACACACACACACATATATATATATACATACACATATACATACATACCCAACTCTTTTCCAGGCAAGCATTCTCTGAAGATGCCAGCCAAAGATGCTGGCAAAACATCAGGAAGAAACTCTTCTAGAACAAGGCCACACAGCCCAGAAAACCCGCAAAAAACAAAAGCAGTGTTTGTTTGGACATGCAAAAAAGGTCAGAAATCAGTGTTTTATCAGGACTATCTAACTCATGGGCTGGAAATGATTTTCCCCCCAGTGTGCCAGGGGCAGTTTCCATATTTGCCCCCATTGGCTGCAAGGGTTGCCTTTCTTGAAAAATTGCCACAAACCAGGGACAGGGAATGGCATAAGAGCCAGGACAGGTCCACAGACCACTCCTTTTAATAGTACCATGTTAGTAAACTCTCTCTCTCTCTCTCTCAAAAGAATTCTTCCCCGAAGAGTTCAGTCTAATTTGTGTACTCTCCCTACTTTATGTAACCACTGCCTCTACTAGAAGATCGTTGTCATTTTAACAGGTTGAATTTTTAAACTGTATTGTATTTAATCCTGTTTTAACGGGGTGGTGGTGGTCAATTTATTTATTTATTACGAGTATGTATGATTCCAATATATTTTAATCATGTAAGCTGCCTTGATGGCTGCAGCAGAAAGGTGGGGGTATAAGAATAAAGTTTATTTTTGTTACTATTATTATTATTATGAAAAGTTGGGAGTTCACTTCCATAGCAGAAAGCTTGGAAGTAGCGGAGCAGACTGAGGGGAAGGGGGACCGATGGGGCGCAGGGACCCGTGATTCTCTGCCCTGCATTTGTCCTAAGGTTGTGTGGAGGGCTGGTGGTGGCCGAGCCTTGTCTCTTGCCGTGGGGCAGCCTTTGCTTGGAGGGGTGTGTGAGGCTCAGGAATGCTGCCTCTCTGTCCCTCCTCTTGACTCCAGCGGCCACTCAGCAGTTTTGAAAATGCCGTTTTGTTTGTTAAAGCCTCCATCCAGCCTCCTGGTCCCATTGTATCTCCTGGCAGGCAGGGAGGCAGGCGGCCAGGCAGAGATGCTCTCGCCATTTTTAATTGGGGCACTGCGCTGCTGCTCGGCCTCCTCCTTGCACTCTGGGTTATTTACAGAAAAGGCATGAGGCCTTTGGAGGAGGAGGAGGAGGAGGGGAAGGAGGGCTGGCGGTGTGGGCTGAAGCCTAGCGGTGTGTAATGCTCTTAAATAGTCACCAGGGCACTGACCCTGCACAGTCATCCGGGGCAGGAGGAGAAACCTTTCCCCCAAAACGTGCCCGGACCTCACATCCATTTCCCCACCGCCAGCCTTTTACAGCCAGACTTGCTACGGGATGCCAGCAGACTAAACAGTCGTGTTGGTTTGCTTGTTTGTTTGTTTTCTTTTCCTACCAGTCAAGGTGTCCCCTGCTATCTCAGAAATGGCCAGCTCTTTAAAGCAGCTCCTGTGCTTCATCTGTGTTGTCTAGTAACAAGATTATGGACTTGGGGGGATCAGGAAATCAAAAGCATCCCTGCATAAAAGCGATAGGTTAGCAGTGGTTGTCTTTCAGAATGATATCTAGGTTATTTTATTTTATTTTTGGTGCAGCAAATTTAAGCTACACTAATTGCAGGGTAGCTGACTAACAGAGAACTCAGATGTTCTTCACGTTTGCCCTTTATCTGTAAGAATTAGGATGCTTTGTAACTGGGAGATTTTTCCAGGCTGATGACCCTTCGTATGTATCTTAACTCCATACTTAGGCAATGATGATAATACGACCATCATCATCATTATTAATAAGGTATGGATTTGAACATGTGTAAGGCTCAGATGTTAGAGGTTTTTCATAATAACAAGAACTAGTGCTTTCTACTGTAATGTTTTTTTTAAAAAAATAGACCCGTATACCTGGTGGGTTCTATTTGGAATTAAGGGAGTAGGCTCAATTCCTAGAACGTTCTCCCGTTAAAACAAAACATTTTCCAGATAGAAAACCATGGTGTGATGCAGACATATCACAGTTGTCTCTGTGCGGAGTGGGCTTTCTGTGGAAGAGCATTCTGTCATATGACTGACCACCTGCCCTCTGAAATGATTCAGCCCTAAGACAAGTTTGCCCGTATCAGGTGAGAATTAGGCTTGGGCTACTTCCCAACACATTGAGAGACGTGTATGAAGCATGTTGTCATGCATACTTTTACAGTATGACAGCATAGAATCCGCTTATGCAATCTAGTTCCCTACATTATCCAGAGTAATGCCTGGACCTTAGTGGGTCATTCTTCCTTTCCTTTTCCTGGACTTAAGGGTTGAGTGTATTGAATTTCAGAGCTCTAGTTAACACCTTGATAGATGAAAAAGGGTTCAGAGCATCATGGAGCATCAAGCCTAATAGTCTGATCTTGCCTCATGTTTCCAGGTCTTGTGTTCTCTCGGGTCTATGAACAAATACCTGTCTGACTAGTACAGTAAAATATCAAGAGTTGCTTCCCATCTCCTTATAAACTTGTACATAAAGAAACCCCCTCTTAACCTCCAAACTAACTGTCTGTTTTATTGCATAAGAAGATGTATGTCTTCAATTTGCTTTTTTTAAAAAAAATAAAGAAAACAAGAGGTATATTTAGCAAGCAAAGTGCATTATATGAGCTGTTGCTTATAATAACAAAATGATATTTTGCGGGGTGCAGTCAAGGCTGGATTCATTCCTCATTTGGTCTCCAGCTATGGCCAGGTCCTGGTGTCTTTGGCTCCTTGGAGCAGCTTGAAATTAAGTGTATAGTCACTATGTGCCAATTGTCTTCAGCACCAATATTCAGACTTACAGCTTCAGAACATGGAGGTTTCTGTAAATAGCAATAATAATCTGCCATGAATTTGTCTAATCCTTTTAAAAAGCTGCCTGACTTAGTGGGCTTCATGTTGGGGCCAATGAATTCTCATCAATGCCTCTGTGTGTGTTTTCTTCTGGGTCTGGTGACAGTGAGTTATCGCATTGTGACTAACATCATCTTTTTCTGTTAATTATTTAAACTTATATCAGGAATCCCTTCCCCTTAATACATTAGGGCTTTCCACATTTTCCTTTAAGGGAAAATCACTGCACAGTATGGACATTCTGGTGATGTAGCCCTTTTCAAAGGCATTCAGATACCTTGTGTTCGTTTTTTCTTCTGTAGCATTGTTTTATTGCATTTTCATAGCAGGTAATACAGGAGAGGAAAGACTCTTTCCTTCACAAGGGAAACCCATTTTTTGTATACCTTACCTCAATTAAACTTGCCTTTTTAAATGCCATAGCCCATCTGTCAGAATGAGCCTTCTACTATAAATCTCTCTTCTCTGGATAGTTGAAACTTAGGTCCAAAATACACTGCACAAATAATCCACTTTGAGACCGCTTTAACTCCCCTGGCCCAATGCTAGGGAATTTGTGACACATTGAGCCTTCTCTGTCAGAGAGCTCTGGTGTCACAATAAACTACAACAGGACAGTTAAAGTGGTCTAAAACTGGATTATTTCTGCAGTATGTTTTGGACCCCCATCTGCATATCTTTGAAATGAGACTTATTTCACTTTTCTTCCATTGCATCTGAGGAAGTAAACTGAAGTCTATGAGAGCTCATGCTGCCAATTTCTTTCTTTCAGTTAGTCTCAAAGGTGCTACAAGATCTCTCTCTACATACAGATCTTTGAAGAATCATCGATAGGTTTCTGAAACCTATCATGAAAAATAACTCTACTTTTCCCCCTGTTTAGATTCACATTGCCTTTCAGTGAAGTGGTCAGGGGCCACATCTTGAGAGATTGTGGGGCATAATCTAGTGGCAGACAAGGCAAAAGCCAAAAGTGACCGAGTGTGCCCCCCCCTTTCTCTCTCTCTCTCTCTCTCTCTCTCTTTTCTGCCTCAGCATTTTCTTTTCTACTGAGAAGGTTGCCAGGAACAGATGGCTTTTGCCAGAGGACTGATCTGATTGCTTGCAGAGAGCTTTTAAAACAAGACTGAGGGCCCCATGAAATTAGGCCAGGAGCTGCGGGCTGCCCTCCCAGCCTCAGTTCTGCCAACAGTTCCCATCACTCCTGATCGACCACTTGCTTTGCAGTCTATGCCGATGGGAATTGTAGTCCAGAACATTGTAGCATTGTTCTGTTAGGAGGGGGAACTAGTCCAGTCCCCTCCATATGAAGGAAATGCACAGCTTAAATCATCCCTTAAAGCCTTTGCTTAAAAATCTCCAAGAACGCATTCCTTTCTGGACTAGGAAAGGTGGAAAAGGCTGGTCTAGCCAAGTACATTTCTATGAGGAATATGTGCTATTTACAGTTGGCTGCAGCCAGTCAGTTAAATGACAACCTTGCATTGAAGATCTCCTAGTAATGTTCACTCATACATGGCAGATCCGCTTTTAAATCTGCCTCTACAGAAGTGGTGGAAAACGTGTGGCTTTCCAAGTGTTCAGCTGCAGCATCCTGTTTGAGGGATGCATTACTAGTAACACTAGCACCAACAATTACAGTTATTTAAATATATCAGAGACAAGGTATTGAGGTGGTTAAACTGCTTAATGACAGGCAAGTTCAAGGAGTATTTGAAGGAGGACAAGGAGATTTTGGAGCAACAGAAGGAATTCTTTGCATCTGTGTTCATTGTAGCAAGTATAGGGCAGATACCTGTGCCAGGAAGGGATATTTTCAGGAAGGAAATCTAAAGAAGTCAGTGAAATAAGGGGTGAGAAAATAAATACAACTATAATCTAGATGATACTCACTGAAGAAATCTCAGAGTTTGTTTATTTTAAGGTGTCTGTCTATTTCCTCTCAGCCCACCATGTGACATGGAAAAGTTAAAAGATTTAGGAGCACAGCTAGGTCTAAGGGCACCCCCAGAGTATGAACTCAGTTTTCAGAGAGAGCACAATCCTATCTGGATGGTACTGAATGCTGCTAAGACGTCCTGCAGAACCGAGCGAGGCACAGTTCTTAGTATTGGTCATGCGCCAAGCTGACAAAGGCTGTTTCTGTCCCATAACCAGCCCTGAACTTAGGCAGAAAGGGATCCATACAAGAAAGCCTGGACTTGCACTGAAATCACTTGCTGTAAGACCTTACTTTAAAAGGGGGAGATTTGAAGCTGGCCAATAATTATGTAGGGTTTATCTAACATGTAGACATTCTAATTTTCCATTTAAAATGTGTATTGTGCACCAGAGGCTGCCCTGGGTACCAGAGGGTTGGAACGGAGCCATTGAAAGACCAGCTTTTGTAAGGTACTCCATAAAGTTAAGAATTAGAACCAACGTGGAGTAGTGATTCAAGTATTGGACGAAGACACGAAGGTTCAAATCCCCACTTGGAAGGTAGCCACCTTGGACAAGTCACACTTGTTCAACCCCAGAGGAAGGAAATGACAAAAGCCCTCTGAAGAAATCTTACCAAGAAATCTGTGTGATAGGTAGGTAGACAAGAATGAGAAGCATCGACACAGTTTCAGAAAAGGTAAATCCTTCCTCAGTAACATTTTGGAGTTTGAGTGTGTGAGCTGTTAAGGTTTATGTGGAACAGATGGTTTGCTTGGACTTTCAACTAGTTTTGACAGCATGGGAGACTCGGCAGTCATGGGGCAAGAGAAGTCCTCTTAAAGAACAGAACAAGGAGGAGGAATAAATGGACTATTCTTGCAGTTGAGAAAGAAAAAGGATTTCCATTGGGACTGATGCTTTTTTAAAGAATCTGGTGAGCAGAGAAGTGGCCACTTTTGAAAGAGGGGAAAAAGTCATACTTCATACAGTGAATAGCTAAACTGTGGAATTTTCTCCTTCCAAATGCAGTGTTGGTCATCAGCTTGGATGGCTTTAAGAGGATTAGACTAACTCATGCAAGATAAGGCTCTCATTGGTACTAGTCACAATGGCTGTGTATTGCTCCCAATAGTGGCGGCATATGAACCACTCACTATATAAAGAGATATGATCAGGAGGACTCAGTTGCATTCATGTTGTTTGTGGCCATCCCAAAGGCAACTGATGGGCTCCTGGTCTAGATTGGCCCATGGCTTGATCTAGCATGGCTTTTCTAAATGTTCTCATCCCAGTAAACCTATGTTGCCTCTCTCAAAATTGCAGTTGTTGAACCAGTTTAGCCAGTACTGCTTCAGTGACACAGCAGGATGTTTGGAAGTTGCAGTGGAGGCAGGAGTAAACTGGCAATGAGCTCCACCTTGTCCTGACTCTGGAAAAATAGTTTTTAAAAAATTTAACATGTATGATGGCTAGAAAAAAATGGGGATATTGACAGCGCTGGAGTCCTGCAGTTTGTAATGTGAATGTGGAGGGTTCCTTGTAGAATAAGATCATAGGATGGAAAGAAGCACAAAGTTGCCCCCTTTCTAAATCAGACTTCCTGGTCTTGTTTTTGTTGTGTGCTTATTATTAAAATATTTAATACATCCTGCCCTTTATCTTGGGATTGCAGAGTGGCTTACAATAAAACAATCAACAACTTAAAACAGTTCCAAATTAAAACAATAATATAGCCAGAGGAGAATAAAAACACATTCAATACACAAGTTAAATGTGCTTAAAAGGCTATAACATTTAAAAACTATGTACGTGTACAATGAAAAAGAATTAAGCTCCAGAAGTTAAAAAGCCATGTCTTGGCTTTTCTGACTTATACAACTTTTGGGTTACTTCAGATTTTTCTGAGCCAGCTTTATTTGGAACAAAATTAATTATATAGTGGCAACCAACTTGCTGAAGGGGAGGGTAGATGTTTGGGTGCTGTGTTTGTCATTGTGTGTTAATGGCTTTGTTTTTGTGTTCTAAATATTTTGTTTGAAACTATGTCAGTGGTCTTGAGTGCCACTTCGGGCAGACATTTGTGTGTTGCGTGTGCGGTGGCTTAGCAGTTAAGATGCCAATTCTGACGATGGGAAGATGGGAAGGTTGGCACTTTGAGGCCCAAGTGCTGCATGGTTGAGTGAGCACCTGTCACTAGTCCCAGCTTGTGCCAACCTAACAGTTCGAAAGCATGCAAATGCAAGGAGATAAATAGGTGCCAATTTGGTGGGAAGGTAACAGCGTTTGGTGCAGTCATGCTGGCCATATGGCCACCAGAGGAGTCTTCGGACAATGCTGGCTCTTTGGCTTAGTAACAGAGATGAGCACTGCCCCATACAGTTGTTATATCTGGACATTCATGTCAAGGAACTACCTTCCTGCTTACCTTTATATATTTTACAGTGTTTTGTGCACGCACCTTTGACATTTTTGGATCTGGATTGTACATGCATGTTTGTACATTCATAAAGTAAGCATGGTGTTTTAAACTGTTTGTGTCCCCAGCTTGAACACAAGAACAATTACTCTTACAGACTCAGGTTATGTTGTGGGCGGACAGTGATGTTCTGAATGCACTCCTTGTTGGTACAAACCAGCATCCTAACTAGTAGGATCATGATTTGTTGTAAAGCAGGAACAGCAACTGATTTCCTTCACTTGTGTGTTGAGGCAGAAGGAGGATGATATTTTTGACTTGAAGGCACACGATAACAAACAAAAAATGTTGAGACACAACAGTAAGCCAGAATTCTGAAGAATTCTGAATTATTATGAACAAGCTGCATGCTTTGTCATATAGCCCATTGGCTTCTTTTCTCCTACCAGCAAGAGCAGCTAAGGTGAACCAGAATGAAAGGTTTTCCATGTCATCCAGACAGGAGTTCCTGGCTTGTTATGTCCCTTACAAATCAACATCACAAAGCAGACTGGTTTTGTTGAGGGATCTCTGGCTTGTTTGGAAGCAGAAAGCAAGAGTTACACTAAGCTTTTATTTCTTGTATCATTGAGATCGGGAAAGCACAGCGCTGCTTGGTTCATTTAGCGGGTTCGGCTGCCAAACGGAGTCAAAGAGGAACCCTTCTTGTTACCTGAAAGACATTATTTTTACAACAGGGGCTATCAACACATTGACTCTAAAGGATGCTGTAATTGGTGAGGATGTTGACTTGTTAAGAGTTGTAATTAATGCAGTCTGTGTGGTATTTAGGATATGACACACTTTTCCTGATGGATATGTTGTAAAGATTCTGCAGTAATTCCTTTGACACAGGCTTGGAAATCAGTAAGAATTTACTAGACCTGCTTATGGATATTCTCAGAGTTGACGTCTGTAAAATACACATTTATGAAAAGCTAAAGAAATGAAATCTTCTCTCCATTCTACGTTAGATGCTGAGTATTTTTCCCATAGAGTTAGTTTCGCATAACACCATGTATTACCTTATACTTTGTTCTGGTGTGAGCCAGTGTGGAGTAGTGGTTTGAGCATTAGACTGTTGACTGGAGATCAGGGTCCGAGTCCCAGGTCAAGTCTTTGCCCTACCACTGTTGTTATTGTTTGTGATTGGGTTGGCTGACTAATGATGACCCTATGAATAAGGGACCTCTGAGGGTCCTGCACAGGTCATATAGACTCAGGTCTGTGGCTTCCTTACCTACACAAGTCTTACAAAGTCAGGTGTATAGTTACCTTGTTTGAATCAATTCATCTGTGTCATGGTCTCCCTCTTTCCCTATTGTCTTCCACTGTTGTTGCTGTTGTGTTGCTTGAAGTTGTTGCCAACTATGACAACCCTAAGGCGAACCTATAATGGACCATCCAGTGGCCAAGCTGGGAATCAAACCCTAGTCTCCAGAGTCATGGTCCAATGCTTTTCCAAGCATTTTCCAGTGAATCACATCATCCCATGTCCATTGCCATGCTTTTATTTTGTAGAATCAAAATTGGTGATTTCCTGCAATACTTGGAAAGAGCCATTCCTATTTCTTGGATTATAGCATATCTTGCTTCACATTTAGCATCAATAATATGTTAACAACACTTCTATTGACATATAAATCTTAAATGGTGTGTGGTATATTTTATATAGTCTCCCTTAGAACCATGGTGCTGTGAAGCCTGAAATACGGATGTTCACGCAGTCCTGTTTTTGTAAGTAATTTTCTCATGCTGATTTTTTTTTATGAGACGTGACACCAGGTAAATTGAAAGAAAGACTGTTTCTTACCAAATAAAGCAAAGTAGTGTTCTTGAAAGAAAAAAAATTCTTGTTGTTAACTGCCCTCGAGTTAACTTGCTTCCTTTTTAAAAAGATAGTATTCCAGGAACAACTGCCTACACTCGTTTTGGCAACACGTGAAAAGGATATATTTTTCAGACATCTTGGTAGTACCAATAGACGATTAAAGATTAGAACCATCTACTGGGATCATTCTGGGGACATCCAGAATCGCCATGAAAAATCATTCGTGAATTAGCCTCTTTTGAAAGGCATCCTTCTCTGCCTCCCCCTTTGTCAGCATGGAGTCCAGGCCTTCAAACATAATCTCATTTGGAATTAATGCAGTAATCAATTAATTGGTGCAGTTAACCAGTTAAAAGCCTCCTTGCCAGCTAAGAATAGAATAGGACTCAGATGGGAGCCAGGCCTCCAGAGGTTTCTCTTTTACCTCATTTGCAGCCTTCTTCTATGTGTGATTTAGCTAGAGATTAAAATCCTGTCTTGATTCATTTGTACATGGCAAACAGTGGGAAACAAATTCAAATACATGCAAAGGTATGGGGGGGGGGAGATAGGGTTGTAGTTGTGGGGTTGCAAGCAAAAGGGCTAACTGTGGTGAAAAACACATCACAGAAGTATCTGTAGAGATACAGGCAAACTGATAATGAAGAAAAGGTATATATAACAAAATCAAAATTTGCCTATCCTTCCGTAGTTCTTGACTGATGATTAGCTTCTTGGTTTATAAGGACTTAGAAATGTTTGCGTGGTTTGTAACATAACAATCACTCACTTTGAGCACAATATACGTTCCTGCCCATACATTTTGTATATGGTATATTGGAGTTTGATTGCAAAGTACAACATCAATTCAAAAAAAAAAAAATTCCAGGAAATACTGTAGAGCTTCAAAAACAGGGCTTGTGGGCCTCACTTTGTCCATCCTGATCTGTATTTGCTGACAGTTGCTCTATGGGATTTCAGACAAGACCCTTTAGAACCACCTGGAATAGAATCTGAGAACTGTTGACCACTGAGCTATAGATCTGTTCCCGCAAAAGTCTTTATTACAGTGACATCTCACATTGTGATGCTCTTACTGTTTGTCCATGTTTGCTGGGAGTTTACATAGTATGACCAATGGAGTTTGCAGTCCTGATGTTCTAACAGATTTGGAAGCAGACTTACAATGTATTTTTTTAAAATCCAAATGTGTTGTTGTGCCGACAGGGGCAGGTAGGATTAATGAACAAAATGTTCACCCATTTGAAAAGTTATGAAGTGTGTTGGAAATTGATTTACCTGTTCAGTGATCTTTGAACATTGATCAATGATCATCTACAGTTTAAGCCCCCCCCCCCTTAAAGTATATGCATACCCATTCACTATCAAAACACTAGCTCTAGTCTGCACATATTCTTTTTATCTGAATTATGAGGGATTCGTCATTGTGCCAGACTACAGGTTTTTCTTTTAGGAATTAAAAATGTATTCCTTGTGGGATCTGAGATGAAAGACAACTTCTATCCTAAATATTCTCTCTGTTCTCCTCCTTGCCCCAAATCTACCCTGACATGGAAGCAAAATGACACTTCTAATGAGTTTTTATTTTCCTTTCTGAGGGTATTGATGGCAAGCAGTGAAGGAGAGCCATCATTAGAATTCTAGTACTAGATGCAAAGCAGTTATCTGGTCAGAACACAGCTAATTATTTTGAATCACTGAGTCCACTTAGCTCCATTAAAATGTATTGGGATGCATTTGGTTGTTCTTCACAGGATTAGTGTCCTCTGATGATCTGCTGTGGAGTCTGACACTAAGCCTATATGGTAGGTTACTGAGAATCCCTATTTAGACATTCCAGAGACCATTAGACAATGACTTGCTCATTTCACTGAATACACTGCAAAGACAAGAATTAGGTTTAGGCCCACCCAAACTCAACAGTTTTCTCTGCTGGTCTAATGCTACAAAAGCTATCTGGAGTGGCAGACTGGCATGTTCCCCCCCCAAAGTGCCAGGGACAGGTAATATATTTGCCCCACGATTATTGTATTCACTTCCTTTACTGGGTAGTTGACATCACTTTGAGCAGCGCTCTGTCTTTTAAAAGCTAGTCAGGAATTAGTTAAGTTCTTATGTGAAGGTGAGCCACAGCATTGGTGTGGCTGGAGTTGTCATGACTGAAAAGTATGAAAGAGTTGGTAGAATGCTCAGGTTCACGCATGTCAGGGCTGTTAACCAATAAGGTTGGTTGGGGGGTTGTCTTTTTATTGCATCAGTTTGTTCATGGATCACTGTCAATGTACACTGTATAATTTCAGCAAGGATGGGTTTTTGAAGACCTTAAAAGAAGGCAGTGAGGCTGCTTATAACTTAAGCGTCATAGCCTTCCTCACATCATATATTTACTGGTTTTTCGTTTGTCAGTAATGGAAATTGGAAGTATAGAACATTCCATAGTATGTGAATATTCCCTAAATAAAATTGAGGGGGGCTACAGATAAAATTGAGAGGGGATGTCCCTCGTCGGTGCCACGCCAGCCGCACAGCACGGCACTGATGTGCTCCCTAAAAAGAAGCCACCCAGATCGGCTTCTTTTTAGAAGCGTCATAAGCGCCATGACATAGCACCATTATGCTTCTTCCAGCGAGTGGTGCTTGGAAGCGTCTGCTTTATCATCACACACCCTGTGTGAATGGGGCTGCGGCAAGATGGCACATGGGCGCCAATTGCAGGGCTGGGCGCGTATGGATGCCCAACCCTAGCAATCCCTAAAATCGGCTCCAGGTCAGCACAAAGCACCAGTCTGTACCAGGCCTGACTTAAAAATGAAAACCAAGGCCCTCTGAAAACCAATGTTTAGAGTGTGAACTTTTCCTAGAAGCAGAGGCAGGTTGACTATTGGTTCACAACACTGTGTTGCGAATAGCGAATAATGGGTGGTGCAGAGCAGATGGTGGTAAATGCAGTGGATTGGGGTATTCTTACCTTGAAGTTTGGAAAGTGCAAATTCTCTCTCCTGAATATATTCTTGTGTTCCAGGTTTGTTGAGCTATGCTGGAATAATTGTAAGATTATCTTGAGATAAGCCTCCTTGGACATTATTGGCAGAAAGGTGGACTAAAAATATTTCATATAGATTATGAGTTATTTGTAACCATAAGGGATAGAAATACTTACAAAATTGGAAAGGCGGTTCATGTAACTCTGGCAATAATTCCAAAGAGCTCATAATTCCCTGCCTGCTTTTGCAGTCATTGTGGCTATAGGAGGAATTCTGTGATCCGAGAAGAAAGGATCTTCCGCAGTGAAGTTGAGGAAAATGGTATTGGGTGGATTATGCAAATAATTATTTCAGGATAAAATGGACACTGGTGTTTCTTGGTGCCTGCCGCATAAAGGATGGCTTGACAACGGCACTGAATGTAATCTTTGAACAGTCCCAAGTTTCCCCTATTATTCATAGAAGTCAGTTTATGAGAACCATTTGTGGTAATACATTTCAAAATGTTCAGGGTTTTTTTTTCTGTCAAGAGAGTACAACATAACAGTAGTGTCTCTTCTAAATGTAGCAGGTGAGTTTACGCAGAAATAGTTCATCAGAGGCTGGGGGACAGGTGCCAGAATATGATACATGGTATGATTTTTCTTATTTCTATATATGTATATAATACTGATTTATGATTTTACAGCAAGTTCAGGGTCTGCAATTATTGCCAAACCAACACTGTTTTGATACAGGGTTTCCCCTCCTCCCCCAAAATTCATGTCGTCTTAAAACATCTTTTTGGATGAACTGGGGACTCTTAAACTCAAGTTGGGTGTTACGACTAAATATCTAATGGATGGTGACTTCTCAATTAGTCATTCTGGGAGTATAAGGCTATAATTTTTGTTCATCAGTGGCACATTTTGTCCCTGGAGGTTTTAGCTCCATAGGCGGGACAATTAGCGTATAGTATCTTATTTTGCCTCGACTGTGTTGAATGCCACCCTAGCGTGACTTTTATCTGAAGAATCTCTGTTGGCAGGATCTAGAACAGGTTGGAGCAGCTCAGCTCCTGCCTGCGAATGACTTTCAAAGAGATACATGCAGGGATAATGACCATGATATAGGTCACAAGACTTTTCCATACGCAAGGCTTAAAACTGCTAATTCAGAGTTGGTGTCTCTGGCCCTCAAGAAAATGTTCCGTTGGAAATTAAGGTTGTCTCTTACTACGTGGGGACACCCAGACATCTTGATCTTATGTGTTGTGAGATTAAAACTGGCAATCTTCACTCTGTACTGTATCTGTTTCCACCTCACCACCTTCTCCAGGCTATAGATCCCTCACATTATCAATATCAAGTGTGACTCACTTCCCCCTTCAATTGGACTGGATTCTAGTAGCATGTGCGGTCCTTTGCGTTTTGATGCTTTTCCTGAGTCCAATGTGAAGTGGCACTTCCTTTTTCTCACATGCGTTGCACCACTGTAGCTACTCCTCACCTTCCCCACTCCTACACACTCATAAAAATACAGGGTAAAAAGGACAAATTCTACTTTTAGATAAGGAACAATAATAAATATTTAGCTTCTGCCTCTTTTGCAGAATGGAACTACATCTGGCATAAGACGTGGGTGGTTTTCTCCTCCAGTTTCTCTGCGCATGTTGGAATGACTATCTCACCCTTCCATATAGCAAAGGAGAAGGTCCTTTATCACTTTACATTCCTCATTTTGGGGTGCCTGATTAATATATAGATGCTTTTACCTATCCTACCAAGCTGGACCCATTTTTACAGCATATTCCAATCACTGAATACAAGATTTTATTATCAAACTTGGCATATATGTACTTTCCTTTCTATTTCGAATTGATAAGATATCCCATGCGCACACATTAATTGTGTCCATTATTTATTTTGGCATTCAAAGTCCATGCTGTCAGTGAGGTGCTTGGAAGGCCTGTGGAAGTAAGTCACAGCCCTTTCCTCCTGTTTGGAATAGTGGTTTTGGTACAGGGAACATCAGACATTCGTTGCCAGTATCAACCACAGCCTTTTTTAGTTGGCAGGACATCTAGAGAGAGGAGAAGGTGATGACCCAGACCCTTCACAACATAGTAGAACATAATGTATGTTACTTGGGAGTAACTGTCTTTGAACCTGATCGGATTTACTTCCCCATAGATGATGTAGTGGTTTGAGTCTTGAGACTAAAAGGACCAGCCATGTCAACGTACTGGGCAATTTTGGAGTAGTCGGGCACTCAGCCTCAGAGGAAGGCAAAGGCAAGCTGCCCCTGAATAATAAACGTTGCCAAGAAAACTCTAGAATATGGTCACCCGAAGTCAGAATTGACTTGAAAGGCATGTTAATAGCAACAACAAATGTTCATAGGATTGCCCTCAATGGGAGAAGCAAGAGCCTGGCAACCATGACTTTCAGTCCTGTTGGCTTGCATTTCACTCAGTCCACCACATATCTGGCTGTACTTTCTTTTAGACAGACAGTTGTCTGGGCTGTCCTTCCCAGAGCATGTTTATTTTGTGGGACTCCAATAATTGGAGCCAGAACCTTTCTGCTCTTTCCAGCTGATGGTGGCCTATCCCTCTTTCCTCTCTGCAGCTGTGTCCTTAACCTTTTCTCAGTTGGCGGTTGGTATCTAACCCTTCACTGGCATAGTGGCATTGGTGTAGCTAGTGCAAGAGGATCATGGCCCAAAACCTCTAGGCTTGACTGCCAAGACCCAACTAGAACCTATGACTCCCTTTCCCGAGGCAGTTCAAATCTGAATTTTCATATGGAGGTAATAAGGGGAGAAGATATTTTACAGTTACCTGATCCTTCTTCTATTTGTTTTACCTGGCCTTTACAAATAACAAGTTTGACAGGTCCCTACCTTCAGTCTAAAGGAGACACTGAAAAACAATGGAAAATGGGGAAGTGGAGGCAAGCAGTTATATGTGTTATCTGGGAATTCTGTCAGATTTCAGCCTTCTCTGATGATAAGAAATTATTATTTTAACTCAGTATGAAGCTGAGTTTTTCATCCATAACTTCATAATTTCAAAGAAACTATCTTAGCACATGATTTATGCTCAACACAAGTTTTTCCTGATCAAATCATAGCTTAATAGGAGGAGGAAATAGAAACTTGGGAGTATGGTGAGGCTTTGAGGAGAAGGAAGATTAATTTGAAATAAAATGCTCCCCCCCCTCCCCAAACACACACATATAGAGATCAGTTGGTAACTGCATACGCTTCTGCACTAAAAATTCATTCTGATTAGTGCACATAGAAAGGTGAATATAGTATTTTCATCAGAAATATGTTACATTAAGTGCTGTAGACATGTTTGTAGGCTTCTCAAACTCTGTTTTGTTTTTTATTAGTTTGCAGCAAAATAAAAGCCATTTCAAGGTGCACTGGTTTTTCAAAACTCCAGAAACAAAACGATTACTACTACTACTTATTATTGTTATTGTCATTATTATTTGGAAGCCCCTTGGTCATTTGCTTTAATTCACTGGGTCCAGCTGTCATTCACACAGTTAAACGCAAGGCCTTGGAGGAACATCTGTATGCAGCAGGTGGCACAATTCTTTCAGGCTGCAGCTCTGTACCCAGTCACTGGGTGGAACTTAAACTTCTGAGTAGCTATTTAGAGGATTGTTAATTACTTATTTGGACAGCAAATGTATTTTTTTTTCTTTTCTGTCTGATATAGTCAGGTTTTAAATTACATTTTCACCTAGAAAGTAAATAATGGCAGGGATTGTTGGGTCTTGAGGTTATGCACATGGGTGTCTTTTAAAGGACATCCGCATACGGACGTTTCCAACCTTCCCTTCAGCCTGCTTTGCTGGGCAGCTGCACTCCCTTCATCGATTTGGTGTCTTGGAGAAGCTGGGGCCAGCCATTTAGGAGCCAGAGAAGCTTATAAGGTGCCTCAGGGGGAGATAATAACACTTGTCATCCTGGATTCCCAGTGTATTCTCTGCTGTTTTGTTCTGACTACAAACCTGTAGCCAACCGCTGCCAAGTTACCTTGTGTTCTCCCAGCCACTAAATGACCATGGGGGCATGCTCTCCACTGGGAAGCTATCTTCCTCAGGGCTGGCAATAGCAGCCTAACACGCCTATATGGACAAAGAATTGAGGATCTTGGCCAATATATGCATTAATCCATTAATTGTGGGGGATGGAGAGCAAAATATTTGGTGATTACTCCATACAGATACATGATGCGATGGTAATTTGCATTATTTTTCCCATGTTCATTTTTTGCTTTGATGTCAAGCCTTTTGCGGCCGGCGCTTCTTTTCTGTGCCTGCTGCTGGGCTGCTTTAATACTGTGCGGTTGTGGAGGATGGGAGCGTTTTCAAACTCGGTCGACAGCCACTGGTTGATCGAGGAACAGCAACTGCCATGGAACGCTCAGGTCCAGCATTCTTCCTCAACCATCCCTTCCTTGAGAAAAACAGCTGCTCCTTGCAGAGCGATTGAACTTCGTGGTTAGTTACAGAGCTTATTAAATCTACTCGACTTCACTTGAACCACGGCGTGTAGCAGCCTTTGAGAAAGTGAGCCGTGGTTTGGTCCTCCTCCCTGTTCTTTCCCCGTCATAGTCATTGCATGAAAGACTGGCTTGATAGATGTGGTTGCAGTAAGACTTCCATGATCTCCAGCCTTTTAGACATGCTTGGCTTTTCCCTTGTGCCTCTCAATGAGGTACTTATTTGACACGTTCAGAGTTGTACGGAAGCTCTTTTGTAATGAACTGTTTCCAAATTTGGTAATTAGACTTCCGGTTACAGGCTGTTTGTTGTCTTCTTCTGTAATTGCATTCTTCATTTGCTTACAAATCTTGTAAATATACGAGATGAACCTCTGGGGCTGTGGGAAACAGTAAAGCTGTATCTCCCTTTTCTTAGGGAAAGAGTCAACAGTAGTCTTAAATTCTTCTGGCGTAATGTATAATTCTGCTTCCCTTCTTTTTAAAAAAATTAATGAGGCATTTTCCTTGCTGTTGGCCAATTCTTAAAATCGACATCTTCTGTCTTGTCGAGCAGCCGTAGGATTTATCACTTCCCTTATTACTAAAGCTGTTAACAGCTATTTCCAGGCACCAAGAACATATCAATGGATATGGCAATAGAGGAGCATGCGCATTTGAAGCAAGATGGCCATAGCACAGCAGCTGCTGGCTGCTACTGGTAGGAAAGAGAATGAGAGTCAGTTCCTTACGTTTAGTGCCATGGGAGTTGCTTTTCTTCCTGCCTCCACTCCTTGAGAGCTTAAGAATCTGTAACACTAAGATTAAAAGGGAGACAAAGAGATCCCAGGCTGAAGCTTCCATGGTATGGTTGGCCTTTTAAAAAACCCAGAACAGTGATTCTTATGTTACCAAATGTGGGAGGCCAACTGGATGGCTTCCTTCTCCTCGCCGTGTGCCAAGAACCAACAGCATATTGGTACCTGTGGGCTACCGCTGTTGCTTGCTGAAAACTTGGTCTACAGACAGTCACCAATGGCTCATGGACCGGCATCAGTCCACAGACCACCCCTTTGAGTAGCACTGATTTAGAAAGAAGCACAGAATTGTTTGACTGCTGAATGCTGAGAAGGAATCTGTATCATTGTAGAAATGATGCCTTCTTAGGGTGCCTTGTTTTGTATCTTAAGAAGCATGGACGTTACCTGGGTGGGTTAATCACTTTTCTTACAACTCTTTAGGTGATGTAGCTGATCATCAAGCTGGTTGGACACAATAGACAGATGTTAGGCCATTATTTACCACTTCATTTCTGCACTGGTAGGAATGATCTCCGCTTTCCATCTCTTAAATCAGCATGAGCCTACTTGAACTCTATGTCTTCAACTCAGGTGAGATCCAAATACCCTGCTTAGCTTTGCAGAATGGGAAGTTTTTCAAATGGCCAGATGAACTTCGAACAATCAGAGTGCTTCTTATGTCTTAGTATAGACATAAGAGCAAGATTTGTTTACCAAAAAATACATTTTAAAAGCCTCCACAGACTGATTTTTTTTTTTTCCTTTTAGGTCATGTTTGTCAGCAGTATAAGCATGAAGCCATTTCACTTGATGGGTAAAATTATCGTATGGGCTGCTGAAGTGGGAAAGGTTATGGCATAAATAAGATGTGGGGTCCACAGTTATCAGAGAAAAGGGTAGCTGGTCTCTAGGGTATACTGCTAGCCACTGTCCATGTTCACTTGTATGAATTCACACAAAGTTGTGCAGCTACATGCCTACAGATAGTGGACTACAGTGCTTTGGAAACCCATATGTGTCCCAGAGACATGAAGGCTAGGAAGAAACCTTTAGCATTGTGGAAGAATGTTACAGAATGGGACTTTTTCTGAGTGCTTTTTCCAGTATTTTCAATAGAAAAAAATTCAGGGAAAATGGGGGAGCCTAATAAATGTTTTAGAGGATAACTGAATGTGTTAGAGGATAACTAAAATAAATAAATCTTCAGTCTCTCCAACAACTCAGTTCTCTTTCTCATTCCCTCTATTCCCTGCTCCTTTCTGCTGTTTTTTCATGCTCCACATTCAGCCTTTTCTTCTGTTCTCTCCTCTGTCGCATAACTAGCCAGCAGAACTTTCCTCATTTTTCTGTTTGAAAAATTTGGGGCCCTTCAAAAGGAAAGATTATTTACTGGTAGTATTTAGAGGCAGCCTAGAAAATGAATATCCCAGGCCCAATTGCAACTTCCTCTCTGATGGTTATGAAGGTTTAAGAAAATGGGCCATCTAGTGACTGAAAACAGCACTGCACACGACAGACGGTTTTCTTCCCTTGGTTCTCAGCTGGTGCGAAATAAGATACACATGAAGGTGAATGAGAAATGCACACTGTGCTGCTAATATGACTGGGATAATAGAAGTAAATTAAGGCCTGATACAGACTGGCACTTTGTGCCACCTTGGGACAATTTTGGGGCTTGGAAGAGTGGAGGGTTCGCACACTCCCAAGCACTACTGCGCTGTCTGGGAGCCATCATGGCTCACCCCCATCGACATGGGGGCCACCATGATGATATATGTGCGACGTAGTGTCCAAATGGCACTAGTAGGAGTAGCTGATACCCCAGAGGACAGGATCAAAATTCAAAATGACCTGAATAGACTAGGAAGCTGGGCCAATGTTAACAAAATGAAATTAAATGCAGAGAAATGTAAGATTCTGCACTTAGAGTGGAAAAATGAAATGCACAGATATAAAATGGGGACACCTGGCTGAATGAAACTGTGTGTGGGAGGGATCTAGGAGTCCAAGTAGACCGCAAGCTGAACATGAGTCAACAGTGCGATGCAGCAGCTAAAAAGGCCAATGCAATTTTAGGCTGCATCCATAGAAGTATACGTAGTGTCTAGATCAAGGGAAGTAATAGTGCCATTCTATTCTGCTTTGGTCAGGCCCCACCTGGAATACTGTGTCCAGTTCTGGGCCCCCCAATTCAAAAAGGATGTGGAGAAACTGGAGCGGGTCCAAAGGAGGGCCACTAAGATGGTGAAGGGTCTGGAAACCATGCCTTATGAGGAACGCCTTAGGGGACTGGGGATGTTTAGCCTGGAGAAGAGAAGGTTAAGAGGTGATATGATCAAATACAGTGGTCCCCCGGGTTACGAAATTAATTCGTTCCAGCACATTTTTCGTAAGCCGAAAATTTTTGTAACCCGGGGGACCACGTGTACAGTAGCAGAGTACTACCTGTCTGCTCCGCTCTGGGCCCACAACGAACTCCAACTGCCTCCGCTGCTAGAGAGGCTTGAGGAGAAGAGAAAGGCCTCCTCCGCTGCCGCTGCTTAGGCCTTGAGCCTTCTTCCTTCTGGAGGGGAAGGGACGGCCCCGCGCGGACCCGCCGGAAGCCCCCGTCACGTGCACGCCAGCGCCGAGGTGCCCCAGGGAGGAAGCCGGCCCCGTGGAAGCCACGTCCAGCCTCCCTTTAACGCAAGGCCGGCGCGTCCCGACCGGCCACGGCCGGCCCCTTGGCCGGGCCCAACCGGTGGCCGGACCTCGACCCTGTTGCAGCCGCGCGTGCGCGCCCAGCGGAGGGGAAGGGACAGCCCCGCGCGGACCCTCCTGAAGTCCCTGGCGCGTGTGCGCCGGCGCCGAGGAGCCCAGGCCGCGGCCGGGACGGGGTCGAGGTCCGGCCGCCGGTCGGGCCCGGCCGAGGGGCCGGCCGCGGCCAGTGGGAACGCGCCGGCCTTGCGTTAAAGGGAGGCCGGACGTGGCTTCCACGGGGCCGGCTTCCTCCCCGGGGCTTGCCGGCGCGCGCGCGACGGGGGCGTCCCCTCCGCTGGGCGCGCGCGGCAGGGACAGGGTCGAGGTCCGGCCGCCGGTCGGGCCCGGCCGAGGGGCCGGCCGCGGCTGGTCGGGACGTGCTGGCCTTGCGTTAAATGGAGGCCGGACGTGGCTTCCACGGGGCCGGCTTCCTCCCCGGAGCCCTCCCAGTCCCTCCCGCGTCTCCTCCACTCACGGCGGCAATCTTGGTACATCTGTACAGTAACAGTGTGTGGTGTTTTTTTCCCGTAAGCCGGGGATTCATTCGTAAGCCGGGGCCGTTTTTCCGGCCCCGGCGCTTTCGTATCCCGGGATTTTTGTTGCCCGGGGGATTCGTAACCCGGGGGACCACTGTATTTTAAGGGATGTCATATTGAGGAGGGAGCAAGCTTGTTTTCTGCTGTTGCAGAGACTAGGACAAGGAACAATGGATACAAATTACAGGAAAAGAGATTCCACCTCAACATTAGCAGGAACTTCCTGACAGTAAGGGCTGATCGACGGTGGAAGGCACTCCCTCGGAGTGTGGTGGAGTCTTCTTCCTTAGAGGTCTTTAAGCACAGGCTGGATGGCCATCTGTCAATGGGGATGCTTTGATTGGGAGTTCCTGCATGGCAGGGTTTGGACTGGATGGCCCTTGTGGTCTCTTCCAACTCTATGATTCTACATCATCAGTGCATGTGAGGGCAGCAATGGTGCCCGCATGCACCCTAAAAAGAACCCACCGGCAGTGGATACTTTCTAGGACTCCCAGAGGCCATTTGGTTGCTGTGGCCTCCGTCGGGGGCAGAAAGGGGTGGCATCTCACCACCCTTTTCTCCCTGTCTGTCAAGCCTCTAATTCTTTAAAGTAAATGTTTTGATCTGAAAGATGCCTCTCCCACTATGCCCAGAGGTATACATCAGTGTTTGAAAGAAGGCAGTTATTTGGCCTGCTATGTGATGTTGCACAATCATGATGTTCCACAAACAACCACCATTGGATTTCAAGCCTGTGCCTTGACAATGCCGCTTTTGTTCCTCCACGTGATTTCTCATCTTTGGGCTGCAACCTCCAGTCCTGGATGAGTTCACACTCTCCTCCAGTGACTGAGTTCGCAGTCTGGGGGTGCTCCTTGCCTCGTTGCTCCTGATGACAAATCAAGTAAATGTGGCAGTCAGGAGCGCCTGTTATTAGTTTCACCTGATACGCCAGCTGCGCCCTTTTCCGGAAGTAAGGGATCTCGAGGCTGTTATACACGCGCTGGTAACCTCACGCCTGGACTTCTGTAATGCGCTCTGCATGGGGCTACCCTCGTACCTGGTCTGGAAACTACAGTTAGTACAGAATATGGCAGCCAGAACAGTATCGGGAACATCCAGGAGGGATCGTATTACCCCGGTATTAAGATCCCTACGCTGGCTGCCTATCAGTTTCCAGGCCTAGTACAAGGTGTTGGTTATTACCTTTAAAGCCCTAAATGACTTGGGTCCAAACTATCTCCGCCTGTTTGTTTATTGTAAATTGTATTAATGTTGTTTTTATATTATTGGTTTTAATCTGTAACAAATTTAATATTTTTTTAAGGGGGGAAGGGATGTCGTTTATTTGATGTAATTGTATTTTACTGTTGTTAGCCGCCCCAATTGATCTCAGAGGGGCAGGGTATAAATAAATTTTATTATGATTATGATTATAATTATTATTATTTGACAAAGTTTTCTGATCATACATTCAGTAGCATGGTGTCCTCTGCATTGGGTTGCAATGAAGGTGGGATAGACGTAAAAGTAATCTATGGGGTTTGTGACTGCCCAATCTGGATTGAGATTCCAGCGCAAGAAGAGGGTAATTAAACCCTTCACCCTATGATATATATTATCCCATTGAAAATTGACCCCAGTGATGCTATTGACCTCCAAAACAGACTCCTGTGTTGTGGTCTTGAACCAGATTAGAGGCCCTTTGACTATTTATTGCTGTGTGTACTTAACATATTGATCTGAGACCTATTAGTTAGTCCCAGTTAGAGTAGATCCACTGAATCAGAGTTGAATGTTGACATAGGTCAATCCCTTTCGTTCAGTGATCCTACTTGAGTTGTTGCTAACAACAGGATTCAGGCCGCTGTGAAGTTTGATTCTATAATTTAAGTTATTCCATAATGTCATCCTTCATTTTCTCTGGACGCTTGATCCATTTAGTCTTGGTCTGTATTAGCCCTGTGTTAGCATCACTAGTCGACTATAGACTAGTGGTAACTTCTGAACCAGCTAGGCTGAAGGTGACTGAAGCCCTGTCCTGGGTGCTGAAGAGCTTTTGAATGCTATGTTTTAAACATAAACTGGGAAAAGACAAGCTTTAGAAAGAACTTGCTTTACATCAGCAGCTAGATCACATTGCTTGAAGGGAAAGGTGTGTAGGTACACAACTGGATATTATTTTGATGTCTTTGGTGATTCTTGATAAAACAGCAGATGAATATTTTCCATAAATGTAAACAGCTTTATTGGCCCGGTAGAGGCAAAAAAAAGAAAAGAAAAAGAGGAATGGCAGCTTGTTCAAGGCTGGTTCTGACAATTCAATGAGAAAAGAGAAATGGGAGACATAAAGAACAGTTCTAAGTTACACTATTAGAACAAATCTGATGTTCACCAACTTAAAAACAACAACAACACTAATCTGTAAAATGGTTTGGCATTCAAAAAGTCATGTTTTACTGTGTCATATGAAGAGGCAAGTACCTCCTTGAAGTTAGTAAGGCGAGTGCTGATCTTAATTTGGGGCTGTTTTTTTTAATGCCATTTGTAAATAATTATGTTTTGAATCTCACATACCATTGTGTATTATTGTCAAGACCCAAGCTAATGATCTTTTCCTATTCTCCTTGTTCTCATAAGCTGGAGATGCTGACGATCCACCAAGAATTACTCAAAATCCAGTCATCAACGGGAATGTGGCGATGGCTGACGGTCACAACAACACAGAAGAAGACATGGAGGATGGTGAGTCACTCTTCCCCTCGCTTTGGGAGTGATGGGATGGGAAGCTGCCTTTTTGTTTGCCCTGCAGCGAGTGTATGTTCAAGTTGTAGGCATTTTGTAAGCTTTTTTATATACTAGAGACTTTTTTCTTCAAGGCAATCAAGGGAGGTAAGAAACGGTTACAAAATGATGAACAATGTGGAGGAAAGAGAGCCTCCTCTTTCATAATACTGGGTCATCTGCTACCATTGTAAGTAGATTCAGAGCAATGGAAAAGACGTCTTCACAGAAACCATACTTATTTTATTGGAAATCTGCTTCGTAGGATGTGGCAATGGCTTCCAGTGTAGATAAGTTTACAAGGGCTAAGGCATAACCATGGCAGAAAGGAAAAGTATATTAACACCAAGTGTTGTAGGACTGTATTTCCGAGGAAGGCACTGGCAAAAACGCCTCTGAGGATTCTTGCCTAAGAAAAGCCTATGGAATTCATGGTGCCTCCATAAATCAACGGGGCCCTTTGAAGAGAGAGAAAGATTTGTAGAAATGAAAGAGAAGGACTTTTTGGTCCTGGCATCCTCATTGTGCCTATTGTGAAAGACCATTGGTCCAACATGATGCTTTTAAAGAAGGTAATGAAAGCATGGGTTTGTTGTCAGGTTTTTCTGGGACTGGAGGTGTTAATCTGTTTAAAAGAATCTTTTTGTTTCTATTCTGTGATTTTTTTGCACATTGGTTTAAGAGTCACGGTGGGCAGACAAGCAGTTTATATATGTTTTTAATATAATTAAATAAATACCAGGCAGCAGTTGAGAAGAGGCTACATCCAGTGGACTGATATGACACATAACCAAAAGGCAGTCTTCAGGCTGTTCCAAGTTGTGATCTATAGACTGTTATCAGAAGGCAATCTGACTTCCTTCCTCTTTTGCTGCTATTTATATGTTGTGACTTTCAGGCTCTTCACCAATTATTACTTTTTTATTTTCATTTGTACATACTGTTTAATGAATTTGCGTAACAAATCTCAAAAGCTGCTTATATGTTTCCGCATAACATGGTTGGGAGGAAAGGCTTAACATCATCTTATCAGGGTTTTTAAATGAATGTTTTTGTTGTCATTATACGTTACAAGCTAGTATGACTGCACTGTGGAGAAATGTTAATGGCTTAGAAATTATACAGTAACCGTCAAGGAGTTTTCATACAAAAAAACCCAGGATATTGGAAGCAAGTACTTGGTGCCAATAGCACATTAAACAGACTTTAAGAGGTTGTGTTGCCTCAGGAGAGACATTACAGATGTGACATACGATTTTGCTATCCTTGAGGGTAGGATTGCTCTCAGAAGATGTTTAGGACTGCTTACTCTTTGCATGATGATTTTGGTTTCAGAAATAGGAATCCATTCAGGAGAAATAACTGCATCTCTCCTAATGGAAATTCTTTTGAGGTTCTGTATATGTGAGGGAGGGAGGGAAGACGAAAGAGAAAGAAAGAATTGCTCTGTAATCATAAACTGGTCATTTGAAAATCTTTTCCTCTTGGACTGTTCTGCTTTCCTGTAGCAAAACATCACAGCGGTAAGCCACATTTACTGTCGAAGATGCAGAAATGTACATTGATTTTGCTTAGTAGTTGCTCATTGCATTTTCTTCTTCTTAAATTGAAGTAAAGCCTAAAAGTGAAATGCCATTGAATTCACCTCTAAAGTCAACCCGCTGTTAAGAGTGGATCAGTATTTGCATTAAAAGGATGACTGTCTTAATCTTATTTTCAAGGGATCTGTGATTTTTTGATACTTGATGTGAAGCTGACTGTAGGTTGTCACCCCCTCCCTCACAGTTTTTGGGCAGGCTTTACCTGTAAGAAGAATAAATTTTGTAGTATTATGTCACAAATCATCCCTAACTCTGCCCTACGAATCTATCAATAGTTAAGGTGGATTTATTTTAAAAGATTTAAAATAATTATCTTTCTGCTCAAGAGCTCAAGTGGCTACATCACTTCTTGGCCTTTTGGCTAAGATCAAGGGTAGTGTGTAGGTGTGGCTACAAAGCAGGGGGAAACCTTATCCTTCCTAAATATTTATGTTGCTTTATAGCCAAAATTACATACTTTCTAGTTATAGATATTAACTGCCACGTTTACATTGTCCTGCTCTATGATGGTTCTGATAATCTCTGTTACAAAAGTGCAAAATAGGTCTGTATGTGTATTTCTTAATATGATATTTCATTGAAAGCATGTGTAGCACAACTTTCCATTATTTAAAAAAATATTTTAAAAGTGGAGGGGAGAGTATTTGGGAGAAATCCAACATAGTCCTACAATCCAAGGAGGACTATAAAATTATAGGGGGAAAATAGTTTTCACCATTAGGACTGGGGCGGCAGTGGCATGGGGCAGGGAGTTTTAAAATAATAATAAATATAAACTTATTTCTATCCCGCTTTTTGTTAACACAATCAAAGCAGCTTGGAACAGTTAGTGGCTTACAACAGTTAAAAATGTGGGTTGCATATTAAGAAGATGGCCTTCTTAATATGGAACGTAGAGGGGAGACCCTTGGGAATCTGGCTGGGTTGGCATAACAGTTAGAGTTGCATTACCCAACTCCTTGGCCCTGGACTAAATGCAGGTTGTGATACTTGCCTAACTTACATTAAATATCAGTTTCATTTTGGGGGTCAAGGAAAGCTCAGGAAGCAGCTGTCAATGTAGTCAAAACTACTTCATTATGCTAACAAAAGAGACTGTATGCTCTTTCCGCCTTCTGCGGTATGGCAAGAGAGAGAGAGAGAGATGCAGAAGGATGCCGTGTACAGCAGTGGCAAGTGCTGTATAGGTGCAGATACATATGAATGGGGTATGTGTGACAAAGAAACAGAAATCGACAGGCAAAATGGGATGTGTACCTATGTTGTGGCTTGCGCACCACCAATGTGGGAGGACCTGCCCATTGTTGGCATGCGGACCCAACATTCTTCCATGGATTCCCAACAGAAAGGATTCTCTCCCCTGGAGTAGAGCTATTATTATTATTATTATTATTATTATTATTTCTAAACCACCACTCTGTAGAGCAATCGGGGCGGTGCACAGCAAAATTAAAACAAACAGCAGTTAAAACATTCCAAGAACCCAATCCCTAACCTCCCTCCCCTTAAAATTAAATTAAACTGATACAGAATTAAAAACAATCTAAGCAGTAAAAAGCAATAAAACCAATTATGCTCAAGCAGCATAAGCGGTGGCAGCATGGGTCCATTTAGCCGGGAAGTTTAGCTGGAGAGTTTTGGAGCCGGGAAGTTATTCCGGGAAGGCCTGTCGAAGAGGTACATCTTAAGAGCTTTTAAAAAGCTATCAAGGGTGGTAGCAAAACCAATGTCGTCCAGCAGGCCATCCATAGTTTGGGAGCGGTCGCCGAAAAGGCCCTCAGGGAGGTCTGTGTCAGCCTGGTCTTCATGGGCTGTAGCAGATTCCTCCCAGAGGACCGAAGCATGCGGGGGGGGGAGGGGTCAGACAGGAAGAGGCGGTCCCTGAGGTAAGATGGACCCAAGCCATGTAGGGCTTTCAAGGTTAAAATCAACACTTTGTACTGAGCCCGGAAACTAATCGGCAGCCAGTGGAGAGATTTGAGCACAGGTGTTATGTGGTCTCTCCTAGATGTTCTGGTAACTAGCTTGGTTGCCATATTTTGTACTAGTTGAAGTTTCCGGGTTAGGCACAAAAGTAGCCTCATGTAGAGTGCATTGCAGTAATCCAAACGTGAGGTTACCCGAGCGTATACTACAGTTTTCAGATCCCTTGTGTCCAGGAAAGGGCGCAGCTGGTGTATCAGCCAGAGCTGATAGCAGGCGCTCCTGACCATCGCATTCACCTGATGTTAGTGAAGTGACAAATCTAGGAATACCCCCAGACTGTGAACAGAGTCCTTAGGGGAGAGTGTGACTCCATCCTGGACTGGAAGTTGTATTTCCAAACCTGGTTTTGGGCCCGTGACCATCAGTACCTCTGTTTTGTCTGGATTTAAAGCTTTAAAGATGATAACTAGGACTCTGGATTTTGGATGAGGAGAAAATGCAAGTTGGAGCCAGACTGATATAATATGGGCAAAATTGAAGTAATGTGAACTGAAGAACCACCCCTTAAGGTTGCCTGGCACCCTGTCATTGCAGTTCTTCAAAAACTCTTGAAAGACAGCCTCCCGTAAAAACATAAAAGAGCCACACACTCTTGAAATGATGTAGTCAGCCCCTCTGTATTCATGGATTTGCTTCCATGAATTCCACCCTCTGTGGCTTGAAAATATAAAGCAAGCCTTGATTTTGCCACAGGTTGGATACCTATACTAGAGTAGGACATCTAGAATGGATTCAATGCCTACTCCCAGGTCTGGCTTCTCAGAGCTATATTCTGACATGCTCTTGCTGTTCTCACATTTGATTCCTACCATACAGTGTCTTTAGGTTGTTTTAATGTATGGGGCTACACCACATTGGGACAAGGGGTTTGTGCTTATAGCAGATCTCACTGCTTAATTCTTCTCGTATTTTAACAGACACAAGCTGGCGGTCAGAAGCGACGTTTCAGTTCACAGTTGAACGTTTCAACCGTCTGAGTGAATCAGTCCTCAGCCCTCCCTGCTTTGTCCGAAACCTGCCATGGAAGATCATGGTGATGCCACGGCTTTATCCGGACAGGCCGCATCAAAAAAGTGTAGGATTCTTTCTTCAGTGCAATGCTGAGTCTGATTCCACGTAAGACCCTTCAGATCAATTTGTGACTTTTTAAAAATACATTTATAGCACCTCCATTCTGCATTTTCTTAAGATTCATGCATATTACCAGGGACTGGAGTGCCTTTAGGCAGAAATGGTATGGGGGCCATGGAATGTGTGCAGATATTGGGAGACGGGGATAGAAGTAGAGTTGTGAAGACCATTGGAAAGACCGGGGGGGGGGGGGGAATGGGCTTGACATGGTCAGTTTACTTGCTGATAGTTGCAAATTGGATGTAGAGAATTGTTGCAGTCCAAGAGAATAACATTCAAAACATTAATTTTATCATTTCAGACTGGTGCAGAAATACCATGTCTTGAAGCTGTCAGCACTCTTAATAATGAGGAAGAAAGGATTGGTAGCTAATTGTCAGCTACATAGAAACCATTTAGCCTATTGATCACCAGAGACATGGCTCACATGAGAACTGAGAGAGTGGGAACAATCCAGGCTCCCTTTTTTTGTGTATCCAGCTCCACACAGAGTGGCTGCGGCTGGGTGGCGGCGAATGTGCTTTGCCCAGGTCCAGCCACTGGCAGCTGCAAGTGAAGCTGAAAAACATCCTGACTCATACTCTGGAGAGCCATTGCCAGCTGGTATCTGCGGTCCTCTGCCAAGTGGACTGCCAGATAGCTTCCCATTTTGAAATTCCAGTATTTAGCAATGTGTAAATATATGCTTTTATGTGGCCCCACTTTGAATAATGACAATGCTTCCGACAAACCTATCCTTCTGTTATCGGAACCATGACATAAAAATCGCCAGTAGCCTGATTTTTGTACAGTTTTAGCCAGGTTTCTGGTATCCTGACCTGGCTGTCCCTGTGTAGTGAGGGTGCGTGAACGCACTTGTGCTTCTGCGCAAAATGATACAGTATAAGCATGTTGGCTTGTCTGGCTGCTGTTATATTTTGGCCAAAACAATGATTAAATGTAGAAAGGCCTCCCATGGGTTCAAAGCTGCTGTCAATTGATTTAAAGAACTGATTTAACCATCTGCTTTTTCTTTGAACCATTGGCAAATGTAAATTATATTGTAATATTGTCAAAGCCTCAGAATGAAGTATCCTTTAGAGCTAGTGAAGGAAATACATGCAGGGGTATGTTTATTTATTTATTTATTTATTTATTAAAAAGCCTTATTTGTGATTGATTTATGAGTTTGAACTCAGTAAAGCTTGCAGAGATACTTAGACCAGATATGGTTCTGGAGAGGCAGGGATGTTCTGGCAAAAGGTTACTGTCCTGCTTCCCATTTGTTTCCCTTTTGCTGGGCACTGGAGGATGGCAACTGAGCCGGTGCAACATTAGAGTGCACTTTTCATGCGTTTCATTTGTTGACAGGAGTCTTAATAACAGAAGGAGTTTTGTGGCCTTTTGGTTTGTGTGAACAAACAAATACACTAAGCAGATAGTATTTTTCCCCTCTCCCCTTCTTATTTATTTATTTATTATTTATTTGTTTATTTATGGTATTTATACCCCGCCCTTTAGCCCTAAAGGGTTCTCAAGGCGGCTTACAATTATTATTTTAAGGAGACGGTTCCCTGCCCTCAGGCTTACAATCTAAAAAGACACGGCACAAAAGGAGAAGGGGATGGTGGTGAGGAAGGGGATCAGGTCCAGCAGATCTTCTCTCCCTCTGAGGCCTGGACCAAGGCAGATGGACTGGAGGGAGGGCTCTGCGTCTTAACTGAGGCCAGGCCCGATGGTGTTGAGCCTGTCTTTCTACTCCCTCCAAGCCAGAAGATGACAGTTGGCAAGGAGGGAAGGCTCTTCTTCTTCTGGGCCGAAGGTGTTGGTGATGGTGTTGGTGTTCTTGAACTTTTCTTAACTTGGTTGTAACAAAACTCTTTCAGAATTGGGAGTATACAAGTAACACAATTAACCTAGTTGCTTCCGTGAAAGTGTGTATCATAACAAAGTATGACTGTGTGATGTAACAAGTGACTGTTGTTACTTTTGCACAACATTTTTAGAGGTGTATTGACAAATTTTTCAAGTTCTGCCCTTTTTGCATCACAGTCACAAGAGCTTCCTTTTGAAGAAGTTGCGTTTTCATTTTAACTCTTTTTAACCAAACACACACACACATATATACATATTAAACTTTGGTAAACAAATGTTTGTACTTAATCTTTTTTAAATTATTGCAAGCTGCCTTGAATCCCATCTTGGGAGGAAGGCAGAACATAAATTCAATAAATCAGTCAATTACTGATGAAAAGTAACAAGGTATTTTAAAAAAAAAAAAAAACCATAATAAAAAGCCTTTAAGGCACTGTACTATGAGCATCAGGAACAAATTATAATGAAAAACCAGCTTTCTAAGCTTTGTTTAGAGTATTCTCAGTCCTTTAGGGCTGCTTTAGAGGAGCTGCAATATTCTGTGGCCTCTCTAGGAGGAAGCAATCCAGTGGAGTGGAAAATTTCTGTGGGAAGCAATGCATAAGAGCAGCTCTGTGAGAGGCAGAGCCTCTTCACAAATGGCTTCAGCCATATTAATAATTACTGATGCCCCCGGGAGGCAGAGTTTTAAATCCAAGGGCTGACAAGAAGTAAAGTCGGCACGTTGGGCAAAGCACAGTTTATGAGGGTATCCTCTGCCACTCCACATGTCAGGTGTTATCTCTCTAATTGTTGCAGGTCATGGTCTTGTCATGCGCAAGCAGTGCTCAAGATAATAAATTACAAGGACGACGAGAAATCTTTCAGTCGACGCATCAGCCACTTGTTCTTTCATAAGGAAAATGACTGGGGCTTTTCCAACTTCATGTCGTGGAGTGTAAGTAACAGCGCTGGGCAGCGTGAGAGTCTTTGTGGCATACGAGGTGGAGGAAAACTTTTTGGAAGGAAAAAAAGATGTGTTCAAGCATCAGTCAGACATGAAGCTCCCCATTCTTTGGCCTAACCTACTTGCAGGGTAGTTGTGGAGATAAAATGGGTGTGAAAAACAGGACACCACTCTGAATTCATTGGAAGAGTTCAAGATAGAATACATAAATCTGATATAGTACAATAATGATTATGAGACTCCTGTTAAGGTCTCAGATGTTGGGTGGTTCGACTGCTAAAAGTGGCAATGAGCAATGTATTATTTGAACTATACCCATCTGGTCTCACAGGGCTGGGATGCAAAGCAGCCTCTGGCATAATTTTAAAGGTTTTGATATAAATTAAATTAATTATATTATCAAAGCTCCAGTTTAAATGACTGAGAAACATCACAGTATTTAAAAAGCAGCAAGATATGAAGATGTCCAGCACATTGATTTTAAACCCTTAAGCAGGCTTATATGGGAGAATATAGCCTATGTGTGTGTGAATAGCCACTATTATATCAGTTTCACAGTTAAATTATTAGCGTGAGAAAAGGGGAAGTTATTCCAATATGATTATCAGGGGAAGCAGATCAATGTCTCTCTCTCCCCTCCTTATGTTTGATACAGTGCTATGCTCAGATAGCGGTGAAGGAGAAATAGCTTGCAACAGTCATCTGGTAACAACTTGAGACATACCAGTATCATTCAGTTCAGTTTTTAAATTTCTTTCTTGCAGCTTAGAAGAGGACCTTTTAAAAAAAGTGTTTCCATTCTAGTTGGCCTTAACTTGCAAACAAGGCATACAGAATCCAAAGGTTTATTTTGCATTTGACTGTAATGCTCTTGGTGCCCATCCTTTTTCTTTTTCTTTTGTAGGAAGTTACTGATCCTGATAAAGGCTATATAGAAGATGATAAAGTAACTTTTGAAGTGTATGTTCAAGCTGACGCTCCACACGGTGTGGCGTAAGTAGCATATGCTTTTATAAAAACAAATCTGCTTTCTATATATCTTCTTTCCTGTATGACTTCAGTGTTATGTTTTAGTTGAAATGGCTCCTTTTCTTTTGTGGAAAAATATCTACAATCTTTTAATTGGTGGCTACCTTTGCCTACAATCATGGGACATCAGAAGGGAAGAAAATACTCTCCTAATTGTCTTAGATGGCATTTCTTAGCTCTGTTGGAATTTATCTTCTTGCTTGGCAGTGACACAGTTGACAAACTGATGAAACCAGTCCATCTCTTTCCCTTGACTCTTCAGAAGACTGGGGGGGGGGGGAATTCTTCCATTTCAACAGTTCTTGGAGACCAAAGCTAGAAAACTGAGTAGTGACATTTTCCCCATAAATGCTGCCCCATCTAAGGAACAGCTGGCCATGGCCAAGACTCCACTTGCTAGAGCCATCCCCAGAACACTTTGACCACACTCATAGGTCTTTGTCCAAAGAGTACAGACAGCAGCAGTGATGGCATGAGAAGAGAGTTGGAGTTGTAGGTCCAAGACAAATAAGGCGATCATTACCACTGTAGCTTGGATAATTAGAGAAGAACCTGGTCTCATAGAATCATAGAGTTGGAAGAGAGCACAAGGGCCATCCAGTCCAACTCCCTGCCATGCAGTAACTCTCCATCAAAGCATCCCCAACAGATGGCCATCCAGCCTCTGCTTAAAGACCTCCAAGGAAGGAGACTCCACCACTTTCCAAGGAAAGAGTGTGTGCCACTGTCCAATAGCCCTTATTGGCAGGAAGTTCCTAATGTTGAGGTGGAATCTCTTTTCCTGGAGCTTGCATCCCTTGTTCCGGGTCTTGTTCTCCGGAGCAGCAGAAAACAAGATTGCTCCCTACTCAATGTGACATCCCTTCAAGTATTTAAACAAGGCTATCATATCATATCTACAGACTTAAGGTCTCATTCTTGTGTGGCCTGCATCTCGGTCTATTATTATTATTATTATTATTATTATTATTGTTATTGTTATTCAACGGGATAGTCAGTATGAGTCAGTAATCAGTTTTCATTACCATTTAGGGGGACCACTACAAATCCAACATGATTTGCTGTTTTAAGAACGCCATTCATTGCTGAGCAAATCACTTTATGGATGGTTGAACCATTTACCTAAATTTTCATTTGGAAGTCAGTCTGTCTGTCTTGCTCATACTTTGCAGAAAGTTTCTGCCAGAACTCTCAAAAAATGTGTAGGTGCTATTATAAATATGTGTAATGATAATATGTGGATGTTCTGTGATGGTTGCTTTGGGCAGAATCCTGTTTGTGGCCTACACTGGCATAACCCCAGTTATTCCAGTGCAAGTGCTTTTAAACACATTGCACAGGGAGGTATCATGTACCTGTTTGCACAGCATTTTTGACCCAGGTATACAAAGACAGAGGCTTTTAGGTTCAGCTCCACCTTTCACCCCTAGACTCTTGTGGGTGAATACCATTGTTGGAAACTGGAAGTATGTTTTAATTTGTGTAACTGAAGTTCTTGTAACCTGATTCTATGGTTGTTATAGGTGGGACTCCAAGAAACATACAGGATATGTGGGGCTCAAGAACCAGGGAGCAACTTGCTATATGAACAGTTTATTACAGACTCTATTTTTCACCAACCAACTACGGAAGGTAAACAAAAGGGTTTTGTGGCTTCCTTGTAATTATCAATATACTATTGTAATATTTTAGCAATTTGCAGAAGGCTGCTATATGCAGCCTTGTTTGCACCAATATATATGTATATATTAGAATGTGAGTGTGGGTTTTTTTAATGCCGGAGTGGTAAATTGAGCCCTGGTCTCCAGAGTCATAGTCCAGTTCTCCAACCACTACATCATGCTTGGTTACCCTAAATATTTTTAAAAAAGCTCAGTATATAAGCAACTCTTCATTGTAGTTAATAAAGTTTTGTTTTCAAGGTGTCTCTGTCTACCTCCAAAAGAATCTTTGTTAGATTATTCCCAAGTGTTTAACTGATGTTGGTCTGTATAGCATTCGTTTAATCTGAGGTGGAATTAATTCAGATATAGAATGTTTTTCCATCCTTCTAATTAAACTAATTGTTTTTAAAGGCTGTGTATATGATGCCCACAGAAGGTGATGATTCATCAAAAAGTGTTCCTTTAGCATTGCAAAGGGTGTTCTATGAACTACAGCACAGCGACAAGCCAGTAGGAACTAAGAAACTAACCAAGTCTTTTGGGTAAGTGCTGACAAGATACCGGACCGCTCTTCCTAGCCAAGCAGCCGTTTAACCTTAAGTTGGTGTGAGTTCTTAAAACTGGCTTTTGTGTCTAATAAATTTAAATATGAAGTATCCACATTTAAAAATGTGTGTACTTTACATTTCTTCATCATTAGTGCTGCAACCACTTCTTAATGACTATTCTATGCGGGTTAATCAATTAAACGTTTGTATAGGCATAACCCATTTCTGAGTAAACTGTATACATTTTGTTTGTGGATTTTCCTCTTTCATCTTACCCTGCCTTTCCATTAAAAAACATTAGCACTGCAGGAATTAGCACTCAAGGCATCTATCACCCACACTAAAAAAAATGAACAATAGCACCATTAAAATCATCACTAAAAACAAGGCCAGCATGTACCATACCAGGTATAGAAGCGATTCCTCCTCTGTGTGAAAGAGGGGAAATTCCAGTTTTAAGATTATGCCTTTCTCTTGCAATATTTGTGTGAGCACTTACATTAAAATTTCCCAAAGTAACTAGTGGAAATTTTCTTCACTGATTAAAAGTTGCTTAAAACTGATGAATCGATAACAGATATGGCATCCCTCCCCCCCATTTTTTAATAACAGGTGGGAGACACTTGACAGCTTCATGCAACATGACGTTCAGGAACTTTGTCGAGTGGTATGTATGATTTCCACTTGTTTATTTCGGGATTTATTCCAGATATGATTGCATTTCTGTGTTGCTTTTCAGTGATAGACTAATCCAGAGGGAAGATCTCCTGCAAAAGTCCCACTGAAATGACAGGAAGAGCTCCTGTTCAATTCCATGGGGCTTTGCAGAATTGCTTTTAGCTGCCTTGTGCTCATTGTTACAGATATCCAGGTTCAGCTTGACGCAGTGTTCAGCTTTTGAGTTTGTGCTGATTGTTAGGTCTTAGCTCTGGAATGTGTGTAGTCACGGGTTTCTTTGCATGCTCAAAAAGGTGTTGTTCCACCGGCTCTGGGGAGGAATAGTTGAATTGTTCCTTATTTTGGGATCCTGAGCTGGGCTTCACAGCCTGAGGATATGAACCAGGATCCTGTTGGTGTAGTAAGCAAGTTGTGCACATTGTTCAGGGTCACACAGCGGTGGCAAGGGAAGGTAGGCAAAACCTGCTAGCTACAAACACTTTGATTCTCCAGTGTCAGCCTGTCTGCCTTCCTCCCTCCCTACTACCTGGCTGCTTCACCCATGACCTCTTTGCGGCCCTATGATGATCTCTTAAAAATAATTTTCTCTTAAAACCTGAGTGGGAGCTTACTAGATTCTCCATGCTCTGAGCTTTCTAAGGGAAACAGCAGAATAGATACATAATGTAAATCTGCCTAACTAATGTGTGTTTTCTTTTCTTTCAGTTGCTTGATAATGTTGAAAATAAAATGAAAGGCACCTGTGTAGAAGGCACAATCCCAAAATTATTCAGGGGGAAAATGGTGGTATGTATTTTCTTTCCAAGCTGTCTTGTGGGTGTTAAGAGGCTTCTGTGTTACAGACTGATATCTCACTGCCCTGTTTTTATTTTCAGTCTTACATCCAGTGCAAACATGTAGACTATCGGTCTGAACGAATAGAAGATTATTATGACATCCAACTCAGTATAAAGGGAAAGAAAAATAGTAAGTATAGAAAAATTTATTCAGAAAATTCTCAGCCTTTCCTTCAGCTATAGCAGTGCTGTATCTTCTCACTAACATTAACTCCCCAGCCCATCCAAACTTCAAAAAATAAGACTGAGAATAGCAATGGCTGAGGATCACCTGACTCTACCCACTGGCCTGTTTAGATCTCCCATCCTCAGCGGTTATTCTGTAGACACTTTCTGTTGTGGAATCTGTGTGTAAGTCTTTTTCTCCTCTTTCTTTTTCAGTATTTGAGTCTTTCATTGATTACGTTGCAGTGGAACAGCTGGATGGGGATAATAAATATGACGCAGGAGAACATGGTTTGCAGGTATGTATGGCCTCATTCCAACTCTTTGTGACAGGAGTAACTCCTAGCTTAGATCTTGTTAAATAGCACGTTGCTCCTCCCTGTTTTGAGGGTGAAATTTTTGGTTGGTAATGGTAGTTCAGCTGTCGATGCTTGTCTGGGTTTTCTTTCTGTAACATTCAGGAAGCTGAGAAAGGTGTGAAGTTCATAACATTGCCGCCAGTGCTGCATCTACAACTCATGCGGTTCATGTACGATCCCCAGACTGACCAGAACATCAAGATAAATGACAGGTAAATAAATATTGTGTTGTATTGAAGCTAAAGCCAAGATATTTTGAAATGCTAACTTATGGCCACAATTCTGGCTGAGATCATTTCAGGTTTTTTCCTGAAGAAGAGAAGTTTAACCAGATTTCACCAGTTCTCTCTAATATAACGTATCCTCATATAAGCCTTTTCTTTCATTTTACTTTCTTTTTTTTTCCCCTTTCAGGTTTGAATTTCCAGATCAGTTGCCTCTTGATGAGTTCTTGCAAAAAACGGATCCTAAAGATGCTGCAAACTACATTCTTCATGCAGTGCTAGTACACAGTGGAGATAACCACGGTGGACATTATGTCGTTTACTTGAACCCTAAAGGGGATGGAAAAGTAAGTAATGGAAAAAGAGTTGACCTTCCAGCTACTTACAGTTATTGCCATCTTTTTAAATGTCTGCTGAACATCCTTGAATGGAGCCAACTGTACAAGCCAAGCTTTAGGTTTCTGTTGCAGCAGGAGAATCAACTATGTTCTCTATACACAGAGAGAGAGAGAGAGAGCAAGGAAAGATGGGCACAGGAAAGATGGCTGGCATTTTTGTTTCTGGTAGTAGAAGGTCTCAATTCATAGAATGTATTTCTAGAGACCCACATGTCTTCTTTTGTGGGAAAGGTAGTTCCTTGAGGGAGAGAGAAAGTCATGTTTACATGCCTCTTCAATAATTCCATACTGTGTTTTGCATTCTGTTATAAACTATGGCTGTTGTGGAAAAAATTTAAACTGAACATCTAGATGCTAGGGGTATGTGCTGGCAGCATTTAAGAGTGTTGGTGGCTAGGAGCACAAGCATAATTCCTGACTGGGAAAAGCAGTGGGAAACCTCCTCTGAACAAAGCTTGCCAACATTCACAAATGTTGTGAATTTTTTTCCCCACAGTGGTGTAAATTTGATGATGACGTCGTATCTCGATGTACAAAAGAAGAAGCAATTGAACATAACTACGGAGGCCATGATGATGACTTATCTGTACGGCACTGTACTAATGCGTATATGTTGGTTTATATCAGGGAGTCAAAATTAAGTACGTATATACTTGTTGTAACAAGACAGCTTGTCATTCAAAATGTAAAGCCTCCATCCTAGTGGAGTTTCCCTGTGTCAGCAAAAATGGTTGGAACAGTTATATGCTTGTTTAACAGATGCATCGTACTTTCTGTTCACATGGAAAACTCTAATGTTAAAATGGTGGTACTGTGAAGAATTAATTTTGATTTTGTGACTAATATTATCTAAGAATTTGTGGACTGTAGCTCATTTAAGCACGTCCGTGAATGCAGCCTCAGATGTAGATCTACACATGCATTTGGAGGGTGAGGGAATGGAGGAATCAAAATATGATGTGTGTGGTAATGGTGTAAAATCTCCTTAGAAAGAGATTAACGAAAGAGATTTTAGCATGTGATTAATGCATATGGTGATGAAAAGTCTTTGCCCAGCCCCAAAACGAGAGGTAGATGTAATTTCTCGATGAACCTCTAATTGGTAGGGAAATGAAATCGAAACAGTTGGGAATAACACAGAGTGTCTGAAAATTATCTTTACAATTGCAATTCCAGATACAGCTGAAATCATAAAGATAATATTTGGACACTTTGTACCATCTTCTTCATTAAGATAATCCTGTCATCTCTAACTACTGTTAAATTATCACTGTGCTGGTACCTTTTGCATATCTTCCATTGTTTTTGGATGGAAGCAATATCTGTGTATTGCATTAAAAAGTATTGAATATAAAACAAACCGATGTGACATTACATTGCAAAGCACCTTTGGGAATGCTACCGTACCAGAAAGTTAGATATTTATTACAGAAGAGGAGCTGTATTGTTATGAGAATGGTAGTAGTTTCAAAGAGTTTCAGAGAAACCATGTTTTTAAAAAAATGACATAAAGACTACTGTTTGTACCTTCTAGGTGAGGTTTTACAAGCAGTCACAGACCATGATATTCCTCAGCAACTAGTGGAACGGCTTCAGGAAGAGAAGAGAATAGAGGCTCAAAAAAGAAAGGAGCGACAAGAAGCTCATCTCTACATGCAAGTGCAGGTCAGTTTTGGCAAAGAGCAGCTCTGGGATTTTCTGTTTTCCAAATACATGCCACTTCCTCTGGGCCCTTGGTGATGGCTTTAAAGGTCATCCTATCCTTTCTGTACAAAGTATAGGGTAGTTCATGTTATATGGGTGTGGATTTCTAGAGCTGAGTGGGAATTTGAACTCTGGTCTCCTGGCATCCTAGTCCAGTATTCAAGCTATACACCATTCTGCCTGCCCTGACTTGGTACTGGCACTTAGCATTGGCTTTAATCCCTGTGACAGATTTTAAAAACTAGGTAGCAGAGTATCTTTTTGTAAGATAGAGTATCTTGGCTAAACTCGACTTGTGAACAAATGTTCAATCTCTAGCCAGTCCGTTAACAAAATGAACATCTTCTTTCAGATAGTAACAGAGGACCAGTTTTGTGGCCATCAAGGCAACGACATGTATGATGAAGAAAAAGTAAAATACACTGTGTTCAAAGTCTTGAAAAATTCAACGCTTGCAGAATTTGTTCAGAACCTTTCTCAAACAATGGTATGCTTTCTGTGTGGTGCCACCTTTCTGTTGTGTGCCCTTTACGTGGGGCAGTTTCTTTGTGGTGATTTAGGTGCATTCAGTAATGGCTAAGTTCTTTCCTAGTATATTGTTTTTTCTCTTATTGTAGGGCTTTCCACAAGATCAGATACGGTTGTGGCCCATGCAGGCGCGAAGCAATGGGACAAAACGCCCGGCTATGTTAGACAATGAAGCCGATGGCAATAAAACTGTGAGTATGCTTTAGGGGGGAGTATTAATTCTTTATGCACTCAGCAGTAAAAATGTGCCTGTGAAGTATGTCTTTCCATTTTCAATGTTAATGGCTCAATTTAGGGTCCCCATTTTGGGCCTGCTTAAGTGAAATTTCTCACTGTAGATTTCAGTGAGGTTGCGCTTCCATAAAATGTTAAAACGGACTTTCAGTTTAATTGTATTGTGATTTGGATTCTCCTCCCTTTCCTCCAACCCCAAAATGTGATTAATCCTCTTGTATCCTGTCAGAAAGAGGGCAGCCTTCCTAAGAATTCGGTAGAAAGAAGTGCAGTGTTACGGGTTGTCTTATATAGAGAGGTGGGTGAGATTGCTGTTCTCCTGCCAGATACAGAAATTTCTTGAAAATGTCTGATTGTGCATCGGGGCAATTTTTGCAGGTCTAGAGTCCCTGTCCTCCCACACGCAACCCATTTTAGCACATAGGAAATGGAAAGCACCCATTGAACAAGGTTTACAAGTAAAAGACACAAAATGTAAAAAGTCTTGCATCCCAGGGCTAGGAGAAAGGCAGTTTGTTGTTAGTAGTGGTGGTAAATGCCAGCCAGTAACACCTGGTAGACTTGTGAACATGAGAGAGGAGGTGGAATATAAACTGAATACTACTTGAAGTAACAAAACTAGCAATAACAACATAAAGTAACACCTAAATATAAACACTGAAAAGCAAACTCTACCCTTTCTTTCCTTTTGCCACCTTTTCAGAAGTAGTTTATTTGATTTCTTTCCACTTGAGAGCTGATAGATGAAGGTGAGAATGAACTAGGTGTTTTTTTTCTGCATGACACAGTCATTCTTGACACTGCCTCCAACGAGCAATTGCAAAAGAGCTCATGGCAACTAGTCTTTGGTCTACAAATGCTCTGTTGCCGTGGTCTCTGCTGCCAGTCTTTTGGATTCCCCTTTTTCCATTAGAAGTTGCAGAGAATTCTTAGAATTATGCCATGGGCAGCTTTACTTTTATCTATTTTATTGTTTGTATGTACAGTGCTGTGTAACTCTACAGCGCTATAGAAATAAATAAATAAAACTACATTTCAGAGTAGCTTGGCCAACAAGTCTGCCATGCTGTTTATCCCAGTGTGATGAACGTTCTCAAGCAAGTGGTGGCTACTTGTGGGGATAGCAAGAGTCTAGTTTTTATCCTTTATTTCATCCCCCTCTCCCATGTATTGCCCAGTGGCATTTCATTCACCCCAAAATATATCTCTCTGGGAGGCAGTTTAGGCTGGTCAGTATGCAACTGAGCAAAAAGTTATGCCAGCACTGCTTACGTTCTGGTCTCGCTGTTGTTGCCATTGTACAACGTGGCCTTCTAGCAATGTTTGGTATTAACAAAATAAAAGCAAGTCTGTTTTAAAGCTCTTCTTTCTTTCTTCAAATGAAGAAGGAGTAATCTGTATTGTAAGGCTTTCTCTCAGCCCCACCACCATCACAGGCATGGCTAGTAAGGGCCCTTTTGGTAGGACCTTCTGGGTAGCAGCAGAAGTCCCATTGACCCACTCCCTGATGGCTTCATGCTGGAAGGCAAAGGGCCTTTTTATTTAGGCAGACATTTGGTTTTTTATTTGTTGTATCAAACAGAGCTTTTAATTGGGGGGGGGGTTGTCTTTCTATATTATTATGTTTTAAATGTGTTTTTAATTGTACTTTGCTTTAAACGATTGTAAGCATCCTTGAATCCCATACTGGGATAAGGTGGGATATTAACTAATGAATTAGTGTGAACTTGTTTGGAATTAGCTGAATTATGTGGGTCTCCTTCTTTGCCATACAGATGATTGAACTCAGTGACAATGAAAATCCATGGACAATATTCCTGGAAACAGTAGACCCAGAAATGGCTGCTACAGGGGCAACGTTACCCAAGTTCGACAAAGACCGTAAGCATGCACTGAAAGAGAGTGATGTGGCTCCACAAAACTTTACGGGCAAGGCATTTAGGGATTGGCTTCCCTCAAGCCACAGCTTTGTGTATATTTGGCAAGCCTCTTTTGAAAAGGATGGGAAGGATTCACAAGGCCTGCTCAGTGTGATATTGGGAGTCATATTCAGATGAGAAGATGTATAGAAAAAATACCTTGTTTCTGAACTATTTTAGATGATGTAATGCTCTTCTTGAAGATGTATGATCCAAAGACACGGAGTTTGAATTACTGTGGACATATCTACACACCTATATCCTGTAAAATACGTAAGTTCATAAGATCAACATCATTACAGAGTTGTCACAGATAATTTTGTAGGTCTCAATCACATTTTAGCCCAGATCGGCTGGGGTGGCATGCAGTGCTGAATCTGGATTTTGAAAGAGGCAGGGTTTGTGTATTACAAGATTTGTGAAGGGATAAAAGCAAGTACATTAGGAAAAGAGTACACTGTTTTACATGTGCATTAGTCTAGTCCTTCTTTCCTTCCTGCCACCCAAAATTCTGATAATTGGACAGTTTAATTATTTAATTTTGCCATTTATATCAGGATGTAATATTTGGAAAGATTTCTAGGAATCTAAGTCTAGAAACAGTGGTCTGGGGTCAAAACCAGTAATATGTACCTTACTGTAATATATATCTCTGTTCTTTCTTCAAAGGTGACTTGCTGCCAGTTATGTGTGAAAGAGCAGGATTTCCCCAAGAATCTAATCTTATCCTCTATGAGGTATGAATTAATTTTTGTTCCTTAAGGTAGATCTTTCTCTTGATTACTTACGTGTCATGTCTTTTTAGATTGTAAGCCTGAGGGCAAGAAACTGTCTAATAAAAAATAATAATTGTAAGCCGCTCCGATAGCCTTTAGAGCTGAAGAGCAGGGTTGTTGTTGTTGTTATTATTATTATTATTATTATTATTATTATTATTATTATTCTACCATCTGATCATACTTTATTTGGAAAAAATATTTTACATGTTAACAGTTATACATAGCCCAATTGCTTTTATTATGAAGATAGGTTAGATGTATAATGCTATATATTTGACTTACTAAACTAAGATTGTGGGGAGGAAAGAAAAGATATATTTATACGTTAAGGAATATTTGTAATGGAAATAAAGACCTAAAATTAGAAATAGGAGAGAAAAGTTAGATCTCTCTATGAGAGGCATTCATTTAGCCCGAAAGAAAATTGCTTAAGTGATATCAAATAGCATTCCCATGACAAACTCTTTACTGCGAGATACACACAAGGCAGTCCCAAATTAAGCATACCATGGGCATAATTTCTTTCAAATGCAGATGTTAACATCAAACCAGTTCCCACTATTGCAGTCACAATCTGCAGCACCATGAATTTGAATGGATGCAGGCCTTTTCTTTTGAAATAAATTGCTTTGCATGCCTTTGAGGTTCAGTTGGGAGAGAAATATTTGATGAAAGAAATGTTTTTAGAAAGAGAGAAATAAAAACATTCATGGAACTGAATCCATAACAGCTTGAAGAAGCTGGGGGAAGAAGCCTTAATTTGGGGAGGGGGGGATTGGTGTGTTTATAATCTGGACCTGTTGGAATCAATTACCTGTACTTTAACACCATCTTGATAGAAAGTAAAAAAGGTAGAGTCAAAGTGGAATTCATGGATTGTTAAACCATGGAGTGCTGCCGCTTTGCTGTGCTGTGCACTATGAGATTTGCATGGGGAAGGCATAGAAAGTTCCATTCATTCTTGCTTGTGGAATCAGCAACCTCAGTCAAGGACAGCTTCGTCCTATTGCTCACGCGTTCCATGTGGACCGCAGGGATTTTTCTGCCTCTGTAAACTGCTGACTTCATGCATTGTCTGGGACTTCAGTAATTTGGAGAACCTTCAAAATAATTTTTTTTCCCATCCCATACAAAAAAAGACATGTATTTTGAAAGCAGGGAGGACAAGCCTAAAGTTCAGAAAAGACAACTATTCAGGAGGCAATCCTAAACTGAGACCTGGATCTATCTGTCGCTCACACACGTTCTGATTCTGTGATACTTTAAAAGCTAATAAATACATTTGTAATGTTCACGAAATACAAATTGGCTTTGCCCCTGAAAGCTTCTGTTGCATAGTCTTTGTAATGACCATAGCCATGGTCTGTTTACTGGGATACAAAGTAGGATAGTCAAACACAACTGTGTTGTGTTCATTCATGTCATTTCCTGTCATTAGAGCGACCCTCAGGTGAAATTATCATGGGATTTTCTTGGCCAGATTTCTTCAAGGCAGCGGTTGCCACCATTACCTTCCTTCTAACTGCTTTAGGAGTGTGGTTTGCCCAAGGTTTGGCCAAATGGGGGTTCAAACCACACCTAGAGTCCTAGTGCAAATGCCGCAATGGCCCTGTAAATACTTGTCTAAAGGATAACTACATTACTATTTATATATTAGATTGAAAACAAACTATTCCTGTTAAATGGCATGTTCCTTCTGATCTCCTCTCCCCTCCTTTTCCTTTTTTGATTCAGGAAGTTAAACCGAATTTAACGGAGCGAATTCAAGACTATGACGTTTCCCTCGACAAAGCTCTGGATGAACTCATGGATGGGGACATCATTGTGTTTCAAAAGTAAGCAATTTATCTAGGCCTTGTCAAAATCCTTGGCCTGTTTGATAGCTGAAGCTGGGGGTGAGGAATCTGTGGCTCTCCATATGATACCACCTTTGTGTATGCTGGCTGGGGCTGATGGGTGTTGAGTCCTATAGCATCCGGAGGGTCATAACTTCCTCAGCCCCTGGCTTTAAACTCTAGTTGTTACTGTTCATTCATCTGTCACATAGGGCTGGCTAATTTTCATCATGAACTATTGATTTGGGATGCTCTTGCAAACTAAAAGTGTATTTTTTTTCTTTCTTCTCATCTCTCTCTCTCTCTCTCTCTTTTTATTTTTTATTTTTTCCCCTGTCTCTTTCTTACTTACACACACACTGATACAGATCTTATCCTTATGTGTAAGCTGTGTGTTTTTGTTTGGTAACTCCTTTCCTGGCCAAACCTACCTGGAATAATAATAATATTATTATAAATAATAATAATAAAACCTGTACGGCTTGGGTTATTTCCAAAGGCAGCACAAAGGTTTTAAAGACTCCTGTTATCTATTTCACTTTTTTAACATCTCCTTTGTAGTCACCTCACACCTCTGTGTTCTTTTCTTTTTTCAGGGATGACCCCGAGAATGACAACAGTGAACTACCGACAGCAAAAGAGTACTTCAGAGACCTATACCACCGAGTTGATGTCATCTTCTGTGACAAAACTATCCCAAATGATCCTGGTTTTGTTGTCACGTTATCCAACAGGATGAATTATTTTCAGGTACGTCCTCTCTCTTGAAAACAACCGGAGGACATCTAGACTGTTTGGCATCTGCTTTAATAGCTCTGAGTAAAGAATTTTCTAAGCCAGATTGTTCCGCTATGAAGAAGTTCTTACCATTAGGAATTTCCATCTAGTACTTAGCTGAAGTCCCTGCATGCCATTTCTATCTCATTTGTTCTCATCCTGTCCTCAGGAGCAACAGAAAACCAATGTGCTCCATCCTTCTCTGAGTGAAGGCTGTGATCATGTCTCCCTCCTTCATCTTCTTTTCCTTCTTCCAAGGCAGGACGGTCCCCTAAAATAAAACATCCTCCAATTAATTGCTTGAAAACTGCTTCTTTGTTCAGTGATAGAATCCCCAACTGGCTACAGATTCTAGGAGCTATCATTTCAAGAATTGACTTTCCCAAACCCTGTGTATATGTAATTCAGGGGGAGGGGATTCACTTTTCTCTAAGTGCGAAAGTAGTTCCCCTCTAAAACAAACAAACAAAAATGGAAAGTTTTCAACATTTTAAGCTGCTCCTAGCATGGAGTTATGAGGTTGACATACAAAGTCAAAACCACCAATTTTTTGCAAAAATGTGAGTTGCTTTCTTTTCTGATTTTTTAGTTTTTTTCCCCATTTTTATTTCCTAGGTTGCAAAGACAGTTGCCCAAAGGCTTAATACGGATCCTATGCTACTACAGTTTTTCAAATCGCAAGGGTAAGAGACATTCGTCAAAATAAGTCCTTTAGCACCTCCTTAGGTGATGTGAATACAGCGCTAGCAAGTTGTGGCAGGTTGGTTGCTAATACCTGGAAGGCGAGTGAGTCCCCTGATGGTTGATGTGTCCCTGCTTACAAATATTCACCTGAGAACACTGATCTTTACTGCTCTCGCTGCTGAATCAAAGATGGGGCAAGAGGCATTTTGAGACAGCATCAGAAGACAATTCACAGGCTATCAAACTAGAGGGCCTGGTTGAGAAGCAATTCTAATGTGTTCTAATGTCACGAGCTTTTGTAGACTTGGATAGCTTCCTCAGTATCTCATGTAGCCTCCTGAAATTAGAGATATAGCAGTATAGTTAGGATTTCTTAAAAAGTGTCTTTAAGCTGTTTTACCATTCATTTTTGGAAAATGGGAATCTGCGCTGATTATTCCCGATGCATTGAAGAGCGGAGACTCCCCACCAGGTTCAAACCTTGCCGATTGTGGTCACAAAGCTAACTTGGTGTTTTAAATAAAGCTGTGTAGACCAAGTTTTAGAATGAGATTTCTTTCTTAAGTTTTTTCTTGTTCAGTTACAGAGATGGCCCAGGCAACCCTCTTAGGCATAATTATGATGGGACTTTAAGAGATCTCCTGCAGTTCTTCAAGCCTAGGCAACCTAAGAAACTTTACTATCAGCAGGTAAGTGACTTTCTTATCTGTGAAGGGAGGAAGAGCCTTTGATTAGTTTGCAGACTGACTAAATGGAATCTCTCTTTCTCTCCCTGCCCCCAACATCTCTGTAGCTTAAAATGAAAATCACAGACTTTGAAAACAGGAGAAGTTTTAAGTGCATATGGTTAAACAGCCAATTTAGGGAAGAGGTAAGTTGCCTTTAACTTTTAACAGGTCAGTATTCCTCCCTTTGCTCAGGCAGCAATTGCAAAATATTCAGATGCTGACGTGCATTTTGTGCTCCATTAGCTTGTGTTTCTCAATACATTTTGCTTGTTTTGACTGTCTTCCCCTTTCTCCTTGCTCAGGAAATAACACTATATCCAGACAAGCATGGGTGTGTACGAGATTTATTAGATGAATGTAAAAAAGCTGTAGAACTTGCCGAGAGAGGTTCAGGGAAATTAAGGTAAGTGTATGTTGTTTTTTATTTGTTTTTTGTGGGTTGGGGGGGCTTATTTAGATGTATAGTATTTCTGAGGTCCACTAAAAAGAGGTGTAATTTCAGGTTATTCAGTAAGTTGCGAATTAGAAATGTTTTACTATATTTATGAAATATTACGCAATTTATAAGGGAAAAAAGCTGGACTAATAAAGCATTTTAAGACAGAGCTTGAGGAACTTTACCAACTCAGAATTATGGCAACCCTCTCCTAGTGATTTTATTTGTTTGGGGCAGATTTATTATTCTAAGGATGTTTTCCATGGCTTTCCTCTGATGCTGAGAGAATCCCAGAAGCCTTATATTTCACTGATACTTTTACACCATGCTGGCTTTCATAAGATAAGCCGTACTCAAAAGAACGTTACACATGAGTGAAGTTACCTATTTGTTGGGACCGTCTCCTACTCTTGCTTGGCCTGAGAGAGTGAATACTTAGCTTTTATAAAGCCAAATATTTTTACACCGTCTTTTTCTCTTCCCTTGTTAAGGCTGCTAGAAATTGTAAGTTACAAAATAATCGGTGTCCATCAGGAAGATGAATTGTTAGAGTGTTTATCGCCAGCAACAAGTCGGACGTTTCGAATAGAAGTAAGTGGATTGTGTCAGTATTTTGAATGGTCATTTTGTGGTTCCTGGTGAAGTTACTGGGCAAGCCTCATGAAATGTAACAATTCAAAATATATTTAATATATTATAAGTTTGCCTTATAAACTTTCATATATTATAAGATTGTTTTCCAACACACCATTTCTGTTCACATCTTTATGCCTCTAATGTTTGCTCATATATCTTCCTGATGCTGATGCTGTGTTGCTGTCTTTGGATGCAGGAAATCCCTCTGGACCAGGTAGACTTAGATAAGGAAAATGAAATGCTTATTACAGTGGCTCACTTTCAGAAAGAGGTTTTTGGGACATTTGGCACTCCTTTCTTGCTAAGGATACACCAGGTGAGTTCCAATGCACCTGAGAATTGTTGTTGTTATTGCTGCATTCTGTATGTATGTAATCTTGGATTGTTAAGCATGTAATTGCATTAAACAGCCTAATTATTCTTGCTTTTTGTTCCTTTTGAACTTTTGTAGTATATTTCTTAGGGTGTGACCATAGTAAATAATACTGCTGCCGTTACTGATGTTGCTGTTGTTGTTGTAATCTTGGATTATATGAAAAGGATAGTGGCATTTGTCACACATGTCTTCTTATATTCCCTTTTCTGCTTCCCATGATTTGCGTGAACAGCATAAATCAGTAGAACAAGGTCTCACTGTCAGCCTTTAACTTTGTACGTTCACAGCTGTCTTGACAATCATTTTCAACACAACTGACGTTCTCTCCTTTTTCTAGGGCGAACATTTTAGAGAGGTAATGAAGAGGATTCAGGCAGTGCTGGACATCCAGGAGAAGGAATTTGAAAAGGTGAGGCTCTGGAGCAAGGATACCTGTCACATGCAGGAGAACATAGCTTTTGAATTGCCTTCTTTTGAGAGGGCACAAGAGTGGCCTAGCTGTGGGGGGTGGTGGTGGTGTTTGTTTTGCCTTCAGTTTGCCACTCTGAATCAGTGTGTCTCCTGTAGTACTACGAGTAGTACTACTTTTTCTGCCTCCATCCTCTGTCTTCCACTTGAAGCAGCTGCACTCATGTGTATTCCCACATTCTGTGATTAGGAGATGGGATTTCCCAGAGCTTTGCTGCAGTCCTCATTTAGTTGACACAGGTAGCAGCTGCTGGCCCCTGGCATGGACACCTCATGTGCCTGTGTGCCATGTCCCCACCCCAATAACCAGAATGGTTGTGCCACTAAACAGGCCCCCTTTGTAGCCCCAAATGAAGCAGCTACGTCGAACCCTTTAAATGCATAGTAGAGCTGAAGCTAAGGAAAAGGAACTCTCCACAGGTTTCTTATTCTGTGGGGAGAATAAGAAACATTGGGGCGATACAGACCACCCAAAAAGGGCGATCTGGTGCCACCTTTTTTGCTGCAGAGCTTCACCACAGCTGCTAGATGCAGCAGTGAAGCTGCGCAGCAAAAGCTTTGGTGTGCTTACGCATGCCGTCTAAATGCTTTAGAGTGTTGACACGGGCGTCATCACGTGCTAGGGTTCATGAGCGTGTGAATGCTGCATGCGCACAAACCCTAATGGCGCTGCCCAGGCGCCTCATAGGGCCTGTCTATATCAGGCCATTGTGCCCAGGTCCCCCCCCCTCCCATGCATCGATGGTTATATTTGCCCCTTGGGCACTGGTCTGTGCTAGATCAGGGCTGACCAAATCAGCCATTACCTGAAATGCAGCTGTCTTGCCTTGCTTTTGTTAAATACAAGAACATCAGAGAGGGGACCCCAGGTCATACCACAAAAGAGGAGAGGAAATCTTGTTATGTCAGCGATAGTAACAACAGAGCACACACCTCAGTCAAACCTAACAGCAGCAAGGAAGAGGTGTTGGTTAGCAACTAAATGCCAAGAGGCCATTTTCCAGGCTGTGAGATGAAAGAGTCAAAACAAGGAAATGCCAGTTCTGGAGGTTTTGAAATCCTCAGTAATAGTTAGTGATACTTAATTCCTTGATTAATGCACATTTGAGCTTTGGTTCTTTTTTTAAAATGTGTATATATTTCTTTCCTTGAAGTTTAAATTTGCCATTGTAATGATGGGTCGACACCAGTATCTAAATGAAGATGAATATGAAGTGAACTTGAAAGATTTTGAGCCCCAACCCGGTGAGTATCCGTTTTTTAATCTTGGCTTTGTTCTTTGAAACTCAGAGGGATTGGTTTCCAAGGTGGGGGCTTGTTTTGCATGGCCAAAACTTGTTATAGGAAGAACTGCAGGTTTATAATGCTACCCAGCACTTAGATCAAGGGGGAGAACACTTGTTCAGAGGGGTGCCCTGTCCAGATGTTCAGAGGGGTGCGCTGCATCCTCACGTTTTCCATTTTCGACAACCATTGATGGTGGCATACCATTTCTGGTTATATTTCAGGCTCCGTTTTTTGGTGGAGCAGTTGCTCTTTTGGGAAGGTGGGTTTCCAAGGACTGGAAAGGACCCTTGAAGAGGCTGTATGACTCCCATCCTTTCTTCTGATGAATTTGGGCTGGGTTTAGATTCAACCCTTAGCAATTCTCTGAGCGTAGAGTAGGTTCCTCACATCTTACGTCTTATAAGTAAACATGTATGTTCATTCTTTTTTCTGTCTTTCTCTCTCTCTCTCTCCCTTCTAGGCAACATGTCTCATCCAAGGCCATGGCTAGGGCTTGACCATTTCAACAAAGCCCCAAAGAGAAGTCGCTACACATACCTTGAAAAAGCTATTAAAATCCATAACTGACTTACCCTCTCCAGTTTGTTCGAGACGAAAAAAAGGGGCAACAATAAGTGTGTGTGTGTGTGTGTGTGTGCGCGCGCGCGCACCTTTTTAACAACCGTAGGACTTTTGGTACACGTGCACTCAATCAGACGTCTCCAGCAAGAGGATTTGCTGCTGATTTATTAATTTTATTTTGAGGCTGTTCAGTTTGGCTTCTCTGTATCTATTATTGACTGCCCTTTTTTTTGAGCAAAAATGAAGGTGTTTTATAAAAAAAAAAAGCTTTGGGTGCCAATGAGAGTTTTTATGGGAAATTTGAAACGAGGCAAGATGTCGTCAGCCTAACAAGGGAAGGATCGAGTAGAACACTTGACATTGGCAAAAAGATTTGTCTGTAGTACATTGAATGGGACAGCTTGGACTGCCCCCCTGTCCTTCCGCCCGGTCCTTCCTTTCCCCTTCCATCCCTTTCCCCAAATGCGTGGTACCTGCCATCACTGCAGCTAGCTGGCACTATGGGTAGGCTCACGTTCCATTTATTTCCTTCAGTTATATACTTTAAAAATGACATTTTTTTGTGCATTTGTAAATGCAAAGAGAAACTCACATCATCAATAAATAGCAATCTACTTCATTGTGTACACTGTTGGCACTTATTCGGGACATTTTGTTTCGTTTGGGTATCTTCCAATCAGGCGAGGATTTCTCCTTTTTTAAACAAACAAACAAACAAACAAAAATATATTATCATTATTATTATTATTATTATTATTAATTATTTTAAAATAAAAAAAATGGATTTTGAGTCAAAATTGGGTTTTTTCCCCCACCTCACCTTTTGCCAAGAAGGAAGTCAGAAGCCTCAGAGCGGAAGATCCAGCGTCTTCGAATTTTTCTTTTAGAGCCGGCTGAGCATAAAAGCCCTTGGTTATAATAAAGACGAATGAGGATAATACCAGCACCTCAGAAAATTTGCTTCATGATGAGTTTAGCTAAGCTGAAGGAAAGAAAAGAAAAAACAAAATAGGCCTTTTAGCACTGAAGGCATGTTCACTAGTGTTTAGTAAGCTGTTGACTTTGTAAAAATAAAATAAAATAAAACGGAGCCGGGGGCTTGGGAGGGAGCAGAGAACGAAATTGTATATTTAACAAAGGATGTGTATACAATTGGACACTCGGGGGTTGACTTTTGGGTGGGTCGGGTGGGGAGGCCAGGTCTGCGAGTGAATTTCACAGATGTCAATATTCATATTCATTGTGTGTAGTTTTTATTTCGGTCCCCAGGCGGCTTTTCCGTTTTAGTTTGGAGCGAACGACAGCCCATGTGTCTATATAAGTTTTTATTTTCTTTGGGTGCGGTAAAAACTATAGACCCTGCAGTTTACACTCCCCTTCTTCTTTTTTTTATTTTATTTTTAAAGAAAGATCACATCCTTTATCTTCTTCTCTTCCCCTCAGTACTTTATTTTGTTTCTGTAGCTCCCTGTGCAATGATTCTTCCTGTATATTGCCTTTTTTTGCTGGAAAAAAAATGTTGTATGTTGAATAAAAATTTTCTATAAAATTTTAACTTCAGTGAGTGATGGCCTGGACGTTGAAGAAGACTTCGACTTGCCTTGCAAGCGCGGTTTTCTGAAGTTGTAATTGAGAAAGAGGTTTGTTTTTGTTTTTAATGTGGCCACTAATCTAGTTTTGAAATTGGGCTTTGATTTAGAGACAAGGGTAAGTATCATCTACTAGTCGTATCTGAAGCCATAGACGTTGTTGTATCTGGATAGACAAAAATAAGAATGATACACAGAATTGTGTCTGCGGCATGAAACAGACTGCTATGGAAAACCGTAAAATCCCTTGAACTAGTTTCACATAGAACACTAGATTGTGATGTACATTTTCTGCTGTTTTCCCCCTGTTGCTGTTATTTTTTAATTTTTATTTTTTTGCATTGGCCCAGTGTGAAAAAAGATAAAAAATGATATTAGGTTGAACCCCATCCCTCCAAATATATTTTGTCTCAGCTGGGCACTACTACTTAAACCTTGATTTTGATGGAAATTCAATGCTCTGAAGTTATAATCTGTCAAGATTATAGTGGGGATTTTTACTAAGGAGCTTCACCAAAGCCAAGATGCTTTTCATACCCCATTTTGCAAAGCAGGCTGACTTGCACCGTTTGGATCAGACCACCCTGTTTTGCTCCGATATCCAAATCTCAGAGGTTTGTGTCAGGATATCAGGGTCTTTGCATGTCTCCCCATTTACTCAAATGGGAAAATGAATAAACAGCTTAGCAATTTGTTGTTCTGAGCCAAACCTGAATGACAGTTTCAGTCCTAGCAGCCTTTTGGTGAGTAGGAGGCATCCACCAGATTCCCAAAAATGCAGTGCCAGGGGTTTGTGACAATGAACTTTTAAAGGTTTTTCTTTCTGTTTTTGAAGGATGCTTACAACAACAACTTTTTTCTAGGCAGAATTAGACAAGCAGTGACTTGAGTTTTCCAGGAAAAGTTAGAACTGGAACAGTTGCTCTAAATAATGTTAATGTTTGGTTTAAAGATTATATTCCAAAACAGCCAGTGATTTATATGGAAATTATTTTATTGGAATATTTGTAGTTATGTGTCACTGCATGCCTTCAAGTCGTTTCCGACTAACAGCGACCCTAAGGCAAACCTGTCTCTGGGTTTCCTTGGCAAGGTTTGTTCAGAGAGGGGTTGTGATTGCCTTTCTCTGAGGCTGAGAGAGTGTGACTTGCCCAAGGCTACCCAGAGGATTTCCACGGCCGAGCAGGAATCGAACCCAGGTCTCCAGAGTCATAGTCCAGTTCTCAAACCCCTACAACGCTCTGGCTCTCTGCGCCTGGAGGAACGTAAGCTTAGCAGTGCATTCATTTGTTAGTCGATTCCTCTGAGTGCTAGGGTTTGTTGATGTTTCTCTTTTCATATCATCTCTTTAACCCGTTTAGGATGATTGACTGAAGTACAACAGCCCAGAATATTATGAATAAATAGGAGTGCAGAGAAAGAGGCAGACAAAAAGCAAGGCAACAGCACATCTCCCAAGTTTGCCCTGGATCCTATAAGGATGCAGCAAATTACTTTTTAAAAAGGGTTTACTCAAGCAATTGATAGAACTTAAAAATATAAAATTTGAAAAACATTCCAGCTTCTCCTGTTACCGTTGCTAAAGATGAAACAGCTGCATGCAAGGTGGCCATTGAAAGCTGTCTGTTTCCAGCATTCTTCAGTGGACGATGGTATTATAAGCTTAAGATCTTGAGTCAATCGATCCAAAAATCCTCCCTTTTGTCCAAAATGCATGAAGGAAAGGGCACCTCCAAAACCAGGCTGTGATGTTCTGAGTTGAAATGCTTGGCCTTCTGGTTGCTCTGGCTTCTTGGTTAGGATTGCAGGCTTGTTCTTGAAGTGTGTGCTCAGGTCCATGGCGGTTTGGCCCACGTATGCAGATGACATCCTGTGTGTCTGCATTTATTTGATCACAAAAATCAGATTGCAAGCCTGGAAAATTTGTGGCATGGATAATTTTGCATGGAAAAATGTTGCACCTCTTTGCAAGCACAGTCACCGTTTTCTGGGGCGGGTATTGACCAGTTTCATTCAGACAGGTGTCTCAATGGATATGCAGGAGCATCTTAGTAGGTGTGGGGAGAAATCCATGAGGAATTTAATCATTCCTGTTTTGCAGGCCATTCGTATATTCTAAAGGTGCCCCAGATAAGTAATCTGCAGCATTTTAAACGGAGGATTTGCAACCGTTTGTGGACAAGTTGAGTCTTGACAAAGGTTGATTCTCCCCATCCTAATTTTTCTGTTGCTGCTGGGATGAAAATAGCATTTTTCTTCAAGGTGCCCCTAGTTTATTGGCCTATAAAATCTGAAGAGGATGGCTTGAAGGGTTAGCTGTGATGCACCACAAACTGAAGCTTTTCTACTATTTTGTGCACCGTTGACACTGATGACCACATTGTTCCTTCTTCAACCTTTTCCCAAAAGCTCTGCGATTGGAAGTAAAAGGATTTTCCCTCAGAAAGTTATTCCCTTGTTGGAAGTTATGACAGCCTGTTTTTTCGTTTGATGGAGAACTTTGCTGGAGAAACAGAACCAGAGGTCTCCCCAAAGCAGAGGTAAGTCTGAGCAATTTGATGGATGCTTTGGTTCGCCTGGATAGGAAACCAAACCACTCTGATGCAACCCAATGCTTTGGTCAATGCAAATTCACACCTCTAGCATTGAGAATCCTACATCTGAGGTCCAGTTAGTGACAAAACCATCTGGGAAGGGATCCATCTGCAAACAGACATGCATCTGAAGAAGTAGGCTCAAGTCTACGAAAGCTCAGGCTCCCAAGCTTCTTTGCAAAGGTGCTACAAGACCCCTTTGCGTTCTGATTTTCCAGACTAACTTGGCCATGTCTTAGAAATACAAATAGAGGATGCGTTGTTTGAAGATCATAGATGGGTGACAAGCTGTTAGGTCACGACAAAAGTATGCCAACTCTTCAGGATGGACAACGGTGAGAGGCACAAGGAATGCTACAGATCCCACCACACACAAATTGTTCCTTAATGGAGAAGGGACATTTTTCCATGTCTTAATGGAGCCCCTGGGCCATTTGATACCCAGGAGAGGCCTTTTTTCAAAGCAGAAAGTGCCCCGATGTCACTTTCAGGTTACACCCCTTTTTAAAAACATCTTACCTGCACCTAAAATGGCAAAACAAAGCAAAAATGCCCCCCATTCTGCCCCAGAGGGCATTTATGGGCAAAAAATTTGACCCCTGGAGACACTTAAAACAGCCTTGGGTGCCAAGCATTGCCCACTCTTGCAGATGGAAGGGTTTGGAGTGGCATCTGGAGCTCTCTCTTCAGCAAAGTCCTTGACATAATCTGCAACCAAAAATGCCGTTTTCTGCAATGTACTGTATGTGCAATCGGTAACATGATCATGCAAGCAGATGGGAAGCATGAATGTTTGCATTGGTTTAGAATTTGGCTTTCCAAGATAAATCAGCTTCGTGGGCCCCAAAGGCATGGATTCGAATTAAGTTTTTCATAACGTCGTGAAGGAGACGAAATGTGCGAGATTCTAAAATAGGAGAGGACAAGGTGCAGATCTGAGGCTTTTCTGGCCCTTGAAAAGTCTCCTTAGAATTTCCTTTTTTTCCCCGACCAAAATAAAATGAATCACTTCTGGAGGCGTCCAGGTTAAAACGACAGCAACAACAGGTTATCGAGCTTCCAGGGCTGTTTTAATAAAGGAAAATGCCCATTTTTCAAAACCAGAACTAGACCTCCAGATGCCAAAACAGTGCTGGTATTTCAGCATTGGTGAAAATGAATTTGCTTACTTTGTAGTGTGGCTGCGACTCTAGAAGTAAGAGCAGGGTGCATCTTTCAATATCCTTTTCAGGAACCTTTGCCATTTTTGCTCACTGTCATAGAAGAGCACCTCGGCATCATGCATAATTTAAGGCAACCTGCCTACTGTTCCCATTTGAATTAATTTCTTCCTCGCCTGCTGCGAGCTGGAGCTGAGTCTTTTGAAAACACCTTTTCTTTCCAAACGAACATAAATTCTGGCAACACCTAGCTTTTACCACCCGGATGTCGTGGAGTTTTAAAAGTGTGTGTATTCATTCAGTTACAGTGCATTAAGACATTTTCTGATCGGTTTTTTTGCAGCTAGAATTTTCCTCTAAAGCAGTGGACGTTTAATGCAGCAGTAGCCCAACTTGCCTTTATTCAGTTTGCTGGAAAAACCAGCATCAAACCAGCGTCAAGACCTGAACTAGAAAGAAATGCTGTAATTCTCAAGTATATTCAATTTGTGGTTTGGTCTTTTGCAGGACTGAGAATAATAATAATAGTAATAGTAATAGACCCTTCTCTGTAGCCCTGGAGAGCCACTGTGGGTCATGTAGACAGTCCTAAGCAAGATGGCATCTTCCAACCTTCTTCTCTCCTCCAAAATGGTTCCTTGGATATTTGGGCATGAAAGACAGAACAGTTATTTGGAAATTGCTAAAAGAGATGGACTTGGTATATGTTCAGTTAGCCGCATCTACTGCAGATGCATTGCATCCATTGTTGAGCATTGCGTCAACATCCCATCCAAGTCCCATGTGTTCGGTGGGTCTGTTGGATTTGGGACTGGACCACAACAATTTTGCTAAATATTTCACGAGTTTAGCTGATGTTAAAATACGTTGCTTCTATCTGAAATAAAGCTGACAATCTTGTAAAACTGTGCTGTGTGTTGTGCTGAGGATCTCAAATAGGCTTCCGAAATCAAAAGCTTTGGAGGTCACCACTAGATGGTGGTGTAATAATAATTTCAGCCATTGAGACCATTGGTGGTAGGATGGGTTTTTCGTAAATCCTTCAGACTTGTGGATTTGAGGAGGAGACGTGTTGCTGGCTGGTATAAACACTTCAGCCTGTTCAGGCATTTGGATTGTGTAGTTTTCCCTGTTCAGCATTTGTACCCCATCAATAGTGAACATATACAGAGTTCTTTTAAACATGGGAGAGGGATAAAAGCAATGGGGTAAGGGCTAGAGCATTGGCCTGGAACTTGGGAGACCAAGTTCCTTCTGAGTCTTGAAACTCTCTTGCTTGACCTGGCTCAGCCTGGCCTACCTCAAAGAGTTTTCAGTGGAGGATTTGAACCATGTACTCCCACCTTGAGAAGAAAAGGAAAACTTCCTAGTAATCTTATTAATAGCTTAACATGCTCACAACATGTAATTGTGCATACCAATAAAAGTATTGTTGTTTGGATGATACTGGATTTTCTATATGGCCAACATGGCTACCCCTAGATATTAATCTTATTGTTAGTCTTGACTAGAGTAGACCCTTTGAATCAATGGGTTTTATTGATGTGTTGACCCACTATTCAACAGTCAAGGGAATGTATCTACTCTAGCTGGACAGGATGATGATGATGATTTTTAAAATGGAGTGTGAAGGGGAAGGAGAAAGCTACCTTATTATATAGATCTTAACTCAGTAGTAACACAATAGTTGAGACCCAACGCAGAAATTTACTAGTTCAAAAACTTAGGCCATGAACTCAGACATTGGTGTTAGAGCACATGTCCGCACGCATCTGCACACAAACACAAATTATATTTCCTGTGAAAATCCATCAGTGATACCTTTATTGTCCAACCGAAATGCACAGTATGCTTACTGCAAGCTTTTGAAGCTCCAAGCTTGCATCAAGTTGTGCATTTCGGTTGGCCAATAAAGGCATTGTCAATGGATTTTTGTTTGGATTTGTTAAATGGCCAACACAGCTCCCCCTGCATCTTTTCTATCTTTCGTATGATTTAGAGATGCTCAAACCTGGATCTACATGGCATATTTTCTATACAGATTGCATATACTACTGGTAATAGTGTGTGTGTGGATATGTAAGTGCTGCCTTTCTGGAGTAGAAATGAATTGGGACATAAATTCAATGTTTGGTGATGATGTTTCCAACTTTTCATATTGGATATTTGTGACAATAAGATTTATACATTTATACATGCAAAATAATATACAATGGGACCTCTACATTTGCTGGGGTTATGGATACAGGACTCCCATGAAAGTGGAAAAACTGAAAATAAACACTTTTTTAAAAAAAATCTGAAAGAACACCTTTCTAGGAATTTCTAGGTTCTCCAGTGCAACTCTATGGTCAATATCCACAGACTTTGACCAACAAATGCCCAAAAAGGTGTTTTCCCTTGAAAACTCTAGCTCCTTCACTGGGACTCTATGGTCAACTTCTGCACCGGATTTGCACCGGAGGACTTAGAGATTCCTAGAGAGAACATACAAATAAAATAAAACCCGTGAATAATCAAATCTGCAAAAGCCAAAGTTGCAATTGTGGAGGGCTGACTATATATTTTCTAAGAGGAGGGGGCAGTTAAACAGCATCTGGATCTAGGAGATTTAGCAAGAAATAGCAAAAAAAGAAGCAGTCACACAAATTCACTTTTCCTTTTTTCCTTTTTTCCTTTTTTTTTTCTTTTGCAAACAAATCTGTTTTGAGAAAGCTTGTTCAAGGCATGTGTCATCTAAACGCCATGCCTTCAAGCCAACCTGAAAGCACCTCTTTTTGCCTGTCTGTCTAGCCCCTCTGTGTATAGTTGGAGATCTCTTCTACAGACCAGTAGGTAAGAAGAGATGTCTACAAGCCCTTTGTCAATCCTTGGGGCCTATTCTACGCTGACATATCTCCCAAACCACCTGATTCAGAAGATTTACCCGATTCATGCAACCCACCAGACCCCAAAATGCTCCTCTCCAAGCTTCTGAAACCCCTCCAAAATGCTGAAAGACCCTCGCTACTTGAAACCGCCAGCATCATTGGGCAGAAGCAATCTTACACCCTATTTGTTGCCGTTGTGTGCCTATTGGGGTTCTTTTCTGGCGCAACAAACTACAAATCCCAAGATTCCATAGGATGGAGCCATGACAATTGAAGCGGCGTGAAACTGCATTAATTTCTGCAGTCTGGCAGCAGCCTCGGTCCAACATGGAAGTCCATACAGGTTCTACGTCAGTGACATTACTGGTTCAAAATTGGGGCAGGATCCCGACCAAGAAACCACACGACGAGACCGAAAACCACACGGGTTTGGACGTGAGAAGGATGCAAGGTGTGGAAGAGAAATGCAAGGATGAGAAGTTAAACCCTCAAGCCGCTTGAATCAAACGCCAAGAAAGGTCCAACCAAGAAGGTCCAAGTAGATGTGGTCCATTCTGTCCTTGCATTATTCTGGTGGTTTAAGTGGCCAAAGGACCACAACTGAAGGCCACGAGGCGAGACAGCAAAGAAGTAAAGATTGGGATGGGATGGAGGAATCCATGGAAGAAAGGAAATTTGGGTTGCTCCTGCTTGGTTTTTCCTCTTCTGAGTTGCTTGGAGGTGCTTCTCCTCCTGGGGCCTATAGCCTCTTGTATCGGTAGATGTGGTACCGGCAATGAGGACAGTAATGGTCAACGTCCTTACAGCAATTGGTCATGAAGGGTAGGAGGCAACAGCCGAGGCAGCAGCTGTAGCAAAAGGAAAGAGGACAAGGAAGACTTGAGTCGGATCTCCTTTCTGCTTAATGGGGCAGTGCCAGCCCAATGTGAACACGGCAGACTTGGCATCAGGGAAGTTGGCGAGAAGTGCGTGCATTAGGGAGGGTTGGGGATATAATGGTAATAATTATTGTATTTTATGGATATTTTTAATGTTGGTGCTTTGATCTGGAGAAGCGGGATATAAATTATTATTATTATTATTATTGGAAGGAAGGAAGGAAGGAATATTGTAGGAAAAAGGGTGCAAGAGTGGCTCCCCAAAAGATGGCAATTTTAATGGATTCACAAGTGAGTCCTTAGCATGCAATTCTAAGCATTAAATCCTTCAAGAATTAAAAATACTGCCCAACTCTCCCAGTTCTGACCAAAAGGATGGGTTTAATGGCTCTGGTTCACATTTGAAATAGTATTCCTTAAAGAAACCAACAACCCTTAATTGTAGTTAACTGCTTTTTATTACCTGGGGTACGAATATAAACTTTTCTTTTAAAATTCACTTTTTTATTATTAATTTTTATTAGATTAAAAACTGATCTTTGTACATTGAAAGCAAATGATACGATGATATAAAAATATTATATAGACTTATCAATATAAAGTGCAAAATTAACTATCAATCTCATTATTTTCAGTCTTCCAGCCTAGACATAAATCTTTGTATTTTATTACACTAAAAAGGAAAAAATTCTCCTCTATTTGTTTTTTTGCATTCCATTTTCATACCTTTTGAATCTAGTATTAAATCTTGAATATTCTCTTCTTTTTTACTCAAAAGAAAAATCGATTGAGGACTTTTGGTTATAACGTTTCTCCTTTTAACATTAACTTGTGTAGCTCTGGACCTGCCCAGCCTCCATTTCCACTGTTGCTCTCAATGATTAAAATACTCCTTTTAATATGATTAAAATACTTATTTGAATCAAATAGGCTGCAGTCCAGCCACTTGTGATTTAGAAGAATTTGGGCTTTTTGCTGGATGTGTGCTTAAAACTCCGCTGAAGAAGGATGTGCAGTTTATACCAGATTATCTGCAAGAATGCATATTATTGAACTTTGCGTGGGTTCTCATATTATTCAACTTTGCATGGGTCTGCATGGCTGTGCATTTTCAGCAGAGGGAGGATGAATAGGTGCAAATTTGAACAGGAAAGTGATGACTGTTAAACGGAAGTGCACATTTGCAAAAAAAAAAAAAAATCAGCAATTTCTGGAACATACTTCAAGTGTAGACTAGCCCAGTGTCTATTTTAGATGTGCCAACACCCAGGTTGGAAGGAACCCTCCCAACGTGGCTCTTGGAAATCAGCCTGTCCTCCAGAGGACACCATGATCTTGTGGGTCGGCTGGGGAGATGATGGCATAGAAAAGAAAGTGCTCACCCCATCATGCACATCCCGGTGCAGACGGCGTACGTCAGGGATCCCACCCGGTAGACCACCTCGGTAGTGATGATCTGGCGGCAGCAAGGGCAAATCGTCGACGCTGGCTTGCTTGAGAAGATCCCGGCAACCACAACCGGTGGGTTGTTAGTCATGCAAACTAAGGGAGTAGAAGTGGAGGTGAGAGTCTCTCCCATAACCCTTCGACTTGACGTTGTTGTTGTTGAGTTCAAAGATATAGCCGTGTTAGTCTGTAGAATCAGTACGTAGAGAGATCTCGTAGCACCTTTGAGACTCACTGAACTTCTCAAACGTATTGCAAGATCTCTACATACTGTTGTTGTTGTGCACCTTTAAGTCATTCCTGACTTATGCCAACCCTAAAACAGACCTATTGTGGGGTTTTCTTTATGGGCAAGACCTATTATAAAGGTTTTTTGTGGGTTTTCCAGGCTCTGTGGCCTTGTTCTAGAAGAGTTTCTTCCTCACGTTACACCAGCATCTGTGGCTGGCATCTTCATCTCTGAAGATGCCATCTGAAGATGCCGGCCACAGATGCTGGCGAAACGTCAGGAAGAAACTCTTCTAGAACATGGCCACAGAGCCCGAAAAACCCACAAAAAACTATGGATGCTGGCCATGAAAATCTTCGACATCACAAGACCTATTACCTTTGCAAATAACCCATTCTTGGGTGACAACTTCTGGAAATTATTTTAAACCAACACAATGGTATGTTCTGGGGAAATTGCTATAGAACAATGTGGATGGATGGGGTTGTTTTGGCCCAGCTCCAGGAGAACTTTAAGGAATAGCTCCTCCATCCCAAAGGGCCCACATTTATTTCTTTGACCCCACATACCCCCCAAAACATCATTAGGGGTGTTGGTAGACAGTTTTGCCACCTTTTCAACCCTCTCTAGTGCATTTTAGGCCCAGGAGAGGTCTTTTCCCTCCACAGGTAGCAACCTAAAGCTGCCCAACGCAGCACTTAGGAGGCATCGGGAGGCCACAGATTCGGCTCTGAAGACCACGTGTCTTCCATGAACTGCACTTTCTCCACCTGCTTCCATGAAACCATTGCAAAATACCCAGTGCTAGGTTAGACGGAGCATGAGTCTGCAAGCTATAAGGCATCCCGATAAAAGATAATATATAATTGCATCCGTGCAATACACGGATCGGCTCTGAGGTCATGGATATGAAAATCTCTGGCGCGTACCTGGTCCCACTCGGTCACAGGGAACATCTTGACAGGAATATGGAGGGGGAGATGGACACTCCCCACAACAGCCATCTGAACCAAGAGAGAAGAAAAACAGGGAGGTTAGAGGAAAAAATAATTATAGGGTTGCAGTTTTAGCCGAGGCCTAAAGCAAACTGTGCGTTTCTAGCTTATTTTTAACCCCCAAAATGATATCTTGCAGGTGTTGGATATGTGCAAGACTAGTTATTGCAGAAGAGTAAACCTAAATAGTGTATGTTTTGGACTGGTCATGCTTCTTGGAAGCGCATGGAAGCCACCACTGTGCCCTGCACAATATGAATAAACCTCCAAATCATACCATTCGATTGCAACTATTAGGAGTCACTTATGGAAGCTCATATCTTTCCTCCCAAACTTTCTGTGCCTATTGATGAGATGAATGATGGACGTAATATGCGGATGACCATGCATCTACACTGTAGTAATAATGCAGCTTGACACCACTTTAAAGGCTGTAGCTCCATCCTTTGGAATCCTGAGATTTGTAATTTTGCAGTTCTTTAGGCTTTGCTACCCAAAGGTGCTGGAGTCTCACAAAACTACAGCTTCCTGGATTCTTAATCCAGTTAAAGTGGTGTCAAACTTCATTATTTCTCCAGTAACAAACATAAGCATTCCTGGTTAATCTAGAGCACACCCAAGCTTTGGTTCTCCAGATGTTTTGGATTTCAACTCCTGGAAACCCAAACCAGCTGGGCCAACAGAAAAGAATTGTAGGAGCTGAGATCCAAAATATCTGGAGGACTAAAGTTTGGGAACCACTGACCTAGAGTCACATAATCTTGCAAAGGGATCTTGTAGCACCTAAGTGGGAGAACGGAGTTTGTAGCATAAGTTTTTCTTAGTCTGCAAAGTGCGACAAGATCCACTTTAAGTAATGCAATCCGGATTAACACAGCTATCCCTCCAAGTGATCCAAACGTGTGTGTGTGTCCCCCGATTTTTCCATTGGGAGGCATTCACACAGCTACGTACCTGTTGGAGTGTAAGGCTCTCCTGAACAAGGCTGCGGTAAGTAAGAATCCGGTGTATATTTTTCTGGGCCGTAGGATTGCGGTGGGTAGGATTGCGGTGGGTAGGATGATGGATAACTAGGTGCATATGGTTCTGGACGGGGTTCAAGGGTGGTCATTGGAATGGAGACCTCTTTCCTTGACTGTTGCTCCATCTTTCCGGTCAGTCTGCAAAATGATATACATAGCAAAGGTAAGGAAGCAGCCACGAGCAAGTCCTTTTGCTGCATGAAAAAGAGAGAGACTATAGACCCCGTTCTTTTACTCTCTCTGCACCACAATCTGCAAGTGGCAAATATTCAGCTGGTTTATAAAACAATAATCTAGAATGCATTCTTTGAAAAATTCTGAAAGAGTAGTTGTAAAGCTAAGCTAAACCAATGTGATACTGTACTTGTGACTTCAGGAGACCAGGGTTCAAATCCTTGCCTGCCCATGGAAGCCCTCTTGGGCAAGTCACTCTCTCTCAGTCTTGGGAAGGCAATGGCAAAGTCAATCTTATCAAGCAAAACCCATCAGAGGTTCGCATTGGGGTCGCCACAAGTCAGAAATGACTTGAAGGTGCACGACAACAACATCAGCTTGAAAAGGTTGTGGAAACTTGAATTATAGATGCGGCAATCCCAGGGAGAGCGAAAAGATTACGGACCTTCTGGGAAAGGAGAACAACCACAGGGTTTCCAATTCCAAATTGAGGGGCAAAACATCTGAATGAAATTGCCAATAGCACAATTGCAAAAAGTGGCACATGCCACATTTGTCCAATGATGCCTGATGCCCAGATTTTGGGGCAAGATTCAGATGTCTGATGGTCCACAACTCCAGTTGGTCCTACCTGATAGACTGAGAAACGGATCATAATAAATGACAAACTCTTATGTTGCTTCAATGGCACAATAGTTCAAGCTGCAGCACCGTCGCTGCCTCTGGTGTAACAAAGGGCCAGACAAGCCAATATCAATATCCTTTGCGCCATTTAAAAGAAACATGAAAAGCGTATGTTTGTCGTACTGCGTGCTTTTTCTAAGCTCTGTATCTTGCATTTGGCGTGCTTTGTTCTACGTTTGCTCCCGAAGAAGGCAAACATGGTGTCAGTTGGCAAGTTTATCATGAACTGGAGTCTCTTATCCAAGTTTAATTGCCTCCTATGATTTAATGGTTTCCACGTGCCGGTGATATCAGAATTAATCCACGCAGATGAAGGAGATAGAAACCTTTCCCTAATTATTGGCCTTGACTGAGCTTTGCGACAGCCTTTCTGTGCGCTTGCTCACCCACCCTGATTTGCATCGGTGTCGAACTACTCCGTGTGCAAATCATCCTAGTTTACTCATTCTTAGTTCGGCTGAAAGAATTTGGAGGTGGGTGGGTGGATGGGTGTGGATCACTCGCTCGGCTGCTAAAACGTCCAGATTTTTCCTAAATGAGGTGTTTGGTCTACGCATTCCCATGACCAATGCTGTAAGATCTTAGGATCAGGATTTGAGTCCCAAAATTTGAGCCGTACGTATTACATACAGTGCACCATCTCAGATGGGCTACATCGGGGGTAGTTTTCACGCAGGTTTGACAAAGGAGAACAAGGCACAATAAAATGCAGGGCCTTCACGGAAAAATACAAATAAAAGCTACGAACATTCATAGAAATATAAATGCATATCGCTTCTCAGCTTTTGGGCTAAGATCAAGTGCAGAAATATAAATGTGTGCATCTTAGTTGTGCTCAGAATGGAGGACCTTTGGGAATGCCTCCTGGACAGGTGGCTGAAATGTAGGACAGGTCCTGGAAAAGGAGGAACTCTGGTCACCCTGTTTCCGCATCAACGCATCCACTCTGTTTTTTCGTCCAAACTTTGTGTTAAACAACTATCAAACTATTGCTGAACGTATGGAGGCAGGTTACAAATCAAGACCTTGGATACTTCCTTTAAAGGTTGGAATAATGTTCAAAGTTATAGTGGGGTCCCCACATTCGCTGGGGATAGGGGTGCATGATTCCTGTGAAAGTGGGGGGAAATGCAAATAAAAACCGACTATTTTATTTTTATCAAAGACAACACCTTTCTAGGAATCTCTAGGGCCTCCAGTGCAATTCTGTGGTCAACATCTGCTGGAAGTTGACCATAGATTTGTGCTGAAGGACCTACAAATGCCTAGAAACAGTATCGTGACAAAAAGGGAGGCCTGGGACTCCAGTATTGTGCATTTTCTTTCTTTCTCCTGTTTGAATTTTAACCCCTGATGAAGAAGGCAATGGAGCTTTGAAAGCATGCATTACGTATTTGTGCCTTTCCGTTGTCCCCATAAAGGTACAGTGGTCCCCCGGGTTACGAAAGTAATCCGTTCCGGATTACTTTTCGTAACCCGTAAATCGCTGTATCCCGGGGGACCGCTTTATTTGATGGACCGTGCGGCCAATTTAAAGGGGCCACGTGGTTTTTCTTATTCGGATCCCGGGGTTTTATTCGCATCCCGGGGGCTTTTTTTCGCCCCCGGCTCTTTCGGCTCCCGGGGATTTCGTTCCCCGGGGGACCACTGTATTGCTGTTTTGTAGATTTCAGATGCACATAGCCCAAAGGTGATTTTTGTATGTAATATTTTGTGCACGAAACAAAATTTGTGTGCACACTGAACCACCAGAAAGCAAAGGTGTCACACTCTCAGACAATTTTGGAATTCCAGATTAGGGAGACTCGACCCATACTAGATCCTTGCAGGGCTGCATAAGAATATTAATATATAATTGTTTGGGATGATGATGCACACTCCAAAAAAGGCCAAGGGAGTGTCCCCAACAGCTGAAGACTTAATCCTTTCAGATGGGCATGAGATACGGCAAGGATCATATGGGTATCAATGCTGCCTAAGCCAGGCTCTTGGGTGCCTCCTTTGTTAGGGAAATAGGCAAATGGTTTAGGACAATGTGTGGTTGGTGCTCATCTTTGACAAGAGTTGGGCTTCCTGAGCCTGAGCATGGAAACCATGCGTGTCCACCTCCGCAACCCTTGCAAATAAACAACGAATTATAGGAGGGCACCGTTAGAGTGGAATATGCTTCCTAACCTACATTGGCATCACCCAGGTTGCATGGTCTCTCCAAACAAGGTCTTGACTTAAGTCTTGGACAATCACAAAGAAGCCAGGCTATGTCCTAGAAAATTTCAACCAAATCATAGGTTGCATCCGCACTGCAGCAATAATCCGGTTCGATGCCGCTTTAACTGCCATGGTTCAATGCTGTGGAATTCTGTTGGGGCACCAGAACAAAGCCTTCGTAATGGATGAATCCAGCCCCAGGGGTTTTGTAAAGCTGTGGGCATTCCTTTCTAGAAATAAACCAGACCTATTTCAATGGGACTCGCTCAGGAGTATGGAAGACGTGGGCTAACATTGCTTCCTGTTTTGCCTCCCAATATAGCTTTCATGAAAAAGAAAAGCACACAATAGTGTTTTGTTTTTGTTTTTTTGGTGTGTTTTTGGGGGGCTATGAGGCTACGTTCTAAAAGAGTTTATTCCTGACCTTCCACCAGCAACTGTGGTTGGCATCTTCAGAGAATACTGCCGGTGAAAAGTCAGGAAGAAACTCTTCTAGAACATGGCCTCATAGCCTGAAAAACTATGGTCTTGGCCATGAAAGCCTTCGACTTCACCAAGGCACACAAGTTCACAGTGTTTGTCAGAGAGGCAGGAGAACATCATTAGACCCTGGACTGAGATGAGCAAGGAAAGCAGTTCAATGAGAATATATTGAATAACTATCTGGATCAATAGCTGTTGATCACAAGAGATCAGAGGTGGACAATTGTGGAAGGGTTGGTGGCCATTTCCCACCCACATGGGCCACGCAGTCCATCTTGGTGTGCCAGGTTCCTGGATTTTGCCCAGACATGACTATTCTGAAAAGTTTTTGTGGGGATGTTAGGGAGCTGTTTGGAATAAGGGATGCCAAAAGACATCTTAATGTGGTTTGGGAATAATTTGGGGGAAATTTTCAGCCAATTTCCCTCAATTTTGGGTCTCAGGAGGAGAGCTTTGGAGGCCATCAAATATGGTCCCATGAGCCCAATGAGGTTCATGGGTTGCATTTTGCGATGTATGGATGCTCCAAAGGTCCCGGGGAGAGCTTTGGAGGCCATCAGATACGGTCCATGAGCCAAATGAGGCCCATGGATGCAATTGCCTTTTCACCATCCTGATACAGATACTGAGCCATTCCTGTCCAAATGGGCATTGGAAATTCAGCTAGACAAAATATTACCTGCTCATTATCCAATCCATGTTCCAAAGGCAAAAAGCCTTAAATCTTCTCTCATGAGCCTCTGGAAGTCACTCTATGTGTGCTGGCTGAGAAGCAATGCATCGGTCAGCAGATACAAACCATTCCTCTTCTCTTTCTAAGGACGCCTCTGGGACCTTCAAGGCTAGCAAGTTGGATTTGGCACAAATGAATTTTGCTGGACTTTGCTTCTGCACTGCACACTAAAACATTTCATGCAGCTCTTTACTTTCCGGCATGTTACCCAAAGCATGGGGGGGGGGGGGGACTTTTGGAAGGAAAGGACTACAACGCCCAGAATCCCTGGAGGCTTCTGGAGACATGATGAACATCTTTATATAGGCTGGGCATTTTTCTTTTTGGCACTGGGGGCTCGGAGAAGGGAGGCAAGGGGCTTATTCTGGAGATCAGGAGGGCCATATGAAGCTCTCACACCTGCGCTAGGTTATCTCAAACTTCTGAGATAAAAAACAAGACCATATCAATCCACAACACTACTACTACTAATAATAAATAAATAAATAAATAAATAAATAAATTGTTATGGTATCAGAAGACAGAACACATCATGAGAGATGTGAGCATCTCTGGCATCCCAGACTCTCATCCCATTCCTGAAGTCCCTTGTAGTGCGCTGAGCCTCGACTGCCAGAAAAATGGGTTTTAGAGTCCTTGTTAGCATCATGGATGCTAACATACAAAGCATACATAGCATACCGCATACATATAACATACATAGCATATAAAAAGCATTGAGCCACATGCTGAACACCAAAAGTTTCACAAAAAGCATTCTGCCACCAGTCTAATCGAAACGTTAATTTGAAACAGCTAAAACATATGAATAGATATTGCATATTTTATTTTAAATTAAAAAAAAAAAGGTCAGCATGCCCTTTGCATATCCTTCTACCCCAACCACTTAAAGACGTGGTGGTTCCCAAACTTTGCTCCTATGGATATTTTTTGAAGATATGGATCGCTCCCCATGCTAAAACAAATCAGTTTGTCTTAAAGGTGCTGCTAGATTCCTCTCCCTGCATCCTTTTAATTCTTTTTCCGCTTTGACGGACTGTTTGAAATCTCCTTGCCTTTGTCTCCATACATAGGAAGCTTCATATCAACACCAAGGTAATGTCTGTACCTCTGTGGACCAGGATCAGATGCAACCGCTCATTCTTTCCTGAAATCTTGGCTCACTCCATCATCAGGTTGGATCCTGTGATATCCCAAAGATCAGACAGGAGCATGTTCTTTTCTAGGAGTTTTTCCTCTTGGAGTCCAGGTATGGAGAGAAGGTTTATCCCAGTTGGAAGGGCAGGAAGAAAAGCTCTGCAAGGAGGGAGGAGAGATGGAGCAATTTAATCACCCCCAGGTTGGCCAAGTGCTCCATCCACCTTCCCATCTCTGGATTGTCGCAAACATCCAAAGCAGGAATGCAGAGGAACCAGTCTGCAGGGAGGGATGGGACGGTGCTAATTTGTCCTGTGCCAAATAGTTGGTTTTGTGTTCCTTCCGATAGGGAAGTTAATTGGAGATCATCCTGGAGCATCTCTTTACGTTTTCTACGGAAGCTTTTTTTTTTTGTTTCCGTATAAAAGGCTTTAGGCGGCATCAACGCAGACGTCCATCCACGGCCTGCTTACTTCCAGGGAAATTTCTTCTGTTTCCTAAATTCAGTGGAACCTCCAAAGCAACCCAGAATTATGAAAAGGGAATGGAATTGGTTTTAATGATGCGCGAGGTTGACATTTATGCAGTTGTGGAAGAGGCTGGCTGCTTCTTATAGTCGTGCTGTTTTTGACTTTTATTGTTTCAAGAAACAAATAATTTACTGCTGTCCCAAGTTCGCTTCCACTTTGCAGGGATGTATGTCTGTTTGGGAATTTTGGGAAGCGTATGAGAGGCACCCTTGGAAGTTGCCCATCTTTGCTTTGCCAGTGGATACTTTACTTGTTATTTGTCATTTGCATGTCTTGGGAACATTGCAGACATAAAAAGCAAATTCTAACTCTTGCAAACCAACTTTTCCCTACAATTCTGATTGCATTCACATTGCAGGAATAATCTGGTTTGACACCACTTTACCTGCCATGGCTCAATGCTGTTGAATTCTGGCAACTGCAGTTTGTTGCAGCATCCGAGCAAAGAATTCCATAGCACTCAGCCATGGCAGTTAAAGGGATGTCAAACTGGATTATTCTTGCAGTGTGGATGAAGCTTCAGTTACATCTTTCTGCTTCCTGAGTGTTGACTAAATGAATACAAGTCCCTAGGACCAGATGAACTACATCCAAGGGTATTAAAAGAACTGGCAAATGTAATATCGGAACCATTGGTAATAATCTGTGAGAACTCCTAAAGAACATGAGAAGTCCCAGCAGACTGGAGGAGGGCAAACGTTGTCCCCAAGTTCAAAAAGGGGGAAAAAGAGGATCCCAACAATTATCGTCCAGTTAGTCTGACATCAATACCAGGAAAGATTCTGGAGCAGATCATTAAGCAGAGAGTCTGTGAACATTTAGAAGGGAATGCCATAATCACAAAAAGCTAACATGGGTTTCAGAGAAACAAGTCTTGCCAGACAAATCTGATCTCTTTTTTTTGATAAAATTACCAGCTTGGTAGATGAAGGGAATGCTGTGGATATAGTATACCTCGATTTCAGTAAGGCCTTTGACAAGGTTCCCCATGACATTCTTGCAAACAAGCTTGCAAAATGTGGGATAGACAAGTTAACTGTTACATGGATTTGTAATTGGTTGAGTGGCCGAACTCAAAGGGTGCTCAACAATGGCTCCTTTTCATCCTGGAGAGAAGTGACCAGTGGGGTCCCACAGGGTTCTGTCCTGGGCCCAGTTTGCTATTCAACATCTTTATTAATTTATTCTGCTTTGGTCAGGCCCCACCTGGAATACTGTGTCCAGTTCTGGGCACCACATTTCAAAAAAGATGTGGAGAAACTGGAGCATGTCCAAAGGAGGGCAACTAAGATGGTGAAGGGTCTGGAAACCATGAAGCCCTATGAGGAATGCCTTAGGGAACTGGGAATGTTTAGCCTGGAGAAGAGAAGGTTAAGAGGTGATATGATAGCCCTGTTTAAATATTTGAAGGGATGTCATATTGAGGAGGGAGCAAGCTTGTTTTCTGCTGCTGCAGAGACTAGAACGCGGAACAATGGATGCAAACTGCAGGAAAAGAGATTCCACCTCAACATTAGGAGGAACTTCCTGACAGTAAGGGCTGTTCAACAGTGGAACACACTCCCTCGGAGTGTAGTGGAGTCTCCTTCCTTAGGGGTCTTTAAGCAGAGGCTGGATGGCCACCTGTCAGGGATGCTTTGACTTGGAGTTCCTGCATGGCAGGGGGTTGGACTGGATGGCCCTTGTGGTCTCTTCCAACTCTATGATTCAATGATTCTATGACCCTTGTAGGACATCTAGAACTTACTGCTGACCAGCAGGAAAATGTATTTTATTTTATTTTATTTCACTTGTGTGCCGCCTTTCTCCCAAGGCAACCCACAGATTTAAAAAAAAAATTAGAAATCTGTTTACAATCTGGTTTATGGCTGGATCTTCCAGCCACCTCCGATGTGTTTATATCTCATGCAACAAAAACATTTTATAGGAGGGTCAGACTCAAAACTCTCACCCACATGTTGCAGGATGTGTGTTGAACATTGTGGGTTGGGTTGTTGGTTTATTACAGGTTTACAAAGTGGAGTGCCCTTTTAATTGAAGTAGGGGACTTTTTAAAAAAGGGGTTTATCCAATTTAGAAGATAGCTCAAGACTCATCCTTCTCCTTGGACACACCTCTTCTCTTTCGGATAAACATGGTTCCAACCTGAGCTCACCGGGATATAAAGGTGGATTGCTTTTTGGAGAGCTGAAACGTCATTGCATTTCCAGTTTGGGCCCAAGGGTCTTGCCAAAAAAGGAGTTTGAATAGATTTGTAATCACTATTCATCTTGTCGGTCGGTCAAAGACTTGTTGCTTAATCAATTAGTTGGTGACTTGACTTCTATCATCATTAGCGATCAATGGAGGTGAGGATTTAATTAAACGATACTTTAATGTTCAAAGGAAACAAAGGCACTCCTGTGTGTCAAGCTTGGGAAAGTGACTTTGGGGATTTTAACTCTACAAAGCCTCATAGATAAGACGCGGTTCAGAGCTCAGAATAACATCTGAGCCTGGAAAAGTTACTTCCCCCCCCCCCCGAACTTCAACTGCCCCCCAAAAACCTAGTCTCCATGCCGGCTGGAGTAATTCTAGAAACTCTCATCCTCCCGAAATAACTTTTACAAGCTCTGCACAATTGTTTCTTGTTCCAGAATTTCAGCCACAACTTTCCGAACATTAATCCTGCCCAAACCGAGGGTGTTGTTGTTGTATGCCTTCAAGTCATTTCCAACATACGGCAACCCTAAAGTAAACCTGCCATGGGGTTTTCTGGGACCGAGAGGGAGTGACTCACCCAAGGTCCACTTGGCGGGGTTTCATGGCTGATCGGGGATTTGAACCCCGGACGGCCAACTTTCTGACCATTAAACCCACCCAAATTGAAGGAATGATTTGCCCGAACACAGTGTGGATCATTTGGGCCCTTCTCTTTCTCCAACCCCACTTGCCTTTCTTGAACATCGCCGTTGGGACCAACCCAGCCTTCGGACTTGAGTAATAAGAAGCCATCGTAAAGCTTGGAAGCCACATCAAGCAGACTTAATTGGGTGGCAATTATTAGCAATTATGTATTGCTTTTTTTATTTTCGAACCCAGGGACAACTGTGCTTTGTTGGGTCTCATCTGGCTGGAAACTTTCCATAAGTGTTTGCACAAGAAGTTTGAAAGGATGTGGAGGATTTCCGCAGCTGGAACATCTGAATTTGTGCAACGATGGGAGACCAATCTAGACAAGAAGCTGGACCATCGGTAGTCAGATGGTCCACACTTTGAGTCTTTTCACGTGAAACTCTAAGTGTTTCAAAACTGGGATTCTCCAGTTAGGTCCCATTTCTAACCTGGCAACCTACAAAGTGCTCTGCACAACTACTATTGGGATCCAGTGGATCCTGGGCCTGATTCCCACTACCTTTTAAACTGGATCGCAAATTGGTTTGAATTGACTCAAATGACCCTGGTTCCCACTTGAATCAATTCGCTGAAGCAATTCGGGGGGGGGGGGGGACCATGCGCTAGAGCCATTTAACCCACGTCTTGTTGACACTGATTTTTTTCCACGCCTTTTTGGATAAATCCATTCTGCGAAAGTGTGAACCAGGTGCGGATCAGAATCAATTTAAATTTGCCCTTTGGCCAGCTGGACCGGGTCGATTCATTCACCAACGTGAACCACAAGTGGGTTATTTTATTTTGTTTTGCAGCCAGAAAATGCGATTGGGGCAAATGTAGTGTGATCCATGCGCCAATGTCAAATCGATCCATCGATTCGGATTGCACACCGATTCATTTGTAAGTCGGAATGAGGTCCAAGGTGCTAGACCCTACGTTCAAAATAGGTTCAGCTCTCCAAACAGGTCTAATAACAAGCTTTTTTGGACTATTTTAGACCCAACATGAGTAGCATAGAGCTGGTATACATACTTAAAGCAGAAATGTCTGGACGAAAGGGCTTCACTGTCATACAACCCGCAGCTGGAAGCATGTGGGCCATGTTTTATATAATCAAGTCACGGCATAGTTATTAACACAATAAAAATGCCACGGTGTACGTGGCACATTCCTCTCCAGGTTTGATGCTTCCTGCTGGACTGTGTGGGTGGACTGGGCAGAGACAGGAATGCTCCTCAGCAAGGCACAGATCTAGACTTGGGGTGTGTCCGCACTGTGGACTTCATTGCACTTTGAGACCACTTTAACTGCCGTGACGCAAGCCTTTTGGTGGAGACTTCCAAGTCCTTCCAAGTCCTTCCTCAAACGGCAAATCCCAGGATCTATAGGACAGAACCAGGGCAGTCGAAGTGATTTCGTACTGCTATAAGGGTGCAGTGCGGATACATCTCGAGTTGCTTCCATACATTGTTATTACAGCCATACAATTCTGCGATGAAACATGCCGAAGCCGCATCCCATTGCAGAAGAGGTTCTTTGGATTGAAAAAGGATCCAACCTTGGTATAAACATAGAAAAAGAACTGATAATATAACCATATCACTTTCCTTTTAATACTTCTAAATTTTCCACAGTTTTTTAATGTATGGTATCCATTGCATAGAACAGAAAATAGTTCAACCATCATCGAATCCAGAAGTAAGCAATTTATTGAATTTACATTGTAAATAGACATAAAACATTTCCCCAGTTTGTTTCCTTTGAGGGTGTACATTAAATTATTCGTTTGCACAATGTGTAACAACTTCCCCATGATAAATTATTATTATTATTATTATTTTCTTATATCCCACTTTTCTCCCAAAATAGGGACTCAAGGCAGCAAACAAGTATAAAACAATGCACTTTAAAAACAGTACAACAATATTAAAATATATAAATATAAGATTTAAAATGTAAAACAACAATTTAAAATATTATAAAGAAAAAAGAAAAAAAAGGGTTCAAAATTGGAAGGAATATGTTAGCTGGGTTAAACAACAGTTTATGAGAGCCAGAGTGGTAGGAGTTTATCACACGAAGGAAATCCGGAGTTTGTTTAGTGAATATCCTGCAAAAATCACGTAATTACGCGAAATGATTTCACACGACGTCACATAAAACCCACCATTAAAATGGTCACAAAGAAGCGGTAACATGCATCATTTTACTTTCGGGATTTCAGTGACAATGCATTTCCGATGTCGCTTTATTTGTGCAATTGTGTGTGATGATCATTGGCACAACTACTCGCCATTTTGGCTTTATTTGCGGGATGCTTCAAATGTGCTTTAATCTCTCTTTAATGCCGAAATTATCCCCAGTGTGATGGATTCTGTATAGTGATTTTGAGTGTTGGACTATGATTCTGGAGACCAGGGTTCGGATCCATGAAAACCCACTGGGTGACTGTGGGCAAGTCACACTCTCTCAGCCTCAGAGGAAGGCAAGGGCAAACCTTCCTCTGCACGAATCTTATCCCTGTTGTGAATGGGATGCAACGGAAAATGCATGCAATGCTAACAATATGGCAGAAGGATCTTTTAATAGACTAGAAAGCTGGGCCAATGCTAACAAGATGAAATTCAACACAGAGAAATGTAAGGTTCTGCACTTAGGGAGGAAAAATGAAATGCACAGATATAGGATGGGGGACACCTGGCTGAATGAAACTACATGTGAAAGGGATCTAGGAGTCCAAGTAGACCATAAGCTGAACATGAGTCAACAGTGTGATGCGGCAGCTAAAAAAGCCAATGCAATTTTAGGCTGCATCAATAGAAGTATAGTGTCTAGATCAAGGGAAGTAATAGTGCCACTCTATTCTGCTTTGGTCAGGCCCCACCTGGAATAATACTGTGTCCAGTTCTGGGCCCCACAATTCAAGAAGGATGTGGAGAAACTGGAGCGGGTCCAAAGGAGGGCAACTAAGATGGTGAAGGGTCTGGAAACCATGCCCTATGAGGAACGCCTTAGGGAGCTGGGGATGTTTAGCCTTGAGAAGAGAAGGTTAAGAGGTGATATGATCGCCCTGTTCAAATATTTGAAGGGATGTCATATTGAGGAGGGAGCAAGCTTGTTTTCTGCTGCTGCAGAGACTAGAACGCGGAACAATGGATACAAATTGCAGGAAAAGAGATTCCACCTCAACATTAGGAGGAACTTCCTGACAGTAAGGGCTGTTCGACAGTGGAACACACTCCCTCGGAGCGTAGTGGAGTCTCCTTCCTTGGAGGTCTTTTAGCAGAGGCTGGATGGCCATCTGTCAGGGATGCTTTGACTGGGAGTTCCTGCATGGCAGAAGGGGGTTGGACTGGATGGCCCTTTTTGGGATCTCTTCCAACTCTATGATTCTATGCATCGAGTGCTTTGCAATGCGATCTCTTTGCTCATTTCATCGCCAGCAGAGAGGACAGAGATTTAAATGAAAGGTGTGAACCAGTCCGTTCTGCTGGGGCGGGTGACACATCACCTGAGACGTGTGTGATGACACTTGTTGTTTTCCTTTGCGTGGACACAGAGCTTCAGTCTTTTGCATTCTGCGATGGAACACAGTCTCCTTTGTGAGTCACCTCTGATTCGGAGCATCAGGTGCTATCAAACCTGTTTCTCCAAACCGAAGATGGGACAGTTGGGCAATTTGTTGCGTTTCTTTCCCATTCCTTCCTTGGGCTCCATTGAGGACGAAATTGCTGCATCAATTCTTTGTCATCTTGTTCCAGAGAGAAAGAAGGAAAGAGAAACAACCCTGCAAAAATCTTTCCTGGAGGGATTATCTGAAACTAACCCTGGATCTGTCTAGTCTTGGCAATTGAAGACTTGCTATTCATTCTATAAACAACAATCTTCATCCTTTTCCTAATAAAAATCAGGGAAGATGTATCATACAGAATGGCAGGCATCCTGTTCGGTGTTTATGATATTGGAGTTTATCACACTGGGGCTAATTTTGACATTGAACAGAGATTAAAGCACATTTAAAGCATCCCGCAAATAAAGCAAAAATGGCGAGTAATTGTGCAAATGATTATCACGTGCGAATAAAGTGAATATCGGAAATGCATTTTCACTGAAATCCCAAAAGTAAAAAGATGGGTGTTACTGCTTCTTTATGACCACTTTAATGGCAGGTTTTGACGCAAAACTATTTTTGCGCAATAAGTATCCCTGTGCTAGAATTGTCTAGACCCTTTCAAAAACATTAATATTTATATGAAGTTGGGATGAACTGTGTATTTGTTTCTGAAAACCTTTGTGTATCTACTTTTGTTGCAAGCTGCTTTTATACTGTGTCGTAAATTGAATTTTTCTGGGATATTCATGGGATAAACTCCCGATCTCCTTCGTGGGATAAACTCCATTGTAAACTGGATTTGCAATATCTTAAGCTGGACTTGCAATATCTTCACTGCTGGGAATTTGTGTTTATGTTTATGATGCCAAGTGTGACCCCAAAAACCTATCTTTGGAGCCCAGGAAGGTGAGATTCAAGGCTGCATCAACAGGAGTTTAGTGTCTAGATCGAGGGCCAGACTCACCTGGAATAATATTGTGTCCAGTTCTGGGCACCACAATTCAGAAAGGACGTTGAGAAGCTGGAACTGTGTCCAGAGGAGGAGGACCAAAATGGCCAAGGGTCTGGAAACCATGAATCCCTATGAGGAGCGACTTTGGGAACTTGGGGATGTTTAGGTTGGAGAAAGTGAAGTTGCTTTTGGTTCGTGTTCTGGCCTCAGGAGCAGCAGAAAACAAACTGGCTCCATCTTCTAAATGACATCCCTTCAGGAATTTAAAGATGGCTATCATGTTGTCTCTCCGTCGTCTCTTCTCCAGGCTAAGCATGTTCACCTCTCTAAGCTGCTCCTCATAAGGATTAGGCTCCAAATCTTTCACCGTTTTGGTTACCTTCTTCTGAATAAACTACCCAAGGTGTGAAGATGTGTGCAGGAATTTGGCTGATCAATGGGTCTACTCCAGTTGGGCCTCACCAACAGAATTGTGCCCTACATGTCTATTCAAAGGAAGGATTTGTTCTCCACATCAGAGCCAGCATGGCATGGTTTCAATGTTGGACTACGGCTCTGGAGAGCAGGGACTTTATCAGACACATTATTCCCGTTATGGGCACTGGAAAGGGACACTTGGGGCTGCGCGAGACCAAGAAAAAACGGGTTTTACTGCACACCGACATGTCCTCAAAATGGCCCCATTCCAGCGCCCAGCACCAGGCCATTTCCATTCAGTGCTGAGGCGCATCCTTTGCATTGAATGGAAGACTTCCAACTTGCCGGAATGGGGCCATTTTGAGGACATTTCGGTGTGTGGTAAAATCCATTTTTTTCTCGGTTTCGCGTGGCCCCATGCGTCCCCTTCCAATGCCCATAACGGGGGGAAATGTGTCTGATAAAGTCCCAGGGTTCGATTCCCCACTTGGCTATGGAAACCCAATGAGCAAGCCACACGCAGGGAAAGGCCATGGCAAACCTCCTCTGCACAAATCTTGCCAAGAAAACCCCAGGATAGGTTCACTTCACAGTCACCATAAGTCGGAAACAACTTGAAGGAACATGGGGCAACGACCGAGAGTAAAAGAGCAAACAAGTCACCCTTTTGCAGCCTCCGAGGACAGCAATAGCACACCTTTCGGAACCAATCTTTGCCAAGAAAGCTCCACGAACGGTTCACCTCGGGGTCACCAGAAGTCAGAAACGACTCCGAGGCACACGACAAGAACAACAATTTGTTCTGCACACACCCCATCACACGCCGCTGATTTATGGGCAGAATAGATTCATTTGCCTCTCCACAAAATGAAGGCAGGAAGGTACCTATTAAGCAAATGCAAAACTTAAGATGCACCAGGAAGAATCGCGGCGTCATTTTGCATAATGTAGGAGAAGGTAGAAGTGGCTACTCCGCAACACACACCGATGCAACAGTATGGTAACACAAAAGTTGCATTGAGGTTTCCTTCCAGCTGTCCTGTAGATTTGTCCCAGATGGAGAATGAATCACTAGCAACCCTCCTCCTTTTTTAGCATGGAGATGAGTGCTTTCCCACATAATGGTAGCCTCGGTTGTGAAACCAAACCACACAAACCGGAAAAGAGGGCCCTGCCCTGCATTTCCTTAAGAAACTTGCAAATGACTTGTTTAAAAATGTCTTTATTTATTACAGTCCATCTGCATATCTCCTGCCCTGTTTATCGGGGGAATCTCTGAGATAAAATCCGCGTAACCGAATTCAAAGAGGAGGAATAATCTAAAGCCATCGTCTAGAATGCAGTCAAAACAAAGTGACAAAGAAGACAACTAAAAAGGAACACAATTTTATGCTATCAGAGTGACCAGATGAGGATGAAATTGATAGCCCCCTTCCCAAAAAAGCTTTCATAAAATTGCCGTGTTATTATTTGGCGATGGGGAAAATATCCCTCCAGATATTTAAAGAGGGCCATCGTGTCAGATGGGAGGAATTTTTCTCTATTTCGAATGGAGCCAATTCGAATTCACGTGAATTCGCTAGTTTAGCGAATTCACGTGAATTCTCATTGCTTTCGGAATGCATTCAGAATGACTTCCCATTATCCAAAAATGACCCCCCCATTGCCCGAAACTATGTGAGATGCTTTAATTCGCAATAAAATAAAACCCACGATTGCGTTCAGAATGACTTCCCTTTTGCCCGAAATTGCGTGAGATGCTTTAATTCATAATAACGTGAAACCCCAGGATTGTGTTCGGATTGCCGTTGGATTATACTTCCAATTTCCGACGTCTGATAAGGTCCACAGTCTTTGCTCCTCCAAGCTAAACATATCCATTTCCCTAAATTATTTCTCTTAAGTCTGGATGGTTTCAAGACCTTTGGCCATCTTGGTTGCCCTCTTCCGAAAACGGTTCATCTTGTCCGTAGCTTTCTTGAACTTGCCAGAACCATCAAGGTCTGTATATATCGTTTTAAAAATACACTTTAAGGTTTTTAGTGTGTAATGTTTTTAACTTTATACATCTTGTGCAATCCTGGTATTTGTAGTTTGGTGACGTGGTTGACTCGGTCTGCCGCTCCGGTGCCTTGCCAAACTACAAGTCCCATGCTTCTGTAGGGCACATTGATGGCAGTTGAAGCGGTGTCAAAACAGCTTTGTTTCTGCAGCGTGGATTCACCCCAGGACTCCCAAACCCATTCTCACTACGCACTGCTTCGGTTTTATGCTGTTTTGTTGGTAAAAGTAACACCCGACCCAGCCAACCCTCCATCCCATCCCAGTTTGGCCCAGTCTCCCGTGGCTTTGCAAACCGTGTAGCTCCACGTCAAAATGCGTCTCGGCAACGCGCCGCATGGAGAAGTGCCAATTCTACTTAAGGGATTAAAAAGCATCAAGCCACCCGGGCCCAAGGAATGCCAAAGGCATCAAATGTTCCCGGCTTGTGGAGGAGGATTTGGCACCTAAATATTTTGGGCGGCTGAAAAGTTGATAGCAAGGCTTATGAGAAGACACCTGACAAGGGCCTTACAATCTCGAGGGTGGCTCCCGCTTTTTCGGCAGAGTCACATTGCTACTACTATTACTACTACTAATAGTAATAATACACAGGACCTTTGGTATCTGCTGGGGTTTGGTTCCAAGATCACTTCATGGATACCAAAATGCTCAGGTCCCGTTATATACAATGGGTTGTTATTATCATTATCATCATCGTCGTCGTCATTATTATTACTACAGTGGGCCCTTGGTATCTGCTGGGTTTGGTTCCAGGATTCCCAATGGATGCCAAATCCATAGACGCTCAAGTCCTATTAAATATAATATAATATAATGGATTGTTATCATCATCATCATCATCATCATCATCATCATCATCATCATCACAGTTGGCCCTTGGTATCCGCTGGGGTTTGGTTCCAGGACCCCCCATGGATACCAAAATCTGTGGATGCTCTACTCCCATTAGATACAATGGGTGGTTGTTGCTATTATTATTATTAATAATAATAATAATAATAACAAGACTAGGAATGGGAAGGACAGGTAGAACTGGACAAGATACTGAAAAGCAAAGACATGCACCTGAACACTAAAGTCAGAATTGTCCATTGTATTCCCCATCATCCCCATGTATGGATGCAAAAGCAGGACAGTGAAGGAAGCAGAAAATAATGAGTAATAATAATAATAATGCCATTTTAGCAGTTTCTCATCAACTTTAGCCGAGGTCCTTAGAAGACCAGAAGCAAAGTTGTGCTGCTTCGCGTTCCAGGATCCGCGTTCCTGTTTACTTTGCACTCTTCGTGCAAGTCCTGTTTACAAACCTGGGCCGTTTACGATAAAGCGAGGACGTGGTTTTTGTAACAGTACAGTGACATCTTTCCCAAAAACTGACGGAGGACGCCTGGCACCGTGACTCAGCCGGGATGGTTGAGTCTCATTGCAAGGATGCCTCCGTCGGGAACGCTGTTGCAGCCGGTGCTTCGGACTTGCAATGACTCAGGCGCCTCTGGGTCACGGCCGTGATTCATTCCCAAATGAGGCACGAGAGGCATGCGACAAAGTATTGGATTTCGCCTCCCAGAATCCCCCGTCGGTCATGGCCTATGTGCCAACTATATAGCCCAAAATCCTATGAGGATGGAAGTATGGAATAACCGTTCGGGGCCACGGACGGTGGAAAACTGGCTAAAAACCCTTCCTTGACATGTTCATATAGCACAAGTTTGCCATCACTCAGGACACGAAATCTGCATTTTTGTTGAGAATTACATTAAAATATAACTATTTTGTGGCCGTGCGCTTTCTGGGTCTTTCTGACTTATGGCAAAGCTATCACTGGGGCCAGATTTATTGCATGATTGCATTAAAATGAGGAGCTGCTCTGAGTCCCAATTTTGGGTGAAAAGTAGAATAATAGTATTCATCGTCATCGTCGTCATCCATATTCATGAATATATCAGCTCTCCATTTTCATGAATTCTTTATCCATGGATTCAACCATCTGCAGATTGAAAATATTCAGTTATATTGCTGATACTGAAATATTGCTGACACTGAAATAATATTGCTAATAATATTGTTAATAGTGAAATATTGCTAATAATTTTGCTGATATTAAAATATTGCTAATATTGAAATATTGCTGATATTGAAGTATTGTTAATAATATTGTTAATATTAAAATGTTGCTAATATTGAAATATTGCTAATAATATGGTTAATACTGAAATATTGCTAATAATATTGCTGACATTGAAATATTGTTGGATTAGAAATACTGCTAATATTGAAATATTGCTGATAATGAAGTATTGTTAATAATATTGTTAATATTAAAATATTGCTAATAATATTGTTAATATTGTTAATATTAAAATATTGCTAATAATATTGTTAATATTGTTAATATTAAAATATTGGTAATAGTTAATATTGTCAATATTAAAATATTGCTAATAATATTGCTAATATTGAAATATTGCTGATATTGAAGTATTGTTAATAATATTGTTAATATTAAAATGTTGCTAATATTGAAATATTGCTAATAATATTGTTAATATTGAAATATTGCTAATAATTTTGCTGATATTGAATTACTGCTAATATTAAAACATTGCTGATATTGCAACAAGTTTCTTTATCTTGCAAAAAGTTGCTTTTTCTAGTTACAATTAAAAAGTCTCTTTTGGAGGCCTGGAGATGAGTTTTTCCCCAAGTTTTGTGTCCTTTTCTGATCAGTCCTAAGCTGGGCCTCCCCCTCAAACAACACAAAGGCCCAAGTTACTTTGACAAGTAACGACTTTGAATTACTTTGGGTTGAAAACCAACAGAGAGAAAAGCAGCCAATAATAATAATACTACAGAGCAAATTACTTCTAAAAATAATAATGGTTGCTTCAAAGAAAAAGGTTAGGAGGCTTTGAATCCTCTTTGAATGTGCAAAAGTTACATTTTTGGGAAGGAAAGTAACTTTTTCAAGCTCAATTCCTTCTGTGCTTTGAGTGGAGGCGAAAGGGAGCCTGAAGTGTCGGTTGTGCATTTCGTGCAAAACTCTTTGGCGCATTTTGTGCTTTGGCACATAGATCGCACACTTTAGAATTTTAGAGGGATGCTAGGCTTTAACTTCCGGGTATGTTTCCCTTTCTGCTTAGAGGCTGAAATAAAGGCGAAATCTTCCCTAAACCAATGGATATAACACCTAGAGATCCATATTTGGACTAAAATGAACCCAGGCTTGAGAGAAAAGGTGTATTTCAAAGCTACTTTTTACGTTTATCAGTGTCCTGAGGCGATGGGTAGCTCTGATAGGATTACATCTATGTTTCTGCCGCGCTGCCGTGTTTGCAACGGGAGCGCTGTCGTAAACATGTGCCTTTTTGCAGCAGTGTGGCACGACGCGGGGACGCTTTACGGCAGAAGCGGCCAGGGAGGCTTGGAAGCCGACCTCCCCAAAATGGCGTCTCCCTTCAGTGGAGTTTTGCAGCTGACAGACCTCGACGACTTCATTGGGCCCTCGCAGGTCGGGAAAGGGGGGTTTGGGGGGATTTTGGGGGGATTTTGGCCCCAGGGAGGCCTTTTTGGGCCCCAAAAACCCCCAGGATTGGGCCCTGGAGGCCTTGGCAGCCATTTTGTCTAAAAACCTTACAAAGTCTTACCAACAGCCCTGCGAGGTAGGCCACTTTGGGGAAAGATGTGCCTCAAAAGGCTGCAGGAATAGCAATGATGATGAAGATGGAGCCTGGGACCATTGTGGCTCTGCCCTATGGCATCCTGGGATTTGTAGTTTTTTTAAAAAAAAATTATAAACATAAAATATGTTAATAATCTATTGTAACATATCTATTATTATATGTTATGTTAACCTCTATTATCAACATAATCTATTTTAATAATAGATATGTTACAATAGATTGTGTTACAAATCCTGGGATTTGTAGTTGTTGTTGTTTTTAATTATTAACAATAAAATAGATTGCATCTTATATTATACATCCCATCCTGTTTTGAACACAACTCATAAACTTTATATTTTTTCTTTTTAAGTTACTATTTTTAACGTTACTCTATAGTTCCTTTATTTTATTTCACCTCTTAGTCAGGATTATATTTAATAAACCGGGTATTACAACAATTCATATTTTTTATTGTATTTAAAACATACTATTTTTCCCAGAGTCATAATAATAATAATAATAATAATATAATAATAATATAATAATAATTAATAATAATAATAATAACAATATAATAATAATAATTATTATTATTATTTCTAACCTGCCCCTCTGAACGAGCAATCGGGGCGGGATACAACAATTAAAAACATATATAATAATAATAATAATAATTTTATTTATATTTCCCGCCTCTCCCCCTGGATTGAGGCGGGATTCCAACAGCATAAAATACAAATCCATTACAATGTATTACAGTTAAAAACGTACTGTTCGATATACTACAATTAAAACATTCTTAATAAAGAGCATTCCATATCTGTCATCAGTTAGGGTCTCCAATTATCAATTTAAAATCATCAGAGGAGGTCATTATGTAATAAATAAATTGACCACCACCACCCCTTTAAAACAGAGAGATCTGCCATTACACCAGTCTCAGTTCCTTTGACGTTTTCACTTGTGTTGTTTTATAGTTATTGTTTCTAGAAAGTATGCCTCCTGCAGGTTTTTATTTATTTATCTGAATTAATCTGATTATCCTGTACAGCACTGGGCAAATTTATATAATAATAATAATAATTATTATTATTATTATTATTATTATTATTTATAGCCCGCTCCTCTGTATCCAATTTATGGTGCTTTATAAATAACTTTTATTATTATTATTATTGTTATTATTATTAAACATTATTTATAAAGCACTGTAAATTGGATACAGAGGAGCAGGCTATAAATAAAATATTATTATTATTATTATTATTATTATTAAACATTATTTATAAAGCACTGTAAATTGGATACAGAGGAGCAGGCTATAAATAAAATATTATTATTATTATTATTATTTGAGCATTGTACTTTGATTCTAGAGACCAGAGTTGGATTTCTGGCTTGGCCATGACACAATTTGGGCAACCCTAGGGAAGCCAGGATAGGATCGCCGTAACTCAGAAACATCTTGAAGGCACAACAACCTTCTTAGCATTAAGAGTTTTATGCCCTTTTCAGGACTTGGTTTTCTCTTCCAGGACTGCATAAAACCCATCCAAGTTGACAAGAAGCCTGGAAAAGCCGCGGCTAAGATCCGCATCGAAGACGACGGGACGTACGTTCAAGTGGATCCGGTAATTCTTTTATTTTCCCTTTTCTCTGTCCAATCGTGTTGCAAGTCCACAAAAGTACAGGAAAAGAGATTCCTCCTTGACATTAGGAGGAACTTCTCGACGGTAAGAGCCGCTTTGGATTGTGGTGGAGTCTCCTTCTTTGGAGGCCTTTAAACAGAGGCTGAATCTGTCAATGGGGATGCTGTGATTGAGAGTTCCTGCATGGCAGAAGAAGGGGATTGGACTGGATGGCCCTTTTTGGGGTCTCTTCCAACTCTAGGATTCTATGGCGGTTGTTGATCAGCAATGACAATAATAATAATAATATAAAATTTATTTCCATCCTGCCCCATCTGCACTCAGGCAATCGGAGTGGCTTACAACATTAAAAATTATACGTACGTATTATATCTCCCAGCCCTAATTGATTCTAATGTTGAATCAAAATAAACGGTGGGAAATACTCTTGAGAAACTTAGTTATACAACGGTGAGATGTTTAGCTTTCTCTGGGATATTTAGTCATACTGTACAGCTGTGAGATATTTAGCCTTCCTCGGGATATTTAGTTGTATTGCAGTGAGAGATTTACTGTGAGATATTGAGTTATATAGCTATGAAATATGTACCCTTCCGTGCGATATTGAGTTATATAGTCAATGAGATATTTACTGTGAGATATAGCCGTGAGATATTTAGCCTTCCCTGAAATATTTAGTTATATAGCTGTGAGATATTTATTTTGGCATACAGCCGTGAGATATTTAGCCTTCTCCGTCAGAAAGCTCTGGTGCCACAGCAAAATGCAAATGCCCCATTTCCATTCCAAGGCAGTTAAAGCAGTGTCCAACTGCATTATTTCTGCAGTACAGATTAGACCTTTGGAGACCGGGGTTTGAATCCTGGCCCGGCCATGGAAAACCATTGGGTGGCCTCAGTCAGGTCCCACTCTCGGAGCCTCAAGAGGAGGGCAAAAGGCAACCCACCTCTGAACAAACCTTGCCAAAAAGACCCATGGTCCAGTTGCCTTAGGGTTGCCATAAGTCGGAAACGACTTGGAGGCACACAACGAGGTCTCCCATTTGAAGAGTTGGCATTAGTCGAAGTTGGCTCGATGGCAAATGAATGAGAACGGAAAGCGGAAGCAACTTCTCCAGGTGCGGAAAGGCTGATCTCACTCCGCTTTTGTTTCTCCCTGCTAGGATGGCCAGTCGCACAAACTCGAAAAGGCCAAAATCACCCTCAACGACTGTTTGGCTTGCAGCGGCTGCGTCACCTCCGCCGAAAGCGTCTTGATCGCCCAGCAGAGCCACGAAGAACTCTTGAAAGTCTTGAACGCCAATAAGGTGAGCGGTGGGTGGTGACGTCTGTGGATAATGGGACAGAAGTCCCGGGCAGAGGGGTACAGGGCCATGGTGCCCGAGGTCTAAACCAGGGTGTGGGAGGTGCAAAGGTGACTGCTGGACCTTGCTTTTCAGCCCAAACAATCCCCCAACGCACCCCAAATCCTCTTTTTAAAATAAAATTTTAGAAATTATTTTTCTACTTTTAATCTGTATTTCTATTGTTTTTGTCTTTGTTTATGGGGGAAGGATAGAGGATAATATAGGGTTGGTTTTGTTTTTTATAATTTGTATACTATATATTTGTATATTTCTGTATTTTATCAAAATGTATTGTAGCCTGCCTTGATCTGTAGGGAGAGGCGGAATATAAATAATAATAATAATAATAAATATTATTATTATTATTATTACTATTATTACTATTATTACTATTATTATTATTATTTTCCCTGCCAGGGAGTGAAAACTTTTTTATTCAGGCAAGACTTCGATTTAAGTTATGTTGCAGCATTTTCTGCAAAGTGGCATACTGAAGAAAGAGAGACACTTTTATTACTAATTGCATTTTGACTGTTTTTAGCCATGTCTTTTTCAAAAATACTTATTGTTCTTCTATGCCTTCAAGTCTTTAGGAGCAACACTAAGGACAGGTATAGATTCATTAAATAGATTAAAAATCATAATTGTGGAACAAAATACATTCTGTACATGATATAAGGAGAGCAATAATCAGTGTATCTACCTCTCCATCTCTTCCTCCTTCCTTTCCAGCAAATGCTAATATTCATGGGATTTTCCCAATATTTTTGTTTCAATTATTTTGAAGACTTCGGGTCCTGCTTCTCAGAAGCTGGTGGTGGTTTCCGTATCTCCACAATCCAGAGCTTCTCTGGCTGCAAGATTTCAACTGACTCCTTTAGACACAGCCAGAAAACTGACTGCCTTCTTTAAAAGATTAGGTAAGTGGTGCCACATTACTATATTGAAAACATGGTTCACCTTAAATGATACCTGCAAGCCATGTGCATAAGGTGTATATGAAACACAATGAATTTCATGTCTGAACTTGGGTCCCATTTCTAAGATATCTGATTATATAGATGCAAATGCGCCAAAATCAAAAATTAAATTAATTTTTTTAAAAAAAAATCCAAAATACTTCTGGTCCCAAGCATTTTGGATAAGGGAGACTCAACCCGTAATCCTTAACTTTATGTTGACTTTTTGCATTACAAACGTTTGTATTATTTACTTATTTATTTACTTATTTCGTTTATATCCCACCTTTCTCCCTGGAGGGGTCCAAGGCATCTCACAGATATTATTGTACTTTGTAGTTTTGCAATATACCCATGTGCCTCTGAGAAGACTATAGAAGGGTTATTGAAAGGCTTGAACTGAGACACACATTGTCTGCGGTGGCAGCACTTACTCAAAGGTGGTGGGGTCCAGTGGTGAGATTAGACAAATAACATCTTGCACAGGAACCACGAGGCTATCTAGAAGGTCCCTGTTTAGCAGCAGGACAAGGGCATGTCCTCGCATTGGTGGCAAGGATGGGATAAGTAGAAGCCCTCACAGAGCTCTCTCCTCCCCGTCTCAATTTGTAGCAGTCTCAGAATGATTTCTTTCAAAATAAGTGTACCCATAGACACCCCTACCCAAAGATTTGGGGACTCTGCATGATGGCAAGCTATGAACAGAGGAACACTCCTGTTGGTACATTATGCACGACTAAGTTTTCCTACAGAACCGGCAGGGTATTCTTGCTTGCCTGAATCCGTGCCTCTCTTTCTGTTCTTCCCCAGGGGTGAATTTTGTCTTCGACACAACTTTCTCCAGAAACTTCAGCCTCTTGGAGAGCCAGCGAGAGTTCGTCCAGCGCTTCCGGAGGCGAACAGAAGACAAAAAGGCTTTGCCCATGTTAGCTGCTGCCTGCCCAGGTAAGGCTCAGGGTTACCTCCATGAAAGGGTGGGGAAGAGAACAAAGATATGACTGATGTATTAATCTGACATTTAAAGTGTTCCTGTCCTCTTCTGAGAAAGGACTCCATTACAATGTCAGGGCTCCTACTTTGGGTGCCAGAGGTCTCAGATTTGGCCTTCTCCAGGTCACTTGGACATGACATGTGTCCTGTAGACCAGATGCCCCCTCTCCTGGTTGTATATTCTATACGATTGTATAACTTGTATATCGTTTGTCTGGAAAAACAAACATTGAAAGTAAACATTTGTGTGCTTTCAGTGACTTGTTGCTTTCTGCCACTCTGTTTCGAGAGCAGACAGACAAAAATCAAAGCAAGCAGATCCTTTACGTACTTACTTTAAAGGGTTTTTAAACATTTATTCTGGGTTGCTGCTAGTGGTGGGGCAGGTGGTTGCTTTTGGGTCCAGGGGAGCAGAAGAGCCTTCAAAATTAGCCCACGGACCCACAAAGTTACCTACTTTTAGGGGAAATAGCTGATGTAGACTCCTAACTGATAGCCACGGTTGCCAGTCTTAACACTGAGTTAGATGGATCAATGGTGTGACTCAGAAAAAGGCTGCTGCCTATGTTTTTCCTGCTACAAGCCGTTGTGCAGGTTTTGATTGAGCACAAGAGGTAAAAAGGAGGTTCATCCCACCCATTGTTGGCTACCATACCTGGGTTCGCAGGCCACATTGATCTTGCTGGCTGCATTCATCTGTAAGCAAAGGACGTCATGGCAAGCCAAACTCTTGAGACAGCATCCTCCACGAAATGACAGGACTGCCTTTGAGGCTGGGGAGATGGATTTGCATTTCCTTTTCATCTCTTTCAGGTTGGATCTGCTACGCCGAAAAAACCCACGGGAGTTTTATCATCCCATACATCAGTACGGCCAAATCGCCACAGCAAGTCATGGGCTCCCTGGTGAAGGATCACTTTGCCAAGCTGCAGGTTCATCTCTTTTGCACTCGGCTATTTCACAAGTACCTCTCCGGAGGCAGTGAGCTGGCTGCTGTTGGGAACAGGAATGGGGAGCAGATCAGGTTTTGTTCAGTTCTGATCCTTCTCTTCCCTCCGTTACAGAACTTGAGCCCTGACCAGATCTACCACGTAACAGTGATGCCTTGTTATGACAAAAAGCTGGAAGCTTCCCGGCCAGACTTCTTTATCCAAGAGCACCAGACCCGGGAGGTCGACTGTGTTATTACAACAGGTGGGTGGTGTTCCTACTTGCTTGTCGCTCTGGAAAGGGTTGAATCGTTGGCCTGTAATGGATCAGCTTCCTTCCTCTTGTCCAGCTGATTTCAAATTCTTTGAGCTGTCATGAAGTCAACTCATTGCCTCCGTTTCCTGTCTTTCAGGAGAAGTCTTAAAGTTGTTGGAGCAGGAGGGGACATCCCTTTCAGAAGTGGATCCTGCCCCTTTGGATAGCATGTAAGATCCAGGGGCCTGATTTGTGTACCTCCACTCTGGCTTCTCCTTTATCTGTTGATATCAAGCTCCCTGGATCTGGGGGCCGTTTCATAGGTACCAGTCCTTTGAAATGGATGTGTACGTGGAGCCTCCTCTGCTCTCCAGAGTTCAGGCTGTTATTTGCTGCAGTCAGGCAAACCGAACACTACTTTTAATAATGCCTTCTCGGCAGATAGTTTCAGATGATTCAAGTGAGCCAGGTCTGACAATTGGGGCAGACCTCCTTTTTGCTTCTGTGGTCTCCCCCAATGGACAGTCACAGCTCTGTGATATCTAGTGGCTTGTCTTATGTTTGTTCTAGCTGTGTAACTTAAATCCTTCTTTCTGTCCCCTCGTAGGTTTAGCAGTCTCTCCGAGGATCAGTTCCTTCTGGGTCATTCTGGAGGTGGCTCCGGAGGCTACCTGGAACACATCTACAAGTACGCAGCAAAGGAACTTTTTGGGGTCCATGTGGAAGAGATTCAGTATAAAACACTGAGGTAAGTGCAACTGAGCAATAGAAGATGCTGTGTACAGTCGAGTGCTTCCCATTCCCGTCCTGCATTTTCACTCCTCCCGGTTTGAGTCTGTTTCTGCATTTGAGGGATTTAGTACCCACCCTACACACACCTAAGGTTGCTGTTTTGTATTAAAGATTCTGCCATCTGGCCTACCTTTCAATTATTTCTCCCTCCCCAGAAACAAGGATTTTCAAGAGGTGACACTGGAGAAGGATGGGGAAAGCCTCTTGCATTTTGCCCTGGCATACGGATTTCGGAACATCCAAAACGTTGTGCAGAAGCTCAAGCGGGGCAAGTCTCCCTATCACTACATCGAGGTGATGGCCTGTCCATCAGGTAAGGGTTTGAACTGGCACCCACTGAGAAAATACCTGAATGCCACTTATGTTGTTCAAGACCTGGCAAAGGGGAAAAAACCTACCCTTTTGAGGGATGATTATATAGCTAAAACAGCCAGCCTTGTTATATCAAAGCGGTGTTTAACAAGCACTTTTTTCACATTCTGCTCTTCTTCGTTTTCCAGGGTGTTTGAACGGAGGAGGCCAGATCAAAGCGGAAGGGGAAACCAGCAAGGATCTGCTCCAGCAAGTGGAGAAGGCATATGAATCAGTCCAACCTGAAGCCCCCGAGACAAACAGAGCTGTGACGGACCTCTATGAGCAGTGGCTGGGCGGCCTTGCTTCAGAACGGACTCGAGAGACCCTCCACACCCAGTACCACGCAGTGGAGAGGGCAAATACAGGGTTCAATATTAAGTGGTGACGATGGACACAGGCGCATCCCTCTGGAAGGCCGAGGTGTACTGTGAGTCAAACCGTGGCCTTCAGAATCCCTTTCACTTCTCAGAAAGAGCTGAGAAAGGACATATTTTTTAAAAATGAGCAAATCAATAGAATATACCAATGAGTGCTTAAGCTCTGGAGAAGAGGTAAATAAAGCTAATTGTGATTTAAAATGGGCAGCGTTAATTTTCCACTGGCCTCCTTTGCCACATCAGAGAGTGGGCTAGTAATAGCTTTTTGCTCTCAGTATTTCCACCTTGTAGGTACACCCATCCCTCCACATTTGCGGCTTTGACTTTTGCAGATTTGATTATTCACAGATTTTATTAATGTGTTCTCTCTAGGAATATCTAAGTCCTCCAGTACAACTCTGTGGCCAACTTTAACCAAAAGTCGTACTGAAAGACCTAGCGAATATGTAGGGACAAGTATAGTGACCTCTGCAATAAACCAAAAAATGGCATACATAGGCAAAAAGTGGACTTACACCTGTATATGCCAGTAACAGAATCCAATGGGGGATATGGGGTATCGTGCGGGGGAATTTGAGGGAGGAATTGAACCCTGGCTATTGCCCACCTGTGCATTACACTCCAACACATTATTTCATTTTTAAAAGCCCCTTTATTCAAAGTGACAGAAAGGAATGGCTGTTATTGGTTTCCCCAATTTTACTCATCTGTATTTACATTTGACACGCACAGCCTTGTCATTCTAACAGTTTGTCCGACACAGCAGCAAGATGTTAACATTGAGAATCAATGCCACACTCAGAAACCCAGAGTCTGAAATCTGGGGACAAAACATTTGGCCCTTCTTTGTGTTTTCCCTTTCCAGCTACCTCCAACCTCCTGACCTGCTAAAAGCAGGAAGGTCCCACAGGCGTTGTGAGCACACACGAAGCAGCAGTGGGGTTGTGTTGCACTAGCTGGGGCTTGTCTCATGTGGACTCTTTTATGTAGCATTTGATGTGGCCAAAGGTTGGTGCCTTAGTGTTTGCTGGATGTCATATTTAGCAGCTGCGCATGTGGAGGAGGCACCTTCCAAACAGGACCAGCCTTGTGTTGTGAAGGCTCTTCAAATGGAGCTGTGGTTACAAGTAATGGTGCCTAGTGGCTGCCACGTCAGTAAGGTGGTAAGTCAGCTGAACTTCAAGGGGCTGAACTAAAATCCCTAAAAAGATTTTGCACCTTGGTTGACATCTTTAATGTTTGCACTAAATCCCGGTTGCAGAGTCAGCACCTGGTTTTCAGAGATCCCTTGTCTCTAAGTGTCTCTGCTCCAAAGTCTCTTTCACAGCAGCACAGAAGAGGTGGTGGAAAGACTAAAGAAATGATCCAGGCATGCCTTTCTGTCCATGAGTTGTACAAGGAGAGTGAGAGGGGGTTCACTTCTTCTCCAGGAATGGATCAAAGAGCCCCCACTCAAAGGCCAGCATGGCTTGTGGGTTCAGCCTTTCCTTTGGCTTCCGGAAGCTGTCCCTGGCCTTGCAGAGGGCAGCAAAGACCTCAATGGGGTCCGTTTTGCCAGTGAACTTCTGGACAGAGTCTTCCCTAGAAGAGTAAACAAAACAGAGGTAAGCAGCTAAGTTGCAGCCTTGGTAGATCTGTTGGCAACAAAAGAGAGGGACGTTTTGGTGGCTGCTCCCAGCCTCTGGAAGCTTCTTATTATCTTTCTGCAATAAGATAAAAGCCTTTTTTATTCCAGCACACCTTTGAGAATTGATTTTGGGCTTGGATAACATGTTGCAATTTTATATGTTGCCTTTTGAATGATTTATATTTTTAATTGGCTTTAAATTGTATGATGGTTCATGCTCATTTTTGTGTGTTGTGAATTTGTTACTAAGTTTGTGAATGTAACTTAAGTTTGTTGAGTTTGTTTATGTTCGAGCATGTACTCACAAGACCCGAAGGAAAGGATTGTAGAGAAATTCCTCTGCCAATGTGGAAGGCACCGTGGGCAAGTCTTCATCGTCCCGTAACTGTAGAGAAGATATAAGGAAGACTGTCCTGAGAAAATGCCTTTTAAAACCCCCGATTTCCCGCCGTGTGACCGGAGTTCTCAGTTATTATTCTGTTGTTGACCTTGCCTGTTGTAGGCAGGCACTCACAGCTACAACTGGAGTCAATCCGGGTCTTTCCCAGTTTAAGTTTTTTTACATTGTTTATTGCAGACACATTGCTGCAACCCAACACTGGAAGTCTCCAGTCCTCTTTCATCATCCTCTCAATGCTGATGTTGCAAACACACACAAATATATACACACACACTAAACACCCTACCGTTAAACAGAGGATGAGCAGAAAATAGGAGGTGGGAAAACCCCTTTTTAAAACGGAGCTTCATTGCCAGAAGCTTTTAAAACTGAGGTATGCCCATATAGGCCGCCTTCTAAAGAGTGAAGGATTCAGCCATGTGAACTGTTTAAAAACTTAACTGTTACTGAAGGCTCCAAGGAGAAGCAAATTCACTCTGGTTTCTTTTTCTTTATTCTTTCCTTCTTTCTTTCTTTCTTTCTGGGTGGGAGTTGTTTTGTTCCGAACCAGAAAAAGAGCAGTCAGAGATAGTCTGGAAGTGTGTTTGTTTTAAATAGCATATTTATCCCATTTTAGCTCAATACAAAAGTTGGAATTCTTGGCCTGAAAAGCACACACACACAAACACTCCAATCTGGGCTATGAACCCTCTGCAAACATCCCAGAGGCAGACTCTTAAGGAAAAGGTTAAAGTTACAAATCCACTGCCTTCTCTTGGAGTCTGATTGAGCAGAGAAGTGGAAGTAGAAAGATTTGATGATTAACGGATTTTATTAATGTTCTTTCTAGGAATATCTAGGTCCTCCAGTACAACTCTGCAGGCAAACTTACTTTGGCCCACGCAAGTCTCTCCTTCACAGTCTCGTTCTCAGGCTCCACTTTCAGAGCAAATTTCAAATTCCGGGCTGTGTACTCATGTCCACAGAATACTTTCTGGAAAGTAGAGGGAAAAGTTTTCAGAAAGGAACAAGGGAGGGCAGATCCTACTGTTATTCCCCACTGCTAGGTCAATGCTTGGGGAAATGGGGTGGGAGACATTCACACAGCTAGTCCATTATTCTTCTCATAACTTGAAAAAGTTACTGTTTTGAATCAGCACTCCCAGAATCATGCTGGCATCCATTGCCTGATGGCATTTTTGACAGGCTGCACACTCACCGTCTCCTTCGGCAGCGTACCCAGGACTTCCGTCAGATTCTTATGCATCTGTTCAGGTGTCCCTTCCAAAATTCGCCCGCAGCCACCCACAAATAAGGTGTCACCTGTACATGGGAAATGGAGAATACCATTGGTGGCATGGTTCCACTCCCACCAGCCCTAGCCAGCACAAAGAGGAAGGGATGGTGAGAACTGTACTCCAACGACTAGCGGGCCACTCAGGTCCCTGAAATGGGACTTCACCTCTGTTTCCAAATGGAAGCCTAAATAATATATTAGTTTCCTTATATGTATGTGGGCCTGAGGCCCACCAATGCACCCCCCCCCCATCCTGCCCAATTTTCTTTTTAAAATTGGCATGATTTGGGGGTAATTTTTTCTCCTCCAAATAATCAGAAAGCCTCAGCCTTTCCACCCTAGAACCCCATACTATCAATAAATACCCAGGTTTTACTCCCCAGCACCTCTCAGAAAACGAAGGTGTTTCAAGAGCGATGGAGGCTCCTCTTTCAAGCAGGGTAGAATTCCATTACAGAGATGTTCTGAGGGGGCTGCTTTCTGATGGAGTCAAAGGGATAGGGCCAAAAATACCACTATATTTTAGAATATGTAGGTATAAAAGCTGGGAAACCACTCAACAGTGATGTCAGGGATAAGGGGACACGACTGTCTGCAGAAACACAGGAGTGCCAGATTCAAGCTCTGGAGAGCCTGAGGTCCTCTGCAGCGAAGCTTTGACATCAACACATTCTTGGAGGTCTTTAAGCAGAGGCTGGATGGCCATCTGTCGGGGATGCTTTGACCGGGAGTTCCTGCATGGCAGGGGGTTGGACTGGATGGCCCTTGGGGTCTCTTCCAACTCTATGATTCTATGAACACAACCATCAAGGTGGCCGCACTTGCACACTTTCCAGACAGACCAAGAGACCTGTGAAGGCTGCAGGAGCATCTGGCGAGTCATCTTCCCACACGAAATAGCAGACGTGTCCTGCGGTGTGGCCTGGCGTCAAGAGGCAGCGCACGTTGATGCTGCCAAACTGTTGGAGAGAAACAAAGATGTGGCAGATCTGGGGATCTATTTGGGGCCACACTACTAAAAATGGCAAAGAAGGAAGAGGAAAAAATGCAGAAGAGGAATTGGGGGGGGGGGGGGGGTTGGGGGGAGGAGTTACTATTCTATCTTAGATATATAGTGCAGAGAAGTCCTGTAACATGTTTAAAATATGGAGTGCTGCTCCTGAAGCTGTCTGTCTAAGTATCTCGCTATTTATTGGTTTATTTAGTATTCTTTCTCCTAATATGGGACCCAAGGTTTCTCAGAAAAAGGGGAGCCAGGAAAGATCAAAAACAGCCTCAGGTGCTGCATGTGATCCCAGGACCACCCTTGGCCCACCTCCACTCCTCTCTTCTTTACCTTCATCTCTTCATTGTGAGTCACCCGGTGTGTTAAGGCGCCAACTCGCTCGTCCCCACCATAAACCTCCAGGCCGGGATATAGCTGTGCCAGTTCTTCATTACCTCGGGCATGATCCCTTGAGAAACATAAGAAGAGGGGATGCGTCTCTGTGAGGAAGAATCCACTTGCACGCTTCTTAGGATTGGAAGAGTCAGTACCCCCCGGTTGAACAAAAGCATCTGTACAGATTTGCAACTTGTAGAAGAGCTGGCAAGGACCGATGCATGAGCGCTCATGTTCATGCCATGCATGCCTCATATCCTTAAGGGATGCAGAATGTAGTAATTGAACATTTACCCATAGGCTTCTAGCAAATAATGAGGGCTCAGATTGTAATATTATGCTACGTGAATGTTATGCTACACTGACATAATTTGGCATGATCATAACTAAGTTCCAAAAACAATGAAAACCTGTCAATGAATTGCAAAGATGCCTGTTTGGACACCAGCAAAAGTACTTTGGTCTGGGAACTGAGTGGATCATGGCCCTGAAATCATTACATTATCACACACCAGATACCTGACTCCCACCTAGTCATTATGCTTTTCCTCAGGCCGATTTGAGCCCAAGACAAAATAATCTTCTCTCCTCATGGGGCAAGGTAAAGAATGCTGGGAGCTGTAGTCCAACTAAAATCCCTATCCCTGGGATAAAATAACAGCAGTGCGTTCACTCACCAGTGGTGATGGGTCGTGAGGATGGCCTTCAGACTTGCGTCTTCCTTCTTAATGATTTCTAATAACTGAAAATGCAGAGAAAAAAAGTCTGATGAAGTGGATGGCAGTCCAAGAAAGATGTTTCTGCCTGCAAGCTACACACTGACCCCAAGGCTTCATTTGAGATGTGATGCTGGCGAAGGGGTCTGCAGATACCATAGACCACTGCAAAGAGAAATAAATGGGTCTTACAGCAAATCAGGCCTGACCTCTCCCTAGAATCCAAGACAACTAAACTGAGGCTGTGGTACTTTGGACATATCAGGAGATGATGTGACCCACTAGAAAAGTCACTAATGCTTGGCAAAGTAGAAGGCGGAAGGAAAAAAGGGAGACTGCCTCACAGGTGAATATAGTCAAATTAAGGAAGCCATGGCTGTCTTGAGTCTGCAAGATACTTATGATACATTTAGCATGGAGAAGAAAAAGACTGAAAAATGGTATGAAAGCCATCTTTAAATATCGGAAGGGATGTCATGTAGAAGATGGGTCCAGGTTGTTTTCTGCTGCTCCAGAGACTAGAATATGAACCAATGGGTTCCAAGGACAATGAAAAAGAGATTCCACCTAACCATTAGGAAAGAATGATTTACCATAAGAGCTATTTCAGAATGGAATGGAGTTCCTCAGAGGACTCTTTTTGGGGGGATAGGGGTATCTTTCAACAGCAGTTCGGTGGACATCTTTCAGGTGTGCTTTAGGTTGGAATAAAGGTACCTTTGAATCCCTTCTTAACTCTATAACCCTCATTTTAAGGGGGTTGGTGTGGTCCCTAATGGTTCCTGGGGGCAAGAAAATGTACTCCCAGACTCCTAGAGCTTGTCTTTGTTGCTCTTTTGAACTGAAAACATTTCCATTCCCATCCTCTAAATTTTTTGGCCCAGGTTTGCAAAACTCCTACAATTCCTGGAGAGTGGATTTAAGCTCCTCTGAGACGCGGGAGAATTTGGAGCCTGAGTTACCCGTTTGGAAACAGCCGCATCCACTGCAATGGCGTGCCGGGTGTTTTCCTCTATGATCAGGTACATGTAGTTATCTTCCAGGACTGAGATCACTTTGACCTTCATGCTGTGTTGATCTGAAGATCATGGAGACAACCTGCTAGAAGGAAAACCAGATTAACTGAGTAAAGGCCAGTGGCAAATAATGGCCATTTCTACGTATACAATCTTGTGGACTTTTTTGGTTGTAGTAGAGGGCCAGAGCGGTGTAGTGGTTTGAGCGATGGACTATGACTCTGGGGACCAGGCCTGGAATCCCGGCTTGGCCATGGAAACCCACCTTGGGCAAGTCACACTCTCTCAGCCTCAGAGGAAGACAATGGCAAAGCCCTTCAGAACAAATCTGGCTGAGAAAGGGTCACCATAAAAGGCTTGAAGGAACACAAGGACACAAAGCATTTAACTCATTCGTCTTGGGGTGTTTCTAATCTAAACTGGCTCTATCAAAGCGGTTTACAACGGGGTGCCCTCCCAAAATTTCCCCACGAGGGCTAGAAGCTAAATCCCTGTTTCAAGTGTCCAGTCAGTTCCTGTTGTGTAAAACAGCCTCTTATTACAGGTTTAGCAGGCAACCCTGGACAATCCTAACCTGTATAATCATGCCAGTATGGGGTAAATGTTGGATGGGACTGGGTTTCGAATCCTCCTCAGCCATCTGGAGGGTGCCGAGTTGCCATCCAATGATGCCTTGAAGGGTGGGTGATATTTATACAAGGCATCACCCCAAGAGAGAGAGAGAGAGAGAGAGAGGCTGATCTTGGGCATCCTTCATCCTTCCTTCCCTGGCAAGCCCAAAGAGCCTCTATCCCCAGCAAAAAAGGGGGGCTTCTGTTGCCCCCCAAAAGGCTGCAGGTCCTTTTGCAGAATCCTTGGAGGGCAATTGTCTGAGGCTGATCTTTGGCCTCCTTCCATGCAAAGGGCCCCTATCCCCTGGAAAAAAGGGGGGCTCCAAAACTGGGGGTCCTTTTTTGCAGAAGGAGGAGAAGGCAAGAATCAGACCCCCCCTCCAATTCCCAACCCAAATGGGGTGGGATTTACTCTCGAGGAGGCTCACCAGAGACAGTGGCAGCATTTCCAAGGCCAAGCAACAGGGGCTAAAAGCAGATAGAAAGAATTGGGGGGGGGGACCCCTGGCCCATTGCAAGGTGGACCCCTTCCAGCTTGTGCAAATTTACAGTGCTATATAAAGCTTAATAATAATAATAATAATAATAATAATAACCACCCCATTTTATATGTCCAAAATCCATCTCCCCTCAAAGCAGTCCTAGGGGCCAAAGGGGACCCCTCAAAAAGCATCATTTCAGGAGGGCCAAAGAGGACCCCCATCTCCCCCCCCACAAAAAGGCTCAGACTTGCCTGGGAAGCTGAGAAGCAGCTTTCAGAGGGAAGGAGGAGGGAGGCTGCTGCTGCTGCTGTGCCTCTGAGCATCTGCAGAGTGCCTTCTTGAGCCTCCTTCCTTCTCCTCCTCAGACCCAGGAGCCTGGCTCCTTCTTCCAGACAGGTCTCTCTCTCTCTCTCTCTCTCTCTTTCTCACCCTTTTTTTTTTTCTCCAAAAAAACACCAAGAGGCTTGTTTTGCATTGTGGGCCAATGGGTTTCCTCTTTTCTTTTCCGGACTACACTTCCCAGAGTCCTTCAGCCATTCTGGAAAGGGAGGGAGGGAGGGAAGGGGGAGCTGGGAGCTGTAGTCTGAGGCTGTCTCTCTTTAAAGGGCTGTTTAAAAAGCACATGTTAAAGGGATAAAGTGATTTTTCCTACATTTCCCTCCACTTCTCCCCATCCTATTCCCACCAAACCATTTCCCCCCTCCATCCCTTGACCAATATATGGACCCCCTTCCAGTACATCCCAGTACAGATTCCACCAATGCATCCCAATCCCAGTAATGCCTCCCTGTTCCTCAATGCAGCATTCCCAGTTCCCTTGACATTCCCATTCCCAACACAGAAGCCCCCATTTCCCCCACATCCAGCCCCAGGATCCAATGCAGGCCCCACTTCTCCCCACACTGTTCCTCCAAATGCAGCCGCCAACTCCAACCTCTGGACCTGGATGAAAGTATTGAAGGCCTAGTTATCAGATTTGCAGATGACACTAAACTAGGAGGAATAGCTAATACCCCAAAGGACAGGATCAAAATTCAATATCACCTGAATAGACTAGAAAGGTGGGCCAATGCTAACAAAATGAAATTCAATGTGGAGAAATGTAAGGTTCTGCACTTAGGGCGGAAAAATGAAATGCACAGATATAGGATGGGGGACACCTGGCTGAATGAAACTACGTGTGAAAGGGATTTAGGAGTCCAAGTAGACCATAAGTTGAACATGAGTCAACAGTGCGATGCAGCAGCTAAAAAGGCCAATGCTATTTTAGGCTGCATCAATAGAAGTATAGTGTCTAGATCAAGGGAAGTAATAGTGCCGCTCTATTCTGCTTTGGTCAGGCTGCTAAGGTGAATAATAAAGCCATTGATAACCAACTGATAACCAATAATCTCTGCTATTAATGATCAATAATGAATAGTTCAGCCATAGTGAGAAATAGAGCCAAAGGAAAAACTTGTCCTTTTGAATCTGGCTTGTAGCCCCCACCTTAGGAGGGAAGAGGGAAGCAAATGCCTGCTAATGGCAACAAGTGTTCCTGATAAGACTAAAGACTGGCTGAATGCCCAGAAAATCAGAAGGCTAAAAGAACAAAAAGTCTCTGTCAGTAGGGCAAACAGATAGATAGAGATATATATAGACAGTGAAATGAGGTGGAAATATATATACAGATGAATGCTAAACTACGCATGCTCAATGAATATTTTGTGGGTTAATAAAAACTGTTTACGCCATTTTAAGGCATTCAGTCAATGAGATGACTTTTGGCTGAAGCTCTGCATGCAGACTGAGACTGTTTGGAATAAAATGAGTCTGATTGGAAATCTTCACAAATGCCTGATTTGCATAATTGGTTGTGAATGGGTTAATTGACCCTTTGTTTTCCTTAACAAGGCCCCACCTGGAATACTGTGTCCAGTTCTGGGCCCCACAATTCAAAAAAGATGTGGAGAAACTGGATCCATGTGTCCAAAGGAGGGCAACTAAAATGGTGAAGGGTCTGGAAACCAGGCCCTATGAGGAATGCCTTAGGGAGCTGGGGATGTTTAGTCTGGAGAAGAGAAGGTGAAGAGGTGATATGATAGCCCTGTTTAAATATTTGAAAGGATGTCACATTGAGGAGGGAGCAAGCTTGTTTTCTGCTGCTGCAGAGACTAGGACACGGAACAATGGATGCAAACTGCAGGAAAAGAGATTCCACCTCAACATTAGGAGGAACTTCCTGACAGTAAGGGCTGTTCAACGGTGGAACACTCTCCCTCGGAGTGTAGTGGAGTCTCCTTCCTTAGGGGTCTTTAAGCAGAGGCTGGATGGCCATCTGTCAATGGGGATGCTTTGATGGAGAGTTCCTGCATGGTTTTGATTAGGATTTCCTGCATGGCAGAATGGGGTTGGGCTGGATGGCCCTGTTTGGGGTCTCTTCCAACTCTATGATTCTCTGATTCATCTCCCAGAAGCCTCAGCCCTCTCGGCTAACAGTCTGGGATTCTGGGAGCTGGAGTCCTCCAAAAGCCTGAGGGAAAACGACAGAGACACCCTTCAACAACCCTTTCCCTTGAAGGTCTTTTGGACTCCATCTCCCAGAAGCCTCGGCGATGGGGCCCTGTTGTCGCTGAGGCCTCTGGGAGATGAAGTCCAAGACCCCTGGAGATCCCTGAGGCAACAACGTCCCCATTCCCCAACAACAACCACTGAGGAACGAAAACGCGACCGCCTCCGACGGGAGCGTGAGGTGAAATGACACTGCGCATGCGCGGGGTTTCCCGCCCTTTTCATTGGAGACGAGGAGGAGGAGGGGGAAGTACATACTCCCGAGACTGCGCATGCGCAGAGGTTCATTTTTTTTCCCTTTTCGCCTCTGGGACGCCGAGACGGCGCATGCGCGGTGTTGCCAGGCACTTTTTGACACAGTGACACCGCGCATGCGCGGAGTTCCACGACGCTTTTAAAAGAGCGCCTCCTCGTGGCAGAACGTAGGAACAGCAACAATAGCGGGCTTTTCTAAAACCCAATTATCCCAGTAGAGAGGGACCCCAGCAACAGTCACTTTTATTACTTTATCACATTTTTATTGCATTATTTTAAACCTTTTTATTATGGAGTTTGTGGAGTTGTTATTGTGACCCGCCTTGGGCCCCTTTTGGGGAGAAAGGCGGCATACAGAGAAAATTATTATTATTAATATTAATAATAATAATAATAATTAATAATTATTATCATTAATATATAATTATATTTAAAATTTATAAATATAATATATAATTATATATTATATCATATAAATATAAATAAATAAATGTAAATATAATATAAATATAAATATTATAATAATATATAATTATATTTATAATTTATAATAATTAATAATAATAATAATAATAATAAAACCTTCAAATATTGGATTGACAAAAAAGTTGGCACAAAACTCAGCTGGGGGAGAGTCCTGTTAATATAATATAATATATTTATATTTATTATATGTATATATGTTAAATTTATATTATATATTAAATTTTATATTAATTTATATTAATACATAATACATAATATTAATAATTAATAAAATATATAATTAATATATAAATATGATATATTAATTAATATAAATTAATTTAAAATGTAATATATAAATTTAATATATATATTAATAATTAATAAAATTATATATAATTAATACATAAATATAATATATTAATTAATATAAATTAATTTAAAATGTAATATGTAATATAAATTTAATATATATAAATGTTATAAATATTATAAATATAAATATATAATATAAATATAAATGTAAGATAATATTTAACCTTTGGACCTTAGTCTAAAAGAGAGATATTGGATAGTTTTTGATGGGATTTTTGGGCTATTCCAGAAGAATTTCGCCGGCATCTTTGGAGAACGCTGCCACAGAAGAAAACGGGGTATATATATATATGCTGTTGGTTGAGAGGAAGCAATTTGCATCTTAATCAGGGTCTGTTTAATTAATTGTAGAAAATTAGAGATGGAAGAGACCCCCCCCAAAGGGCCCTGATCCAGTCCGTCCCCATCCTGCCCTGCAGGAACTCCCCGTCGAAACATCCCTGGGACAAATAGCCATCCAGTGTCTGTTTAGAAACAGCCTCCAAAGAAGGAGGCTCCACTGTTTATTTGTTTGTTTCTTATATTTATTTATGTATCCCACTCTTTCTCCAGGACTGGGACTCCCTATCCTCCGAGGGATTTGTGTCCCACTGTTGAACGGCTCTTTCCGTCAAGAAGTTCCTCCTCCGAACGTTGAGGTGGAATCTCTCTTTCCAGAAAAGAAGCTTGCCCCATCCTCACAGTGACACTCCTTCGAAAATTGATCCGGGGGAAACCATCGAAATCCAAAAATGCCTGGACAACATCAGCAGGAAAGAAGAGACCCTGAAAGTGAACAAAGTTTGGCTGCCAGTCCTGAAAAACACCAAAGTCAAGCCCCAGGGTCAGGAGGGATTCCCAGCAGACAACAGATCATTGGACCTTATCAGACGGGAGGAATTTCTCTTTATTGCGAATGGAGCCAATTCGAATTCATGTGAATTCGCTAGTTTAGCGAATTCCAGTTGCGTTCAGAATGCGTTCAGAATGACTTCCCATTACCCAAAAATGACTTCCCTTTTGCCCGAAATTGTGTGAGATGCTTTAATTCGCAGTAATGTGAAACGCATGATTGCGTTCAGAATGAGTTCCCTTTTGCCCAAAATTGCCTGAGATGCTTTAATTCGTAATAACGCCATGATTGCATTCGAATTGCCATTGGATTATACTTCCAATTTCCGTCGTCTGATAAGGTCCATTAAGTATATTGACATCCTGAGGCCTCGCCATTCAACAACAGAACAATACACAGGTTGACATGTAAATTGCTTCCTCTCAACCAAGGGTCACACAGTAGATATAGATATATACAAACACACACATATACACCTCACTCTTTTCCAAGCCAGCATTCTCTGAAGATGCCAGCCACAGATGCTGGCGAAACATCAGGAATAAACTCTTCCAGAATACAGCCACGTAGCCTAACACATATATGTGTTCAGAAGCCGAGCCCTCCCTCCAGTCCATCCGCCTTGGTCCAGGCCTCAGAGGGAGTGAAGAACTGCTGGATTTGATCCCCTTCCCCACCACTATTCCCTTTTCCTTCTTTGTCATGTCTCTAGATTGTAAGCACGACTTCACAGAATCAAAGAGTTGGAAGAGACCACAAGGGCCATCCAGTCCAACCCCCTTCTGCCATGCAGGAACTCCCAATCAAAGCCTCCCTGACAGATGGCCATCCAGCCTCTGCTTAAAGACCTCCAAGGAAGGAGACTCCAAGGAAGCGTGTTCGATGTCAAACAGCCCTTACTGTCAGGAAGTTTCTCCTAATGTTGAAATGGAATCTTTTCCTGTAACTTGCATCCATTGTTCCGGGTCCTAGTCTCTGGAGCAGCAGAAAACAAGCTCGCTCCCTCCTCAATGTGACATCCCTTCAGATTTTTCACGTTCTAGTCTCTGAAGGCAGGGAACCGTCTAATTAAACGATTGTATGTACAGCGCTGTGTAAGTTTACAGCGCTATATAAATAAAGGTTAATAATTATAATAATATCCAGAAAAACCCACAAAAAGCTATGGATGCCGGCCCGTGAAAGCCTTCCGCTTCACAGATGTCTTGACCTTCTTTATTCTACTTCCACGTTTTAATCAGGACTAATCCATCGTGTGTCGTCCGCAAACTCCACCTCGAAACTGTCCGAGGGTTGGCTATGGGACAGAACTCCACTCAACGGCAGCATTGTCAAAGCTCTCCAGGTAAACTCAAAGGGTTCTTGCCTGTTGCTCCTTCCTCCTTTATCTCTATATTTTCTTTAGAAAGCTTCGGCTGACAGGTGTGAGCGGTTCCTTTGTCCCTGCTTTCAAATAAGCAAACCTCTTGCTGAACTCTGGGGGAGTAAACCTTGACAAGGGCAGCCTTCGTTCGGATACGTTCCATGATTTGGAGCGGACGTGAAGCAAAACGCTTGCCCCAGGAAAGCTAAGATGGGGAAGTACCTGCGCACTGCAGAAATGATGCAGTTTGACACCACTTTCTTATTTTTCCTTCTCAAGAGGAAGGTCCGTTGTCAAACTGGTTTGCGGATCAAGGTGGATTTGGACACCACCGTCAGAGCTTCCTTCAAAAGCTTCAGAATGGGACGCTCCTTTGTCAAGATTTCTCCTCCTTTTTCAGGACAATACACACCTCTAAAGTGTGTTGTTTGGGCAGGACGTCTTCCTTGTTGAGACAAAAGGATGGATGATCCCTTCTTTGTCCCTTTACTCTTCTGTCTAAAAGGCAGGGCAAGTGTACAGGAGTGAACACGCAAAAGCAAAACAGTCCAGATAAAGCCAAAACCAACCTCTCCGCCCCGTTCCTCTTCCCAAGCAAGAAGCAGTTGCCATGCTGGAAGGCGGGGGCTGGAACTTAGATCTTTTTAGCTTTTTCCTTTGGACCCAGAGGCACCAAGGTTTTCCCCTTGCTGTGCACTAAACCCCTAAGTGGTCCTCAGTTCTATTTACGGCGAACAATAGTATCTTGGGTTGTGATTGTGCACCTCTCTTCATAGCATCCTTTCCAGAAATAATTTACAACTGCACCATCACATTGGACCTTATCAGACAGGAGGGATTTCTCTTTATTGCGAATGGAGCCAATTCGAATTCATATGGATTCCCATTGCGTTTGGAATGCGTTCAGAATGACTTCCCATTACCCGAAAATGACCCCCCATTGCCCGAGATGCTTTAATTCACAATAAGATAAAACCCATGATTGCTTTTGGAATGATCCCTTTTGCCCGAAATTGCATGAGATACTTTAATTCGCAATGACGTTAGACCCCAGGATTGCGTTCAGATTTTCATTGGATTATACTTCCAATTTCCAACGTCTGATAAGGTCCATATAGAGATAGAATCATAAATCCTCCAAGATTTGTTACCTACATTTTTAGCTGTAAACTTACGTTTATTTATTTTTTTAAAAAACATTTTGATTGATTAAAAATTCCCACACGGGGGGTGGAAAAAGACATATTTCCACAATACAACATATAAAACCAGCTGTAGGGTAATTGACTATACATATTACAACATTTAAGAATCTTCCAACTGGAAAGTTGAACTTGTTTTATCCTATATTTCTATAACCATTAAATCAACCTATAGGGTTTTTTTTTTCTTGGCTTATAAATCAACCTTATTAACATTCTAATTTGTAGTTTAATTTATTCCTAACCTAATACCCAATTGGACCTGAAATTCTTTTTTAAATATTTAATCTTTCCTAAATTTCTCTAGTGATCTTTTTTGGTAAACATTGGTTCAGCTTATCTGCTTCCATAAAATCATATGCTTTCTGGAGCCAATCTCTTATGCTGGGAATCTCCTTACATTTCCATTTAGCCACCTATACTATTCTAGCCGCTGAAAAGTTAAATAAAAAATAAGTCTACCATGCTCAGATTCTAAAGCTTTTTCCACTTAACAAATATCTTTTTGGGGTCGAAAGGTATCTCCAAGTTCTAAAATTTCTTCGAAAATCTTGTGAACTTTTTTCCAATAATTTTTTTTGCCAATTTGCATTTCCACCCCATAGATGAATAAAGGTGCCCGATTCTGTGTCACACTTCCAACATCTGTCATGATCATTTTTTATAAATTTTAGCCAATTTGTATGGTGTATTACACCAATGATAACTGAATTTTGTAACATTTTTCTTTCATATTACAGCTCAAAATGTATTTTAACCTTTTCGTCCACAACCTCGCCCATCGCTCTGTATCAATATTTTGTCCCAATTCTCTGGCCCAAGCTGCAAACTTATAAATCTGGTCCTTTTTAAATTGTAGATGCAGAGGTGTAACATACCATCAGTTCTCTTCTACCTTTGTGTGTATGGACTTTATCAGACGTCGGAAATTGGAAGTATAATCTAATGGCAATCCGAACACACTCATGGGGTTTCATGTTATTGTGTATTAAAGCATCTCACGCAATTTTGGGCAAAAGGGAAGTCATTCCGAACGCAATCATGGGCTTTACCTTATTGCGAATTAAAGCATCTCACGCAATTTCAGGTAATGAGTGGTCATTTTTGGGTAATGGGAAGTCATTCTGAACGCATTCCGAATGCAATAGGAATTCACGTAAATTTGCTAAACTAGCAAATTCACGTGAATTCAAATTGGCTCCAATTGGCTCCATTTGCAATAAAGAGAAATTCCTCCCATCTGATAAGGTCCTATTTGAAGAACCTAGCCAGAGTAAAAAGAAGGCCCTCCATTCATCCACCCAACTCAGGGAGAGAAGAAACACTGGATTTGACCCCTTCCCTTTTGCCGTTCCCTTCACCTTTTGTGCCGTGTCCTTTTAGATTGCAAGCCTGAGGGCAGGGAACTGTCTCATTTACCATTTGTAAGCCATTCTGAAAGCCTTTTTTGGTGGAAGAGTGGAGTATAAATACTCTAAATAAAATTCCTGAGATTTTTTAAATCCATAAAAATACTATCTTTTATGATGGTGTTGATACAGAATATGGCCCCACTATTCTGCCACCAAGAAAAGAACGGATTTCTCCCTGTAAAACTGAAGAAGGTGGAAGAGCAAGGGCCAAAAACAATATACCTTTTAAGCAGTTTGCTGTCTTGAGTCCCATATTAGTCCAAAGGCGGCATATCAGTTAATTGAATTAATTGATCAATCCACATCTTTCTACCCATCCAAAATGCCTTTTCTTTTTTCCTCTTCACAAAGCACCGGATCAAATTCTCAGAGAACATGTTGGCCAAGTCTTTCCAAGGGTCTTCTTCTCAAATGCCTCTCCAGCTTGCCTTTCTTGGCAGAGGACAACGTATGTTGGTCTGATATCTCTAAGGACCTTATCAGACGGGAGGAATTTCTCTTTATTGCGAATGGAGCCAATTCGAATTCACGTGAATTTGCTAGTTTAGCGAATTCATGTGAATTCCAATTGCGTTCGGAATGCATTCAGAATGACTTCCCATTACGCGAAAATGACCCCCCCATTGCCCAAAATTGCTTGAGATGCTTTAATACACAATAACATAAAACCCATGGATTGCTTTCGGAATGACTTCCCTTTTGCCCGAAATTGCGTGAGATGCTTTAATACGCAATAACGTGAAACCCCATGATTACGTTCGTATTGCCATTGGATTATACTTCCAATTTCCAATGTCTGAGTTTTACATGGGCCCTATGTTTATTATTATTATTATTATTATTATTATTATTATGTTTATTATTATTATTATTAATGAAGTGGATGCCCCACTTGTGAAGGTGCCAAGCACCCAAGGGCAGGACAGGCAGGTTGGGAATTGGACCCTTTTGACTACTCTGTACCCGGAGAGTAGAGAAGGGTTGAGATTTACATGACAGTTGTTTTGGGGACTGAAACTCCCAGAATCCCCTAACCAATGTGGGTCAATAGGGATGAATGCTGGGAGTTGAGGTTCAACAGCATGGAGAAGGGGATTGTGTCGATTTCCAGTCTGGGGATGCATCTACGCTGTAGAAATAATGCAGTTTGAGTTTAAGTACCATCCTATGGAATCTTGGTATTGTTATTTAACAAGGTCTTTAACCTTCTCCGCCAAAGAGTGCGAGTCGCAGATTACAAACCCCAGGATTCTGTAGGATGGAGCTATGGCACTTAAAGCAGTGTCAAACTGCATTATTTCTACCGTGTAGATGCGCCCTCAGTCTCTGCAATTCCAGAATTTTGGGGATGGATGGAAAATGTCACGGAGGCGAGGTCAGGCTTTTTACCAGGGGGGTGACAAAGCTCTATTTTGTCTGCACAACACCTGCAACCCTGAGACCTCTCTCACCATGTCTTTAACTACAGCCAAGCATTTGAATGCCATGTGCTTTCCTGGTGAGTTTCTGCTTTGTTGGGCGCGGGAAGAAGAAAGACAACCTCCCATTGTGCCCCGATCGAAACCTTTCTTTGTCGGGATCCCACAAGCCGCTAGGTGTGGCTGACGCACTTGACAGCTTGTCCTGTTGCTTCAAAGGTGGGTCGCACCTTGTTCTCCTCGATGAAAAGCAGCCTCCTTGGAGCGTCTTACTCCAGCCCTACGCACAAAGAGGAGGAGATCGTGGTAGGTACTCTCTCCGGATAAGACGGCTCTTTCTTTGGCTTCTTTGCTCTGCTCTCCTGGGGAGAAGGTGGCCTTTTTGCCAAGAGAGAGACTGCTTGCTTTCGTTGTATGCAATACTCATTTAAACTGGAGTCTTTTACCCATCCACATTGTTTAAATATTTGAGACTATCTCAAGGTGGGCAAGATTTGCCCCCAAGGAGCCACAGCCCCTCCGGACGTGGTCAATTCATCCTTTTGCTAACCCAAAATAAGCGGCATTGCCATTCCTGAAAGCCTTCAGGACCACACATTTGTTTTTGACTTACCATTTCAATATATTTATCAAAGTCAGAAGTAGGCATCGCTTGAGCCAAGAGGCATTTTGGGCAACCCCTCGCTCCCAGAAATTTCTGGAGAAAGCAACTTGTTCCCTGGACCAGCCTCAGTTGCCTAGCTTTCCATAAGCAATATTATTACTCTCGGTTTGGTATATCAAAATAATTGTTTCTTAAACAGAAGCGGATTCTGAGACTCGTGAGCCGTCTTGTCAAGAAGAGCTGGTGGTATTGCTTCTAATATGCTTCCTACTAAAAATACAGCCTAAAAGATTTAGCTATGTTCATGTGAATCTTTTACTTTTCCCTAGTATTTTGTGGGTTGTGATGCAAACCAAAAGAGAGGGTAGTATATTTCTAATAGGATCCAGGATAAAAACAAACAAACCAGGGGTTAGTTTGGATCTCCATTCATCTCATACTTTCAAGATGGATAATATTACTAAGTTATGTGGTCTAAGTTATGGAGTTTATCATATGGGAGGAATTTCTCTTTATTTCGAATAGAGCCAATTGGAGCCAATTTGAATTTGCTAGGTTAGTGAATTTACGTGAATTCCCATTGCATTCGGAATGCGTTCAGAATGACTTCCCATTCCCCAAAAATGACCCCCCATTGCCCAAAATTGCGTGAGATGCTTTAATTCGCAATAACATAAAACCCATGATTGCGTTCAGAATTACTTCCCTTTTGCCCGAAATTGCATGAGATGCTTTAATTCACATTAAGGTAAAACCCATGATTGCATTTGGAATGACTTCCCTTTTGCCCAAAATTGCGTGAGATGCTTTAATACGCAATAACGTGAGACCCCATGATTGCGTTCAGATTGCCATTGGATTATACTTCCAATTTCCGACGTCTGATAAACTCCCATGTTAGTCCAACTAGAATTAGAACATTCAGAAGGACGAAGTCAGATTCATGGTATGTTCACATTGTTTAGTTATAGCAACCCTTTAACTTTCAGGTCTCTATTTCATTGAGTCCTAGGATTTATAGTTTGGTGAAGTACAGTTGCCCTTCACGTCCAGGGATTGTTTATCCGTGGATTCAACCATCCATGCTTTGGGGAAAAAATTATAAAACAATAATTGGAAAAAAGCAAACCTTGATTTTTGCCATTTTATAGGAGGGACACCATTTTACTATGGAGTTTATCACACTAAGGAATTTGGAGATATACTCCAAAGGCAATCCGAACGCAATCATGGGTTTTCATGTTATTACGATTTAGTGTATCTCATGCAATTTCGGGCAATGGGAAGTCATTCCGAACGCAATCATGGGGTTTCAAGTAATTGCGCATTAACTTATCTCACGCAATTTCGGGCAATGGGGGGTCGTTTTTGGGTAATGGGACATCACTCTGAACGCATTCTGAACGCAATCAGATTTCCTGTAAATTTGCTAAACTAGTGAATTTACGTGAATTCGAATTGGCTCCATTCGAAATTGGGAGAAATTCCTGCCATGTGATAAACGCCTATGTCATTCTGTTAATGGGACTTGAGCTTCCATGGATTTTGATGTCAACAGGGGGCTTTCAACCAAGCTCCAGTGGATACCAAGGGCCTGCTGCACTTAGAATTTGCTACGCAGGAGATCTAGTACACTTCTTTGAACTGTAACAGAAGATTGCAAGTACTATCCCAAACTACAAACCCCAGAAATCTGTAGGATGGAGCCAGAGCATTTAAAGTGGCATCAAACAACTATAAATATGTGCAATGCAGATATACCCTTCGATGATTCCATACATTTCAAGTGTATTTCCAAATGAGATCAAGACCAAATAAGAACTGCACACATTTGAGATATTATTATTATTATTATTATTATTATTATTATTTATAATTATTATTCTGCATTTGGCTCACCCATTTTGTCAGGTTTAATGGCAGGCGCTTATCTAGCCAAGCGACGTCACCAATGAACCTTAATATTTTCGAAGCAGAAAGATAAGTTCATCTGAAAACAAAGATAACGTCGGGAACGTGCTCTTGTCAATAACATCCCTGTCTGCAAGCCAAAAATATTATTTCTTTAGTTTTTCTTCTCAGCTCTTTTCAGAAACAAAGAGTTTATTAAGTTGTTATGTTAAGTGAGAGCCAAGTTTTAAATGTCTTACAAATGGAAAGATAGCAACCCATCTCATGACTCCCATTAAACAAATAGATCTGCTTGTTGTGAATCAGGAGATAGTTAAACTTCCAATAAAATTGGATGAAAACGCATCCTAGACATCTAATAGGGTTTAAATGGATTCAGGGAACTCGGAAAGAATTATTACTGGCAATACGGTAGAATTTAATTTATTTTCTTAGTTTGTTTTCTGGAGTGTGTAGATCTAACCATGTGGAGGGAGCCGTTTGGGATAATGCTTCGGCCCCTGAAAACCTTCATCTGCGTCCTTATAGTGGGTGAGTATAGTCCTGCGTGATCATAGTATTGGAAGGGAAGGTGCAACGAAGATAATTTAATCCAAACCCTGGACTGAAAAATGATGGTCACCCAACATCTATTTAAAAACCTCTCACGACGGAGGAAATTCCATCACCATCTTGTTATCAGGAATTTCTTCCTAATATTTAATTAGAACCTCCTTTCCTGCAATGTTTGTTCGTTCCATCTTCCCTACGACAGTCCAAATGCTTGGAGCTCGTCCATAAGTCTCCTGAAAATGCTTGTTAACCAGGATGGTATATGAAATGCAATGAAATGCAATGGCAAACGGAGGTGGGTATGTTTGGAGGATTTTAACTGTATATGTTTTTAACATGTTGTACCCTGCCCCGATTGCTCGCTCAGAGGGGCGGGTAAGAAATAAATATTATTATTACTATCATTATTATTAAAATTTTGAAATGAATTTAGAGGCTACTGCACATGTAATGGGCGAGGAGTGTTCAGGGAAGCAAAAATATGTTCAAAAGACTTGTGTTGATATTCTACATTGGCTTGTCTACTTACGTCTGTGTAACTCAGCTGCATCTGCACTGCGGAAATCTGCACTGCGGAAATTATTATTATTTTATATATTTATATACCATATATATATAATATTTATATCCCAAGAGATTTAAAGTATTACATCTTAAAAACAATACAAAATCATTAACATCTAGATACCGTGGGGGAATCAGAGATGTAATGTTGAATGTGGATATTTTAATGTGTCGTGAGCTGCTTTTGTTGCCTCATCATAGAAAAGCGGGATAAAAATAAAAGATTTGTTTGTTTATTTATTTGCAATGCAATTTAACACTGCTTTGACTGTCATGGCTCCATCCTTTGCAATCCTGGGATTTGTGGTTTATTGCAGCACCATAGCTCTCGGACAGAGAAGGCTAATGGTTCACAAAACTACCAATCGCTGTATTCCATAGCATTGAGCCTTGGCCGTTAAAGCGATGTCAAACCGCATTATTTCTGCAGTGCAGATGCAGCCTGTGTGTGCGAATTTACATTATGGCCAATGTAGGATTCATTCATTTCTTTAAATTGAAATCTTGTCCTTTGTCTTTCAGGATGGGCAATGGCCACCGTTTCGAGTCATGAGGTATAAAAAACTTTTATATCTATCTCTATTCATTGAGCATAGACCTAATTTTACACTCGGTGTACAATCAGATCCGGCCTTTGCCGCTTCTATGACCCTTTGATATCTTCCTGCATGAAAACTACAAATCCCAGCACTCCTCATCATTGGCTTTGCTGGCTAGAGAAGATGGGAACTCCAATCCAACAATGCCTGGAAGGAAGTGGTGTAGATATACCCTCACTCTCCGCAATGCTAGAAATCTGGGGACTAAAATGAAACGTCATTTAGGGGAACAGGATTCTTATTCTTGGGGCAATGTCCTCGTTCCCCTGCCCCATAAGTACACCCCTGTACCATTCCCATCTCCGCCTTAAAACAAGGTGGCTATTTCTCTTTATTGCAAATGGAGCCAATTCGAATTCACATGAATTCGCTAGTTTAGCGAATGTACGTGAATTCCTATTGCATTCAGAACACGTTCAGAATGACTTCCCATTACCCGAAAATGACCCCCCCCCCCATTGCCCAAAATTGCATGAGATGCTTTAATACGAAATAACATAAAACCTCATGATTGCGTTTGGAATGACTTCCTTTTTGCCCAAAATTGTGTGAGATGCTTTAATTCGTAATAACGTGAAACCCCATGATTGCATTCAGATTGCCATTAGATTATACTTCCAATTTTCAACATCTGATAAGGTCCATAGCTGCTATTATAAAAGAGAAAAAGGAAATAGTGTACTGCCCTTCAAAGAATGTGAAAGTTGTTTTAAGCTATGATGCAGGTAGTGCAAGCCCAAGAAAAGCTGGGCCTTGTATATATTTCAGGTTCAATAAATATCAATCGCTGCGATTGCTCCTCAAACCTGTTGGAACGGTTCTCAAAGCCAGGTAGCGATGCCAAAGACAACCTCCCTCTCTTCAATGAATACAAGTCCAGGAAATGCAAAGTTCTCTTTCTAATTTCTTTCTGACATTAGCATAACAAATAACTAGGTTTGACGTATAACATATTGGCCAGATCCACCTGTAGACTTTTTTCTCCTCTAATAGAAGGCTTTGCTCTGATTCATAGGACCTTATCACACTAGACACACAAAAATGGGAATTTAAAAGTAGGGAAGACCCACAAATGCAGGACACGTTTGCACCAAAGAGCAACAACACGAAAATAAAGCGAACGGAAAGTCGGCAAAAACAACACCTTTTTACCTTCAGAAGGTCCCATCAGTAAAAGGGTGTCATTTTTGTGGACTTTCTGTTTGCTTTATTTTCGTGTTAATAATAATAATAGCAGTAGTAGTGATGATGATGATGATGATGATGATGATGATGATGTTTATATCCCACTCTTCAATTGGATTGAGGTGGTTTAAAACATTAAAGCAGCATTAAAATACATTTAAATTCCAAAGAATTAATAAGCTGTTGCTCTTGGGAAGAAACGTCGTCTGAAAAACACCCTGCATTTGCAGGTTTTTTCTACTTTTAAATTCCGTTTCTGCCCGGGATTCGTCTTGTATGATAAGGACCACAGTTCTGTTTTCCAGCTGCTTGCTGTTGTAAATATGTCCCAAGTGGACTGGTATCCTATATTCAGCGGGACCTTGGCGTCCGCTGGAGTTTGGTTCCAGGACCCACCAGGGATATCACAATCCATGGATGCTCTCAAGTCCCATGAAATACAGTGCCATAGTACGATGTGTCCAGTATATAACATTACAAAAGGTTTGCTTTTTGGAATATATAATGTTTTTGAATATTTCCAATCTGTGGATGCTTTAATCATTGGATTTAAAAAAAATCCGTGGATACGGAGGGCTGACCGTAGCAGCCTCGCTGCTGTGCAATGGCGATTTCTTCAACATCGACGGTCTCCATAGCAAACCATGGACTTTGGAGCAGTTAGGAGAAACCTTGTGTTCCTATACTGGGAGAATATAACTGGGAGGATACAAGTAAATAAAATCATGAATAATGATAGCAATCAAGTTATCCTCCTTTTTCTCCTCTATTCCTTTCATTGCACCGATTTCTCTGCTTTTTTTGCAGGACGTCCCCATCCCATCGCTGAAAGAGAGTTCCCATTTGCCAAGGGAGCAGTTTGCATCCGTTGTGAAAAACCTCCAGTCCTCCAGGCAGAAACGTGACGCAGGTGTGCAAAACGTGCCCTTTAAAGAGTGAGGTTGTGGATGGCGGTGTAGCCAAAGACTTCTCCATGTTAACAAAATGGAGGTTCTGCACTTAGGGTGGAAAAATGAAATGCACAGATATAGGATTATGGGGGACACCTGGCTGAATGAGACAACATGTGAAAGAGATCTAGGAGTCCAAGTAGACCATAAGTTGAACATGAGTCAACAGTGCGATGCAGCAGCTAAAAAGGCCAATGCAATTTTAGGTTGCATCAATAGAAGTATAGGGTCTAGATCAAGGGAAGTAATAGTGCCACTCTATTCTGCTTTGGTCAGGCCCCACCTGGAATACTGTGTTCAGTTCTGGGCACCACAATTCAAAAAGGATGTGGAGAAACTGGAGCCATGTGTCCAAAGGAGGGCAACTAAGATGGTGAAGGGTCTGGAAACCATGCCCTATGAGGAACGCCTTAGGGAACTGGGGATGTTTAGCCTGGAGAAGAGAAGGTTAAGAAGTGATATGATGATAGCCCTGTTTAAATATTTGAAGGGAAGTCACATTGAGGAGGGAGCAAGCTTGTTTTCTGCTGCTGCAGAGACTAGAACGCGGAACAATGGATGCAAGCTCCAGGAAAAGAGATTCCACCTCAACATTAGGAGGAACGTCCTGACAGTAAGAGCTGTTCGACAGTGGAACACACTCTTTCCTCGGAGGATGGCCATCTGTCGGGGATGCTTTTATTGGGAGTTCCTGCATGGCAGAGGGTTGGACTGGGTGGCCCTTGGGGTCTCTTCCAACTCTATGATTCTATGATTAAAATGGCCCTCCAATAACCAGCTTCATATATGAGTGAGGACTAGGACCTAGACCTCAGAAATCTCAGTCCAGTGGTCTTTAATTATTACATTATACTGTCTATCTTGAGTCCCTGTACTGGGAAGAAGGTGGTGCAATCATCATCATCATCATCATCATCATCATCATCTGTTGTTGGATTTGCAACTCAAACCTTGGCTAACCTTTGAGTCTTTGGACTCTTTCATACGAGGCTAAATTGGAAGTATAATTTAAGGTCAATTCGAATGCAATGATGGGTTTTATGTTTTTGCAAATTAACTCTTCGCACACAAATTCGGGCAAGAGGGAAGCCAATTCGAATGCAATCATGGGTTTTACCTTATTGCGAATTAAAGCTTCACATGCAAATTCGGGCAGGAGGGGGTTAATTTCAGGTAATGGGAAGTAATTCCGAACGGAGCAGGGGTTCTTCTGAATGGAGCAGGGGTTCATGTAAATTCGCTAAACAAGCGAATTTACATGAATCTGCATTGGCTCCATTTGGAGTTGGGAGAAATTCCTCCCGTTTGAAAGAGTCCTTTGTCTCCGCAGAATGCCCCCCGGACCAAACCATAACTGATGAAGTGCTGAAAGACAAGTTGATGCCTATTTATTATTCGCCGGAGGATTTGCAGTTGTGTCTGAAAGGCCAACAACTGGTGGAAAGTCTCCCTACAATATCGTCTTACGCTTTCACTTACGACCAGCTGAAGGCATTAAAAGATAACCTGGACAAGGTAATCGATGTTTCTGTTTACGTCATGGGACCAAAGGGAAAGGGAAATAGGGTTGCAGTTCGGCCACCGTTTTACCTTATCTCAATCTTTAGGGGAATCCGCAACTCAAGAGGATCCGGTTTCTAAACCAGTTAAACCGAACCAACTTTGTATTGCTTTGATCCAGGGATGGAAAGAATATTTGTAATATTGAGTTCCTAGGTTGAAAATGACATCAGGGGAAAAAAACAATACACCAGCAAGAGTTTTGTGCACTTTTCTCCTGGTATTCAAGTATAGCAAAGTTTTTTAGGTTCAAATTTTTTGGTGCTTTTCCTGGACATTGTGGGTTATACGATGGGTTTTAGCCGTTGCACAATATTGCTATGCTGCTATAGCCTAATGCCTCTTGCAGATATTTACATTATGCTGAGAGGATATTGGAATACAGTACAACAGATGTTCTTTGTCTTTTATTCCAATGTTTTCCCTGATATCGTATCAGCAGAACCTGTCAAGACATTTTGCAATTGCAACATGCCTCGGAACATTTTACGCGTGTTTGAATTTACCTTGAACTTGTAGCATTTCCCGTGTCTAAGCAAACTATTTTCTTCAACACGTTTCTCTGTTCAGGCTTAGGGTCCCTTTCTGACTTTTCTGCTTTGGACCAATGATCTGAGACAGCAACGGGGAGATGCTAAGCTTTCGCATACAAAAACGCTTGCTTGTCCTTGTTCATTCCTGCAGGAGTTTCCTAATGGATATCCTTCTCGGCTGCTCCCCGACATTGGAGTCTTTTTGACTGCAACAGATGAAGCCGACATAAAGAAATGGAATTACACCTCGCCGGATACACTTGCCGCTTTGTTGAGCGTGTCGCCTGAAGACGACCTGGTAATTCAAAATACGGATAGTTACACAGGGTGTTTTTTTTCCCCCTCCCAGTAAAGACAATCTGGAATAATGTTGTTGTTCTCATTGTTTTATAGATGAGAAGTTTATATATTTGTAACAATGTGTGTGTGTCTATACAGTGGCTTCCATAGTAGGGTGCTGGCAGATTTGTGTCTAGTTTTAGTAAACTATAAAGGGGCTAGAGTGCTGACTCTAGTTAGGAGATCAGGTTTGGCCACCTTGGATACTTTAACGCAGAGAGAGGTGAGAATACAGCTTGGGTTCAATGCAGCCTCCAGAATTATTTTTGTATCCCCGGGATCCACGAAGGCCGAATTTTATTTTTTGTAATGAACCTAAAATGCCCATTTTAACATTTTTTCCAGTTTTGGCAGGAGAATCTTCCAAGCAAGCCCTCTAGCCTTCAACAGTTACCCAACAGTTATTGAAAAATATGTTTCTCTAAGCATTTTCCAGGTCCTCCAGCAGATGTTGACCATCGAGTCATATTGGAGGACCTAGAAATGCTTACGGAGGTTCCCTCTCTTTCATTTTACCTTTTGTTTTCATGACATCCGTCCTTTTCATTGTGTCACATGCAAGATTTGCAAAATCCCCAAAGTTTGCTCAGGATTTAACACATAATCCGTAATCCATAACTCAGCTAAAACCACCGCAAAAGATCTTTTTGGAACTGCCTCTGCACCAGGGATATATACACAATTGTTGAAATAGCCCTGCGTCAATATAACAGTTTAGCAGGTACGCTGGGCTCAAGAATTTATTCCGGAAGAAATGTTAACATTTGCATGCTGAACTTGTTTGTGGTTTCAAATTATTTCTTTCAGGCCAAATTGCTTATTAAGCAGTATGTCGATTCTGGGGGGCAACTGAATAGCACTGCTCTGGATGTCATTGGACCGAAATATATTTGTCTCCTGGATAAGGATGAGTTCAACATGATAGAGGAAAATGCCATCAAGTGAGTGCATCCTTTTAATGCTTTTTTAAAATTTATATTATATATGTATATTATAGTATGTGGTGAAAGTACCTCTCCAGATTCCTCCCTGGATGGATGGACGTTCTGGCTGCGTCTGCGCAACAGAAATAATGCAGTTTGATATTGCTCTAACTGCCATGGCTCAATGCTATGCAATTCTGGGATTTGTAGTGTCTTGTAATGCACCAGAGAAGGCACAATACAGTTGGCCCTCCTTAGAAACTGATTGTTTGATCCATGGATTTGACCATACGCGGCTTGAAAATGTTCCCCAAAAGTATAAATTCCAAATAGCGAACCTTGATTTTCCATTTAATATTTGGGACTCCATTTTATTGTGCCATTATATTTAATGGGACTTGAGCATCCATGCATTTTGTTATCCACGGAGGGTTCTGGAACCAAGCCACAGCGGATAACAAGGGCCCACTGTATCTCACAAAACTACAAGTTCCTATGATTTTATGATTCCATAGCACTGAACTACAGCAGTTAAAGCAGTGTCAAAACTGTATCCTTTCTGCAGCCTATGGTCATAATTTGTTTCTCATCCTTAATGTTTGCTTTGCTTTTTCTTTTGGCAGGATGGCCTCCAATTTCGATCCTTCTAAGTGTTCCCAAGCCATGTTAGACAACTTGTACCCCAAAGCCAAGCGGGCTTTCTCGGACCGACACAACGAGTTCCCTGCTTATTATAACCTGATCAAGCCATACCTTGGTAAGCAGAAGCACTGAACGGGAGAGACGTAGCTGGAATCCAGCTGATATATATAACACTTTGCTAGGAAAGCATTTGAAATCGGGCCTCCTTGGATGTCCTGAGAAATGCATAAAAAAGAAGTAGAACAATCGTATTATCTCAATATTAAAATCACTTTACTGGCTGCCAATTAGTTTCCTGGCAAGGTAAAGAGCGTTGGTTATTACCTTTAAACCCTGTATGGTTTGGGTCCAGATTACCTATCTTCTCGTCCCATACATTCGAGTCCAATGGAGACATTGGCCAAAACTAGGCTGACAGTTTTGGCCCAGAAGACATTTTCTTCCGCTGTGGAATGAGTTGCCTGAATTGGTTTAATCAGCTCAAGATCTAAATTACCAGTAAAGATCATAGAATCATATTTACTGGTGGATTTTTAATACGTATTGATTTTATATGTTCTTTTAACATGCTTTTTAAACCGATCTTTTTAAAAATTATTTGTTGTCAAACACATACTGTATATACTCATGTATAAGTCTAGAAATTTGGGTCAAAAAAAATTGACCCTCGAAAAACTGACTTTACTTATCCACTGCTCAATGTAAGTACTGTATCTTAACTCTTATTTAAAAGAAGGAACCATCTCCTGATGAAAAGCAAAAGTATAATATGTGAAGCTCCAACCCCCCTCTACTCTCTCATCCTTAAGAAATAAGCACAAAGAGTTATGTCTGCTGGAATTTTATAAGTTCTTTGACATTGTTTGGCTTTGCTTCATCCTTTAGATCCTTTGCTATATGCCCCTAAATTTTACCACGAGCCATAGCAAAATCCATAATTTTGGCCCCAAAACTTGCCCTCAACTTAAAGTCGACTTATAGTCAAGTATATATGATACTTTCAAATACATAAAATAAAAAGAGGAAAAACAACAACAAAAGCAACTACATAAAAAAAAAAATACACCCCTGCAAAAAAACCCATAATATGCACACATAAAATGAAATTACATGCAAGACTTCCCCCATGTGTAAACTATATTGTTTTAGTACTGGGAGAAAAGAGGGATAAAATGAAAGAAAGAGAGAGAGACATATTTTCCGTTCATCTTTCTTCTCCCAGGCGGGGCTCCAGGCGAAGATCTCAGAGCGCTGAGCAAAAATAAGGTCAACATGGACATTGGGACTTTCATGACTTTGAGAAATGACTCTGTGATGGTAAGCGAGGGAGGCCTTTATATTGTCCGTGAGGCAAGCTTAAATCCAGAACTAGTTTTATTTAGTGTTTTGGCCTGAATCCTATTGATTGCAACAAGAAGAGTCGACCCGCTGAAGAAATGGGATTTTTCTGTGTTGGGATGGGCAAATGTAACAGGGCCAATGAGTTTATCACACTAGCGAGATTCCCTTGGTCAAACAGGATTTAAGCGCAACTGAACGGGAAGAAAACCCGGAAAGGCCCAAAGTTTATCACGTTACGCCGCCGTTAGCGTGAAATAAGTTATACCTCAGTTAAAGCAGAGAAAACGGGCAGCTTTTTTACTTTTGGGATCTTCCAAATTTAAAAGGCTGCTGGTTTTCTCCACTTTAACTGTGGTCTGACTTCGTGTTATTGCGTTTCGAAAGCAATTCGGTGTGATAAACTCCCCGAATTTGCAAGTTTTGTTTAAATTCAAATGTCGATTAAATTGCGCTTTAACTCCCGTTTTTCCGCTAGTGCGATAAAACTCCAAGTGGCTGGCAGGCCACACCATCGTACATTGGTGGGGCAGAAGCGGTGTTATTTCTTTTTTTATTAGAATGGCTGGAATCCTAGGAGTTTATCAGACGGGAGGAATTTCCCTTTACTTCGATAGAAGTCAACTCGAATTCATGTGAATTCGCTAGTCTAAGCGAATTCACGTGAAATCCCATTGCGTTTGGAATGACTTCGTATTAGCTCAAAATGACTGCCCATTGCCCGAAATTGTGTGAGATGATTTAATTCGCAATAATGTTAAACCCATGATTGCATTTGAATTGACTTCCCTTTTGCCTGAAATTGCGTGAGATAATTTAATACGCAATAACGTGAAACCCCATGATTGCGTTCGGATTGCCCTTAGATTATACTTCCAATTTCCATGGTCTGATAAACTCCCTACATGGCCTATATCTAAGTATGCTTGACTAAGCCTCATCTCCAGGCCTGATGCCTCCAAATGTCTTTTCCCAGGCATCAGCTATCTTGGGAGGAGGTTCATTCTGCCAGCAATTGGATCATGGATGGACAATTTTTCCGTCATCTCCTGCCAGGACTGACACGGAACCGCGACTGGAGTCTTGCTTCTGGTGTCCACAGCCTTGTTCATCTGCCGATCCCAAATTGCTTGCAGCATGGATTTCCTCTTGGTATAACTGATGCCCAGCAAAGTAGCTTTGGGCATTGCATCTTCTCTAGCTGTCTCTCCCGCTCTGACCTGAACTAGTAAGGGCACATCTCTAGGGTTAACCCCGCCAAGCCAATAAGGTAACATTATAGAGGGATAGAGATGACCCATAACTTGCTTTCTTCTTCCCCAGGCTCTGACGGTGGATGAGGTCAAAGGTTTACTGGGAAGAAACCTGAGAGAACTGAAGGATCACCAGGAGCAACCTGTTATAAGTGGCTGGATCCACAGACAGAAGCAGTCCGACCTGGACAGTCTAGAGCTTGGACTCAAGGGAGGACTGCCTGATGGCTACATGGTTGTCCCTCGCCTGTCTTACCGTAAGAAACGGGAGGCTTTCGCTTTCGGGAGGATCTGAGCCCCACTCAATGAATCAGTCGAAGACGGAAGCTCTTTGTTCGGGGAAATTGAATTGTACGCTTCAGTTCCTACAAGTGCAAAAGTGCATTGCAACTTCTTAACTCATCCTGGTGTTATGGTTTGATTGCCAGACTAGGACTATGGGAGAACAGGGTTCGAATCCCCTCCCAGCCACGGAGATCCACTCGGCGACCTTAGTATGTAGAGAGATCTTGTGGCACCTTTGAAACTGAAAGAAAGAAATTGGCAGCATGAACTTTCATAGACTTCAGTCTACTTCCTCAAATGCTTTTGAGGAAGCAGCCTACGAAAACACATGTTGCCAACTTCTTTCTTTCAGTTAGTTTCAAAGGTGCTACAAGATCTGTCTACATACTGATTCTACAGACTAACGCAGCTATACTTTTGATTGGTGATCTTGGGGGAGTCACACTCTTTCAGCCTCAAAGGAAGGCAATGGTAAACCTCAATAAAACTGGCCAAGTATGCCATTGGAGTGTAGTGATTTCTGTGTCAGACCAGGACTCAGACACCAGGGTTCGAATCCTAGTTGCACATCATCTCAGAGGTGTAGCCACGGCATCTGTATCACAGTCTCTGTTGTGGGATTGCAACCATCAAAAACCAAAGATAAAACTTTTATTGAATTCTGACATTTTTATGAGAAATGAACAGTCCACAAAATGCATCTCTGTCCTTTGAGTACAGGAGTGATTTAGGAAGGAAGATGACTGCCAAGAAAACTCTTTGATAGGGTTTTAGCCATAAGTCGGAAACAACTGTGAGATGAAGGAATATATAAACCAGTTCCAGAAGATTATACCAATTGTGAGTTTTCAGGGTCCTAAAGTCAGAAGCAAGGGAAGTTTGCACTGGCTAGGAAAAGAATTGATTTCTGCAAAACAACTGAATGCAAGAGATGCTGTTGGTCAGCTTCTAAATCGATTAGTTTTCCTACTCACTTCAAGTCTCCCATGCATTTGGTTGAGCCAGAAGCAGCCAATGTTCTCTGTAAATAAAGGCTTGGTCAAAGTGCAACAGCCAAAACTACAAAACAATAACTGAATATTTCTATATATGAAGCACAGTGTGGGTTCTATGCAGTTGTTACTTGTTAGTTGTGAGTATAATTATTGACCTGTTATTCTAAGACATGGATGCAAAGCTGTGAGACGTCATCATGGCCCCATGATGTCTTTACTCAGCTTTACGTCCATGTCTTAGAATAACAGATCTGTTTTATTTATGCGTTATGAAATAAACACACAACCCAAAACATAATGGCCTGCAACCTGTTGGGAAGTTACATTGTATGTATGATTTCATAAGAACGTATAGCATCATTGTACAATGTTCATACAGTGTACAATGTACAAGCAGAGAGAGGTAGCTGTGCCATCGGAGCTTCTGCACAAGTGGTGTGGCCATTGCACAACAGTCACATTGTGCTAAAGGTCCCATTGCACTATGGCTCCCATACCACAGCAGCTGCCCATGTTGCCCAATGGGACACTGCCTTGTGTCCAATGTGCATTGTTGTCATTCACTAGAAAGGATGCATACCATGTCAAGAGGCAGCTACACCATTGTAAAATTATGCATTGCTGCCTCTGGTCTAAACTATAAATGGTTCTGAATGGTGCCATCCTAGCTAGCTATTGTATAGGGCAGGTCAAGGTGAGAAGTTCAGTAAGTAATTAATAAAATGTGGGTATGGGTCACAAAACAATCAGAGCAAAAATGCTCAACAAGCCCAAAACCTGTAGCAGCCTGGAGAATATCTGGTCAGAACGTATCTAAGCCCACCCAGTATTTCCCTTTCTCTTTTGCTAGGAAAATAATAATAAAGTGTCACCTTCATAAGTTACTGAAATGGGACTTGAAATGGGACACACCTGTTTCAGGTGGCTCAATAAGTCATCTCTGGGTTTGCATTTGTGGGAGGAAATCTCCACTCAAGACCTTGCCCACAGATGTCACCATTATTAAGTTAAGGGAGAGGAAACACAAGCAGCATCAGGTCAAGGCTTTAAGGGTGTCTGCCTATCGAACATTGGTTATGCATAGAAAGTTAGAAGCAACCCATAGTCAAGAAGGACATTGACCCATGGAGGCAGCACAGTATTGATCCATGGAGTAATACATCCTGGCTTTCTTTGTGGAGCATTGAAGCAATCCGTGATGGCCGTCACCAGTAACTCTTGGGCAGGGAGCAAGCCTTCAGAGAAGCCTCCTCTGAACTGAGATTCCAATAGCAAGGGACAACGTCAGAAGAACCCAGTTGAGAGATGCATTAGACGCCAATGCTACAAGGAGAAGAAAAAAAATAAGATGATAACTTATGGGACTTCCCTTCAAGATCCTTGAATTTAAGTCCTGTAAAGAACCCCACTCATACAACAACAAATTCAGGGATATTGGATGTACTGGCCACGTTCCTATGGGTCAGTACAAGCAGTTCCAACACTGGCATAGGAACTTTCCAGCTCACTCCATGGACCCGTAGCTCTCTTGGTTGAGGTGCTGGAGATGTACCTGGGCACAGATACTTACCAAATATAGGTTTCACGGTGATATAACCATTGGGAGCTGGGCGCGGTGGTGGTCTTGTTTTCAGAGGCACTTTGCTGCTGGCTCTCCTTGTGGTTGTAGCAGCCTTGGTTGTGGTTTGAGAAGCGCTTGTGGTGTTGTCCCTCATCTTTGAGGTTGTATCAATGGATGCTAGGGTTGGCATGGGCCCAGGGGGTGCTGGAGGCCTTTTGGAAGAGGTCACGGTCATGTTTGGTATGGCAAGGATGGGGGAAATGGTTGTGTTGGTGTCAGCAGTCGCAATGGCGTCTGCAACGGTTGGAGGAAGACTCGTTCGGTTGGTTGCAACAGTGGTGTTGGAGGATGCTGTGGTTTCAACAGAGATGCTCCCATTAATGTCCGTTCCAGGGGGCAGGACAGGGATGCCACCAAGGGTATCATTTGAACTGGCTGTGATGGTGATGGGGACCTCAGTGGCGAAGTCAGCCGTGGAAGGTGCAAGGGCTGTCATGTTGTCTGTGGTGGTGTTGAAATCTATTCCGCTTTCATCAAATGCGGTTGTTTCAGCATCTGCGGCAGTGACAGGGATTGGTGCTCCTCCAAAGGTATCATTTAAAGTCTCTGTGACGTTGAAAGTCGATGCTGTGGTTTCAGAGGAAAACGCAACAGTGGAGTCCATTGTAACAACAGCAATAGCCGTGCTGTTGGAATCCGCTACAGGTTGGCCGGCGGTAGTTGTGTTGGTAACATCTCCTGAAGTGGGAAGGCCTGGTGTCACACTGTTGGTATCGTCGGATGTGGCTGTGGTGATGGAGGAAACCGTCGCATTTTCGGTGGGAAAATCAACTTTGGGGATTGCACCAATGACAGGAACCGTCTTAGTTGTCGGGACAACAGAGGGAGATGTTTCCTCTGGAACGGTGGTGATCTCGGAGAGGGGAGTTGCATCCATTGGGATCCCTGGGGTCAACCATGCGAGTCTGGAGGAAGTTGTTGCATTGAGGACGGAGGTAGCTAACGTTGTGATGGGAACAGTTGGAGCATCACTGGGTGAGGTGGCGATGGAGGCATTCATTGCTGTGGAGGACAGAGATGGCATCCCTCCTCTCAGACCGATCCCAAGAGTGTCCAGATCAGATTGAAACTGCCTCTTGATCCACATGGCTACTGCAGGATCATTCTCAGCTCCTTTCAAGTTAGGCAGATTCACCCCAAGCAAACCTTTCACATCCTGGACGCTCAGTTTCTGCAAGACATTTGGGACACCTTTGCTCATTCAGTAAGAGTCCCTGAATTTTAAACATGATTTCTTTTCCCCACCCTTCAAAACGACAACAACAACCTTTTGCTGCATCCTAGCCTTGCCTCACTTCAGAAAGTTTTTAAAACGTAGGTCCGGTCTACTCTACATACGAAGGTCAATTTTATACAGGCTGAGTCTCCTGTATCCGAAATGCCTGGGATCAAGAAGTGTTTTGGATTTCAGAGTTTTTCAGATTTGGGAATATTTTCAGATATCTCAGAGAAACGGAAGTCAAGTCTAAACATGACATTTGTTTATGTTTCGTATACTCTTACTACACATAGCCTGAAGGTAATTTTATACACAATATTTTTGATAATGTTGTCCATGAAACAAAGTTTGTGTACACTGAACCCTCATAAAGCAAAGGTGTCACTATCTCAGCCAACCATGTGGATAATTTTGGATTTTGGAATATTTCGGGATTTCAGAGCCTGTAACACTTATCTTTATTATAGTTGAAGCCTTCTCAAAACATTTCATAAAACATTTTGTCTTAGAGTTCCCATAGCTTCCATTATTGTAGCTCAGTAATAAAGCTGAGAATTGTTAGAGATCCCTAACTCCATTTCATAGAATTATTTTTCTTAGGGTTCCCTGAAGAGTAAAAATGAGAATGAAAGCAGTTGAGATCTATAGTGTTGAGACATTGAAAGGGACAGCTTCCATGTCAGAAGGATATTGAATTGGCCCGGGGTCTTAATCTGAATTTTAATGGAGTTGTTCAAGGTACTGGATCTATTTGGGCGAATAATGCTCAGAACGCTGGATATTTCCTTTAATGTTCACACTACAACCTGAATTTACTTCCCCAGGTGACATACAAAAAGGTGATATATTTACAGATTTTGATGGACACCTTCTAAATCATGAACAGACAGAACAGAGCATCGGGACATAACATAACCCTTCCAAAGGATGCTTTCATAAACCGTGTGTTCATTCAGCATCAGAACTAACCTGAAGCTCTTCTGGGTTTAACTGAACGAACGTATTGATATCCATATCAACCTGAGCCCTGGCCAATTCTTTCAGGTCCTCAGCATGTGCGCCACCTTAAAAAAGCAAAAAAGGAGAGAGGAAAACAGCTACAAGAGGGAGAGAAACATCATCGAAACAGTTTAATGTTTCTTCAGTGAGGCGTCTCCAGCCACATCTGCACTGCAGATTTAATGCAGTTTGATGCGGCTTTTTCTGTCATGGCTTCAGGCTATGGAATCCGTAGTTTGATCTGTAGTTTGATGAGATGTGTCTCTGCCAGAGAGCTGTGGGGCACAGAAAACTACAAATCCCGGGATTCCATAGGATGAAGCAATGCATTATCAACCTGCATCAATTCTGCAGATAATGCGGATGCAATTCAGGAGTGAAAGGCGATTAAATGACCCACCTAGATATGGCTGAATTAAGGGATAATAAGCACTCGTTCCTTCTTGGCTGGCAAAAGCAGTCCATGCTTTTCCATACAGAAGATCCTTCTTGCTTTGGGAACAAGTGGAAATATCTAACTTCTCAGCATGCCTAAAGAAAAAAGGAAAATGCAAGGGTTGAGACTCTCTGGAAGTCGTGGAGGCTGGCATCAAACCTGGGCATTTTAAAATAAATCACTACTCAAATGCCCCTTCTCCAGGTTCATGAGTTGAAACTTCTCCACTACATACTGTCCTGACGTTCAGATTGCATTCAATGTGGGTGTGGGTTCTTTCAAAGGAGTTTATCAGACGGGAGGAATTTCTCTCCATGGCAAATGGAGCCAATTTGCAATTACGTGGATTCGCTAGTTTAGCGAATTTACATGAATTCTAATTGCATTTGGAATGGGTTCAGAATGACTTCCCATTTCCAGAAAATGACCCCCCATTGCCTGAAAATTGCGTGAAATACTCTAATATGCAATTACGTGAAACCCCATGATTGCGTTCGGAATGACTTCCCATTGTCTGAAATTGCATGAGATACACTCATACGCAATAACGTAAAATCCCATGATTGCGTTTGGATTGCCATTGGATTATACCCCCAAATTCCATCGTATGATAAACTCCAAAGTATGAATATTTATTTATTTATTTCCTGACATTTTCTCAAACCGGCATTCAAGAGTGGCTTACAATAGTTAAAAAATCAGTACAAGTAAAAATATACAAAAGTGACGCATTAAAATGGAAGTTACCTGTACAAATATATTTACATTCATCAATATTCTAACTGTATTTTTTCCCTGCCTACCAGTAGAAAATACCTTTAACAAAAAAGGGGGGGATTCTTTATTAAAGCATTAGAGTGGTTAAAAAGACAAATGATTGGGGATTGCAAAAGATATATACATGAGGATTATTTTTAATTTTTGTTGGTTTTCAGCAACTTCCAAAGGGCATTAAAACAGAGGCGAGAACTATGCTGTTCGCTGGTTTGAGTCCAAAAGAGTGTCCAAAATGGACTGGATGTCCATCCAGACACAGAATTATTATTTTTAAAATGCCTTATCTAGAGCAGTGTGGACAAAATGTGGCTGTAGGTGATCTGAGGTCCCCGAAGGCTGTTTCTGCTGCCCTGGACAAACACCCGACTCCCCAGAATACCCTTTTCTGGACAAAAAAAGAAGTGAATTGCCTCTTTTGGAAACCGTCAGGTGTGTCATTTGGGGTTCCCATATCTCAGGGTCCGAATCTCAGGCCTTGGATCTTTTAATCCACGGTTCAGGGAGATGGGGAGGAATCTTTTTGGAGAGCATTACCTTGAAAGTGGGCATGTATAGGCCACATTTTTGCTTTAAGCAGCGGCCCGTGTGCACCAGATGCATCTCATGGAGTCCAATACTGCATGAGGTCTGCATTCATATGTCCTGGCTATGAGACAAAGCATCATGCGCCATTGAGCAATACCAGGTTGGTGCCCCTGCGATGCCAAATCTTCTGAACGCTGTTGCCAATCCATAACCTTACCTGATGGACTCTGGGTCGATTTGCTTCAGCTGCTCTTCATCCAAATAGCAGAGATATTTGCCTCCCAACAGATCAAGTAATGGACTGGTGAGGGTGCCTCCTGATTCCATGTATCTTGCAACCAGTTGCCTGAGCTTTAAGAAAGGGAGTTGGGTTTATATTTATTTTTAAGCACAGGACTATTTCCAGGTGGTCAGATTAGCATCTCCGGTAGCCCGCCTTCTTGCAACAAGCAACATAATATTTGCTCCAGCACCCAGTGCAACGACTATTGCCAAAAGGGAGCTGCCAAGCTGGAGTAGGGAAATTTGACCTACAATTGAGCCTCAGTTTTCATCTCGTGGCATGGGTTTGTGGCCAGGTTAGGTCCCCCTGGACTCTAGGTAGATCTGCGATACAGAAGCATCTAAAGCAGTGCCATTCAAAGTGGTGGCCCATTACCAGTCCAGAAGCCACTGTCTACCAGTCCCTGGCCAGTTTCCAAAAAAGAAAGAAACAATGGTAGCCAAGGAGCAAAAAGGACCTTATCAGACGTCGGAAATTGGAAGTAAAATCCAATGGCAATCCAAACGCAATCGTGGGGTTTCACGTTATTACGAATTAAAGTATCTCACGCAATTTCGGGCAAAAGGGAAGCCATTCCAAACGCAATCATGGGATTTTACCTTATTGCGAATTAAAGCATCTCACGCAATTTCGGGCAATGGGTGGTCATTTTCGGGTAATGGGAGGTCATTCTGAACCCATTCCGAATGCAATGGGAATTCATGTGAATTCGCTAAACTAGCGAATTCACATGAATTTGAATTGGCTCCATTCGCAATAAAGAGAAATTCCTCCCTTCTGATAAGGTCCAAAGATGGCAATGTCACCTGGCATGTGCATGTCTGTGCCTTTGAATCACTTGACAACTTATGGCGACCTCATGAATTTCAGAGCTTACAGTTGTAAACCGCTTACAGTTGTAAACCGCTTAGACACTCCTTAAGAGTATGAAGCGGTATATAAATGAAGCTGTTTGTTTAGAGGGTTTTCTTAGGCAAGGGACACTAAGAGGTGGTTTTGTCAGTTCCTTCCTCTGAAATAGAGCCTCCAGCACCAGGCATTTGTTGCTGGACTCCCATCCAGAGATTAACCAGGGCTGACTCTGTGCGGCTTCCAAGATCACATAGGATCTGGTGGTCCCCGGCACACTGGAAAACAAATGAATTGCCAGTCTCCCCACATCAAATATCTTGGGAAGCACTGGTCTAAATGGCATGTGTTTGTTTAGAGTTAGCCAACATATATTCCATATTGCCCTGTCAGGAAAGGAAACACACAAAGCACTTAAAGCAATGGACCTGGAAGAAACTAAAGCCCACTGACCAATCGTAGGCGATAGTAACGGGAATGGGTCTGTGGCACCCCAGGTAAGGGGTTTGGGGACTGGGGGAACATGCATTTTGAGTCTTGACGGATGAGATACCTTACCTGAGCTGCCTCCCAAACCCCGTTGTCTGGACTCAGGAGAGCGGCAAGTGTGTCACTGGAGGTCACTTTCCATTTGCTAATCTCCTCTGCACTGTATTGATGGGAAAGGAAGCCCAAGAGCTTCAGCTGATCCTCTGGGATCCCATCAGGATAGATCTAGGACATCCAAACAGGCAAAGGAGGATTGTAAGTAAAGGCTTAACAGGACAGAATGAATGACCTTATTCTCTAGAAACCAAACCTTCTTGGAAACACTTTACAGATGTCAAGTCGTCTTAGCACAAAGCTTGTAACATGGATGCATTGGCCTTCCCGGTGAAAGGGCCTTTTCACACTGCATCATCCAGCACTTTGATTCCACTTTAACTACCCTGGTTCGACCTTGTGCAATCGTGGGATCTGCAGTTTAGGGGACTCACCAAACTATAGATTGAGGATCCCATAGGATGCAGCCACGGCTGTTAAAGTGGAATCATAATGTTATAATTGTGCAATTTGGAAGGACCCTCAAACCCACCCAGGTCTATACTGGCCACAGTACTCCAGGCTTCTCCTGGAGTACTCTGGTCCCAAAGCTGCCCCACATTTTTCCCCATTACTGGACACTCTGAAACAATGCCAGATTTCTGTCTACATGCACATTCTGCTATGCCATCTGCTGCCCTTGACACAAGTTGCTCCTTTTGAGGCCCAAAATGTGCCAGGTGGCACAGCGGGACGTGCGTGTAAACAGGTGCCTGGCATCACTCCGGAGCACTCCAGATTTTTCTGGAAGATCTAAAGCAAATGGTGAGGTTTTGTTTTAATACGCTTTAAGCCAGGGATGGCCTGGATTCAATGCGGAACTGGCTTTTCCTTGTGAAGATAGTCTGCAATTGAATTGGGGCTCTGGCCCTGCATCATGTGGACAGGGCAACATAACGGTGGGTGGAAAGTGGTGTAAATGGCTCATGTAGACATGCCCTCAGATACCTCATCTAGCTTCCTTTTCATCACAGCCAAGTAGTCGTTCGGGAGGGGCTGCTCCAGCAAAGTGGCCAAGTTGGCTTTGAGAACCTCATTGCTCAGGCATGCATTGAACTTCTGGGGGCTGTCGTATTGGATTATGAAAAGTGGGTCTTCCAGGGTGCTGGCTGTGATCGGATCGGACTTGCAATCTGGTGGCAGAAACCAGAGACAAAAGAAAGATCCATCAGAAACAAATCGATTGGCAAATTATGAAGAGCCACCACCATAAGCACTGGGTCAGCCTGGGCCCTCTCAGCCCCACAAAACCTAGTTACAAGGAGAACCAAGCCTTATTACAGCTAGGAATGTCTTCATATAATAAATAGAAAAACTTTAAACAAGGAAGTCCTTCACCATGAAGACAAGCAGGCTTTTTTTCCTGTTGATCTCAGAGGAGATCTGCACATGTTTGCAAGTAGTCTCTGTGCATTTCTATTAAATGCACAGTACAATGGACCCTCCAGATCGTTGGGCTCCAGATCCATGAATTTGACCAACTGTGTACCAATTATCCCATATTATTAAATGGTAGTGATGTGAACACAAACATGCTGAACCATCTCATCGCACAAACTGGTAAAAGTGAGAGCATGCGCTATCCTAAACAGACATCTTTCATTGCTTGGAGGCGCACCACCAAGTTTGATCCACTGTCACTCTTCTGGGAATTACTAGAAATAAAAATGACAGATCTATATTATAAACCAGATTCCCCCTCTTACCTTCTGTTGCCCGTTTAGACCTGGGAGGCGAAGCAGGTTTGGGAGCAATTGCTTCCAAGAAGAGCATTGTTTTCTTCTTCTGTTCAGGACTTTGGCTGTCAAAGGTATCGGCCACGTTCCTGAAGAAGATAACTCTCTCTTGCTAAGGAAAAGGATATTAATATGAATTTGTGCAACAGTGCCAAACCTTGCACAAAAGGGTAAGATGGACATGCGCACAAAAGTCTGTTTTGCTCTACTTACCTTGTTAATGTGATCCCAGATGGTGCGGTTTATGTAGAAAGCCAAGGGTCCAAGGGCTTCAAGACTTCCATCGTTCCAGGTCTCAGGAGCCCTGTATCACACAGAGACGTGTGCATGGTTTTGTGTTACCCAAAATTATTGTGTAGAGCAAAGTGAAAAGTTTTGTTGGAATTAAGTACATTGCTCTAAGTCCCAATTGCTCCTCTCAGTATGGATAGATTTGCTAAATCCATTGCTGAACAGTAACATGATCCTCATATAAATCCCATTGAATCGTTCAAATCATTTTATTTAGGCCAGAAATGGAAATTATAAGGCTTCAGCGCCCAGCATTCTTCACCATTAACTATAATATCTGTAGCTGCTGGGAGTTACAGTCCAACCACATCCAGAAGGCTGCCGAATTCCTGCTCCTATTTTAGGCCTTAGCAAAGTTTCAAACTCAGATTTTCAAAATAATTTTGAAAATTTCACTTCTGAAATATAGTTTGATGGACTTTTTTCAAAACATCCCCCAAAAATACAGTTCTGGAATAATATAAAGAATTAATGTGCTATGTCTGATGCATTGCACTCTTCCTAGCAGTCCAAAACCACATTAATCCACCAGTAACCATAAGCTGAGCTGCAGCCACACTGCAGAATTAATGCAGTTTGACACCGCTTTACCTGCCATGGCTTAGTTCTATGGCATTGGGGGATTTGTAGCTTTGGACCTTATCAGACGGGAGATATTTCCCTTTATTGCGAATGGAGCCAATTTGAATTCACGTGCATTCGCTAGTTTAGCGAATTCAAGTGAATTCCCATTGCATTCAGAATGCATTCAGAATGACTTCCCATTTCCCGAAAATCACCCCACCCCCATTGCCCGAAATTGCATGAGATGCTTTAATTCGCAATAAGGTAAAACCCATGATTGCATTTAGAATGACTTCCCTTTTGCCCGAAATTGGGTGAGATACTTTAATTCATAATAACGTGAAACCCCAGGATTGCCATTGGATTATACTTCCAATTTCCGACATCTGATAAGGTCCTTTGTAAGACATTTAGCCTTCTCTGTCAGAGAGCTGACAACAAACCACAAATCCCTGGATGCTATCACATTGAGCCACGACAATTAAAGTAGCGTCAAACTGGATTATTTCTCCAGTATGGATGCAGCTGTAGATGATGCCATTTTGCTCGATTGAGTTTTCAGATATTCCCAAACCTACAAGAACACCACTCACCCATATGAAGTCTTCCCACTGCTCAGGAGTACATTGAAGGCAGCTCTCTGGGAAGCAGTGAGATCGGGACACAATTTTAGGTTCTCCAGAATCCTGGGGTCTGAGTCTTGGATGGTGGCTGCCTCCATGTCACACACAAACCCTCCAAGTTGTTGGAGCTGCTCCTTGCTGAGCGAGTTGTTTTCCACTCCCTTGCAAAACAGACAACGAGTTTAATATTTCATGTGAAGTCAAAGGCTTTCATGGCCAGCATCCATAGTTTTTTGTAGGGTTTTCTGGCCATGTTCTAGAAGAGTTTATTCCTGACAGATGCTGGCGAAACGTTAGGAATAAACTCTTCTAAAACATGACCACATCACCCGAAAAGCCCACCAAAAATTATACTTTAATATTTAGATGGTAGCAATAGAAGAATGAGATGGCAATGGTGGAAAGCTACCTGTTGACGTTAACACCAGTGTGAACGACCAACTTGTTAGGAAATGGGTGAATCTTCTTTGACATCAAGTAAGGGGAGAAGAGTTTTTTGTGGGTTTTTCAGGCTATGTGGCCATGTTCTAGAAGAGTTTACTCCTGACGTTTCACCAGCATCTGTGGCTGGCATCTTCGGAGAAATTTCTCTGAAGATGCCAACCACAGACTCTGGCAAAACATCAGGAATAAACCCTTCTAGAACATAGCCACATAGCCCGAAAAACCCAGAAAAACCTATGGATGCCGGCCATAAAAGCCTTCGACTTCACAAAGGGAAGAGAGTTACATACATCTAAGAACTCATCTTCTTTCTCCTCCTTCTCCTTCCTGTCCTTGCTCCCTCTCTTGATTTTAGTGGCGCTACTTCCAGACTTTTCTAATTAAAATATAATATTGATTTATATAAAGCCCTTGTTGTTGGTAGGTCTGGGTGCTATGCGCTGCCCAAGAATACATTGTTTCTTGCAGAGAGGAAGCAGCCTTCCCAAGGGCCAAGATAATCTTTTCAAGTTATTTTCTGGTGGGGTAGCTTTTCACCATTCCCCAAATCACACTTTTTGCCCAATTTTCTGTCTTCTGTTTCCTCCATCATTGGTTTCATTCCTGCATCTCAAAGACAAGGCATAGAAGGTGCCTGCTGAGCATCCCACAAATACAGACACAAAGAGGCCATTAGCCTTGTCCTTGGCATCTGTCTAAAGGAAACATTGGCTCGTACTTCATGACCATTAGGTTTTGGCTGCACTGTAAAACACCCGGTCTCTTATCCCAACCTTTTAGTGCAAGATTGTTACTTACAAAGCAATTTAATGCATTCTCCAAAAGTCTGGTCCTCTGCATCGATCCATTAGCCAACAAGCTGAGGTCTCCTTGGGAAGCCCAAGTGTAAAACGCTTCGCAGTTTGCATTGTCTACTTCATCGAGGCTGCAAAACAACATGATCTTTGTCATTTAAAACCAGTAAGGATTGCTAATGATGCATTTCAGTGGCTTCAGCTGGGAACTGTAGGCAAGAATCTTAATGGTCTTCTGTTGTTACCTGATCCAGGTTTGTCCTGTAGAAGACTGTTTTTTGACTCCCTTTCCAGCATTTTTCTTTGCCTGTTACATCTCTGCCTGTTGGCTATCCATCTATTTGCATTCCTACTCCTGTCTTTCAGCCACTAGAGTTTATCTTGAGGTCTATCCTTAGGGTTAAACTGTACTTAAACTCAACTATGTAGTTTATCACATTTCCCAAAAATGACCCACCATTGCCAGAAATTGCATGAGATACACTCATTTACGAAACCCCATGATTGCGTTCGGATTGCCATTGCATTATACCCCCAAATTCCATCGTATGATAAACTCCAAAGACTTTTCAGGACCATGCATGTGTCAATGGCTCTTAGATTATGGATGCTGCGAGCATTATTCCATATCTATTCCTCCACATCTTCCTCTCTGTGCATAAATATCTATGGTGACATGGGCAAGAGTCCACAAAAGCTGATGCCACATAAAGCTTGTTAGTCTTTCAGGTGCCACGAGACACTTTGGTGTGTTTCCCACAACAGACTAGTACAGCTACTCTGATTTAAAATATATATATATATATATATATATATATATATATAATTTTTTGAAGATAAGATTGTGAAAAACTATTTGTATCTGTAGCCCTCCCCCTCCAATCTAGTTTTTGAACGGGTGCACAGTCCAAACATGATATCCTAGTATCTAAGATAACATCCAAAAGTTTATTTTTCATCCTTTGGTCCATCTCAAGGGTTGATGGTTACCAAGGAGAACTTCTTTTAATGGTAGAATTGATAAACAAGAAGAATAATCAGTTGCTGGGGAAGTCTAAAGGACGGAGGAACAAAACCACAGCCTCCAGAAAATGAGTCTGTTTTTGATCCCTTCCAGAAGCGAATATTTTTAGAGCTACTCACGGGAAGAAAAGAAGCACATCTGGCGGGTAGCTGGTGATGTTTGCTGTCAGGTTGTTTCTGGCAAGGAGCCTGGCCATGCAGGAGAGCTGATGGGATGAGAAAAGCAAATACCATTTTTACGGCCGCCCCATAAACTAAAAGTTGTGCCTGTTCACCACGTAACGTCTGCAAGATTAATGTCTGAAAGGCCTCTCACCTGTCCTTCACTCAGGTTAGCATTTTTAATGTTCACTTCATGCACCAGGGAGGACAGCTGCCCAGCCGACAGTTTGCTGGCTGCGTTGCACTGGAAGCCTTGCAGGATGAATGCAGAAAGCCTAGAAGAGAAGTGTGACCATCTTTCATGTCTAGCAGGATCATGGAGTCAGATTTAATTCTGCCAGGAAAGCCTTATTCCCTTTGCAAAAGGAGCCAATGGCTCGATATTGCTGTACTGCAAATCCCATTAGCCCGAACCAATGTAGCCAATGCTGAGATTTGCTGGACATTAACGTTCAATAACCTGTGGAGTATTATACAATCCTCACCCGAAGCTTAGACTAGAAAGGGGCAACTGGAGGAAGCTGAGTGTAATAGGAGTTTATCACATGGGAAGAATTTCTCCCAATTTCGAATGGGGCCAATTTGAATTCACATAAATTCGCTAGTTTAGCGAATTTACATGAATTCCAATTGTGTCCGGAATGCGTTCAGAATGACTTCCCATTACCCGAAAATGACCCCCCATTGCCTGAAATTGCGTGAGATGCTTTAATACGCAATAACGTAAAACCCCAGGATTGCGTTCGGAATGACTTCCCATTGCCCGAAATTGCATGAGATACACTCATTTGTAATAACGTGAAACCCCAGGATTGCGTTCGGATTGCCTTTGGAGTATACCCCCAAATTCCCACATATGATAAACCCCATAGCCTTCCTAGGAGATCTTAGAGAGCTCAACCCTCACCATGCCCCCAACACCAAGAACGAAATAGAAATTGCCCTCAAATGCCCCCCCCCATGCCCTTCAGGGGGTGAGAGGACATTTTCCACATGTTTTTGGTCCCCAGGCCATTTTAGATCCAGGAGTTGTTATGGCATGCTTTCAAGACATTTCCAGCTTATGGCAACCCTAAGGCGAACCTATCACAGGATTTTCTTGGCATGCTTTTTCAGAGGGGGTTTGTCATTGCCTTCCCCTGAGGCTGAGAGAGCGTGACTTGCCCAGGTTTAACCAAGCAGGTTTCCATGGCCAAGTGGGGAATCAAACCCCGATCTCCAGAGGCCTGATCCTATGTTCAAACCACTAAGCCATGCTGTCTCCATCCCTCTTTAGAGACCCCAAACTCACTCGGTGTAATTCTCAGTCCTGGAAAAGACCTCTCCAAAGAGGACAGCTGCCTAGGGAAAAAAAGGAGGAGGAAAGTCTTATTGGATGCGGAGCAGGAGCAAGCCCAAAGCCACGGATGGGACATTCTGGCTAAGTTGTCTCCAAGAGCAACCCATGAAGGTCCAGGAGCAAAGCCAAAGCCCTTACCTGCTGCGGGGACCACTGTTTCTGGTTGATTTTGCGGAGATCTGGAACCTCTCCCCGAAAGACCAGTCGCGAGTTTGGAACCTGGTCCACCAGCTCATCTGGGATGTTATTCAGGATGTCGCTCAATGAAGAGGAGTTGGAGAGAATCTGCAAGGATGTAGTAAAGGACATGCAACCAAATCAGCAAATCCCAAATATTATTAATTATGCCAAATAACGCTGGAACATTTCCCACTTTACCAACAGTTTTATGGTAGCAAAGGATTGGGTAAAAGTTGTGGGGCTCAGAAACCCAAGATGCTCTGCTAGAAGCCTCCATTATTATTATTATTATTATTATTATTATTATTATTATTATTATTATATTTTATTTATTTATATAGCGCTGTAAATTTATATAGCGCTGTACATACAGTTAATTGAAATAGATAAAATTAAACCTGCCCATGGCGTACATTCTACACAAATAATTAAATATAATACATGTTAATACACGTTAGCATTCAAACAATAAAATATAGCAGACAACAAACTGAAATAACAGAGAGTGTGATTTTCTATTTTAATACTACTTCAAGGGGAGGGGGGTGTCCAACTTGGCCAAATCCTTTGCCACCATTAATCCAGGCGCTGCCCCCGAAGCCCAGAGCTTTTACCTTGCTAACAAAAGCTTTCCTCAGATGCTCCGGACCTTGGCTTAAAGCGCTCACGAAATTGGCCTTCCTGGCCAACTCTGTCGCCAGGTCTGCTGAGATGCTGTCAAAGCTGGTGCTGGGCAAGCCCTGTGCCAAGGTGCCAAGGCTTTCAAACTTCTCGACAGTATCCAGCTGTAGTCAAAGCAAGGAAGCAGAAAGTGAGTCTTGTCTATCTCTCTCCTGTCGCATCAGTTCCAGGTTTTTTGAGCGTTGGGGAAAATCTTTGGGTTACATACTCCCCTACCTCCGTGCCCGCAACAACAGTGCCAGTCTATTGCAATTTCTCCTTTCCTTTCAAATATTAACCGTAGTATCCAGTTACACTAACACCCCAACCACTTTGGGTATACACCTGGGGGCCTTTCACACTGCCCAGTTATAGCACTATGATCCCACTTTAACTGCAGTAGTTCCATCCTCTGGAGGACATTGACTTCAACCAGCCAGGACTCAACTGGAAAATGTCACCCAAAAGACATTTTCATCGGCCGCCCCTAGATTGTGGAATAACCTGCCCAGTGAGATCCAACAGCTGGATATGCTGACTGAATTTAAAACAGTATTAAAGACCCAACTCTTTTGGCAGGTATGATGTTGAAGGCTTTCATGGCCAGCATACATAGTTTTTTGTGGGGGTTTCGGTCTATGTGGCCATGTTCTAGAAGAGTTTATTCCTGACGTTTCGCCAGCAGATGTGGCTGGCATCTTCAGAGAAAGATGCCCACCACAGATGCTGAAGATGCCAAAGCCACAGATGCTGGTGAAACGTCAGGAATAAACTCTTCTAGAACATGGCCACATAGACCGAAAACCCCACAAAAATACTATTTTTTGGCAGGCCTGCCTATTCTATTTTAAACTTTAAATTAGGATATTTTAATTTATTCTGAGTGATTTGAATGTGCCTTATGCTTATATGTTTTAACACTGCTTAGTGTCCATATGACTCTGTGTGTTTTAAGCTATGTTGTATCCCTCCTTGAGCCTTGCGAAGAGGTTGGTAAGAAACCATTGTTGTTGTTGTTGTTGTTTTGTTGTTGTTGTTGTTATGAGAGCAAGCATGGCATAGTGCTTTCATCAGTGTAGGGCTAGGGAGTTTATCAGACGATGGAAATTGGAAGTATAATCTAATGGCAATCCGAACGCAATCATGGGGTTTCACGTTATTACAAATTAAAGCATCTCACGTAATTTCGGGCAAAAGGGAATTCATTCCGAATGCAATCGTGGGTTTTACGTTATTTCGTATTAAAGTATCTCATGCAATTTCGGGCAATGGGGGGTCATTTTCGAGTAATGGGAAGTTATTCTGAACGCATTCCGAACACAATTGGAATTCACGTAAATTCGCTAAGCTAGCGAATTCACATGAATTCGAATTGGCTCCATTCAAAATAAAGAGAAATTCCTCCCGTCTGATAAACTCCTAGGACTCCGGAGAACAGGGTTCAATTCCCTACTCGGCCATGCAAAGTCACATCTTCTCAGCCCTAGAAAACTCCATGACAGAGTCGCCTTAAGGTCACCGTGAGTCACAAATGACTTGAAGGCATACAACAACAAATTGTTGTTTTTGTTGTCTATTATTATTATTATTATTATTAATTATTATTATTATTATGTGGAATCCTGGGTTTGTAATTTAGAGAGGCACACTTAGAATTCTCAGCCAGAGAGCTCCAATACCCCACCAAACTATAAATCCCAGGATTCCATAGGACGGAGCCATGGCAATTAGTGCTATAACTGGGTCGTGAAAAGGGGCCCCATTTTTACTGGAGGGAGGATTGGGAGTTATGTTATATATAATTTTTAATGTTGTAAGCCACCCCGATTGCCTGACTGCAGATGGGCCGGGAACTGTTGGACTCCTTTGGCTGTGTACTGTTAGAAGCTGGAAGCTGGACAAAGCCAGGTTTTGGCCTTATGACCCAGTGTGATGATTCTTGCATTCTTACACAAAGGACTTTATCAAACGTCGGAAATTGGAAGTATAATCTAATGGCAATCCAAACGCAATCATGGGGTTTCACATTATTGTGAATTAAAGTATCTCACGCAATTTCGGGCAAAAGGGAAGTCATTCCAAACGCAATCATGGGTTTTACGTTATTGTGTGTTAAAGCATCTCACGCAATTTCGGGCAATGGGGGTCATTTTTGGGTAATGGGAAGTCATTCTCAACCCATTCCGAATGAAATTGGAATTCACGTGAATTCGCTAAACTAGCGAATTCACGTGAATTCGAATTGGCTCCTATTGGCTCCATTCGCAATAAAGAGAAATTCCTCCCATCTGATAAACTCCATCGCTCTTTCCCAAAGCAAGCAACCAAGGGAGGGGTGTCTGATGCTTACCGTGAAGTTGTTGCGCAGGATCTCATTGACCAGCATCTGGGACTGTCCCCGGTTCCAGCTGGTGACCCGTCCAAGAGATTCCAAGACCTTGGGATCCCTTAGAACTTCCGTGGTCAGATTTGAGATCTGGTCCGTGGTGAGCCCCATGGCCTGTTGCCCCAAAGCCACCAAAGTCCGGCTATCAAATGTCTTGACCTGGGCCACAAGCATCGTAGCAAGCTGGTCGACATGAGAGGAAGAAAAAGATTGAAAATGTTAAGGGAATCCAAACAACATTTGGGGGAGTATTCATCTAAGTCACCATTTTTTCGCCTTTTCAGCCTAAGTTTTCTTATATAGCTGCCCAACAGCAATGCGATTTCTCTTGAACAGTTAAACAGAAATTTTGTAACCTGTCTGAAATTATTTAAGAATTTTGCTGCCATGATTATATACTTTCCATACATTTCCTGGTATATTAACAGAGTTTCGTCCCCAAAACTGCACTTTTTGGATCTATTCAATGACAATTTTCATCAGCAATGCCCTGATGCCCTCCAGATAGGTTATACTATAACTCCCATCATCTGTCCATTGGAGGGCAAGAGGAGGCATGCCTATACTGAAAACTAGTATTAATTTTATACTACTTTAGCTATTATGATTTCCCCAGATATCCATTTGACTAATGTGCTGAGAATTATCTGTTAGACATGTCAGTCCTGATTCCTCTTCAAGGAATTGCAGCAAGAATGGACTATGAATTCAGTTTAAGTCCAATAGGGCAGAAAAACCAACCCTAGGGCTGCTGCCACACTGCAGAATTAATGCAGTTTGGCATCACTTTAACTGCCATGGCTCCATCCAATGGAATCCTGGGATTTGTAGTTTGTTGTGGCCCCAGATCACCCAGACAGGGAAAGCTAAGTATCTCAGAATTCCATAGTATTGAGCCGTGGCAATTATCAGTGTCAAAGTGTATCAATTTAGCAATGTAGAAATAGCCCAAGAGGTTAAACCAAATACGGAAATGTCTCGGTCCTGAATTTGCCAGGTCACTTGGGGATTCTGGGAAGGGTTGTCCCAGTTCTGGTTTCCATGCCAGCAGGACTATATATCCAGGTTTCACTTTAAACTTTAAAGGACTTACACTTTAAAGGACCTAAACTTTAAAGGACCTACATACGGTGCTGCATCCTTTCCACCGAACAGGTTCAGCATCCTGGATAGTTCCTTAAAAGCTGGAACTCACCCTATCATGGCTTCACCTTCCCATTGATACAGGGATCACCCACTACCACTGGCGAGTCCATTCACTCCCAATACCTTTTCCAAGTTCTGGGATCCCTTCCCAGTGCACTAGATGTCCTTCAAGCTGGAAGTTACCCAGGGAGCGTGCAATGCAAAATCACAAAACCAGGGGGATTCTCACCTGGCGGTCGGATGAAGATGGTCTGGAAGAGTTGCAATGAAGGTTGACCTGAGCAATGAGGCTCAATGCTTCATCGGGACTCAGGCCAGGGATCAGGGTGGAGCGTCGTGCAAAGCAGAGGAGCTGGTCTGGAAGACTTAGAAAAAAGAGCATGGCATGTTAGAGAACTGTGTTTCCCCAGCATTTGTTGTTGTTGTGTAACTTCAAGTCGTTTCTGATTTATGGCAACCCTATCATGGGTTTTCTTGGCAAGATTTGTTCAAAGGAGGTTTGCTATTACCTTTCTCTAAGGCTGAGAGAATGGACCTTATCAGACGGGAGGAATTTCTCTTTATTGCGAATGAAGTCAATTCGAATTCACGTGAATTCGCTAGTTTAGCGAATTCATGTGAATTCCAATTGCGTTCGGAATGCGTTCAGAATGACTTCCCATTACCCAAAAATGACCCCCCCATTGCCCGAAACTGCGTGAGATGCTTTAATTCACAATAACGTAAAACCCATGATTGCATTCAGAATGACTTCTCTTTTGCCTGAAATTGCGTGAGATACTTTAATTCGCAATAACGTGAAAACCCATGATTGCGTTCAGATTGCCATTGGATTATTCTTCCAATTTCTGACATCTGATAAGGTCCAATGTGACTTGCCCAGGGTCATTGTGCGGGTTTCATGGCTGACCTGGGAATCAAACCCTGGTCTCCAGAGTCATAGGACCTTATCAGACGTCGGAAATTGGAAGTATAATCTAATGGCAATCCGAACACAATCATAGGGTTTTACGTTATTGCAAATTAAAGCATCTCATGCAATTTCAGGCAAAAGGGAAGTCATTCCGAACGCAATCATGGGTTTTACGTTATTGCGAATTAAAGCATCTCACGCAATTTCAGGCAATGGGGGGGTCATTTTCGAGTAATGGGAAGTCAATCTGAATGCATTCCAAACACAATGGGAATTCATGTGAATTCGCTAAACTAGTGAATTCACGTGAATTCGAATTGAATTCATTTGCAATAGGGAAAAATTCCTCCCTGACTGATAAACCCATCAGATAGTAAATCACTTTCTCAAGAGGACTGAGATGAACCTATGGCCAATGTGGGTCAGAACCTACAGGGCCTTCCATGCTTGAAAGTTTACGTCAGCCCTATGATGTAAGAATTTTGTGGCTTTTCTTTCATTCTTGCAGCAGAGAATGAAGACTTTCAACATTTTTCTCCCTCCTGGGGGAGAAGAGGAGAGTTTGGTTGTGCATCTTTCAGAGTGCTTCCCCATTTTAGGACATTTTCCCCTCACCAAATTTCATTTTTGCAAACAACTTTTTCACACAAAACACTTTTGCATAAAAACGGTATACCTTGCTCAAAATTCCAATGTTTTCTGCGCAAAAAACCACTGTCTTTTTGCTTGAAAAAGGCAATGTTTTTATGCAAGGTTTCACTGGTTAGGTAACATATTAAGAGTGTGTATACCTGCGTTTTTCCTAAATATTCACAGGTACTAGGAGCAAATTTCAGCTTTTCTCATCGTTATTTCCTTAGTTAAAGCGATTTCACACTCACCTGGAAAGGCTGAAATCAGAATCGACAGTAAGAAGAGCATCAGCGTACATCTCTGCAAAGTCATCCCGAACCTGATATCTGTGCAAAAGCTCCAGGTTGTCTCGGTTAAACGCAAGATCTTGGAACTGAGAAAAGACACGTAAGCATTTCCCAATATATGAATGACCATCTGGAGGAATTTGTGTCTTAAATAACTATTGATGTACAACATCCCTGGTGATTCATTGAGAATGGGTAATCCCAACTGGACAGATCTCCTGAACCAAGAGATCATCCATAACTATTGACACACCACATCCCTTGTGATTCACTGGGTTGGCTCTTGGTGCAATGAACAGTTGGACTTGGGCATGGATTGGGGCTACAGTTTCTCACGACTACATTTCAGCAGAGGTACGTACTATGGTTGCGCTGTTGTTTGTGAGCAATCTCATGTCCCTAGCACTACTATAGCGGATGTAACTCCCGAAATACATGACCAGCCAGTTGGACGTCCGTGGGTCACTGACATTGTAGCAGCGAGGCTTGGCGTTGGTTGCTGCAACATAAATAAAATGGGGATTCTTAAAAACGGAGCAAAATCACAAGCATGCCTTGTACAACGGACACATTTCTAATCACTTCAACTGCCTGGTGCACACAAAGCCTTGGCGCCTTTGGCCAAACGGCTGTGATGTGACCCAATATTCAGATAAAAATTCTTCCTCCTTCAATGAATTTTTATTTTTGTTCACTCTTTAATTTTTAGCAATGCCAAGAGTAACCCCATTGAAAATCATTCAAACTGCAAACTCCTCTGTCTGCTGCGTTTGCATTCCTTGGGTCACTTTTTCTAAAGTGTGTAAAGTGAAGTTTGAAGTTAGTGTTGGCTCTCTGTATCCATGGTTTCTTTATCCATGGATTCAAGCATCTACGGCTTGAAGAGATTGAAAAGAGATATGTAAATTCCTAAAAGCAAACCTTGATTTAGCCATTATATATAAGGGACACCATTTTGCTACCGCGCTGTATTAAATGGGACTTGAACATCCATAGATTTTGGTATCCACAAACTCCAGCAGATACCATGAGCCCACTGCATTTGCAAGGCAAGAAATTTGGGGACTGAAGGAAAAATCTCACTGGGAAGCAATTCTTATTTGGGGAAATGATGCTCTCAATACCCCCATTAGCTGCACCCCTAATTTGTTTTTGTTGATGTTTTGTTGACTTCAAGTCATTTCTGACTTATACCCTGTTTCCCCAAAAATAAGACATCTGTTGAAAATAAGACCTAGTAGAGGCTTTGTTGAATTGCTAAATATAAGGCCTCCCCCGAAAGTAAGACCTAGCAAAGTTTTTGTATATAAATATATATACAGTATGTAATAAATGTTCGTTTTCTTGTTCAACAATAAATGTGAAATTCTTCTTCATGGAAAAGTAAGACATCCCCTGAAAATAAGACCTAGCACATCTTTGGGTGCAAAAATTAATATAAGACACTGTCTTATTTTCGGGGAAACACAGGTATTAATCCGAAGGCAAACCTATCAAGGTACTTTCTTGGCACGGTTTGGCCATTGCCCTCCTCTGAGGCTGAGAGAGTGTGACTTGCCCAATGGGTTTACATGGCTGCAACAGGATTCAAACTCTGGTCTCCAGAGCCATATTCCTAAGCTCAACATACATTCAGAGAAGATAAAAAGTGCTTCTCTCTTTTGCTTCTATAACTTTTGCCTGGATACTCACCTGCCAGGTAAGCCTTGATGGAAAAGTACATCTCCTCCTCCCTGCCTCGAAACAGGGCAACGTCCTCATTCAGCTTGTTCACGCTGCAAACAACAACAATGGGATGGTTAAGTTGAGCCATATCTTGGTGGAAATATTGGCCAAAATAGGTGACTTGAAGGCACATACACACACACAGGCACCGTCCCTGTTATGTTCCCCCTTGTGTCCCACATTAGCGTTAGCAATAGTGCTTACATTTTATGGAACGTCACACAGCTGGCATTCACGGTTTCGCTTGCATTTAGCATGGCTCCATCAAGGAACATGAAATAGTCAGCCAAGCGGCCGCCAAGCCACCGGTCCACCTCAGTTTCATTGCTGCCACCGGAAACCACTGTGGGCCACACGCCGGCCAAGAGAGCAGCCTTGGTGCCATTTGGAAGGATGCCCTGCAGAAGAAAAGGCAAAAAGGAAACCCTTCTGAAGGAGGAATGGGCAAACTGTAGCCCTTGGAACCCATTTTGGAGGTCCTTGAAACCCCACGCAAATCCCCCCAGACGCCCCACAAACATTTCAATCTTTCGTGGCGTGGAATTTTTTTTGCCAGTTTGGTCAATAGTCAAGGATTGTGGGTTCTGTCGTCCCAAACGTCTTGAAGAACAAAGATTAGGAATAACTATTTTAGAGCATATGTGCCACGGACAGAAGACAGTGATTGTGACATGTTGAAACCTATTGAAAAACTTATTCCACATACAAGCAAAACCATGATGAATGAAGCTTGTTCAGTTTAAAAAAATATGTGAGCTGTGGTTTTCTATGGCTGGCTCTTTCCTCTTTGCACTGATGAGTTTATCATATGATGGAATTTGGGGCTATAATGCAATGGCAATCCGAACGCAATCATGGGGTTTCAAGTAATTGCGTATTAGAGTATCCCACACAATTTCGGGCAATGGGAAGTCATTCCAAATGCAATCATAGGTTTTACATTAATGCATATAAGAGTATCTCACGCAATTTCAGGCAATGGGAGGTCATTTTCAGGCAATGGGAAATCATTCTGAATGCATTCTGAACGCAATTAAATTTCAGGTAAATTCGCTAAACTAGCAAATTTACATAAATTCGAATTGGCTCCATTCGAAACTGGGAGAAATTCCTCCTGTGTGATAAATTCCTGGGTCTTTTGCAAGGGAAGGGCAGGAGTCCCCTGTCTGTTTTTGGTTTTTCTTACTGTCGTGTTTTTCTGGTTAAAGCTGTCCATAAATAAGCCACTTTTCTCATAGGCTTGTAACAGAACAGTCAAGAAAGGGTCATCATTGAGGAATCCTTCCCTGGCAAATAAATCAGCCAAAGCATCTGGAGGAATTGTGTTCACAATCTGGAAAAGGAAAAAAGGGAGAAGGGATATAAAATTAGCATTAAAACTCAAAAGATGATTGTACAGCAGGCCCTTGGTATCATCTGAGGGTTGGTTCCAGGAGCCCAGTCATGGATACCAAAATCCATGGATGCTCAAGTCCCATTATATACAATTGCACCACAAAGTGGCATCCCTTATATAAGATGGTAAAATCAGGGTTTGCTTTTGAGATATATATATATATATATATATATATTAATTAAAACATTTTCAAGCTGTGGATGTATGAATCTGTGGAGAGAGAAAAATCCACAGTACCTCGTGGAGCTCAGATGTAGGGATTAATGTTTCCAGATCTCTCAGAGTCAGAAGGTCCCCAAACCTCTGCAACCTCTCTTCCAAGAAAGTGGAAAAGCTGGCGTTTGAGGAGTAGCATCGGAGGGAAGAGTCTGAAGAACCCAAAGACAAGAAAGGGTGGGAAGGATGGACTTATTAAAGAAAAGAGGAGGGTGGAATAAACATTCAGATCGATCTTCAACATTTCAGAAGTTTTCGACAGAAAACTGTCAGGTATTTCAGCATCTCAAACGTCAGGCGCAAAATGCAATGGTTAGGCACGCCTTAATCCTTGATACACCCCATTCCCCAAAGTTCAACCAAAAAAGAAAGGAGAGATTATTACTCCTGTATGGACTCTTTCAGACATGGGAAATTGGAAGTATAATCCAAGGGCAATCCAAACACAATCGTGGGGTTTCACGTTATTGCGAATTAGAGCTTCTCACGCAATTTCGGGCAAAAGGGAAGTCACTCCGAATGCAATCATGGGTTTAACGTTATTGCAAATTAAAGCATCTCATGCAATTTCAGGCAAGGGAGGGGGGGTTATTTTCAAGTAATGGGAAGTCATTCCGAACGCCTTCCGAACACAATGGGGATTCACGTGAATTCGCTAGACTAGCAAATTCACATGAATTTGCATTTCTCCATTCGAAGTTGGGAGAAATTCCTCCCGTGTGAAAGAGTCCAATGTGTCCAGAAGTTAATCTTCTCATTTCAGGTAATACTAATTTCAGGTAATACTCTGGACCTCCCTGTGCTGTATTTTGTTTAACCAGGAAATACCTGAGGTCTCCATAAGGCATCTTGAAGGCACATACACATTCCCTGCATGGTACAGGGTTGGATTGGATGACCTTTACCGTTCCTTCCAACTTTAACCCAGCTGTTTCTTTGGCTGGGGTGAGAGGGTCCATCAATGACTGAGACTTACTTTGTATTGCTCGATTTGCTATGCTACTGCTATGTATTTTATATTGTCTTTGATGTCTAATTGAATTGCCTTTTTCCTTTGCTTTTGTTATGTAATTTTTATTGTGATAGCTGCATTGTATATCCTATTGATATGATTTTTTATTGCTATTTTTATTTTTTTATTGGAATTGTTATTGTTATGTCCTTCTGTTATTTGTTGCAACCCGCCTGGATTCCAAGTGATTGGGCGGGATATAAATAAATCATTATTATTATTAAGAGTCTATGGTTCTATGAGTCCATTATTCTATATTTTTTAAAAAGTAGCTATTATTTTGGCTAAACTCAAAGACATACATAGCAGTGTTAGCATGGAAAATCAGTCTGCAAAGAGATCTTGTAGCACCTTTGAGACTAACTGAGACAGAAGTTGGTAGCATGAGCTTTCATAGACTTCAGCTGACTTCCTCAAATGCATTTTCAAAGTGGAGACAGACCTCTATAATCCAGCTATGTCTGAGAATGTCCACATCTTGTAGGTATGGAGATGGGTGACAAATTCAGTTTTGACAAGGGTCATCAGGGGACAAAGGCAGGAGGAAGGATGTTGCCGAAAGCCAAGGTGAGTAAACTATTTCTCTGGCTGGATTACATAGGAGTTTATCAGACGACGGAAATTGGAAGTATAATCCAATGGCAATCTGAACACAATCATGGGGTTTCACGTTATTGCGTATTAAAGTATCTCACACAATTTCGGGTAAAAGGGAAGTCATTCCGAGCGCAATCATGGGTTTTACGTTATTGCATATTAAAGCATCTCATGCAATTTCAGGCAATGAGGGGTCATTTTCGGGTAATGGGAAGTCATTCTGAACGCATTCTGAATGCAATTGGAATTAACGTAAATTCGCTAAACTAGCGAATTCACGTGAATTCGAATTGGCTCCAATTGGCTCCATTCAAAATAAAGAGAAATTCCTCCTGTCTGATAAACTCCATAGAAGAGTTTGCCAACTGAATCCTTCAAGGTTGTAAACAGAGCTTTCCCTTACCATCCGAATCCGATCCTTTCAAGTAGGGAAGCTGGAAAGAGTGCAGGATGTCCTTCTGAACGGAGAGACTCATCTTTGTAAACTCTGCATCTAGCCCTTTAATGCTGAGAAAGAGAAATATTTTATAGAAAGAAAGAGTCAAAAGATTACTTCATTGGGTATGCAGAGCAGCGACAAAGCAAAGTTAAGGCTCTTCCAGAGGCAAAAAATGTTCAACATTCCTGCGTTTGCATTGCTGCAAACTCTAGAAATTTGGGGACTAAAGAACATTTCATTTTGGGGGGGGGGGGGGGGGGGTTGGGGTCGGCATTTGTGATTGCAAAGCAATGGCCTCATTTTGCATCCCTGAGGGCCTTCAAGACTTTGGCAGATCACCTTCAAGGCCTAAAGACATCCTAGCTGAGGAACAAAGAGGAATTTGGGTCCCTAATAATAATAATAATAATGATAGTAATAATAATAAACAATGGCCAGAAAAACCTACAGTCCCATTTCCAGGGATACCAACACCACATACATTGCCTGGTACTGATCGCATTGCATGGTTTCATTCTGGAGACACTGGAGCATATCGGTGGAAATGGCGGAGATGAAAAGCCGAAGTCTCCTCTGGAACCAGGCGGTTACAAACTCTGTCTCGTTGAAACGGTCCTCATTTCTCAGCCTCTCATCCCACAACGCTCTCAGTATGACCTCTTTCCAGTTATGAGAGATTAGGGAAGAGTTCACAATCTGGAACAAAAACAGATAACATCATGTTGTTGTTGTTGTTGTTGTTGTTGTGTGCCTTCAAGTCGTTTCTGACTTATGAGACTCAAGTTTATCACATGGGAGGAATTTCTCTCAATTGCAAATGCAGCCAATTCGCAATTATGTGAATTCTCTAGTTAAGTGAATTTATGTGAAATCTGATTGCATTCGGAATGTGTTCAGAATGACTTCCCATTTCCCGAAAATGACCCCCCCATTGCCCAAAATTGCATGAGATACTCTAATACGCAATTACGTGAAACCCCACGATTGCGTTCGGAATGACTTCCCGTTGCCCGAAATTGCGTGAGATACACTCGTTCGCAATAACGTGAAACCCCATGATTGCGTTCAGATTGCCATTGCATTATACCCCCAAATTCCGTCGTACGATAAACTCCATTGACTACCGTAAACTGGGATTTGAACCCCGGTTTCTATAGTTATATACCAGTGCTAAAACCACTACACCATACTGGCTTCCATCAAAAATCTTTATGAGTATGTAAATGAATATATAAAACATTCTCTCTCTCTCTCTCTCTCTCTATATATATATATATATATATGTCGAAAAATCTTCAGATTTTATTTATAAACAATTGAGATAGCATACACTGTCTTTTAAAAAGGGATTACTTTGGTATATAAGAGAAGATGAAAAATCTCTCTTACACCTCTTAAATTTAAAATCCTGAACAAAAAAATTGGGGGGGGGGGATGCAAGTACATTGCATTGTGCATTTCATATTTTTATAAAACAACATGAATTAATTCTTGAAAAAAAACATTTATTACCTTCTTATTAAATTCCTCCAATGCTGCCTCTAGCTCTTCTGCATTCACTTGGCTGACCAGGACTCTGGCCACATTTAGTGAAACGTTTGCCCTTTTTCTCAGTGCAAATTCTAAGGCCTGAACGATAAAAGTCTGGTTCACCAGGCTCAGGTTCTGCAGCTGAAGAGAAAACAGAGATGTGATTCTTCGGTGTCAAAGAAAGCAATGGGTTATTTTAGCTATATTCTCCCTGCCGTGAAAAACTTTTCAAAAACCATGCCATTTGGGAAAGTCTATTCGCAACTCGGGACTTATTCTGTGCAAAATTCACCAGTGATCTTTTTGCACAGCAAATAGCACTTTCTGTGCAGGAAACAGCATTTTCTTTATTCCAACAAAAAAATACAACCGTGCACAAAATTTGCAAAGAACCCCAATCTGCAAATCTTCTTCAAGATTTCTCGATGCTTGAGAAACACATCGTTCAGCCATTGCATAAATATTCTCTGAGACTGCATCGGCACTGTAGAATTAATGCAGTTTGGCACTGCTTTAACTGTCATGGCTCCACTCGATGGAACCCTGGGATTTGTAGTGTTTTGTGGCACAAAATCGGACAAGGCTTTTGCCCAGTGAATCCAAGTGGGCTGTGATGCTTTAAAACCACAACACCGGGCACTTTCCCCAAATAACCATGGCCAGAATTGTTTGAGGAGAAACGCAACAGGGACAAACCCCATTCAACGTTTGTAGTCTAAAATGTGTAGCCTCTTCCAAATGATGCAACAACTCGCAGAACCTGCTCACTAGGTGGGCATTCCTGAGTTGAGGACTGAAAAATAGCCGATTGCATGCGGGCGCACCACAAGTACAGAGGTGGCATGTCGACAACTCACTAACAACCCTGTGCACAACCAGATCTTTGAAATGCAGCTTTGTTCTGGTGGTTATATCAAATTTACTTACATTGTCACAAACCACATAGCTGAGGTTCGCAGATATTTTGACGTTGTTGCTGCAAGGAGACAGAAAGACAGACACACAAAGGTAAGCAAGGAACGCAAGACAACGCAACAAAGTCCAACTTAATCCCTCTTCACTGGGGTGTGCCAGTTTCTGTAGCTTGTGGTATATATGTGAGCCATGTAGGTTTCCATTTGCAGCCTAGAGGTTCCCCACCCCAACAAATATATTCTCATTTTCCAAAGCATTTCCTCCGCTTCCCATTGAACATGCCTCTTCTTTTCCTTTCAATAACTGTCCAGGCTTTGATTATTACCTACATTCTACATGAAAGCTCTCCTCCAGAGATGCACCATTTTTCCTGCCCTCCTTATCTTTTCATCCTTGGAGTTTATCAGACAACGGAAATTGGAAGTATTATCCAATGGGAATCCAAACGCAATCATGGGGTTTCACATTATTGCAAATGAATGTATCTCACGCAATTTTGGGCAAAAGGGAAGTCATTCCAAATGCAATCATGGGTTTTACGTTATTGCGTATTAGAGTATCTCATGCAATTTCAGGCAATGGTAAGTCATTTTCGGGCAATGGGGAGTCATTGTGAATGCATTCCGAATGCAACTAGAATTCACTAAATTCACTAAACTAGCTAAACTAGCGAATTCACGTGAATTCAAATTGGCTCCGTTCGAAATAGAGAGAAATTCCTCCCGTCTGATAAACTCCATAGTTTAGCATTTTGGAATTGACTTCCATGCATCTATCCCAGAGATTCCCAAATTTGGTCTTCTGGGTGTTTGGGATTTCCACTCCCAGCAGCCCCAGCCAGCTTGGCCAACATTCAGGAATTCTGGGAGCTGAAGTCCAAAACACTTGGAAGACCAATATTTGGGAACCATTGGTCTATCCCATCCCTTCGTCCAACTTTCTCACTTGTGATGGTCCAAAACACTTGGAAGGCCAACATTTGGGAAGCATTGGTCTATCCCATGCCTCCGTCCAACTTTCTCACTTGTGATGGTCCAACCAAGATGGGTTCAACACCCCATAGACATGGAAGCTAGCAGAGCAAAGGTGCTCTCTCTAAGCATCTGGAGGTCCTCCAGCATGACTTGATGGTCAACCTCCACTGGAAATATAGTGGTAAGTCTGGGAATGGATCCCACACAGATACGGGGATCGTACTGTACTGCAAAAAGTGCAGGAGCAGCTTTCACATGAGTTCACAAGCTTGGGAGTTTATCATACGATGGAATTTGGGGGTATAATGCAATGGCAATCCGAACACAATCATGGGGTTTCACGTTATTGCAAATGAGTGTATCTCACGTGATTTTGGGCAATGGGAAGTCATTCCGAATGCAATCATGGGGTTTCACGTAACTGCGTATTATTCATGTACATTCGCTAAACTAGCGAATTCACATAATTGCAAATTGGCTCCATTCGCAATTGAGAGAAATTCCTCCCGTGTGATAAACTCCTTGGTCAAAGCAATATTTACATTTATAAGTTCCTCCCCGAATTATTCCCCTACTATCCTATGAGTAAGTGAACCCTTAGATATGGGGGCCATACTGTAGTTTGCTGATCTGCAGAAACAAACAGCTTCATTTATATACTGCTTCATACCGCCTAAACAGTGTCTAAGCGGTTTACAACTGTAAACTACTTGCCCTCAACAATCTGGGTATTCCTTTTAACGACCTCGGAAGGATGCAAGCCTGAGTCAAGGTTGAGCCCTTTTGCTGGTATTGAACTCGCAACCGTATGGTTTTGAGTGAGTGGCTGCAGGACAGGCATTTAAAATCAACAGATGAAGCTTTTCACTAGAGAAGACAAGCATTTTTACAATGCTGGTTGACATGGTTTCCATCTCCGTGGAGTTGTGATTCCTTTCTGGGTAGCTTGGCTAGTTCCTTTAGACTTCAGATAAAAATATGGAACTGGATCACAACCCCACCGAGATGGAGCCAAGCACCGCCACTGAATTTTCAGATATCTACAGGCCAAGCTGCTGTTCAAGTTTTAGAAGTAAAACCTGATCAAGAAGGAAAAGGAACACCTGGTTGCCCTAAAGGACAGATTGGACTTCTGCTCTTTTAGTAGAGAGATGTAGATGGCAAAACAAGTCTGCTCTAACTTAAGCGAAGAAGCTCACACAACAACATGGAAATAATAACAACACATATGTTGCAGCTGATACTTGTCAAGAAATACCTCCCCACTTCTTCGCAAACTTCTGAAGCTGTTGGGAACAAAGAGAAAAAGAAACGCTTAGCCGTGGGTTCTTTTCTATAAAAACAATGTTGGTCCAAAAAAATAATAATCGTCAAAAATTTTAATGTATCAGATGTTGTAATGATCGCTTACCATTAATCCTGGTTGCAGGACACTAGAATGGAGAAGAAGATAAAAGAAGGAATTATTATTATTATTATTATTATTATTATTATTATTACTACTGTCCCACCTTGTCAGCAGTATGTTTAGTATACTATCCAATGAGAGCTGATGTGGTGCAGTGGCCTGAATGTTGGGCTAGGACTTTGGGAGACCAGGGTTTGAATCCCCTCCTATCCTGGAAACCCACAGTGACCTTGGACAAGTCACACACTCTCAGCCTCAGAGGAAGGCAATGGGAAATCTCTCTCTAAAGAAAACTCTCCACCAAACTCCCTCCAATTGCTAGTCCGATTGCTAAAGGAAGCCCACCTAACCCATGAGATTTCCTTACGTGTTGACTTATCATTCAACCATTTATTCCTAGGATCTACTTGGGTCTGGATTGATAATTTGAATTTCTGGTTCGGAGCGGGGATAATATTGCACTATAGATGTTGTTGGATGGTAGCTCCCAATATGGACCTTATCAGACGTCGGAAATTGGAAGTATAATCCAATGGCAATCCGAACCCAATGATGGGGTTTCATGTTATTGCGAATTAAAGTATGTCACACAATTTTGGGCAAAAGGGAAGTCATTCCGAATGCAATCATGGGTTTTACGTTATTGCGAATTAAAGCATCTCACTCAATTTCAGGCGATGGGGGGTCATTTTCGGGTAATGGGAAGTCATTCTGAATATATTCCAAATGCAATAGGAATTCACGTGAATTCGCTAAACTAGCGAATTCACGTGAATTCGAATTAGCTCCATTTGCAATAAAGAGAAATTCCTCCCGTCTGATAAATTCCTATGGTTCACCACTGGTTATGCTGAAAAGGCATGTTGCAGTCTAACAACATCCAAGGAGCCGATATTATTCCCACCTCTGATTTCAACCTAGGTTTACCTTATGCTGAAATACGTATGAATTCCATGCCCTCCAAAGGATTTATCAGGGAAAGTCCAATTAAACCCCTGCCATCCCACTTTTCCAGCAAAACTTCTAAAAGGTCCTGGCTTCTTTCTCTTCCTCCCACTTTCCCCTTCCTCTGGAGTTTCCTTCAATTGCTGCACACTCTTGACTTCCAAGTGCAAAAGTAGTTTGCACTCCATTAATTCAGCCAAAGGAAAGGAGAGGAGGCAATGTTCCCCTTCCCAGCAGACTCAAGCCAAAGCAAACCACTGCAGTCTCTCCTGTCTTGTGCCTTCTTCTTCGTTCGTTTTTGCCATCTTTACCCCACTGGGATGTTCCTTGGGCCCACAAATCCCGGTTTTCATCTGTGAAATATTGGAGGGCACAGGATTCCTTAGAGATGAGACACCCGCCAGCCCAGCCAACCCTTGCGGTTCTTCCCTGCAGAGAATTTCAGGCTAAAGAAAATTGTTCAAAATCTGAAATATGCAGGGAGAGGCCCAGCCATGGAGGAACAAGAATACCACTTTGACATTTTAATTTATGGCTTTGCTGCAGGTCATGCCTTTCTTAATGAAGGCCCAGCGTTTCTAAAAGGTTAGTTCCTTCATGAGGTCAGAAGGGAGGATGAGTGACTTACGGACGCAGTGTCCACCACGGTTGGGACGAAGCCTGCAGAAAAGACAAGGAGGAGATTTTTAGGAAGAGAGTCCTAAACAGATGCGAACAGAACAGTCCTGTTGATAGATGAACCTGCCTATATTACAAGATCATTGGATCATCTAGGGCTGCATCTGCACTGCAGAAATGATGCGGTTTGACACTGCTTTAACTGCCAGGGAGCAATGCAATAGAATTCTGGGATTTATAGTTTCGCAGGATATTTAGCCTTCTCTGTCAGAGAGCTCTGGGGACACAACAGACTACAGATCCCAGGATCCCAGAGAATGGAGCCATGACAGTTAAAGCAGTGTCAAACTGCATTAATTCTGCAGTGTAGTTGCAGCCTAGTTTAGCATCATCTACGGCATGGGGTGGGAAATGTGTTGCCTATGGGTAGAGCCAAGAAGAGAGATCTAGTTTGCTTCCTAACCGCCACTCTTGCAAGGCCTAGGGATGTAATTCCTCACTAATTTTCTTTGCAAAGAAAGCAACCTGAAGTTTTACCCATTTTCTAACCACAGTGAGAAAGTCTTCAGAAACAATGCTGTTTGCAAAGCTTATTTGCAATTTTGGACTTATTCTGTGCAAAATGCAGAGAGGTCCCATATATTTCAAGTGGGATTAACACTTAAAATGTTGCTATGTCTTACATTCATGGTTTTCCCTTCATGAAAGTAGGATGATGCCTGATGAAGGAAGATTTTACAGGGAAGGGGGAAAATATTCAAGTGACTCACCCAGGTAAAAGCCAAATGCTATCAGCAGGAAGGAAACATGACGCAGTAACGCCATGAGGAGCTTAACCTGAGAACAAAACTTTGATTTAATATATGTACATTTGTTTATATACAGTATTTATCAATTTATTCAAGCATTCCTATGATTCGCCCAAGATCCAGTGCAGCGTAGCACATTGAGCATTGGACTATGACTCTGGAAACCAGTATTTGGTTCCCCGCTTGTTCGTTGAAACGCAACGGGTGACCTTTGGCAAGTCACACTCTCTCAGCCTCAGAGGATGACAATGGCAAACCTCCTCTGAACAAATATTGCCAAGAAAATCCTATGATAGGGTCGCCTTAGAATCACCGTAAGTCAGAAACCACTTGAAGGTACACAACAACAAAATTTGTGGAAGTGTCATTCTTGGCAAATAGGTACAAAGCAGGTCCCTGCCATAACTTTATCTAATCTTTTTTCAAAAAAATATACAAATGCAATTGCTGAACCTACCCAAACATGGATCCCATCCATAGGAACATCCTTCTTCTAACCACTGCCATTAATGTGTCCCAAATGAGTTTTGGGAGCTTGCAAAGAAAGCATGAAGCGGTGATGTATTCAAGCTTTTTACTCCAAGTCTCAAGTTTCTACTTTCAAGTCTCAAATCAAGTTTGCAAGATACTTCCAAGTCAAGTCAACTCTTAAGAGTCAACTTTTACGGAAAAAAGGAGGTGTGCATGAGTGGCTGGTTGACAATGGAGTTTATCACATGGGAGGAATTTCTCTCAATTGCGAATGGAGCCAATTTGCAATTACGTGAATTCGCTAGTTAAGCGAATTTACGTGAAATCCGATTGCATTTGGAATGCATTCAGAATGACTTCCCATTTCCCGAAAATGATCCCTCATTGCCCAAAATTGCATGAGATACTCTAATACGCAATTATGTGAAACCCCATGATTGTGTTCAGAATGACTTCCCATTACTTGAAATTGTGTGAGATACACTCATTCACAATAACGTGAAACCCCATGATTGCGTTCGGATTGCCGTTGCATTATACCCCCAAATTCCGTCGTATGATAAACTCCAATAACTAAAATATCAAGATAATATGCACAAAGTTAGATTTTAAAAAATTTCAGAGGGGAGAGGCAAATGTGTTAGGCAATGGACTTGAGAGGGGCGGATTCTTCTAAACCAGTAATTCCCAAACCTTCGTCCTCCATGTATTTTGCACTTTAATCCCCAGAATTCCTGACTGTTGGCCAAGTTAGCTGGAGCTTCTGGGAGTTGAAGTCCAAAAGACCTGGAAGACCAAAGTTTGGGAACCACTTCCTTTCAAAGGCTTTATAAGGCTCCTCCAATGCGTAGCAGGGAGAGGTACTGAGTATCCATCCTGACTCAACCCAATGCATTTGTTTTTCCCAAATAAAGTTAGAGCAGCAAGTAGGTCACTAAACATAAACACTTGAGTCGAGTCAGTCCATAATTTATTGCCAATTCAAGTCCAAGTCATTGAAGAGTATTGAGTCCGAATTGAGTCCGAGTCGATCGACTCAAGTCTACATCACTGGCATGGAGACAACAGTATTCCTGTGGCTTAGTTCTTCCCCAGTTCTCAGAACTGTACACTGTTTTTGAACATCGAAGTTTCATTCATCCATCATGGTTAAAAGCCATGGATAAGTTTACCCTCCTCTAATGTCTCTCTTTTCCTTTAAACCAGCTAAGTTACTGGCCATCACATACATCTATCCCATGGAAATTTCTCTATTCGTTCATAAATGTTAACAGTCACCTGTCTGCATAAGTAATGGGTAGAAGGAATCTGTGCCCCATCAGGTGTTGTCAGGCTTCATCTTCCACCAACAAAAAGCAAACGGATTTAGGCCAAAGGTGGGCATTGCGTGTCCCCTCTAGATGTTGCTGAACCGCAACTCCCAGCTAACAACTGGAAGGCCACATCTGGATACCCGTTCCGAACATATGGAGATAGATCAGTGGACTCAGCACTTCATAGAGTTTCAGAAAGGTGGTCCGTGCCTCCAAGGAGCTTCCGGTCTCACCTTGAGAGTGGGCCCAGCTTGGCCATGAAACCCACTGGGTGACCTCGGGCAAGTCACAGAGGAAGGCAATTGCAAAGCCCATCTGAACATATCTTGCAAAGAAAACCCCAGGATAGGTTGCAAATCATGCCAAGAAGATCCTCTGATAGTTCCACTCAAGGGTCGCCATAAGTCAGAAATGACTTGAAGGTGCACAACTAGCAACAAAGGGAGGCAGAGGAATGGGCCAGGAGAGTCAAGGATGAATGGAAGAATGGCCAACTCTACTGGCACAAGCTGCGAATGGAGCAAATAGGAACCGATCTCCACTTACCGACGTAGCTGCCGTGCCCACCTTCTGCAGGAGCCAGATAACCCTGAGAAAATAATGCAAAAGAACTGGTCTTTGCAAGACTGTCCTGATCTTATCCCTGGAGGGTGTGGAGTGTCACAACGGAGGGGTGTGACAAGTGTCAACTTTCCATCGTTGCTTCAGACAGAGACAGAACTGGAGGAGGGACAGAGTGACCCATCCTTTTCTCCCTCCAAATATTTACAGTCTCTACGTAGTTTGTCACATTCGGGGGAAATTCTCGAAAACCGCTGGCAAAAAAAATGAGGTCAAGATATGTTATGTGGCTACGGGGTGGTGTTGCCATGTTTTCAAAATAGCAAGAAGGGGCGGTCAAAATTTGTGACAGGCAGGATTGAGAATCAGGAAGGAGCTATGGACATGTTTGCTTTCAGCCTCAATACCAAATGAAAGGTATTGATTTGGGTTCACCTCGCCCTCTATTGAGTTGCCATTTTGTCCCCATTCATACATTACAGGAAGAGCACATTTCTGTTTTTATGAAGGTACCACACCCTGAACGACGGGAATTTTTGTCATCTTATTCAGTCAATACAAAAGGAAAAGATTTCCAGCCCTCAAATGTCCTTTATAATAAGGAACATTTGCTAGTCCAATAAGGGACGAGATTTCTGGACCTCAAATAAGGAGCATCTATTATAGGAATTTATCAGACGGGGAGGATTTTTTCTCTATTTCGAATGGAGCCAATTCAAATTCACATGAATTCACTAGTTTAGTGAATTCACATGAATTCCCATTGTGTTTGGAATGCGTTCAGAATGACTTCCCATTTCCCGAAAATGACCCCCCATTGTCCAAAATTATGTGAGATGCTTTAATTCGCAATAAAGTAAAACCCATGATTGTGTTCGGAATGACTTCCCTTTTGCCCGAAATTGCGTGAGATGCTTTAATATGCAATAACGTGAAACCCCATGATTGCATTTGGATTGTCATTGGATTATACTTCCAATTTCCGACGTCTGATAAACTCAATAATAAGTCTTTTTTTGGAGTGTTGCTTTCTTGTGCATATTGTTATCAGGCATTCATCAGTTTATTTTATTTTGATTTCAGCTGCATCCACACTGCAGAAATAATCTACCTTGGCACCACTTTAACTGCCATGGCTCAATGCTATGGAATTCTGGGAAGTATAGCTTTGTGGGACAATGTGGATGCAGCCATAGAGGACTGAAGAACTCAGCTAGCAGAACCTGGGTGATACTACCTTGTAGATGATACTACACAGAAGTTTATCAGACGGGAGGAATTTCTCTTTATTTCGAATAGAGCTAATGGAAGCCAATTCGAATTTACGTGAATTTGCTAGTTTAGCAAATTTACGTGAATACCAATTGCATTCGGAATGCGTTCAGTATGACTTCCCATTACCCGAAAATGACCCCTCCCCCATTGCCCGAAATTGCGTGAGATGCTTTAATACGAAATAACGTAAAACCCATGATTGCGTTCGGATGACTTCCCTTTTGCCCAAAATTGCGTGAGATGCTTTAATACGCAATAACGTGAAACCCCATGATTGTGATCGGATTGCCATTGGATTATACTTCCAATTTCTGTCGTCTGATAAACTCCATAGTTTGCCTTAGGGAAATATTAGAATCTGATCAGCTCCAGATTGAGAGATAGTGCTCTCTGAAACTATAAAAGAGCTCCAGTCGCTGCAACACAAGCCTTCCTCACTTCCCCATTTTGCAAATGAGCTTGCATTGGTTTTGCAAATGAGCCATTGATCATTAGTGAGAGTAAACATGGGCCTTCCTCTGAAGGACTCACATTGCTAGAAGAGAAACATGCTATTGCATTCAGCATCCTTTGTAGCTTGGCCCTAAGAGGTCAGTTTGTCTAGCTGGGTACCATCCAGACTGACTATAGACCTTATCAGATGTCAGAAATTGGAAGTAGAATCCAATGGCAATCCGAATGCAATCATGGGGTTTTACGTTATTGCGAATAAAAGTATCTCACGCAATTTCGGGCAAAAGGGAAGTCATTCTGAATGCAATCGTGGGTTTTACATTATTGTGAATTAAAGCATCTCACGCAATTTTGGGCAATGACGGGTCATTCTGAAAGCATTCCGAATGCAATGGGAATCCACGTGAATTCGAATTGGCTCCATTCGCAATAAAGAGAAATTCCTCCCGTCTGATAAGGTCCTCTAGCGATAGCAGATTTCCAGTCGATTTATGTCATCTTGCTAGCTGGAACTCTTCCTCTAATATAATAGGAATTGGTTCTGGAGAGCCACTTGCATGCAAAGTACAGAGCTTTAAGAAGTTATGTTTTTTCAGACTACAACTCTCCAAATCCCCCAGCCAATATGCTGGGAGTTGCTCACCCCAAAATGAACTTTGTAAAGCTCTAAGAAAATTCATGTCCTAAAAGGAAGCCCCCTTTTCCTTGCTTTGAGTTATACTCTGCAAGCAAAGAGGAGATAACTTGTTTCAGAGGCTTGGATTCTATGGAGTTTATCAGACGACAGAAATTGGAAGTATAATCCAATGGCAATCCGAATGCAATCATGGGGTTTCACGTTATTGCGAATTAAAGTATCTCATGCAATTTTGGGCAAAAGGGAAGTCATTCTGAACGCAATCATGGGTTTTACGTTATTGCGAATTAAAGCATCTCACGCAATTTTGGGGAATGGGTGTCACTTTTGGGTAATGGGAAGTCATTCTGAACGCAATTGGTATTCACGTAAATTCACTAAACTAGCGAATTCATGTGAATTCGAATTGGCTCCAATTGGCTCCATTTGAAATAAAGAGAAATTCCTCCCGTCTGATAAACTCCTGAGTTTTTAATTGCATTGTTCATTTAATGTTGTGAGCCGCACCTGGTCCCAGTTCTGGGGAAAGAGTGAGGAAATAATAATAATAATAATAATAGATGAAGGATAGCTGATAGATCTAGGGGTTTGTGCTTGTTGTTTTATATTGGCACATAACATGTCGTGAACCGCTTTCGAGAGCGCTCAGCACTATGAAGGGGTATAGAAATGTAAGCGCTATTGCAACTGCTGTTTTGAGGAAATGAAAATATTAATGCCTGTTTTAAGAACAGATCTGCCCCAACTTGAGCTCCTCTGCTTCCTCTTTTCCAAAACCAGAGTGGACCTGGAACCGGATAGACTGGTTCTCCATGAGCAGGATGTAAATCTGTCATCTGTGGTTTCCTCGGTGTCCATGTGGTTCTTCACGGCCTCTTGTAAAAGTAACTGCCGGACTGAAAGAGAGGAGGAGAGAGATGGCAATATTTCCGAAACCTGCTAGGCCTGATGTTATCAGGAGGGAAACCTATACAATATCTCAGGGCGAGGGCACTGTCTTGAAAAACGTGTGCATGCATAATTTTCAAGACCTGATGTTTTTGACTGGAAGGGCACACTCTGTACCACTGTGCTTGATGCGTCACATATCATCATGCTTTGGGATACCATGCTTCCTGTAACATCACAAGGGGAAGGGATGTCCGCCATCTCAAATTTTGGCCCTAACATCTCAGGCTTCGGGATGGTCCTCACTTAGCAACCCAAGCTATATAGAAACATTTTTGGAGGAAAGCAAAGAAAAATGTCATGTTTTCTACTCTCTGGGGCTGTTCTCCCACCACCACCACATTGTGACATTATAGAATAGAATCCATGAAATTATAGAATAGTAAAACACCTGGGTTCATGACAGAATAGTAAAAAATTCAAAGTACAGCCCATACCCAACCATCTTGTGAAAGACCAGAGTCTTTCCACCCTTCCTTTATCCTCAAATCCCCTCCATGCATTCCCCGAAATTCTTGCAAATCCGCCATCCTAGACTGGCCGGTGCCTTGGTCCAAAACCCATTTAGAGACAACATTTTGTATCTGCATCCAGGCAACCACCGAGCCGCCTTCTCCTGCGTCAGACCTGTTGACGTCCGGCGCGGCTTTGTTGAATTTTCCTCCACTTGCTGATAGCGGAGACGCTCATGGCTGTTGGAGCAGGTTGGCCAAGTTTGCCTCAGCTCTGGCAAATTCCAGTTTGGCCAGTATGGTCTCATTCTTTAGGGGCTAACATGCCCTGCCAGTCTCTGGGTCACCCTCCCTGGCTTCCCGGCTCGGCAAGAGCAGCGACGCCATGAGATTTAGGCCTCGAGCCTTTTCCACAGGTGGCCTTTCACCTATTGAAAGTTGCAGAAGGCCAAGGCGGAGCTGGAGGAAGCGTGTTGGTTTTCAAGCACAGCCTCGCCATGGAAGTTTGACCCCGAGTCCGACGCAAGGGTCCTCGCACAGGAAGCGGCGTGAATGAAAACTGGGTGTAGGACTGATGCAAGAGGAAGGAAGAACACTATGTTTAGAACATAGTTTGCATGCACATTGAAGGCATCTGAAGCATTAGGCGGCACCGGGGTAAAGGCAATGCATCGGGATGGGATTTTCAGTGTACTTGAAGAATTGGTTTGTGATATCTTTGGCCATGAACCCACCCAACTGCCTTGGGAAAAACATTTCTTCTTAGCCTCAGGACCAGTTCCACCTCCGATGCTATCTGCGCATAATTCTAACCCATCTTAAAGGGCGGCCAATCATTCTAAGTGCTTTGGATGCTCCAAAGAGTGACATAACTCATACCCTCCAACCGTCTGAATTCAGCAGGAACGTCCCACTTTTCCAGCTGATTTTAAAACATCCCAGTTTCTCTCTCCTCCTCCCGCTTTCCCCCTTTGTCCTCGGCTTTCTCCCATTGCTGCAAACTGGGTTGAAAGTGCAAAAGTAGTTTGTGCCGCCTTTCCATACTTCACAAGGGCATCGACATTCCTGATACGTCAGCGCAGACTCTCCTGCCAAGAACCGTTTCCTAACCCTGATTTCAGAAAAAGAAGAAATACAGTGGTCCGTCCACTTTGGCTGGGGTTAGGGGTGAAGAACTCCTGTGAATGTGGAAAAGCGGCAAATTAAAAACATATATAGCATCTTTTTACCTAAGAGAACACCTCTCTATGAATCTCCAGGTTGTCAGTGCAACTCTATAGTCAACCAGACGTTGATCACAGAATCATGCTGGAAATTTCACTTCACAGTGGACCTTATGACATTGGAAGTATAATCTAATGGCAATCTGAATGCAATCATGGGGTTTCACGTTATTGTGAATTAAAGCATCTCACGCAATTTCGGGCAAAAGGGACGTCATTCCGAACGCAATCATGCGTTTTACGTTATTGCGTATTAAAACATCTCATGCAATTTCAGGCAAATCGGAGTCATTTTCGGGTAATGGGAAGTCATTCTGAAAGCATTCCTAACACAATTGGAATTCACGTAAATTGGCTAAACTAGCGATTTCACATGAATTCGAATTGGCTCCAATTGGCTCCATTTACAATAAAGAGAAATTCTTCCTCTTCTGATAAGATCCAGTGAAAATATAACAGATTTGCCACCAAAACTAACATCAGAAATTAATATCAGATTTTTAGTCGTAAAAAATTGAAGATAAGAGAGCTGTCGGCTGCCTCATTAAACATTTTAACAAAATTAGCAATTCTCTTAATGACACACATACAACCCAATTTTGTTCCTTTTCATCCAACAATGCCATCAAAATGTATTGTGCCTCCGTTTGCGCAAGATTAGCAAGTCTTGGACACAAGAGCAGAGATTGCTTCATGTCATTTATTTCAGTAACATTCAGAAATGTGAAACCAATAAATAACTAGAAATATTTGGAAACCTTACAAAGTGTTACAAACACACAAAACTCTATGCCACATCACATTTTCCCCTAAATATACAAAAAAGTGAATTCACATTATCAGCAAATTGACAACAAGGCAAATTAAAAGCATGGGAACAATTAGGCAACAAAAACCAGAATGTTGTGCCATAGTTGTGGGCATTGACCATTGTGAACATTTTATTCTAAAATAGTTTTCTCCATCTCACAGTTAATAAAATATCAGTGTAAGGAAAATATATACTGTATATATATTTATGGTTCTCCTTGCAACGTTGAATAAAAGCACGGCAAGGGGGAAATAGCCTGTGGGTCATGCTTTTTTTACTATTTGGTCCATGAGTTGTCAAAAATGGAATGCCTCAATATTAAAAAAATCAAATTTGCTGGATTAAAAAAATGATTGACACCATTACTCAGTCCATCCTTTCAAAATGGCTGAAATAATTCTGCTCTTTCCATCGTTTTTTAAAAAACAAATAAACGCAAAAGCACTTTTGCAACCGTGCTTGTGATATCAACTTGCAAAAGCCAGTTATTACTAAAAAAATATCCACATTAAATTTATATAAACCATTGAAAAATTAGGGGAAACAGCAATACGAACATCAAATTGTGACGATGAAGGCTGCATCTAGACTGTAGAAATAAAGCAGTTGTGACACCACTTTTAAGTGTTGTAACGCCAGCCTATATAATCCTGGGATTTGCCGTTTACAGGAACTTTAGCTTTCTCTGCTAAACCCTGCCTGTACCTCACAAATCTACAAATCCCAGGACTCTGTAAGATGGAGCCATGGCAATTAAAAGTGGCATCAAACTGCATTATTTTTACAGTGCAGATGCAGCCAAAGAGGCTTGTGATCAACATTACTGCCTCTGAGAAGGTGGTGGGATCTCCTTTTTGAGATCTTTAAACAGAGATTGGATGGCCACCACTGAAAAGAGCTTTAGCCGTGGATTCCTGCATGGCAGGAGGTTGGACTATATGGCCTTCGTGGTCCCTTCCAAAGTTATGATTCAACTATTACAGATCTTCTCATAGGGAAGCCTCTCCAAAATTTCCAAAGCACAACTGGAAAGTGACTGTTGGAAACAAAGTGCAAACATTAGGAGGAAAGGTAAACCCAAGTGTCCTGACAGCTATGAAAAATAAGTACATAAAGACATGCACAGTATTTCTTTTTACAATGTTCATCTGAGTTTTCTTGCAAGAACAGAGAAAACAACATCTGACTCCCCGAGTATCGGCGTAACCCAAGCCACAGTTTTACAAAATGCACATGTGAGGAAATGGGTGGATTTTGTTATATTTGAACAACGGAGAACAATTTCCATGGCTATCTGGAAGTTTCTGTGATAGCATGGAAAGAACTGATGTGTTGACGCAGCAAAGGCAAACACACACAGGTTAAGTCCATTATGCCGTCCAGTTCGTACGTCCTGAGAAAATAACTTTGGAAGATTTCGGCCCGTTTTCTACAAGTCGGAATAATCACAGACTCCTTTGCCACAACGGCATCATATATTGCATTAGAAACACAGCAAATTTCCACTGAAGGGGTTCTAAATGAGGCAAGAATGCGCAGGAGTGCATACGAAGGAAAGTCACACGGTATCAATATTTAGTGCAAGCAGCTTGTGTAGAAGGTATTTCTGCATATTTAAAACCGGTCATTTTAGTCGAAAAATAATAACTTCAAAACTTCCATCCCAAACGTCTGTGCCTTCAGAGTCACACATTTTGGATTTCATTGACAATATCACTTTCTGTAGTTTAACCAAGCACTTTTCCATGCAAAGAGATCTTCTGATGAGAACCAAAGTTCAGTCTAGTTCAGTGTTTTGTTACCCAAAGGAGCCGAAGAGATGAATGCATAAAACTGTATCGAGATAAATTAAGTAAAAACAGGAGAGAGTCCATAGATCCATCATAAGCCTTTTCATCTTAAATATTTCCCAGCACAGGATGGATCTACAGCAGTTAAAAGTGGTGTCAAAGTGCATTTTTTCTATAGTGTAGATTCACTCTCAGTCAGACAATGTGGTCATGCCTTAAGGAGGCTTCTCTTTGGTCCAAAATCATGGTTCATATTAATTTTGTTTTAGAGGAATAAATGATGTTTCCAAATGTTCTGACACTGTTAAATTATACTTTTGCAAAGCAGGGTTTAACAGGCCACATGAATGGATTCTCCAAGCCTGCAAGGTTTCAAAACACTTCAAGGTTGGAAAGATAAACATGGAGTATCTTATCACACACAGTGCTAAAGATTTCACTGATGACTAGAGACATTTGACCACGCATCCTATAGATATCGTTTCCATTTGGATGCTTGATTTGGACATAGGGACCACTTACATTAATGTGTTTGCTTAATTTATTATTGATTATTAACTTCATTCTGACCTGACAGTTGTACTTCCCTTTCTCTCTCTTTTTTCACAATTGCCCTTTTATTTCTTTGTTGTACAAAGCTGAGTATCCCTTATCCGAAAATCCAAAATGCTCCAAAATCCAAAACTTTTTTCATGGGGTGGCTGAGAGAGTGACACCTTTGCTTTCTGGTGGTGCAAGGTACACAAACTTTCTTTCATGCACAAAACTATTAAAAATATTGTGTACAAAATCACCATCAGGCTCTATGTATAAGCTGTATATGAAAGACAAATTAATTTCATTTTAAGACTTGGATCCCATTTCTAAGATATCTCAGTGTGTATATGCAAATATTCCAAAATTGGGGGAAAAAATCACTCCAAAATACAGTGGGCCCTCCACATTCGCTAGGTTTAGGGACATAGGATCCCCGTAAAAGTGGAAAAACCACAAGTATATATATGTAAACCTAAAGAACAGCTCTCTAGATCCTCCAGTCTATAAATCATCTATGGTCAACATTCACTGGAAGCTGACCACAGAATTGTATTGGAGGACCTACAAATGCCTAGAGAAGTGTTCTCTCTAGGAATATCTAGGTCTTCCAGTGAAACGTTTGGCAATAAAGTCATACTGGCCATAGAGTCAAGGAATTAAGGTTGGCAAAAAAAGTCATGCTGTAGAACCCAAAGATTCCGAAAGAGGACATATTATAATCACATCCATGAATAATCAAATCCACAAATAATCAAAGTTGCAAATGCGGAGAGCTGACGGTATTCCAAAATTTGGAACAGAAATCCAAAATCTGAAACACTTTTGGTCCCGTGCATTTCAGATAAAGGATACCCAACTTTGTTTTTGCGAAAAACATGAAAAATATAAACCGAGTCTTCCTTTCCACACCTTTAAAAACATAATTATTTCGACATTCCAGCAAGGCAGTGTTCATGTCGGGCCAACTTCCAATGTGAAGAGACCCCTTAGTGGCAAGAGGCATTCAGTCCTCCAATATCAACTATAAGGTAGTGTGCAGTTTAGGCACAGGGTCTGCTTTTAAAATACGGACAAAATGCAACCTGCAAGTTCAGTAATCAAGACAAAGTCTACGTGCAAGACATGTCTGCAAAAATACTCATGGCCTACTATACACCTTGGTGCAAAAAAGTTTTGGCAAAGACTCAGGAGGTTTCCACAAGGATATGGGGATGGTGAGGACTAGAAAGAGACATGCAGAAGCAAGGGGACAGGATCTGCATGCAAGGCAGGAGTCCCACGTGCAAGTCCCAGATCCTCCTTTAAGGCACATTTCAACCCCTTCTTATAACTCTGAGGACTAGATATACTTATTGCCAGCTGGTAGTTCCAATCTCAGCGGACTGGTGAATCCGTCCTGAGTTTTAGTCCCAATGTTATAGGTACAAAAACCCGTCCTGGAGATGCAGTTCAGCATTTTGAGATAGCTCCATGACATTTCAGACTAAAACTCAAAGCAGATTCAACCCCTCGCTGTCATGGAAGTCAACGGCCGCCATGGCTTCCTACTTAAAAATAAAGAGATGACGCCTGAAAGGGGCACCATGGTTTTGATGCCAAAATACAAAAAGATTGCTATGCCAAAATGGGAAGTTATACATCTTGTGACCCCTGAATGGATCTCTAGGAACCAAAAAACCATAAAACTAAAAAAATAAAATAAAATAAAATAAAATAAAATAAATGCAGCAGAATAATGGGAGATCGCCTTATAATTTGGATTGGCACATGTCATTTTATAAACAGGGATGAGAAACCTATGGACTTCCATCATCCATTACTATAGGAAAGGGGTTCCCAAGCTTTGGTCCTCCAGGTATTTTGGACGTCAGCTCCCAGATGCTCCTGCCAGCTTGGCCAACAGTCAGAAATCCTGGGAGTTTAAGTCCAAAAATACCTGGAGGACCAAAGTTTGGGAGCCACTGCTATAGTTCATGTCAGCTGGGACTGATGGCAGTTGGAGTCCCAAGACCGTTGGGAGAATCACAGCACCCCCACATCATTTTAAAATGATATGCATAGGTATTTGCTTTTGAAGATGATATTTTTAAAGCAAGCATGTTGGGGAAGTGCAATAAAAATGCAGTAATAATAAAAAACAATCTCAGCATGATCAATAATATCTGCAGCAGATGCTGTTGCAGGACTGATAAAAGCTAGGCTTTTCAAACTTCCCTATAAGATGAAAAAAATATAGTAGATTTACAGTGGATTTAAAATTGACAAGTGTTTTCAAAAGGCAAGCGAAGGCCAGGAAAAGTCCATGAAAATAAAATAAAATAGATCTTTGTTTCATTTCTCCTCCACTTCAATGACCAAAAGATGGCAGCCTTTGTCCCTTACACATCTTTCACCCAACTCACAGACTGTGTCTGCACCGCAGAAATAATCCGACATCAGGTTGGGGGGAGGTTGGGAAGGGATATGACTGCTGTTTTACCTTGTATTTTTTAATTTTGTTGTACCCCGCTCCGAGTATTTCATTAGAAGAGCGGGTTATAAATAAACATTATTATTATTATTATTATTATTATTATTATTATTATTATTTTAACTACCATGGCTCAATGCTATGGAATCCTGGGATTCATAGTTTGTTGAGGCACCAGAGCTCTCTGACCAAGAAGGCCAAACATCTCCCAAAACTACACTTCTCAGAATCCCACAGCACTGAACCATGCCAGTTAAAGTAGTGTCAAACTGGAATATTTCTGTAGTATGTATGCAGCCTTTGTAGACTTCTCTAACTTCCGAACCGGAATATGTAGCCCGGCAACAGATAGGAAGAAGATTCAGCAGATCACTCCAGCAGGCTGCCATTTTCCTTCCAATTTCTCCAAAGATTGTCTTGACGTTAGTGCAAACAGCGCCCAGTTCTGTCAATCCAATGTCTCTGTGCCAACTACTCCTGGCATGGGACTCTATGTGGCTAAAATGTGCCAAAGTGAAGACACAACATTAAAAACTGTCTGGCCTACGTAGTCAAATCTCAGCCTGGAATCATGTCCCTCAAAAAGATGTTTCTGAGGAATGACGAGAGCCAAAGCAAGACAGGTTTGGGGGCTTTTGAGAGAGTGGTCAGAACGGGCAGAAGGTTGGTTGGTTTTCACTATCACTAATCCAATGCCCACTCTGCCAACCACTCCTCGCACTTGGTTTCTCGCTCCTCCGTCTCTGGGCTTTTGGTCTTCTGGGGGATTTCAGGATCTGGGCTACCGAGGGCATCTTCCTGCTGCTCTTCCTCTGCCGTCCGGATGCTCTTCAATTTCAAATCTTGGATCAGCTCATCCAGTTGGCGCACGGTCTGCTGCGGCACCCAGTTGCTATCCAAGGTGGTGACGAAAGGATCCGGCGTGCTCACCTCGATCAGCTCCCCGCTGGTCGGGATCCGCAAGTAGTAGGCGTGAAGCATCATCCGGTAAGGGCTGCTGTCTTTCTTGAAGCTGTATGTGAAGTCACCCACAATGGGGTGCCCGATGGCACTGCAGTGGACACGGAGCTGGTGGGTTCGTCCTAAGAGAACGGAGAGCAGAAACAAAAGAAAACATCAATATTACAAGGGAAGAGATTCCACCAAAACGTTTGGAAGAACTTCTTGTCTGTAAAAGCTGCTCAACAGTGGCATAAGTCGCTTCCGAGAGTGGCAGACTCTATTGTGAGAGGTCTTTCAGGGGTGCTTTAGTTGTTACTGTTGTTATTATTTTAATCATACCCCGCCTTCATCCTGGTATAAGGTGGCTGACAAAATTTAAAACAGGGCAAGTTAAAAGCAATACAAAGAATTAAACACACTGCAGAAATAAACACAGTTTGAGACCACTTTAACTGCTCTGGGAATCCTGGGAACTGTCATTTTGTGAGACACTTAGCCTTCTCTACCAGAGAGTTCTGGTGTCACAATAAACTTCAGTTCCCAGGATTCCTTAGCACTGAGCCAGGGTAGTTAAAGCGGTCTCAAACTGGATTATTTCTGCAGTGTGTTTTGGGCCACAGATGCAGAATTAAAAAACAACAATTTAAACACTTTTAAGAAGTTAAAAACATATATAGGCCTATTCTAGATTGGCAAAAAGAAGTGTGTTCATGGCTGCATGAAAGTCTAGCCTTTAGATGAGAAAAAGGGAAGTGTGCCATGAAAACACTTTTTTTGCGTTTCAGGGGAGAAGAAGCGCCTTTAAAAAGGTGCTGGTTTTCCCAGCTTCTTTTTTAAAAACTGCGGAACAGCACAGCTCCATCTAAAGGCTGCGGTGTAGTTGCGCAGTTAAATGGGGCTCTGTCTCTTTAAAGCACCAATTTAAAGGCAGCGATACAGGTGTGGAGCATAATGGATCGTGGGTTGGGAGCATGCGTGGTGTGGAGTTAACTTCCAATTAAAACGCTTAATGCCCTGCAGGTGTAAAAGCTGGGGTTTAACTGCGCAGTTTTTTAAAGCTCCCAAACCCTAGCTCCAGCCCTAATCCGAACCCTAGACATGTGCAGTAGGGACTCTGGGATGCTGTAACTGTTATTCTACTGCGCATAACATGTCGATTCATTCACAAAATAAAGGGGATCATTCATGATGCACCAGTGCAACTGCACAGTTTTTTAAAAAAAAGCAGAGAAACCGGAATGACGCTGAAACTTTAATATTTTTTTCCTTGCCGGCTGCGAACTGCGTAGTTGCACAGTTCCCAGCCGGCAGCTGGGAAACCTGCACAGCTGGGAAACCTGCACAACTGTGCAACTGCACAGTTCCCAGCAGGCAAACCTGCACAACTGGCTGCCAGCTGGGAACTGCGCAGCTATGCAGGTTTGCCGGCTGGGAACTGCGCAGCTGCGCAGTTCGCAGCCGGCAAGGAAAAATAATTAAAGGTTCAGCACGGCTAAAAGCCGCGTTCATTGCCCCTGGTGCAGCTGCTCCGCCTCTGTTTGTAGCGTTCTGACAGCTTCCAATGTAGCTGCTGAGCCACAGAAAAGACTTCAGATAAGTCGTTCCCACACCCCTCAGTCTAGCTGCCCTGTACCTTTTAAATGCACACCTGGGGTTTGCAATGTAGCTGCTAAGCATTAAGGTAAAGACAACTTCATGTCACACTTTCCTGCCAATCTAGAAAGCCCCATACACACACACACACACACACACACATTTATACCATTTACCATTTATACCATTACACACTAAAATATTTAAAACTCTATATAAAATGCTTTACAACCTTATACAGCACTAAAAGTCCAACCCTTGCCAGTCTGAGAAAGCTTGGTGGTATAATGTATATACTTGGAGATACCTTGGCGATGGGGTCCAAATCTAAAGACAAAATTCATTTTTGTTTCATGTACGCAGCCTGAAAGTAATTTTTATACATAGTATTTTTTAACAACTTTGTGCAAGAAACAAACTCTGTGTCCACCGAACCATCAGAAAGCAAAGGTCTCACTCTCTCAGTCATCCATGAAAAAAGATTTGGATTTTTGGAATATTCTGGATTTGGGAATTCTGGATAAGGGAGACTCAACACTACAGTAGTAAATAGAGAAGAAGAGTCTTTACCTGTAAGTGGCTGCAGGAGAACTTTTGTCACTGGATCACCACTATATAGCCCATGCTCCAGTACCATTAGCTCCGATTGGCAAGGTTTGGGATTTTCGCAACCTGTTCAAAAATTAGGAATAGTTATCATGTATAATAACCACATGCCATGTTTATTTAATTGTAAGCCACTCTGATAGCCATTAAGGCTGAAGAGCGGGGTATAAATACAATAAATAATAATAAATAAATAAATTTAGCATTTCGCCTCCTAAGAATTTTGCATGCAGGTCATCAAGGTACACTCACTTGGGAGTAAATCCCAGTGAACCCCAGAGGACTGGGGTTTGGAAATTGTATGTATTCCTTCTATAAATTTGACTCCCAGATCCATCCTTTCCAAAACCGCAAACATAAATCTCCAGTCCACTGAGTCAAAGGCTTTCTCAGTGTCTACTGCTATCACTGCTAGTTTTTTAACAGGATTTTTTTATAATATTCCAGTATGTCAATTGCTGTTCTCATGATGTTTTTACCGTATATACTCAACTATAAGTCGACCTCATGTATAAGTCGGGGGCAAGTTTTGGGGCCAAAATTATGGATTTTGTTATGACCCATGGATAAGTCGAGGGTAAAATTTAGGGGCATATAGGAAAGGATCTAAAGGATGAAGTAAAGCAAAACAATATCAAATAACTTCCAAAAGTCCATCAGACATAACTCTTTGTGCTTATTCTTAAGACTGGATGGATGAGAGTAAAAGGGGTCTGTTTCCAGGACAGATTATACTCCAGGACTGATTATACCCTGCTTTTCAACAGGGGATGGTTCCTTCTTTTAAATAAGAGTTAAGATACAGTATTTACATTGACCTGTGGATAAGTCGACTCAGGTTTTATGGGTCAATTTTTTAACCTAAATTTCTTGACTTATACATGAGTATATACAGTAAATTTGTCTGTCTGGGAGAAACCCATTTTGCTCTTGATGAATTATCCGAGGACTGGGGTTTGAATCCCCACTTGGCCATGCAAACACACTGAGTGATCCAAGTCACACTCTCTCAGTCTCAGAGCATGGGAATGGCAAGCCCTTTCTTAAGAAATGTGCCAAAAAAAAAAAAACATGGTAAATTTGCCTTAGGGGCTTATTGCACGTACATTTAACACGACTGCATCCTAGCATGATGCAGCTGGGATGCGGGACGCATGTAATTCGCTGCCTATTCCGCCGGCTTTGAAAAGCGGTCTCCAAAGCATGCCCAAGAGCCGGGATGCAGCCAGGTTGTACTCGGCTGGCACATGCAATAATTCCCACCTGCATCCCGTGTTCTGGCTGCATCCCATTAGAGTGCAGTCGGGTTAAATGTGACCATAAGTCAGAAATTATTTGAAGGCATAAAACAATAATAATTGTAATATATATTCATCACCACTTTCAGCCAACTAGCTTCCCTGCTTCTTTATCTCACAGCAAACTAGTTCTAGAGAACCCATCAGTATCTCATCTTTATTTAATGTGCATTTCGTTTCATTGATGTTTGCAGGCATCCGTGCGAGGAACACAAAGGAACGGGAAAGGTGTCCTACCTTCTGTCCCTTCGATGCACATCATGTGCGTCAGGCCCTCCGTTGTGTTCTTCCCAATGGCAAAGCGGATTGTCATCTTTGCCTCCTGAACGTGGCCCCTAACCTGCCAAAAAAAGGATGTTACATAGCAGTTTCCTCTGTGATGCAGCACAAAAGCACCAGCCTTCCAAACTGTGAAACAGGAATGATCAACATGATGCGCATTCCCATTTGCAAATCTATGACCAGTTCCTGCTGGAGAGAAGGAGGAGGAGAGCAGTTCCTGGGTGGCCATTTTTAAGTGGGTGAGAGTTGAATTTTTGAAAACTCTTAGGAGATTGTATTGTTGCTGGAGGGTGGAGTCACACCTGTGAGTCACTAGGGGTGGAGCTAGCAGTCTCAGGGCCTTCCTGGACCTTTCTAGAAAGTTCTAGCTGGGGGTGGAGCTTCTGTGAGTCACTAGGGGGTGGAGCTAGCAGTCTAGCTCTATATAATCCCTCCCAGAGCCGCAATTTTTTTTTATCACTAGCACTGTTTGGGGAAAAAGCCCAGGTCACCAGGGGTCTTTAACCTTGCTGTTTATTAGGGGATTTTTTTTCTGAGGGGGAAGCCCACAATCCTATTTCAGGGACTAACTAATACTTCTCAGTATGGACACTGAGGGGACTGCCACAGTCACCTGCAACACTTGCGGGATGTTTGTCTTCTTGCCTACCGATATGGGAAAATTCACATGCCCAAAATGCAAGTTGGTAGCCCTGTTGGAGAGAAAGTGCAGCAGCTGGAGGCCAGCATAGCTACACTTCAACATATCAGGGAGCAAGAGGTTATCCTGGACAGAAGAGAACAAACGGTCTTGGATGGGGACCACACAGAGGGAGTCACTATAGAGGAGACTGTCACGTCATGTACACAGGAGGAAGGCAGCTGGAGGAATGTCACACACAGACTAAGGGGAACCAGGGATCGTTCTGAGAGCTTGCAGCTACAGAATCGATTTGAAGCTCTGTCCCTTATCAAGGAGGACAAGGAAGAGCATCATGGACAGACTTCAGGGACAGAGTAGGGAAGCCTAAGAGTTCCATCGCAGGGAACAGTCGCTGCTAAGCCTCGGAGGAGGTGTGTAGTGGTGGTGGGGGACTCCTTGCTGAGGGGTACAGAAAGAGTGATTTGTGGGCCCAACAAAATCTCGTGAGGTGTGTTGTCTCCCTAGGGCAAAGATCTGTGATGTGAGAGAAAGGCTGACAAGACTGGTCAAGATACTGACCAACACCCCTTCCTTTTGGTCCACGTGGGAATGAATGACACAGCAAGACACAGCCTTCAGAATATCAGAAGGGATTATAAGGATCTGGGAAAGAAGCCAAAAGAAATGGATGCACAGATTTTCATCTCATCTCTTCTGCCAGTTGAAGGGCATGGTCGAGGAAGAGAGAGGAAAATTGCAGATGTCAACAACTGGCTCCGCAGATGGTGCGCCAAGAATGATTTGGATTCTTGGATCATGGGCTGCGGTTCCATGAGGAGGGACTTCTAGAAAGGGATGGGCTGCATCTCACGCCAGTTGGCAAAAACGTTTTTGCCAAAAGTCTCAAGAATCTGATCAGGAGGGCTTTAAACTGAGTTATGTGGGGAGACAAAAGTGCTGGAGAAAATAGTCATACTGTCATAGACAGAACAAGGCAAACACTGAAAGGACACAATAGTAGGAGGTAAAAAAATGTGCAGAGGCAGCAAGTAAAAGGGACAGACAGTCTTAGATGTCTCTATACTAATGCACAGAGCAAGGGAAATAAGCAAGATGAACTTGAACTCCTAGCACAACAAGGAAAATATGATATAATAGGCATCACTGAAACCTGGTGAGATGAGTCTCATGATTGGAATGTAGAAATAATGGGGTATAACCTTTTTAAGAGAAACAGGCCAAACAAGAAAGGAGGAAGAATAGCATTATATGTGAGGGATATTTACATCAGTGAAGAGATCTAGGACATCAATACTGGAAGCCAAGTGCAGAGTGTCTGGATAAAAATTAAAGGAGAGGGAAACAACAGGGATATTACTGTGGGAGTCTACTACAGACCTGCAAGTCAGACGGAGGAACTGGATGATGCCTTTCTAGAACAGATGACTACACGCTCAGGAAGGAGAGATGTAGTAGTGATGGGTGACTTCAACTATCCGGATATTTGCTGGAAGTCAAACTCAGCCAAATCCTCAAGGTCTAGCAAATTCCTCACTTGCCTGGAAGACAATTTCATTGTCCAAAAGATGGAAGAGGCAACAAGGGGATCAGCTATTTTAGATCTGATCTTAACCAATAGGGAAGACCTAGTTGATGGGGTGCAAGTGGTTGGATCCTTAGGTGGAAGTGACCATGTTCTCCTGGAGTTTGTTATACAGCGGAAAGGAGAAGCCAGGCATAGTCAGACACGCACTCTAGACTTTAGGAGAGCTGACTTCAATAAACTTAGAGAAATACTGGGGGTGATCCTATGGTCAGGAATACTAAAAGAGAAGAGAGTTCAAGACGGATGGGAGTTCCTCAAAAGGGAGGTACTAAAGGCACAATTTCAAACAGATCCAATGAGGAAGAAAAATGGAAGATGTCTCAAGAAACCAGTATGGATGACTAAGGATCTTTCGACTGAGCTAAGTTTTAAACAGAACATGTATAAGAAATGGAAAAATGGGATAATCACCAAAGAGGAATTCAAACAAATAGCCAGCACATGTAGGGATAAAGTCAGAAAAGCTAAAGCGCAGAATGAACTCAGGCTTGCTAGAGAGGTTAAGAACAATAAAAAGGGCTTTTATGGATATGTCCACAGCAAAAGGAAGAAGGAAACGGTAGGGCCACTGCGTGCAGAAGATGGCAAAATGCTCACAGGGGACAGAGAAAAGGCAGAATTACTCAACACCTTCTTTGCTTCAGTCTTCTCAGAAAAGGCAAAAGGTGCTCAACCTGAGGATAATGGAGCAGAAGACAGAATAGGGGGATTTCAGCACAGAATAAGTAAAGAGATAGTACAGGAATACTTGGTTAACCTAAATGAATATAAGTCTTCAGGACCAGATGAACTACATCCTAGAGTATTAAAAGAACTGGCAAATGTAATGTCGGAACCACTGACAATAATCTTTGAGAACTCCTGGAGAACAGGAGAAGTCCCAGAAGACTGGAGGAGGGCAAACATTGTCCCCATCTTCAAAAAGGGAAAAAAAGAGGATCCCAACAATTATCGTCCAGTTAGTCTGACATCAATTCCAGGAAAGATTCTGGAGCAGATCATTAAACAGGGAGTCTGTGAACATTTAGAGGCCAATGTCATAATCACAAAAAGCCAACATGGGCTTCAGAGAAACAAGTCATGCCAGACAAATCTGATCTCTTTTTCTGATAAAAATACCAGTTTGGTAGATGAAGGGAATGCTGTGGATATAGTATATCTCGATTTCAGTAAGGCCTTTGACAAGGTTCCCCATGACATTCTTGCAAACAAGCTTGTAAAATGTGGACTAGACAAGGTAACCGTTACATGGATTTGTAATTGGTTGAGTGGCCGAACTCAAAGGGTGCTCAACAATGGTTCCTTTTCATCCTGGAGAGAAGTGACAAGTGGGGTCCCACAGGGTTCTGTCCCGGGCTCAGTGCTATTCAATATCTTTATTAATGACTTGGATGACAGAATTGGGGGCATACTTATCAAATTTGCAGATGACACCAAATTAGGAGGAGTAGCCAATACTCCAGAAGACAGGATCAAAATTCAAAATGACCTGAATAGATTAGAAAACTGGGCCAACGCTAACAAAATGAAATTCAATGCAGAGAAATGTAAGGTTCTGCACTTAGGAAGGAAAAATGAAATGCACAGATATAGGATGGGGGACATCTGGCTGAATGAAACTATGTGTGAAAGGGATCTAGGAGTTCAAGTAGACCATAAGTTGAGCATGAGTCAACAGTGCGATGCAGCAGCTAAAAAGGCCAATGCAATTTTAGGCTGCATCAATGGAAGTATAGTGTCTAGATCAAGCAAAGTAATAGTGCCACTCTATACTGCTTTGGTCAGGCCCCACCTGGAACAATACTGTGTCCAGTTCTGGGCCCCACAGTTCAAAAAGAATGTGGAGAAACTGGAGCGGGTCCAAAGGAGGGTGACCAAAATGGTGAAGGGTCTGGAAAAAATGCCCTGTGAGGAACACCTTAGGGAACTGGGGATGTTTAGCCTGGAGAAGAGAAGGTTAAAAGGTGATATGATAGCCCTGTTTAAGTATTTGAAAGGATGTCATATCGAGGAGGGAGCAAGCTTGTTTTCTGCTGCTCCAAAGAACAGGACTCAGAACAATGGATGCAAGCTCCAGGGAAAGTGATTCCACCTCAACATTAGGAGGAACTTCCTGACAGTAAGGGCTGTTCGACGGTGGAACACACTCCCTCGGAGTGTAGTGGTGTCTCCTTCCTTGGAGGTCTTTAAGCAGAGGCTGGATGGCCATCTGTCAGGGATCGTTTGATTGGGAGTTCCTGCATGGCAGGGGGTTGGACTGGATGGCCCTTGGGGTCTCTTCCAACTCTATGATTCTATGACAAGCAACATGCAATTTGGTATAGATGTTATCCTTAGCAGCTTAGAGTTCATTAGTTTTCCCTTAATGCTTTTCTTACAACAACATCATCATCATCATCATCATCATCATCATCATCATCATCCTAATTATTTATGTCTCATCTTTCCCACAAAATTGATATTTTCCTATACCAGTTTTCTTCATAGATGAAAAGGCTCAGCAAATAAGTTTTTTATTCCAAGCTGCAGGGTGGCTTCCTTGTGACCACATTGTGTTAATCTCTTCCCATCCACAGAAGCTGAGAGATGCGCAAGAGATGCACTTTACAGTTTAGTATGGCAGCATTTTGTCTCTGGCAGATGAAATACTGTTTCTAGCCTGACGCAGCTTCTCTGTCTTCTTCCCTGTCCAGGCACCTGTCCACACTACACAACTGCAGCACTATCATTCCATTTTAGCAACAGCCTGTGAAATCCTGGGAATCAGATTTCTATGATACCCTGTTAAGTTGTACTTTTGCAAGACATCTAGCCTTCGCTGTCAGAAAACTCTGGTGCCACAACAACGACAGTTTCTAGCATTCCCTAGCACTGAGCTATGACAGTTAAAGCGGTGTCAAACTGGATTATTTCTGCAGTGCAGATGCCACCTTGGACAGCTCCTTTAAAGTACAGTAAAGGGATAAAGCAGTGCAAGGGGGGGTATTGTAGGAGTTATCCACAGTGCTGAATTTTTTCTGGGGCTACATTCCAGCATCATGGATAATTTCAAGTAAAGTGTAAAATACTTTTGAAGCACTGCTTTGAACTTCTTTGGACAGGTCCATTAAAATTTGGAATAAAATCTGTGCTTATCTGGAATAAAAGAGATTCTATTCTCTCTTTGTAAAATCCCACTTGAGGATCCAGGTTAGTTTCCCATCAATTTGTCCTTTCTTTCTACTCAGTGCTTTCTGTTTTTTAATCCTGTCCTTTTTTTTAAAAAAAAGGAAGGAGTTGAGTCCTAGGAGTTAACCGGACCTCCAGCCGGAGGAAGAAGCAGAGTTGTTTTTTAGGGAACATAAATTAAAAATGCAAAAGTTCCCCCACTGAAAATATTTTACAGTCTCCTCCCTTGCTCTTTCTGAATGCTACATTGGATTTTAAAGCATGATTACAATGGGGAGGAAAGAAAGAGAAACAAAAAATGGTGACAGGAGGGGAACAGAAAAATGAAAAAAGGATTAATGGCTGGTGCCTGGAGCCTTCCCATGGCAGTGGGGCACTGAATCCATTTCAGGTATTAAATTAGCTCTTTCCCTAAACTACAATGGGCCCTTGGCATCCACTGAGATTTGCTTTTGTGTATACGAAAACCCATGGATGCTCAAGTCCTATTATATACAATGGCTCAAGACCTATTATGTACAACGGTATTGTATATATGCAGTCGACCCTCCTTATCCATGGATTTTTTTATCCACTGATTCAAGCATCCACAGCTCAAAAACATTCAGAAAAAGCATACGTGCCAAATAGCAAACCTTTATTTTTTCCATTTTATATAAAGGACACCATTTTGTTACACCACTGGATTCAAGGGGACTTGAGCATCTATGGATTTTGTTGTCCTGGGACCAAACCTCAGTGGATGACAAGGGCCCACTTATGGTGTCTTATGTATAAAATAGCAAAATCAAGGTTTGATGTTTGGATTTTTTAAAAGATATATTTCTCAATCTGTGGGTACAGCATCCATGGATAAGAGTATACTGTAGTTGCAAGACAGTTGGCATGGAGTCAGGGCTCACCGACTTTACTCGCAATGCTTTACAAGACAGGACTACGGAAACAACCATGGGGACCATGAGTGACCCATGGGCTAAGTGTTCCTCAACCCAGTCTACTTCTTTCTTTGATGTACAGAACAGTCTACAGCCTTTAAAACGAACTAGAAACAAAGCACAATCACATGAATCCTAGGCCTGGAAGAGACCTCCAACCCCCTTCGGCCTATTCAAGATAGATGACCATTGAATCTCTGTTTCAAAGTCTCCAAAGAAAGAGATTCCACTACAATCCAAGGCAGCATCTTCCACTTTTGGACAGCTCTTACCATCAGGAAGTTCTTCCTAATGTTTTGATGGAATCTCTTACCCTGTAGTCTGAGAAGAAGAAGAAGAAGACATGTGGACACTTACCAGCGCAAGGTAGGCTTTGGTCACCATCCGCTCCTTGAAACACTTGTATGCGCTGCCGGCAGCCGCTTTGTTGAGAGCCACACACAGCGCTCCACTGGTGGAAAAATCCAACTGGTGGCAAAACCTAGGAGATCAAGAGACGTTGCCCACGTGAGACATGTCCAAAGTTTCTCCTCCCCACAGACCAGAATTCCTGGATTCAATTCTGGATCATGTCCACTCACTTCACGACTGATCTCTCATTTTTACATTCCTATGCAAGTTGATTCTCTCTTTTCTGGAATTCAACATCCAAAATTCTCCAAAAGTCCAAACTTTTTTTCCCCCCACACTGGGATAGTGACACCTTTGCTTCCTTGCAATGCACACGGACTTTGTTTCGTGCACAAAGTGATTAAAAATATTGTGTGTAATTACCTTTAGGGTGTGTATAAGCTGTATACAAAACACGCATGCATTTTGTGTTTAGATTTGGTTCCCACCTCCAAGATATCTCTCTATACGCAAATACAGGTATTCCAAAATCCAAAAAATATCTGAAATCCCAAACGCCCCTGGTTCCAAGCTTTTTGGTTAAGAGAGACTCAACCCTGTGCTACTACCCACAAAAATACTGCTCAGACATTAAAACACAATTAACAATAATTATAAATATGAACACATCTATCCAAAGCAGGTGAGAAACTGAGCAGCAGTTTGAATTTCTGCCTCAAGAGAGCAGAAGAACCCAACAGTACAAATGAATTTTTACCTAGCACTAGAAAACCAGAGATTTGGCCTTTGCAAAGCGAGAAAAGGGCAATATGAACTAGAATGGCTGAACATTAGGGCCGCCAGAGAAGGCTGTGATCTCAAGGGATGCCATTCTTCCCTCTCCAAAAAATAAAAAATATGGAATAGGGTCAGTTTTTTCACTGTGGACGATGGCAGCTGCAGTCACGGAAAGACGTTGTATGCTATAATTCCCATTTTCCCAGTCAGATGCATGTGTGCACAAGCGTTCACAACAGTGTGCTTTTCTCTGAGAGTTTGTAAGTTGTAGGAAATGCTTGTTTTTCAGCGCTGGCAGACCCGCTGGACAACAACACATTACCACATTCCTCCAGTTGGGATGATTGTCTTATCAGTGGCTAGCAGATCTTCCTTGAACGGGAGATCCCTCACGTAGGCATTGCTTGTTGGAGGAACTCGTAAATTATCTATCACCCATTAGCCTTGCTTAAACCACGTGGTCAGCAACTCTAGAAATGAATAAAAGGAAGCAGCACCAAAAGCAAAGGGTGCCATCCCGTCAACCCATCATCCTGCCTGTGCGTCTTTCTTCATCGCCACATCAAGTTGAACAAATATACGATCCGTGGTCTCTCCACGATGAAGCTCAATACTCTTATCTCCCAGAGACCCCGATTCCCACGATCACTCACCGAAAGCCATAGTACGTGTCCGGGTCGGCGAGTTCAGGGAACCGGTATTTCAGCTGGCTTTGCAGGGTCAGTTTTTCATACCACATCTTGCTGTCGATTCGGACGTCCCAGTGTTTGTTGACCACAATGAAGTCCGTGCTTTGGTACAGAATGGACAGGTTGTCGATGCTCACCGGCTCCATGACGGTGGAGGCCCTTTTGGGGAGAAAGGAGGACCCAGTTCTTAGTTCCAAAAATGACGGATCTTCCAAAGCCTAGGACCTTTTCCAGCTTATCCGAAAAACATGCAAGGACCTGGATTTTGCAATAGGAAAACCTAAGGACTCCTCACATGCTCCTTGGCAGTATAGTGGTTTGAACAGAGTAGTGGTTGGAGCATTGGGCATGGCCCAGGGTTCAATCCACACTTGGCCATAAAACCTATTGACTTCGGGCAGGTCACACTCTCTCAGCCCAAGAGGAAAGGCAATGGCAAACTTCCTCTGAACAAATCCTGGCAAGAAAACCCCAGGATAGTTTCTCCTTAAGGCTTGAAGGTATACGACAAACATATAACAAGCATGGTATAGTGGTTTGAGCGTCCCACTTAGACTCTGGAGATCAGGGTTCGAACCCCTGATCAGCCACAGAATTTTTGGATTTTGGAAGATTTGCACCTATGCAATGAGCTATCTTGAAAATAGGACCCAAGTACATCTATGTTTCATGCGTGCCTTATACACATAGCCTGGAAGTAATTTTATACAATATTTTTAAAAATAATTTCATGTATGAACACCAAGGTTGTGAACACTGAACTATCAGAAAGCAAAGTTGTTATAAACTCAGCCGCCCATGAAGAGCATTTTGGTTTTTGGAATATTTCGGAATTTTGGATAAGAGAGATTCAACCTGTACTGTATTAGCTTTTGGGGATATCCCCTTTAGGCTATAGAAAAGGAAAAGCATTCCAACCCTCAGATCAAGAAAGGACACCCCAGGGACACTGGCCAGCCCTATAAGAGATCAGGAGGCTTTCCAGCTGTCAAAATGACAACTCCCATTTTGGAAGAAAGGTGGGTTATATAAATGCAATGCAATGAACCAATGCATGCTCACACTAGCCAGCCCCATAAGTCAGGAAGCCTCTTGGCTGTTGAAATGTCAACTCCCATCTTGGAAGGAAGGTGGACTGTCAATGCAATGCAATGCATCAATGCATGCTCACATTAGCCAACCCTATTTCTGGCTGTCAAAATGTCAACTCCTCTCTTGGAAGGAAGGTGGGCTGTCAATGCAATGCAATGCATCAATGCATGCTCACACTAGCCAACCCTCTTTCTGGCTGTCAAAATGTCATCTCCCATCTTGGAAGGAAGATAGGTGGGCTACCTATCAATGCAATGCAATGCATCAATGCATGCTCACACTAGCCAACCCTATTCCTGGCTGTCAACATGTCAACTCCCATCTTGGAAGGAAGGTGGGCTTGCAATGCAATGCATCAATGCATGCTCACACTAGCCAATCTTATTCCTGGCTGTCAAAATGTCAACTCCCATCTTGGAAGTGGGCTACCTATACATGCAATGCAATGCAATGCCTCAATGCATGCTCCCACTAGCCAGCCTTTTGGCTGTTAAAAGTGGAACCCCAACTGGGACAGTCAACCCATGCAAGGCATGCATGCAGACAGCCATGCATGCACTCCCCCCCCCCATGCTCTCCTCCAGCAGAGCAAGGACTGAGCCCTACCGACCCTGCTGGGCAGCCTTTTGCAAAGGTGCAAGGCCTGGAATTGGCAACTTGGCAAAGCCTTGCACCACCACCACCAGCAGCCCTACATTGCAAAGCTGTGCAAGCAGCCCAGCCTTTGCAGAGAGAGGGATCTAGCAAGGAGGGAATCCAGCCAATCAGAGCCTCCGTCCCGGGCATTTGGGAGGGGCATGGAACAGTTCACCCGGAACTGCAAGGCTTTTGCAATTATTAAAGTCTCCTCCCTTTGCAAAGCGCGCGCTAGTTTGCAAACAGCAAGACAGACTCAGTAAGGAAAGGCTTGCTCCAGTGCATTGGCTTTTGGGGGTGCAATTGTGGGTGCATTGTTTTGGGGGCAACTTTTTGTGCCTTTTTGGAGGGGGGCTTATTACTTTATTTAGGTGCATTTTTGTGCACTAGTTTCTTTGGTGCAACTTTTTGTGCCTTTTTGGAGGGGGCTTATAACTACTTTTGGGGGTGCATTTTTGGGGGTGTTAGCTTTTGCAATTTGGAGGTGTGCATGACCTTTTGGGGTGCACATTTTGGTGCATTGCGTGTGATGCACCATTTGCGCATTTTTTGGGGGGTAAAAATTGTGTGATTTTTTTGGGGGGGTGCTTTTATCTTTTGGGTACATTTTGTGCATTTTTTTCTTCATTGTTTTGAAAGCATGGATTTTTGTTGTATTTTTCTGCATTGCTTTTGGTGCAATTTTTGTGCATGATTTTGTGTGCATTTTTGGTACATTTTTGGTGCATTGAGTGCATTGTTTTTGGTGCATTTTGGGTTCATTTCGTAAATAATAATAATAATAATTATTATTATTATTATTATCATCCATTACTTTTTGGTGCTGCTCCTGATGCTCTTCCCCACCTTGATGTTGGGAGAAAGACATGATATAAGATTAATAATAATAATAATAATAATAATAGTGTATTGCACCTTGCAAAGGTATTTGGTCCAGCTTTTGGGAGGTTGCATGTTGTTTGCTTGCATCAAAGAATAAAGCCCAAAGGCCTGCAGAGTTGCATTGCTGCCTTCTTTCTCTCTTGCTGGTTTTCCAGTTTTTCTCCTTTCTCTTCCCCATTGCAAAAGAGAGAGTGCAGAGAGAGGGATTTATATGGAAGAAGAAGAAGATTATCAGGCAGAGCTGTATGGCATTGAAGATGAATTTGAGGAGCAGTTTGCAGATGAGCTGGAAGTCCTGGCTGAGCTGGAAGGTGAGGAGGACCCCAAGGATGGACTTTGCAAATAGGGACCTCTTGCATTTTGACAGCATAGGCTTTATTTGCACCCAGCATGTCTAGATAGAAAAGGATTGGGAAGAGAGGGGCTTTCAAAGATCCATTATATATATATATATATATATATATATACTGTATATATATCTCCAAGTCACCAGTCAACATATGGAGACCCCATGAATTTCAGAGAGTTTTCTTAAGGAAGACTCAGAAGTGGTTTTTGCCAGTTCCTTCCTCTGAAACAAAGCCCACCGCACCTGAGTTTCTTTGTTGGTCTCCCATCCAAGGACTAACCAGGGCTGACCCTGCCTAGTTTTCAGGATCAGACAAGATCAGGTGCCTTTGGGGCGCCTTCAAGTCACCTGTCAGCCCATGAATTTCAGAGGGTTTTCTTAAGCAAGAGAAGGTCCCACAAAACTACCAATACCAACATTCCATTGCATTGATCCGTTGCAGTTAATGCGGTGTCAGGCTGCATTAATTCTGCAGTGCAGATGCAGCCCCGGAGCCACTTCCTTTCATCGTACTATTAGCATGCATGATATTTTTGCACGTGCCTGGACATTTATGCTCTTAAATATTGACCCAGTTTCTTATTTTCTGGCAGAGGAAGCACCTCAAGCGCCGTCCCGCAAAGTCTCCGAATTCCGGAGCCGAAAGCGGACCTTCGAAGAAGCCCTCTGTGCTGGGGATTTGGCTAAGGAGCCCCCCATTGTAAGTTCCCAGCTGTGCCCAGAAAGAGCACCTCAAGACCAGATTTCCTCGGAGGAGACCCTCCACGATGTTAAGGCAAATCACAAAAACCCAGGATGCCTCCCGACGCTCGCAAAAGGTCTCCCAGAGCCGCTTATCGAGGAGCCTGACGTCAGCCAGAGTAAGTTTGTGGCTTGTCTATAATGCATTGCGAGCTGATTTTATTTTTCTTACATGTGACAATGGCTGGCTTAAAGTGGGTTTTGGTTTGCCCAAATACAAAACTTGGCTCCCATCTCTCACGATATTTGATTCTATATATATATATATATATATATTTGTTTGTGTGTGTACAAATATATGTATTCTGACATTCAAAAAAATCCAAATCACTTCTGGTCCCAAGTACTTCCGACAAAGGAGGCTCAACCTGTATGTTGTTGTTATACTGTACCTATGTATATTTATTTTATTAACTAAGAATGGTTTACAACAAGAAAAGATGCAGTGACATGGTGGCAAAAAGGATAAAGTGATTCATTCTTGAGCGTTCAGTCGTAAAACCCCAACTGCCCTTAAGAAATAGTGTTCATCTGGCTCTTAAATCTGCTGATGAGAGTTGGAGCCCAGAAATATCCAGAGGCAACCAGTTGCCCACTTTGACCATTGAAGCTCAGCGGGTTGCACCATTCTCAGAGCTGTCTTCTTCTCCCCAAAGCTCCAAAGCCAAAGCGGCGGAGGCGACTTGAAGCTATGAAGAAGCTGGACTTTGGAGCAGAGGATGGAAAGGGGTGTAAGGATGCTCTGGAGGGTGGGATCTCTCCACCTCTTTCTCCCAGAGACTTACGTTCTGAACCCCAGGATGCAAGGTGAGCCGTCTTGGAAAAACGGAGGGAGATGTTGTGCTAAAACAATATATTGCGCAAGTTTCAAAACGAGTTTGCCATGACGGGAACCTTGAGGGTTATAAATTTTACCAAAAACCTTTGGAAAGAGTAGATACCTATCCATGAGATCTGACTCACTTCTACTGGAAATACTACAGAAGGAAAGAATCCTTCCTGAAAGAACAATAAAAGCTCTTTAATGAAGATGAAATACCTCTGCAGCTGTTGATGTGTTTAACAAAAAGAAAGGGATCTGTGATATTAATTCAAGCTCTTTGTTGCTACTGTTATTTCACATCTACTTTACTATTTCACTTCTGTAGCTATTCCTTGGATGCCTGAAAACATTGTTGACTAAAAGTCTATTTAATAATCTCCTACAAGCATAGTGGCAGAAGGAGGGGTGGCATATTCTTCTGTAGACTTTGCAGTCATAGGCCCCATTCCCACAACATTCTGATGCAAAGCGTGATGTGGACTATATGACCCTCGTTCACATTGGAATCGGCTTCCGATCCTCATTGGATCGATTAGTGGAGGAAAGGTCCAGGTTAAAAATAAATAGCCCGGGCTTTCCTGACACTAGTTTGGAAGTGGTCTTTTTTGGAAAACATGATTCTGAAGCATGCCCAATAAGTGGGAATGCTGGTCAGAATTGTGTGTTTTGGGAGGGGGTGCATTTGCGATCAATTGTATGCATACACACACACACATTTCCTCCTCCTGGGGCTGGCGGGGCTTGCGGTGTTCCTTCCACGCCGCTCGCTGCCAGGGCTCCTGGGCCTTCCGCCAGGGAATGGAAGACCTGTGAGTCCCGGGAGCATCGGCAGCGGTGCAGCAAAGAAGGCCACCGCCGCTAGCCCTGTGCTGCTCCCAGCTGGCCCATCAGCCCTGGGAAGAGCATGGGCCCAAGCAGCCCTGGAGCCAGCAGCAGCACAGCACCGGAAGGTCCGTCAGCGCCGGCCGGGAGCAGGACAGGACTAGCGGCAGCGGCGGTCTTCATTACTGCGCTGCTCTCGGGACTCACGAGCTTTCCGTTCTCTGGCGGAAGGCCCGGGAACAGCGGTAGTGAACGGCGTGGAAGAAACACCGCCAGCCCCAGGTTGCTGGGGCTCGCCAGGCTGCAAGGCAGCCCTCCGGAGCAGCAGCAGCAGCGGCGAGCCCTCCTCCGGTAAGGGAGGAAGGAAGGAAGAGAAAGGAAGGGAGAGGAAGAAAGGAAGCCCCCCCCCCCCGGACCAGGAGGAAATTTGTGTGTGTGTGTGTGTGTGCGTGCATACAATTGATCGCAAATGCTCTATTGCAAAAGCAAGTCGTTGCTTTTGCAATAGATTGATTTTGTGATCAATTTTACTGACACCCCCCCCCCCAAAAGATTCCCCTGTGGGAAAGGGTTGAGGTGAAGGGCTGTCACCTTTCCTGGCTCCTCCAGTGGGAACGACAAGCATTCCCAGCTAAATAAAGCAATTCCAAACAAGGTCCCTTTTCATAGTCTGAATGAGGGACCTTTTGGAACCGCTTTCCTAAGCGGAGCAGAGCCCGGTTCCAATGCAGATTTTTCCGCAAGTGGGAATGGGCCCTTAATGTGCATTATTTCTTTACAGATATATATTATGTTTATATTGCTAAATATGTTGTAACTGGTTACAGTTACATTGCTGTGCTGTGCATTTGTTAACAAGGTTATGATAGTTTGCTGTAGAAGTAACTGTTTCTCCAATAGAAGGCTACCTAATTGCATTATCCTGTCTGTGAGATAATATTTCTCAGTCTAATGGCTTGGCTAAAATGTGTGTTTTTTGTTCCTTCGCGTTGGTTCTGACTTATGGTCACCATGTCATAAGGTTTTCTTGTCAATAGTGGTCTGTAGCTATTGCCACATGGCACATTCTGTGTGGAGAAGAGAGTCCTTTTCTCTGCCCTCAGTGTGTCCTGTTCCAAACAATTCTGCAAAAACAAATTTATTGGGCAGCTTCTGGGCAGGTTGGTGCCTTGTCAGAATCGCTATGCCCAAAACTTGACTCAAGGCTCTTCTCCTTTCTTGGGTCTTGCGGTGCAGAACTCCAAGCACCAAGATCCCAGACATCACAGGACTGAATGGCATGTTCCCCTTGCGCATTACACCCCCAGAAGAAAGGGACTCCAAGAAGGTTTTGAGGCGCCCACCGGTTCTGGAGGACTATATCAACGTGACTTCGACCAACGGCACCCGAGTCTTTATGGTGGTGAAGGAGGATGGTATGGGGACAGAGGTACGATGCTTGGAACAAGGGGGTGAGCTCTTTGAAGAGTTTGCAGTGTCCTCCCTCTTCTGCTGAACCTTGTAAGGAGGGAAAAGGATTTTATTCTTTTCTACTAAGACCAGAATGAAGGCCTGGATGTGTTTATGTAACAAAGGAGTAAAATGCAACTCGCAGGTTGCATGCATTCTACCCCAACTTACAGGCGTTCCTCTATTTTTGATACACCTAGAAATGATTTAGTGTCACTTCTGATTCTAGGAAACAGCTGAAATACAGCCAAATTCCTGCAATTTGGGGGTGGATTCAGGAGCAGTGACAGGGACAACAGAAGTCAAACCAGCTCATTTTTTGACTTTTCGCTGTTTCAATAGATCTAAATTATAGCCATATACCGCTCTTTTGATCCCTGGTTTGTTTTTTCAAGCACTGATATTGTTTTTTTGTCTTTCTCCGTCTACTCAATGCCATTTAGTGTTCGGACTTGCATCTGCAAGGCGAAAATAAAAAAATACTGAGTTCTGCTTTGCAACCAGTTCCACCTTGGGACAGTGTCCTGGTCCCTAACCCCTCAAATAAGTGGGTTATGTCCATGCTCCAAACTGACCTATAAGAACTATGGCAAGGATTACCACTATGTTTGGGGACCCCCCCAAGAGCCCCCCCCAAAAAAAGTTTTGCAAAACTTCTAGTGGGAGGGAAAACATTTCCATCATATTTTGGGTGGTGGGTGACCTATGCCAACATGGCCCCTGGAAAAGCCTTGATTTGGAACAGAAAGTGAACAGGAGGCAGCAGCCCCCCAAGTTCTCTACAGCAGCCTAATTCAGCCCCCTAGGTTTCCATAGTTGCCCACCTCTGGTTTACATGAAGACCCATCTGGTTTCTCCCTAGCTTTCCAGATCCATTGGACAGAATGAAAGAAGACCTCTTCATCTCCTGGGAGTTCCCTTCTCCTATCTAAAGGAACAAGTCGCTGAAGAGGTATTGTCCTGTCACGCCACTCTTCTCCCTTCTTTATGCCTTGCCTGTGTTGTTGTTGTTACTATTATTTATCCTGCCTTCTTTCCAACCTTGGGATTCAAGGCCACTTGTGAACATCCGAACATATGCAGATCATGCACAAGTTAAAATATAGTTGAATCTCTTGGTTTGGGTCCTGCTGTGTTGAGCTGAAAATTCGGTCTCTCTTCTTCTACATGGAATGACACTTGAAGATGGCCATGGTATCTATCATCTCTCCTCCAGGCTGTCTCTTTCTCTCCTCAAACGCCACCATATCTTGCGAATCTTTATTGCTCTTGGATTTAACTTTTGATTTTATTTTCAGCGCCGGAAGCAGATTCTCGAATCTACAAAGCGGCTGACAGAGATTCTGAACAGGTGGGTCTGTTCAGCAATTCTTCCGAGGGATTTTTAGGATTTGGGGGCAAGACTCCTATAAGGTCAAACCTGTAGGAGGTTAAGAACTGTCTAAGGTCCTGGATCAATTTGGGGCACAAGATTCTTCCCCTTAGCTTGATAAATACTTAACTGAGTCTCTCTTATCTGGGATTCCAAAATCCGAAATACTCCAAAATAGTCCCCACGAGTGGCAGAGATAGTGACACGTTTGCTTTCTGACGGCTCAGTGTACACAAGCTTCATTTCATGCACAAAATTATTGTGTATAAGATTATCTTCAGGCTATGTGTATACGAAACGTAAATGATCTTTGCGTTTCTTATGCTCTTTGAGCCTCAGGGGAAGTCAATGGCAAATCCCCTCTGAACAAATCGTGCCACGAAAACCCCTTGATAGGTTCCCCTTAGCGTTGCCGTAAGTCGGAAACGACTTGAAGGCACACAGCACCATCAACAAATGTAGTGTTATGCTTTTATAATTGTGCATTAATAAAAGTGTTTTAATTTTTTTTAAAAAAAGTATTCATCACCTTAGTTCCTTTTGCATCTCAGTTAAAGCCTGGAGTGGCCTACTGGCATTGGTTTCACCAAAATTTGCCCGAGATTCATTGTCAGCTCTTCAACTTTCCTTCTTGCAGCTGCCTTGATGATGAAGATGCCCCAATGGAGATTGTGGCATCCAAGGAGGAAGAAGAAATAAATGGTGAAACAGAAGAGGATGGGTCCACTCAGCGTTCGCTTTGGGTTGACCGGTTCACTCCCAAGCACTACCTGGAATTGCTCAGCGATGATGTAAGAAACTCTCCTGGGAGTTGATGGCTGCATCTTTCTGCCTCTTGTACAACATGAAGCCATTGTGACGGAAGATGATACATTCGTAGGGAATTCTAGTGAAAGCTTCTGGTCCTTATGATGGTCAAGAAAAGCTCAACATTGTTGAGTGACCTCTGATAGGCATTTCAAAAGCAGGGATGGAGGAACATGAGGTGGCCATAGTTTAAGTGTCCATCAATAGCGCTATATAAATTAATAGTAATAATAATGTGTTGAAGCCGCATCTTATGGAATCCTGAGATTTGTAGTTTCTCTTTGGCAGAGCAGGCTAAAGACCTTGTAAAACCACAAATCCCAGGGATTCTGAAGAATGAAGCCATGGCAGTTAAAGTGGTTCCAATGCATTATCTTTACAGTGGAGATGTACCCTTCATCTTCGAATGGTCTTTTTAAGTGCTTCATAAACACTTCCATAGGATGCAGCCATATGATAGTTAAAGCAGTGCCAAACGACATCAATTCTGCAGTGTGGTGGCAGCCTTCGGAAATGATCCACGTTGTTTTCGACACCCGCATGCACTCCTTAGGAAAGCAAGAGGGTTCTCGCAACCCAGTCTAAATCTTGCAGCCCCACCTTGTCTTTTTGCAGAGCAGTTTCTATCTCTGTATCAGGTGCTGTGCAGATGGGTGGGTGTTTTTAAAAACCTGCCTGCTCAGTGTCCGCTCCGCTTTTCAGTACACGAATCGCTGCCTCTTGAAGTGGCTGAAGTTGTGGGACGTGGTTGTCTTTGGGAGAGAGAAGCCCTCGAAGAAGGCCAAGCTGAGCACCGATGGCCACCCGACCTTCCGGCAATCCAAAGAACAGCCGAGCAAATGGAAAACCAAGGCCCAAGTGACGGAGGATGCTCTGGACGCTGAGCTGGACCAACACAACCGACCTAAACACAAGGTGAGGTTAGTGAGGGTCAGAACAACCAAAGCTGTTATAAATGTTTGCTATCCACAATATATTATTGTTGGAATTATTATCCTGGGCTTTTTTTCCAAAATTGGAAATTCTGAAAGACAACGAATTAATCCAAACCACAGATAAAAAGTTTAGGAAGTAAAGAAGGTAAAGTTTAATGATAAGAAGGTTCAAAAGAAGGAAAGTATTTGTTTAAAGTTGGTATGGGAAGGTAATGGTGTGATATTGGAAAAAGTGAAAGGTTGGAAGAAGGAAGGAATAGAATAGAAAACAGATAAGTAAAAGATTGGTATGTATTACCTTGGTTTTACCTTGTATTTTTTAATTATTGTAACCTGCTCTGATTGGTTGACAGAGGAGTGGGCTATAAATAAAACATTATTATTATTATTATTATATTATTATTATTATTTTATTATTATTATTATTATTAATGTAAGATGTTTGAGAGATTTGATTGTATAGTTTTATTGCTTTTGTTACTGATTTTGACACGTATGTTTTTTTTTTAAGATATTAATGTATATACAGTGGTCCCCCGGTTTACGAAATTAATTCGTTCCAGCACCCCTTTCTTAAACCGAAAAGTTCGTAAATTGGGGCCCCTTAAACCAGCCCCCGCACCATTTGAATTTCCCGCCGCTTTCTTTTCATAAACTGGGGTTTTTTCCGTAAACCGGGGCCGTTTTTCCGGCCCCGGCTCTTTCGTAGACTGGGGTTTTCATAGGCCGGGGTATTCGTAAACCCGGGGACCACTGTATGAAGTTTATAAACATGGGATTATATGTATTTATTTATGTTGTTTATGTTTTATGCTGTATGTCTTTTTAATCCATAAGCATTAATGAAAATAACATTTTAAAAGCCCCAGAAATAATCAAATCCGTAAAAGTCAAAGCCGCAGATGTGGAGGGCCCACTGTAAACTGATATATTCAATTTATTTCTTAACTGGGGTACTCCTAAACTTTTTATTTGTGGTTTTGATAGGGAAAATATGGTGCCCATTCCTCTTTTTGCAGGCTCTGAGCTGCCCTGTCTTTTGGCCCTCCGGTTAACCTTCTCTCCTCTTTCTCTTGCCTGCAGGTTGCCCTTCTTTGTGGCCCGCCTGGCCTGGGAAAGACCACCTTGGCCCATGTTATTGTGAAGCATGCCGGGTATAATGCCGTGGAGATGAACGCCAGGTGAGCTGCTCCTTTCCGAGGGTTGGACTTTCAGGAAGAGAAAGGTTGTATTCTTTATTAGAAACACTAAGATGAAGTAAGGTTATGTATGTGAGATATAATAAACGTCATACACTAAGTGATCTGTCAGGAGAAGGTGGCTGTCGTGTGCCTTCAAATGGTTTCTGACTTAAGGCAACCCTGTCATGGTGTTTTCTTGGCAAGATTTCTTCGGAGGAGAGGCTTGCCATGGTCGTCCTCCGAGGCTGAGAAAATGGGACTTGCCTAAGGTCACCCGGTGGGTTTCCATGGCCAAGCAGGGGTTTGAACCTTGGTCTCCAGGTGCTTTTTGGAAGAGAAGGCTAAAAACTTGGTCAAACAACAAATCCCAGGTTTCCATAGAATGGAGCTGCATCGCTGAAAGTGGTATCAAACGGCATCATTTCTACGGTGTAGATGCCAACGCAATGCAACGCTCCAGGAAGCTTCTCCTCTCTCCCTCTTCTTAGCCCTGCATTTTTCTTTCAGCGACGACCGCAGCCCAGAAGTCTTCAAAACGCGGATCGAGGCGGCCACCCAAATGAGGTCCGTCCTGGGAGCCAATGAGAAGCCCAACTGCCTGATCATCGACGAGATCGATGGCGCCCCGACAGTAAGGGACTCTCTCATTGGCTGAGCCAAGCTCCTCCTACCATCATACGCTCTTTTACGTGGTCCGGTGGCCATTTTACTAGCCCTACGCCAGACTCTCAAAATGAGTAGAAGATGGTGTCTATTTTAAAATGCATTATGGTCCAGACCTTTTGAAAAGTTTTGTTAACAACTCCGGTGGTTTTTGCTGAATGCCTCTGAAGAAGTCCTGCTGCCATATAATACAAAAACTGTAGGACTTTTTAAAAGAATAAACAGTTGACCATCTAATAGCTTGTGGAGCTTGACTCCTTTCTGTTTTCTGCTCGTATATACGTGCTTTTCAGTACTCTTTCTACTATAACTACAAAAAGTCTTTTGCTTTTAAGGAGGGGGCTTACTAAAACTAGAGAACCGTGTCTCCAGCAGTATGAATCTTCTGTTTTTGACCTCAAGATGTATGTATGTATGTGTGTTTATGCACACATACATGTACGCAAACTTCATTTCATGCCCCAACTTATGAAAAATATTGCGTACAAAGTTACACGATGCTATGTGCATAAAATGCACAAAGGCTCTGTGCATAAAATATATACACAAAGTAAACCAATTTCATGTTTGCAGCTGAGTCCCATTTCCAAGGTGTCTCATTATGTGTTTGCAAATTTTGCAAAATCTGAAAAACTCTGAAAGTAAAAAGACTGGTTCCGAGCATTTTGGATATTAAGGGAGACTCAGCCTGTAGGTCTCGCCTTAATTTTCAGTTCAGAGTTTTTTGTGTTGTATCCTTTTCAGTCTGTTTTTCTGACTGCCCTTTTCACTTCTTGGCCTTTTGGCTAAGATCAAGCGTGTTGTAGACTGCCCTTTTCTGCTCTTCAGGCATCAATCAATGTTCTGCTGAGCATCATCAACCGTAAAGCCGGTGAGGCGGAATCGGAACCCAGCACCGGCAGGACGAGTGGGACAAAGAAGAGGAAGGAGGGTGGCCTCCTCTTACGGCCGATCATCTGTATTTGTAATGACCAGTAAGAATATTCGCCTCCGTAGAAAATAATGTGATGCTTGCCTTAGCGTTTGTGAGTCTACAGTGTCTGAAGAATCTGAGGCCTGGAATTAGGCGCATCATCTGCACTGCAGAAATAATGTGGTTTGACACCACTTTAAGTGCCAGGACTCCATGCTACAAAATCCTTGGATTTGTTGTTTGGTGAGGCATTATTTGGCACGGAAGGCTAAATGCCTTGCAGAACTACAGATCCATAGGATGGAGCTTCAGCACTTAAAGTCGTGTCAGACTGCATTAGTTCCAAAGTGTAGATGCACCCATTGTCATCCAGACCACTTTTTCTTGTTTACTTCAGGGAAGGGCTTCTGCATTGCCCTCTTATATATATTTCCACCTTTTCTTTTCCAGGTATGTCCCTTCTCTGAGGCTTCTGAGGCAACAGGCTTTTCTTCTCAATTTCCCCACAACATCACAGTCAAGGCTTGTCCAGAGGCTGCATGAGGTAGGCTCAGATCTCCCCAAAGTTACTTTTCCCCCCCTGCTACCCAGGTAGATCCAGAGGTGGAGATCACACAGCCTTCCAGATGTTTGAGACGGGACTTAAAGGAAGGTCGCTAAAAAAGCAAAAGATTATACATGAATATGCAATGAACATACACACACTAAATAAACGAAATATTTTTTTAACATACTCTGTGTTGAGTGTGAGGGTTGTGACATCCATGTGTAGATGGGTTCCCAAAGGTGAAAGCTTAGTCCATTCTCAGTTGGTGATTTCACCAGGTGTCATTGCTGCTGATCTTGTGCACCTTTCATCTGAACAATCAGAAAGATACTTTTCTTTCTTTCTCCTTTCTGTGGTGAGGCATCTTGGCTAATAACTTTTACTAACACTTTCAACCGATCAGTGCAACAGCCACTAATTTGCAAATTTGGGGGGGTTGCAGATCACTGTCCGGCAAGGCATGAAAGCTGACACGGGGGCGCTGATGGCATTGTGTGAAAAGACAGAGAATGACATTCGTTCTTGCATTAATACCTTGCAGGTATGTCACAAAGGGGACTTTTGCTGATCCCCACAAAAATCACACACAGAGACCCTATAAGTTGGAGTGGTCATTTTGGGGGGCTGGAAATCACCTTAAATCCCCAAGAGACCTTGAGGGATTGCACCCCTGATCCTGTTGCAAGAATTATTATTTTTTTTAATGCCCCAAAATGCACTCCTGTGCTGAGCATTTTTGACATTTATTTTGGCAGGGCTGGGTCATTTTATGCATAAAAGGGGGCTTTTTTCATAATGATAATCTGCCCCCTGTGCCTGCTACAGAATCTGGGTGTGTATCCCCCAGTCCTGGAATAAGGGTTAACTTTTTGAATCCCATCACCTTCTGTTCCTTCCCATGGGTTCAAATATGTCTGTGCTTTTGTTCCAAGTTTCTTTATAGCCGAGGCAAGAAAGAGCTGACGGTGAGGACTGTGCAGACAGCCAAGGTTGGCTTAAAAGACCAGAACAAAGGGCTTTTTTCCATCTGGCAGGAGATCTTCCAGCTCCCGAAGATGCAGAGGTGAGAGGAAAGAGGGCTGTGTGTCATTGTTTTTTAATCTAGCTCAGTAAATCCTTTCCAAGCGGAGGGAAATTAATCGCATGCTGATTCTTGCCAAGTGACATTTTGGGGGCATCCTTTAATCAAAGCAAATCCTCCAAGAGCCTGCGTGTCAAAATACTTCCGACGGAAGGTACCAAATGGTCAGCGGTCTGGAGATTGCGCAAGAGTCTCCAGAAATTCTTAGTCGTACGAATTCTGGGGCATTCAGAAGGTGCTAATCATCCTAAGCCTCTTTCTGGGGGCGGTATATATACTTAGTTGATATTTATATTTGATCTATGAGGAGTTCCCCCTTGAACTACATCCCTGAATCCATTCCTACCCAACCCATATCCATTCTAAAATCCCATCATGATTTTTCCCTTTGTTTTGGACTGATCCTCACCTTGCCCAGTGGCCTGTATTCTCTGCCCTCTTCTTATCCAGATACTTCCTTTTCCTCCTGTTCCAAGGCAAAGGATAGGGACAGACCCTTCGATTCCATCCCACTTCCTTGCTAGCGGAAATGAAGACCTGTTTGGGACGGCATCTGGCAGAACGGCCATGAATGCAGCCGCCCAACGGTTCCACCACATCCTGCATCTCAGCACATCCTCCGGAGAGCATGAAAAGCTCAGCCAGGTACTCGGTTCAGGATGGTTGTTGCCGTTATTGTTTCAGTATTGAATTAAACAAAACCCTGGGGTGTATTGAGTTGGTTGACCGATACAAGATTCTTGGGGACAAGGACTCTTGGGGGTTTGAAATCTGTAAATCATCATCACTTATATTGGTGGCTAAAGTTGTTTAAAGCCAGGAGAGACCATTAAGAGGACAGACATGCCCCCATGATTTAATGTGTTAATCATAGTGTCGTATTCATCCTCTCTTCCACCTCCTACCCATGAGGATAATTCTCCTTTTGGCCATCCTGTGCAAGCCTCTCAGTGGACCTCCTGGCTTTGAAAAGCTTCTTCTGGTGGGGCAACCCTTGAGAATATCCCTGAGCAGGGCTCCTGTGGGAAGATATATTTGTACCAAAGAGGTCTGCTGGAAATGTGATTGCTCTTTCCTTTGCAGGGCTTGTACGACAACTTCCTCAACATGAAGGTGAAGGACTCCAGCTTGGGCTCCATCTGCCTGGCCTTGGAGTGGCTGGGCTTCTCTGATCTGGTCAACCAAGGGGTCCTCCACGGCCAGAACTTCCAACTCATGCGATATTTGCCTTTCCTCCCAGTCTCTTTCCACCTGCTCTTTGCAACATCCAATATTCCCAAGCTCGTATATCCCAATAGCCAACAAGAGGTTGGTATTGGGAGGAAAAGATGGATCAAAAGGGGCACCATGCCCAGGATCAGTTGTCTCCCTTTGTGGTCCCCCACGTGAGGCTTCATGTGGCATTTCTAAAGGCATTGTTTAGAATCCTGGTGGTGTTACACAAGAGCCTAAGTTCCCTTACACACCTGGTTGTACTTTTTTGGGCCATTGGGCAACAGCCTTATTGAGTTATGGTTGCATAAGAAGACTTGCAAGTACCCATGTCATGTGGGCTTAGATCCCATTGTTAGTTTTGGCCATTGAACTGGTTGGCTTTGCTTACCAGTAGATGTTGGCTCACTTTGCAACAATTCCGTGGATCCACTTTAGCTGGGACTAGGATTTCAGCCATGGCTACAAATATTATTATTATTTGTATCCTGCCTCTCCCTGTATTGGTACTCAAGGAGACCAGGGTTCAAATCCTTACTCAGCCCTGAAAACCAAGTGGGTGACGAACAAATCACACACTCTCAGACTTGGAGGAAGGCAATAGCAAGCCCTCTCTGAACTGCAGAGTTCCATGGTGAAACACACCGTTCCTGGCATATTCAGAAAGATCCTTCGCTGAAATCCTTCCACAAGACACTTCAGGCATAGTGGGCAGTCCAGTGCCAACTGTCTGAACCTGGTATAAGGCAACTAACCACATAGGTTTGCTCACCCTGCTGACCTTCACATCGCTCACAGGTTGCATTGAGCAATGCGAAGGTCAGCTGGGTGAGCGAACCTATGTGGTTAGTTGCCTTATACCAGGTTGCGATGATACCAGGTTGTGATGATAAGATTATTTTCCAGATCTGTACAGCTCATGAATTTCTGCCTGCTTTTCTTTTTTAATCCAGGCCATGGCAAAACTGACCCAGATGCAGAACCTCGTTGCTTCCATGACATCTGGGATTGCACCAAATTCACGCAGCCGCACCGGGCCCCAGTCTCTTGTCCTTGAGGCCCTTTGCTTTCTCTTGGAAATCATCTCCCCAAAACTGAGACCAGTAAGGAAGCCTTTTTGTTGGGATCACCCGTTTTGAGAAAGACCATAGAATAAAATGGAGGTATTGTGGGGATGGCAGGGCAGGATACCCAGGGTGGGTATTCATTCCTCAATGCAGTGCTGACAGTTGCTGAACTTTCCATGACTTTGAGTGCAATCCTTCAAAAATGCACCCTCGGTTGTATGTCAGTTGTCCATCTGCTTTTGCTTGCCCCATGCGGATTGTCTGACCCAGGGAAGGAAAGGCACCCTCCCTGTCCAGGTGGACAGCTGGCCATGTCCCATTCTGGACCCTGTGTCTGAGCTTTGCCTCGGAAGACCTTCCTGCATGACAAGTTCATGAACGGGATGGTTATGCACACTCCCTTGGCAGGACTGCAGCATCCTGGAAGACTGCGATGGAAGGGTGAGAAGAGGGAATAAATGATGATAATAATAATAATGTATTTATTTATTATATGCCTCTCCCCATGGATGATTTTGTGAGTGTAAAATATAAGCCCACAGATACCCTTTCCTTCCCTCCCTTGTATCCTTTTTATTAAAACAACCTGAAACTTTTCAGGTGTTGACGTACAGTACACTTTAGCTGGGTCAGTTGCTGACACTTTTGTTACAGGGAGTGGGATGGTTCTTGAAGGTATCCTCAGATGCGTATGTTAGCCTCTGGCAGTTGCCCATTCCTGGTTACCTTTTTCTATTCTATTCTATTTTTGCGATTGTGAGACAATACAGAAAGGCCACAGGTTTGATGCCTACAGAGGCAAGTCCAACTTTATGAGCCAGGTGGCTGTAATGTGTTACCCTGAGGTCTCAAAGTACTAATAAAGGAGAAAATTCATATGCATTGTGTTTGCATTTCTTTCTTTTTTAAAAATTTATTTATTTATTTATTTATTTGTATCCCCCCTCTCCCTGTGTTGGATCGATGTTTATTGGTTATTCAGATACAAATACAAAAATGTTAAAAGAATAGTACAAAAAATAGTCCATACACATTCTGTTTTTTACATGACATTGTTTTTGCTTTTCAGGTGAACACCCAGCTCTACAGTCAGAAAGAGAAGCAACAGTTGGCACAGCTTATCAGCACCATGCTGGCATACAATTTGAACTACCATCAGGAGCGGACGCCTGATGGGCAGTACGTCTACAAGCTTGACCCGTGAGTACCACTTCGTTTCCGTCTGTCGGGTAAACTTTTAACAGTCCTGGAGTTAGGGTTAGGTAGCTACGGTATACCTGGCCTCAAAAAAAGGTTGCCATTAACACAGGTGATCTCTCTACTTGTGTTTGTTGTTGTGGAAGCCGCCTTGGGTCTCCTGGGAGAAAGGCAGCATACAAATAAAGCAAATAAAATACATAAGCAAAACATCTTGCTATAGTACAAATCCCAGGATTTCATTCCACTGGATGGAGCCATGGAAGTGAAAGAGCCATTAAACTGTTATAATTGTGCGGTGTAGATATGCCCCAAAACAAGTGTTCTTGTGTGATGCTCCACTTGTCAAAGCAAACAAACCGATGTCTGTTTTGTTGGACATTTTTTTCAAATCAAAGCTCAATTGGTTTTAACATCTCCGTCCTCAACTTGAGTCTTGTGGTTATTGTTTGGTTTTGTGGCCTTTTGGTAGGCTTTGATTTTCAGTAGATCTTCAGATCTTTTCTAGCAAGCAAAACTCAACAAGAATGAGTACAATTGCAAGGGGGAAAATATATCATGGCTGGCCTAATGATTCCTCCCGTTCAGTAGGTGTACTTCGTGGAATCAGCTATAAGGGAAGAATGGCTTTTAAAACATAATGACTACCAAGGTTCCTGAAAGCTGAATTCGATGCTCAGAATTATATTCCTCACCTTTTGTGTCTCCATCTAGAGTTGTGACAAATAATGCTGCTAGTTGCCATATATGTTCTGCTGTTTTATGGGCAGGAGCGGTATTTCTAAGCCAAAATCTCATTACTGATTCTACGAGATTAGCGGGTTTTGTAGAAATTGCTGAGATGCGACACTTAATCTCCTTCTGCTTTTTTGACCTCGGATACCTCTGAAATTAGTACCAAAAAAAAGAGGAGGGACCCATCCTGAGAGTTCATGTCTTTCTCTCTCTTTTTTTGTAACCTTTAATTTTGTAAAAAAAAATATTAGGCTGTCTTTTCGGAAATGATCAAATGTCCCGCCAGGGAGAGCTGGCATGTAGCCACCCCCCGTGACATGCGATAAATCATAACATCAGAGAAACTCAAGGCTTCAGCCTAAGCTCTCTTATCTCTTGGCCAAAATATCTGGAAATGCAGCACGTGCTGCGTTGGGGGGTATTTTTTGGCCAACCCTGAGCAGATGGCCAAAAAAATATATCCTCTCCAGTTCCTCGACTTTAAATACATCACTTTTCCCCTTCCCATCATCCAGCTCCCATAACTTCCTCCCCTCTCACTTAATCGGGTTTGATCCTCTTTGACTTTTCCCAAAATGTCTTGTCTTTTTCTGTGGATGCTGGCACGCAAACGCACACATGTGCGTTCGCATTCATTATTTGTATGTAACTCAGAGGTAGTTATGGGGGGACTGTGTAGGAATCCTAAGGTCCTTTGCCTTTCCTTTTACATACATACATACCATATATACTCGACTGTAAGTTGACCTTACATATAAGTCGAGGGCATATTTTGGGGCCAGAATTATGGGTTTTGATATGACCCGTGAAAAAGTCAGGGGTAAAATTTAGGGGCATGTAATGAAGGATGTAAATGACAAAGCAAAGGCAAACTATACCAACAAACTTAGAAAATTCTAGCAGGCATAACTATTTGTGCTCATACTAAAGGCTGGATGGATGAGAGAAAGGGGTTAGTGCTTCCAGGGCAGATCGAACTCTTGCCTTTCACCAGGGGATGGTATGTATGTATGTATGTGTGTGTGTATGTGTGTGTGTATATATATATATATATATATATATATGATTTAAAGTACAGTACTTACATAGATAAGTTCAGTCAGGTTTTTTGGGTCAATTTTAAACTTAAATTTCTACATACATACATACATATATGCACATACACACATACAGTAAACCCTCATTTGCTGGGATTAGGGACACAGGAACCCGTGAAAGTGGGAAAAAACACAAATTTTAAAAAACTCTGCTTTCTAAACCAGAGAGAACATCTATGTAGGGATCTCTAGGAGCTCCAGCAGAACACTATGGTCAGCAGCTGCTAGAATTTGACCATAGAATCATGCTGGAGGGCCTACAAATGCCTAGAGAAATGTTTTCTCTAGGGATATTTAGGTCCTCCAGCACAATTCTACGGCCACTTTCCTGCAAAATTTCTCTGGAGGCTCTAGCATTTCCTAGAGAGAATCTGTTACTCAGAGCAGCAAATGTGGAATAGTGGACACTCCATGTTTGCTTGGGTTAGATAATGAGAAATCTTGGAGATATGACCCAAGTCTAAACAAAAAAATTCATTTAGGTTTCATTGTACAGTGGGCCCTTCACATTTGCTGGGGTTACAGGTGAAGGACTCTCATGAAAGTGGGAAAAAATGCAAATAAAAAAAACCACAATAATTTTACCCTCTCTAGGAATCTCTAAAAATTTTAGCACAACTCTGTGCTCAGTTTCCACAGGACATTGATCATAGAGTCACGCTGGAAACCTTAAGAGATTCCTAGAGAGAATGTATTAATCAAATACGCAAAAGTCAAAGCTGCAGACGTAGAGGGCCGACTGTACCTGCAAACAACTGTAAACACGAAATTCGTTTGAATGAATTTTCATTTGAACGAAAAAGGTTTTGGTTTTTGGAATATTTCAGAATTCCAGGTAAGAGAGACTTAACTTCCATAACTATGTAGCTGGTGGAGAATATTACCAATAACCTTTAGGCAACTTCAGGCGGAAGTGTGGCCAGGTATTTTCCAGACATCTGATAGTCACTAAAGTGCAGGGAAGATAGCGAACCATCTGTGTCCTGCACGTTACCTGTTTTAATTCCTGTAAACCACTTTGAGTCCAGTTTTTGGGGAAAAGATTAGTAACAGTGATGATAACACATTTTGGGGACTAGCAACTTTTGCAGGCCCATTCATGAAGCTGGCCTGACAGTATGGTGATGGAGATAAAGGAGCCTTTGGGTGCATCCGCACTGCAAAAATTGTGCAGCACTTTTAAGTTCTGTAACTTGTGGAATCCTGGCCAAGCCACTACCCCGTTTTGGCTCTGCTCATGTTGACTTACTATTCCGAAATGGATTCTGTGAGTCTGTTCATATTGTAGTGGTTTGAGCATTGGACTATGACTCTGAAGACCAGGGTTCAGTTTCCCACTTAGCCATGGAAACACTCTGGGTGAACGTGGGCAAGTCACACACTCTCAGCCCCAGAAAACCCCAGGATTGGTTCACCTTAGGGTTCCCATAAGTCAGAAACAACAACAACCACCTTCTCGGGTACAAAAGTTTTGTGGCTTTAAGGTAATTCTGAACCCTTGGTCATCAGGCCAATTGAGTGTTTTATTCTCCATTGTGTGACAGACCTTAAGCCAGTTCCCTAGTGAAAACTAGGATTTGCTCTCTTTTCATTTTCCTGATCGCTCTCTGTCCCTCCCAAAGACAAATTCCCATTTGTCCCCTGTGGGTGATGCAAATATGCCCTTGAACCCACGTGCTTGTCTGGCTTTGGTGGCCTGAGCTCAGCAATCTGGAACAATCTTCTTTTCTTTTTAAAGAAAGAAATACAGCCGTCCATTCTGCAAAATCGTGCCCAAGGTTAATACTGCCGGAAATGTTATTTCGCTCCAAATCCCTTACATTCAGAGGGCTTAATGGTTTGCATGTTATGTATGTATGAGTGTGTATTGGGCTATCTCTCTCTCTCTCTCTCTGTGTCTCAGTTCTCTGAGTTTGTTTTCCCCATCCGGATCTCAGTTTGATGTTGTGGAGTTGCCTCTTTCCTGGAATATACAGTACTACAATTTTGGAAATCCTCATCCTTTCTTTTGATTCTTATTCTCTCTGGGTGCATGTCACTGTCTCTGACAGAGACAGACTTGTTTCCTCCTCTGTGTGTCGTGTGAATTTATTTTATTTTTTGGAAAGACTTCTGAGTCTCTGTCTCATCCTGCCACTGACCGTGAGTCTCATCAGAAACCTCTCTGCCAGGCTCGACTCCTTTAGCTGACTTATTTCTGGGCCAAGACCGTTGGCCGTAATCGGATTAGATGAAGGGAAACAGCTGTCTTCTGGCTTTTGACGGAGAGGCGCGAAGAAGCTGAAGATGCCTCCAGTTTTCCTTTCACCAGTAAGCTTCTAGCATGCCAAACCTTTTGCTGCTCCTATGTTTCAAGCTCGCTGCCAGGAAACTTTGTTCATTACCGACTGGGGGGTGCCACTGGCGATTGCCCTTCTTCTCTTGGGTTTGATCTATCTCTTCATTTACCTGCCAGCCAGCCTCCATCAATCCTCTGCCGACGACGTGATGAGGAACTTGACGGACAAAATTGGATACAGTGGCATGGGTTTCGTCAAACAGTGAGGGTCTCCCAGATGTTGCCCCCTTTGTCTTGAAACTGCTGGCGTTTCACCAGAAACGCCTCCATCGTTGCACAACATGTGGCATGTCGAGAAGGTGGGAGAGATGGACACAAAGGCACAAAACTTTTAACTCAGAAAGAGAAATGGTGTTCTAGGGAGCTCATGGACCACTATTTTTGGGGAGTGAACACATTTTGAATGCATTGCTGAAGAAGATCTCCAGTTGCCTCTTCCAGTTGGTTGATCTTGGGGCAATACAGTGGGCCCTCGGTATTTGCTGGGGTTTGGTTCCAGGACCCCCTCTCCCCCATGGATACCAAAATCTGTGGGTGCTCAAGTCCCACTAAAGACAGTGGCACAGTAAAATGGAGCCCCTTATACAAAATGGCAAAAATCAAGGTTTGCCGTTTGGAAATTATACATATATTTTAATATTTTCGAACTGTGGATGGTGGAATCCAAGGATAAGGAATCGGTGGATATGGAGGGCTGAGTGTATTGTGTGCCTCGCTGTGTTGTCTCTTCTGTTTTGGAGAGCTTAACCCCTACAATAAGGCTGATTTAAGTGGCTCAGCAACTGCAACATTTGGTTATTTCTCTGAAGATCCCTTATGGTACGAATTCCGTGTTACGTCTTTGTTGGAACAGTGCTGTGAGTTTATTCTGTGATACAATCACACTTGGGTTGGTTTTATGGCGAGGACCAGTCATAACCTGAAGACCAGCCTTTGGAAGAACATTTGACTCTTCTCTGGGAGGCATACGACAGCAAAGCAAGATATTGCGCACTCTTTATTGGGATTTTCTCCATATAGATTTGTTTATTTCCTTTATTGGGATTTTCTCCATATAGATGCAAAGCAAGTTGTGCTTTGCATGTGTTTCCTAAAGGTAAAAAGGTTTTGTCTTACAAGTGTGCAGCTATGACTAAAATTTGCTCTTAAGTTTTGGGTGGGTTTGTCAGCTCTTTGCCAAATAGGTGCTAATGTTTCCCATATAACTACAGTAGACTTTCTTTTTTTCCTCGTTGGAAATGGAACTCTTTAGACTTGGAAATTTCTACTCTTAATGACATTCAGAATTAAGCACACTCTACGTTTATTAGATGTGTCACTTCAGTCTGCAGCTGTTTTTGTGGCTTGCAACATTCAGGAAACCCAGTGGATCTGTTTTTTAAAGAATTCTTTAGTGCAGTTGTCTGCAATTCAGAAGGTCCCAGAACTGAGCTATAGGTTTGCCAGATTTGTTAGTAGACAGGGCAGTCTGTGGCTGAAGACTGTAATGTGGGTGATGATTCTGAGTGCAGGTCTACAGCTTAGAAAACCCTCCCTTTCCAAGCAAGAGTCCTTGCTCCTGAGTGCAAAGCTCTGGCCAGCCGCTAAGACTTAACCAGGGGAACATTTTGAACTGAGGATGCATAGAAAAGGTACCCACCAGCATGTTTCGGATTCTGCAAGCATTGCTCCCAGGATGAAAAGAACCTGGCAGCGTCTTTCCTTTCAAGCGCCTCTGGTGCAGCCTCTTGCTTCCGTTTGTCATGACTCATGAAGGCACTGATCGTATGGAAGAAGAAAGAATTAAAAAGAGAAAATGAGAAAAAGTGGCTAAAATGCAAAGGGGAGCTGGGTGTTCCATAGTCTTGGGGAAATGCCAGAATCCCAATGGAAACATTTAATGGGCTGGATTAAGGACAATATTTGCTCAAAGTGGAGCCAGGGGTTCTATTATTGGAGGGATCTTCTCTTGGAGAAGAGAAGACAGAGCTGCGAGAAGGTAGCTTTCTTGAAATGTCTGAAGGGATGTCATATTGAGGATGGAGTAATATGTCCCAGAGACTGGGACACAATTCAAATGACAAGAAAAGAGGTTTCACCTAAACATTGGGAAGAATTTCTTTATTGTAAGAGCTGTTCAACTTGGAATAGACTACCTCAGAGGGGGGTGAACTCTTTTGGTGGGAGGGGAGGTCTTTAAACAGAAATTGGACGGCATCTTTCAGGAGTGTGTTAGTTGTGTGTTCCTGCATGGTGAGGGTTGGACTGGATGACCCTTGTAGATTTTGCGATTCTGCCCTCGGTTTTAATGGCATCTTCCTCAAAGGCTGCTCCAGGTGTTACCAGAGGTTCCAGGTATTATAGAGCTGGACCTATAAACACTGGTGGAAATTGCTAATACTCAGAAAGCTACAGAAAAGGCTACTTTTTAAACTAAAGGTGGAGACACTGCCCCACAGTTCTGGACCGACTGGACGTTCCACGCCCCTTTTGCTAATACCCAGAATGTTGCAGAAGTGATTAATATTTATAGTAAAGGCGGAGGCGCTGCCCCACAATTCTGGACCCGCTGGACACCCCGAACTATTGCATGATAGCTGCTGATACAGCACAAGACCCTACAACCTTTTTGCCCAAGATGGCCTTTCTTAAGCTGTCATCCAATAAACCCATCTTCTTACCATTACCTATGTGCGTACTGGATTTCCCATTCATGCTTATGGAAACAAATAATGCAATATTCCAGGTGAATTTCCTGTTCAAGCAGTTTCTCGCCAGCCATTGTGCAGCAATCCAATGTTTTGTTGTTGTTGTTGTTGTTGTTGTTGTTGTTATTGTATTCCTTCAAGTCATTTGTGACTTAAAGCAACCTTATCACAGTGTTTTCTGGGTGGAATTTGTTCAGAGGGGTTTTCCCCTTGCATCCCTCTGAGGCTGAGAGAGTATGACTTGTCCAAAGTCACCCAGTGGGTTTCCATGGCTGAATGGGGATTCGAACCCTGGTTTCCCAGTGTCTTATCCAACATTCAAATCACTACACCACACTGGCATCCATCATTCTGATGTTATGTATATGACTTTTTTTTTCTGTGTGTCTTAGATTTCCTAAAACGTTTCTGCTTAGAAACATAAAATATACAGTGGTCCCCCAGTTTACGAATACCCCAGCCTACGAAAGATCCAGGGCCGGAAAAACGGCCCCGGTTTACGGAAAAAAACCCGGTTTACGAAAAGAAAGCGGTGGGAAAATCAAATGGTGCGGGGGCTGGTTTAAGGGGCCCCGGTTTACGAACTTTTCGGTTTAAGAAAGGGGTGCTGGAACAAATTAATTTTGTAAACTGAGGGACCACTGTATGTAGCTTTGGATGCTTTAATCCTTCAGCAGCGCATGGTATAATAGTGGCCTGTTCTGATTTGTTTTCCCCCTTTTTGTATTAATTTTTAAAACATTAAAGATCTTTTCTTGACCTTGATCCATTGAAAAGCAAGATGTTAAGTCAGAGGTTGAAAGATTGCCAGCTGGTCAGTTACAGAAGTCTTGTAGAAATCCTAAATTTAGAATATAAAGAGTGAAATTATAAAATGAGTGTATTACATGGATCAGATCCACTTACACTTACAGATACTTGATATTAGTACCCTGTTTCCCTGAAAATAAGACATCCCCAGAAAATAAGACCTAGTAGAGGTTTTGCTGAATTGCTAAATATAAGGCCTCCCTTGAAAGGAAGACCTAGCAAAGTTTTTGTATTATAAATAGATATACAGTATATAATAAATGTTCAGTTTTGGGGGTTCAACAATAAATGTGAATTCGTCTTCATGGAAAAATAAGACATCCCTTGAAAATAAGACCTAGCGTATCTTTGGGAGCAAAAATTAATATACGACACTGTCTTATTTTCGGGAAAACACAGTATTTTGTATTCAGAGGCCTATGACGTTCATATTGAGGAAACAGATTTTGACATGTGATTCTCAGCATTTAATAAAATTAATACCAGACAGCATTATAGACTGCTTGGAAGTATTCCTATTCAAGTATACGTTGTCTGAATTTCAAGTAAAGTTGAATCAGTAATGATTTCAAAACTCAAATTTAAAATTAAGGGTTTGAAATTTGACACCTGAATTAGGACCACATGAAGTTATCGTCTTCTATCTAAATTGGAATTCTGTAGCTCATCGAGTGTTGGATACTATATAATAAATGTTAATGTCCCATCAAACACGATCTCTTATTGTGAAATCCTCACTGCTCCAAAGTCATACTGAATCAAAAGCTGGCAATTGTTGTATAGAGTTTGGTTTGAGTTCATGTTCAGAGACAGGCTGAGTTTCCCTTATCCAAAATGCTTAGGACAAGAATTGTTTTGGATTTCGGAATTTTTTGGATTTTGCGATACTTGTATATGCATAATGAGATACCTTCAAATTCTCTTGGACCCAAGTCGAAAAAATCCATTTATGTATACACCTTATACACATAGCCTGAAGGTAATTTTAACTTTTTGTGCATGAAGCAAAGTTTGTGTACATTTAACCATCAAAAAGCGAAGGTATCATCATTGCACCCTTGTGGACAATTTTAGCTTTTGGGCTATTTTGGAATTCAGGATAAAGGAGGCTCAACCTGTAATTCAGCCTTGACTGTTGGCTGCAGATGACAAACATTTACAAGTTGCAGAAGATATTTCCAAAATGTTTAGCATCCAAATTCATGGAAGAATGTGTCACTTCCATGCATAATTTTAATATGAAAATTGCCCAACTGGAAATCATGTTTTCTCATAAGAAGTTCTGTGTTCAAGGTTAGGATGATGGAATCTGTTCAAGAATTTCCTTCTGGGCTGTTTAGCATGTTCCAGCAGGAGTTGTGCCATCATTATTTCTGTTTGCTTTATTTGGGTACACATGTCTACTCAAAATTATTGAAGATCAATAAACCTACCTGTTCGAGCCAAAATATCTGGTCTGTGTAAGTTAATTCAACCAATCATGAACTGATTAGCCTTTGAATTAATAAATGCTACCCAGTGGGTTTCGGCTAATATAGATGAATGGTCAGTGTGCATAGCGGACAGCCATTGCCACCTTGCAGCTCACTGGCAGAAGGGCAGGCTGCAAACCTCATCGACATTATTATTATTATTATTATTGTATTATAATTATTAGACCCTATAAATTTCCTGCAGTTACTGACTTGCCTTCCCCTGAGTTTGAGAGAGTGTGACTTGCCCAAGCTCACCCATAAGAAGTAACATGTTCCTAGCCGTTGTTGTTGTGTGCTCTCAAGTCATTTCCAGTTCAGGGCAACCCTAAGGCAACCCTATCATGGGGTTTCCTTGGCAAGATTTCTTCAGAGGGGGCTTGCCATTGCCATCCTCTGAGGCTGAGAGAATGTGACTTGCCCAGGGTCACCCAATGGGTTTCATGGCCAAGCCGGGATTCAAACCCTGGTCTACAGAGTCATAGTCCAACGCTCAAACCCCAATGCCAGCTCAATGATATTTTGCAGCATCAAGCTCGGTTTAGACAAGATTGCACAGATGGACGCATACACACTTGTATTCATATTGGGAAAGAAAACCATACTGTATTCATATTATCGTATTGCATGAGAATTAGGTTAACCTTTAGTTCATTTTTCTTTTTCTGTAACTCTGCTGCTCCCCTTAAAAACATTCTAGTAATATGGAAGAAGTGTGTAGGTTCCCAGATCTCCCGATTCGGAAACCGCTGTCCTACCAGGCCAAGCAACTCATTGCGAGAGAAATCGAGCTGGAGAAGATGCGGCGGACAGAAGCCACATTGCAAGCAAAGAACAGCAGTCAGGTGAGCAGTTTGACCATGGATTTTTTTTGTTTATTAATGTATTTGCAGTTGTCCATATTCTGCTTGGACTACATAGTTATGTCTCTGTAACATAAGTAATGTCACCCTAAAAGCTATCAAGGGTGCCATGAGAAATTGCAACAGTGATCTTGCTTTTTTGATTGTCACAGCCTCACTTGCTCATGAAAGCAGTCTTAGAATCCTATTGCTGGAAAGAGACCCCCAGGGGTCATCCAATCCAACCCTCTTCTGTCCTGAATTGTACTTTACTAGCGACAAACCCTTGACTGGATCTCCCTTTAAATTATTCCTTTCGTTCATCCATCGTGTTGAAATTAAGGATTGAAAAAAACCTTTCTAACATTTGCATTGTATCCGTGACTGAATCTATGTTTCTAACATTTGCATTGTATCCGTGACTGAATCTATGTTTGAATTATTCCTTTTGTTTGTCCATTGTGTTGAAATTAAGGGCCATTCCACATTTGCATTGTGTCCTCAAGGAACCCGTTGCCTAACCCCTCCAAGAAATAAAGGGGCTCAAGGCTCTGGGTTCGAGTCTTGTCTGCTGCTGCTCCTAAGAAAAAAAAACTTAGAAGGATCCATTCCATGCCAGGGACTGCCAAATTGACCCATTTCTTGAATGAGAATATCAAATTCAATGGGTTTCTTAGTCATGCTGAAAATGGAGGACATTTTGGAATTCCTCCTGGAGAGAAGGTGGGATTGTAGGACATGTCCTGGAAATGGAGGATGTCGAGTCACCCTGAGTGGGAACCTTCTCTGGAAGGAATGAGGAGAAGGCATTGGCAGCTGCTGTCCACTAGAGCTCAGTATTGCTCTGCGCAAGACCAAGTCCCTTCTTGAATCCACGCTTGGCTCAGTCAGTTCCATGAGAACATTATTACTATTATTATTATATTTATTTATATCCTACTTTTTTTCCAAGTTGGAACTCAAAGTGGCTTGAAGCCAATGGGAACAGAGTTCTAGTGTTTGCCAACCTCCATCTCCAAAGGGAACAAGAACCCGAACAGCAATTCCTTCTCCTGCACCAACTGTTATTTTGAAATGCAAGCTTCTAAATAATGATTGTTTAAATTCTATTCCAATTTTAAATGGTTTAACTGTGAGCCACCTTGTGTCCCTCCAGGGAGCAATGCGGGATATCAGATAGATAGATAGATAGATAGATAGATAGATAGTCAATCGATCACAGGCGTCTTCCTCTGCCATTAATACATACCTCTCTCTTTCCATTTTCCTTTCCCTCTCTCTGGGTTCTTTTTTCCCCTTCCATCAGGACCCAAGGACGAATTCACTCCAAGAAGTCAGTGACCAGAAAGGAACTCCTGGGCCCAGCCAGCCCAAATCCAGGGTCCGAAACCACGAGCAGCGTCTGGACCAGATTGTGAAGAGAGCCACGTTCGATGAAAAGGTGATGAGTAAACCCAGCAAGTTTGGGAAGACCCTTTGGTGTTGAAACCCATAACATTGTCTCTTGGCTCACAGCGTTGTCCTGACTGCATTTTGTCTCGTGCAGTAATGTAGTGGTTTGAGCGATGGAGTACGACTCTGGAGATCAGGGTTCAAGTCCAAGCTTGGCCATGGAAACCCACTGAATGATCTTGGCCGAGTCACACACTCTCAGCCAGCCATTGCTGGATTGCAACTCCCAGCATCCCTCCACATTGGCTGCAGCTGCTGGGAGTGGTAGTCCAACATCTGAAAGAAGCTGGAATTAGCATTAGGGGTGACCAAGGGTGGGTAAATTTTCTCCAATTCTGGCTAGGTGCTTAGGGAAGACATCATTTTTTCATGGCTTATGTTCCTTTTCGCAGCCGGAAACCGATTTCTTTGGCCGTATAGTCATCAAGAAAAAGGTATCTGCTTCAGCAGGTAAGTTTTGGGGCGCAAAGAAGTCTTCTGTTGGTTGGGAGGGAGGGAGTTTTTAGCAATGGAATTGAACATTGCTGCCATTTGAGTTAGAAGCAGAGAAACAGAAATAACCTTACTGATCAAGCTGGGATTCCTTTCTTTCTCACCTCACAATTATAGTACCACAATTCCATATATAAGAGTCGAGGCTGCCCGATGTGAAATCTTGGGATTTGCAGATTAGGGAGGGACATTCGGAATTCCCAGCCAGAGAGCTCTAGTGCCTCAGCAAACTACAAGTCCCAAAATTCCATAGGATACAGCCATGGCACTTAAAGGGGAATTATAGTGGCATATTTGTGTAATGTGACTAGCTGCTGGGTGTTTTTGTAACCTTCTCAGCCAAAACTATCACTGGACTCCCTTTGAAGAATTTCAAAAGCTGCAGATGGTTTTAGAGCTTCATTTGAAACGGGTTCAAATTGAGAGCTTAGACCCATTTTGAAAAGGCACATTAGACACTTAGGCACATTTTGAAAAGTTTGCAAGAAATCTCCTTTGTTCTTTGATTCCTTTGTTCACAGCCTGCTCTGTGAATGTTTTTGACAGCTCTCTCTTTCCAGAGAGCTTTGTTTTGAGCGTCCTCTGCCATGCAATACATTTGAAATTGGGTTTAAAGTGGGAACTTAGACACATTTTGGAAAGTTTGCAAGAAATCTCCATTTTTAAATCCATTGTGCACAGCCTGCTCTGTGAATGTTTCTTTTAGACTGCTCTCTCTTTCCAAAGAGTTTGATTTTCAAGTTCTTTTGTTTTGCAGTACATTGGAAACTGGGTTTAAAGTGGGAGCATTTTGAAAAGTTTGCCATTCATTTCTCTCTCCTCCTTTAATTCCTTTGTTCACAACCTGCACTTGGACAGTTCCTTCATTCTTTATTTTCATTCATGACTTATTTTTCCTCCCCTAAACTCAGCTGATCAGGTTCCTGAAAAAAGCACTATAGAAAAACAGATTGGGAAAGCCGTGGGACAAAGCGATATTTGGTTCCGCTTCAACGAAGGTGTTTCCAACGCCGTCCGGAGAAATATTTATATTAAAGATTTATTCTAGTGCTGAATAAAGTGAACTTATGGACAGGGGACATACTAAAGGGAAGTCATTTGGATTCTGTACAAGACCTATTTGGATAAGATATTATATTTCAGATGAATAGCTATTTTGTAAATAAATACATTTGAGACACATACAGTGCTGCTTTCTTTATTGCATTTATCAACCCTTGTCACATTTGCATGGCTTATATGCGTGCGTGTGTGTTGCTGCAAAACTGTAGCCTACAAGATACAAAAAAGTATTTAAAATAATTGAAAATTGGTTTATAAAACTCGCATGTTCCTTTACAAGTCCAAGAAAAAAAACAGATAAAAGGGTTACATATCTATAGGAAAGAGAAACTACAGGGTTTGTAAATAAGTGCTGCTGCTTCTTGTCCTCCTTTTGCAAGTAACTTTCCCCGCTTGGTTCTCTTACTCAGATATTCTCTTACTTACTAATATTCTCTTACTCAAAATAGCAGTTTATCCCACCTTGCCTTTGATTTCCAAATGGTGGACCAAGGCAAAATATTAGCATCTCACAAGGAAAGAGGGCATTATGAAATAATTGAAATAATTACAAAGTCACTGCCTTACATGTGCCCACAAAAGTGCCAGTTCGGATTAGCAATGCCTTGTTCAGTGTGGATTTTCTGGCATTGTTCCCAAAGAAGGATCCTGGAAAACTCAATTCTGCTCTAGAGGGCACAAGACCTCCCATATCTATCTCTTACCTATATAGATACATATAGATATATATACATACACACACTTTGTTCTTCGTCCAAGAAATGCTGCCTCCCACTTCAATTCAAAGAGAGGGGGAAAGACCCTGCACTTCCCAGACGCCCAAAATTTGGAAACGTTTCCAATTGAGCCACTATTGAAAACCCGTTGCGCTAAGAAAAAGAGGGGTGGGGAATTTAGCCTTAGTGGAAAGCTAGTAAAAACTTGGTACGTTCTGATCTCATGCAACTTTTTTTGAGTTACGGAATTAACTCAATCATTTTTGAAATAATGAAGCCATGGTCGATGTTGGCTGTGGGTTAGAGGATGACGCACTTTCCTTTCTCCACCCATGGGTTGTTCTTCATCAGCTCGGGGTTGAGAAACGGATCTTCTGGGATCCCGTCTTCTATCCACTTCAGAAACCTAATAGGGAAGGTAAACCAAAAATGTCTTTGCTTCCATATCAAGTCAAGGTTGCACATTTCTACAGCTGTGAAGCTAAAGACCTTTAAAAGCAACATCCTGGGACTTCACTTCTCCAGTACATAATTTTAAATAGGCTTGTGAGCAAGGAAATCTAGAGGTGCATCTATATGATAAGAAATAATGCAGCTTGACACCACTTTATGCACTGTCGTTCCATCCTATGGAATCCTGGGATTTGTAGTTTTGCAAGGCCTTTAGCCTTTGCCAAAGAGTGCTGGTGTTTCGCCAAATTACAAATGCCAGGATTCTGTAGGATGGAAAAGTGGTGTCAATCTGCATTATTTCTATGATGTAGATGCACCCTCAGATATAGATATTTGAAGGTAGTGGGATTTCTTTGCCTTGGGGTGTGTCTGCACTACACACTTATACCCATGTGATAGCACTTCAGGTGTCTTAGCTCATTTTGGTGGATTCCTGGGATATACGCCTTGGTGACAGAGTTATAGTGTTGTCCCCGAACTACAGTTCCCAAGATCCCTTGAAGATGAAGTCAATGTACCTAGAGTCTTCCAGCAGAGAATTTTATTTATATAAAGGAAACTTACTCCATTGGAAATGCAACAGAAGATTGTTTAGATAGGATAGGCTTTATTGTAGAAAACTGCTGGGTTTTCTGTTTCTGTTGTATGTGTTTTCTGCATTTCATATTTTTAACTTTATCATCAATCTTGATTGCTTTGGGCCAATGACGATTGCAAATATTTTTAACTCGCTTTGCATTAAATGATTAAAAATATTGTGCCTCATATTACCTTCAGGCTATATGTATAAGGTGCCTACACAATATAAAGGAATGTTGTGTTGAGACTTGGGTTGAATCTTCAAGGTACTGTACCTCAGTTATGCACATATATGCAAATACAAGTATACTAAAATAAAAAATCCAAAATCCCAAACACTTCAGGTGCCAAGGATTTTGGATAAGGGAGACCCAACCTGCCCTGGAGGGCTCTTAGTTTGTTTTGAGGGTGTGTCAATAGGAAAAGGGGAAGAAAACACCACCCAGCCATCAAGGAGAAGGATTCGCACTGTGGACTCACTCTGGAATTGTTTTGGAGGACATCTCCCGCTTGTAAGCCAGCTGGTACTTAAGGCTTTCGACTTCTTTTTTCCACTGCGGAGGATCCCATTCGTCCATGGAGACCTCTTGCTGCGGCTTCCTTGTCAAGCAAAGGAGGAGGTCAACCTAGGCTGAAAACCCAAGAAAACGGGCGATTACCACCATGCAAATCCATTGGGCAAGTCACACTCTCTCGGCCTCAGAGGAAGGCAATGGCAAACCCCCTGTGCAGAAATCTGGCCAAGAAAACTCCAGTATAGAGTCACAAGTTGGAAATGACTTAAAAGGCACACAACCGCCACCATCTTTTAACTGGGTCTCCATTTTACTTTTTGTGCAACCATTCCTCCAAGTTGGCTTGGCATCTGTCTGCCATCTTAGGGCCAGTGGTTATTGATTGTACTGAACCAAAAAAGCCAGGTTGTAACACCTTAAGATTAATCCTTTAAACGTCTACCTATTTCGTTTATTAGATTTCTATCATCCCTCAATCCATGCCAGCCCTTGCAAAAAAGGTGGGGACTCAGAGCAGCAAACAGTGAAATCTAAGGACCTTATCAGACGGGAGGAATTTCTCTTTATTGCGAATTGAGCCAATTGGAGCCAATTTGAATTCATGTGAATTCTCTAATTTAGCGAATTCCCGTGAATTCCCATTGCGTTCAGAATGCGTTCAGAATGACTTCCCATTACCCGAAAATGACCCCCCATTGCCCAAAATTGCGTGAGATGCTTTAATTCGCAATAAAGTAAAACCCATGATTGTGTTCGGAATGACTTCCCTTTTGCCCAAAATTGCGTGAGATACTTTAATTCGCAATAACGTGAAACCCCACAATTGCGTTCGGATTGCCATTGGATTATACTTCCAATTTCTGACGTCTGATAAGGTCCTAAGGGGACCTATTGAAAGACCAGACCCTTAAAGGACAATTTAAGCACATTTGTAAGGGGGAAATAAAAGATGAAAAGCCTGCTTTTAAACCCAGTTTAACTTTTAGAGGCTGACCAACTGGCCTGCATGCCATAGTCATAATAGGTGAGAGTGAGAAATGTTTGGTGAAATCTCAGTAACCAGACTTCATGACCATGAGGACTAGAAACATAAGTCTTTATTTAAGGGGAGGAAAGAAGGAGAGAGAAAGAAATGAGAAAGGGAAGGAAGGAAGGAGGAAATTAGAGGAAAGACGGAAGGAAGGAGAAATGAGTGGATGGAAGGAAAGGAGGGAAGAGAAATGAGAGGAGAGAGGGAGGGAAGGAGAAAAGGAAGGAAGGAAGGATTTATTTTTATTTATTTTTTTGAGCTTGTATCTCATAGGGGACAAAATACCTGGGTTTTCTCTCCACTTCCCAATTGCATTGGCTGAATATTTGCTCAAAATTAATCAGAACAACGTACACTATATATGGAATATGAGTTGTAAAGAATATGTTAGCAAATCTGAACATCCGCAATGGTTGATGTTGTGATATACTTGAAGCGTTATAAGTCTGTATATAATTGTGTTTATTTTAATATGAAAATAATAATTTAAAAAAGAGAAAACAAATCTCCTTGACAAGTGTTACAGTGTATATATGATTATGTGTTTTTTTTAAGTTAAGAAATTTAATAAAGAATTTGAAAAAAGAAAAACGTGAACTTTAGGAGTATGGAAGCACCAAACCCACACTTCTGATCTTCAGGATTTTCCGTATCTAGACATTTGATTACTTACTAATCATTTATAACCTTTTTAATACTGCTTTTCCACACAAATCTTCAGGGGTCCCTTTCCCACTGCAGCGCTATAGCTTTGCGATTTGTCCACCTGCCAAGGCTGCCTCCTCTGGAATCCTGGGATCTGAGGTTTGCTGAAGCCTCTTAAGTACATCTTCCCAAATTGCAAATCCCAGGATTTCATAGCAAACAGCCGTGGCAGTTTAAGTGGAATCCTAGTATCAACCGTGGAGTGTATCAAAGGGCCCCATGTTTTACTGAAGACCAGTCCGCGTTCCATTCAAGCAATTGCTCTACATTTTTCGCTTTTGCAAAAGATACAAACAGGAACGCAGCATAACACCTTGTAGTTGCTCATGCATAGGGATGCAAATAAAAATATTGCAAGAAATTCCTACCAAAGATCACCAGTATTTGGCTTGTCGGCCTCAACTTGGATCAATCCTTTAAAGTCTGGACTAAACCCCAAAACGGATTCACCACCTGAGAAGGCCAGGAGCCATCAGGTGCCTATGATTCATGATGAGTTAACATTTCTATCTCTCCTCCATTGAATGCCAATCTCTATATACTTGGAACAGCTGTGTCTATTGAGCAGAGCCTTTTTGGTGACTGCTCCCAAATTGTAGCTTTCCTTCCCATTTGTCTCTTCCACCATCAAGCAAAAAAAGATATTTTTTCCATATAGGCCGCCCTTTGGTTTTTATGTTACTGGGGCAGAAAGATATTTTTAATAAGGTGTGTTATGTGTTTTTTAATTTTTTCTAACATGTTTCTAACTGTGGCGATGTAGTGCTTTTGCAACGAATGTTTTGTTGTTTTTTAAAAAAACATTTGCATCAAATAGACTTTTAAATTATTTTGTTTCGTTTCATTTCTATGCCACTTTTCTCCCCAAAAAGGGACCCACAAATAAAACCATTTAATGTACATTAGGCCCTTGGTATCTGCTGGGGTTTGGCTCCAGGATCCTCCACAAATAACAAAATCCATGGATGCCCAAGTGCCATTAAGTACAATGGCAGAGTCAAATGGTGTCCCTTCTATAAAAATGGTGAAATTTATTTGTACATTTTAAACATTTTCAAGATGTGGATGGTTGAATCCGTGTAGAAAGACCCCATGCATATGGAGGGATGGTTGTAAACAAAATGGCTAAAGCAAAATTTGCTTTTTGAAATGTATATATGTATATTTAATATTTTCAAGATGTGGATGGTTGAATCCATGGATAAGGAATCATGGATACAGAACGACAATTGTAAAATGGTGTTCCGTATATAACATGGCAAAACCAACGTTTGCTTTTTGGAATATATATACGTATATGTGTGTGTGTGTGTGTGTGTGTGTGTGTATATATATATATATATATTTTCAAGGTGTGGATGGCTCAATTCATAGATAAAGAATCTGTGGATACAGAGGGACAACTGTAAAATGGTGTCTCTTATACAAAATGGCAAAATCAAGGTTTGCTTTTGGGAATTTATATATCTCCGTGGTCTCTGCGAATGCATACAAATGGTTTCTTCTGCTGCACCTGCGCAGTTAGCTTCGGAACCTTCTAGAACTATTAGAGGCGTTTTGGCGGCAGCAGCTGCCTTATTAGCCGGTTTCCCGCCTAAACCCTCTGTTCCTTTTTTCCGCGTCTAGGAACTCTTCAGAGATTCATTTTCCTGTCAGATTTTTAAAAATCTTTTGGACAGGACCAGTCAGCGTTTTGATGGTCGTTTATTTAAAACATAACTCTTCATATTTAAACCCAAATGCTCGATTTCTTAGGGAATCGCATACTTAAATATGAAACTAAATTCTGAGGTAAAGTTGTTTTAAGGACAACTTGTGCTGCGATTTCTTAGAGAATTGTGTCATAAAATGTGAATTTACATCCTGAGGTAAAGTTGTTTTAAGGACAACTTGCGCTGCGATTTGTTAGGGAATTTCGTTCTTAAACGTGAATTTAAATTCTGAGGTAAAAGTTGTTTTAACGGCAGCTTCTCTTGCCTTCGCATTTGGCAAAGCCCTTTCCTTCTCTGAGGAAATTTTTAAAATAAAACGGCCGCTGTCCTCAATTGTTGTGTTTGGCAGAGACTCTTTGTTGTCCTGAGGAAAAAATATTTTTTAAACGGTCGCCCCCTTCTTTGGTGAAGTCCCCTTTTTCTTTTGAGGATAAATTTTTACAGTGATGCCCACTGTAAAAAAAATTATTTTTAAAATATTTCAAGATGTGGATGGGTGAATCCATGGATAAAGAATCTGTGGATATGGAGAGACCATTGTAAAATGGTGTGTCTCTCATACAAACTGGCAAAATCAATATTTGCTTTTTGGAATTTATATATGCTTTTAAAATATTTCCAAGATGTGGGAGTTTATCACATGTAGGAGATTGGGAGTTTATCCCGTGAATATCCCAAAAAAAATCACATAATTGCGCAAAAAAATATCACATGGCGTCGCACAAAACCCACCATTAATGTGGTCACAAAGAAGCATTAACACACATCTCTTTACTTTCAGGATTTCAGTGACAAAGCATTACTGATTTCACTTTGTTTGCACAATTGCAATTGTGATAATTGTCCATGCAATGCCTCGCCATTTCCGCTTTATTTGCAGGATGCTTTAAATGCCGAAATTAGCCCCAGTGTGACAAACTCCTAGGTTGAATCCATGGATAAAAAAAAATCCATGGATATAGAGAGATGACTGTAAAATGGTGTCCCTTACGTTAAAAATGGCAAAAATCAAGGCTTGCATTTTGGAACTGACTATGTAAAAAGATCCTGTATCACCTGTAAGACAAACAGAAAGTAAAAAGTTGGCAGCATGAGCTTTCGTAGATTTAAGACTACTTCCTCAGATGTATTTTTGGGAATTTATACCTATTTAATATTTTGAAGCCATGGATGTTTCAATCCATGGATATGGAGGGTTGACTCTACTTTGTTCATAACTTTGATGAGGAACTCCTTGGGTCCCATTTTAGGAAGATGGATGAATGGATGGATGGATAGACACTTGGGTCGGTAGACTGAATAAGCCCAAATAGGAAGGAGCTTCATTCCCATTTGGACTCAAAGAATTTACCCGGCTTTGCAAATTCCCCCATATTCAGGAAGGGAAGAAACGGAGGGCTTTAAAAAGTCCAAGATAGAAGAAAGCAAATCGACTGCCGCTGTCGTTCCTCCAACCTCAGCATGCACCTTTTGTCCAATCCATTTTGGGTTTTTTTGCAAAGGTTTGGACAAGCCGCATGGCAAGCCAGCTTAGGCGAAAACGATGCTCTCTCTTGTCCTACAGTTTGCATCGTTGATCTGACAGCATTAGCATTTGACTAACAAATCCCCCTAAATGCTGGGGGAGAGAAGGAGGGCGCTGGGCAGGGAGGGAAAAGCCAGCAGCTGTTGCTGACCTGATGGAAATGAAAGATATAATCCGGATGCAAATGGCTGTTTTGACAAGATTGTGTTGCATGGCTAAAGCCCAGGTGGCTGCGAGAGGCACCAAAAGCAGCCACTTGGATGCTCTCCCTTGCTCACAACTAGGCCTCAATGCTGCTGCTGCTGCTGCTGTTCTGTGCATTCAAGTCGTTTCCAACTTTCTAAGGTGAACCTGTCTTGTGCAAGTCTCACTCTCTCAGCCTTAGAGGAAGGCAAAGGCAACACCTCCTCTGAGCAAATCTTTCCAAGAAAACCCCACGATAGGGTTGCCTTTGGGTCACCATAAATTGGAAACAACTTGAAGACACACCACCACCACAACAAAGAGGTTACACTTTCTAGGATTCTGCATACTCCAGTACTATTACTCACAAGGTGAATATGAGGCGTTGCTAGCATTATGTTGTGCGTACAATGGTTCAGTCCAACACAACTCTGGCATAGTGTAACTATAGCATAAAGTTTACACTGCACAACTGCTGGACAGGATCTTGGCTTTGTAAATAGATTAATTTACTAGTCCAATAATCAATAGGGATGCTTTTATTGACAGTATCAAAAATGTTTCCCACACACACAAACCCCAAACAACAACGGACAGTGAAAAACAAAACATTAAAGTTGTATTGATGGTAAAGAATTATCTTTACCAAAGGAAATTCTTATTTGTTTTCAGATTTTGGGGAAGACTCTTTGGAACAGTTTCATGGGATTGTACTAAGCAGGCTTTTGGAAAGTTTAGATGCAAGTAAAATATATTTGAGGGAAAAGATTGGACTCAAAACTTGCTGGAAGCAATATGTCGCTGGTGGAAATTTCCAACAAATTTCCACTGGCTGCCATTGCAATACATTGGTGTACCAGTAACAAACCAAGATTTGTTCAGAGGAGGTTTGCCATTGCCTTCCTCTGAGGCTGAGAGAGTGTGATTTGGCCAAGGTCACCCAGTGGGTTTCATGACCAAGGTGGGAATTGAACCCTGGTCTCCAAAGTCATAGCCCAACGCTCAACCTGGTATGCCATGCTGGTTCTTAGCCCTGCAAAACCTTGCCCATCCCTTAACCTGAAAACTTAGAAAGAGCAGTCGGAAGAGCTAAATGGAAGTTACTTGGAAGTGACCAGTTTCCAGCTAGTTTCTATCCTTAGCTAGGCTTGGGGCCCTTCAGAGCAAGAGAGATAAACCACTTACCTTAACCGTCCAGTTCTGGGAAAACCTAGCACCGGGCAGCCCTCTACTAAAAGAGATCCGCTTTGCATGTGTGCCAAACACAAGACTTTGGCTGAGCAATATCAGAGTCTGATTTGATTTCCATTTGAATGGAGTTAAAGAAATTACGTGGGTGGAGAGAGGTGTAGCATAACATTTGCTTATGGGGAAGGTGCAATCTAGGGCAGAATGAGGATGGGCATTTCGGAGGAGGCTGGTCCAGCTTGAAAACCAGTATGGCATAGTGGTTTGAACATGGGACTGTGATCGTGGGGACTAGGGTTCAAATCCCTGCATGGCCATGGAAACCCACTAAGTGACCTTGGGCAAGTCATGCTCTCTCAGCCTCAGAGGGAGGTTGTTGTTGAGTGCCTTCACATCGTCTCCAGCGTAGGGACCCTTTCATAGGGTTTTCTTGGGAAACCTCTTCTGAACAAATCTGGCCAAGGACCTTATCAGATGTTGGAAATTGGAAGTATAATCCAATGGCAATCCTGGGGTTTCACGTTATTGCGATTTAAAGTATCTCACACAATTTCAGGCAAAAGGGAAGTCTTTCCGAACGCAATCATGGGTTTTACGTTATTGCGAATTAAAGCATCTCACACAATTTTGGGTAATGGGAAGTCATTCTGAATGCATTCTGAATGCAATAGGAATTCACATGAATTCACTAAACTAGCGAATTCACATGAATTCGAATTGGCTCCATGCGCAATAAAGAGAAATTCCTCCGGTTTGATAAGGTCCTGAGAAAACTCGGTGATAGGCTCACCTTTGGGCAGCCATAAGTCAGAAACAACTTGAAGGCACACAACAAAAGCAACAACCCTACATTAAAATATATATTATATTATATTTAACATGATTGCCTAACATGCAGTTGCACCATACAGAACTGGCAATGTTTTAGATGCTACTTTTTGACCCTGGTTAAGAGTTATTTGGGCTCAAAGAGTATGAAACTAAATTCCATTTCTGTTCCTTGTATCCTTTCCTGTATCTGCCTTCTATCCTTCCTCTTCCCACAATCTTAATTTTTTATCTTTTTCTGGGCCAGGTACCCTGGGCTTCATTGTCTTCTCCAGAATGAGGCCACCTAATAATTAAGTTGATGGGTCATATTATCAGGACAGTCGCTTTGTGCAATACACTATTAGCTTATGAAATTCAAAACCCCTCAATCTGGAGATGACCATGGAGCAAAAGTCATTGGGGAGAAAATGAAGGATGCTTATCAAGATCCATTAATGTTTGGAAAAGTTACAAAATCTCCCAGGGGCCATGCTCTCTGGGGGATTGTGGGAGGTGTAGTAAACCAAAGTTATTCCAAACTTTGAATGGAGCCACCTCTGAACGTCAGTGGATGGGTAGCAAAGAACAAGGCTGAACCTTAGCCTTTGTGGTCAAGTTGGAGGCAATTCAGGTGGATCTGGCTCTCTGTTGCTAGAAATGGGGTGAAACAAAAGCAGATCTTCCCATAATGCTTTTTAAATGGCCTTATTTCTATGTTGCTTGGCATCCTTTGCAGATGACTGATGCTCCCAATCTGAAGACAAGACTCTACCTAAAATCTGGGCAGAGATCCACATTTGCTGGGAAAATAGGAGGAAGCTGTTCGGTCCCAGGCTCTGCAATTCTGCAAACAGGTAAAAGCCCTTTGATTCCAGCGAACCTTTGGCAGTTGGTTTTTCAGAGGGGAACAAGCTTTGTATAATGTCCTGAACTTTTCGTTACTGTTTTGATTTCTTTTAATTGGTTTCACATTTTAGGCCAGTGTGGTGTAGTGGTTTAAGTGTTGGACTACGACTCTGGAGACCAGGGTTCGATTCCCTGTTCAGCCATAAAACCCACTGGGTGACCTTAGGCAAGTCACACTCTCTCGGCCTCAGGGAAAGGCAATGGCAAGCATCTTCTGAACAAATCTTGCAGAACAACAACAACATAATAGGGTCTTGATAAGTCGGGCATGATTTGAAAGCACACAACAATAATAATAATAATAAACAACAATAAATTTGCTTTTTAACTTTTATATGATGTGAATTTTTAAACCTTGTTTCTTTCAGCTGTTGCAAACTCTCCGAGTCACAACTTGGGGAAAAGGCCGGTTGTAAATAAATAGGAGGAAAATTGGCCAATGCAGCTCTCAAGCCCAGCATCCTCTATAAACAATATTTCAGAAAACCAGAGCCCTCGAACAACACTCATAAATTGTGCTTGCTTTCCTTCTAGGTAAAAGCATAGTTGAAAACAAGCAACCTCCACAAATGCAATAAATGCATCCGAGATAGTGCCTTTCTTGCAAGGAATGCTTTCTATAGTGTCCTGTGTGCAGCAAGAGCTTCCAAGATCCACTGCTGGATTTTGTAGTGGATTTTGCAAGATACCAGCAGGGCATCAGATCCTGTCTGATCTTGAAAGCCAAGCAGGGTCAGCCCTGGTTAGTCCTTGGATGGGAGACCACCAATGAATCCCAGGTGCTGCAAGCTCTATTTCAGAGGAAGGAAGTGGCCAAACCACCTCTGAGGATTCCTTGCCTAAGAAAACCCTATGAAATTCATGGGGTCACCATACATCAACAGGCAACATGGAGGCACAGAAACACAAACACACACACACATTGATCTTGGAGGCTAAGGTGGGTCAGCTCTGGGTAGTACTTGGATGGGAGATCACCAATAAATCTCAGGTGCTGCGAGCTCTATTTTAGAGGAAGGAACTGGCAAAATTCCTTGCCTAAGAATTTCCTATGAAATTCAGTGAGTCAACAGACAACTTGAAGGCACATCCAGCAAAGTAAAGGGAGAATTTGCCTTGGAATATGCCTAAGCTGATGATGATCTATCATGGTGGCAGAAATTGCCACCATGATAGCAGAAATTGGACCTTCTTGGGCCAAAGATGCAAATTCACATCCATAGCTGTCACAAGGTTGTATTTGCAGATCTATAGGCTGCTGTCCCTGGTCCTGTCTCTCTCACTGAGTCATTTGGGGTCATCAATCCACTCTTTATTTATTGCAGCATTTTATGATTTTATATATATATATATATATATATATATATTCCCTGGCAAATGCAACTGGTGTAATTAGGAAATTCATGCTTCCCATGAATTGTCAGCTTCTTGTTTTTTTAAATATTCTAAACCTGTTTTGCATCCTGCCCATTTTGGTTTTCAATGTATTTGCATTAAAGAAAAATGGTTGCAAATCTCCACAACGCATAGCGAATGTTACAAATGATCACTAAACATTATTAAAATGCTAATGCCTTGACATCAGTTTGGTATTCTTCAAAATGTCCAGCACTTTTTCTACAGCGGTGCAATCTACTCTGGTGGATAAACAGGGTGCTTTCCCAGTCCCAATACACAAATCTCCTTTTCTAGAGATACCTGTACCTAATGGATCTAGAGCCTTTCCTAGGATAAGTGGGTGCTATCTTTAGCAAAGGGCCTTCAACACTCTTTCTCTCCTGCCAGGAATTCTGGATCATCTTGAGAAACTGATCCTCAGTGTGTAGCCCTCCAAGAAGTTTCGGTTTGGGAGAAGATGCAGTTCTTGGGTTGCACAAAGGCATAAGTTATCCCCCAACTTGGCACTGCTATCTCTTAAACCCTCCAGGTCATACTCTGTGTGTGCATTTATATATATCTGTGTGTGTGGCTTCAAGTCACATGTTGACTTACGGCAATCCCATAAATTTCCAAGGGTTTTCTTAGGCAAGGTGGTTTTGCTAGTTCCTTCCTCTGGAATATAGCCTACAGCGCCTGATATTCATTGGTCATCTCCCATCCAAGTATTAATCAGGTCTGACCCTGCTTAACTTCCAAGACCAATGTGTGTCTGCGTTCCTTCAAGTCGCCTGCTGACCTATGGAAACCCCATGAATTTCACAAAGTTTTCTTAGGCAAGGAATGATCAGAGGTGGTTTTGCCAGCTCCTTCCTCTGAAATATTGCCCCCAGCACCTGAGATTCATTGGAGATCTCCCATCCTAGTACTAACCAGGCCTGACCCTGCTTACCTTCCAAGATCAGAAGGGATCTGGTGCCTGGAGGGTCTTCACTCTCATATGTGCCTTCAAGTCACCTATTGACTTATGGCAACCCTGTGAATTGTGTAGGGTTTTCTTCAGCAAAGAATGCTCAGATGGAATAGATAAGCCTAAATAGAATCAATATCTGTATTGGAAGAATATATAGGATCAATATCTGGATTGGTAGGATCTGTAGATTATCTTATGGCTCTGTGTGTGTGTGTTTGCCTTCAGGTCACCTGTCGACTTATGGCAACCGCTTGAATTTCATAGGGTTTTCTCAGGCAAGGAATATTCAGAAATGGTTTTGCCAGTTCTTTCCTCCAAAATACGGCCTCTAGCAGTTGGTATTCATTGGTGGCCTCCCATCCAAGTATAATCTAGGCCTGACCCTGCTTAATTTCCAAGATCAAATGGGATCTGGTGCCTTGAAGGTATTTAGACATATCTCCTAATCTGGAGTTAGGAGTATCCTATCCAGAATGACTTCAGATCCAGAAATGTCCACCTTTTCAACAGCTAAGCTATGCATAGCTAAACAACGATATACAACAACTTCAGACCTGTTGGTCGATGGGTTTTGCGCCAATAGGGCAACAAATCCAGGTTTTAATTTTGGAGCTGTATGAGTTCCTAAACCCTAGCTTTAAATAGGTTTAGCACCTTGGAAAATTCCTTAAAAATTAGTCAAAGCCTGGAATGGACTCATTCTCCTACTGACATGGGACCCATCAGCCCTCACTGAGACCAAACATACACAAAACCAAATAACATATTATATTACAATTGCAAATAAATTTGGAAATTAAAATAACTGCTCAGAGCAGTTGATCCTGTGCACAATGGGGTGGGTTACATAAAAATATGTTTCTCAGAACTGCAAGAGCCAAGTTTCTTCTCTGGAAAACATTTAATCCAGATTCATCTGTCAAGCAAATCGACACCAGTGAACAAAGTTTTTTTTTTCTCTTGCAAAAATGTAAAAACCAACCTGCTGAATTCAAGTTAGGGCTCCACTAAGCCTGCAGCCAGATTTTCCCAAAAGGTCACAAGTAGTTCATGAAAGCAACCATCCACCCATAGTTTAATACTCAAAATACCATTCCTAGACATGGAGGTTCTTCATGGGTACATCACCATCAAGGACTGGATTTTCCCATTTATCTTTCCAACAGTTTGAGGAAGGAAGAGAGACTGGCTCCGTCCTCGAAGGAGGTTGCTTTTTGATAAGGAAATCAAGAGAGCAAGAGCTTACCTTGGAAGAAGAAGAAGAAGAAGAAAGAGGTGTCACTTTGGATCCCCGAAAAGTTGTGTCTCTGTTTGGAAAAGTTGGGCTTTTCTCCACCAAAGAGTGATGTGTTGACCGCCAGGGCTTTCTCTTCGGATGTCTCCAAGCTGCAGCCCTTGTTGCTGTTAACAATCTGAAATCCTGAATGTAATCTATTAATGTACTGCCTGTCCAGCTGCCTTCAAATAGGACAAAAAATTCACCAGGGATAATGAGAGCGAGAGAGAGATGGGGGGGTGGAACCCACCCTCTGCGCTCTGGTTAATGGTTCAGACTTGAGATAAGCTGAAAGAGAGAGCAAAAGGGAGCGTGCAGCCTTTGTTTTCCTCTGCTACCAAAGGGCCTCTGGTTTTGGAGACACAAAGCTCCAGGATTAAGACGCTTTGCAAGGGGAACACGTCTCCATCACAACATCTCCCCTAACAAAACATCGCAGGACCCAAGGGAAGCCATAGCTACCTTCTCCTTTCTTTAATGGCATCCCTGGAGGAGGCCGATTGTGTGAAAGGGAAGGGACACCCTGGGAGCAAACTGTGTCCTTGTCTTCTCACCTTATATCCCGATTGCACCCCTCCAGACCAAGACAATTATCTTTAAAAATGGGGGTTACTACAAGGTGGTGTAGACCAACCCTGTGTCCATGTAAACAGCTGAGGTTTAGATTTAGTGACTTTCATACTGTGTTTGTCACCTTCCCAAGAAATTTAAGGGGTGATATTTTCAAGTGAGATCGGTGACGGCAGACCTGAGCGTGGAAAAATTGTTTTCTTGGACTACAGATTGACGCTTCCTTATCTGGAATGCCAAAACAATCTGAAAACCAAATGTATTTTTTCATGGGTGGCTGAGAGGTGGAGGCTTTTGTTTTCCGACGGTTCAACGTGCAAACTTTGGTTCAGGCACAAAAATTGTTTAAAATATTGTATAAAGCTATCTTCAAGTGCTGCGCATAAGGTGTACAGCAAACGTAAATGAATGTTTTGTTTAGAGTTGAGTCCCATGTCCAAGACATCTCATTATATAGGTATATGCGAATACAGGTATGATCGTCCTTCTGTATCCAGTGATTCTGCATCCATGGATTAAGCCAAACATGGTTTGAAAATATTAACTCCAAAAGAATTCCAAGAAGCAAACCTTGATTTGGCCATTTTATATAAGGGACACCATTTCATTAAGCCATTATATCTAAAGGGACTTGATAATCTGTGGATTGTGATATCCACAGGGAATCCTGAAATCAAACCCCAGTAGATACCAAAGGCCCATTGGATCCCAAAATCCAAAATAAATAAATAAATCCAAAATCCAAGACATTCCTGGCCTCACACAGTTTTGGATAATGGAAACTCAGCCTGTACAAAAAGGCCCAGAATCCTTAGGCCATATGGCCAGTGGCTATAGCAGCTTGGTGACCCTTGGTCCCAAAGTAACTTGCCCAAGATATGGAAACGATGCTAGGGACATGAGTGCAAAGGCCAAAAGGCAAACCATGAAAAGGACAGCATGGGCACCTGAGGCAAAAATGACTGGAAAGAAAAGGATATGGGTTATCTAGTAGCCATGCTGGCTGGAGGATTCTGGGCATTGCAATCCAAAAAGTAATTTTTCAGACACTCTGGAACAGCCAGCGCTCAACAGATACTTTGGCTGCCTTTAATGGCCTTCAATACTGATACTGTGTATTTGTTGGTCTGTTGTTGTTGATCAATGGGGAGAGGTGATTAATAATAATAATAGTATACATTGGGCCCTTGGTATCTGCCGGGGTTTGTTTCCAGGATCCCTCATGGATATCAAAATCTGTGGATGCTCAAGTCCCATTTGGCAGATTAGAAATGGTGGTTGCTGATACAAAATGGCAAAATGAAGGTTTGCTTTCTGGAATGTATATATTTTAAAAATATTTTCAAGCCCTGGATGGTTGAATCCATGGATACCTCTTGGATACAGATGGCCCATTGTTGTTGTTGTTGTCGTGTGCCTTCAAGTCATTTCTGACTTCTGGCGACCCAAAGGGGAATCTGTCCTGGGGTTTTCTTGGCACGATTTGTTCAGAGGAGGTTTGCCATTGCCTTCCTCAGAGGCTGAGAGAGTGGGACTTGGCCAAGGGCACCCAGCGGGTTTATCCTCGGCGGTCTGGAATCCACTGACCTATATCAGAGTGGGTTGCAAACTGGAGAGCAAATGGATCAATATGAGGAGGTCGTATTGCCTGTGAGCCGCCTTGGGTCCATTCTGGGAGGAAGGTGTCATACAAATGAAACAAATACATTTTACAACTAAACTAAACTAAACTAAAACCAAGAAGTCAATGGAGGTGAAACTAATTGGGCCTTTTTGCCGGATCTGGATGATTGGCCTCCCTGCAATGACTAAACCAAACCATCCCATCCTGGGCTTTTCTGTTTTTCTCATTTTCCTCCAAAGGACACCATGTGGCTCTTATATTAAAGGAGTCAGTGATAGCAGATCCAGAAATGCGAGATTATCAGGCTGTTTTGACATCACATATAATCTCCAAGTGCCGCTGCTTCCAAACAATTATCGGAAAGGATTGGGGGGTTTTTAGTGGCAAGTGACGTCGGATGTAGGTTATTGGATTTTCAGCCATATTTCTAGCAGGGTGGGTGAGATGGAGAGAAAGAGGGATTTCAATGGGACAGAGAAAAAAAACAAACAAATCCCAGTTGTAGTTTCCAAAGCAAAGGACGTCATTTGTGTTGGAATTGTTGCCACTGACACTCATCCTCTTACGCATAAATGACAATCCACAAAATGGCCTCCGGATTGCTCGGCCGCTTAATCTGGACATCAGCTGCGTGTGGCCCATATGGGAAAATGGCCAAAGGCAGGTATCTGGCGCACACAACACGATGCAAATATCAACCTAGGTTTTTAAAAAAGAAGAAGAAGAAGAAATCCGTTTCGGACCTAAATAGAAAAAGAATTGGAAATAAAACAGCCGACATCATGGCTGCATTAAAATATACAGAGGGCTTTTGGTATCTGCAGGGTTTCGTTCCATGATCCCATTTTGGGTACCAACATCTGTGGATGCTTGAGTCTCATTATATAACACACCAACATCCATGGATGCTCAAGTCCCATTATGTACTACTACTACTACTACTACTGTTGTTGTTGTTGTTATTGCAGTGGGTCCTTGGTATCCCCTGGGGTTTAGTTCCAGGACCCACCATGGATACCAAAACCTGTGGATGCTCAAGTCCCATTCAATACAATGGCATAGTAAAATAATCTCCTTTATAGAAAATTGCAAAATCAAGCCTTGCTATTTGGAATTCATATTTTTAAAAAATATTTGCAAGCTGTGGATGCTTGGATCTCTTTAAAAAAAAAAAGAATCTGTCGATGAAGAGGTCTGGCTTTATATCCATAGTATGGTCACACGTAGAATGCTGTATACACTTCTCACTTTAAAATTATTATTATTATTATTATTATTATTATTATTAATAACCTTTATTTATATAGCGCTGCAAATTTACACAGAACTGTACATACAATCATTTAATTAAATGGTTCCCTGCCTTCATGCATATATAGTATTTCTGGGAGAAATGGCAGAATAAAGGATTGATTTACTTTTGTGGAAAGGTGACAATATTGGATACTGTTGAACTCTGAGGAAGGATGCTTTAGAAGAGACATGATAAAGGTTTATAACATTATTTTGGTGAAGAGAAATGTCTTTTTTCCTCCCCTTTCTCTTGTAATAAAGTGGGTCCTTGGTATCTGCCGAGGTTTGGTTCCAGGATCCGCCATGGATACCAAAATCTGTGGATGCTCAAGTCCCATTAAATATGTGGCATGTGTCCTTTATATAAAATGGCAGAATAAAGATTCTCTTTTTGGCATATACTTATTTTTAAAAAATATTTTCAAACCCCTTTAAGTGCCCTGGTGCAACGGTATGGGATTCTGGGCTTTGTAGTTTTGGGAAATATTTAGCCTCTGTCAGAGAGCTTTGGTGCTGCAGCAGACTGCAGATCCCAGGATTCATGGAGCATGGAGCCATGGCAATTAAAGTGGTGTCAAACTGCATTAATTTTGCAGGGCGGATGCAGCTGTTTTGAACAAAGAGCCACGAAACTCTTCACCCGACGTTTTGCCTTGCTTTTGGGGAGACAGATTGCCGGCCCCATGATCTGTTCCAAAGTGTTTTGTAGATCAAGGAATTATGAACCAAGAGTGTGTTTGTGTGTAATGTAATGATTATCGACCATCTGTTAAAGCTACCATCCAGTAGGCAGCAAAGCCCTCAATTGCTTAGCATAGCATTTTTTTAAAAAAATGATTTGTTTGGGATTTTTGGTTGGCATCCAGCTACGAGGAAGAAGCTGATTATGAGGGGGGTCAACATTAAATTTAATAAACTCAACATACAGATGTATGCTTGGGCAGGAGAAAGGAGGCTGGAGCCCTAATTCGAGCTCAGAGGTCTCCTTAGGTTAACCCAGGGAATCTGTTGGCATTGACAATTTAATCCAAGAAAAGGGTGCCATGCAGACGACGACTGTAAATTTGTGACCCAAAGCAGACCTTCGTGTCCTGGAAGTTAAAGTCGACGTTGCTTGCAAAACAAGGGTTGTGATTTCCTACAAAACAATAACTTTGCATGGTTTTTGCCTGCCTTTCATTTGCATTAGTTTTTAAATTTGGCATTTGTTTATTTAAATATATATTTTATATCACCTCCCAGTCCACGAGGAAGCGATAAACAGATGAAAACGCCACACTATTAGAAATGGACACATGTGAATCAACAATAATACCATCATGCAAAGGGATCTTGTTGCACCTTTGAGGCTAACTGAGCCAAAGAAGTTGTAGCATGAGCTTTTGCAGACTTGGTCTGCTTCCTCAGATGCAATAATAAGAATAGTAATAGATATTTTATTTTTCCCAGAAGTGCTGAATTTCCATTTGGAGGTCTTGCTGTTTCCCAATCTTTTCCCTCATTTGGTCTTCGATTCTGCCGTCCCCCAGGATTGCCATATCCATAATCCATGCTTTCTTTTTCTCAACTAGTTGTGTCTGGCATATTATGTTAAGCTAATTTTTATCAGTTTGGATCTTAAAATTCCCACTCGATTTTTAAGTCACCGTTTTTGACAACCCTTTTTCAGGCTTGGTTTGCCACCAGTTCTTTGCAGATGGCAAATCTTTATTTTTTGCATAGATTCCAATAGATCATAGTAGCTTTTTTATTCTGTCAATCACCATCAATGTGATTGACATGTTTGCTCCATCTTCCACATGATAGCCATTCATATATTTAAATATGGCTGTTATATATCAAAACAGTTTAAATCAGAAAGATGAGGTTGTGAAGAAGTCAAGTAGGATGTGAGATATAAAGTACAATGGACCTTCAAGTATTATTACTACTACTACTACTACAATATATTTATTTGTATCCTGCTCTTTTCCCAGGAATGGGACTCAGAGCAGTTTCACAGCATTAAAAACATTACAATTAAAACATTAAAAAAAAGATTCAACATCCTCGCCTGTCTTCATAACAATTCCTTAAAGGCCTGTGTGAACAGGTAGGTCTTCACCTGCCGGCAGAAGGCCATCAAGGAAGGAACCATTCTGATCCATTTCCTGGGAGATCGGGGAGTCCTAGAGTCTAGGGGCAGCCACCAACCGTGTTTGTGATGACGTTGGGACGGAGAGAAGGGCTTCTCCAGAGGATCTCAGAGTCTGGGCCAGTTCATACCATGAGAAACGTTCTGTCAAATAGTGTGGACCTGTGCCATGTAGGGCTTTATAGGCGACAACTAGCCCCTTGAATTGTATCCAGAAACAAACTGGCAGCCAACGGAGCTGTTTCAAGAGGGGCGTTGTATGGCCTCTGTAATCTGCCCCTGTTAACAGCCTGGCAGCAGCTCTTTGAACCAGCTGAATTTTCCAAACACTTTTCAAAGGCAGCCCCATGTAGAGCCCATTACAGTAGTCCAAACGGGATGTAACCAAGGCATGTACCTCCGTGGCCAGATCTGGCTTCTCAAGGAACGGGCGCAGCTGGTGAGCAAGTTTTAAATGTGCGAAAGCACTCCTGGTCACAGCAGAGACCTGGGCCTCCAAGTTCAAAGCTGAGTCTAAGAGTACTCCCAAACTGCGAACCTGTGTCTTCGAGGGAGTGTGACCCCATCTAACACAGGCTAGATCCCTATTCCCTGATCCACCTTCCGAATGCCCAGGAGCACCTCTGTCTTGTCTGGATTAAGTTTCAACTCCAGTCCATTACTGAAGACAGACACTGGTTCAGGACCAGGACAGCCTCCTTGGATTGAGGTGGGAAGGAGTAGGAGAGCTGGTTGTCATCTTCATATTGATGGCACCGCACCCCAAAACTGCAGACAACCTCCCCCAGCAGTTTCATGTATATGTTAAATGGCATCAGGGACAACACAGAACTCTGAGGGACCCCACAGGTCAATGGCCAGGGGGTCGAACAGGAGTCCCCCAGTACCACCTTCTGGGCTTGCCCCTCCAGCAAGGAACGGAGTCACTGTAGAACGGTGCCTCCAAGCCCCATCCAGAATGTGTACATGTATATTTGTTGGTCTGTTGTTCCCTGCCTTAATTCATGGGCAGAAGCAGGTAAGACATAACAACAACAACAACAACAACAACAACATATCCTTGGTATCTGCTGGGGTTTGTTTTCAGGACCCCCCATGGGTACCAAAATTCATAGATGCTTAATGTTTCTATGATTCTAAGTCCTATTACAGAAAATGGTGTTGTAAATTTTGCCCTTTATATTCAATGGCAAAATCAAAGTTGGCTTTTTGGAAATTACATATTTAAAAAAATATTTTCAAATCATGGAAGGTTGAATCAATGGATAAAGAATCGGTGGATATGGAGGGCTGGCTGTAGGATGTAAGATAAAGGGATATAAGGACATTACAGGGATGGTTTGGAATCTGTTTTCAATTTGTATACAAATTTAGAAGCTTATCTTTCTGTTAATGTATTTTTAATTATATATTGCAAATCATGTCGAGTCCCAATTTTTGACAATAACAATAATAATAATTGGTGACAATGATAATAATAATAATAATAATAATAATAATTGCTATACCAATTGTTGAAAAGGAACCATCACGATCTTCAAGTGATGCTGTATTTCTCAAATGGGTAGAAACTTATTAAGTCAAATCGCTGTCCTCTTCCTTTTCAGTTTCTCTCTCCATCAACCTTGTCCAGGACATAGGAGTCTTCTAATCCTAAAAGCTCATGCAAACATAAACCATCTTGCTGTGTCTCACAATCCACAAATCCAGTAGTTTGATATCGTCTTGGCTCTTCCAGAAGTTCAACCAGCTTTTCCCTGAATGTCAAAGGCAATGGATACAGAAGGACCAAGCAAAGTGGGATGTTCACAACAACCAAAAGGCGACGGTTTCCCAAATCCCATAAAGCAAAGATTTCAGAAGCATCCTTCAGAAAAGCTGATTGCTGGATTTCGGACTAAATTTTCAAACGCCTGTTTCCAGAAGATAACTACCTCATTTGGGATGTCTTTATTTACGAGTAATTTTGCTGACCTTGAGTAAGTGACATGCTCTCAGCCTCAGGGGAAGGCAATGGCAAACCTCCCCTGAACAAATCCTGCCAGGAAAACGCCACAATAAGTTCGCCTTAGGATCATCGTAAGGTGGAAATGACTTGAAGGCACACGACAATTTTTCTGAGCTCTGCCAGTGCAGAAAATCCACAGGTGAAACATTCTTGACAAGTGGCCAATCCCACCTATTTAAAAGAAAAACCCACTGAAGGAGATTGCATCTCTACCTGAGAGAATCTGTGCCACTAAGACTTGTTTTAGGAGTTACTCCAAACCCAACTCATCCACCTGGTTGTTGGGAAAGGACCATTGATACTACCCCTGAAATTCCCCATCGCCAACGTTCCTGAACAGAAGACTTCACCTCCTTTCCTGTTCCTCTTCCTGCTTCAAAAAATTATTTCTCCCGACCCCATCACCTTCACAGGTAAGGACATGAAAGGTTTTTCTTGGTGGCTGTTCCCAGGTTATGGGATTCCTTCCCATGGGAAGCCATTTTAGCCCCTTCTCTGCTCTCTTTCCAACAGCAGCCAAAGACCTTCTTCTTTAAACCAGCCTTTGCAGCAGCAAAACTGTTAACTAGGTTGTGCTATATATTTCATCATCCTAAAATCTGTTACGGACCATAAAAATTTAGCATAACTGCACTAAAAGATCTGCAGAAATGGCTTACTGTTTAAATAAGAACCTTGAACATGGCTGAAATTATTATAGTGTCAAATACAGGTTGTTTCATATCAGTTTGAAAGCTTTTCTCATGATTCGATGACATGAGAAAATGGGTGAGGAAAGTGTGGCTCCCAGGTGTCATTCGGCCCCACAACCCCCAAAGGCTTTGCAAGACCCCAAGCCATTGCAATAGCCCCCGTTTAATGGAAAGACAATTTCAGGGCCATTTTTCACTTGAATAGAGCCCCAGCTGCACCAAAATTACTTACAAATGCGTCTGTTAAACTTGCTTTGCCCTGCCATTGAAAAACCAGAACATGGCTAGAATTGCACTCAGACCAGAGTGACCAGATGTCCTACATTTCAACCTTCTGTCCAGGAGAAAGTTCAAAACATCCTCCATTTTGAGCCCGACTAAGGAACATGGATTTAAGTTTATATGAGTGTTTTTAGCTTTTATTTTTGTAACGCCCTACGTGGTTCTTGAATGCCCTACATTTTGTGGTCCCTGGTCCTCCTTTGTAGTTGTGATATCTGGTCTCCCTGCATACTGCTTCTGGAGTATTCAGAAGGCTTGTGTTGTACACCAGTTTAGCCATCTTTACAACTACCTTGCAAGGTAGGTTGATACCATAGCAACCCAGCAGAGGGATTGTGGCTTGGGAATCAATAAGAGATGATATCTGAACTAGACTTCTCAACTCAACTACGAGCCCTTTCAGGACTCTTCTGCATATTTCTGTAGGCAAAAAAAGATTTTTTATTTTTTTTAGTCTGCTCCCTCCAAATATTTTTCAAACAGGAAGGAAGGGTTACACCAAACTCTCTAAACAAAACGTTTAATCCTAAAGGCAGCTCAAACCTGAAATCCAAGCATTGAGCCTTGCTTTTGCACAAATCCAGAGGTAACAAGCATATAAACTCAGTATTGAATTACTGTAATTCTGAACAGGGAAACCAAAATAATGCTACATATATTACTACAAATTATTATATAAATGCTTCTGGATAAAGATACAACAAACAATTTAACATCTTCTTAATGTTCTCCACCATATAAATGTGTCTTACTTCCACAGAGTCCATCAGAAGCATTTTAAAAGGTGCAAAACAAATACAGGAAACAGAGAAATATTTCTCAGGTTTTTAAGATACAAGTTGAACTCGGAATCAAAGAGCTCGCAACCTTAGTTAAAAAATGACATGTCTTAACCAGGCCCAGCTGTTTTCAAGCAGAGAAATCAAAACACCACCACAATGCAGGCCTGAATTGTACAGTTAAGTCATAAATAAAGCAAACTCACCACATTAAAGGAAAGTCAAAACTTATGCAAGTTCCATTCAGTCTATTCTAGGTGGGAATAAAATGGATTCAGGAAACAACATTGGAACAAATTTTAACGGGCTACAAAGTGGAGACAACATACTAGAAAGGGGAATCGGTAGAAATTATTTTCTGTTGTGTGGGTTTCCCAGATGTGGGAAACCCATCAATCCTGTTCAGGACTTACAGATGTATAAGTGAAGCTGACGCATGTGCAAGTCTCATTTTTGATGGAGCGCAGACAACCACTAACTTGTCCTAGCGCTCTGCCCAAAAGCCTCCCACTGCTCAGTAACTTTTGAACCCCAGAAGTGACCACTGCTGCTATTCTTTACTGATGGAGATGGGAGAGAAAGGGGAGGTGATGCAGCCACAAACTTTGGCTGCTCTTAGCTGATAAGAGAAGGAAATGGAAGGTGCTCTCCATTGGAAAGCAGACCCACATTTCTCCTCCATGACAGAGCCGAGACCACTGGCTTCTCCATGGTCCAAATTGCTCCCTCTGGAGCATGACAGCTTCCAGTAGGTAAGATGCTGTTGAACTGCGCATGCACGGCTATATCAGCCATCATGGCCATCTTCACCCCAGGGGGCTACCAAGGTAAATGACTTCCAAGCATGGGCCAAACACACAAGACACTACAGCCTCACCGTTCTCTTAACACATATGGTACAGTATTTTTAAAAAAATGGCAGGGGAACGAGTGACATTATGTGGCCACGCTGACACGTCCCGGTCCAAGGAGTGAAACAACGTAATACAAATAGAAAATGCCATGAAATCCCCTGTTCTCACTGGCACAAAAAAGACCAAGCCTTTTGGGAAATGACACAACATGGTGTGGAATATGCACATCCAGAGCATAACATACCTTAAATAGAGGCCCATGTCAGGCCTGTAAAACAACAACAATCCTCTCATGGGATAAAGTTTTGTTTACTGTGCTTTATGAACTTCTAAATCCTGTGGAGTTCAGCAGGAACCTGAAGTTCTTAGAAGAGCCATCAAAAGCTGTATGATGTACAGTGGCTTTGCCCTTTGCATAGGGTGGTTTGTATCCCCAGGCAGGGGCCAGTTGTCCGAAGTAAAACTTCACAGAAGTAGTCAAAAGCGAGGAGAAGGTGGCCATCCCTCACTTTGGCAGATTTACCAAAGAGTTTGTGAAGCAGCAATGAAGCTGGAAACATCTGGAGACACCCAGCCAAAATGTCTTCTCTGTGGAGGAGTTAAAAAGAGATGAAGGAGAGGTAATTAGAAGAGCAGAAATTAAGAGCAAGGAAAGGGGAGATGGGATCACTCTGACATCTCGTTTCCAAAGCAGGTCCTTAGGAACCTTCCGCATCCTCAAGAGGAGGAATGAAGGACCTATTTGAAATGCAGTTTGTCCACCGTGGTGATAAAGTCTCCCTGTGACATTCAGCAATAGGGAAAAACTGCTCATCTGCAGGGTCAGTCCTCATCAGTGCATCTCAATGGCTGGATCTACACCACAGAATTAATGCAGTTTGACACCACTTTAACTGCTGCAGTTCAAAGCTGTGAAATTCTGGGGTTTGTAGTTTTGTAGGATAATTTAGTCTCCCCTGTCAGAGAGCTTCTGGTGCCACAACAATCTACAAATCCCAGGATTCCATACAATGGAGCCATGGCAGTTAAAGTGGGGTCAAAGTGCAATCACACAGTGCTTATTTAATACATCAAAGATAGGATATCTTGCAAGAAATATTCCATATCCTTTTTAAAAAACCTATGTATCAGAGGCAGGAGGAGAATAACATACCTACCGAGCTTTGAAGGAATTCACCAACCTGCTTTGCCCACAAACACCTGAAAGAAAAGGAATGGAGTTAAAGGCAGAATCCTTCTCTTCCCAAGAAACTTCTTCCTCATACTGAGAGCAATTCCCTTGCTATCCTTCCAACATGGAGGCCAGAATCCTTCCAGGTCACTATCCAGGCACAAATGTCGTTCCACAAGTGGTTACACTTTTCCATAACTGCATAGTCTGCATTGACTTTGACAGCAAGGAAGTACACAGGTTTCTTTTTGATAATTAACCCTCAGAGAGAAATGATCAATTAATCTGAAGGTAAAATGAGACCTACACGTAGATATGTAACCTTTGCCCAGTCAACTTGAAGGTAACTGGCGATGACGGGTACGATAAAGAAGAGGATGATTCTATGAAGTTTGAAGAAACCCAAAGGGCCATCCAATCAACCCATCAGTGGAGGAGATCAAAAGCTAAACCATGCCTAACAAGTGGCCTTCCAACCTCTGATTAAAGATATGGAGTTGAGATCTTCTGGAGGTACTCTCCTTTATGTGCCATCAGTCAGGACTTGTGGTGACCCTATCATGGGGTTTTATTGGCTAGATGTGTTCAGAGGGGATTTGCCCTTGCCTTCCTCTTGAGTTACTCCAGGTTGTTAATAAATAAAAAGCTCCTTGTTGCATTACTGCTGCTGCTACTGAAGCCTAATCCGGCCTTTGCTGCCTCCTTGCTGTGGTTGCTAGCTTTCACCCAGCTTCCAGAAACGCAACCACTTACATAGCCAGATTTTCCTTAATTATGTTGATGATGATGATGCCAATGGAGGGTACGCTCCTATCCCTGGACGACAGGAAGAGGTAAAGCAGCTCACACACGTACCAAGGGCCAAAGTGATGCCACCTGAGCAATGTTAGAAGATGTAGGATCAGAAGCGAGCAACACACACAGCGGTGTCAAGGTTGATCACTGTCTAAACATTTCACATGGTCATTCCAAGCAACTCTCAACCAGAGACACTTTGGGGTTAATCTGAAATACCTTTCCAAGATGTATTAGAGCAGGGGAGAAATGATTTACCTTGGCCTTCAATATAGCCTAGGCACACCAGAATGTGAAAGGTAGTCTACATTTGCAAAGCACCTAGGCTTTCTGTTCTTATTTTTTTAAAAAATACCTTAGAAAGCAGCATATGAAAGCATCTTTGGATTTCCTCAAAGAAAGCCTGGCCTTTAACCTTCAAAACTGCTGGCTGGAATCAGGGTGGGCAAAGCATGGCCCTGGGCCTACATTTAATTTTAAGATATAGTGGTTTGGTCCCAGGACACCCGGTGGATACCAAAATCTGTGGATGCCTGAGTCCCATTAAATACAATGGCTGAGTAAAACAGTGGTCCCTTATATAATATAGCAAAATCAAGGTCTGCTTTTTGGAATTTATATAGTTTTTAAAATACTTTCAAACCATGGATGGTTGAATCCGTGGATACAGAGGGCAGACTGCATTTCTATATAGCCTCTCAACCCACAAGGGTACCCAAGACAACAAACAAATAGAAGCAGTACAAAAATCAAACAATTTAAAAACACATTTAAACACACTCCAAAAATCTTCAAAAGCGCTTTGGTGCATGCAGCCCAAATATTCAGCCTGGATTTATGGAACAAAACTCAGGAGATTGAGAAAAGGCAAACTTACAAGGGTAACATTTCTGCCTTCCGGCTCTGGAGTTCGGTGATGGTCAAGCCAACAATGGTGCGGAGGGCATCGTCTTGATACGTCAGAGACTCCAGAAGCAGCCTCAGGGCCCAGATGTTTTTCTGCAGAAGGGGAGACAAGAGATGCGACCCTGGTACTGTGTTTGCTGGCCCACAACAACCCATTTGATGGTGCTTGCATGGGGAGCAAAGCTTTTCACACATGTTGTTGTTGTTGGGTGCCTTCAAGTTATTTCCGCCTAATGAGAACCCTAAGGCAAACCTATCATGGGGTTTTCTTGGCCAAATCCTCTGAGGCTGAGAGAGTATGACTTGGCCAAAGTCACCTAATAAATAGAGTTAGGCTTAGCCAGCATGATGTAGTGGTTTGAGCATTTGACTATGATTCTGGAGACCAGGGTCTGAATCCTCATTCAGCCGTGGAAACCCCTGGTTGATCTTGGGCAAATCACACTATCTCCGCTTAAAAGGAAAGCAATGGCAAATCTTCTCTGCATAAAACTAGGGAAATCCTAGGAGAGGCTTGTCATATTATTAACCAGTGTGGTGTAGTAGTTTGAGTGTTGGATCAGGACTACTGGAGACCAGGATTTATTTCCTTGCTTGGCCCTGGAAACCCATTGGGTAACTGTCAGCAAGTCACACTCTAGCAGCCTCAGAGGAAAGCAATGGCAAACCTCATCTGAGTACTTCTTGTCATGAGGTCCCTATAAGAGGGTTACTACAAGGAGAAGGCAACCCGAAGGCACATAATAATTGAGAATTGCATGATGTAGTGGTTTGGGAGCCAGACTAGGACTCCAGGGTTTGAACTCCCACTCGGCCATGGAAACCCCCTGAGTGATCTTCTGAGCAAGTTATTATTATTATTCTTTATTTATATAGCGCTGTAAATTTGCACTCTCTCAGCTTAAACCTCCTCTGAAGAAATCTAACCAAGAAAACTCTGGGATGGGGGTCACCAGAAGTCAGAGCCAACTTGAAGGTGCATAATATGAACCAAGAATGATCTGAGAGAGATGTGTTTCATCATTTCTTAAATGGGAGGTTAGTTGCCTGATTTAAAACAAAAAGTGAACAAATCATAGAATCATAGAGTTGGAAGAGACCACAATTGCCATCCAGTCCAAACCCCTGCCATGCAGGAAATTTCCATCAAAGTATCCCTGACAGATGACCATCCAGCCTCTGTTTAAATACCTCCAAAGAGGGATACTCCAGAACTCTCCAAGGGAGTTTGTTCCATTGTCAAACAGCCCTTACTGTTAGGAAGTTCCTCCTAATGCTGAGCTGGAATCTTTTCTCCTGCAGTTTGCATCCATTGTTTCATGTTCTAGTCTCTGGAGCAGCAGAAAATAAGCTTGCTCCCTCTTCAATACGACTTTCCTTCAAGTATTTAAACAGGGCTATCATATCACCTTTTAACCCTCTCTCCTCCAGACTAAACATCCCCAGTTCCCTAAGTTTTCTTTGGACGCGCTCCAGTTTCTCCACATCCTTTTTGAATTGTGGGGCCCAGAACTGGACACAAAGCAGAATAGAGTGGCACTATTACTTCCCTTGATCTAGACACTATACTTTTATTGATGCAGCCTCCATAAATCTCCATGAACGGATGGGTGTTATATAAAACGGGGTGGGGGGGTGGGGAGTTAACACAAACCACAAACTTGGTTCTTGCAGAATATATCTTGAGATGGTAAGCCACTCACAACTTACCCCAAAGGCCAACACAACATCCAGGAAGGAGGTCAGGGAACGGTGTTCTTGCAGAATCATCTCTCGCACCAGCTGGACCACAAAAATGAGCCCTATCTCCACGTGTGTCTGGAAGGAAAGTGGAAGGAAAGGAAGGTAGCAAAGTTTAACTGACCCCATTAAATGTTAATAGAGTAAATCAACTGAAACCCTTCTGCTAATTTAAAAAGATGCAGCTAGTTAAGTGGACACCATTTTAAAATACTTTTAGCCTTTTTATGCAACAGGTATAACTTTACTTTTTAAACAGGCAAACACAGCAAACCCAAACATTGTCATTTTCCTCTCCAGACCTTCTCAACATGGTAGCAGAAAGTGATGTCACACCACACCACATTTTGAGGGGGACTCTGAAAGATGATATTTAGAGAAGCACTGTGGTGTGAATGTTCCAGGAGCCGCAAATCACTACACCATGCTCCCTCTCTGTCAAGGGATGGCATTTGCCCGCCCTTGTAAGATGATGCCTGAGGCGATCTGTACCACCTAAAAATGAAATCCCTGAATTGCCTTAAAATAAAGTCAGAAATGCAGAGTGGAATCCTAGGCAGGATGCTTCAAGTCAATCCTGCTTTCCTAAGGTGGAACAACTCCCTAGTAAGTATTAGAAGTGCAGCCCTGGAGCAATGTTTTGCCTGTCCCAACTGAGAAGAGCTGCCCAAGACCCCAGGCAGAGAGAGAATTGACCCAGGGCACTGCCTGCGGGAGATGCCAGGGGATGAATTGGGGGGGGGGGGGATGCAATGCCCGGGTTTCACTAATCTTGCTGAATTCATTTGCAAATGTATGCAGATTTATTCATCTAATCCGTAAAATCATACAATTAATTGATTTAACCCCTCCTAAGCCCACAGAGTTTAACAGCTCCCGGCAGCTGCTGCAACATGTTTGTAAAACTTTTGCTCCAAGCCTAAAAGACCATTACGTTCGACCCAAGCATCAATGATCATGGGGTTAGTGGTCTTCATTAAGAAAATGGTCCGCAGACTAAGCTAACAGAAGACCAATTTATTTCTACTGAAACGAAAAAGAAACTACTCCATGCCTATGCTAGCTGAAGTCCATTCTGTCCCCAGGATTTTTTAAACTTGTTATTTTGAAATAGGTCAGTTTGCTTGTATAATATTTTGCTTGTATTACAAAAAAAAAAAAATTAAAACTAAAACTGTGCTGATCCCCCCCCCCCCAAAAAAAATTGGGAGGTGGAGTGAGGGTTTTGTGGGACTAGTAGGAGACTTCAGGTCCACAAAAGTTGGGTCCATATATATGTGAATACATATACACACACTCATGTGTGTATACAGATATAAAACTCATTAAACCCATAGTCTGACTGATGTATAAATAAGAACACAGTCTGATTGAATTAATGTTTAAAACAGTCAGCAATGAGGTACTTACATCCACCCCATAGACCTCTGGGCAGAAAATGTTGTTGCGGAATTTGCTGTTGGTGGTGGTTTCCTTCACAATGTAGCAAGACTCACTGATGACCATCTGCAAAAGAAAGTCACACCAAAATAACCAAAAAAGGACTTCTGGAAACTCAGGCCCCAATCCAAGTGGAATTCTTTTTATCGTCGTCATGTGCCTTCAAGTTGTTTCCGACTTGTCGCAAACCTAAGGTGAACCTATCACAGGGCTTTTTGCAGCTGAGAGTGTGTGACTCACCCGAGGTCACCCAGAGGGTTTGCATGGCTGAACAGGGAATCGAATCTTGGTCTCCAGAGTCGTACTCCAATGTTTAAACTATACCATGCTGGTGCTCACCTATTAATATATTCTGATTTTTCCACAGCTAATAAAGTTGACAAACAAATAAAATACATCAGTGCTAACAAATACACACTGTGGCATATTTATCAGAGGTTCTGGAAGGCAACTGTTCCTGACTAAATAGGTACCCCCAAATCTGAGCAATATGTGTACCCACATGTCTAAACGTGCCACTCATCCATTACCTCTTGGAAATCAGGGGGTGGTTGTTTCACCATGAGAGGTAGCAGGCATCCACCCTCTCCCAAAATGGAGCAGCTGCTAAAAGTCCTGATGAGAGCACTCCAGCACTGGGGCTGAAACACAAGATGGCTCGTTGTGTTACCAGAATCAAACGCAAGGGGTGCGTTAAGCAAGGCAAGGAAATAGGTGCTCACATTCTTATGCAACGACGAGTTGCTGCAGACCAGCTTGGCTATCTGCTTGATCAGAAACGGAAGAGGCAGAGGTGTTCCTAATGGAGAGGAAGAAAGGAAGGGGTAAAATCAGAGCTGATTTACTGCCTGGTGGACACATGCCAAGGGTTAAAGGGCCATTTCCACATTTCCCAAGCCTCAACAGACCTATGCTGGCAGGGACGTAGTGTTTCATGTCTGGTGGTGGTTTTTAGTTGTTTTGGGAAAGGCAGCATTTACTGATCAAAATGCATCCCTCTGAGCAGGGGCCGGCAATTGTATTGAAGGATTCCACCCACCCAGACCACTTGCAAACACTGTCACAACAACACTGTTCAATTTTTGTCACTTCTGGTTGCTATTTTGAGAAGGACTGCAAAGAAAAGTGAAGGCATTCGGGGTTCATACAGAGTTCTGAGGCACTTGTGGAGGCATTTTTGTGAGTTTTCACACATTAGGAAAGTTTTCTATGTGGTTTGGCTACAAAAGCCCTAAAATCATGCTGATCTCTTTTTAATTTGAGGATTATTTGGGAGGCTTTAGGGGACTTGTGGGTATTTCAAGGATCGCAACAATAGGTCACACTGCTGCCCTTGAAACTACTTTTGGCTGAAATGGAGGGAGGATTCTACAGTCCAAATGGGTTGCATCATTCCCACCCTATGGGTGTAGTGTGTGTATGTGTGTTGTGTGCCTTCAAGTCATTTCTGATTTACGGAGGTTTCTTGGAAAGTTTCTTCAGAGGGGGTTTGCCATTACCATTCTCTAAAGCTGAGGTGGAGAGAGAGTGATCACCCAGTGGATTTACATGGCCGAGCTGGGATTTGAACCCTGGTCTCTAAAGTCATAGTCCAACACTCAAACCACTATACCAAGCTGGCTCTCCTAGAGGTGGCGCTAGGATGGCGGACAGAACTAGACAAGGAAGACCAAACAAAGGAATACTTGCCCACAGATATCCACTGAGAAGGCTTCTCCAGCTCCTTCCCTGAAGGGACTTGTCCAGTGCGGAAGATCTTCAGGTACATCTCGAATTGGCTCGGGGAGAGGCGGCAGGCTGCGCAGCAGGTTTTGTGGTAGAAGGAAAAGAGAGCCAGGGCACCACCCTGGATGTCCCCACTTCTGCACAGGTAGAAGGGTATCTTGTCCCTGTGCTGCTGTAGACTGGATTGTACAAATAAGACAGAACAAAAGGTGCATCGATTTGTTGCAGTAAAAAAGGAACAAGGAGCCTGTGCTCACCTGTGCTATATACAAACCAGTATTAGCAAGAGGCACTCTCATTTTTTTAAGTCAAATGCAACTTGGAATAAATGAGAACAGCAGTAGATATTTTAAACCAGTCCGTTTACTGCTACTTTGGGAGTCAGGTCCTAAATCCTGGGGTTTTTTTGTGTGTGTTTGCTTCTGAGCTGTGCATTTTTAGCTATGCTTGTTTTTAACTGCCATAAGCCACGTTTGAGTCCCAAAATGGGGATAGGTGGGATGACAAATGATAATAATAATGATCATCACCATCATCATCATCATCAAATAATAATAATAATAATAATAATGGCACTCAACTTTTGAGTAATCCAACAAATTCTGTTCCTCGGACAACATTTTTCTTACTCATAATGAAAGCAACATCATCATTGCCTGAGAATCTTCCCAAAAAGGATATGTCTTCTTATTCTTCTGTTTAAAAAATTTGGGTTGCAAGTTCACTATTATGTTGCATCAGATGACCAGATTATAGTCCAACACTATCTACTGAGAGCTATAAAAAGCAATTTAAAAACACTCACCTGGGGAAATCACAACATTTCACCACTTTCAAATAACGAACCAGCTCTCTGTATCTGAGGAAAGATACAAAGTAATGAAGGCACAAATTAGCTCTCAGCAAACCTCCCTATAAATTAATTCCTAAAAGGTGGGACAGTGGCCACCATTATAGTTTTCTTTAAAATATTGGTGGTGACTGTGTTTTTACATATCTTCACATCAAACTCATGGCAACTCTCTCCTAGTTTTCTTGGCAAGATTTACTCAGATATCGTCATACTAAAAGAAAGCTGTTAATCTTAAAGTTGTTAGAATACACTTCCCCCACCCATTTTTAAATACTGAAACAAACTGATATGGGCACCACTTGGATAATACTGTGCAAATCCACAATACATTATTATAACACTTTGATACACTTCAGTGGCTCCATCCTATCAAATTCTGGGATTTGTAATTTAGTGAGGGATTTAACATTCTCTGCATGAAAACTCTAAAGCTGTAAGACAGAGGAATCCATGAGAGAATTCTAACTACCTCAACCAAATCCCAAATCCCAAGTTTCCATACGATGGAGTCATGGCTGCTGAAGTGGTACCAAATAGCTATCACTATGCAGTGCGGATACACCTGTGGACTTACTGGCCATGGTTTTCCATTTTCTCAATCCGTGCCTCTATCACAGGAATTATTTCCCAAAGACATTCCTTCTTCTTTTTCTGTGTTCTCTGACCAGTGACATTTTGCCCTTTTAAGACAGAAGTCAGCAAGCTGTTATCCCACATCATAAAATTCAGACTGGAAGGAAAAGAAGAGAAACAGAGAATCGTTTTTCCTTTGTCCTCTTTGGTATGGCAAATCATATTAAGGAGGAGAGAAGGGAGCAAGTCAACACCCTACAACAGGGGCACGCTAAGGCTGAAAGGGATTTTGGTCTGGGATAGAGGTGGTAAACATGAGGCCTTCCAGATGTAGCTGGACTGCAACTCCCAGCAGCCTCAGACAGCATAGCTAATGCAAGCAATGCTGGGAGCTGTAGTCTGACATCTAGAGAGCTGCATGGATCCCATCCCTGCCCTAAAAGCAGCAAAGAGGCAGTGGTGTCCTCCTGGGAACTAGGAGTGAATTCTTTGCAAAAAAAAGGTGTTACATTTTCAGCTCTATCTCCTTAATCGCAGCAGAAAACTGGGCTTTCTCGCCTGCTCTAGCACTGGTTCAGTGAGAACATGCTACCATTGTGCTTGTTATTATTTATTTACGCTTGTCATTAAAAAAGGAGTATATGCTAGCTGTCCCTCATCCTCTGACTACAGGTTGAGTCTCCCTTTTCCGAAATGCTTGGGACCAGAAGTGTTTTGGATTTTGGAATATTTACAGATACATAATGAGATATCTTGGAGATGAGACCTAAGTCTAAACATGAAATCCATTTCTGTTTTATATGCACTTTATAAACACAGCCTGAAAGCAATAATATGAATCATATTTTTAAATATTTTTACGAATGAGACAGAAGTTTGTGTACACTGAACCATCAGAAAGCAAAGGTGTCATTGTCTCAGCCACCCATGGGGACAATTCTGGATTTCAGAATTCCAGATAAGGAAAATGCAACCTGTATAAGCTAAGCTACTATATCTTTTACTAATGGTAAGTTATGCAGCTAAGCAGAGATGCATCACAGCCTTTTTGCTAATGGGATCCAGCCCCCCTTGTAGAATTGGCCCCTTAAACAACTAATTCTTCCCAGACTAAACCTGGCCAACAACACAAATAATAATAATAATAATAATAAATATTTATTTATATTCCGCCCCTCTGGATAAGCAGTCAGGGTGGAGTATAACATCTCCCCTCCCACCCCTTAAAAATGAATTAAACTAGGAATAAAATTTAAAACAGTAAAACATTAAAGGCTTTAAAAACTGGATGAGTGGGCAGCCACTAGTGTATCTAATGTCTCATTTTATGGGACTAGAGGGGAAATGGATGATGGAAAAGTTAATCATTTTCATTTTCTGGGAAGGCCTGCCGGAAGAGATGCGTCTTGGTGGCTCTCTTAAAGCAATCCAAAGCTGTAATAAGGCGCATCTCATCCAGCAGGCCGTTCCATAGCCTGGGAGCAACAGTGGAGAAGGCCCTCTGGGAAGTCTGTGCCAGCCTAGTTACATATAAACAAATACATATAAATACATATAAACCTGTACTGGCTGCGTTGCCATAAAAGCTTCCATGGGAGTCTAAGGAACCCTTGGCTTGCCTCAGAGCTGGGCCGCTACCTTTTCCATCTTTTTTAATGCCCCACAATGCAATGCCCAACAACCATTAGCAGTTGAAAGAAACCTACCTGGAGATCAAATGAAGGCAGTGCTTTGGGAAAGGAATAGACTTGTAGAATTGGATCAACTTGTTATACAAAGGTTTTGGGAAGTCATTCAGTATCAGTAGTCTTAGAAGTCGGTTCGTGATCCTGAAAGATCAGAGGGAAACCAGGATTACAAGAAGAATCACTTGTGTCTCAATCCTTGTTTCATCTACAACAGAGATGGAAAAAGTGTGTCAATTTGTTCTGAATCCCCTAGAATCCCTCCCCCCATTTTTAAGTTTCAACCAAAGACCTCTCCTAGGCTAAGAAAAACCCAGGGAGGGCCAGGAATATTATGAAAATGTCCCTAGGAGAGTAGGAAGGCCTTTTCAGTAGGAAAAAAGGGGTGGTTTTAATCTCCAAGTTCCTATAGGAGGCCAATGCAGCCCCCAACCCGTCTATATGGGCTTACTGTCAGGCTTTCGTTTTTTGGAGGGAAATTTCCTACTCCTTTGCAAGGCTCCTTGTACTGTACTGATAAGCGCCTTAATATGAGGACAGGTGAAAGTCAGGCTCAGTTTAAAAAGTGGAAGAAAAGGGAACAGATTCCCTCAAAGGTACTGATATTCTTCATTTAATTGGCAAATTGCTCCCACACTGCTTGATGTTCAAGGTGAACGGAAGAGCTGAAATTAGAAAGTCACACAAGGGAAGGCATACTTTTGTGCCCTCATTTCTCAGAAATTTCAAAGAAAAAAACCTCATATTTTTTAGAAAACAAAAACAGAGATAAAAGCAGAACAAGAGACTGGTTTATCTTTTTTCTTCTTCTGAAGATACACTACACACTTACAGCTGTTTTATACCAGGTTAACACCATGACTCCCTTGTATGCACTCCTGGGATTTGTTGTTTAGGGAGGGACTTAGAAATGACTGCTGTAGTTCAAGGAACTGAACTAGAAATCTTTAGAAGACAATTCTCAGAACCTCACTGAACTTTTCATATGGCTTCAAAATTTCCACAGATTTTACATCTCTAGTCGACAGATACGTTTTGTGAAAAGTCAGAATATTAATTTGAATGACAGGCGACTATATCACCATTGGGGAGCGTTGCCGGCCACCTGAGCACTGGTCAGTCAGAGTGCCTTACCTGGTCATCAGACTAGCCACAGTTTTGGCCAACGCTCCTGAAAGATTCGCATTTTGGCAGCTGATAAAAGAAAAGCAAAAATACAATAAAACCTCTATTTTCCAGCATTTTAAAAACAAAGGATACTCATCTTGGTTGTCTGCAAGAAAGACATCCCTAAGGATTCCAAAACTATTACTAGGAATAATAACAATAATGATAATAATCATACTATAATAGTCATGCTGGTAACCTCAAGGCTGGACTTCTGCAATGTACTGTACATTGTGCTATCTCTTTACCCAGTTGGAAACTTCCATTAATTCAAAACATGGTAGCTAGACCTAGGAGTGGCCATATTACTGTTGTTTTTGTGTGCCTTCAAAACATTTCTGACTTATGGTGACCCTAAGGTGAGCATATACTGTATTCACTTTTCTTGGCAGGTTTCTTGAGTGGGGAGGGGGTGACTTTGCCTTCTTCCGAGGCTAAGGGGCACTTGGCCAGTGTGACTCCGTGGGTTTCCAGGGCCAAGCAGGGATTTGAATCCTGGTCTACAAAGTCGTAGTCAAAGGCTCAAACCATATTACACCAAAAATAAAATAACTCCTCTGGCTGCCAATTAAGTTTCCTGGCAAAGTGCAACCTGTTGGTCCTTTAAAGTCCTACATGGTTCTGGTCTAGGTTACTTATAGGATTGCCTTCTCCCATGTAATCCACCCCGTACACTCAGGTCCTCTGGAGACACTGATGTCAGTCAACCAAAACTAGGCCAACTTTACCCAGAGGACATTTTCTTCAGCCATCCCTAAACTGAGGAATGAACTGCCTGAAGAGACCCATCAGCTCAAAAAGCTGCCTGAGTTTATATTAGCAGTAAAGACCAGTTTCTTCCATTATTTTGTAATTAGGGTTGTTAAAGTGTTTATTAATGGATTTTAACATGTACTGGCTCTATATACCCTTTCAATTCATTTATTTATTTTATTTATGGGATTCATATTCTGCCTTTCTCCCAAAATGAGATTCAAGGCGGTTAGAAGGAAGAGGAGAATATTATATTAATAGCAGTAGCAACAAGATAATATTAGAATGCATTATTATAATATGTATAGTACGATAACATGGAGAGTCAGCGTGGTGTAGTGGTTTGAGCCTTGGACTACGATCCCGGAGGTTACGGTTCGATTCTCTGCTCAGCTGTGGAAACCCACTGGGAGACCTTGAGCAAGTCACACACTCTCAGACTCAGAAAACCCTGTGATAGAGTTGCCATAAATCAAAAATGACTTCAAGGCACATGGCAACAAACAACATTATAATATACATAATATGCCCTATAATAGTCCAGTACTGTATTGCTACTACTAGTCATAACAAAAATAATATTTTCATTCATATTTTGTATCGTTTCCCCAAAACTGGGACTGAAAGCTGCTTTCAAAAATGAAAAGAGATACCATTAAAAGCATTTACAAAGCCTTAACCCAAAATACACCAGCAAAGATGGTCAAGCCCAACAATTACTTACTGAGTTGGGCATTTGTGGAGCGCGATCTCTCTAGCAGCTCCTAAAAGCATGATGGTTTCTGCTTTGGGTTTCTCTTGTTCAGCCTGATTCAGAAAGTCCATCACAAGATCAGAAACGGAGGAGTAACTTCAAAAAGCCAAAAAGTTTCAGTCATGGATTTGAGCACAGGAATGGTTTTTACGGCATTTAGCATGAAGAGATTAGAAAAAATATTGACACTAAAGAAAAAAAAGGTTTGATTTAATTTAATTTGGATAATTATATCCTGCCCTATATTATGGGATAAAATAATCCAAGCAACCTATATAAACATATTGAACAATTTAACAAGTCAAAACAACAGAGTAGTACTTTTTACTGTTGGGACCCCCTTTTACATCTACATGTCAATGTTGTACCACACCAACATAGTATACTAGTAGTAGTATCCTGCTCTTTTCCCAGGAGTGGGACTCAGAGCAGCTTCACAATGTTAAAAAGAGTACAATTAAAACATTAAAAAAAATTATTCAACATCCCCGTCTGTCCTCATAACAATTCCTTAAAGGCCTGTGTGAACAGGTAGGTCTTAACCTGCCGGCGGAAGGCCATGAAGGAGGGAGCCATTCTGATCCATTCCCTGGGCAGGGAGTTCCAGAGTCTAGGGGCAGCCACCGAGAAGGCCCTCTCTCACGTTCCCACCAACCGTGTTTGTGATGACGTTGGGACGGAGAGAAGGGCTTCTCCAGTGGATCTCAGACTCCAGGCCGGTTCATACCAGGAGAAACGGTCTGTCAAATAATGTGGACCTGAGCCATGTAGGGCTTTATAGGTGATGACCAGCACCTTGAATTGTATCCGGAAACAAACTGGCAGCCAATGGAGCTGTTTCAAGAGGGGCATTGTATGGTCTCTGTAATCTGTTAACAGCCTGGCAGCAGCTCTTTGAACCAGCTGAATTTTCTAAACACTTTTCAAAGGCAGCCCCATGTAGAGCCCATTACAGTAGTCCAAATGGGATGCAACCAAGGCATGTACCACCGTGGCCAGATCTGGCTTCTCAAGGAACGGGCGCAGCTGGCGCACAAGTTTTAAATGTGCAAAAGCACTCCTGGTCACAGCAGAGACCTGGGCCTCCAAGTTCAAAGCTGAGTCCAAGAGTACTCCCAAACTGCAAACCTGTGTCTTCAGGGGGAGTGTGACCCCATCTAACACAGGCTGGATCCCTATTCCCTGATCCGCACCTCCGTCTTGTCTGGATTAAGTTTCAATTTATTTGCCCGCATCCAGTACATTACTGAAGACAGACACTGGTTTAGGACCAGGACAGCCTCCTTGGATTGAGGTGGGAAGGAGTAATACAGTTGAGTGTCATCTTCATATTGATGGCACCGCACCCCAAAACTCCGGACAACCTCCCCCAGCGGTTTCATGTATTTTGTTAAACAGCATCAGGGACAACACAGAACTCTGAGGGACCCCAATAAAAATGTTTAGTTTATTTAGTGTGCATATTTTCATTCGTACGTTCATGTTTATTCATATTTTTAACATTTTATAAGGAAATAACTTTGTTCAAATTAGAACAGTTTTATTTAAGGAAATACAATATTTTACTCAACACATGTGTTCATTTCACACACTGTTTCAGAGGAGAAGGAATTAGGTCCTCCAAGTCTCATGTCCCCCTGCAAGTCCTGTCTCAGTGTTTTAGAATCACTGACTTAAAAGGTTAAAATAGTTAAAACTGCATATACCATTTATACTTGTGTACAAATGGAGTTCATGTATAAGTCAAAGACAGGTACGTGTGTCACCAACACATTTTTTTGCCCGCTGACTGGGTTCCCCAGTTGGTCAGGACCTTACCTGTAAGTGACATACTGAGGGAGGAGGTTGCACTTATCACATTTGCCAGGGCCCAACTTTTGGTGGCAGAAGCACTTTTGGAAATCTGGAGGAAGTCTCTCACCAGACAGATATTTATTATATTCCACTGAAATATCATTGGTGAATTTCTGCAGGAGGATTCCTAAGGCAGAGAATAGGGAAGAACGGCAAGAAAGTGTAAGCTGTCTGAGATCTTTGGATACATAGTGGGATATAAATACGACGACGACGACGACGGTGATGATAGTAAGAGTAAGCAGAGGAACACACTTATTCACTTATTCATCAGCCCCGGTGGCGCAGTGGTTAAATGCCTGTACTGCAGCCACTCACTCAAAACCATAAGGTGGCGAGTTCAAGACCAGCAAAGGGCTGAAGCTTGACTCAGGCTTGCATCCTTCCGAGGTCGCTAAAATGAGTACCCAGATTGTTGGGGGGCAAATAGCTTACAATTGTAAACCGCTTAGACACTCCTTAAGGGTATGAAGCGGTATATAAATGAAGCTGTTTGTTTGTTTGTTTGTTTCACTTTTAACAACTATTTCCTCTCTAAAACCCACAAAAAAGCTGCCCTTTCCCAGTGACTCCATCCCCATCTGATCTGGTCTTGCTAGAGCAGCGATGGGAATGCGTACATTGCTTATTCCCAGGCCTCAAACAGTTTAATAATTATAGGTCAATAAAATGACCTATAATTGTTTAATCCAACTAATCGTGTCTGCTCCCGTTGTTTCATGACTGGTCAACAACTGGTCCCCAAACCTGGTATGTTTTGATGTAACAGCAATCAAACTTTCCAGTGTCAGTCCTCATAAAAACCAAAAGAAAAAGATCCTCTGAGCATGCACAAAATATCCCCTCCCTTCTGGGAAGACATCTTGCCAATCAAAGACAAGAGGTTACCTGAGGGTGTCAAAAGCACTTGGAAAGACACAAACTACTCAAGGCTTCCACTGAATCTCTAATATCCCCAGCATAGTTCTTGTTTCATTGCAAAACTGGTTTTCCAATCCTAGAGTAATGGGTTTCACCTGGGGGAACATTCCCCTAACCTCCAGAATCAAAACTAGAAATATTCACTGCTGGTGATTTGAAATGGAGGACCTTTCCAGGCGTGGTGCAGTCTGCAATGGTACTTTTGCAAAAGCATGGCCTTCAACCCCAAACGTGCCCACTTCTATCGTAAGAGCTTCAGGGTCACAGAGAAAGGGCTGCTGCTCGGTCTCAAGATCCTAGCAAAGCAATTCCCAATCTGTAAGCCGTAAAATAAATACAGAACTAAATAAATAAAATACTTTAAAGCTTCTGAGCTGCAAACCCTTTCTGCAGATGTTGAAGTGATAGGGCTTTTGCCTTTTGATAACTGTATGGATGGGAGGAACCATCTTATCACCACCGCCCCAAGCGACCATATGAAAAAGGGAAAAGCTACAGGAAACTGTCCAATTGCTTCTGCTATTAAGTTGCTGAAGCCTTAGTGGCATAGTGGCACCACCGCTGCTGGACACCCACCTCCACGTTGAATGTCACTGTCTGTTTCGGAGAGGTCCAAGTTAAACATGACAAGGCTCCCAACAAGGGCAAAGTTCCACCGATCCTTCCAGTACTTGCTCTTGTTGTGGGCATTACAGTGGCACAGTGAAGGGGTCACCCAGTCTTTGCACTGATGGAGGAAACAAAAAGAAAAACCCACCTTGGTTATGATCTGTATCCCAACCTACTTGATTTCAAAAGAGGGATACTAAGATTTCCCAGCTTTATAAAATCTGAATTCCAGGCGTCAATCTGTGGCTCCTCCAGCCATTTCCTTAATGCGCCCGTATGTGAAGACAATATACTGTAGGTTTAGAGGGACAGCCCTTAAGGAGTCTCAGCAACTCAATATGCTGTCTGGATTTAAAAGACCATTAAAGAGCAGCTGATGCAAATGATTTTTAAATTGTGAATTTTAAATGATGGTTTTAAAAGAGGCCTCACCCAGGATGGGGAACACAGCCTCTCAGGCCTCTGCCATTTGCCAGGAGTGCCATGTATTTCTAAATTGGATTAAATCAAGTCTTAGCTGGGCCACCATCTTCCTTCTCAAAGCGGCCACTGAGATAACTCAGAATATTCAGAATTATGTTGTCTCTTTAGAACATTAGATTAGCTTGGTGACTGCATGGGGGGCAATGTTGGCTGCGACTACTCCACACAGTAAGCCTAAATACCTCTATCTTCCTCTGCAGTGCTCTCAAAATGGCCACCAGAAATAACACTGCATCATTTCCTTCCTCCATTTTGAGAGGGAATGCAGAGAAAGATGGAGATATTTGGAAGTAGCAGGCAATTCTGGGATGCTTTTGAGGGTGGCATGTGGTATTTTCATGTGCTTTCACATGTATGGGGGGCTCTGTAGCTGGGGGGCAAAGCCTGCCCTAAAAACCACACAATTTTTTAAATTGCAGGTATTGGAGGGGAATTTGTGGAGAAGGGCTTTTGGAGCCCCAGAAGTGGGGTCAAGGGGTTGTACGGGATGCCTAGACTTGCACTATCTTCATCCTGCTTTAGATCATGGATAGGGAAGCTTTGCCTTCTAGAGGTTCTAATTTATGGCTCTCAGAAGCCAATGCCAGCAAAATCTAATGATGAGGAACTATGGCTGTAGACCTAAACATCGAGAAAGGCAAAGGTTTTCTGCCCTCCATTTTGGATTGAAGCTCAGTTTAGCAAATAGGACTAACAGCAATTTCCTGGAATTTACCTCCACAAGTTGGTTCTAATCCTTTTAAAAAGCCATCTGAGCCAGCAGCCAGAGTCACGTGGCATAGAAGCAAATCTCACAAGTTAATCCAACATTGTGCTCAGGACATCCCTTTGTCTCCTCTGATCGTACTTCCAGCTGCTCTTTTTACAGGACCCAATGGTCGCAGGGACCTTAGAAACAGGACGAGGCTTTTAAACTGCCACCATTGTATAAACATCCTTCCCAGAGAATACAGTGGTTTCAGGGGGTGAGAGTGATACAACGCTCTTAAAAGTGACATTCTGGGCTTATTCCAGAAGGCCTTTCAAAACTGACTTTTTCAGGAGAAACAGATCTGATATAACATGCTAGACTTTTCTTTGTTGTTGTTACTTGTTTTAAATTTTATGAAGCTTTAACTGTGGTTGTTTTTTGGGGGGGGGGGGGGAGTGGATGTTGTGAATGTCTGTTATAACTGTTATAAGCCACTTTGAACCCCAAACTGGGGAAAATGAGGAATATAAATAGGAGTAGGAAAAAAAGTTCGTGAGGGTGGTTTTCTACCAAGTGAAACCTATTACTATATAAGTCTTTCAGAGCAGCTCTTGTTTACTCTACTGGTTTTTGTTCTACTGTTGTAGTTGCTATTTTCAGCTTGCTTTTTATTTTTCTGTGTAACAGTTTCAGAGCTGCTTTTGTTTATTTTACTGGGTTTTGTTCTACTGCTGTAGTTGCTATTTTTAGCTTGGTTTTTTTTTTCTTTGTGCAACAGTTGTATTGCAATACTATTTTTCATCAGTTGACACTGTAGCCCACTGGGCGATATGCCTGGATTACTTTTGTCCTTGTTAATGTTTACAAAATGACTTTACTTGGTGGCGTTTTAATACAATCGCTCATTGGGTTTTTAAAAACTTTTGTATCACCAGGTCTTTAGCTGTATCTTATTTTAACCTGGCTTCCTGGGGTTCAGTGTCAGGAGAAAGGCAGGATATAAATTAAGTAAATCCAACCGCTTGGGGGAAACAAAAGATCTTGCACAAGCAAGAGTTGCCCATCATTCACCACATCCTGAGACAATATTGACTTTCTTACCTCCACCGCACGCTTGTTGCAAATGTAGCAGTAGCACTCGCCACAGGTCTCTGCGTTCTTCCCGAGGGGGTGAGACGTCTCCGACTCTGCACGCCTAGGAGAAAGGAAGAAAGTGCCCTCAAGTTATCAGTTTCCGTGCCCTTCAATTCGCATTAATATATCCAATAGGAAGTTCAGATTAAGTTGAGTAGGTTGGCTTTCCCCCTAAAGTAACCCACAATCCAACTTGGATTGCCAGCGTTAACAGAACAGGGAGATTGCCCCCAGTCTCTCTGCTTTTATGGCATGAAAAAGTACACAGGAGGAAACTGAAGGCGGCAATAAAACAGCTGCCACGAGCCACTGTTTCTATATTTAGGGCCTTTTTAAAAATTGCCTCTCAACCCACCCGAGTCCCCAAGGTGATGCACGATGGATATATCTATAGAGAGCCAGAGACAAAATGAAAGAGAGAACTCTCCGTCTGTTGGACTACAATATCATCTATGGAGCTCATCAAAAAGAGATGTGACCCCTTGGCAAGAGCCAATGTGGCTGCTGTGCAACTCCAAGGTATTCTTTTCAAAAAACACAAGGATGGGAATCCTCTTCTCCTCTGAGCCAAGGTACGTACTCAAAGGGGTTGCTTGAGCAGTCGTATCTCGCATGCGGCATCAGCTTTGGTCGCTTGCAGAACGTAACTATCACCTCGGATTCTTCGTCCACAGCTTCACCTTTGTTTTGCTCTTTCGAGGGCACACCTTCTGCAAAAGGGGAAAAAAAGACTGAGGGTTGACTATATATATATATATATATCATGGGAGCCATCGTGGCATAGTGCTAGGACCACTGGACTACGACTCTGGAGACCAGGATTCGAATCCTGATTTTGGCGAGTCACTCTCAGCTTTAAGGGGAGGGCAATGGCAATCCTCCTCCGAACAAATCTTGCCAAGGAAAACCCCTCACATGTTTTTTTGACAAATCAGGAACAACTTATGAAGGCACACAACAACATTAAGAGAGATTATCAGACAGGGAAAAGGATGTCCGTGCCCTGTCTTTCTTTGCATCCTTATCCCATGATTGTGATAAGACTTTCAGACAACATTGCGTTCACCCTGTCAATGAAGTGCTATTGTCTGCAGTCGTGCGAAAGGCACATAGACTCATAGAGTTGGAAGAGACCCCAAAAAGGGCCATTCAGTCCAACCCCCTGCCATGCAGGAACTCTCCATCAAAGCATCCCCGACAGATGGCCATCCAGCCTCTGCTTAAAGACCTCCAAGGAAGGAGGCAGATTATTCCACTGTCAAACAGCCCTTACTCTAAGGAAGTTCCTCCTAATGTTGAGGTGGAATCTCTTTTCCTGCAGTTTGCATCCATTGTTCCGCATTCTAGTCTCTACAGAAACAGAAAACAAGCTTGCTCCCTCCTCAATGTGACACATCTCTCTGGAGGCTTTCGGACGATGTTGCGCTTATCCTGTCATTGTCCTGTCAGCGAAGCAAAACTCTCCCATCATTTTACGGGAGTTTCCATTGATACCAAACGGGAGGACAATTCCCCTTCATTGAGGGGGACGCCGACAGGAGAAGCGTGACGGTCGTGACAAGGACGGCCGAGCGACCCGGTCCCCGTCGAACACCCCAAAACGTCTGGGGGGGGGGTCCAAGAGCACCGCTGCCGGGTCTTACCCGGAGGCTCCACCAGCACCACAGAGCTCTCCAAAGAGTCCTCCTCTTTCTCGTCCCCGGAAATGAAGATGACGCTTTCCTCTCCGTCGGCGGAGTCCATGGTCTTTCTGCGGCTCAAGAGAGGAGACCAAAGCACACTTTAGGTTGAATCCACACTGCAGAAATAGCCCGGTTTGGCAGCGCTTGGACTTGTTGTCTGACCCGCTGCTATGGAATTCTGGGAGTTGGAGTTCGTTGTGGGGTCCAGAGCGGAGCGGAGCTCCGCTCTGGACCCCACAACGAACTCCAACTCCCAGAATTCCATAGCAGCGGGTCAGACAACAAGTCCAAGCGCTGCCAAACCGGGTTATAATGATTGCATTCGGATTGCCATTGGATTATACTCCCAATTTCTGACGTCTGATCAACTCCAATGACAGAGTCGGGATTTTGTCCTCAACACAAACACATCCGCACACTAAACAACTCACAGATGCTCCCAACACAGAGTGGCTCACAACAAACGCTCACAACCCCTACAAGTAAACGCACGGCACACACAAACGCAGCACACTCCCCACACACCCAACACAGACACAACACACAAACACTCACAGCACCACACAGACACTCCCCACACACCCAACACAAACACACCACAAGCACAAACACTCATAGCACCACACAAACACAAACACACAAACACTCATGGCAGCACACAAACACACCCAACACAAACACACCACAAACGCACCACAAACACAAACACTCATGGCACCACACAAACACACCCCACACACCCAACACAAACACACCACAAACACAAACACTCCCCACACACCAAACACAAGCAAACAAGACACAAATCCTCATAGTACCACACAAACGCAGGCGCCACCACACCACAGGCACTCAAAACACATCACACAATACACACACAGACAAAACCCACACCACAAACACGCCAGAGACACTCACGTCACACAAAGGCACACACGCCACACACAAACGCACTCACCCTGCCACACAAACGCACCACAGGCACAGTCACAACACACACACAACACACGCCAGAGACACAGCACCACACTCCACAAAGACACAAAGACACAAACACACCACACACAAACCCTGGCAACACCACAACACAGAGATACACACAACACACACAACACAACACACAAACACACCCCAAGGGCAAAAGCACCACATGCCCCAGACACACACAACACACAAAAACACTACACAAAGGCACACCACACACACAAACCCTGGCAACACCGCAGCACACAAACACTCTTCTTCGCACCTCGCAACAAACCTCTTCCGGCCTCCTTCAATTCCCGCGCCAAACGCTCCCGACGACGTCACTTCCGGCCGGCCCCTTGACCCCGCCTCCTCCCGGAAGAGGGATTGAGAAAGATAGAGATAGGAAATAAATAGAGCGATGCGCCTCTTCCTTTGGAGAGGGAGCTTCCGGGTTCCTTCTGGGAGGCTTCTTCCTTCTCAATGGAAGGACAGCTGTCACTCACAAAAGCTGATCTAATATAATACAATGACACTAATATAATACAGTGTGGTAGTTATTTCTCATGCACTTATTGTTATTAATGATACAAGACAATGCAACATAATATTTTAATATAGTATAATATAGTATAATATAATATATACTTATATATTATAATATATAATATATACTTATGTATTATAATATTAGCCATAGCAAAAGCACTTTCATTAATAGACTGCTTCATACTGCACCAAGCAGTCTCTTACAACTGTAAGCCAATTGCCCGCAATAAGCTGGGTTCTCTTATTATTAATACTATTATTATTACTAATTATTAATTATACCATTATTAATACTAATATTGTCATATCATATCACATCATATCATATATAATATAGTGTAATATATGAGTATATATTACAATATTAGCCATAGCAATAGTAGCTTCATTTATATACCGCTACATACCCCACTAAGTAGTCTCTATAATATTAGGATTATGATATAATATAATATGATATAATATTATATTATGATATAATATAATATTATAGAGACTGCTGCTTAATGCGGTATGTAGTGGTATATAAATGAAGCTGCTATTGCTATGGCTAATATTATAATATATACTCATATATTACACTAAATTATATTATATTAATATATGATAAGATGTGATATGCTATGACAATACTCACAACACACAACACAATTTTATGCACTAAGCAGCAGTCTCTATAATATTGTATTATATCATAATATAATATTATATCATAATATTATAGAGACTGCTTAGTCAGGTATAAAGCGGTCTTTAATGATAATGCTATTGCTATTCCTAGAATCATAAAAGTATAATATATGCTATTATATTATATTATATTATAATATTACATTATATTATTATTAACAATACGTTTTAACAGCAATAATAAGTAACATTGTGTGCCTTAAATGTTTGTTACCCATCGTATAGCTTGAAAGTAACACGAGAGCTGGGCAGAAGTTCATCTATTATTATTATTATATTATTATTATTATTATTATTTTGTTTAGTAGTTAAAGCAATCTGACCAAGAACTTCTTGCCAAAAGGAATGAATCTGGGGGCAGTCGATCCACATATGGTTCTATCTCTCCTTTTTATGAATTAAACACTGGGTTAGCCAAGGCATTGCCTCTTGCAATGGAAAATGCCATGGAAAATGCAGGAAAGTCTCCCGAGACCAGACCTTGAAGCCACAGAAAGGTTCGGGTGGGATTGAGTTCAAGACTGTGTTCACACTGGAGAAATAAACCGGTTTAAGTGCCATGGCTCAATGCTGTGAAATTCTGGGAATTGTAGTTTGTTGTGGGGCCCAGAGCGGAGCAGAGCTCCGCTCTGGACCCCACAACAAACTACAATTCCCAGAATTTCACAGCATTGAGCCATGGCACTTAAACCGGTTTATTTCTCCAGTGTGAACACAGCCTAAGACCAAAATCCAATTAGAACCAAAGCCTCCATAGAAGTCACTTTTTAATTGCAAGGAAGAAGTCGGGGACAAGCCGGGGTCAGGAGTGTCCGCGTCTTATACTAGTAGCCTACACACTGTATACACATTTTACACATATTATATACTAGTAGCCTACATACTAAGGACTTCAACCCATAGGATTTCTCTCAATTGCTTTCGTTTGTACCTCAGGGATCGCAACTTCAGCCGATCCACTTTGGAGAGGAACCAACAGAAGGCAAGAAAACCATCAGCCAAGTGGCCAGAAGTCCACTCCTGGCTTTGAAGAGCCGGTAACTTTTTAATTTTAAATCGCAAAAAGGAGGGCACAGTGCCCTTTGAACAGTTGAATAGCTGGTATTGGACATTTTGCAAGGTTTAACGTGGTAAAAACAGCCAAAGAACCACACTTCCCCCCCATCCCTGCTGCGAAAATCCAAGGCGGCATCTGCACTACAGAAATAACGCAGTTTGACACCGTTATTAACTGCTGGGCTTTGTCGTTTGGGGAGATATGTTTGCCTTCCCTGTTGGAGAGCTCTGGGGCCGCGGCAAACTACGAAGCCCAAGATTTTTTCCATCCCACGGAGCCATGAAAGCTAAAAGGGATGTCAAACTGCTTTTGTTTCTGCGGCCTCGGACACAACCCAATGGATTCAACTGGAAAGAAAAGGGACTGAAATGTTAGGAAGCACTTTTTTTACTATCTGACGTTGGAATAGATTGCCTTAAGGATTTTCCATCTTTGGAAGTTTTTAAATACAGGTTGGAAGGACGTCGTGTTTAAGTTGTGTATTCCTGCATAGCAGGGGTTTCGAGCAGATGACCCTTCCAGCGCTAACATTTTACGATTCAGTTGTTGTTGTTGTTGTTGTTATGCTTTATATATATAGCGCTGTAAATTGACACAGCGCTGTACGTACAATCGATTAAAACAGATAAAATAAAGCTGCCCATGGCGCACCTTCTACAAAAATAACTAAATATAATACATATTAGTGCGTGTTAACATTCCATAAAATAAGGCAGACAACAAATTAAAATAACATCAGGTAACAGATGCCACAAAACACACACCGTTTGCAAGAAAATGATTTATTACAGCAATCTGTATGTACACAGGCCTAGTAAGAACAGCCAAGCCCAAATGCTAAGCTGGAACATTTACATTCAGAGCTGAATACTTCTGTATAATATCACAGATATACCCTCCTGTGCCCGACGTAGGAGAGAGTCATGTTCACCAAATGTTCCCTGAGAGCCGATCAATCAAATATAGATATATAAATATTGCTGGTTATGAGTCTCAGCACACAAAGAGAGAAAAAGAATTCAGAGGGAAGAAAGGGATATTCCCTGAAAAAATGCTGAGAAGCCGTAGACAAAATGCCTTCCTGGACTTTGACTGTTTTGCAGCTGGGACCAAAGCTTTTCTTTTTTCACCTTGTACCTTGTATTTTTAATTGTTGTAACCCACTCCGGTTGGTTGACAGAGGAGCGGGTTATAAATAAAATATTATTATTATTATTATTATTATTATTATTATAGTGCAAATCCAAGAATTCTCTTAAAAGCTGTGAATCTGGACTAGAGGCGAAGAGGACCATGCTGCAGAATTACAGCACTTCCACTTTAATTCCCATCGCTTCATTCTGAATCCTGGGGTTTGTAGTATTGGAGGCACTACTAGAATCGAAAGTCAACAGGATGCTTTCTTCCCCAAACTATAGAAATCTAGTGCATCAGGCAGAAAGGGATACTGCCTCCTTGAAGCCCAAAGGTTAGGGACTGTTATTAGATCAGGTACCACACCAGATGGGTGCGAACACAACCCTGTTGTTCAGCTTTCAACTCTCAAGAAAAACCTTCTTCTTCACCTCGAGTCCAAAGATGGTCCGAGCCTTGGTCCGTCGTTCTCAATCTTCGGTCTCCCCGATATTTTGGACTTCACCTTCCAGAAGGTCTAGCCAGCGTGGCCAATGGCAAGGCATCGTGGGAGCTCAAGTCCCGAACAAGCAGAAGGCCAAAAGCGGAGGACAGTTGACTTAGGTAGATGTTGAATGGCCAATGACACCATTCGGTTAACAGCTGAAAGGCCAAGTGGAAGACCAAAAGTAGAGAACCATTAACCTCAGTAGAAGTTTAATGACCAATAAAACCCTTCAGTTAACAGCTGAAAGGCCAAGTGGAAGACCCAAAACGGAGGACCATTGGCCTAGGTAGACATCTAATGGCCAACAAAAGCATTCAGTCAACAGCTGCAAGGCCAATGAAAGACACTCTAGGTTTTGCAAGAAATCAAGAGGAAGGAAAAGGTGCAGATTCAAGTAGATCCGACACATCAGCCCTTGGAGCATGGAGAGGTTATGTTGTTTTCTGGTTATTATGTTGTTCGTAAAGCCTGCGCAATATGCAGCATGCTGCAATAGGCTACATCCTGACCTCCCGAGTAACTAGAGGACTTCGCTACCGATGTGCATGTTTCGTAATACTGTACACTGAGCCTGTAAAAAAGCAAGTCAGAACGTACGCATTTGATTCAGCGTTGTTCTTGGTGCTTAAAGTGGGGATTTTCAGGTCTCACCTGAAATGCGGACACTTGTGACTTCAGGTGAGATATGCTCAAAGTCTTCCCTATAGCACATCACAACTTGAAAACCAGGTAAGCAGAAGCATGACTTGTTGGTCCATCACTGCCTCCACTTGTAACAAATGTGCAAATGGGATCTGAACCGCAACCAAAATGGTAGAGGTTGACATCAGGATGGCGCCTAATTCATTTGTCTCTCAACCAAAAGACGAGACAGAATTTGCTTCTAGTTTATCTAAAAGTCAAAGGACAACTTGGGCTGCATCCGCAATGCAGAAATAATCCCCGCTGACATCCCTTTAACTGCCAAGGCTCAATGTAATGGAAGTCTGGGAATTATAGTATCTTGTGGCCCCAGAACTGCCTGACAGAGAAGGCTGAATAGCTCTCGATACTGTAATTCCCAGAATTCCTTAGCATTGAGCCATGGAGTTAAAACGGTCCAAACTGGATTATTTCTGCAGTGCGGATGCAGCTTAGGTTGCCAACTGTTGATTACCTGAGAGAGTTCATGTGCCTTCAAGAGGTCCCCGGCAGAAACAAAGCGGGTCATTTTTTGTTTCTTGCTGCAACAAATAATTAACGGGAAAAGGATTGTGACAACGATAAAGGCACAAGAGTTCTACCGGGACAAGAGAGTGGCAATCCCCGTATTCATTACACCGGAGCATTTTCTGCGTAGCTCACGTCAACTTTCCTCACCCCTGCTCTCCAAGAAGGGTTTGCGCAGGGGCAATTCATCCAGTGATACTACACCAAAAAATGCCCCACAGCAATGGGTTGGAGAGGGGAAAGGGCCCAACCGGAACCACTGAGGTCCAAATAATGCTTTCAGATGCCATAAGAGCGGCTCCTGAATTACCTAGGAGTTAAGCGTTGGCCAACAGCAAGCCATCGGTGGACAAGAGCTCCTTGCGGCATAAGAGGTGAATTTCTGAGGGATGCAGGTCAAGCATTTTTGGGAGCATCCTTTGTAAATGACAACCCAGGACCCTAGACATCAGGTGCCTCTACGTTGCAGAAATAATGCCGTTTGACACCACTTTAAGTGCTGTAGTTCCATCCTATGGGATCCTGGGATGTTTAGTTTCACAAGGTCTTTACCCTTCTCTGCCCAAGAGGGCTGGTGCCTTGCAAGATGACAAATCCCAGGATGGAGTCAGGGCAGTTAAAGTGGTGTGAAACTGCATTATTTCTCCAGGGTCGATGAACCCAGCAACAGAGAGGATCCGGGGACACAACCACAGGATTGTGGTTGTCTGCAACACTGCAAACAATGCTAGGGGACACCTTTTGGATAACCATTTTACCCTTGCGATAACCGTCAAAATGGGCCAACAACTGGAGGCCTCAAAGGCCCAGCCTAAGCCTGCAGAGATGCCCGAGGTGGAGATGTAAAAAAGCCGAGCTTCCATGGTGGCAGAATGGCAACCTGGGCATCCAGGAGGGATGGACTCTGTGGTGTTGGCCCACATTATCTCTTGCTTCTGCCTTGAAATTGTCCTCCAGTAAAGTTGCTTAACTTGAATTGATGGTATATCTCTCTGGGGTCACAACTAGGGAGGTGCAATATACCTCGGATCCACCTTGGCCTAAGCAAAGAGACTCTGGGTCGTGCCTTGCTTGCAGCCAAGCCTTCTAGGATTTTGCGTTGGACTCTTGTTTTAGAAGCACGGTAAATATCCAGACCTCGGAAAGCTGCTGGAAAAAGAAGAGTTCAGTTGGTGGAAACAAGACCCAGACCTCGGAACCGTTGCAAGATAAACATCAAAATGGAAGGCACGCAAGAAGGAGACGGCCAAGGTTTCGGCTGGGCAAATGGTATTTCCCATCTGTTAAGAGCTAAAACATGGAAGAACGTGAATTCATTTCTCTTCTATCCAGCCTGGCTTTTTTAAAAAAAAGAGGGATGGGAAGGAAAAGGTTCCCATCCAGTGAAGATGGACCATGACAAAGGGTCTCCATGGGTTGGTTGGTTGGTTGTTGGATGGGTCCCTAGAAGCCACAGGGGAGAAACCAGAGTCACACCTGTTTATTTCCTCAAGTTCTTCTCAACCTTGTCTGGAAAAGAGAAAGAAAGAGAGAGTCAAATCCTACAGTGGCCAATTTGAATTGATATCTAGGAATGACTTAGCTAAGATATCTAGGAAACTTTGCCAAGAAAACCGCATGATAGGTTTGCCTGAGGATTGCCATAAGTCAGAAACAAGTTGAGGACACACAACAACAATAAACAGAAAGCCAGGCTGGTGTCCAGTTTCCTCATAAAAGGGTTTTCTTCTGTATAAGGAAGAGATGCCTTTTATGGCAGCTCAAGCAAAGAAACTTGCTCAACGTGAAATTACATCCCATCTCGCACCCAAGTGCCAACTTCTTGGGCTTGCAGAATTGCCATGTCCCAGAATCATCTGCTCCGTTTCGAAACATGATGGCATCTAACCAGAAGAGAATTTTTGCAGGCCAGAGAAAAAGAGAGCCTGATCTTGAGCTCGACTCACCTTTAGGGACAAATTTGAGAGAGCTGCTGAATATTCAGAAGCGCGACTGACCCTTTTGGGGGCCATCGTTGATGAATTCATGGCCCAAGCCATTGCCACACTTGCCGCACAAGACCTAGAAGGAAAGCACACAACGGTGAGAGAGCATCCTCTGAAATCTCTTGCACAATTGTTGCTTCTGCACTAGGACCTTTTAGCAACGCTGATCTATACAATCTGTAATATCTATCTATCTATATCTGAATTCTGTATCTATATCTGAATTCTGTATCTGAATTCGATATAGAAGCTAAAAATGGGAAGCTTCTAATTAAAGATGCAGAAGCTCTTGGGAGAATGGGATTTACTTCTGAATATCTATCTATCTATCATAGATAGATATTCAGAAGTAAATCCCATTCTCCCAAGAGCTTCTGCATCTTTAATTAGAAGCTTCCCATTTTTAGCTTCTGTATCTAATTCAGGAGCGGAGAGACTTTCACCTTCCAGGTGTTTTAGACAACATCTCCCATTTATCCTACCTAATGTGGTCAATGGCAAGGGATTGTGGAAGTAACAACCCCAAATATCTGGCAGCCCAAAAGTTCTTCATCCTGAGTCCAATTGCTTCCTATTTAATGTGCCACAGTTTTTTCCCAATGAATGCTCTTTTAACTGGTTGTCTCCTTTCCCCTTCAATGAAGCCATGACTTCAGTTACGGATTTCTTCTCATTCTTTGGCTTTTGATGCGAAATCCCAGTGAGGTGGAAGCTTCTAATTAAAAGCGCAATAGCTCCAGATAAGTCTATCCCAGACCAACCCAGTATTAGAGAGAGGCTAATACAAATAGAGTCTTGAAAAGAGGGGAGAGGAAAGTATTCGGATGCAAAAGGCTGGCGACAAGATTGAATTCCCTACAAAAAATGTGTGAAATCAGAATGGCGGTTATTTGTGAAACAATTCTAAACAGAGAAGTGCTCGGCCTCAAACCAGCTGGAAATTAAACCCGGGAAGTCTTTCCCCACCAAATATTGAGGTTTAGCGGTTCGCTTGTCTCCTTCGCTAGAGCAACGGATTTTTTTAAAAATGAACATTGGAGCCAATTCACTCCAAAAAGGCCCCCTCTGCACTTACTTTGAAAGCATTGGGGCGCTCTAAGTACTTGGAAATGCTGTCTTCGTGGATGGTTTCGGTAAAAGCTGGCCAGGGAGAGGAGTGGGCATATTTGGATTTGCTGGAGAACAGCTCAAAGCCACATTTGGAGCAAACGTATATTCCTGGAAGGGAAAAGTAGAGGAAAAAGAGAACGGTGTAAGGTCATGGGCAACTTCAATATATATATAGATAGATACACAGTTCAACTGGCCATTCATGACTCTGGATATTTACAGACTGACCAGATGGACAGCAAACATGCTGCTGCTGCTGATAATATTGTACTTCTTTTTCTCCCGTCTTTAAAAAACATACCCCAAACATCAGTTTGCGGTTGTTGTTGTCGTGTGCCTCCAAGTCGTCTCTGACTTATGGCAACCCTAAGGCGACCCTATCTGGGGGGTTTTCTTGGCAAGATTTGTTCTCAAAGGCCCCCAAAGAGTCACTTTTCTAAAGTTGGGCTGCCAACTTTCTCCCGACTGCTGATGTAGAGGGAAAAGAGAATAAAAGAGAAAATAAAAGTGAACAGCCTGGATTGTGAAATCTGTTTTTTTTTTCCCTCCCTTTGCAGATTTTGGACTGTGCTTTTCTATTAGAGGAAGGTGGCCATTATTTCTAAATCATGGAGGGCCTAGGAAGATTCCCAGAAAGCCCCACTCATAAAGGGAGCGGATGGACTTTTATTTCTCTCCTCTGGAAATTTCAGGACTCAAGAATCTCCTACCGATACAGGTATTAATCTTATATAGGCCCTTCTATCCCATCTGAAAGTGTCTAAACACCTTCAAGGCACCAGATCCCCTCTGATAATGGGAGATAAGCAGGCCTAGCCCTGGATAGTCCATGGATGGGAGACCGCCAACAAAGAGCACACAACACTTCAGAAGAAGAGAACTGGCAAAACCACATATTAGGTTTCCTGGCTTAAGAAGACCCTGTGAAAATTAATGGTTTGACATAAGCTGACAAGCATCTCGAAGGCACATACACACACCCCATAGGAGAGCCTACAGCCCCTATCAATCCAGATATTGATCTTCTATAGGCTCCTGTATCCCTTGCCTAAGGAAATCATAGGAAATTCACGGGGTTGCCATAAATCAGCAGGTGACTTGAAGGCACAGATACATAGGATAGGATAGCGTACAGATCCTATCAATCTAGATCCTTTATGCCCTACTAATACAGATATTGATCCTATATATCCTACCCATCCAGACAGTGATTCTATTTAGCCTCCTCTATCCCGTCTAAGTATTCCTTGCCTAACAAAAATCTAGGAAATTAACGGGGTCTCCGTAAATTCACAGGCGACTTGATGGCACAGGTAACTGCTCCCCATAGGATAGCCTACAGATCCTACCAATCCAGCTATCGATCCTCTATATCCTACCCATCCAGATATTGATGCTATTTCGCCTCCCCTTTCCCATCTGAGTTTTCCTTGTCTAGCAAAACCCTAGGAAATTAGCCCCTCCAGATATTGATCCTATATACCCTACGAATACAGATATTGATCATGTATAGGATCTTCCATCAATCAGGCGCCTTGAAGGCACAGGTGACCGCTCCCTATAGGACAGCCTACAGATCCTACCAATCCAGATATTGAACCTCTATATCTTACCAATCCAGACATTGATCCTATGTATCCTACCAATCCAGATCCTGGTTTTAAATAGGCCATACAGGCACAGATACATCCCCCCCATAGGACTGCTTACAGATCCTGCCCCTCCAGATATTGATCCTCTATACCCTACCAATACAGATATTGATCCTATATACAGCCCATAGATGGGGGGGAGCAGGCACCCTGCAGCTGCCTCCCCCAACATCCTCAGCCAAGTGGATCTGCTGCCAGGGGATCTACTAGATCCCTGGCGCCCCCAGCCCTGGGGTGGGCTCGATCTCCTCTTACCGGGCTCGAAGTGGTTCTGGTAAACCTCTCCTCCGGAAAAGAGGCAGAAGGCCATGGCAGCAGGGGCTGGAGCTGGACTGGTCAGTGGCCCAACTCTGGCCACTCCTGTCCTGCTGTTGCTGCTGCTGCTGCTGCTTCCCTTATACAACTGCTGACCCTTTGCTGGTCTCCGCCTCCGCCGCCGCCTCCGCGTTGCAGTTCCAGCGAGGACGCCGCCAGGAGGCGCTGCCGGACAACCTGGGAAGCCCCGCGCAGCGTCAAAAGGGAAAGTCTGGGTTTCAGTCCAAACTGTCAAGGAGCTGTCCAGCATTGGCTCAGGATGACCAGGAGGCCTCCTTTTCCAGGACTACTGCTTCATCATCATCATCATCATCATCATCATCATCATCATCATCATCCTTTATTTCTATAGCGCTGTAGGTTTACACAGTCCATTCCTTTTATTTTTTAAATAATAATAATAATTATTATTATTATTATTTAAAAAAATAAAAGGAATGGAATAATAATAATAATTAGTAGTAGTAGTAGTATAATCCAATGGCAATCCAAACGCAATCATGGGGTTTCATGTTATTGCGAATTAAAGTATCTCATGCAATTTCAGGCAAAAGGGAAGTCATTCCAAACGCAATCGTGGGTTTTACGTTATTGCGAATTAAAGCATCTCACGCAATTTCGGGTAAGGGGGGGATCAATTTCGGGAAGTCATTCTGAACACATTCCAAACGCATTCCAAATTATTATTATTATTATTAGCTTTATTTATAAAGCGCCATAAATGTACATGGCGCTGTACAAAAACCGATAAAGATCAAGAATATATAAAAAGCCTGCCTATGGCGTACAATCTAGAGGTTAAAATAAACAAGTGAACAACATCATCAGAAAACAAAACAGCAGATATCAAATATTGCATCAAAAATACCCGGACAAAATCTCAAACTCCCTGGGACCGCTTCCCTAAACAATATGGTCTTTAACTCGGGTTTTAAAACTGGTTAGAGACGTGTTGAGCCGTGCTTGTAAGGGGAAGGAGGTTTTATTAATTTCTTTATTAATTTCAAAACAATAAATTGTTTTTTTTTAAAGACACACCCATGTAGACACACATTAAACACAATAGAAATTATTCAGTACATATAGGTACCCATACAATTGTAAAGTGCTTAATTCTTAATTGGGTGGATATGATATGTTTAATTTTTAATGCAGTAAGCCGCCCCAATTGCCTGAGTGCGGATTGGGTGGTTTATCAATAATTTTTTTAAATTATTTTTATTATTACAAAAATAGAAAAATATCTTGCATAAAAAACATGACTTCACATCTTCTTCCTCATTCAAACTATTCAAATCCTTGCGTCTTCTTTCTTCCCCGTCTCTCCTTCCTTCCCCTGCCTCCTGATACCTCCTTGCATTTCGCCTAACACCGTCTTCCCCATCCCATCTAAAAACCTTCTATCTATTTTCTCATTCGCTATCTTTCTGTCTTTCTGCCGTCTTCCGGTTCCTTCCAACATCATCCCATTCCACCTCTTCCTCCAGCCTCCATCAATTCAGACCTTATCAGACGGGAAGGAATTTCTCTCTATTGCGAAGGGAGCCGATTCGAATTCACGTGAATTCACTAGTTTAGAGAATTCACATAAATTCGCATTGTGTTTGGAATGCGTTCAGAATGACTTCCCATTACCCGAAAATGACCCCTCATTGCCCGAAACTGCATGAGATGCTTTAATTCGCAATAACATGTAACCCCATGATTGCGTTCGGATTGCCATTGGATTATACTTCCAATTTCCGAAATCTGATAAGGTCCAATGACTCCAAAATGGAGCTAATAACGACAACAGCTATAACAATAATATGGAGGGAAAGAACAAGGAAAAATAATGATCAATTTTTAAAAAAATTCTCCTTGGAAACCTCAGTCTTGGTCCTGAGCCTGAGGTTGCATCTTTTGTTTTGCAGGGTGCATTGTGTGCATCTGCTGTGTGTGTGTTGCATGCATTCTCTTTTTGCGACATCTGAGGTTAAAGGGAGGGACAGATATTGTGCGTCCCCAGCTGTCCTGAACTGACCCCCATCAAGATAATGGAGGGAGAGGGATTTGGGGGGAGGGAGAAGAAAAAGCCCCCTACAGTGAGGATTGGCTGGCTCTGTGGTATGGCATCCAATGCTTGCTTTGCAAAGCGATGGGGCTTTAAGCGTAGCAAGGAAAGAGGGGGGCCTTCTTAGAAACTGGGGAGGGGGGGGACAGATGCTATTTTTAGCCTCCTGGATGCATGCACCCCCAGCATAGGGAGCTCTTAATATACCAGGCCCTTTTGCAAGATGAGTCTGTTGTTGGTTCCCATCCCTGCAAGACTGCTTTGTGCATGTGCATCTCTTTCTCCATCTCTTCCTTTCCTAGAGCTTGCCGGCAGCTAGGCAAGACAAGTGGGATTTGTCCCTATAGAAAGATCCCTGCCATTGGACCGCAGCTGCAGCATCAGGACCAGAATGAGCTAAAAAAGAAGGATGCAGGGAAGCATCGCACCATCATCGCTCCTGCATCCCTTGGCTGGCAGTCCTCCTTGTGCCCGGCCCGGGCTCGATTTCTTGGCCTTTCCAAGCCTTCTCCTGCCAGGGCGGGCATGGCCGTGTCAGCGGCTGTCTCCCAGCTTAAATCAGATCAGGAGGTGATGCAAGCAGAGGATGCTCCTGCTCAGACCGGTAGATAATCCGCCTCCGGTCAGCAGCTGCTGGGCCATGAGAAAGGGATCGCCGGGACTGAGCCCCATCCTGGACCCGAAGGAGGAGAAGTCCAGATCTGGCCCCTGAAGGAAGGAGATTTCGCACCTCCGGCCGTGCCACAATTGGTAAGCGTGGTGATGAAAATGGTGGCAATGTTATGTGTGGGTCTCCCCATATGGTCCTAAGTTTTAACTTAACGGGAAGATGGGGGGCTAGGCTGTGCCTTTGGGGGAACTTGTGAAAAAGAGATGCAAAAGAGAGTAACTTTTTGGTTGGACTCTGCTGCAGAGGGAAAAATGGAACATGTACAGACAGAGATTTGGAGTTCGGAGGCAGAGACTGATAGATACAGATACAGAGGAGAGACAGGCAACCAAATGGACTGACAGACAGACATTGGTGTTGTCTGGTTTCTCTTCACTTTATTAAGATTTTCATTAAGACAGATAGTTAAACCATTTGGTGGTCGAAAGGCATAGAATATATTCATTCCGTGGAATGCCTGGTGCAGAATAGGTACCAGAAAAGGTATCTCTGTCTTGTGGGTTTTGGATGTTATTGTACTTTGCTACGTGGCCAACGCAGATATGTTTTATGGTGCAGAATAGGAAAAGAGGGAGGATTTTGATTTCTCATTGCTGTGGTCTTTTCCCCCAGCGTAGATGGAAAGGAGCCTGAGCCGAAAGAGACCTTCCAATCCAGGCCCTCGGCTTCCGACTCCGTAGCAGGAGAGCTTTTCGTCTGGACTCGTGTCTGCGGTCTTTACTCTTTGCAAGGTTGTCTGCTTTGTTTGTGTGTGCATGTGTGTGTGTGTGTGTTAGTGTCGCATGCAGCGTTCAGTGCATCACTTCCATCCAGGACACGGAAAGCAAGGGAGGAGAGGTGTGCCGCTGGCAAGCTCTCTTGCTTTCTCTCAACTGGTTGAGAGTGTCCGAGCTCAACACACGGTTTTGGGAAGGCCATCTAGAAAAGCCTGTCTCTGACCCAAGGCCATCTCTCTTTAAGAGCCAGGAGGCGAAGGAGGCTGTTTTCAGATGAGGAGCCACCTAGAAAGAAGGGACCACCGGGCTTCCTTTCTGCCAAAATATTCCTAGGTAAGTCTGGAGCAAAGCTATTGTGCTTGTATTGGTGGTGCAGTGGTTTGAGCATTGGGCCATGACTCTGGAGGCCAGGGTTCAAATCCCTGCTTAGCCCTGAAAACCCAGCCGGGTGACCTTGGGTGAGTCACACCCTCTCAGCCTCAGAGGAAGGCCACAGCAAACCTTCTCTGAACAAGTCTCGCCCACAATAGGTTTGCCTTAAGCTGGGAACGGCACTCAACAAACTTGTGTGCCCTCAAGTTTTCTGACTTAGGGCAATCCTAAGGCAACCCTATCAAGGGGTTTTCTTGGGCAGATTTATTCAAAGGAGGTTTGCTTTTGCCATCGTCTGAGGCTGAGAGTATGTGACTTGCCCAAGGTCACCCAGTGGGTTTCAGGGCCGAGCTGGGAATCGAACCCTGGTCTCTAGTCGGAGTCCAACGCTCAAACCACTGCACCGACTGTATCATCTTTATCTTCAGTTTCACAGGTTCATTCGATGTTTCCAACTTGAAATCAGGACCATTGGGGATTTAGAGATAATGATGATGAGCCTTATTTATATCTTGCCTTTCCCCCCAAAACCGGGACTCGAGACAATATACTACATTAAAGACTGTAGAATCTGCCATAGAATTCCATATTTCAGGTTATTCTTCCAAAAAGAAAAAGACTGCCTGCATCTTACAAACACCCACAACGTAGCAACCATTAATTAATGCAAGCTGTTTTATCCTTTGCTGCGCATCAGAGGTTTTGAACAGAAATGCCAGCCTGGCTCGGGGTATTTTGCCCATGTTAAATTAGGCTACAGTCTTCGCTGCCAGACATACAGCATATCTTGCTCAAAACTCAGCACAAGGGATACAAATACTGCATAATAACTAGACAGGTTGTTGAATGTATTTTCTTGCTGCTTGCAGTAGGATAATGCCATCTGAACCTGAACACCTGGGCCTTTGAGAAATCCCATTTACAGGGTGTCGCTTATCTATGGCATCGGTTAAACTGGACAAACGGCATTTGTTTTGATGAGTGACACACATCTGGGATTAGGGAGGATATTTTTGCTCACCCTCATCCCTTCTTACCACAGATTCGTCCCTCCTTCTGTCATTTCTCTCTCCTCCCTCTTTGCAAAACATGAAAATATGGCAAACTCCTTGGGGCAGGGATCTACCCCAACCCTTTAAAACAACAGATAGACCGATGAAGGGGTGTCCATAACAAAAACATGGATTTGGAGATCAGTGGCTTCTAGTAGCTCCAGGTCAGTGGGGCAGTGAATCCACTCCAGGTTTGCATCAAGGAGCACTCCAAAAACCTATATCACTCAAATAGGTTCAGCACTATGGACAGTACAGTGGTCCCCCGGTTTACGAAATTAATTCGTTCCAGCACCCCTTTCGTAAACCGAAAAAGTTCGCAAACCAGGGGACCACTGTAAGTATAGGAATAAACTTTGCACCATTTGAATTTCCCGCCGCTTTTTTTTTCGTAACCCGGGGTTTTTTCTGTAAACTGGGGCCGTTTTTCCGGCCCCGGCTCTTTCGGATCCCGGGGTTTTCGTACCCTGGGAGATTCGTAACCCGGGGGACCGCTGTATTTTAAAACCTAGTGAAAGCCTGGCATGGATTCACTGCACTACTGGCATGACAGTCCACCCTATTAAAGTGAATCCGAGCCAATATTTCTGGGCACTCTCCCTTTGGCTTATAATGTAATAAGCGAAGTGGCTGGAGTCAAATTGCTGCACTGAAACTGCAAAACCAGAATTTAAATTTCTACAACCCTTCCAGCTACGAATGAGCATGAAATCCTGCATGCGGCCTACCATGCTGATAATATCATCCAGGTAGTCTTTTTTGCTATGCAAATATAATTGCCAATATAATCTGAGATACAATTCCTGTTTGTTGGCTGGCCTTCTAAAGTATCGATGCAACATCAAAATAAAACCCGAATCCTATCAATTATTCTCAGGGCTAGTGTTTGTTTTAATGTAGTATATTAGTTTTAATCTGTATGTTGTCTTGAGTCCTGGTTGACCTCATGCATAAGTCAAGGACAGGTTTTGGGGCCAAAATTATGGATTTTGGTATGACCCGTGGGTAAGTCGAGGGTAATGTAACAAAGGATCTATGAAGAAAAAGAAAATAATCCCAAAGAATTTACAAAATTCCAGCAAGAATAACTATTTGTGCTCACACTAAATGCTGGATGGATGAGAGAGTAGAAGGCATCAGTGCTTCCAGGACAGATTACACTCTTCTCTTTCACCTAGAGATGGTTCCAGATAGATAGATAGATAGATAGATAGATAGATAGACAGACAGGCAGATATTAGCTGTACCCGGTCACGCATTGTTGTGGCTCAGTCTGGTTAAATGGAAAAGAAAGAAAAGAGAAAACACACATTTCAACAATATTTATTTTCACAATGCTTGTGGGTATACAATATTTTTTGTTGTTCCATTGTCTGTGTAGATATATTGTTCTCCAATGATACCCGACGGGCAAGTGTTTCCCAATAATTCCCTATGGGCATGCGTGTATTCGAATGCAACTTGGTGCCAAAATTTCAAAGCAATTGGCAAAGAACTTTGAGATTTAAGATTCTGAAGGAACGAACACTTACATTTTTATTTATATCGATGAGTTAAAGTTCAGTACTTCCATCAACCCATGGATCCGTCGACTCAGATTTCTTGGGTCAATTTTTAAACTAAAAGTTCTAGACTTACACCTGAGTCTATACAGTAGTCTCAGAGGTGTTACCGAGATCTCTCTAGGGCTGTGGGGCATAGAAAAGGTTGGGAGCCACTGATCTCTTTCCAAACTCCTGGTGTGCAGGAATCCATTGCAAAAGCAGCCCAGAGAGGCCTCCATCCATGAGTGCCATTGAACTTACATAGCAGCTCAGAGAAGGCAGGCCGAGCTCTCAGTCCTGTGCAACGGAAGCCCCCATGCCCTCTGGATGCTGCCAATCCCAATTAGGTCAGCCATTCATCCCAGGGAGATTTCTAGAGCATGGAGCAGAATGTATTATCTGTGGCAGGTGAGGCACCTTGTGCATGTTTATTAAGCCAGGGCCTCTCTGCCCCTTCTTCCTCCGCAGTGTGCAATCCAGTGGATGAGAGAAAAATTGCAAGAGACCATTGGTAATGTGAGGACTGACAGCATGCAAGGGTCATAGAATCATAGAATCATAGAAGAGTTGGAAGAGACCACAAGGGCCATCCAGCCCAACCCCATTCTGCCATGCAGGAACTCCCAAAGGTTGTTCATTTAAAAGCTCAACATTTTCTTCATCTTCTCCTGGATCCTCACTCTCCTCAAAGTTCCCCAAACCCGGCATCACCTGCAATGCAATTTTTCCTTTGGCCCAGCAAGTATTTAGCACTCGGAGGGTCCCCTTGTTAGCTTTGCAGGGGATTTCGGCGCTAAAAATTCTTAGCAGCCGTCTCCGTCCAGCTGCCTGGTCTCCAATTCGAATCTGCTCAGGAGTTTACTTTCTAAAAAGGAGAGCCGTTTGGGACCTAAAGGCGATGATCCAGTTAGCGCAGCCTTAGCAGCGGAACTCCTTTAAGAGGTAGAAGACTTCTGTTTATCGCAGCACAAACTTGCCTCCCTCCCAGTCTTTCTGCAAGTAGCAGGTCAGCTTGCTTTTCTTTTGCAAGTTTTAGCTTTGGATATTATTTATATCCCTCAAAAGCCAACTGGAGTTGATTTCTATGGTGCGGCGCCACGTAGGTACTACTTCTCATGCGGAAAATGTCAACCCTTATTTTCTCACCTTCCTGGTCATATCCATCCTGTATTGTTATGTCTTCTGTACTGTATCCATTTAATTGCTTTTTTTTTGTGAATGGTCATCAGAAGGTAAACTTTTGCAATGTTTCTTTTGCAAATTGAACTGCAAATTGAACTGCTCAGACATGGATTTTGGAAAGAATGAGATACATGGAGGGGAAATGCCATAAATGTTATACATTATGGCACCAATGCTTTCCATCATGCAGGAGTTTCTATGCTCCAATTCCTCAGGTGAAAGCAGGCCACACCAACTCTTAACATACATCCCCATGCGTAGGGCATTTGCTGTCCTTGAGATTCCTAGTTTTAGCTTTGCAAAGCTGCACTTCCCGCTAAGGAGGGTGGTGTGAACACGAAGCGTTAGCAATGATGCTGGCACACCTTTTATTTTTAGCATTGGCCGGAGATGAACATTTCGGCTGTCAAAGGTGAGACCAGATGAGCTCGTCATAGACACCTTCTGCAGAAGCTGAGAATCAGCCGTTCTTTCCAAAAGGAACCTGAGTAGACCAAGTCTATAAACTTATAACTTCTTTCGCACTGTTAATCTCAAAGGTATTGCAAGACCCCTTTGCATATCAGTACCTATTGTATAGCAAGTCAAATACTTTGTCCACTTGGCCCAGTATCGGCTGCATCCAATTAAAGCCTCAAGCACAGAGGTCTGCCCCGTCCAGGGATGGTGGGAATCGAATCTGTGACCCATCACCGTTGTGCAAATGCTGGACCGCTGACTTTTCCCAAAGGTCCAGTCTGTGGGGAGCAATGCCACTAGGTGATCCTACTCAAGGTTATCCCCTTTGACTTTTTAACCCAGCAAGTTCCCAGAATAAACTGTAATGGAAAATCATCCTGGCTTGGCTGACCTCAAATATTCCAGCAATCCCAATTTACAAGGGACCATCTTGATTTTCTGGTTTCATAAACTCCTATATATAAGTATAGAGCTGGAAGAGACCCCAAGGGCCATCCGATCCAACCCCATTTTGAATGAATGAATGCAGGAAGGCACCATGAAAACACTCCAGACAGAGAGTCATTCCAGCCTCTCTTTATATGTGTATTTATTGTTTTGTTTTGTTTTAATTTACTGGATTTACTCCCAAAATGGGATTCAAAGCATTGGATTATAACTCTGGAGACCAGGGTTCAAATCCCAGCTCGGCCATGGAAACCCCCTGGGTGATCTTGGGCAAGTTACACCCTCTCAGCCTCAGATGATGGCAACAACAAACCTCCTCTAAAGAAATTTGCCAAGAAGACACTGTAATAGGTTTAGGGTTGCCATAAGTCAGAAATGACTTGGAGGCACACAACAACAACAACAACAACACCTTGAAAACCTCCAAAGGAGGAGGTTGTTCCACTGTCAAACAGCTCTTATTGCATCCCAGGATTGCACAGCATGAAGCCATGGCAGTTAAAGTAGTGTCAAACTGCATTAATTCTGCAGTGTAGCTGTCTCCCTGGTCTGCCTTTGCTGAAACAGAAAATGCCAGTAGTGGGTTGGCTTCCTTTCCTTACCACCTTCCAAAAATCACTTATCCTGCTGACAAATGTATTTGAGCTTCACCATTTCCAAGCACAAATAGATCCACTGTGAGATTTTATTTATTTATTTGTAATCCATTAGGCCTGCAATAAAGACGTTGCAATGGAAGAGTGCTTTAGTTCATGGTTTTAGACGTTCTTGGACAGTTGCCTTGTTGTGGTCTTCTGCAGGAATCTGGGAGAGAGAAAGCCCTAGGCTATAGCAATAAGCCCCAAATCTCAGTCTATATGGGGCAGGATGGATTTTGGGGTCCTGACCTTATCGACCTTTGTAGGAAGGTTTGATCAGATCAATTCTGAGTGCTTTTGCAAAACAGCGTAAAAAAGCGGATAACCATGGCCGCATCTGCAGTTTATGGAGTCCATCCATCTTGAATGGGGTCTCCCTCTTTTCTTGCTATCTTCTGCCTTGCCAAGCATTGATGTCTTTTCAAAGGAGCTTTGTCTTCTCACCATCTGCCCAGAGTAGTGTTGATGTTGCGTGCCTTCAAGCCATTTTCCGACTTATGGCAACCCTAAGGCAAGCCTATCAGAGGGTCTTCTTGGCAAGATTGGTTCAGAGGGGTTTGCCTTTGCCTTCCTCTGAGGCTGAGAGAATGTGACTTTAGCGCTTAAAGTCAGCCAGTGGGTTCTTGTGGCCGGGCAAAGGATTCGAACCCTGGTCTCCCTAGTCTTAGGCTCAAACCACGAAACCAATGTTTCTGGGAGTGGATGGGAATCCTGCCCACTCAATGTTTTAACTTTCCTATGCAGAAGTGCCCTTAACCAAGAAGCGACGAGAAAATGTTTTCGTTGGCCAAACCAACCACAAAAGCAATTAGCCTTCAGGAGATAATTAGACGCGGGATTTCCAGAGCTTTTCTGCTGTCATTCATAAGTCGCTCCAAAGCAAAGGAGGTTTCCCATGGCTGCAACTCATCCACCTGATTAAATCCCCAAGAATTATGGCTTAGGCCCAGACTTTCCGAAAGCCCCTGTCTTCCCATATAAGCCTGAATCTTAAAAACTTCAGGGGAAGGGTTTTTTCTCCATCGTATCACAATGAGAGGCTGCAAATGAGAACATAGAAGGGCCTTCTTGGTGGCTGCTCCCAGTCGATGGAAATCTCTCCCAAGGGAGGCTCGCTTGGCCTCCTCCCTGCTCTCTTTTCATTTGCAAGAAAAAAACCTCCTTACTTAAGCAACTCTGGCTTTTAACTCTTTGGAACTGTAGGATATTTTTTTTTAAGTGATGTGTTCTGTAGATTTCCGTATGGAGTTTATCATACAACGGAATTTGGGGGTATAATGCAATAGCAATCCGAACACAATCATGGGGTTTCATGTAATTGCGAACAAGTGTATCTCATGCAATTTTGGGCAATGGGAAGTCATTCCCAACGCAATCGTGGGGTTTTATGTAATTGCATATTAGAGTATCTCACGCAATTTCGTGCAATAGGGGGTCATTTTCGGGCAATGGGAAGTCATTCTGAATGCATTCCGAATGCAATCAGATTTCACGTAAATTTGCTAAACTAGCGAATTCACATAATTGCGAATTGGCTCCATTTGCAATTGTGAGAAATTCCTCCCATGTGATAAACTCCTATGTTTTGAATGTAATATCTGAATTGCATTACTTGTTTAATGGCAGAAACATACTGAGGGTGCATCTCTCTGTGCTGTGCGCCTTCAAGTCCTTTCCAACTGTAGCAACCTTCAGGCAAACCTATTATAGGATTTATTTATTTTTTTGCAACAGTTGTCCAGAGGAGGTTTGGCATTGCCTTCCCCTGAGGCTGAGAGCATGTGACTTGCTTGAGGTCACCCAGTGGGTTTCATGGCCAAGCCAGGATTCGAACCCTGGTCTCTGGAGTCATAGACATTGTGGGGTAGTCCAACACTCAAACCACTCCTCCACAATGGCTCCCAAGAAGGCATCTACACTGCCATTTGACCCCGCTTTAGCTTCCATGGCTCCATCCTCCAGAATAGTGGGATTCGTAGTTATGTGAGGCACCAGCGTTCTTTGAGAGAGAGAAGGCTAAAGACCTTGCAAAACTGCAAATCCCAGGATTCCATAGGCTGGTAGGACAGCATTTAGAGTGGTGTCAAACTGCATTACAGATGCACCCGGAGATGCCTACAGACCGGCTGCATTTAACAACTTACAGCACGAGTTGCTGGATGACTCTGGCGTCCTCCATGAAATGATTCAGGGTCCCATATTGCCATAACACCAGGGAGCGGTGTCCCATTTCCCAAGCAAGAATGTCATTTTATTTTAGTTTTAATTTTTTGCAAAGTGCCTTGCAACGTCTTTCAGGATGCAAAGAGCTTTCTAAATCTGGACCCTCCTTTTTTTTTTTTCTTTTTTTTTTTACTGTTGGATCGATCGGGCTTTCAGTAAGCGAATAACCTCTTGGGAGATGAGGGATACCTTTGGAGTACTTAGAAACTGCATGATGCCGGATGGCCGCAGTTGATGGCAGAGAGAAATGCTGGAGGCTATGGAGTTTATCACATGGGAGGAATTTCTCTCAATTGCGAATGGAGCCAATTCGCAATTACATGAATTTGCTAGTTTAGCGAATTTACGTGAAATCTGATTGCGTTCGGAATGCGTTCAGAATGACTTCCCATTTTCCGAAAATGACCCTCCATTGCCTGAAATTGCATGAGATGCTTTAATACGCAATTTCGTGAAACCCCATGATTGCGTTCGGGATGACTTCCCATTGCCCGAAATTGTGTGAGATACACTCATACGCAATTACGTGAAACCCCATGATTGCGTTCGGATTGCCATTGTATTATACCCCCAAATTCTGTCGTATGATAAACTCCTCAGTCATATTCTTTGTTTAATCTGGAGGCAAAGGAGGAGTAGGTCACAACGGAGCCACAATGTAGGCAAGACAGATCTCTCCCACAACCGGCAAAGCTGCTCCAGCCCAGTTCCCAGCTTGTTAGTTATGAAACAGTGTGAAGTCTTCCTTTTCCACGCTGGAAATTTGTCATATCTGTGTTAATTATTCTTATTGCCAGGGGGACAATGTGCCTCATGCTGCATTCTTCTTGCCAAGGAGAAGAACGGCGCTAATAAAGCTTATTTAAATAGGTTTCCAAGAGGAGACAGAAGGAAGCCATGCACCGACGGGACCCACTCCCATCTGCTCTCACTTTATGGATCCTTGGGTTTAGTTGATGAAGAAGAACCTGATAGGATGAAAATCAACTCAACGGTGCTGGAGAACAGTGTTGCAAATACCACGGATAGGGAGCATGGTTTGGACATTGGACCACGACTCTCGAAGCCAGGGTTCGATTTCCAATTTGACCATGGAACCCACTGGGTGACCTTGGGCAAGTCACATTCTCTCAGCCTCAGGGGAAGGCAATGCAAACACCACCCCCCGAAGAAACTTGCCAAGAAAACCCCAGGATAGGGTCGCCGTAAGTCAGAAATGACTTGAAGGCCCTGCAACACGTACAAACACAGCGAGTCAAGCCCAAACTAGAAGCAAAGAAGACTAAACTGAAGTTGTCGTACTTTGGCCGTATCACAAGAAGACAGGACTCACAATAATCTTTGGCAAAGCAGAGGGCAATAGGAAATTAGAAAGACTGTGAGAAGGAAGCCAGAAAATAAGATTGTGCGAGGCGCATGGGGATTGTGGTTGCCTTTCAAGCCAACATTGAGTCAAACACCGGTTTGTTTGTACACTTGGCACTTATTGTGGGTTGCAGAGATACACCTACAAGGGGAAAGGATGAGGGCATTCGCTCTCCAGATAAGAAGTCTACCCACCCAAAAAGATAAACATTTCCTTCATTGCTCAGCTTTCTAGCATTGCAGAGAGTGAGGCTGCTGCCTGGTTGCAGAATTAATCCAGTTTGACCCTGCTTTAACTGTCATGGCTCCTTCCTCTGGGATTTGTAGTTTGCTGTGGCACCAGAGTTCTCTGGCAGAGAAGCCTCAATGTCTCACAAAACTAGGTGGATTTCATCGTATGGAACAAGGGCAGTTAAAGCGATGCCAACTGCATTAATTCTGCAGCATGGAAGCCACATGGGACCACTGGATTCCTATTCTTTGAGCCCTGGGAGATCATTTTTTTACAATTAATTTTATTAGTAAAATATACAAGAAACATACTAACAACATACATACTACACAATATACAAAACACGACATTCAATACAGAGTACTGTCATACACAACATACATTATAAAGACATAAACAAAGATAATCCCTTTAGCGAGACACTTCCAAGATAACTTAGAATATCTTATTAACAAATTACAACAATGTTCTAGTTAATATATCACTAGCACTAAACCTTGGATATTACACACATATAAATATGGCTATAAATGAAAGTATGAATTACAATAATGGTCTGTGCAGATCCAGTCTTCTTTGACTTTATCAATTGCAATATCTCTAATGGTGGCAGTCAGGATATTGAGTCTTCTAACTTCCTTTCATTTATTAATCCATTCTTCCTTACTGGGGATTGATTCACATTTCCAATATTGGGCATAAAGGGTTCTTGCCAGAGTCACCATATATAAGGGAATTTTTTTTAGTTATATTAACCTTTAGTATATCAGACATTGTTAAACATATAAAACCCCAATATTCCTTTGCCTTCTCTGGGAGATCATTTGAAGCGACATTTAAAAATAAGATTCCAGCAAACATTGGCCATCCACTTCCAAGTGTATCAGTGTAGCCAGACAGGCTAGAAAGATGCTTTGAAGAAAGAAATAAAAGGTAGTTGAATAAAAGTAAATACAAGGACTCTAATGGAGCTGAATTCAGGATATTTTCCCCCCTACACAGTCATGTAGAACTGTAACACAACTACACCACTGCAACCCGGGTAGTACTGCTACAACATGTCAAAATAATCAGATTCTACAATGTAATAGTACACAGACACAGACACAAGCATACAAATATATACGGTGTGTGTGTGTGTGACCCCATAGAAATCTCTGTAGAGACTTTCTCTTCCAGTAGTGCAGTGTATTTTTAATTCATTGTGTTTTTCTTAAACCACCTCGAGGGATTTTAAAATTAATGTGGTAACGCATGAGTCACTCTTTGGCTTGAAGCGAAAGCTTACTTTAAAAACGCACACATCCACAAAGCAAATTTGAAAGAAAGGAACCCAGCAAATCAAAATACTGAGAAATCAGCAAGCCAGGTTATAAAAGAACTGGATTTGTTTCGGTCCCAAATGCTGGGGGTGTATCACGGACGATGCTATGAAAATTCATGGTTGCAAGGCAATAAAGAGTTTTATTTTGATATCTGGCGTCATTTTATTTAGAAGGAGCAAGCTAAATAGTAAGGAAGTGTAAATGGAGGAATTAACTGATAGTTTAAGAACGAAGGACAATTACAACAACTATTAGTAGCAGTATTGTTTTACTGTTATTGTCTACTGCTGTGATATATTGGTTATGGTGGGTGGGTGGGTTTATGGGGTATTGTATTTTACTGTATTTTAATGTTTTTAATTTTGTTGTAAGCCACCTCAATCCCATTGGAGAGGCAGGTTATAAATAAATGTATTATTTTATTAGTTTATTATTTAGACACTCAGGAATGCTGTTTTTTGCTTTTGTTAACTCTTGGAGGGATACGTTCGCATAGTTCTTGTAACTGTGATAGATCTGATGCAAATGTGCTCCATGCAGATCTCTTCACTTGCTCCTTTGTGCCACAGTTCTCAGATATTAATCATGGCAACTCTATTTATGCTTCTGTCAGATGGAGGCAACCATTGCTCGTTGCACAGAAAACCACTCTGTACCCGTCGCACAACCTACGCCTGTGTGTGTTACAGACAGGCTGCAGGCCATTGTGTATTTAGCGTAGCTGACAAAGGTTTTTGGGACTGAATTGCTCTTCTGTGGGGCTGGAGGTATATTTCTATACCATGGGACTCTCTTTGGAGGTCAGTGTCTCTCCCTTTCCATCCGTCTAATGCTCTCCCCTGTTTCCGTAGGCTCGGCATCAGTAAGGATGTGAAAGATGGCAGACCATCCTCTAGTCGCTTCAGGTCCTTCTGCGGCAAAGTCTTCTCCTCACCCGCCGTCTCCTCTGCAGGGGAATGAAGTTCCTGATTCACCAAAGTTAGCCAGCCCCCCAGTAGGTTCTAGAAGAGAAGAAGACTGGGAAAGCGAACATGGGAATGAACTGATCTTTGCCTTAGATGAGGAAGAAGAAGAAGACGACCTTGAGTCGCCAGACAGCTTTTCGCCATGCGAAGAGGAAATCAGGAAGGAGGAAGCCCACCAAACGGAGTCCGCATGCCATGTGCCATCCCCTCTTCCATCTCCACCCAAATTGGGGTTCTCGCCTCCTGCTCCCCTTGTTTCCGGCTCCCCCAGTTCCCCACCTCAAAAGTCATCCCTCCTTGTCAACCCACAAGGACCCAAACCCTTGATCAACTTGGTCAAGTCTGTTTCCTCGGAAATCGAGGCCCGCGATGGCTCTTCTCTCAAGTCCCAGCCATTGTTGAGTTTGGTCAAGTCCATTTCCACCGAGATTTCCCGCCTGGAGCCCGAGGTGACGCCGTCGAAGTCCGACTCCAAGCTCAACGTCCATCGGTGGCGACAGATCACCCAGCCCAAGGGGAAAAATGGAGACTCAAGGACAGCGCCTTCCTCTCCCAACATTTCCCCTTCGGAGAGCAAAGGCAGCTTCTTCAAAGCTCAGGAAGCCAAATTCGAGGACACCAAAAGGCGTTTCTCGGAAGCCATGCAGGAACCCCTTAGCCGGCTCAGCAAAATCATGGGCGAGGAGAACCTGTCACCAAAACACAAAACGCACCTTTCAGGCAACCATGCCCATGACGCGTGCAAGGAGCCTGCCGTTTTGGAGGCCAAGATGGAGTTCTCCAGTCCTGAGACTGACCAGCCTGGTGCCACTTTAAGCCATTCATGTAGGAAAGGGCAAATGGAAGATTCCCACCCTGCGGAACAGAAGTGGGGTCCCTCCTCAAACTGCCGGTATGAAATTTGCTCCTATGGGGATGTCATCCAGGTGGTGGAGGTGGGTCAGGACAAGAGCGGAGGCGCAGAGGAGATCCGGATGATTCAGCCTCTGGACGTCCTCCGTCCCCCAAAATCGTGCAGCTCTGTGCCAAGTAAAGCCCTCGCCTGCATTGCCATCTTGGCCTATAACTACTTTGTCCTGCCTTTGCCCCCTTACGTCTCTGGCCTCTGCCTCGGCTTGGCGTGTGGGTTCATTTTGGGCTTCCTGATCATTCTGCTGCTGGTGCCAAAACGTCCCCTTTCTCCACGGAAAACGAAGCCCCCCGAGGACAATCTGGTGCTGGACCCGCTGCATCAGCAGACAAGGGAACCCAACACGCTTAAGGTAAGAGAGCTGATTTGGAGCAACAACACATAGAATCGAAAAACAAATACTTCCTCTCCTTCTTCTTCAGAATGATTTTTAGAAACACATTTATCTGGGTGCACTTAGTCCATCAATTAATTTATTGCACTTAAACTAAAGCATGAAGTAAGATTAATTTTAGGATGGCAGCCCTAAGACAAATGCATGTTTTCATGCCACAAAGATATTTCTTTCCAGGGATGGATGAACCAAATGTATTTCTACGATCCGGAGATCTACCACCCATCTCTCACCCATTCCGTGTTTGTCACCATGGAAGACTCCACTGTGAAGCTCTCCTACCCCAAGAATAACATCCCTCGACGGGCCACCTTTGAGGAACAAATATCCGAGGCGGTTTTTGTGAATCACCGGCATTATGAGATAAGTGGTGCCAAGGTAGGTGTCTAGGATCAGGAAACCAAGGAAACCTACTTGGGCAAGTGTCACACACTTTCAGCTCCAGAAAACCCCATGATCAGTTGACCTTAGGGTCACCATGGTTGGAATTATTTGAAGGCACTCCATAAGAACAACTTAATGGTCTCAGCTTTTGGCCCCAAGCTAGCAATCCTGTCCAGGGTGGTCCTGTGGCCATTTTGATCTCACATCTTCTCCTTGGTATTCTAGGTCTTCCTAGTCCCACCTGGTCTGGCCCGGAAGAGGATGTGGAACAAGAAATACCCCATCTGCATTCTCTTCCCAGACCAACTTGACCAAAGCACCAAAGCGATTGGAGACCAAGATCCAGACCATCAGAGAGAGAAAAGTGCAAAGAAGAAGCCGACTCCAGGCCAGGAAACCCCCATGAAGCATCCAGCCGAAAACCAGGAAAGGACACTTTACCTCTTTGGCCGGACGGGACGAGATAAAGAGGAATGGTTCCAACATCTTGCCAGGGCTTCCCGGGTGGAGAGTAGTGAGCCCCACAATGCCAACCCAAGCGAACTCCGGTCAGGTAAAAAGCAAATGTGGCAAAATAAGTTTAAAATGCAAAAGGACTTAGCAGGAGGGAAAGAAAAGCAGAATGGGCAAAACTGTACTCTTTCTTTGGTCATCTCTGGTAAAAGCAAGCTGCGGTAGCTTCTCCCAGGTTGTGTGTTTTTCTCCGTTAATAACTTTTGCCATACTCTGATGTTTCTTAGCATCCGCAAAAATGTTGAAGGGTATGAGGAAATCATGAGACAGGACTGGCCATTGTATGTCTGTGCAAGAAGGTTCATGGGAGACAGGTGATAATGCCAATTTTCAGCTTTCTGGGATGGGGACAGAGCTGATGGTTTTTCTCCCTCCAGGTCAACCTACTAATTTTCCTCTTTTCCAGGTTTAAACCAGCTGAGCCCATCGGAGAGGGGGACATACAGCAACAGCAGCAGCCGGGGCAGCACAGAAGACCTCCTCTCTGTGGTCAAGCCCAAAGACCTGGTGGTCAACATCCGAGAGAAGCTCCTCTTGGATTACGACACGTACATGTCCCAAATTGTCCCTCCAGGGAATGACTCCAGCCCACCCGAAAGCCCTTACCCCAGCCCCGCAAGCAGCCCAACCCCCCAAAAGGTGAGGAACCCTGTTTTTGGAGAAGACCCAATGGGACTTAGGGCAAAATTGGGCATAAAGGGGGCATAAATTGGGCATAAAGCCAGCACAGCCAGTGACTTTGGACTACGACTCTGGAGAATAAGGTTCAAATCCTTGCTCAGCCATTAAACACACCGGCTGAGCATGGGCAAGCCACACACTCTCAGCCTCAGAGGAAGGCAATGACAAACCTCCTCTGAACCACTCATTCCAGGAAAACCCCACGATAGTTATAGTTTCACCTTAGGGTCACTATAAGTAAGAAATGACTTGAAGGCACACAGTAACAATGGTTTGAGCGTTGGACTACAACTCTGGAGGGCATGATTTGAATTCTTGCTCAGTCATGGAAACCCACCTCAGTCAAGTCACACACTCTCAGCCCCAGAAAACTCCATGAAAGGTTTGCCTTAAGGTCACCGTAAGTTGGAAATGCTTTGAAGGCACGCAACAACACACAACATCATCCTGGGTGACCTTGGACAAAGTCACCCTCTCTCAACCTCAGAAGATGGCAATGGCAAATACCCCTCTGAAAAAAATCTTCCCAAGAATACCCCATGATAGGTTTGCCATAAGTCCTAAACAACTTGAAGGCACACAACAAACACAAAAAACACACCTGGAGTCCTAGTCCGATACAAACTGCTACATTGCGGTGTCTCTCATAATAGTTCCCAAGGCTCTGGATTTAATTCAAAAAACCTCTTTGCAAGGTACCTTAGAAATTGCAGTTTGGATGAGCACAACTGGAGAACTGTATATTCGAGTCTAGGAGGATGACTTCCGAGCAGGGACAGTGATCAATTGCTTTCTCCTTTTTGTTCTTTGCAGATCCACGGGGATGCGAACACGGCCGGTAGCGAACCACACACAGCTTGGATCAACGCGGTGCTTGGGCGAATGTTTTGGGACTTCCTAAGGGAAAAATATTGGGCTGACCAAGTTTCAAACAAGATCCAGAAGAAACTGGGCAGAATCAAGGTGAGAAAGAGTCAACCCACCTTTCCCTCCCACGTCTGGGGTCTCGTATTGGGGTAACTGGCTAAAGGTTGGAGGTCAACTGGGCATTGTTGCCCAGGAAGAAGACACGGAAATCCACCCACGTCATTGGCATCAGCCCCCCCCCCCCATTGAAACAAAGGCTATTCAACAGCCTGTGCCCACAATCCAGATATCTTCTTGCTATCCTGGGGAGCAACGAATGGGATGTTGGTTCCATGCACCGCAAAAAGCGGATAGACCTTGCCTTCTAATGACTATATAGGGAATATATTGCTTTCTTTGGTTCGGGTTCCTTCTAATTTATTTGTGCTTCCTTCTCATCTTTCGTTGGGCCTTATCCAGCTGCCGTACTTCATGAACGAACTCACGCTCACGGAGCTGGATATGGGGGCTTCCATCCCACACATACTGAGTGCATCAAGCCCAACTGTGGATAATCGAGGTAAGTTATAACAGTGTGACCATTATCACTAATGGTGGGTCTGTACGTTCAATGTCTACCAAAGTATGGAGACCTCTGGCCTCTTTTAGCTTATAGCTGTCCATTCTGACCAGCAGTGAACCTCTACGCTCAGGAAAGGAGATCTTTTCCCCAGCATCTTATATGTTATCCTTTCAATAGGAGAAACTGGGGGCCGAACTGTGGCTGGTTCTGGGCACCACTTTTCAAGAAGGATGTTGACAAGCTGGAATATGTCCTGAGGAGGGCAAAGGACTAGAAGTCAGGTCTTAGGAGAGATGACTTAGGGATACAGCCGGGCATGGTTAGCTTGGAGAAGAGAGGAAAGAGGTTGCATCTGTACTGTAGAAATAATGCAGTATGACACTGCTTTAACTGCCACGGCTCAGTGCTATGGAACTGTGGGATTTGTAATTCTGTGAGATGTTTCAACTTTCACAACAAACCACAGATTCCATAGGATGGAGCCATGACTGTTAAAGCGGCGTCCAACAGCATTATTACTGCAGCGCAGATGCAGCCTTATGGTTCCTTCTCACCAGCTGTAGCTGATCTCCTTCACCAGGTTTCTTGCAAAATGGTGCATCTTTTGATGTTCCCCTGACGCTGAATCTGATGGGAGTTTAGCTAATACATCCCAGCAGCCACATGATGCTCTGTTCGACTTTTTCTCTCTGCTGCAGGGCTTTGGGTGGACATGGAAGTGACCTACAGTGGATCTCTGCAGATGACCCTGGAGACAAAAATGAACTTGTGCAAACTAGGCAAAGAAGCTGTGGGAGAGGAGAGCGGGAAGACTGACAACGGTAGGGAAGGGTAAGACCTTTTACGTACCTCTCTTAGTATCTGCATGCAGAGATTATTCCCCCCCCTCCACTTTTTTTTGGCCCAAATTAACTTCCTTCCACATAGGTGAGAAATTCAGCTCCTCTTGTGTTTCTGTCTTTGCCTTCCGGAAAGGCTGGCCAGCTGGGTCTTAACATTCTCCATCTGTAAAATAGAATATGTGATTTCGAAAACACTGCTCAATGCTTAATTTTCACCACAATATACCATAGCCTGACTTGTAGTGCATGGAGGAACTCACCTGCTGGGGTTGTATGCTCTGAAAGCACATTTATTCATTCTTATCTTTTGCTTACGTGATTGGAAATCAATGTTGGGTTCCTCTGTGCTACTCCAGAGTGCACCTACACTGTGTAAATAATCCAATTTGACACCACTTTAAGTGCTGTAGCTTCGTCCTATAGAATCCTGCAATTTGTAGTTTTTCAAGGTCCTTAGCTTTCTCTGCCCAAGAGTGCTGGCGCCTTACCAAACTACAAATACCAGAATTATTATTAGTAGTAGTATTCTGTTTATTTATATCCCGCCCTCCTCCCAGTACAGGCACTTCTGTATGATGGAGCCATGGCAGTTAAAGCAGTGTCAAACTGCATTATTTCTACAGTCTAGATGCCCCCTTAGTCTCAGTTTCTCCATTTCATCATGGGTGACTTACTTAACAAGATTACAGTTAGTTAATATATGTAAAACATTCATACACATATTTGATCATCATCAGCATTACCTTCATGTCAGTACGTGCAATATTTGTTCCTCTTAGACCACACAATATTTCCTCTGTGTCCCCTTCCCCATCCTTTTGCAGGTACTAGAATTTGATTTTTATCTTTTAATTGCAGGACTCAGCAATCCTAGCTTGAAAAGGTTTTGCAATATGCAAGTCGTGTGAACGCCACACTTATTATTGGATTTTATGATTTGTTTTTCATCTGATTTGGGATGGGTTGCATTAATTCTGAATTGCCCCACTCTACACGAGCGTTTCATGTGTTTCTCCACCCTGTAATCATGTGTCCTCCAAAATATTTGCAGTTCCTCCTATATATTTCCCCCACTCATCCTCTTTGTTCCGCAGATGCCAGCCCAAGAGTCCTGGCACAGCTGCCCATGTACCCATCTGCATGCCAGGCATGTGTGCCAAGTGGCCCAGTCCCAATCTGGAGAGAGTTAGCAACCTGCTCTCATTAAATCCTCAATTTAATTGCAAGAGCCTTGGACGGAGAAAAAAAGCATGATTTGCATCAGCCTCTTAGGGAACAGGATCAGATTAGACAACTCCATTAATGGGGGCAAAGGATCCCGTCTGTGCCCAGAGAGCCAGGAGTTGGTTAAATTTCAGCCAGATGAGGTTGAAGAAAGAATGACGGGAATGAGAACCAGCCAACCCTGGGCTCGGTCCCATTGCAACCCCAGAGATTGCACTGAACCGTCTGTTTCATGAGATTGCTCTTGTTTGTCGGACCCGGAGATGATCAGACAGCTGGAGAATTACTGGTTCTAGGAAAATATCCTTATAATGTAATCAAACCCAAGGATTTTTATCTGGCTGGCTGGTATTTGACCTCCGGTTTGTGTTTTGCGGAAATGGCTTGCGAGGATATTATCTCATGATTTCATTACTTTTTTATAGTGAGTAGGTGTGTTGTTCCCCCCCCCCCCCCCCCCAAGGAATAGTGGTATCACTTTTGCTACTCCTTCTTCTATTTCACTCTGGCGTTTGTAAAAGAAATTACAGTCCAGAACACAGTTACACACTCTCAGCCCCGGAAAACCCCATGATAGGTTTCACATTTTTGGAACTTCCAGGATGGAGGGGCCACGGCAGTTAAAGTGGAATCATCGTGTGAAAAGACTTGGATGCAACTGCACTGTAGAAATAATGCAGTTTGGCACCACTAACGGTTACGGCTCCATGTTACAGAATCCTGGGATCTGTAATGCGACAATGCACCAACCCTCTGTGGTTAAAGCCCTGTTGAAACGACAAATCTTAGGATTCCACAGCACTTCAAGAGTGGTGTCAAGCTGCATTATTTCCATGGTGCAAATGCTATGCAATTTCATGCTATGCAATTATAGTGGCGTGATTCCACTAAGTGCCATGGTCCCGACATCCTGTGGAGGCTCAAACCCAGAGACGTGAGACGCTTTGGGGAAGCAGGATTGCTTCCCTTGTTGTCTGTGGGGTGACTTGCTGCGAATGAGAGCCCTGTTAGTCCACTCAGGTCTTGCAAACTCAAGGCAGCAGTCATTAAGAATAGCTTTGCTATGGAGAAATCCTTCTTGATCTCTTCCTGTATGTAGGTCACAGTCACCAGGAGGGATCTTATTAATCCCAGGGAACGGGCTTTCAGCAAATGGCACAGACAGCTCCTGAGGCTGGGAGCATTGCACAAGGCCAGGTCTCCTTCCAAGTAGGTCTTTTCAAATAGCGGCTCCTGCTTAGGTCACTCATATCTGCCCTGTTTCTCCTTGCAGCGTAAAGCCCCGCTTGATCCTACTCGCCGACAGTGATGCTGAGTCCTCCAGTGCGGGTTCCTCCGATGAAGAAGATGCACCCCTCGCCATGGAGCCCTCAGGGATCCTGGGGGAAAGAAACACCCCTCTTGGGCCTGAAAGGTAAAGCCATAAGGATGTTACTTCCTTTGCAAAAAGTAGATCCTGAGTCTCCCTTATCCGGAATTCCAAAATCCAAAATATTTCCAAAAATCCAGAATTGTCCATGGGGGTGGTTGAGACAACGACACCTTTGCTTTGGGATGGTTCAGTGTGCACAAACTTTGGGTCGTTCCCAAAATTATTATTTTTTTTAAATATTGTGTATAAATTTACCTTTGGGCTATGTGTATACAAAACAGAAATCAGTTTTGTGCTTAGACTTGGGCCCCATCTCCAAGATATCTCATTATGTATATGCAAATATTCCCAACATCCAAAAATTAAAATAATTTATTTTTTACAAAATCCAAAATCCAATGCACTTCTTGTCCCCAGCATTTCAGGTAAGGGAGACTCAGCCTGTAAGTGGTTCCCATTACACAGAGTTCAAAGAAGTAATACATTACAGTGGGTCCTCCACATTTGCTGGAGTGAGGGTCACAAGACCCCTGTAAAAGTGAAAAAGACACAAATTAAAAAACACAATGTTTTTTACCTATGAGAACACCTCTTTAGGAATCTCTAGGTCCTCTAAAACAACGCTAGGGTCAACATCTGCCAGAAGTTGACCATAGAATCATGTTGGAAGACCTACAAATGCCTAGAGAAGCGTTTTCTCTAGTAATCTCCAAGTCCTCCAGCACAACTCTATGGCCAATTGCTAGCAGAGTTGCAGTGGAAGACCTAGAAATTCCTAGAGAGAACATATTAATCAAATCCACAAAAGTCAAAAGCTGCAAATGTGGAGGGCCGACTGTACATTACTAATGCATTAGCCAAAATCTTAGACCAGATCCCCAAATTGCATCGTGGATAGGCCCAGTGGTGATGGTGAGAGTAAAGGGAACAGCATTATGGGGAGCAACTTCTAAAAGGAGGACCAGATGTGATCAGGATGCCAGAGGGACCACTTTGGTAAAAATATATGACCAAGGCTGAACTGAGGTCCATGTCATCTCTCACCCCAGCGAATACCTTGCAACTTCCCATGATAAACATGCATTGATTTGGACTTCCAGACCCCTTCCCTCCCTTATTTTGTGAACCTAAGGCTGATCCTCCTCCTTCCGCTCTCACTTTAGCCACGTTGGGGGCAACAGCACCAGCCGGAAGATCCTGCGCTTTGTGGACAAAATCGCCAAGTCCAAATACTTCCAGAAGGCCACCGAGAATGAGTTTATTAAGAAGAAGATTGAGGAGGTCTCCAACACACCATTACTGTTGACTGTAGAGGTCCAAGAATTGACAGGGACATTGACGGTGAACATCCCTCCACCTCCGACGGATCGAGTCTGGTAAGAAAAGAGGCTTCACTTCAACATTAGGAAGAATTTCTTGATGGTAAAAGCTGTTCAACAGTGGAAGATTCTTCTTTGGAGGTTTTAAGCAGAGGCTGGTTGGCCAGGGAGGGCTTGGATTGTGTTTTCTTGCAGGGCTGAATGGGATTGGACTGGGTGATCCCTGGGGGTCTCTACCAACTCTGTGATTCTATGATATGATTCTGTGATTCTTGCCATCCTGGTTTCAGGTACAGCTTCCGGACCCCACCCCAGCTGGACCTGAAAGTCCGCCCAAAGCTAGGGGAACGGGAGGTCACCTTCATTCACGTCACCGAATGGATAGAGAAGAAGCTTCAGCATGAATTCCAGGTACCTGACTGATGGTGGTGGCTTGGTGCTTGTGGATTGCAAAATGGGGGACCAACAAGCAAGTCAGCTGGGACCAGCGAGGAAACAGGCCAGTCGATAATGAATTAAGGACATTAATTGCTGCTAGACACACTGAAGGATAGCTCTGTCTGTGACTATTATCAAGGACAACTGTGAAGCAGGGCTGGGTAGTTACTGAGTTCATGGTGCAGGGCTTGAATGTTGGTCTCGGACTCTAGGCACCTTATCAGACATCAGAAATTGGAAGTATAATCCAATGGCAATCCGAACACAATCATGGGGTTTCACGTTATTGCGAATTAAAGCATCTCACGCAATTTCGGGCAAAAGGGAAGTTATTCCAAACACAATCGTGTGTTTTACGTTATTGCAAATTAAAGCATCTCATGCAGTTTCGGGCAATAGGGGGTCATTTTTGGGTAATGGGAAGTCATTCTGAACACATTCTGAATGCAATTGGAATTCATGTGAATTCGAATTGGCTCCAATTGGCTCCATTCGCAATAAAGAGAAATTCCTCCTGTCTGATAAGGTCCTAGGAGACCAGGGTTCAAATCCTCACATGGCCAGGGAAATCCACTATAGTCTTATTTTGTTGTTTTATTGCCTCTAGCCAGTGTAGCATAGTGGCTTGAGTGCTGGACTACAATTCTGGAGACCAGGGTTGGATTTCATGCTCAGCCATGAAAACCCACTGGGTGACCTTGGGCGAGTCACACTCTCTCAGCCTCAGAGGAAGGTAATGCCAAACCACCTCTGAACAAATCTTGCCAAGAAAACCCCAGGATAGGTTGGCCTTAGGGCCGCCATAAGTCTTGAAGGCACAGAACAACAACAATTGTCTCTAGATGTGAGGGCAAGAGCCAGAGCGGTGCAGTAGTTTGTGCGTTGGATTACTGAAGTCTTGGAAAAACCCCTCTGAACAAGTATTGCCAAAAATAAACCTTTGTGAAAGGTCCATCTTGGAGTCATCATAAGTCAGAAACAGCTTGAAGGCACACAACAACAAGAACAACAGACATAGGTCAGGTGATATATATTTGTTCTTGTTGTCGTTGCATGCCTTCAAGTTGTTTCTGACTTACGGTGACCCTAAGGCGAACCTATCATAGGGCTTTCTTGGCAATATTCTTCAGAGAGGGCTTTCTATGACTATCCTCTGAGGTTAGATAAGTGACCCATAAATTAAATTAAATAAGCTGCTTTTTCCTTCTCCCCCTGCCCCAGAAAATTTTAGTGATGCCAAATATGGATGACCTCATCTTACCCCTCATGCACTCTGGTTTGGACTCCCAACCGGTCTCGGAGGGACTCCCAAAGGATTTCAATGGAGAAGGGGTGAAGAAATGTTGAGGAGCTGCCCAACAGTGACTCATCCAGGTTTGGACACTTGATGGATCCCACCAACAAGGCAACTGAGCAGTGAAAGAACCTGTGTCCAAGAACCAGCCATCACCTTCACCTTCGACTGATGGTCGCTGTTGTACTATCTCAGCTCTTTCGGTGTGTTGACACAAGATGGAAGATTTCCCCCTTTGGCCGTTTCACAGGATACCTTTTTTAGCAAAGAGGAGATATCCCAGGTAGAAGAAAGCCATCCTTTTCTCACAACCGGCATTGGAGTCCGGTCGCCGAAAGCGTGAATTTGCATAGCAGCTCAGATCACCTTTTACGGAGAGCCAAAACAAGACACATTAACTCTTGTCGTTGGAGTTCTTATCCAGGTTCTGTTTTTGCAATCCATGTTCGGCAGCCATCGCTGCCAGGACCATCAAGTAAAACAGAACTGCTTCTGGCAGAAGGTGGGAAATGACAAGAGAAGAAGTCTTCTTTGATCAGGTAACACAGAGTGTGGCTGCTCCCATTCTGGGTCCATGGGGCATAGAGATCAATACTGGAACTGAAAAGCTGTAGTTTCCAAATAGCTCCGCTCTCTTGCTTGCTACTTTCTGGCCTCAGGATTGCGAAAGGTATCCTGTGCTACTCTCAGTCCTGAGGCCGGAGAGTAGAAAATTTAAAGACACAGTTGCACCGCTCAACCCCAGGTAATATATTCTGTGGGCCTCCATGAAACCTCCTCCCCTTCTGGTCTTAGCAAAAGGAAGAGAAAATTTGGAGCCTTGGAGAGTTAAAACTATTTGATGTGTTAACTGCTCCCCCAAGTAGTAAAAGATGAAACCCCATGATAGGTTTCTCATAGCATGTGATTTTTTTCTCACCTACGTATCTTGCATTTGCTGAGGCACCATCACTGAGGAAATCACAAAGTGAAAGGAAAAACAAACTAACTATAGGGATAGTTTTTTGTGGAGCTTTTGGGCTATGTGGCCATGTGCTAGAAGAGTTCCTTTCTGATGTTTCGCCAGCATCTGTGACTGGCATCTTCAAAGAATGATAGCCTGGAAAAGGATTGGAAATATATATCCTGTGTGACCCTGGGAAGGAAGGAGTAATTTGCAAATGTATTGTTCTGCTGCTAATGGCAGACCTCAGGGTGGGAGGATATGCAAACAAGGATCCTCCCACCCTGAGGTCTGCCATTAGCAACAGAACAATACAGTTGCCAATGACTCCTTCCTTCTCAGGGTCACACAGGATATATATCTCCAATCCTTTTCCAGGCTATCATTCTCTGAAGATGCCAGCCACAGATGCTGGCGAAACGTCAGAAAGGAACTCTTCTAGAACATGGCCACATAGCCCAAAAGCCCCATGAAAGCCTTCGACTTAACTATAGAGAATCCATGTCCCCCTTAATGTCTGGTTTGACTCCTTCTGGCCAAACAGTGACTGCTAATAGCCACTTGGGGAATATTACAGAATATTGAACAAAAGCAATTGGAAATTTTTGGAAGGGGCAAAACAGCCATGGGAGAAGAATGTTAAAACTTCCCATCCTATGGTCTTGATTCAAATACCCTCTCCATATATCATAGAATCTATATATATAAGCCCAGAATTTAAAACTGCACTGACAAATTGTTTGGACTCTTAAAAGTGTCTGATGATACAATGCCTTTGCACAGTAGTTGAGGGGCAATCGGGGCTGTGAACAGGCCATTGACAAAGGGCTTGTCTACGCAATTAAAATACTCCTCATTCTATTTGAATCGAACGCAATCCCTCCACATGCAATTCAGAGGAATATGGGGTTTTTGCAGAGGGCAGGTAACAAACTTTTCCAACTCTGCAAAAGAAGGAATGGTAGTTTTTGCCAGAGCATCCATGAGGATGCGCATTATTGAACGTGCGGCTGGCCGTGCCTTTCACATGGATTGCATGGCTGAGCATATTTGGCAAGGGGGGGGGGTGAACAGATGCTTATTTGCTCAGGAAAGTGAAGACAATTAAGCATCGGTGCAAATTTTTGCAGTAATTTGTGTAATACACTTTATATGTAGACTAGCCCAAAGTCAGGAAATTCTTTGGCTGTGTCCACACTGGAGAAATAACCTGGTTTGGCACCGCTTTAACTGCCCTGGCTCAAGGCTATGGGATTCTGGGAGTTGGAGTATGTTGTGGGGTTCAGAGCGGAGCTCTGCTCTGCTCTGGGCCCACAACAAACTCCAACTCCCAGAATCCCATAGCCTTGAGCCAGGGCAGTTAAAGCGGTGCCAAACCAGGTTATTTCTCCAGTGTGGATGCAGTCTTTGAGGGGCTTTCATAAATTCTTTGGTGGCATGTGCTTTATTGCTGTGCAAGACTGGAGACTATTGAAGGAGGCAGGCATGAAATCGCTGCGTTGGGAGGTGACTTAAGTATCAAGTATGGGTTCTGCAAGCTTGACCCATATTTTATACTGAAGAACTGAACTACACGTGGTAAGAGAGAGCCATGATGGCTCAAAAACCCTTCTCTGCTCTGCCCCATACCTTCATCCCACTCAAATTGAATGAATGAAAGAATGCAACAGAAGGTGGACCTGAAATGAGAGGGGAGAGCAGCTACTCTACAGCATGAAGTGGATCGCCATGGTACTGTTTTACTTCCCATGCAATAATAATAATAATTTTTTAAAATAAAATTAACAAAGCAATAGCTATGGCTGAGCAAGCTGACAATGATGAACTGGTCGTGTCAATCAAAGGGCTTTGCAAACCTTGGCTAATGATGTGTAAGTCAGAGACAACCAGAAAGAAGCGGAAATAAAGGTTTGCGTCAATCCCTGGGGGTGTCTTTGCTTTTGTTGCCCCTTCTTTTTCAAAGGTAACTTTGCTTCTTTTCTGTGGGACGTAAATAAGATACGGTGTTCAAAGTAAGGAATGGGCTCGCCTTTTAAAAACTTCTCATTGGGCTCCATGTTTAGGACACCCTTTTCATAGGCGGCTTATTCCTTCGAACAACATACTCTGACAATACTCACTCTCTGCACATTCTAAATCCATACTCTGCACATTCTAACTGACCTCCCAGTAGATCTTCAGGGACATTGGTAGCCAAAAGCTAGACTTCCAGATAGCAGCATCAGCTGCCCCCTTTTCATTTTTCGCAAAATGCAAGCTTGCAGAGGAGTTCTGGACATTGGCCTTGATATCGTTTGAGGGGGATGGAGGGCCTTGGGTGCAAATGACCCCACCAAAACCAGCCCAAGTGCATAGAAACAGCCCTCCAGAATCACCTGCTATCTGGATGTATCATGGCCCAGAGAGAGATTTGGGCTATAGGGTCCATTGTCCTCTTATTGGGAAAGAGCTGATTTGGAAAAACCGAAAACGCACGGTGTTTCTCAAAGCTAATACCTGAATCTATGAAGTATGAACCCTGTAAGGGTAGTAGTTTTGCAGCCCTCCAGATGTTGCTGGACACTGGACTCTTTCATACCAGGCTAAATTGGAAGTATAATTTAAGGTCAACTCGAATGCAATCATGGGTTTTACGTTATTGCGAATTAACTCTTCGCACGCAAATTCGGGCAAGAGGGAAGCCAATTCGAATGCAATCATGGGTTTTACGTTATTGCGAATTAAAGCTTCGCATGCAAATTCGGGCAGGAGGGGGTTATTTTCGGGTAATGGGAAGTAATTCCGAACGGAGCAGGGGTTCATGTAAATTCGCTAAACAAGCGAGTTTACATGAATCCGCATTGGCTCCATTCGGAGTTGGGAGAAATTCCTCCCCCGTTTGAAAGAGTCCTGTGACTCCCAGCAGCCCAAGCCAGAAGAAATGCTGGGAGCTGCAATCCAGCAGCATCTGGAGGGCCAGAGGGTTTCCAGGCCTTAATTTAAAGGAGATCTGCAAGATGCCGCATTTCATTTCAGTTACCTCCTTTAATGTTTAAATTGTTGAAAAGGTTTAGGAGGACGATCACCTTAAAGTTTTGAAGGAAGCTCATTTTAAAAAAACTAAAAGTAGGTTCACTGCCCCACTGACATGATGGAAGCAACCAGCCAACACCTGCCATGTGAGTAAAGCTTATTTTGGAGGACTCCATTGCCAAATACATCCCCAGGTTGCCCTTGGGCAGGTGTTGCTATAAACGCAAGGCCTCGGCACACCTCAAGAGAGGGATCAGGGAAGGTAAGTCGCTTTCAAAAACAACAAACGCCACGTTTGACTCGATATGTTCATGTTGGCAAGCAGACCAAAGCAGGAACCATTGGGGGATCAGGAAAGCGCTCCAAAGAGGATGCTTGGGAGAAAAGCCTTCACAGTTCCTCCTGGGTTTCCGTCTTCCCCTTCAACAGGTGCTTCTTTTGTGGGCCCTGAAACGGGAGAAGAAGACGTGGGTTGCAGAATCTACAGCCTGCGTTTGCTTGAAAAAAGGCTCAGTTGTTCAGACGAGGGTTGTATGGAAAGGTTTGGCTAGCCCAGATATGCTATTAGGCATTTTTGTGGTGGCCGCCTTCGGCAGCAGATTTGAGCTGTCTGAGAAAGGCAGCAAACAATTCATTTTTTACTGTATTTTTACTGACAGGTAGGGAGAGTGCTAGAGCCAGCAAGATGAAGTGGCCGATATCTGCGCTGCCGAATTAATTCAGTTTGACACCACTTTAACTGCCATGGCTCAATGCTGTGGAATTCTGGGATTTGTAGCTTTGTGGGCTATTTAGCCTTCTCTGTTGGAGAGCTCTGGAGCCACAACTATCCACAAACCACAGGATCCCATAGGATGGAGCCATGACAGTTAAACCAGTGTCAAAAGGCATTATTTTTGCAGGGGACCCCAAGCATCTGAAGCGGTAGACCAAGTGGACTACAACCTTTTGCAGAATTTGTCTCCAAGACGATCAGTGAAGGTGAGATGTTATAGGCAGGTGTTGGGCATGTTGAGCATGGCTCGATATTGTGTAATCCTGGGATTTGCAGTTTTGTGGCCTTCTCTGTTGAACTATATCCCCAGGATCCCATAAGAAGGAGCCATGGCAGCTAAAGCAGTGTCACACTGCATTCTTTTTGCAGTGAACTCCATGCCTCTGAGGAAGCAGACCAAGTCTACGAAACCTCACGCTACAACTTCTTTTGCACAATCGGATGCTACAATATGGATTGCTGATTAATACTTTTACGGGTTTTTTTTATCCAGATTGTTTTAGCTATATTGCTTTGCGTATGGAAGGAAAGGGAAAATATAAATTGCTTTAATATATAAATTAAAATTTTTTTAAATCCCTTTGCATTCACTCTTAAAATATACTTCATTTATATACTGCTAAGCAGTTTGCAACTGTAAGCTACTTGCCCCCAACAATCTGGGGACTCATTTTCGCGACCTCGGAAGGATGCAAGCCTGAGTTGAGCTTGAGCCCTTTTGCTGGTCTTGAACTCGCAACCTTATGGTTTTGAGTGAGTGGCTGCAGGACAGGCATTGAACCACTGCACCACCAGGGTTTTTTCCCAGTTGTTCTTGTAATAGGTGCGAAGGTGAGATGTTATAGGCAGGTGTTGGGCGGATAACACCTCAGACTATCTCTCAGGTTGTTCTCCTTAGACTTTCCCCTTTCCTGCTGATCTCATCAGGTAACCCAGGTTGCCCTCCCTTACGGCTCAAAGGGCAGAGCCAGGGAGGGCAGGGTGGACTACAACTCATGTAATTCAGACCCGAAAGCCTGCCGGGTCCATCAGACCAATTAGCCATCTGCACCGCAGGACGAAATAGGGCCCCAAAGGCACAAAGGAATATTGAGTGGAAATTTAATTGCATTGATGATCATTACTTCCATTAGAACACGTCCGTGACCTTCAAGAGGAAAAAATTTCCCCGTCTCAGCCATCAGGTCCAGAGGGCAACTGTCACGTCATGCCACAGAATGAGGAACAACAGACGCCCCTTAACAAACAAGTAGGGAAGATCAGGGAAGCAGACAGAATAAAGCGGAAAATAGCATTAGTGGGGCTGTGGAAAGTGCCCCTCGACTGCTTTGATTGTTAGGAAGAAAGAGTTCATATTTTGACTCATAGGACCTTATCAGACGGGAGGAATTTCTCTTTATTCCAAATTGAGCCAATTCAAATTCACATGAATTCGCTAGTTTAGCGAATTCACATGAATTCCCATTGCGTTCAGAATGCGTTCAGAATGACTTCCCATTACCTGAAAATGACCCCCCATTGCCCAAAATTGCATGAGATGCTTTAATTCACATTAAGGTAAAACCCACAATTGCGTTTGGAATGACTTCCCTTTTGCCTGAAATTTCGTGAGATACTTTAATTCGCAATAACGTGAAACCCCGTGATTGCATTCAGATTGCCATTGGACTATACAGTACTTCCAATTTCCGACGTCTGATAAGGTCCAATGTTTCAAAAGAGCATTAGCCGAGAAAACAGGAAGACAGAAATTAAGGCAGATAAACATTAAAAGGAAATGGAAGAGATGATATAAGAGAGATCACCCTAAAATAATGGCAGAAGTTAAGATGTTGCAAAAGACGATAATGATAGAAGAGGGGGAATCTAATAATAATAATAATAATAATAATAATAATAATAATAATATCCCGTCTTTCCCTGTGTTGGATTGAGGCAGGTAACAGCAAATTGGGAACAGTTAAAAACAAACAAACAATGTGCTACAGCTTTAAAAACATAATAATCTAAAACAGTAATTTTAAAAACATCAAATTAGAATTCACAATAAAATCGGAAAACATCCGAAGGGGGCAGTGAGACAGATGGACTGTTAACAAGTCTGAGGAGGTCAGTTAGAGAAGGCCTGCCGGAAGAGATCCATCTTTATTGCCTTCTTGAAGGCCTCCAACGATGTTATACAGCGGATCTCCTCTGGCAGGTCATTCCATATTTTTGGAGCGGCCACTGAAATGATATTAATCTATCATTTAATAGCACTGCATGGTTTTATTCGTTTAATTAAAACCAACATTGCACAGTGACCAACTGCAGAGCAGAACTCACTCTCTTCTTGCCAATGGCCAGTTGCAGAATGTAAAAACAAAATGGTAATTCTGACATGGCCAACCTTCTAGCAAAATGAGGGCTTGTATATAAATGCACTCCTTGGGCACAATAACAGTTTCCCAAATTCTGGCTGACTCTCTTTAAAAGGTCACTTTTCTTACTCTCCTCTTCTGTAAGGAGCATGGTCTCTGCTACTAGAAAGACAGCTTCCACTACAATCCTCAGCAGTTCATAGTCAAACATTAACATCTGTCCCGAGGCATAGAAAGGCACGATAAGCATTTTGCAGGCCCTGCTCCATGGTTTCATTTTTGTTTGAAAGTTCAAGGCTAGGAATGGACTGCGGGGGAGTAAACTTTCTTGTACAGTTTTCATAGCAATTGGGATGGGACATGGGTCAAGCCAGCGCCCTGTGATTTCCTGAATTTGCTTCTGCAATAAATAAGACTTGGGGATTGTCTACCACTGGCTTTGCTGATATATCACAGCTCAGGAATCGTGTTCACCAGCCACAAGGAAGAATACCAGCCGTGGGATAACCTGGGTAGGATTATTGACTTAGGGGTCCATTTCTACCACTTGCTCCAAGGGGATACTGGGACCCATCAGCTGATAAGGTCAGGATGCTTTCCTCTGCTGGAAACCACCTGCTGCAGCCATTTCTCAATAAAACACAGCAGGGAGGGGTGTCATGTTTTTCATTACCAAAGTCTTGGAAAGACCTGGAACTTCAGCTTTGGAACCGCTTTCCCAAAGCGTCTTTGCAAACTCACCATGAAAGCTCGCTTCTCTTGGGCCGTCTGGAAACGTCCGTAGCCAAATTTGGACGTTGTGTCGATGAATTTCAGCTCAACGGACTCCAGAGCTCTCCGGCTTGTGTGCACCAGCAGAGACTGGAAAGTGGGGAAAGGATCGTGAGTTAAAAGCCCAAAAGTCAAGGAACCATATAGCTTGATCCCTGGAGCCAGCTTTTGAAACTGACTTAATTGCCATTTTCCTTCCCCTAGGAAAACCTGGAGTCCTGTGAGCAAGACAGCTAGAGGGGTTGTCATAGAAATTTCCTAACGCCGTTTCCTTGCTGACCCCAAATATTGTCATCCTTCCATATTAAACTGATAAGGTGAAAGGTGCTGCCCCTTCCTCTGAGGCCATTTGGGAAGGGGACCCACCTTTCTGAGGGTGAGCATTCGCTTCTTGGTGCCGATCACACAGCCCTTCAACATGACAAAATCATTATTGACTTCTCCGTAGTGCGGGAATCCACCCTGCAAGAAGAAAGAAAAGAAGGAAGCGTCAATAAACAGAGCGCACGGCAACCCTGAGCAACACTTTAAATGCAGAGCACTTCCACGCTTTGCTGCTATTGCGTGCCTTCGAGTCGTTTCTGACTTACGGTGACCCTAAGGCAAACCTATGATGGGTTTTTTGGGGCGGTGGGGGCAATTTTTGTCCATAAGAGGTTTGCCATTGCCTTCCCCTGACGCCAAGAGAGTGTATCTTGCCTAAGGCCAGTGGATTTCATGGCCAAGCTGAGACCTGAACGATGGTCTCAGGAGTCGTAGTCCAACAGTCAGTTTACACAGCTATAATGTTTTAATGCCACTTCAACCGTCCTGACTCCATCATACCGATTCCTGGGATTTGTAATCTGGCAAACTACCTACTGTATATACTCATGTATAAGTCTAGAAATTTTAGTCAAAAAATTGATCCCCAAAACCTGTGTCGACTTATATATGGGTCAATATAAGTACTATACTTTAATACTTATTTTAAAAATGAACCATACCCTGATGAAATGAAAGACCATAAACTGTCCTGGAAGCACTGACCCCTTTCTATTATCTCATCCATCCAGCCTTTAATATGAGCACAAACAGTTAATATCTGCTGGAATTATGTATGTTGTTTTGACACTGTTTTCCTTTGCATCATCTTTACATCCTCTGTTAAATGCCCCTAAATTTTACCCTTGACTTATCCATGGGTCATATCAAAATCCCTAATTTTGGTCCCATAACCTGCCCTCGACTTATACATGAGGTCGACTTATAGTCGAGTATATACAGTAAGTAGAAATCTCCGGAGCTGTAGTGCAGGGGAAGTAACTAGATCTTTTTAGCGGAGAATGTCAAACTACAAATCTAATTCTGTCTGATGGAGCCATGGCAGTTAATATAACTGTGTAATGAGGGGATGTTCTCTGAGATGCAAAAAAGATCAGTAAAGGGTGCCCTCAAGTGGAGTGTTGCCTCCACACACCACTGATCTTTCTCCGCCACTCCCAAATCGCGTCTGAATTTCCTTCTTGGAAGAGACCCAGCGTGGCGTCGTGGTTTGAGTGTTGGACTATGACCCTGGAGACCAGGGTTCGAATCCCCACTTGGCCCTGGAAACCCACTGGCTGACCTTGGACAATGAGTCCCATCTTGTAGAGAGTAGATTTCATGGCCAAGTGGGGATGTGAACTCTGTTCTCCAGACTCCAACGCTCAAACTATTAACGCTACGCTCGCTCTTGAGTCTCGTCTACCTGGGACTTATGAATGAATTCAGGCTAGTTTGTGCCCTGCTTCAAAGGTCTGAAAACCCAGCCCCGTGTTGACCCTGCCTCATGCCCATCTCTTACCATGGGAGTGATCGTTTTCTCGCTTGTGTCATAATTGGTGGACGCGTTGTTCTTCACCATCTTGCCATCTTCTACGTGGACCCCCCGGCCAATGCGGTAAATCTAGGATTTAAAAAATTAGTCGTTTTTCCCAGACATGCAAGAAATTGGAAGGAACTGTGAAGTCACCGCGGGTGGCAGAGTCTGATGCCAACCTTTGCCTGGGTACCTGCTGCAATTCCTGGAAAAGAACGTTGCTTGCATTTCTGCTTTGGCACCACAGGATGACTAAAGACCTACAAGATGCTGCATTCCTCAATCTCAACCGTTTTTGCTCCCATCTATTAAAAGAAACCTTCTAGGTCTGCTTTGCAACAAGGGAGAACACTCACTCGCTTTTTAAAAATGCAAAAATTCTCAACAGTCTATGAGATGGAACTCATATTAGACAAGATGATGGCTGGCTCCATGATAATGTCTGAATAAACAAGGAATGAGTGAATAAAACCATCAGAAGAATTATGATGGATTAAACCAAAGGGTTATTCAGTCTAAGGAGTTTATCAGATGGGAGGAATTTCTCTTTATTTCGAATGGAGCCAATTCGAATTCACGTGAATTCGCTAGTTTCGCGAATTTACGTGAATTCCAATTGCATTCAGAACACGTTCAGAATGACTTCCCATTACCCAAAAATGACCCCCCATTGCCCGAAATTGCGTGAGATGCTTTAATACGCAATAACATAAAACCCATGATTGCGTTCGGAATGACTTCCCTTTTACCCGAAATTGCGTGATACTTTAATTCGCAATAACGTGAAACCCCATGATTGCGTTCAGATTGCCATTGGATTATACTTCCAGTTTCGTCGTCTGATAAACTCCTAACATTTGTAATCACACAGTGGCCCAAACATTATGTGAAAAACAACATGCAAAAGTGGGTTGTTTTCACTTTAAATCTAGTTTCTGCCTCTGGGTGATAAACCCCATATAGGATTACTAGAGTTCTGTATTCCAGTAAAAAAAGTAGAGCAGGCGAGGAAGACTGCTCAAAAAGATTGCACCTTTCCCTCTCTACTTTGCCGAATGGCTAAATGCATCCAAGGTGTCCTCTACCTCCCTGCTGTGCTTGGAATTGGGAAATGAAGTTTGCTCTCTCAATCCCATGCCCAGCAGAACCAAGTTCCACAGAGAAGAGTTGAAGGAGAAGGGCAACCTTACTTTCTTGTTGAGCTCGGTGCGGTGGTGGTAGCCCTTCTGGCCAGCCCGGGCAATGGAGTAGCCCACCCGGGCAGGATGCCAGGCCCCAATGCAAGCCACTTTACGTAGCCCTTTGTGGGTTTTTCTCGGGAGTTTCTTGGCGTGCCATCGACTCGTCACACCTGCAAAAAGAAGGTGCTATTGAAGGGCTGCAGGCATGGTTTGTAGGTTCCCTTAAGTCCTAAAAAACAGAAGCGGTGTTCTCAGAGATAATGAGGTCTAGAAACTTGCTCTTTGGAAGCTCAGGTTCACCTTAGAGTTGCCATAAGTTGGAAACGACTTGAAGGCACACAACAAACAACAACCTTGGCCAACCACCTTCCATCATGATCAGTCACCTTCAGCACAAGGTACAAAGTAGAAATTACACACGTTGAAAAGAACAGTGAAGCATTAGGGACAATCAATGCATTGAATTTAGTTAATTCCTAAAGTAATTGATAAAGTTCATATAACAGCTTTCAAAATCCCTTTCAGTACTCAATTCCAAACATTTTGGGCTTGTTGCTACATTGGTGTAAGCATCCATTCTGTATTTGACTATGCATTGTAGCTGAGATAATCTTAAAGCTTAAATGAAAACTATAAATTCCAGTGGTCTTCAATCCCATGATTTATCATCCTATGCTTTACGACTACAACTATGACGCTTGACTCTATGGTTAACTAGGAGTCCTACGAATCTACAAGTTTGAATTACCAGCTGTTCTTGTTTCAGCAAAGGACTTTTGGTGGGTTTTCATAAAGTTGTTTCACTACAGTAGATTGAATATTATGAACTTTGTGAGATATATTTGTTTAGGAATTCACTACATTCAATTCATCAATTGTCCATAATGTTTTTCTGTTCTTCCCCATATGTGTAATTTCTACTTGTGTACCTGTCTGTTGTTGATACATTAGGGCTCTTTGGGGTGGTTTATAGCGGTGTCCCAATCATCTTCTACCAGGCCAACATCTTGCATTTCACTAGGAAAATCTATATAGTATACCTCAAATCAATGAAGAAGCAATGGACTCCAAACCCTACCTTTCATCCCATGCCCCTTGGTCACTCCGATAACGTCGATCATCTCATTCTGGCTGAAGACCGTCTGCACCGAGATCTGCTTCTCCAGCTTCTCGTGGGCCCAGTCTACCTTCTCTGCCACCGTTCCCCCGTTCAGCTGAATCTCCATGACGTGGGCTTTCTTCTGACGCAACGGCAGGAGCTTCATCTGCAGCCAGAAGGATTTGCACGTGACGCAATGCCACAGAGACAATAAAAAAGGAGACTATCTGTGGCAAAAGTGGCTGCCAGGCCCAGTCTGCCAGGCCCAGTCTGGGGTGGCAAGCTTCCAGGAAAGAAAAAGAAGGAGGAAAAGGAAACCCCGACCGCAAAGGAGCAAGAGGGAGAGTTCACCTGGGTGTGCACAATGATGCGGATGATCTTGCAGTACTTCTTCATGGCTGCAAAATCTTTCTCCAGCTGCTTCTTCCCCGTCTCGTCCTGCCATTTCTTGCAGTACTTGGTGAAGGCCTTCTTCTTGCTCTTGTGCCTGGAAAAAGAAGAGGTGGTTTTTTCACCACGATCAACCGGAAGTGTTTGAGAAACTTGCTGTGTTCCCAGTTAGGAATCAGCAAACAATCTTCATCTAAAACCACCTTGATATGTGCTTTATTTGGGGGAAATAAAGAAGATCGGACAGTTGGATGTCCTGCACAGAAAAATCTGTCCAAAACCCATTCACTGGATATAAGGCGCAATGTATAGCACACTTGTTCAGACTAGGTCTCTCATAAATGTCCTACAGTGGGATCTTGGCGTCCCAGGATTTTGTTGGACAGAGTCATGGCAATTAAATTGGTGTCAAGCCGCTTTAATTTTACAGTGTGGATACACCTTCAAAGGTGTAAGAATATCCCTTTACATACTGATACAAATGAACACAACTATGCCTTGAATTCCAACAACATGGATTGCGAGTTTGCTTTCCTTCTTCTTGTGTCTTTGTATGCGAAGCAAACATTAGCCCCTTTCTACTCATTCTGCAAAGCACGAGAAAGGGTTTTTTTTTTGTAGACTACATCTCCCAGAATCCCTGCTGGAAAGACTATACCCCCCCACACACATAGATATATTATTGGAGAACTGCACTGCAACATTAAGAAGGATGTGACTATAGAAGAAGAGCTACTACAGTCTCCTTATCGGATCGCAAAGGTCAAATGAAGCCATTTTGTTTCACAGTGTGAAATGCACGAATTTTCATCGCCACGCTTCTCTCACCAGTTCTTGTAGAAGCGTCTTCGGCATTCGTCGCTGAGATGTTCGGCAAAGATGGTCTTGAAGTTCCTCATCCCCCGGGGGGTCTCGATGTAGCCCACCACTCCCACAACCACCAAAGGTGGGGTCTCTATTATGGTGACGGCTTCCACCTCTTCCCTCTTTGAGACCTCTAAGGAGAGGCAAGGGACCCAGAAGAAAGAAACGTAGCACACGGGTTACACAAGAAGACACTGGCTTCCCAAGGATTCATCGGCGGAGAGGGCTCATGGATTTGCAAACAAGTACTGTATATACTCCTGTATAAGTCTAGAAATTTAGGTCAAAAAACTGACCCAAAAAAACTGAGTCGACTTATCCACAGGTCAATGTATGTACTGTATCTTAACTCGTATTTGAAACAAGGAACCATCTCCTGCTGAAAAGCAAGAGTATAATCTGTCCTGGAAGCAATGACCCTCTTTTCTCTCTCATCCATCCAGTCTTAAGAATAAGCACAAAGAGTTATGTCTGGTGGACTTTTGGAAGTTATTTGACATTGTTTTGCTTGGCTTCATCCTTTAGATCCTTTCCTATATGCTCCTAAATTTTATCCTCGACTTTTCCATGGGTCATAGCAAAATACATAATTTTGGCCCCAAAACTTGCCCTCGACTTATACATGAGGTCAACTTATAGTCGAGCGTATACGGGTAAGTGATTTTCTCCAGGTCATTTTGCTTAGCTACAAGTTCTAAACTTCTCTCTAGAAAATCATCTCTTGGAGTTTTATATATTCTGAAATGTAGCATGCAGTGTATGGTGTATAGCCCCATTTCCACAAATACAAACACGCTGCTCTTAAGGGATCTTTATATATATATATATATATATATATATATATATAAATTATGGTAGATATCCCCACTTCCACAAATGCAAACACGCTGCTCCTAAGGGATGGATGGATAGATAGATAGATCCCTTAGGAGCAGCGTGTTTGCATTTGTGGAAGTGGGGATATACACCATAATATGTGTGTGTGTGTTTTATATATATATAAAGATCCCTTAAGAGCAGTGTGTTTCCATTTGTGGAAGTGGGGATATACACCATACACTGTATGCTACATTGTAGACTACGGAGTTTATCAGACGGCAGGAATTTCTCCCAATTTTGAATGGAGCCAATTTGAATTCACGTAAATTCGCTAGTTTAGCAAATTTACATGAAACCTAATTGCGTTCGGAATGTGTTCAGAATGGCTTCCCATTTCCCGAAAATGACCCCCCATCGCCCGAAATTGCGTGAGATGCTTTAATTCGCAATAACATAAAACCCCATGATTGCGTTCAGAATGACTTCCCTTTTGCCCGAAATTGCATAAGATATACTCTTTCGCAATTACATGAAACCCCATGATTGCATTTGGATTGCCATTGCATTATACCCCCAAATTCCGTCGTATGATAAACTCCTACATAAAACCTATCTATCCATCTAACTATATTTATATATATACTGTATAAGATTTCCATTCAATGTCTGGTGTCTGGAAAAAAGAGGTTGAGTTACTCCTTCAACAGTATCTCCAATTGCTGCATGCGTTCTCCGTCAGAAGGCAAATAAAACCAGACTTACTTAGTCCTGGCCGGTGAACTTCCCGCAAGATGTGGGTCATGCCGGCTTTGTAGCCCGGGAAGGCCGTCAAATGGACCGGTTTGCTGGGATCGTCTTTGGGCCAAGTCTTGACTTTTCCTCGGTGCCGGCGGCTCCTTTTGTGAGGAAGGAAGCCCAGGTGGCCGTGCCTGGGAGCCGAAAACTTGCGATGGGACTGAGAATTTGTGTTAAAAAGAGACAAATGAATCATGGAAGGTATAAACAATATAGGTTTATTATACTTCGAAGAAAACTAGAATATTGAAATATTGCAATATTTGAGTTTTTTGGCAGTGAAGTATCGAGGATAGATATGCAAAACAAACTGTACTGTCCTGATATTACTGATATTGTGTTTGATATTATATTGATACTGAGTTTGGAAAATGAATAAAAAATTACGCAAAAATAAAACCAAGAGACAGACAAATCCACGGACGCAATTGCATTGCAAAATTAACGCAGTTTGACACCGCTTTAACTGCCATGGCTCCATGCTATAGCGTCCGGGGATTTGTCATTTCGTGGCATATTCAGGTTTGAGCACCGGACTATGCCCCTGGAGACCTTGGGCAGGTCACACTCTCTCGGCCTCAGAGGACGGCCATGGCAAACCCGCTCTGAAGAAACTTTCCAAGAAAACCTCACGATAGGTTTGACTTAGGGTTGCCATAAATCGGAAACAGCTCGAAGGCACACAGCAAGCGAGATGCAGCTTTCTCTCTCAAAGGGCTCTGGTGGCCACAGCAAACTACAAATCCTGTTATTCTACAGCACTCAAAGCATTATTTCTGCAATGCATATCAGACCTTTGCCAATTTACAAAATGGTCAGGATGGTGGCAGGTAGAGGCATTAAAAGTGCACCAGCTCTCCCAGTAAAATATGGACAATAATGCCATTTCCATGCCACTTTGCCAATCCAGATGGCAGTGGCTATAATGGGACCCTTTTGTACAGCGTTCCCCATTATTTCTATATCTCTGACCCACCAAAATTCACCCCAACAAATCAAACTATAGGGAATAGCTGGATTCCACTTTTGTACGTTTGTACGGTTGGCCCTCCGTATCCACGGAGTCAACCATCTGTGGATTGAAAGTATTCCAAAAAGATATAAATTCCAAAAAGGAAACCTTGATTTTTTGCTATTTTATATAAGGAACACCATTTCTCTACCCCATTACATTTAATGGGACTTGAATATCCACGGGTTTTGGTATCCACGGAGGGTCCTGGACCCGAACCCTAGCAGATACCAAAAGCCCACTGTTGTAATAATAATGATGACGATAATACTAACCCATTGTATTGAATGAGATTTGAGCCTCCACAGATTTTGGGGGTTTCCTGGAAACAAACCCCAGCAGATACCAAGGATCCACTATAGTCGTATTAGTATTAACAACCCATTGTATTTAATGGGACTTGAACATTGATGGATTTTGGTATCTACTGGGGGTCCTGGAACCAAACCAAAGAAGATACCGAGGGACCACTACAATTGTAGCGTTCTTTGGAATTGTAAGTCGCTTGGAGTCCCAATTTTGGGGAGTAAGTCTGAAATAATATTAAGAATAATAATATTAAGAAGAAGAATAAGAAGAATATGGACCAGTACGCCCAAGAATATCCCCCCAAGAAACCAGTACCATGATCCGAGGTCTTCAGTCGAAGCCGTCGGCAGGGAAAGAGGCCACCCGCGAGTGCCTCGGAGGCTTGATACCAAAGATGTTTCTCAGCCCCCAAGACATAAATTTAGCAGCTGGCCTCATTCTGATGCTATATTCATTTCACGTTCGGGCAGCTTGACAGGGGTCCGTCCAACGCGGAAAGGTCATTTTGCAAGACGAAGGATCGGTTTACGGCCAGCCGGCCCCTGCCCCATTGAAGCAGCCCAACGACAGCCCTGGAGTGCGGCCTTCCCCAGTCTCTTAGGTCTGGACGATGGGAATGCCAGGGTCACTGTTCAGGGATGGCAGAAAGGACAGTGTAGCTGTATTGTATATTTTGTCTTGTATTTTTAATTGCTGTAACCCACTCCAATTGGCTGACAGAGGATAAATAAATTATTATCATTATTATTATTATTATTATTATTGAGACCCCAACGTTTGCTGAGGCCAGGGACTCAGGACCACCAAAAATTGGAAAAAATTGCAAATATAAAAACACTATGGCTGAATCCACACTGGAGAAATAACCCAGTTTGGCACCACTTTAACTTGTCTGGCTCAAGGAATATAATATATATTATATATTATATTTTATAATATAATATAATATAATGAAATATAAATTATATATATACGCACATGCCTGTATACATAATATATATATATATGTATATTCATATTATAATTATATATATTATATAATAATATAATATACTACAATATGATATATATTAAATATGTTATATAATAATTATATGAAATAAATGAATAATAATAAATTATATATTGATATAACATACATTATAATATATATATTATTGATTATATATTATATTTATAATATATTATATATACCATATATATATACATACACATAATATACATATATATATATTATAATTATATATTATATTAGAGAATAACATAATATATAATATATTAGACATATTATATAATAATTATATCAAATAAATAAACAACTATTAAATAATAATATAATATATATTACAAGATACAAAGACACATATAATATATATTATAATGATATACATTATATTATATTATATAATAACATAATATGATATAGCATATTATATATTAAATATATTATATAATAATTATTATATCAAATCAATCAATCAATATCAAATAATAAAATATATTTCAATAAATTTGTTATATATTATATTTATAATATGATATTATATTTACATATGTGTAAAATATATATTATAATTATATTTATTATAATATAATATGATATATGTATATAATAATTATAGCAGATAAATAAATATTATATCACATTACAATATAATCCTATATATATATATATATATATATAATCATTATATATATATATATATATATAAAATATTTATTATATTTATCTATTCTATAATCTATTCTATATATCTATTCTATAATTATATATTATATAAGATTATAATATAATACAATACTATATAGATATAGATATATACATATAAAATCATTATATATATATATATATATATCATATAATATATATTGTATTCTCAATGAATATAATAAGAGAGCTGGCCCTGTCTCTTCTTTCTGCGCATGCGCGGGTAGTCCTGCGGCGAGGGGCGGGGCCGCGGGTGAGTCGGCTTTGAAACCATGGCGACGCCTCAAACTCCCGTGAGGCCCCGCGGCGTCGGCCATTTTCTCCGCGCACGCGCAGTGGCCTCTCCTGGGGCGGCGTCCATTTTGTCGTCCTCTGGTGGAAGGAAGATGCCTGAGGAACCGGACCGAGAGGTCTACCGGGAGCCCCCGAGGCGGACCCCGGCCCGGAACCCGGAGAGCTCGGCCCCGAACCCCCTGGACCTGGTGGAGAGGGTCTTCCACTACGCCGTAGACAGGCCCGTCTCCGCCTGGAGGGGTGAGAGGAGACCTTGGGGGATAATAGTGCCCCATAGGGATATATAGAATATTGGCCCATAGGGAAGCATTGGGGAAGAGTGTCCCATAGGGAAATATAGAATAGTGGCCCATAGGGAGACATTGGGGGATATGGCCCCATAGGGAATCATTGGGGAATGGGGGCCCATAGAGGACAATTGGGGGATAGTGTCCCGTAGGGAAATATAGAACATGGGGCCCATAGGGAGACATAGGGTACCACACTCCCATAGGGAAGCATTGGGGAATGGAGGCCCATAGAGAGACATTGAGGGATATGGGCCCCATAGAGAGACATTGAGGGATATGGGCCCCATAGAGAGACATTGAGGGATATGGGCCCCATAGAGAGACATTGAGGGATATGGGCCCCATAGAGAGACATTGAGGGATATGGGCCCCATAGAGAGACATTGAGGGATAGGGGCCCCATAGAGAGACATTGAGGGATAGGGGCCCCATAGAGAGACATTGAGGGATATGGGCCCCATAGAGAGACATTGAGGGATAGGGGCCCCATAGAGAGACATTGAGGGATAGGGGCCCCATAGAGAGACATTGAGGGATAGGGGCCCCATAGAGAGACATTGAGGGATAGGGGCCCCATAGAGAGACATTGAGGGATAGGGGCCCCATAGAGAGACATTGAGGGATAGGGGCCCCATAGAGAGACATTGAGGGATAGGGGCCCCATAGAGAGACATTGAGGGATAGGGGCCCCATAGAGAGACATTGAGGGATATGGGCCCCATAGAGAGACATTGAGGGATATGGGCCCCATAGAGAGACATTGAGGGATAGGGGCCCCATAGAGAGACATTGAGGGATAGGGGCCCCATAGAGAGACATTGAGGGATATGGGCCCCATAGAGAGACATTGAGGGATATGGGCCCCATAGAGAGACATTGAGGGATAGGGGCCCCATAGAGAGACATTGAGGGATATGGGCCCCATAGAGAGACATTGAGGGATAGGGGCCCCATAGAGAGACATTGAGGAATAGGGGCCCCATAGAGAGACATTGAGGGATAGGGGCCCCATAGAGAGACATTGGGGGATAGGGGCCCCATAGAGAGACATTGAGGGATAGGGGCCCCATAGAGAGACATTGAGGGATAGGGGCCCCATAGAGAGACATTGAGGGATAGGGGCCCCATAGAGAGACATTGAGGGATAGGGGCCCCATAGAGAGACATTGAGGGATAGGGGCCCCATAGAGAGACATTGAGGGATAGGGGCCCCATAGAGAGACATTGAGGGATAGGGGCCCCATAGAGAGACATTGAGGGATAGGGGCCCCATAGAGAGACATCGAGGGATAGGGGCCCCATAGAGAGACATTGAGGGATAGGGGCCCCATAGAGAGACATTGAGGGATATGGGCCCTATAGAGAGACATTGAAGGATAGGGGCCCCATAGAGAGACATTGGGGGATATGGGCCCCATAGAGAGACATTGGGGGATATGGGCCCCATAGAGAGACATTGGGGGATATGGGCCCCATAGAGAGACATTGAGGGATAGGGGCCCCATAGAGAGACATTGAGGGATATGGGCCCCATAGAGGCCCCATAGAGAGACATTGAGGGATATGGGCCCCATAGAGAGACATTGGGGGATATGGGCCCCATAGAGAGACATTGAGGGATATGGGCCCCATAGAGAGACATTGAGGGATATGGGCCCCATAGAGATACATTGAGGGATATGGGCCCCATAGAGAGACATTGAGGGATAGGGGCCCCATAGAGAGACATTGAGGGATATGGGCCCCATAGAGAGACATTGAGGGATAGGGGCCCCATAGAGAGACATTGAGGGATAGGGGCCCCATAGAGAGACATTGAGGGATAGGGGCCCCATAGAGAGACATTGAGGGATAGGGGCCCCATAGAGAGACATTGAGGGATAGGGGCCCCATAGAGAGACATTGAGGGATAGGGGCCCCATAGAGAGACATTGGGGGATAGGGGCCCCATAGAGAGACATTGAGGGATAGGGGCCCCATAGAGAGACATTGAGGGATAGGGGCCCCATAGAGAGACATTGAGGGATAGGGGCCCCATAGAGAGACATTGAGGGATAGGGGCCCCATAGAGAGACATTGAGGGATAGGGGCCCCATAGAGAGACATTGAGGGATAGGGGCCCCATAGAGAGACATTGAGGGATAGGGGCCCCATAGAGAGACATCGAGGGATAGGGGCCCCATAGAGAGACATTGAGGGATATGGGCCCCATAGAGAGACATTGAGGGATATGGGCCCCATAGAGAGACATTGAAGGATAGGGGCCCCATAGAGAGACATTGGGGGATATGGGCCCCATAGAGAGACATTGGGGGATATGGGCCCCATAGAGAGACATTGGGGGATATGGGCCCCATAGAGAGACATTGAGGGATAGGGGCCCCATAGAGAGACATTGAGGGATATGGGCCCCATAGAGGCCCCATAGAGAGACATTGAGGGATATGGGCCCCATAGAGAGACATTGGGGGATATGGGCCCCATAGAGAGACATTGAGGGATATGGGCCCCATAGAGAGACATTGAGGGATATGGGCCCCATAGAGATACATTGAGGGATATGGGCCCCATAGAGAGACATTGAGGGATAGGGGCCCCATAGAGAGACATTGAGGGATATGGGCCCCATAGAGAGACATTGAGGGATAGGGGCCCCATAGAGAGACATTGAGGGATATGGGCCCCATAGAGAGACATTGAGGGATAGGGGCCCCATAGAGAGACATTGAGGGATAGGGGCCCCATAGAGAGACATTGAGGGATAGGGGCCCCATAGAGAGACATTGGGGGATAGGGGCCCCATAGAGAGACATTGAGGGATAGGGGCCCCATAGAGAGACATTGAGGGATAGGGGCCCCATAGAGAGACATTGAGGGATAGGGGCCCCATAGAGAGACATTGAGGGATAGGGGCCCCATAGAGAGACATTGAGGGATAGGGGCCCCATAGAGAGACATTGAGGGATAGGGGCCCCATAGAGAGACATTGAGGGATAGGGGCCCCATAGAGAGACATTGAGGGATAGGGGCCCCATAGAGAGACATTGAGGGATAGGGGCCCCATAGAGAGACATCGAGGGATAGGGGGCCCCATAGAGAGACATTGAGGGATATGGGCCCCATAGAGAGACATTGAGGGATATGGGCCCCATAGAGAGACATTGAAGGATAGGGGCCCCATAGAGAGACATTGGGGGATATGGGCCCCATAGAGAGACATTGAGGGATATGGGCCCCATAGAGAGACATTGGGGGATATGGGCCCCATAGAGAGACATTGAGGGATAGGGGCCCCATAGAGAGACATTGAGGGATATGGGCCCCATAGAGGCCCCATAGAGAGACATTGAGGGATATGGGCCCCATAGAGAGACATTGGGGGATATGGGCCCCATAGAGAGACATTGAGGGATATGGGCCCCATAGAGAGACATTGAGGGATATGGGCCCCATAGAGATACATTGAGGGATATGGGCCCCATAGAGAGACATTGAGGGATAGGGGCCCCATAGAGAGACATTGAGGGATATGGGCCCCATAGAGAGACATTGAGGGATAGGGGCCCCATAGAGAGACATTGAGGGATATGGGCCCCATAGAGAGACATTGAGGGATAGGGGCCCCATAGAGAGACATTGAGGGATAGGGGCCCCATAGAGAGACATTGAGGGATAGGGGCCCCATAGAGAGACATTGAGGGATAGGGGCCCCATAGAGAGACATTGGGGGATAGGGGCCCCATAGAGAGACATTGAGGGATAGGGGCCCCATAGAGAGACATTGAGGGATAGGGGCCCCATAGAGAGACATTGAGGGATAGGGGCCCCATAGAGAGACATTGAGGGATAGGGGCCCCATAGAGAGACATTGAGGGATAGGGGCCCCATAGAGAGACATTGAGGGATAGGGGCCCCATAGAGAGACATTGAGGGATAGGGGCCCCATAGAGAGACATTGAGGGATAGGGGCCCCATAGAGAGACATCGAGGGATAGGGGCCCCATAGAGAGACATCGAGGGATAGGGGCCCCATAGAGAGACATTGAGGGATATGGGCCCCATAGAGAGACATTGAGGGATATGGGCCCCATAGAGAGACATTGAAGGATAGGGGCCCCATAGAGAGACATTGGGGGATATGGGCCCCATAGAGAGACATTGGGGGATATGGGCCCCATAGAGAGACATTGGGGGATATGGGCCCCATAGAGAGACATTGAGGGATAGGGGCCCCATAGAGAGACATTGAGGGATATGGGCCCCATAGAGGCCCCATAGAGAGACATTGAGGGATATGGGCCCCATAGAGAGACATTGGGGGATATGGGCCCCATAGAGAGACATTGAGGGATATGGGCCCCATAGAGAGACATTGAGGGATATGGGCCCCATAGAGATACATTGAGGGATATGGGCCCCATAGAGAGACATTGAGGGATAGGGGCCCCATAGAGAGACATTGAGGGATATGGGCCCCATAGAGAGACATTGAGGGATAGGGGCCCCATAGAGAGACATTGAGGGATATGGGCCCCATAGAGAGACATTGAGGGATAGGGGCCCCATAGAGAGACATTGAGGGATAGGGGCCCCATAGAGAGACATTGGGGGATATGGGCCCCATAGAGAGACATTGAGGGATATGGGCCCCATAGAGAGACATTGAGGGATAGGGGCCCCATAGAGAGACATTGAGGGATAGGGGCCCCATAGAGAGACATTGAGGGATATGGGCCCCATAGAGAGACATTGGGGGATATGGGCCCCATAGAGAGACATTGAGGGATATGGGCCCCATAGAGAGACATTGGGGGATATGGGCCCCATAGAGAGACATTGAGGGATATGGGCCCCATACAGAGACATTGAGGGATATGGGCCCCATAGAGAGACATTGAGGGATATGGGCCCCATAGAGAGACATTGAGGGATAGGGGCCCCATAGAGAGACATTGAGGGATAGGGGCCCCATAGAGAGACATTGAGGGATAGGGGCCCCATAGAGAGACATTGAGGGATATGGGCCCCATAGAGAGACATTGAGGGATATGGGCCCCATAGAGAGACATTGAGGGATAGGGGCCCCATAGAGAGACATTGGGGGATATGGGCCCCATAGAGAGACATTGAGGGATATGGGCCCCATAGAGAGACATTGAGGGATAGGGGCCCCATAGAGAGACATTGAGGGATAGGGGCCCCATAGAGAGACATTGAGGGATATGGGCCCCATAGAGAGACATTGAGGGATATGGGCCCCATAGAGAGACATTGAGGGATATGGGCCCCATAGAGAGACATTGAAGGATAGGGGCCCCATAGAGAGACATTGGGGGATATGGGCCCCATAGAGAGACATTGGGGGATATGGGCCCCATAGAGAGACATTGGGGGATATGGGCCCCATAGAGAGACATTGAGGGATAGGGGCCCCGTAGAGAGACATTGAGGGATATGGGCCCCATAGAGGCCCCATAGAGAGACATTGAGGGATATGGGCCCCATAGAGAGACATTGGGGGATATGGGCCCCATAGAGAGACATTGAGGGATATGGGCCCCATAGAGAGACATTGAGGGATATGGGCCCCATAGAGAGACATTGAGGGATAGGGGCCCCATAGAGAGACATTGAGGGATAGGGGCCCCATAGAGAGACATTGAGGGATATGGGCCCCATAGAGAGACATTGAGGGATAGGGGCCCCATAGAGAGACATTGAGGGATATGGGCCCCATAGAGAGACATTGAGGGATAGGGGCCCCATAGAGAGACATTGAGGGATAGGGGCCCCATAGAGAGACATTGAGGGATAGGGGCCCCATAGAGAGACATTGGGGGATATGGGCCCCATAGAGAGACATTGGGGGATATGGGCCCCATAGAGAGACATTGAGGGATAGGGGCCCCATAGAGAGACATTGAGGGATAGGGGCCCCATAGAGAGACATTGAGGGATATGGGCCCCATAGAGAGACATTGGGGGATATGGGCCCCATAGAGAGACATTGAGGGATATGGGCCCCATAGAGAGACATTGGGGGATATGGGCCCCATAGAGAGACATTGAGGGATATGGGCCCCATAGAGAGACATTGAGGGATATGGGCCCCATAGAGAGACATTGAGGGATAGGGGCCCCATAGAGAGACATTGAGGGATAGGGGCCCCATAGAGAGACATTGAGGGATAGGGGCCCCATAGAGAGACATTGAGGGATAGGGGCCCCATAGAGAGACATTGAGGGATATGGGCCCCATAGAGAGACATTGAGGGATATGGGCCCCATAGAGAGACATTGAGGGATATGGGCCCCATAGAGAGACATTGAGGGATAGGGGCCCCATAGAGAGACATTGAGGGATAGGGGCCCCATAGAGAGACATTGGGGGATATGGGCCCCATAGAGAGACATTGAGGGATAGGGGCCCCATAGAGAGACATTGAGGGATAGGGGCCCCATAGAGAGACATTGAGGGATATGGGCCCCATAGAGAGACATTGGGGGATATGGGCCCCATAGAGAGACATTGAGGGATATGGGCCCCATAGAGAGACATTGGGGGATATAGGCCCCATAGAGAGACATTGGGGGATATGGGCCCCATAGAGAGACATTGAGGGATAGGGGCCCCATAGAGGCCCCATAGAGAGACATTGAGGGATATGGGCCCCATAGAGAGACATTGGGGGATATGGGCCCCATAGAGAGACATTGAGGGATATGGGCCCCATAGAGAGACATTGAGGGATATGGGCCCCATAGAGAGACATTGAGGGATAGGGGCCCCATAGAGAGACATTGAGGGATATGGGCCCCATAGAGAGACATTGGGGGATATGGGCCCCATAGAGAGACATTGAGGGATATGGGCCCCATAGAGAGACATTGGGGGATATGGGCCCCATAGAGAGACATTGGGGGATATGGGCCCCATAGAGAGACATTGGGGGATATGGGCCCCATAGAGAGACATTGGGGGATATGGGCCCCATAGAGAGACATTGAGGGATATGGGCCCCATAGAGAGACATTGAGGGATATGGGCCCCATAGAGAGACATTGGGGGATATGGGCCCCATAGAGAGACATTGGGGGATATGGGCCCCATAGAGAGACATTGAGGGATATGGGCCCCATAGAGAGACATTGAGGGATATGGGCCCCATAGAGAGACATTGGGGGATATGGGCCCCATAGAGAGACATTGAGGGATAGGGGCCCCATAGAGAGACATTGAGGGATAGGGGCCCCATAGAGAGACATTGAGGGATAGGGGCCCCATAGAGAGACATTGAGGGATAGGGGCCCCATAGAGAGACATTGAGGGATAGGGGCCCCATAGAGAGACATTGAGGGATAGGGGCCCCATAGAGAGACATTGAGGGATAGGGGCCCCATAGAGAGACATTGAGGGATAGGGGCCCCATAGAGAGACATTGGGGGATATGGGCCCCATAGAGAGACATTGAGGGATATGGGCCCCATAGAGAGACATTGAGGGATAGGGGCCCCATAGAGAGACATTGAGGGATAGGGGCCCCATAGAGAGACATTGAGGGATAGGGGCCCCATAGAGAGACATTGAGGGATAGGGGCCCCATAGAGAGACATTGAGGGATATGGGCCCCATAGAGAGACATTGAGGGATATGGGCCCCATAGAGAGACATTGAGGGATATGGGCCCCATAGAGAGACATTGAGGGATATGGGCCCCATAGAGAGACATTGAGGGATATGGGCCCCATAGAGAGACATTGAGGGATAGGGGCCCCATAGAGAGACATTGAGGGATATGGGCCCCATAGAGAGACATTGAGGGATAGGGGCCCCATAGAGAGACATTGGGGGATAGGGGCCCCATAGAGAGACATTGAGGGATAGGGGCCCCATAGAGAGACATTGAGGGATAGGGGCCCCATAGAGAGACATTGAGGGATAGGGGCCCCATAGAGAGACATTGAGGGATAGGGGCCCCATAGAGAGACATTGAGGGATAGGGGCCCCATAGAGAGACATTGAGGGATAGGGGCCCCATAGAGAGACATTGAGGGATAGGGGCCCCATAGAGAGACATTGAGGGATAGGGGCCCCATAGAGAGACATTGAGGGATAGGGGCCCCATAGAGAGACATTGAGGGATAGGGACCCCATAGAGAGACATTGAGGGATAGGGACCCCATAGAGAGACATTGAAGGATAGGGGCCCCATAGAGAGACATTGGGGGATATGGGCCCCATAGAGAGACATTGGGGGATATGGGCCCCATAGAGAGACATTGAGGGATAGGGGCCCCATAGAGGCCCCATAGAGAGACATTGAGGGATATGGGCCCCATAGAGAGACATTGGGGGATATGGGCCCCATAGAGAGACATTGAGGGATATGGGCCCCATAGAGAGACATTGAGGGATATGGGCCCCATAGAGAGACATTGAGGGATATGGGCCCCATAGAGAGACATTGAGGGATAGGGGCCCCATAGAGAGACATTGAGGGATAGGGGCCCCATAGAGAGACATTGAGGGATAGGGGCCCCATAGAGAGACATTGAGGGATAGGGGCCCCATAGAGAGACATTGAGGGATAGGGGCCCCATAGAGAGACATTGAGGGATAGGGGCCCCATAGAGAGACATTGAGGGATAGGGGCCCCATAGAGAGACATTGAGGGATAGGGGCCCCATAGAGAGACATTGAGGGATAGGGGCCCCATAGAGAGACATTGAGGGATAGGGGCCCCATAGAGAGACATTGAGGGATAGGGGCCCCATAGAGAGACATTGAGGGATATGGGCCCCATAGAGAGACATTGAGGGATATGGGCCCCATAGAGAGACATTGAGGGATATGGGCCCCATAGAGAGACATTGGGGGATATGGGCCCCATAGAGAGACATTGAGGGATATGGGCCCCATAGAGAGACATTGAGGGATATGGGCCCCATAGAGAGACATTGAGGGATATGGGCCCCATAGAGAGACATTGAGGGATAGGGGCCCCATAGAGAGACATTGAGGGATATGGGCCCCATAGAGAGACATTGAGGGATAGGGGCCCCATAGAGAGACATTGAGGGATAGGGGCCCCATAGAGAGACATTGAGGGATAGGGGCCCCATAGAGAGACATTGAGGGATAGGGGCCCCATAGAGAGACATTGGGGGATATGGGCCCCATAGAGAGACATTGAGGGATATGGGCCCCATAGAGAGACATTGAGGGATAGGGGCCCCATAGAGAGACATTGAGGGATAGGGGCCCCATAGAGAGACATTGAGGGATATGGGCCCCCATAGAGAGACATTGAGGGATATGGGCCCCATAGAGAGACATTGGGGGATATGGGCCCCATAGAGAGACATTGAGGGATATGGGCCCCATAGAGAGACATTGAGGGATATGGGCCCCATAGAGAGACATTGAGGGATATGGGCCCCATAGAGAGACATTGAGGGATATGGGCCCCATAGAGAGACATTGAGGGATAGGGGCCCCATAGAGAGACATTGAGGGATAGGGGCCCCATAGAGAGACATTGAGGGATAGGGGCCCCATAGAGAGACATTGAGGGATAGGGGCCCCATAGAGAGACATTGAGGGATAGGGGCCCCATAGAGAGACATTGAGGGATAGGGGCCCCATAGAGAGACATTGGGGGATAGGGGCCCCATAGAGAGACATTGGGGGATAGGGGCCCCATAGAGAGACATTGAGGGATAGGGGCCCCATAGAGAGACATTGAGGGATAGGGGCCCCATAGAGAGACATTGAGGGATATGGGCCCCATAGAGAGACATTGGGGGATATGGGCCCCATAGAGAGACATTGAGGGATATGGGCCCCATAGAGAGACATTGGGGGATATGGGCCCCATAGAGAGACATTGGGGGATATGGGGCCCCATAGAGAGACATTGGGGGATAGGGGCCCCATAGAGAGACATTGGGGGATAGGGGCCCCATAGAGAGACATTGAGGGATATGGGCCCCATAGAGAGACATTGGGGGATATGGGCCCCATAGAGAGACACATAGAGAGACATTGGGGGATATGGGCCCCATAGAGAGACATTGAGGGATATGGGCCCGACATTGAGGGATATGGGCCCCATAGAGAGACATTGAGGGATATGGGCCCCATAGAGAGACATTGGGGGATATGGGCCCCATAGAGAGACATTGAGGGATAGGGGCCCCATAGAGAGACATTGAGGGATAGGGGCCCCATAGAGAGACATTGAGGGATAGGGGCCCCATAGAGAGACATTGAGGGATAGGGGCCCCATAGAGAGACATTGGGGGATAGGGGCCCCATAGAGAGACATTGGGGGATAGGGGCCCCATAGAGAGACATTGGGGGATAGGGGCCCCATAGAGAGACATTGGGGGATATCGCCCCATAGAGAGACATTGGGGGATATGGGCCCCATAGAGAGACATTGGGGGATATGGGCCCCATAGAGAGACATTGGGGGATATGGGCCCCATAGAGAGACATTGAGGGATATGGGCCCCATAGAGAGACATTGGGGGATATGGGCCCCATAGAGAGACATTGGGGGATATGGGCCCCATAGAGAGACATTGGGGGATATGGGCCCCATAGAGAGACATTGGGGGATATGGGCCCCATAGAGAGACATTGAGGGATATGGGCCCCATAGAGAGACATTGAGGGATATGGGCCCCATAGAGAGACATTGAGGGATATGGGCCCCATAGAGAGACATTGAGGGATATGGGCCCCATAGAGAGACATTGAGGGATATGGGCCCATAGAGAGACATTGAGGGATATGGGCCCCATAGAGAGACATTGGGGGATATGGGCCCCATAGAGAGACATTGGGGATATGGGCCCCATAGAGAGACATTGAGGGATAGGGGCCCCATAGAGAGACATTGAGGGATATGGGCCCCATAGAGAGACATTGAGGGATATGGGCCCCATAGAGAGACATTGAGGGATATGGGCCCCATAGAGAGACATTGAGGGATATGGGCCCCATAGAGAGACATTGGGGGATATGGGCCCCATAGAGAGACATTGAGGGATATGGGCCCCATAGAGAGACATTGAGGGATATGGGCCCCATAGAGAGACATTGAGGGATAGGGGCCCCATAGAGAGACATTGGGGGATAGGGGCCCCATAGAGAGACATTGAGGGATAGGGGCCCCATTAGAGAGACATTGGGGGATAGGGGCCCCATAGAGAGACATTGGGGGATAGGGGCCCCATAGAGAGACATTGTGGGATATGGGCCCCATAGAGAGACATTGGGGGATATGGGCCCCATAGAGAGACATTGAGGGATATGGGCCCCATAGAGAGACATTGAGGGATATGGGCCCCATAGAGAGACATTGAGGGATATGGGCCCCATAGAGAGACATTGAGGGATATGGGCCCCATAGAGAGACATTGGGGGATATGGGCCCCATAGAGAGACATTGGGGGATATGGGCCCCATAGAGAGACATTGGGGGATATGGGCCCCATAGAGAGACATTGAGGGATATGGGCCCCATAGAGAGACATTGAGGGATATGGGCCCCATAGAGAGACATTGGGGGATATGGGCCCCATAGAGAGACATTGGGGGATAGGGGCCCCATAGAGAGACATTGAGGGATAGGGGCCCCATAGAGAGACATTGAGGGATATGGGCCCCATAGAGAGACATTGAGGGATAGGGGCCCCATAGAGAGACATTGAGGGATAGGGGCCCCATAGAGAGACATTGAGGGATAGGGGCCCCATAGAGAGACATTGAGGGATATGGGCCCCATAGAGAGACATTGAGGGATATGGGCCCCATAGAGAGACATTGGGGGATATGGGCCCCATAGAGAGACATTGGGGGATATGGGCCCCATAGAGAGACATTGAGGGATAGGGGCCCCATAGAGAGACATTGAGGGATAGGGGCCCCATAGAGAGACATTGAGGGATAGGGGCCCCATAGAGAGACATTGAGGGATAGGGGCCCCATAGAGAGACATTGAGGGATAGGGGCCCCATAGAGAGACATTGAGGGATAGGGGCCCCATAGAGAGACATTGGGGGATATGGGCCCCATAGAGAGACATTGAGGGATATGGGCCCCATAGAGAGACATTGAGGGATATGGGCCCCATAGAGAGACATTGGGGGATATGGGCCCCATAGAGAGACATTGGGGGATATGGGCCCCATAGAGAGACATTGGGGGATATGGGCCCCATAGAGAGACATTGAGGGATAGGGGCCCCATAGAGAGACATTGAGGGATAGGGGCCCCATAGAGAGACATTGGGGGATAGGGGCCCCATAGAGAGACATTGGGGGATATGGGCCCCATAGAGAGACATTGGGGGATATGGGCCCCATAGAGAGACATTGAGGGATATGGGCCCCATAGAGAGACATTGAGGGATATGGGCCCCATAGAGAGACATTGAGGGATATGGGCCCCATAGAGAGACATTGAGGGATATGGGCCCCATAGAGAGACATTGAGGGATATGGGCCCCATAGAGAGACATTGAGGGATATGGGCCCCATAGAGAGACATTGAGGCATATGGGCCCCATAGAGAGACATTGAGGGATATGGGCCCCATAGAGAGACATTGAGGGATATGGGCCCCATAGAGAGACATTGAGGGATATGGGCCCCATAGAGAGACATTGAGGGATATGGGCCCCATAGAGAGACATTGAGGGATAGGGGCCCCATAGAGAGACATTGAGGGATAGGGGCCCCATAGAGAGACATTGGGGGATATGGGCCCCATAGAGAGACATTGAGGGATATGGGCCCCATAGAGAGACATTGAGGGATATGGGCCCCATAGAGAGACATTGAGGGATATGGGCCCCATAGAGAGACATTGAGGGATATGGGCCCCATAGAGAGACATTGAGGGATATGGGCCCCATAGAGAGACATTGAGGGATAGGGGCCCCATAGAGAGACATTGAGGGATAGGGGCCCCATAGAGAGACATTGAGGGATAGGGGCCCCATAGAGAGACATTGAGGGATAGGGGCCCCATAGAGAGACATTGAGGGATAGGGGCCCCATAGAGAGACATTGAGGGATAGGGGCCCCATAGAGAGACATTGAGGGATAGGGGCCCCATAGAGAGACATTGAGGGATAGGGGCCCCATAGAGAGACATTGAGGGATAGGGGCCCCATAGAGAGACATTGAGGGATAGGGGCCCCATAGAGAGACATTGAGGGATAGGGGCCCCATAGACAGACATTGAGGGATAGGGGCCCCATAGAGAGACATTGAGGGATAGGGGCCCCATAGAGAGACATTGAGGATAGGGGCCCCATAGAGAGACATTGAGGGATAGGGGCCCCATAGAGAGACATTGAGGGATAGGGGCCCCATAGAGAGACATTGAGGGATAGGGGCCCCATAGAGAGACATTGAGGGATAGGGGCCCCATAGAGAGACATTGAGGGATAGGGGCCCCATAGAGAGACATTGAGGGATAGGGGCCCCATAGAGAGACATTGAGGGATAGGGGCCCCATAGAGAGACATTGGGGGATAGGGGCCCCATAGAGAGACATTGGGGGATAGGGGCCCCATAGAGAGACATTGAGGGATAGGGGCCCCATAGAGAGACATTGAGGGATAGGGGCCCCATAGAGAGACATTGAGGGATAGGGGCCCCATAGAGAGACATTGAGGGATAGGGGCCCCATAGAGAGACATTGAGGGATAGGGGCCCCATAGAGAGACATTGAGGGATAGGGGCCCCATAGAGAGACATTGAGGGATAGGGGCCCCATAGAGAGACATTGAGGGATAGGGGCCCATAGAGAGACATTGAGGGATAGGGGCCCCATAGAGAGACATTGAGGGATAGGGGCCCCATAGAGAGGACATTGAGGGATAGGGGCCCCATAGAGAGACATTGAGGGATAGGGGCCCCATAGAGAGACATTGAGGGATAGGGGCCCCATAGAGAGACATTGAGGGATAGGGGGCCCCATAGAGAGACATTGAGGGATAGGGGCCCCATAGAGAGACATTGGGGGATAGGGGCCCCATAGAGAGACATTGGGGGATAGGGGCCCCATAGAGAGACATTGGGGGATAGGGGCCCCATAGAGAGACATTGGGGGATAGGGGCCCCATAGAGAGACATTGAGGGATAGGGGCCCCATAGAGAGACATTGAGGGATAGGGGCCCCATAGAGAGACATTGAGGGATAGGGGCCCCATAGAGAGACATTGAGGGATAGGGGCCCCATAGAGAGACATTGAGGGATAGGGGCCCCATAGAGAGACATTGAGGGATAGGGGCCCATAGAGAGACATTGGGATATGGGCCCTAGAGACATAGGGGGATAGGGGCCCCATAGAGAGACATTGGGGGATAGGGGCCCCATAGAGAGACATTGGGGGATAGGGGCCCCATAGAGAGACATTGGGGGATAGGGGCCCCATAGAGAGACATTGAGGGATAGGGGCCCCATAGAGAGACATTGAGGGATAGGGGCCCCATAGAGAGACATTGAGGGATAGGGGCCCCATAGACATTGAGGGATAGGGGCCCCATAGAGAGACATTGGGGGATAGGGGCCCCATAGAGAGACATTGGGGGATAGGGGCCCCATAGAGAGACATTGGGGGATAGGGGCCCCATAGAGAGACATTGGGGGATAGGGGCCCCATAGAGAGACATTGAGGGATAGGGGCCCCATAGAGAGACATTGAGGGATAGGGGCCCCATAGAGAGACATTGAGGGATAGGGGCCCCATAGAGAGACATTGAGGGATAGGGGCCCCATAGACAGACATTGAGGGATAGGGGCCCCATAGAGAGACATTGAGGGATAGGGGCCCCATAGAGAGACATTGAGGATAGGGGCCCCATAGAGAGACATTGAGGGATAGGGGCCCCATAGACAGACATTGAGGGATAGGGGCCCCATAGAGAGACATTGAGGGATAGGGGCCCCATAGAGAGACATTGAGGGATAGGGGCCCCATAGAGAGACATTGAGGGATAGGGGGCCCATAGACATTGAGGGATAGGGGCCCCATAGAGAGACATTGGGGGATAGGGGCCCCATAGAGAGACATTGAGGGATAGGGGCCCCATAGAGAGACATTGAGGGATAGGGGCCCCATAGAGAGACATTGAGGGATAGGGGCCCCATAGAGAGACATTGAGGGATAGGGGCCCCATAGAGAGACATTGAGGGATAGGGGCCCCATAGAGAGACATTGAGGGATAGGGGCCCCATAGAGAGACATTGAGGGATAGGGGCCCCATAGAGAGACATTGAGGGATAGGGGCCCCATAGAGAGACATTGAGGGGATAGGGGCCCCATAGAGAGACATTGAGGGATAGGGGCCCCATAGAGAGACATTGAGGGATAGGGGCCCCATAGAGAGACATTGAGGGATAGGGGCCCCATAGAGAGACATTGAGGGATAGGGGCCCCATAGAGAGACATTGAGGGATAGGGGCCCCATAGAGAGACATTGAGGGATAGGGGCCCCATAGAGAGACATTGAGGGATAGGGGCCCCATAGAGAGACATTGAGGGATAGGGGCCCCATAGACAGACATTGAGGGATAGGGGCCCCATAGACAGACATTGAGGGATAGGGGCCCCATAGACAGACATTGAGGGATAGGGGCCCCATAGAGGATACATTGAGGGATAGGGGCCCCATAGAGATACATTGAGGGATAGGGGCCCCATAGACAGACATTGAGGGATAGGGGCCCCATAGACAGACATTGAGGGATAGGGGCCCCATAGAGAGACATTGAGGGATAGGGGCCCCATAGAGAGACATTGAGGGATAGGGGCCCCATAGAGAGACATTGAGGGATAGGGGCCCCATAGAGAGACATTGAGGGATAGGGGCCCCATAGAGAGACATTGAGGGATAGGGGCCCATAGAGAGACATTGAGGGATAGGGGCCCCATAGAGAGACATTGAGGGATAGGGGCCCCATAGAGAGACATTGAGGGATAGGGGCCCCATAGAGAGACATTGAGGGATAGGGGCCCCATAGAGAGACATTGAGGGATAGGGGCCCCATAGAGAGACATTGAGGGATAGGGGCCCCATAGAGAGACATTGAGGGATAGGGGCCCCATAGACATTGAGGGATAGGGGCCCCATAGAGAGACATTGGGGGCGGAGGGATAGGGGCCCCATAGAGAGACATTGGGGGATAGGGGCCCCATAGAGAGACATTGGGGGATAGGGGCCCCATAGAGAGACATTGAGGGATAGGGGCCCCATAGAGAGACATTGAGGGATAGGGGCCCCATAGAGAGACATTGAGGGATAGGGGCCCCATAGAGAGACATTGAGGGATAGGGGCCCCATAGAGAGACATTGAGGGATAGGGGCCCCATAGAGAGACATTGAGGGATAGGGGCCCCATAGAGAGACATTGAGGGATAGGGGCCCCATAGAGAGACATTGAGGGATAGGGGCCCCATAGAGAGACATTGAGGGATAGGGGCCCCATAGAGAGACATTGAGGGATAGGGGCCCCATAGAGAGACATTGAGGGATAGGGGCCCCATAGAGAGACATTGAGGGATAGGGGCCCCATAGAGAGACATTGAGGGATAGGGGCCCCATAGAGAGACATTGAGGGATAGGGGCCCCATAGAGAGACATTGAGGGATAGGGGCCCCATAGAGAGACATTGAGGGATAGGGGCCCCATAGAGAGACATTGAGGGATAGGGGCCCCATAGAGAGACATTGAGGGATAGGGGCCCCATAGAGAGACATTGAGGGATAGGGGCCCCATAGAGAGACATTGAGGGATAGGGGCCCCATAGAGAGACATTGAGGGATAGGGGCCCCATAGAGAGACATTGAGGGATAGGGGCCCCATAGACAGACATTGAGGGATAGGGGCCCCATAGAGATACATTGAGGGATAGGGGCCCCATAGACAGACATTGAGGGATAGGGGCCCCATAGACAGACATTGAGGGATAGGGGCCCCATAGAGAGACATTGAGGGATAGGGGCCCCATAGAGAGACATTGAGGGATAGGGGCCCCATAGAGAGACATTGAGGGATAGGGGCCCCATAGACAGACATTGAGGGATAGGGGCCCCATAGACAGACATTGAGGGATAGGGGCCCCATAGAGAGACATTGAGGGATAGGGGCCCCATAGAGAGACATTGAGGGATAGGGGCCCCATAGAGAGACATTGAGGGATAGGGGCCCCATAGAGAGACATTGAGGGATAGGGGCCCCATAGAGAGACATTGAGGGATAGGGGCCCCATAGAGAGACATTGAGGGATAGGGGCCCCATAGAGAGACATTGGGGGATAGGGGCCCCATAGAGAGACATTGGGGGATAGGGGCCCCATAGAGAGACATTGGGGGATAGGGGCCCCATAGAGAGACATTGGGGGATAGGGGCCCCATAGAGAGACATTGAGGGATAGGGGCCCCATAGAGAGACATTGAGGGATAGGGGCCCCATAGAGAGACATTGAGGGATAGGGGCCCCATAGAGAGACATTGAGGGATAGGGGCCCCATAGAGAGACATTGAGGGATAGGGGCCCCATAGAGAGACATTGAGGGATAGGGGCCCCATAGAGAGACATTGAGGGATAGGGGCCCCATAGAGAGACATTGAGGGATAGGGGCCCCATAGAGAGACATTGAGGGATATGGGCCCCATAGAGAGACATTGGGGGATATGGGCCCCATAGAGAGACATTGGGGGATAGGGGCCCCATAGACAGACATTGAGGGATAGGGGCCCCATAGAGAGACATTGAGGGATAGGGGCCCCATAGAGAGACATTGAGGGATAGGGGCCCCATAGACAGACATTGAGGGATAGGGGCCCCATAGAGAGACATTGAGGGATAGGGGCCCCATAGAGAGACATTGAGGGATAGGGGCCCCATAGACATTGAGGGATAGGGGCCCCATAGAGAGACATTGGGGGATAGGGGCCCCATAGAGAGACATTGGGGGGATAGGGGCCCCATAGAGAGACATTGGGGGATAGGGGCCCCATAGAGAGACATTGGGGGATAGGGGCCCCATAGAGAGACATTGAGGGATAGGGGCCCCATAGAGAGACATTGAGGGATAGGGGCCCCATAGAGAGACATTGAGGGATAGGGGCCCCATAGAGAGACATTGAGGGATAGGGGCCCCATAGACAGACATTGAGGGATAGGGGCCCCATAGAGAGACATTGAGGGATAGGGGCCCCATAGAGAGACATTGAGGGATAGGGGCCCCATAGAGAGACATTGAGGGATAGGGGCCCCATAGACAGACATTGAGGGATAGGGGCCCCATAGAGAGACATTGAGGGATAGGGGCCCCATAGAGAGACATTGAGGGATAGGGGGCCCATAGACATTGAGGGATAGGGGCCCCATAGAGAGACATTGAGGGATAGGGGCCCCATAGAGAGACATTGGGGGATAGGGGCCCCATAGAGAGACATTGGGGGATAGGGGCCCCATAGAGAGACATTGAGGGATAGGGGCCCCATAGAGAGACATTGAGGGATAGGGGCCCCATAGAGAGACATTGAGGGATAGGGGCCCCATAGAGAGACATTGAGGGATAGGGGCCCCATAGAGAGACATTGAGGGATAGGGGCCCCATAGAGAGACATTGAGGGATAGGGGCCCCATAGAGAGACATTGAGGGATAGGGGCCCCATAGAGAGACATTGAGGGATAGGGGCCCCATAGAGAGACATTGAGGGATAGGGGCCCCATAGAGAGACATTGAGGGATAGGGGCCCCATAGAGAGACATTGAGGGATAGGGGCCCCATAGAGAGACATTGAGGGATAGGGGCCCCATAGAGAGACATTGAGGGATAGGGGCCCCATAGAGAGACATTGAGGGATAGGGGCCCCATAGAGAGACATTGAGGGATAGGGGCCCCATAGAGAGACATTGAGGGATAGGGGCCCCATAGAGAGACATTGAGGGATAGGGGCCCCATAGAGAGACATTGAGGGATAGGGGCCCCATAGACAGACATTGAGGGATAGGGGCCCCATAGAGAGACATTGAGGGATAGGGGCCCCATAGACAGACATTGAGGGATAGGGGCCCCATAGAGATACATTGAGGGATAGGGGCCCCATAGAGATACATTGAGGGATAGGGGCCCCATAGACAGACATTGAGGGATAGGGGCCCCATAGAGAGACATTGAGGGATAGGGGCCCCATAGAGAGACATTGAGGGATAGGGGCCCCATAGAGAGACATTGAGGGATAGGGGCCCCATAGAGAGACATTGAGGGATAGGGGCCCCATAGAGAGACATTGAGGGATAGGGGCCCCATAGAGAGACATTGAGGGATAGGGGCCCCATAGAGAGACATTGAGGGATAGGGGCCCCATAGAGAGACATTGAGGGATAGGGGCCCCATAGAGAGACATTGAGGGATAGGGGCCCCATAGAGAGACATTGAGGGATAGGGGCCCCATAGAGAGACATTGAGGGATAGGGGCCCCATAGAGAGACATTGAGGGATAGGGGCCCCATAGAGAGACATTGAGGGATAGGGGCCCCATAGAGAGACATTGAGGGATAGGGGCCCCATAGAGAGACATTGAGGGATAGGGGCCCCATAGAGAGACATTGAGGGATAGGGGCCCCATAGACATTGAGGGATAGGGGCCCCATAGAGAGACATTGGGGGATAGGGGCCCCATAGAGAGACATTGGGGGATAGGGGCCCCATAGAGAGACATTGGGGGATAGGGGCCCCATAGAGAGACATTGAGGGATAGGGGCCCCATAGAGAGACATTGAGGGATAGGGGCCCCATAGAGAGACATTGAGGGATAGGGGCCCCATAGAGAGACATTGAGGGATAGGGGCCCCATAGAGAGACATTGAGGGATAGGGGCCCCATAGAGAGACATTGAGGGATAGGGGCCCCATAGAGAGACATTGAGGGATAGGGGCCCCATAGAGAGACATTGAGGGATAGGGGCCCCATAGAGAGACATTGAGGGATAGGGGCCCCATAGAGAGACATTGAGGGATAGGGGCCCCATAGAGAGACATTGAGGGATAGGGGCCCCATAGAGAGACATTGAGGGATAGGGGCCCCATAGAGAGACATTGAGGGATAGGGGCCCCATAGAGAGACATTGAGGGATAGGGGCCCCATAGAGAGACATTGAGGGATAGGGGCCCCATAGAGAGACATTGAGGGATAGGGGCCCCATAGAGAGACATTGAGGGATAGGGGCCCCATAGAGAGACATTGAGGGATAGGGGCCCCATAGAGAGACATTGAGGGATAGGGGCCCCATAGAGAGACATTGAGGGATAGGGGCCCCATAGAGATACATTGAGGGATAGGGGCCCCATAGAGATACATTGAGGGATAGGGGCCCCATAGACAGACATTGAGGGATAGGGGCCCCATAGAGAGACATTGAGGGATAGGGGCCCCATAGAGAGACATTGAGGGATAGGGGCCCCATAGAGAGACATTGAGGGATAGGGGCCCCATAGAGAGACATTGAGGGATAGGGGCCCCATAGAGAGACATTGAGGGATAGGGGCCCCATAGAGAGACATTGAGGGATAGGGGCCCCATAGAGAGACATTGAGGGATAGGGGCCCCATAGAGAGACATTGAGGGATAGGGGCCCCATAGAGAGACATTGAGGGATAGGGGCCCCATAGAGAGACATTGAGGGATAGGGGCCCCATAGAGAGACATTGAGGGATAGGGGCCCCATAGAGAGACATTGAGGGATAGGGGCCCCATAGAGAGACATTGAGGGATAGGGGCCCCATAGAGAGACATTGAGGGATAGGGGCCCCATAGAGAGACATTGAGGGATAGGGGCCCCATAGAGAGACATTGAGGGATAGGGGCCCCATAGAGAGACATTGGGGGATAGGGGCCCCATAGAGAGACATTGGGGGATAGGGGCCCCATAGAGAGACATTGGGGGATAGGGGCCCCATAGAGAGACATTGGGGGATAGGGGCCCATAGAGAGACATTGAGGGATATGGGCCCCATAGAGAGACATTGAGGGATATGGGCCCCATAGAGAGACATTGAGGGATATGGGCCCCATAGAGAGACATTGAGGGATATGGGCCCCATAGAGAGACATTGAGGGATATGGGCCCCATAGAGAGACATTGAGGGATATGGGCCCCATAGAGAGACATTGAGGGATATGGGCCCCATAGAGAGACATTGAGGGATAGGGGCCCCATAGAGAGACATTGAGGGATAGGGGCCCCATAGAGAGACATTGAGGGATAGGGGCCCCATAGAGAGACATTGAGGGATAGGGGCCCCATAGAGAGACATTGAGGGATATGGGCCCCATAGAGAGACATTGAGGGATATGGGCCCCATAGAGAGACATTGAGGGATATGGGCCCCATAGAGAGACATTGAGGGATATGGGCCCCATAGAGAGACATTGGGGGATAGGGGCCCCATAGAGAGACATTGGGGGATAGGGGCCCATAGGGAAATATAGAATAGTGTCCCATAGGGAATCATTGGGGAAGAGTGTCCCATAGGGAGACATTGAGGGATATGGGGCCATAGGGAAACATTGGGGAAGAGTGTCATATAGGGATATATAGAATAGTGGCCCATAGGGAGACATAGGGTGCCACACTCCCATAGGGAAGCATTGGGGAATAGGGGCCCATAGGGAAACATAGACCTCTTGCCCATAGGAAACCTATTATTTTTATACTTATCCATAGGGAAATGTTGCCCTTAGGGATGCATAGAGTATATTTCCCTATAGGGAAACATAGGGAGGCATATTCCCATTGGGCCCATAAAGGATCATTGCAGAAGAGTTGCCCAGAGGGATAAATCAGGGAATATTTGTCCCATGGGGAAATGTTATAGGATACTTGCCCATAGGGAACCATTGGGGGATATGGGCCCCATAGGGAGACATAGGGAAGCATTGGGGAATAGTGACCCATGGGGAAACCTATAGGGGGACACTTATCCATAGGGAAATACTGCCTTTAGGGATGCATAGAATATTTTCCTATAGGAAACATAGGGAGGCACATCCCCATAGGGAAACATTGGGGAACAAGGGTCACTGGGTTTATTATTATTTATTTATGGCATTTATATCCCATACTTACTGGGATTCAAAGCCTGGCATCAAGTTGTATAATTAAGAGTAATGCTTCCACCCAATAATAATAATAATAATAACAATAATAATAATAATAATAATTTTTCATTTTATTAAATGATTAAATTGTCCGTCAACCACAGTCCCTTCCGTCTCACTCATTGAGAGATGGGATGCTCAACCAATTTTATCTAGAGCCATTTAATGTTTTAATGTCCCGGCATCTTAATGTTTTGTTCTTATTTTCAGTTTAATTCATTTTTAAGGGGTGGGAGGGAGACCAAGTTGTTATATTTTAATTGTGTGAATTTTTAACTGCTGTACTCCACCCCGATTGCTCACCCAGATGGGGCGGAATATAAATAAATATTTATTATTATTATTTATTAAATATATATATATTATTTATAATAACATATATATTATTAAATATAATAATTTCTTACCCGCCCCTCTGAGCGAGCAATCAGGGCAGGGAACAACATATTAAAAACATATACAGTTAAAATCCTCCAAAAATATCCACCTCCCTCCCCTTAAAACAGTATTAAACTCATCATAATTAAACATAATCATATGATGAAACTAATCATAATTAAAAGAATCAAGATTTAAAATACATTCAGTATGGGGGGCAGGGAGGTCATCAGGAAATTAGTCTTGATCACTTTTTTAAAGCCTTCCATGGTTGTAATAAGACGCATCTCATCTATTCAGTACGTATTTTGATTTGGGACAATTCTACCTTTGGAAAACTGGGAGACTCATTATTGTCACAGGCAAAACTGTAGCTGTGTCTTGCTCTTTTTGATACTTCCGATAAATAATAATAATAATAATAATAATAATAATAATAATAATAGTTTTATTTATACCTTGCTCTTCAGCCAAGGCTATCGGAGCAGCTTACAATTTGTTAATTCAGACATTTCCCTGCCCTCAAGCTTACAATCTAAAAAGACATGACACAAAAGGAGAAGGGAATGATGCTGGGGAAGGGGGAAAGTCCAGCAGATCTTCTCTCCCTCAGAGGCCTAGACCAAGGCAGATGGACCGGAGGGAGGGCTCTTCTTCTTTTTAGGCAAGGCCTGCTGGAGCTCTGGCCTGCCTTTCTCTCCCTCAAGATGGTGGATGGAGGGCTCTTCTTGCTTGCTTGTCTCACCCGGCTTTTTCGTTTCCGCAGAATGGATCGAGCGCCAGCATGCCAAGAACAGAACCCGCTATTACCACCGCCAATTCCGCCGTGTGCCAGACCTGACCGAATGCCTGGAGGACGACTACGTCTGTTTCTATGAAGCGGAGCTGCAGTGGAGGAGAGATTTGTAGGCTTGTTTTTCAGAGATATTGTTCTTCCGCCACCGATGATCTGTCATGGGGGTGGAATGTTATTTGCAATTGCGTTTTCTGGTTTTCTGTTGGAAGTATTAACTGCACCACCAGTATTTAGCAGTTCCATCTCCCCAGGTACCCAAGAGGTTTGCACAAACCGAGTACAGGTTAGTACAGGACTGAAAACCAATAGACGGCTTTGGCGGCTGATCTAGCAGTGATGGTCTTTGTCCCAGCATTTCTTGTGTTGGGTATATTTGACAGATCAGTTGAAACTTGCCAGTACTCATTGCTGGAAGATTCCTCAAGAGCAGCAGTCAAGCCGCCTTGAATCCCACTTTGGGAGACAGGAAAGACATAAATCCAATAAATAAGCAATGCAAGCTCGGTGCCTAACGTTAGGGCAGGTATGTGCTGACTACAGGGCCATAGCTTCAGTGGGGAAGAGGATGCAGTCCCAAAAGGAGTTTGGCCTTAAAATCATAAAAGTTTGAAGATCCCAAAGGCCATCCAGGCCAACCCCTGCCATGCAGGAATCCACAGATCTCCCCCAAGTTGGCCAACCAGTTTCTGTATAAAGACCACCCCATTCCATAGCTGTCAGGAAGTTCCTCCCAACATTTAGGTGGAATCTATTTTCCTGGAGTTTGAATCCATTGCACCAGGTCCTGTTCTTTGGAGCAGCAGAAAACAAGCTTGCTCTGTCCTCAGCATGACACCCCTCACATACCTAGGGCTATCATATCACCTTCCTCGGTCCTTTACAGAACTTTGGGCCAGGGATTCCATCAAACGTAGGTTAATATTCTCCAGGTCTGTCGCTTTACTCACTCGCTATCTTATTTCGCAGCATGGTCGATCAAGAAATTGTGAAAATAATCCAGGAGAGACTAGGTGCTTGCAAGCAGCGGGAAGGCGCTAGCTACGCTGAGAATTGTGCAAAGGAGCTGCAGCAATTCAAAGATGTGGCCCAGGCCTATCGAGACAGATGTGAGTTTACACTATGTGGCCCTTTAGGACTGGCACTGGGATCTAACTCTGTGTTGTAGTATGGAAACTGAGTCCAAAGTAAGATGTTCAGATGACTTTCCTGGGAGGAAGTAATGGCTACAAAAACTTATTCAAAAAAGTTTTTTACTGCTTTTTAATCTTTCATTTCATGTGTAGTGCAGCTCCTGCTGTGAGAACTACCCTTCCAAAATTACTCACGATATTCTACTCTCATTCTAGATGATGAGCTTGGTGCTCATGGAAATGCTCGCAAATGCTTAATGAAACAGAAGCATCGGATGATCGCTGAAAGGAAGGCTCAGGCAGCGGCTGAAGCATGATCCCCTAAGCCCTTGTTTGACCATTAGTTTCCAGTTGAATGAGAAAACAGCTGAACTGTGTGATTAGGTGTTGTATATTCAAAGAAAATAAAAATTATGACAAAACCTTTTGTCTACATTTCTAGAATATAAAATCTGAACAGTTGTTGGGAGTTCAAATGCATTCAGTACAAATGCCATGGCTTGCATTAGTGTGAAGAGAATAATTCTCCACTGCAAAGTCAAAATCTTTCTTCTTCTTCAGAAGGCTGTTAACCAAAGAGTGTTGTATTCCAGATGCATTATAGGGTGTGTTCAACCATAACCTTATGGAGATATTCTTTCCCCTTTTAGAACAGTGTGTGCTGTTGCTGTCAAACCCTGCCCCCCAAAGATTGATCAGGGAAAGCAGGCAGGAGTCTTGGTTTTGACCTCACAGTCAAGATTCTGACACTGCTCAGTTTCTTTGGTCTGCAGAAAGTTTTGACAATAATCTTTATTTTTACCCCACCTGTCTGTCAGAATGGCAATATCAGGAAAGACTGGTTACTAGAATATGGAGTGTACGCTCTTAGGGGTAGAATCAAAAGCTAAGAAACAAAAAGGTTTGAGGTGGCCCATCAAACCCCAAAACACAGAAGTAGTGCAGAAAGCCACTGATAACAAAATCAGAATTTATATGAAAAGGCTCCTGAATTTGTGCTGTCAGACCCTCCTTATCAGCAGGTAAGGATGCACTTATGTTATTTTCTCTGCCCCACCTCCCACCATTTTGCAGCACCTGATGCTGTTTATATACCAGAAGTGACTATTGCCGCTCAGGTGGTCAGCACACGCCTTGTGATCCCATGGAAGAATTCCTGAACTATCCCTATGGGCTTATCTTTGTTCCTGACTATGCTGTCCCTTTAGTCAAAACACAATTTTTCCCTAGAAGCACTGCTGCCCTGCTTCCAATTTAAACAGGCCACACTATACCAAAGGTAAAACATTCACCAGACTAGTTTAGTAACCAGGCTTGGTGATTTTGTTACTTTATTGAAAGAAAGGAGTTGCTCTTAAGTCGTAGCCACAGCAGCTGCCTGGGTCCTCTGCACAGACACTCGGGTGGCATGAGTCTTCGCCAGATGATCGGTGAACTCCTGGGGGAATAAAAGGGGAAAAACAACATGAGGATGCTATACAGATGCACGGCCTCCATTTCATTATTCAAAACAGTGATTCATCATCAATGCCTGCAAAATTTCAGACCGTTGGCAATTCGGCAAGGAAAGGATTTCATCAAGGCAGATCAATTATTATTATTGTTTGTAATTGTACGTTAACCCAAAATACTTATTTGTGAATTGATGTTATTAAAAAGTGGCATGTTCTCCATAGCTCTTGGAAGAGGCACACAATGAAATGCCTACTTTAAAGGTCCCCAACCCCAGAGTTTCCTTACCTGATAGGGAGATTTGGTAAAAACAGTCTCCTTCCAGAGATCAGGGGTCAGGTAACTGTAGGTCTTGGAAATGGCATCAAAGGTGGCCTTTGCTAGAGAACGGAAATCAAAGTTCACTTCGATTACAAAAGGTTCAAACAAGGCACTAAAACCACACTGCCATTACTGAGCAAATACTGATCTTGCCATATGCTGTTATTTAATACAGGCACACCCGTATACGACTGAGGCTTGTTGAGTCTGAAAAGGAACAGGGAGACCACTGCGTCAAGTCTCACTGCCGTGCATAAAGGGACCCATTTGCTTTCCCTCTCGGAAAACGACAGCCGCACCACTAGGATTCTGTGCAACTGAGCAGAGCTGAGAGGGTTAAGAGCACACCTTCTAAGGAGCAGCGCTTGGTATACAGATATAGCCCCAAGCTGAACTAAAGCTTTATTTAACAAGCTATTCAGCAGCAAAAGTTGACCCCACTATTTTTATCTACAAAATCTTAAAGCAACTGTTTGGGTGGACCCCAAGATTTCGGTAAAGAGAAAAGACCCACAAGGAGCGTTTTGAAAGACATATGTTTTTTGTTGCAAGAACCAGGTAAAGACATTTAAGGTGACAAAACTATGGTCCCCTTAAATCCAAGCCCCCGCCCCAATATTTCTGTAGGAAAAACAATGTAGATTTCCCATGTGCCTAATGCCAACTTAGCTGTCCTGCTTTACAAGAGATGAGAAATACAAACCGTCCCCAGTTGAGTCATGCTAGAGAAAGTCCCACAGGGCTCTTATCCTTTCTGTGAAAAGTTCTCAATTCACTGCCTAGGCTGTCCAAGATCTTAAGAGACATTTCTCATGCCAAGGCTAACAAATTTAATCGTCCAAACGTACCAAAGTTGCCCAGGGTGGCTGTGCAGCCCCTGGCCGAGGTGTAACAGTCATCGATACCAGCCATCATCAGCAGTTTCTTGGGAACTGGGGCAGACACAATCCCAGTCCCACGGGGCGCAGGGATGAGGCGCACCAAGACAGAGCCACACCGTCCGGTTACCTGAAACCAGCAAAGAAACCAGATTTGTGTTATTTATACACACAGAGCAACTTCTACAAGTGATTTCATACAGATACAGCCTACCCCAAATACTAGTTTCACTAAAGTGTGAGCCCGGTTACCTTGCAAGGTACAGTGTGAGGCTTCCCGATCTTGTTGCCCCAGTAGCCTCGCCTGACTGGCACAATGGAGAGCTTTGCCAAGATGATGGCCCCACGGATTGCAGTGGCCACTTCTTTGGAGCATTTGACGCCAAGGCCGACGTGGCCGTTGTAATCGCCAATGGCAACAAAGGCCTAGGAGGAGAAAAAGGCAACAAGTCCCATCAGTTGTGTAGAAGAAATGCAACAAATCCCTGAATGTTGTGGCCTCGGAAAAGCAAATTATCAATTTGTAAGACACTCCAGCAGCCTTTTTTGGCTGAAGGTTGGGAACAAATGCTCTTAATGCATATGCACACATACATGGAACCTGGTCTGAAAGATACTTCAGGTCCAAAAAAATGTGTGTGATAAAAAAACAGGGTGTTGTCAGGTGTTTGGAGAAACCTCATACAGAGCTTCCCAGAGCTAAGCAAGATCCAAAGTCTGGCCAGAATGCAGGCTGATTTCGGAATAGAGACAGATACAAAAGATGTACCTTGAACCTGGTGCGCTGACCAGCCCGGGTTTGTTTCTGGACAGGCATGATCTTCAGAACCTCATCTTTCAGAGAGGAGCCCAGGAAAAAGTCAATGATTTCAGACTCCTGCAAAATAAATGGTGACTCATCAGCCAGGCTTCCCAGCCCCCCAACCGTCTTTTGCAGCAAGACCCATAGAAAGCAGTAAGCGCCCCTGCAATACATACCTTGATCGGAAGGGAGAAAAGGTAGATCTCTTCCAGGGACTTGATCTTCATGTCCTTGACCAGGCGTCCGAGTTTGGTAACTGGAATCCACTGTAAAGACGGAAAGTGGGCTCCAGTGAGTAGATCGGATGTGGGTTTTGTTAAAACTATTTGCTAAACATCTATCCTGCTTGCCCATTTCCAACTTTTCCTCCATTTCATGGCAGGCTCTTCTCTATCTCCCCACCTTTATCCTCACAGTGTCATGGTCACTCAATTTTTAGCCCACCTCTCCCTTTCGGATCGAGACAGGTTCCAAGCAAAAAAACAAGCATCACTTACAAATACAGAATCATAATACCACAGTCCCCATTCCCGACAAAACAAACATATTATTCAGTCTAAAAAGCACTACAGATTAAAATTCCAATCTAAATTAAAAATATAAAAATAACAAAACCGCTAAGTTGTCACCTGAGAGAAGACCTCTCTAGGAACCTCTAGGTCCTCCAGTGCAACTCTGCGGTCAACATCCACCAGAAATTAACCACAAAATTGCGCCGGAGGAGCTACAAATGCCTAGCGGAGAGGTCTCTCTAGGAATCTCTGGGTCCTCCAGTGGGGCTTTTGGCTGAAGTTGACCACAAAGTTGCAGTGGAGGACCTAGATATCCCTAGAGAGGACATATTAGTGAAATCTGTGAATAATGAAAGCCGCAAACGTGAAGAGCTTTCAGGCAACGTTGCAGCTGGGATCTTCGGTTTAAGTGCCATGGGTCAATGCTGTGAAATTCTGGGAATTGTAGTTTGTTGTGGGGCCCAGAGCGGAGCAGAGCTCCGCTCTGGGCCCCACAACAAACTACAATTCCCAGAATTTCACAGCATTGACCCATGGCACTTAAACTGGTTTATTTCTCCAGTGTGAACGCAGCCACAAAAGCCGTAGAGTCCCAACTCACTTCTTTGTCCTCAGCCTTGCCTCCTCGGGCCCCGCGTCCTCGACCGCGTCCTCTGCCACGGCCCCGTCCGCGGCCCCGGCCTCCGCTGCCAAAGCCCCCGCGGAAGCCGCCCCGGGCAGCTCCTCCGCCACCGCCACCACCGCCTCCTCCTCCTGCCCCTCCTGCAGCACCGGCGTCGTCCGCCATTTGCTGTGAAACAAAGAAACACTTGAGTAGATTCATCTCAACGAATTAAACTGGGGCTGGATGGCCATCTTCTGCGAGCGCTTTGATTGAGAGTTCCTGCACGGCAGAAGAGGGTTGCCCTTTTGGGGGTCTTTTCCAACTCCCGAATCAGACCCAAACCATTAAAAGCTTCCCTGCAGTCAATGCTCTGCATCCACAGGTTTTTAATGCGCGAGTTCAAGCAGCCATGGCTTGGAAATATTCATATATACCGTGTTTTCCCGAAAATAAGGCAGTGTCTTATATTAATTTTGGCTCCCAAATATGCGCTAGGTCTTATTTTCGGGGGAGGTCTTATATTCCCATCAAGAAGAATTTCACATTTATTGTTGAACAACAAGAACAACAAAACAACATTTATTACATGCATATATATTTATATACAAAGACTTTGCTAGATCTTAGTTTTGGGGGAGGCCTTTTATTGAGCAAAACCCCTACTAAGTCTTATATTCAAGGGATGCCTTATTTTTGGGGAAACAGGATATATATATAAATATATTCACAAATTCCAAAAGCAAACCTTGGTTTGTTATTATCTTATATCCCACCATTCTTCCAATATAGGGACTCAAGGTGGTTTATTTGGTATCTGTCTTGCATTATCATTTTAAATTTGAGGGTTAAATTTGGGCTATAGGGCTTTTATCATATTATTTTGCATTTTAATGCTGCTTTAATACTGTAAGTTGCCTGGATCCAATTGCAGGGGCAGGATATAAATAATAATAATAATAATAATAATAATAATTATAATATAAGGATCTCCATTTCCTATTTAATAGGACTTTTTATCCCAAGAGGTCCTGGACCCAAATCCGAGCCAAGGATACCAATATAAATCAATATATTCTTTCCATATTTAGGTCTATTTATACACTATTCTTCCCATCTAAAGATCCAACTCAGGGATTCAACTATTATGCTACTTTATGCTTCATTTGCTATGCTATGTATTTTTAATTTTTATGTAACTACTTTAAACTGTTACTGTTTTTTACTATTAAGTAATTGGGGTGTAAGGAGATACCATAAAGCATTATTATTAACAATAAAAAATTTTAATAATAAATTTATTTCTATTTCCCGCCTCTCCTTCAGATCAGATTATTGTTTGTACTTTGTATTTTTATTCCTGTATCCGATATTGTTTTGTAATCCGCCTTGATTCCTTTGGGAAAAGGCGGAATATAAATAATTTATATTATCATTGTTATTATAGCTCCCCATATTTCATTAATATCCCAAAACATGCCACTATTCATTTTACTACAACTCCCAGGGTTAAAAATAAATATTATTATAGAATTATTATTAATTAATATTACTATAATTATAACATTAACAATGTTCATTTAAATAAATTTATTTAAACGTTTATTTTTTATATATTATTAATATTACTAATATTAATTATAATATTAACAATAACATTCACTTATAAACATTATTATTATAGGATTAATATTAATTAATATTACTAAAATTAATTATAAAATTAACAATATTCATTTAAATAAATTCATTTAAACTTTTATTATTATTTATAATACATTATTAATATTACTAATATTAATTATAAAATTAACAATAACATTCACTTATAAATATTATTATTATAGGATTAATATTAATTAATATTAATCAGATTAATTATAAAATTAACAATATTCATTTAAATAAATTCATTTAAACTTTTATTATTATTTATAATATATTATTAATATTACTAATATTAATTATAATATTAACAATAATATCCATTTAAATAAATTTATTTAAACTTTATTTATTATTTATTATTATTATTTATTTTCCTCATTGTGGATGAGAGTCTAATGCCTTTGGAGGCTCCCATCCATTCTCTCCCAGTTCAAACATTACTATTAATATTGACACGTGTCCGACACGCAAGTTGCTTTCCAGCTTCAGGCGTGTCCACCGCCCCTACATTTCTATATTTATGGGGTTTATATCCCAAAATAGGCCTCAAGGCGTGTTTTAAAACAGTCAAAGGCCTTGGTACTTCGCAAAACCCCGACTTGCACGTCTGAATGGAGCCCGAACCCGTGTTAACTAACCCCTGGACTGGAAATACATTGAAAATATAAATCTTGGCCCCCTTAAGAGAGAGAGAAGAGTTCCCCGACCCGCATCGGACCCGCCCCGAAGCCGATGGCGGCGGATTCAGACTCCTAGGCCTTCCCCGGTTCAGAGACGAAGACCCTCCACTTACGTGTTCTCGAGTACTAGAAGGCCCCAAGCCTCCGGCGGAGGGTATTTATACACCGCAGCTCTCGCGAGGTTGGGACATCTCGCGATGCCAAAGCTCCTCCCTCCCTCCTTTCCACGGCCGAGCCAACGCGCAGGCGCAGAAGGTTTCTTCTCTCATGCTGGGGTCGGGAGCCCCGGATCGAGCATGGGTTAAGCGCCCGAGTCTATAAAAGGGCCGTCGGCGGGGAAGCCACTTCCTGTTTGAGGCTGACCCTCAGGTGAATAAGATGGATCTCTTTCATTGAAGAAGGCCAGAATGCTTTGGAGTCAGGCATAGAAGGGCAGAGCTCGTTAGCCAAAGCTTAGAAAAGTTATTAGAAGGAGGCTACGACTGTTCTGTTTATGTATTTTAGTTTAGTTTATTTATTTGTTTTATTTTTATCCCGCCTTTTCCCCAAAGTGGGACCTCAAGGGGCTAACAAAATATATATATATATATATATATTACAATATATTTATATATATTTATATCTATATATATATATAACGCATTTATTTTATATATATATATATATATATATATATATAACACATTAAGCCAATATGCTGAGATGTCATGGTTTTATTTAAGTACACGAGCTTTACTTGTTTGTAATAAAGTTTGTATTGCTATAAATAAATAAATAAAACACATTAAAACGACAATTAAAATTGTAGAATTAAAATCGCAAAAAATGAATAAATATTACAAGCATAAAAATTTAAAATCTACAAAGTTAATAATTTTAATATAAAAAATAAAATAATAAAATTTACTAAGTTAATAATAATAATAATAATAATGTTGTAATCAATGGTTTAAATTTTGTCTTTATAAAACTGGATTTATTTTTTCTCTCCTTTCTCTAATATATATATATTAATATATATAATATGAATATAATATAAATATATATTACACATTATGTTAAATATAAAATATTGTCATCACCCGCCTTGAATCCCATTGTAGAGAAAGGCGGGATATAAAACCTGGAAATAAATAAGTAAATAAAATAAAATTTGAATGTTTTGAAATATTTTAAATGTGTTTTTAATTGGGAGTGTTTTAACTGCTTTTTTTTTAAACTAAAAATATCCCTTTAGATTTTAATTGAATTCCTTCTTTAGGCTGCCTTGGGTTCCTCTTTAGAATATTTAGAATAAAATTAAAATGATAAATAAAAGGATCTCTTTTCTGTCTACATTGTTCTGAAAGTGGCAGTTTATGAAAGTAACTTAACTTTTATTTTAGGTTAAAAGCATTCATTGGTGTCAAACTGCAATATTTCCAAGCGATCAAAGATCATGAGGATCTGATGGACTTTTCTTCTTGGATCTGTATCTGGCTTAAATAATAATATAAATAATAATAATAATTATTATTATTCATGTCTCCAAAATCCATAAAAGCAGGGATACCTTTCTTGATCCAACCAAAATAACCCAAATATATTTTTAATCTCCATACACTTCTTTTTCATCAGGTGAAGGGGTTAAAATATATGTATATATATTAGAGACAAATAAATAAATCCAAATTAGTGACTCTGTATAGGGTCCTGTGTGTTCTTCATTACCTTCCTTAGTTTTCATTTATTTATTTCATTTTTATGCCAAATATTTAGTTTTCAATTTCTCCCAAAAAGGAACCCAAGGCAGTTCGCAAGATTTATTATTATTAATTAACATTAATATTGTTATTATTATTATTAAACATTTAATAATAATCATAATAAATATGGGGGCTGAGAATGGGGATTAATTTTTTGTTGTATCTGTTTTGCCCATGTTATATGCGTTTTTATTGTTAAATTTTATTGTTGCGAATCACCATGTGCTTTTTGCTGTTTATTGCTATCGTTATTTGTTATGTTATTATTATTTTTATTATTATCAACCTTTATTTATTAAGCGCTGTAAATTTGCACAGCGCTGAACATACAATCTTTTAATTAGACGGTATATATTTTCTTTACTGTTGTAGCCCTCCTTGATTATTTATGATCGGGCAGGATATGAATAAATCATTATTATTATTATTATTATTATTATTATTATTATTTATAGAGTGCTGTAAGGGCTTTACATAATAAGGGTCGAGTAAAATAAAGGGGGGGTGTAGAATAAAACCCTGCCAAGCGGCGTACCATCTAAAAGGACAACATTACACGATTAAAATGGTAAAAAGCATTAAAACGAATGTTGGCACTGTCTGAAAATCGCCTTTGGCCTCTTTCCCGGTGGCTTTGGGCGAGAGAACGGTGCCCACAGCAAACAGGAACATTAAGCTTATTGCCCTCGAACATGACGAGTGTGCAATGAAACCCATGCTCCTATATGCTAGGTGAAGGCAAAGAGCTTGTATTGCATGGGGAAAAAATTACATTAATATATTAATATCATTAATGTTTGTTTTGTTTTGTCTTCCCAATCCAGAGGAGGCTCGCGTGTCAAAGCAGTTGGAGGAAATCTCAAATGCGCATCCTTGGATGAAGAGACACCCGTGGAAATAAACAGAAAGAGACCAAACGTCGGCCGGAGAAGACTCAATAATTTTATTATACAAAGCTTTTTATCCCCTTTGCCTGGTCTAGTGGTTTAAGAACTTGTGTGCTAACATATATTTCCCACATTATTTTTTTTATTTTGTTAAGTTTTTTAAATATTATTTTTCCTTTATTTGAGACGTGCAAAACCATACAAAGAAAAATACATCATATCGACTCAATACACATGACACATAAAACTATCCATGTCTTAAACATAGCTATTAACATACATACAACATTCATCCCTATCCATAAAAACCTTTACTCTCTTCTTCATTCATTGATCCATTATCGCACCATCCAAAAGACTTCCTTTCCAACTAATCGACTGGCGATTAGTTGACTTTCTTATATCTGTATTTGCCAATTAATCATGAAGATCCCATCTCTAATTAAACACATTCATATTTCTTGTAGCAATTTACATCATTTATACATACAAAAATATTTTTCCTGTCCTAAAATTGTGTTATAATATATTCATTGTTGCTATTTCACCCCATTCTTTCTCAAGAAATTCACTCAACAACTTCCGTTCTTCCACAAAAGTAATTCCTAACAGAAAAAGTTCTGGTTCCAATTTTTATTTTGTTAAGTTTATTTATCATTGAACAGCAACAAGTTCTGTGTTGGCTTCAATTAAAAACAAGTGTTAACTTTGCTAATTCACCTCCAAAAATTGAAGTCAACCCAGCCCTTACTACAAAGCGCTTGGTTTAAATGGCAAAGCGCTTTAACCCTGAAGACAAGAATAACCAGTCTTGAGCACTTAGCTTTTTAAGATGCAATAGATATATATAAATATAATCATAGAATCATAGAATCGTAGAGTTGGAAGAGACCACTAGGGCCATCCAGTCCAACCCCCTGCCATGCAGGAACTCCAAGTCAAAGCATCCCTGACAGATGGCCATCCAGCCTCTGCTTAAAGACCTCCAAGGAAGGAGACTCTATCACCTTCCGAGGAAGTGCGTTCCACTGTCGAACAGCCCTTACTGTCAGGAAGTTCTTCCTAATGTTGAGGTGGAATCTCTTTTCCTGTATCTTGCATCCATTGTTCCAAGTCCTGTTCTCTGGAGCAGCAGAAAACAAGCTTGCTCCCTCCTCAATATGACATCCTTTCAAATATTTAAACAGGGCTATCATATCACCTCTTAACCTTCTTTTCTCCAGGCTAAACATCCCCAGCTCCCTAAGTCGTTCCTCATAGGGCATGGTTTCCAGACCCTTCACCATTTTTGTCGCCCTCCTTTGGACACGCTCCAGTTTCTCAATGTCCTTTCTGAATTGTGGCGCCCAGAACTGGACACAATATTCTAGGTGGGGCCTGACCAAAGCAGAATACAGTGGCACTATTACTTCTCTTGATCTAGACACTATACTTCTATTAATGCAGCCCAAAATAGCATTGGCCTTTTTAGCTGCCGCATCACACTGTTCACTCATGTTCAACTTGTGGTCTACTTGGACTCCTAGATCCCTTTCACATGTAGTTTCATTCAGCCAGGTGTCACCCATCCTATATCTGTGCATTTTATTTTTCCGCCCTAAGTGCAATACCTTACATTTCTGTGTATTGAATTTCATTTTGTTAGCTTTGGCCCAGCTTTCTAGTCTATTCTAGTCTAATAAACTTAGTTTGAATATATGCATACTTATGTTAAACTGGAGAGGAAAACAAGCCGGTAGAAATCATATAACAGTGACATTCACGGATTTCTGCCTGATCCTGTGCATTTGTCTAGAGGCACGTCCCACTTATTTCAGTGAAATTTCATTATTTTGCCTTATCTAAGGGCCAAAGGCAAAACGTGGCAGTACAAAATTACTTTATTTTGTGGTGATTAATAATTTAAAAACAAAACGAACCAGCGTTTGCAGCAGAGGTGCGTGAGCCCTCCCTGGCTCACCTTCAAGAGTCCTATCTTCGTGATGGATGTTGGGATAGGACTCAGAGAGACCAGGGTTCGAATCCCGGTTCAGCCACGAAACCCACTGGGTGACCTTGGGCACGTCACACTTTCTCAGCCTCGGAGGACGGCGATGGCCAACTCCCTCTGAAGAAACTTGCCCAGAAAACCCAAGGACAGGGTTGCCAAATTCAGAAGTGACTTGAAGGCATACGTCAAGAGCGAATTTTTGAACCACAGTTCTGTTGAAAAATATCTTGGTGGCAATATTACTCTCCACTTCCGTACGTCTGTGTCTATCTGACAATGCTCAAAAGTTTTGAACTGCTCATATATACTCGACTATAAGTCGACCTCGTGTATAAGTCGAGGGCAAGTTTCGGGGCCAAAATTATGGATTTTGCTATGAGCCGTGGATAAGTTGAGGGTAAAATTTAGAAGCATATAGGAAAGGATCTAAAAGATGAAGCAAAGCAAAACAATGTCAAAGAACTTCCAAAAGTCCATCATATTTGGGCTTATTCCTAAAACTGGATGGATGAGAGAGTAAAGGGGTCTGTTTCCAGGACAGATTATATTCTTATGGTTCCTTCTTTTAAACAAGAGTTAAGATACGGTACTCGCATTGACCCATGGATAAGTCGACTCAGGTTTTTTTGGGTCAATTTTTGGACCTAAATTTCTAGACTTATATACATGAGTATATAAAGTACTATATTTCTGTATATTATCCTGGACCTGTAACTGATTGACCTACATATTGCAATTGTATTGTATTTGGTTGTGTATGTGTATACCATGGATTGGTTGACCCTATGCTTATTGTAATGTAATTGTATTGTAAATGTTTTGACTATGTTTATATGGCGAATTGTCTTATTGATACTGCATTATATGAGTTTAAATTGATGTTACGTATAGGTGATAATAGTGAACATATTTTGTTGATATTATATCCTGTGTACATGTTGATCCATTAGGTTTAATTTATTAATTATTGATTGTACTGTGTATATTTCATTTGTTGTGATTCTGCCTTGATCTGAAGGAAAGGTGGGATGTATAAATAAATTTTATTAATATTATTATTTTATTATTACTGTATTATTATTACTATTATTATTATAATTATAATAATAATAATTATTATTATTACATGGTTTTGGTATTTTCCGATTGTGCCGTCATATCACGGTGATTTTAATGGGATTTTAATTAAAATTTTAATTTTAATGACCCAAATCGCAAACGCTGAGGTAAATTTTTCAAGCGTTTGTGGTCCAAAACAAAGTGTGGAAACAGTCCAGCGTCGAGAGCGCTTTAAGCTGCCCCGGCTCGGTGCTATTGAATTCTGGGAACTGTAGTCTTGTGAGACTTGTCTGTCAGCTCCAGCACCGCAATAAACTACAACTCCCAGGATTCCTTAGCAATGAGTTGTTTTAAAAAACGCTCTCGAACGACTATTTCTGTGGCGTGTTTCGGGGAGCAGGGTTCGAATCCTGGTTTCATCCGCACTGGGGAAATAATAACCCGGTTTGGCGCCGCTTTTTGTTGTCTGACTCGCTTGCTATGGAATTCTGGGAGTTGGAGTTTGTTGTGGGGCCTTAAGGCCCCACAACAAACTCCAACTCCCAGAATTCCATAGACAACAAGTTTAAAAAGGTGCCAAAATGGGTTATTTCTCCAGTGTGGATGCATCCCATTGTGTAACCTTGGGCAAGTCACACTCTCTCAGCCTCAAACCAAGTCACACTCTCTCAGCCTCTGAGGAAACTGACCAAAAAAAACCCCCTATGATAAAGGGTCAGGAATGACTGAAGTCTCCCCAAAACAACACATCAGTTGTTCAATTGTGTGACTTGAAGGCAACAACAACAAGAGCTTTTTGGTTTACTTTTCAGGCTTAAAAGTGTGTGAGGCAACAGAACCCGGAAGTCGCGGTGAGGCGAGAGAGTCTATGCTTTTTCGTACTTCTACGTTGGCGCAGGCGCAGTGCGCGAAACGCCGCCGGAAGTGAAAGGCTCGCACCGGAAGTAGGCCTCTGTGAGGGAAAACTTGGAGCCAGCGGCGAAATGGCGGCGTCGAGCCCCTCGACGGCGACCTTCAAGTCCAAGTAAGAGGAACGAGGAGCGGCGAAGGGGAGGGAGCGGCGGTTGCCATGGAGACGCCCGCGCACGCCGTCGCCATGACGACGCGGCGCCGTGACGTCACAGCCGGGGGGGAAGCAAGAGTGCCTCTGAGGGAGTGAAGAGTGCTTTCTTTTTTTTCCCCCTGAAGTAAAAAATACATAATGTATTTTAACTGCTGTTAAAACTTCTGGCCCTCCACATCATGATGATGATGATATTATTATTATTATTATTATGTTATATATTATATTATTATTCTATATATAATATATATAATTCTATATATTCTATATATGATTATATATATATAATTACTGTATATATATATATTTATATAATTATATATATATAATTATATATTCTATAATTATAAGAATATAATAGTAATAATAATGGTATATATCGTTGTTATGTATTATATATATATAATTATATATTCTATAATTATAATAATATAATAGTAATAATAATGGTATATATCGTTGTTATTATGTATTATATATATATATAATTATATATTCTATAATTATAAGAATATAATAGTAATAATAATGATATATATCATTATTATGTTATATATTATATTATTATATATATATAATTATAATATAATAATAATATATTATATATTATGTATTCTATAATTATAAGAATATAATAGTAATAATAATGATATATATCGTTGTTATTATGTTATATATTATATTATTATATATAATATAATTATAATATAATAATAATATATTATATATTATGTATTCTATAATTATAAGAATATAATAGTAATAATAATGATATATATCGTTGTTATTATGTATTTTATATATATATAATTATATATTCTATAATTATAAGAATATAATAGTAATAATAATGATATATATCGTTGTTATTATGTTATATATTATATTATTATATATATATAAAATTATAATATAATAATATATTATTATAAGAATATAATAGTAACAGTATATGATTATTTTGTATGATTATTATATATTATTATAATAATATAATAATAGTAGCAATCATATATTATTATTGTCACTATTTATTATAATATATATTATATTATTGTATATAATCAAAATAATATAATAATAGTAATAATAATAATATATTATTATATATTATTATCATGTTTTATATTATATATATATATATATATAAATTATAATAATAGTAATAATAGTAATAACAACATATTTTATTATTATGTATTTTTATGTTTATGTTTATTTCTTTCGTGCCTTCCTGCCAGTACAGGGACCCAAGGCGGCTTACAGATCTAAAACATCCCGAGTTAAAACACTATAAAGCATCCAAAACACGAGTTAACAAACTAATAAAACAACACAAATAATTAAAAACATCTCATTATTATCAATATTATTATCATTATTATTTATTAACATTTATTTATATAGCGCTGTAAACTTACACAGCGCTGAACGTAAAATCTTTTAATTGGACAGTTCCCTGCCCTGAGGATTACAATCGAAAAAGTAAGTTTAAAGCTTTTTAAAATATATATATGTAATAAATAAAACAAGAAAACAAAATGACGTCCTTGTCAAATAACAGCAGTCAAAGAGTCGCAGAACGTGATTTTTAGTCCAAATGTACCTATTTACAGCCTGACTTCTCACCTTTATCCACTTTGTATAGACTTTTGCCCCTTAAATCTTAATGGTCTTCATTGAGACAATTGCCTTTGGCAGCCAAATAGACAACCGACAGATAGAGTCGGGTTAAGAAACAGAAGCGCCTGAAGAAAATGAAATAAAAATAAAATAAAATTTTTATTTGTATTCTGCTTTTTGTAGATACAACCAAAGCAGCTAACAGCATGTAAAATAGTTGAAATATAAAGCTATATAATATCCCTCCTTTAAAGAGAATTAAACAATTATGAGATTATAAAATTCTAACATTAATTAAAACTCCTATGTCACAATAAGGTATTAATAGTAATAGTAGGCAGCGGACAGAAGGAGGAGGAAGGGATGGAAAGAAATGGTCCAAAACTGAGATCAGAATTTGGTGGTGTGTTGTTAAAAAGAGAACTGGAAGAGGACATTGTGACAGGTTTGTACCTTTGCTGCCTAAAAGTGAGGACAGGAACATTATTATTATTATAATTAATCTTCATTTATATAGCACTATAAGGGCCACGTCCACACTGCAGAATTTGGGGAGGACACCATTAACAAAATAGGAAAACAGAAATGGCAAGCATGTCTTAAAACTAGGATTCCTAAAGATCAAGAAGGATGAACGGGAGAAAAGGACTGTTTGTATGAGAGATGACAGAACAGGTCAAAGGGATCTCTTTGATAAGAGAATGGATGATAGCCTTAAAATTGTGTATGTTTCATATCTAATGACCGGAAAGGGCTGTCTGTATTGATCCTATGTGTATCCGGTCAAGATATGACTTGGAAGCGTTTTGTTTCAAATCCTATGAAAAGGTATAGATCACCTATAGTTGCTTTCGTTCACTTCTGGTCTTTCTGGATTGACTTTCCTGAAATACCTGCCATCAATTAATGTAGTTTGACACCGCTTTAACTGCCACAGCTCCATCCTACCAAATCCAAGGGGTTGGCAAGGTGTTCGGCCGTCTCTATCAGAGGAGTCTGGTGCCTCACCAAACTACAGATCCCAGGGTTTCGTAGGAGAAGGGCCATGGCGGTTAAAGCGGAGTCAAACGGGACTTCCAGTTCAAGGGTTCTTCTGTTTGTATTAGATAGTTCTCGCCTTAAACAGTTGCTTTGCGGCCGTTAAATAGCCGCCGAACGCATGCCAAGACTTTTCTCCGTCTCTTAATCCTTGTCTCTTTCAGCTACGCCGTGTTCAGGAGAATTGAGCCTTTCTACAAAGGAGGACGGATTCAGGTAACCCTAAAAGCCCAAGTCCCCTTCCGCATTGTCTTTCTCTGCGGGGTTTGCTGGAAAGCCTCTTCTGCTTACGGGGTGCCTTTCTTTCCCAGGTAAGCCAAGATGGAGAGTACATGTTCTGCGCCTGCGGCAGTAAAGTCAACGTCGTCGACATATCGACGGGGGATGTCGTTCGAAGTATCGAACAGGTAATAAAACCGCGAAATAGTTCATCCACCTCCTGAGCTTGCTAGAAGTTTTCCCAGACATAAGTCTCAAATTGTGCGTGCCATCGCAAGTGATGTAGGGGGAGCAAAGTTATCAAGCTTATGCTTTTCTAATAGCATTAGTAATTATAGAGACTGAATAATTGCTTCCTCCTTCTCTTCTTCTTCCTCTTAGGAGGACGAGACGGACATCACCACTTTTGCCCTCAGCAACGACGATGAAGTAAGTGACCTCTGCTTTGCAAAGCAGCGACCTCCGAGCAAGAAAAAGGGAGGGCGGAGGTGCAGTGGACATAGAGATGTCGTTGGACTACAGCTCCCAGCAGCCCTCGCCATTATAGCCAGTGGTGAGGAATGCTGGAAGTTGCAGTCGAACAGCATTTAGAAGACCACGCTTTCCTCACCCTTGAGTCCAGACGCAGAGAGAGAGAATGTACCGAGGGAAGGATTCACTTCGCGCCTGTCACTGAGTGCAATGCTTTCTGCTGCTCTGGATTGTGAGTTTCCGTTTCCTGGCTGGCTCATTCCTTGAACTTTCCTTCCATTCCCTTTCTTTGCATTTAGATCCTCGTGACAGGAAGCCAAGCGCTGCTGCTGAAGCAGTGGGACTGGCTGGCGAACAAATGCATCCGCACGTGGAAAGCCATACATACAGCCCCTGTCGCCAGCATGGTCTTTGACTCCACTTCTACGTTGTTAGCCACAGGTAGGGCCTGGGTTCTCTGTAACGGGTCAAATGAGGGAATCTCTCAGTCAGCTTGAATCACAGCAAACTCCTGCCTGCTTCATAGGACCACACATAGTTAAACAGTGGGACTGACTGATGTGGGATGCTGTCCTTTGGCTGTCAGTTCCCCTATTTAATTATGTGTGGCTTGGATTGCTTTCGTAGGGGATTGGATCAGTACTTCATGGAGGTTAGGGGCATCAGTGGTTGTTAGTCAGGATGACTATGGGGCTTTCTAGATTGGCAAAAAGAAGTGTGTTCATGGTTGCATGAAACTCTTGCCTTTAGATGAGAAAAAGGGAAAGTGTGCCATGAAAACGCGCTTTTTTTTTGCACTTTAGGGGAGAAGAAGCGCCTTTAAAAAGGTGCTGGTTTTCCCAGCTTCTTTTTTAAAAACTGCGGAACAGCGCAGCTCCATCTAAAGGCTGCGGTGCAGCTGCTAAGCATTAAGGAAAAGGCAACTTCATGTCACACTTTCCTGCCAGTCTAGAAAGCCCCTATATGTACCTTTTCCAACATCACAGAGAGTTCACCTGGGGGTATCAGTTGTTGGGAAATGAAAGATTGTATTCAGATCTAGCTGGTGGCTTTCCCATCAGCAACTGGTGGACCACCAATCAGAGAAAAGGTTGTACTTGATAGGCTTTAGACCCAAGATGGCTTTTTGTACGGAGGTGGCCTCTTTCGGGGGAGTCAGATATCTTTGTGGGGCTAAGGACGAGAAAACAAGCTCCCTTCTCCCCATCCCAGTGTCTTTGTTCCTCTGCGTTCAGAACGATTTTGCATGGTTAGGTTTCCCGCTGCTTGATCAAACTGGGCCAGAGTGACTTGCTCCTTTTTCCTTTTCTTTTCCCAGGTGGCTGCGACAGCACCATCAAGATCTGGGACATTCCTCGACAATACTGCACACACAACCTGAAGGGTTCCACAGGTGTTGTCCAGTAAGCATTGCACACATTGCCATAAGAGAACTTGGTGTTCAGCAATACTTCAAAGACTTTCATAAGTAAAGCCTGAAAAGGCTGCAGCGGGAGGGGAACTTTTTTTATTCAGTGCAACCTTTGCGCCTGTTTCTTTGCGGAGTGCCAAAATCCAAAAGGCAGATCCCTTCATCCCAGAGTGCTTGCAGTTCAAATTCTGGCCTTCTGACAGACAACAGGGGAAGAAATGAGGATAATAAGGATCTATGTGTAGCACCAAATTCAGTTACGTAAGAATAGGCAAGTGTGACAGTTTTCTACCACCGAGGTCCTCCTTGGGCTACACAGATTGCCAAAATCCTGGAAGTAACTAGAAGTCCACTTTTGGTTTTGAAAAAATCAGCATTTTTGTAATGTTAAACAGGACAAGGAGCCCATGCCTCCTCTTTAAAGGGTGAATTGTTACTCCTGGAGGCTTCTAGAAAAGGCAATCCAATTTCTTTTGGCCCCAAAAAGAGTACTCCAGAGAACCCAGAGGGGCTGAAGGCTTCAAAAACAGCCTTGGAATCCTATACAGTATATAGCTGAAGGGCCACACTTCACCCATTCCTTGCTTACACATAAGTAAACCTGGTTGTCGTCCAGAGAGAGAATTCAGCCAACATGTTCCAGTTGCTAACATGCAAGACCACGTTTGGCTTTCCTCAAACTCCAGGTAGTCTTGCTAAGTTACTTTAAATAATGGGTTATGGGCCCAGAATGGAATGTATCAACTCACTGCTCCTCTACAGCCGTGAAATCTTATACCTTTTCATTTGTCAAGCTATTATGTCAGGAAGTGGAGGGACTCGTCGGACAATTTGTAAAATCCTTGTCTTGCCTTCCCCCCCCCCCCCCCCTCCAGTCTTGTTCAGTTCCACCCAGACATCTCTCAGCTCCAGCTTTTCTCCTCCTCCATGGATAACATCATCCGGATTTGGGACCTGAACTGCAGCCAGTGCATTGCCCAGCTGGAAAACCACTACAGCCCGGTTACGTCTCTGGCCTTTTCTCCCGACAGTGAGACACTCATCAGGTGAGAACCTCAAAGGGGCTACCTGCACCATCTGTTTCTTCTCCACAAATCGAGACGGCTTCTGCTACAAGCCATAGATTTGAGAGCACTTCTTTTTTTAAAATGGGGCAGCCAGGAGGGAGACTTCTGTGGCTGTTCCCATTTTAGGCTGCGTTTACACTGGAGAAATAAACCGGTTTAAGTGCCATGGATCAATGCTGTGAAATTCTGGGAATTGTAGTTTGTTGTGGGCCCAGAGCGGAGCAGAGCTCCGCTCTGGGCCCCACAACAAACTACAATTCCCAGAATTTCACAGCATTGAGCCATGGCACTTAAACCGGTTTATTTCTCCAGTATGAACGCAGCCTTAAAGAGGGAAAAGTGTGTCTCCTTCTCTCTGTCTGTCTCTGTCCATATACATTAATGTGGGGAGGGGAATGAACAATGAAACAACTGCACCCTTCTCCCACACAATATTAATATGTTAATACAAAACAGATTTTAAAATATCTGATGTCCACGTAATTATATCTCACAAGGCTAAGAAGTCACCAAAATGTGTTGCTTACAGACGCACATGCAGTGTGAACTGAATTCCTCCTTTGACAACTTCATACGTTTATTGTGTCTTAACTGTGCCAAAATTCTCAAGTTGCAGCAGGCTGATAATTCTTCTGTGTTTGATTTCAGTGCTGGCCGTGATAAGATCTGCACTGTGTGGGACCTGAATAAGAACGAACCAAAAGGCACCATCCCAGTCTATGAGGTGAAGCTGATCTTAATACCTTCCTGGTTTAGGGTTTAGAGTTTATGGTGTGGAAAAGAAATTGGTGCTCTGTCTAGAGACACTGAGTTTTTGCTCTTGAGTCATGATGTACAAGAAAAGAAAGAAAGGTTTTTTGACATCATAGGGAAGGTGGTCACAGTTTTATTTTCCCCTTAAATACCTGGCCACTTTCATTCAAACAGTTACTTCAGTTCATCACCAGAGTCTTACATTTTTGTGCCCTTCACAGCTAGGTTTCGTTTTAAATCCCCACTGAGGGATGCAATTTGCTGCCCTCTCTATGAGATACATACTCAGCCACGTGGCAGTAATGGAAGGAGACCCAAAGTTAGCCGAATATTATTTTTTTAATGGGGAAGATCAGGCCTTTGAGGGGCTTCTGGGGAATCCCAAGGGCCACGCTTAGAGGTACCAAGGGCTGCAGGTGACTTATGGACAGCACTTTGCCCACCTCTGGTCTAGAATGTCTTGGACGCAGCCATGACAGATTTGTTTAATCCCTCTTAGAGCATCGAATCTGTGGTCCTGTTACCAGAGGGAGGAGATTTCTCATACCTGGGCGTGAAGAAGTCCAGCACTCACTTTCTCACTGCGGGCAGCAAAGGTGAGTAAAATGCTTTGAATGTCCTTTCTGTGCAGAAGACCAAAGACATTGGCTGCTTCCTTCTTGCTCTTAGAAAAGACAAGTCTTTCAAAGGCCTGTCCATACTGAAAAATGGGGTTTCAAGATGGTTATAGAGTCATAGAATCATAGAGTTGGAAGAGACCACAAGGGCCATCCTGTCGAACCCCCTGCCATGCAGGAATGCCCAATCAAAGCATACCCAACAGATGGCCATCCAGCCTCTGCTTAAAAACCTCCAAGAAAGGCGAAAGGACTCTAGTGTTTCCTGCAGCTCTAGGGTTCCACAAGATTTCTTTGTGAGAGATCATGATGGTGGGGGAATAAGCATTTTTTGAGCTATAGATATAATAAATTTTATGCTGGGATTCCTTGAGACCTGAAAATCATGAGTAAGAGGCTCTGTACATAGAGATGTGTGGGGATAACTTCCTTATATTATAGAGCCACTAGGCTGCTGGTTTGTTTGGTCTCCTGCTATTAGCATTGTCCTGTTAACTAAGAAATAAAAAGATGCAGCCCCTTCCTTGAAGGCCTGTCCTTCCGATTTTGCCCCAAACTCTCTGCCTTCTTTGACGGTGGCTGACCTGTGTGCCCTGCCTTAGGGATCCTCCGGGTGTGGGATGCTGCCTCGGCCACTTGTGTCCACAGCCAGTCCCTGCCCCACCTTCCCACCCGGTCCAAAGAAGAGGAAGCTGGAGAACACAGCCTTGTGCACTGTGCACTGGTGCCGGTGAAAAGCGAGGTTGTTGCCGTGAACGCTGAACACAACATCAGCATGTACAGTGCGGAGACGCTTGAGCTCAGGAAGCAGGTATGCCTCCATCTTATTGCTTGCCCAGGCAAAGGGGTGTATGTGTGCTCCATGCAGTGGTTACCTGGCCCTCTCTAGCCTCACTCAGCTCTACATGAGACATAAGCATTGATCACCCTCCCCAGAACCAGAGGGGATCACTCGCTTTCTGCATCTCCTCTTGCCGATGATTCTGGGTGTGAGGCATCACTTTCTCACCTAAGAGGCACTTGTTTCATATCTTCCATTGGCAAGTTCCTCACCAACTCTTCTCTCTCTCTCTCTCTCTCTCTCTCTCTCTCTCTCTTTGTTACTTCCGTCCCCCAGTTTTCAGGTTACAACGGAGAGGTGTTGGATGTCAGGTTCCTGGGCCCCAAGGACTCGCATATTGTGGTGGCCACCAACAGTCCCCAGCTGAAAGTGTTTGAGCTGTCCTCCTCACATTGCCAGGTCCTGTATGGTCACACAGGTACGTAGGTGGGAAGAACCTCCTGCTTTTCCCATGTTTTGACTACTGCAGTGTGTTGAGCATTTGCAGGCTCTTTGGGAATTATAGTGGGTACCAAATACAGCCACCCCATTTCTAACTGGCAAAAGAGTAAGTAATGCCTCTTGTGAAATGCTTCTTTTGGCTCCTCAGCCTTTCCAGGGCATAGTTGAGAATGCCAAAGCTTTAAAGCACTACATGGATTGAATTCATCATCTATACAGTCTGTTTTGAGCATTCTTGGCCTGCTGTTGTCTATTCAAGTGAGGCGGATTGTCACCAGAGACACAGGACACCCTCCCTGCAGAGGCAAGGCTGGTGTTCTTTCAGCTTAAGGAGAAGGCTTCTTAAAGTTTGGTCAGCTAATTCAGTATGTAATGTTTGTAGATGTTCCGTGCCTTCTTTAACAGCAAAACTCCAGGATTTTTAACAAGTCAGCAAAACTTTGCGGCCAGTCCTCAGTTTTTAGCTCAGTTATATAATAAATGCATAACAAGTATACGTGGTAGTACCTCAGTCACAGTTGTGAAATGGTTTCTGGAAATGTATATACTGAGACTAAATCTGTGAGTGTTGTAGCCACACCACCCACATGGAATAACCAAACAGCATTTGACCACAGGTTCTCTTATTTTCTCCATTGACTTTGTGTGGTAACATCCTACCTCCCTTGCATCTTTCTTGCAGACACCGTCCTGGGCTTGGATGTCTTCCGAAAGGGGAGGATGTTTGCTAGCTGTGCAAAGGTATTTCCCAGTTGAGATCATATGAGTGTGTGTGTGTGTATGATTTGTGTAAAAAGCATGGGAGACTCTTGAGGACTAGAAATCTTGTGCAGGCATGAGACTGGGACCTTGTTCACAGAGTTTGACTTTACCCTCTTTGACCGAGAAGCTGGATGACACTCTTTTGTCTCTGGAATTCAGAAAAGGGAGGGAATAAAACTCAGGGACAGTGAAAGGCACTGAAGCCAGCAGGGTACCCTAAAAGGTTGGTGGGGGTTGTGGTTTTTTGTGGCTGTCTCATTGCACCAGGGTGGGCAAAATGTGGCCAGCAATCCTTGGGATTCCTACGTATGGCTCTCTAAACCCCCAGTTTTTTTAATGGGCTGATCTTGAGGTGATCTTTTGCCAGAAAAGTGGCCCCCAAACCACCTGCAAATGTGGCAGTTTGCTTCCACTAACCACCCCGGGGCGGGGGGCGGGGGAATCAGTAAAAACTGGGCCCAGAGGTGAGCCTTCTGGTGTGCCAAAGTGTGGTGCTGTAGCCCAGTGAGCAGACGTGGAAGAGGGGAATGGCCTCCAGCATCTCTGCTATTGATCACTCTTGGATTACACTAAGAATTTACCTTTGCTTCTGAGGGATTTCTAATGTCTTTCGTGATGTGTTCTGCTATGGAGACTCACGTTGTTCTTTGGAAGTCTTCAAAAAGAGGCTGGACAGCTTCCTTCTAGCAGTGCCTTAGCTGGAGGTTCTGCATTGAGCGGGAGGTTGGACTAGATGGTCTTTGGAGTCCCTTCCAACCATCTTCTCTTTCCAGGATAAAAGCTTCCGAATTTGGCTGATGACAGAAGATGGCAAGGTTTACTGCATAGCCCAGGGGTTGGGCCATGCGAACGGAGTGGGTGCACTCTCTTGCTCCAGGTACAGTAAAACTTTTCCCATAACTCCCTCCATACTTCTTATTGCAATTGTACTCCCCCATGTGAACCATGACTGTGAGTGTCTAATTCTGTTTTTCTGTTTACACCCTGCACATTCTCTGCACCCCATAGCAGCCCCCTCTACAATCTCTTTCTCTCTAGTTCTCTGGCCTAAATGCTACATTGTGTGGTATGCATCTCTGCTGTGGAATTATGCATTGTGTTGAATGTCAGTCTCACGCAACACCAGATGCCCATGAAGGCAGACATGCCACGCAGCTTTTTTTCCACTTAATTTGTAGACCCTGAAATTATACTGACCTTGCTGATATTCCTCTCTTGTTTCTCACTGTCTCCTTCTTGTTATTTTTCTCTGATATTTCTCTCTTGTTTTTCATGTCTCTTTCACAGCCTATACCTAAGTTTACTGTTAGTACATGCCAGCAATGATGGGTTCAGAGGGGCTTAATTCTCCAACCAGGCAGTTCAGGTAGTGTTTGGCTGTGTTGTTTCGGACCTTTCATTTTAACCTTGGTCTCCCTCCTCCTCCTCCCCTCTGGTCCGCCCTCCTCTTTCCAGAATGAAAGAGACCTTTGTGGTCACGGCCAGCCAAGATCAAACAATCAAAGTGTGGCATCTCCCTGAGTCCCTGCCTGCCAAGAAGAAAGAGTCCGATCTTGAAATCCTTCAGGCGCAGGTGACGGTGAAGGCTCACAACAAGGTAAAGCAGCAATGGAATTTAGGAGCATACCGTTTCCAGCTTAGGAAGAGAAGGCCTCCCCACCAATAAGCTTTTGAAATGCACATCAAGGAGACTGTGGTGATTATTGTTTGAAAAAGGTTTGAAGTGTAGGCTTTGTCTCTATATCAGAGATAGGCAGAATGCAGGCTGCCCTCCAAGGAACATTTTTGTGGCCTGAGGCCCTTAACACCAGCCATGATGGACTTCAGGATCTTGAGTGCAGGAAAATGGGAAGATGTAAACCTCGGGTTATTTTAAATATTTTACAATTAAATGTAGATGAGAAAAGAAAACTGTCGCTCCTACCACAGCTCACAAGCAAGGTCAGAATCTGGCTTTGCAAATCTTGGTTAAAGTTTACCATGGCTTGAAGTTTGTCTAGGGACAAAGTGGTAGACCAGGGGGTGGGAAGCTGTGGCCTTCCAAGTGACATTGAACTACAGCTCCCATCATCCCTCAAGACTAGGTGAAGGGTGTTGCAGTCCAACTAAATTTGGAGGGCTACATGTTTCTCATCCCTGCAGGAGCCTTATAACAAAAATCAATACAGAAAAACTTAGATGTCTCTAGTCCTACTTGCTTGCTTTCATGGGTATTTAAAGGTTTCCACCAGTGTTTTCCTCTCCTGCAGCTTAAAAGAACACCTGGTTGTTGGACTATTTTCTCTTCTCCATCCAGGATATCAACAGTGTAGCCGTTTCTCCAAATGACAAGCTTATTGCCACAGGATCCCAGGACAAGACTGCCAAGCTGTGGAGCTGTAAAGATTGCGGGCTGTTGGGAGTCTTTTCTGGACACAAGCGAGGCATCTGGTGTGTGCAGTTCTCCCCTACAGACCAGATCTTGGCCACCTCTTCAGCTGATGGCACAGTAAAACTCTGGGACTTGCAGGACTTCAGCTGTTTGAAGGTAGCTTATGGGTTGGTCTTTATGCCTCCTGATTCTTGTTCATTGGCCAGAGTATTAAAATGTTACATTTTCTGTAGTCTGAATGTAGTTCTTAAAATGACTTTCGGGGTTGCCAGGTTTGGAGGAAGGCATGTATGCAGCGGTTAAGGACTGGTAAAAGGTATGTTGGGGCAAAAAAAAAAAAAAAAAAGATAACTTTCCATGAGAAGAGACATAGGGAGGGAAGACATCTTGACAGCTAGAAGCCCTGTCCACTCTCCTCCTAGTTTAATGGCCGTCAGAAACTCTCTGTACGTTTTCTTTTATGCAATCGTTTCCCAGCAATCCTGATTTCAACTTCCTTGTAACTCTGTGAATTCTTTCTTCTCCCTCTTCCTTCCAGACATTTGAAGGGCATGATGCCTCTGTCTTAAGGGTCATCTTTGTGAGCCGAGGCGGACAAGTGCTCAGCAGGTATAACTTTCCCTTTAAAATGGCATCTGGATGGCCAGATCATTCACCTTCTGACAGAATCCCTGGGAAAAACTGTTATGAGAGGTTTCCCTGTTACTAATCTGGAAAATCAGTATGCAAAGGGATCTGTAGCACCTTTGACTGAAAGAAAGACGTTTCTACTCCACCCTATGCATCTGAGGAAGTAGGCTCAAATTTACAAGAACTTCATTCTTTCAGTTGCTACAAGATCCCTTTCCATTCTCTGGGTTGGTGAGAGGAGGAAGCCATATATATCTCAAGACAAGCAAGAAAGTTGCACTCTTGAAAGCAAAAGCTGGTTGATCTCTGAGTGCAGCCATTTTGACTTGCAAAGCCTTTCCTGACTCATAACCTGGGAATCATGAGTCCCCAGCCTCTCTGTTCTTACTTTGCTTTTTATTGCCTTTCTTCCCAAAGCGGCTCCGACGGTCTCCTGAAACTCTGGACGATTAAAACTAATGAGTGTGTGAAGACGTTGGACGGCCATGACAACAAAGTGTGGGGCCTAGATGCTAACAAGAAAGACAACTTAGTGGTGACGGGTTCCAGCGATTCCCGGGTCTTGCTATGGAAGGTACAGCCGATACCAATGCCTAGCCTCCAGAACACCGTCATAGCCTGGCTGGTTTGCTTCATGTTCTTCTTCTTCTTTTTCCTCCTCTATCTCATTCTCCTCATTAAAGTTCGCTAGCACACTTTGCAACAGCTGGTACCCTTTCACGCAAAAGCATAAAGATCCAGCCTTCTTTTCAATCAAGTAATAATAAACAGGTGCTATTTCTGAACAGAGCCAGTTGATGCTGCTTGTCCGTTTCTTCAGGGAATCAGGCCCAAACTCCTTTAATTTTTTTCAGGGACTTTTGGGTAGATAAAATGGCAGGTCCCCATGATTTAGCTATCTCTCCCCCCTCCCCCCAAAAAAAAGGTTCACAATTGCTGTTCTGCTTGCACTATGAGGATATCCAAATAATAACAGATATTTTTGTGGCAAATGAATTTTATTTGGCATTTTAAATAAATACAGTGGGCTCTTGATGTCTGCATGGGTTTGTTTCCAAGACCCCAGACTCTGTGGATGCTCAAGCCCCATTATATACAGAGGTGTAGTAAATTGGTGCCTTGTTACATAAAATGGGAAAATCAAGGTATGCTTTTTGGATTTTTTAAAAAATATTTTCAAGCCCAGGATGGTTGAATCCACGAATGTAGAATCCGTGGATACGGAGGGCTCACGGTAATCTTGTTAAAATCGTGCTAAAGTAAAATTTATATTCAAAGGGATCTTGTAACACCATTGAGACATGGCTCATGGGGGCCATGTATCTGACGAAATAGGCTCAAGTCTATGAAAGCTCATGGTACCACTTTCTTTCTTCTGTTATGTCTCAAAGGTGCTACAGGATCCCTTTGCATACTGATATTTCAGACAAACAAGGCTATGTCTTAAAATGTATATGAAGCTGCTTTATACAGTGTTTTCCAGACCCTTATTCTTTGTGCTGAGCCTTGACAGCTTTCCAGGGGTGATGGCAGCAGGTGGGCCTTTTCCTCTGAAGTGCGACCCCCAACATCATCGACTCCCTTCCTTCCTGTAGCAAGAGGTTGTGTAGCCTGTCTCTGTGCAGGGAGGAAGAGATGCCTTTTCTTTGTGAAGAGAGGCACCCCCAGCGTGATCTGCCCTGGTTCTCTTTGTAGGGTAAAAAACCCTAACACAGCAGATAAGCTGCCTTTCCCTGTTGTTAGTGAGAGGAAAAACTCTGCTTGTATCGCTGATCCAGAGTAGCAAACATGGGGCTTCATCCAGACTCTGCCTTCTGTGGATTGAGAGGTTCCCTCTGGAAGCTGGTGAAGGAAGGTGTGTGTGTCTGCCCCATTGTCACTTCCCACACTGTTCTTGGGGGATTCTGAGTGTGGGATGAGGAATGGCACATAGAAATGGGGGGAAGTTGACATATGATCTGTCCTCCCTCTATGAGTGGGAGTGAAGAATGGTTCGCAACCACAGTTAATGTGTGAAGAGCAAGTACATCCTGAGTAGGTAGCAATTGTTGCATTTAGATGAATCACTTGGTAGATACTGGAGGAAATTAGCTCAATGAACGATGGAGAAAAATCCCATTTCCAAAGCGTAGGGAGGAAATAATCTTCCTCACAGGCACACAAGCACCAGGGGTGAAGCAAGGTAGTTGGTAGAATGCTAAGAGATGGTTCAGCTGCTGGGTTAAAACTTCTCCAGCAAAAAACACCTTCTTGGAGATGCTACAGCTGGGCGACATCAAGCAGAAAGCCCCAGTTCTGCATTCATCAGTTCCATACAGGGCAATTCCTTCTCTTGTTTCCTTGGGGAGAACTTTTCTAGGGTTTTCACTTGCAGCCACTCGCTACTTAGTTCTCATATTTTTAATTGGCATGGCTTCTTGCATATTTGGTTTGTTTGCTGCATGGGATTTGGGAGTGGGGAGTGTGGATCATTAAAAATGTGTCCTGAGATTGACCGCTGTAATATCTGATGGGATCCTGTGTGGTTCAAGTGTTTTATCTGCATTCCCTGAGGGAATCAACCCCTCCATTTGGCTGTTTTTCTCTTTCTTTTTTTGTCTGTGTTCTCAAACATGGAAAGGATGTCACCCAAATCGAGCTTGAAGAGAAGCAAGCGAAGGAGGAAGAGGAGATCCTGAAGTGAGTCTCAGCAGCTTCTGGGGCTGGGTGGCGGAAAAGCCTGGCGGGGTGCACATGTCTTGCATTTGAGCCTAAGCCCTTTCAGTAGTACAAAATGCATGCATTTTGCCCAAGTATGAAACATAGCCTGGTGAGGGGTTAAAATGGCTACTTTCAGCCTGGCTCCTTCCAGATGTGTTGGACCACAGCTTCCATCATCTTCTGATCATACTGGTTGTGCATGATGGAGTTGTAGTTCAGTACAATCTGGGGGAGATAAGAGTGGGAACTGGGTTTGTATCCCTGCTCAGGCCTGCAGAAACTTTGCCAAACCTCTCCTCCACAATGTGTCAGAGATGGCTGGGTGTGTATGTGTTTGTGTGTCAGTCAATGAGGAAGACCCATGTAGGTCACCAAAGCTCCTGGAAAGGACAGGGTTGTATTTTTAAAAAGTTTAGCAACCAGTTTTAGAAATCTTAAGTGTTTTAAATCAACTGGATCTACTGTTGGGGGGAAATGCAAATTTTGAGAGATCCTTTCAAAGAGAGTGTAAACCAAGAACACTTTTTAATTCTTGCTCTGTGTTTCCAGAGACCAGGAGCTGTCTAATTTGCTACATGAAAAGAAATTCCTGAAAGCCCTGGGCTTGGCTATCTCCTTGGACCGACCTCACACAGTGTTGAACGTGATCAAGGGTAAGAGAATGTTCCAGAGAGACAGTTAAAGGGGAGAGGAGTCCTTTAGCGAAAGCAGCCAGGTCCAGTTATGATGCTTGCAATCTGACTGTGCCCATTCCCCCCATAAGAGAGCCCCACTGAGTTTCATGGGGCTTACCTCCAGACTCAGGTGGATTCCTCATTGTTTTGAGGGCCAAACTGAACATTTTTTTCTCCCACATTTTCTAATGTATTTCAGAGCTGTGCAGTACTGAAAGAGCTGTTGTCGCACTGCTCCTACTGGTTCTCTCTAGCTTGGAGTGGAGGGACACTCATGATCTATTAGTTTGGACTGTACTAAGAATGCCACTCAAATTTGTACCCACCTTGATAGTTAAATGCTGAAATCTTCCTTTTGTTGATAGGATTTTCTATTTATGTTGGGGAGCAAGTAAGAAAAGGGATATATAAGCATATCAGGAGGTGAAAGGCCACATGTACTTGGACATAAGTGGCCCAGTGTTTGACTGGGTTTGTTGAAGCCTTAAAGCATTCTTCCTTTGCTTTCTTAGCTCTGCTTTTCAGAAACATCTCCCAAGATTTCCTCTGTGTGTTCATGTCTCTTTCTCTGGGTTGGTGAGAAGAGGAATCCATGCACATGCTGTTTCACCCTGGCTGCACTCAATAACAAATGGGCAAAGAAAAAGTGTGTGACTTAATAGCAAAACTTCTCGGCTGATCAGCTCCCCAAGGCACAAATAGTCCTGATCTTAAAGAGATCTTGACACACATTCTTAACTTCTCTCATTTCTCTTAACCTTCCTGTCATCTTAATATTGACAGTCTGTTTTGCTTTGTTAGCTATTCTTAAGGAGAAGAATGGGAGAGAGGACCTGGCGAAGAACATAGCCAAACTGCGGAAAGACCAGAAAGGTTGGTTGCCTTCTTGCTAAGATGGTTTTTTGTACTCTGTGTGTGTGCAGATGTGAATATGGGTATCCCATGGAGTGTTAGAACACTGCCACTGGTGGCAATGTGGTTGGCAATCTGACCTCACACACGGCACACCTTCCTCCTTTTGCTAGTCTTGAAACTATGGGCCTGCATATCGATTTCCCTGTCTGGCAAGGTGTAGGCAAGCTGTATGCCTCTTTAGCCATCCTCTTCAAAAGTGAGTTCAATCTAGCTAGCAACTGGCCCCTTTGTTAATGTGCCTTCTTTTTTCTCATCCCTTCCAGAGGCCTTGCTGAAGTTCTCCATCACTTGGAACACCAATTCTCGGAACTGCCATGAAGCTCAGGCGGTGCTAGAGACCCTCCTCAAGCACGAAACTCCAGAATGTCTCTTGCAGTATGAAGGGATCAAGGGAGCAGTTGAGTCTCTTCTGCCATACACAGGCAAGTGGCCCTCTCTCCTCTTTGCAGATCTTTCTCCACACGCTCCTTAGCGTGGGGCTCTGGCTTCATCAGATTTGTTCTTCGTGTTCATTGCATTCCCCTCTCTGTTCCACAAAGCTGAGAGAATTGTGTATACACACACACTGCTATTCTTATAATAATCCTCACTATCCCTATGAGATGGGAGATTAGATCATCCCAAGTTCACCCAGTGACCTTCGTGGCTGAGACCGTCAGGTTTTGTTTCTGCACAGCCACTGTGGCGGGGAATCATGTATGCCCCTGTGCCACCTAGATGTACAAGATCCCATCCAGTCTCAGAAATTAAGCAAGGCCAGGACTGGTTAGTCCTTGGATGAGAGACCACCATGCAGGAATCCCAAGGATCGCCAGAGAGGACAAGGAAAGAGACCCTCCTGCCTGAAGCCTTGAAGGGAATCATAAGCCTGATAGGTTTTGCCCATTTGTTGTTACTTCTGGCTCAGGGAATGCTGAAGCCTGCCCCCCTTCTTGCCTCCATAAGAAACAGACCAGCTTTTTAACTTCCACGCTTGGTTTCTCTCTTTGCAGAGCGCCACTTCCAGCGGCTGAGCCGGTTACTGCAAGCCTCCATGTTCCTCGATTTCATGTGGCAAAACATGAGGCTGCCAGATGCTTCTCAACCAGATGAAGAGATGGAAACATGACCCCAAAGTGACTATTGCGTCCGAAAAACCTGGAACTCATTTGCCACCCTCAGTTCCTCTGCAAAGTGGGAACACAGGTTGGCGTTCTTACCAGAGCTGGATTTCAAAATATTTGTATAATAAATAAGGTTTTTAATTTTTTAAAAATATATTTATAAGGAGGGAAACTCCCTGTCCCCTGATTGTTTTTCAATACACATTCTCTCCTCCCCTTTTACAGTTTAATGATCAAGTTTAATTATTTTTATGTTGAGTTCACAGGGCGAGGCAAACAATCTAGTAAATTTAATGTGCATATATATATAGTGTTAACGTACTGTGTTCATTAGAGGAAAAGGAGTAAATTGCAGTATCAGCAGAGGCATCTCTTGAAATAAACACAATAGATCTATAGATTGCAGAACTAAAACTACAACCACAATGCTAGACATATTTACAAGGCCCAAATGTCTGACTCAAAGACCACTTAGTTGAATTTCTAGCTTTCCAAAGAACTGGCAAACTAGGGTAGGGGATCATCATGTGGAGAAGGAAGTAAATCCCCCCCAAATCCTGGAAAGGAACGCATTAAAAAATAAACCCCAACACTCATTAAGAACCATTCCCTCCCCTCCATGACAAATTTTATTCAGCTGCCAACACCCATCCTGCTCAGCTATTTTAGAGAATGCTGATATCCACATATATAGCAGAAACTTCATGAGGACTGGAATCATAGCTTCCTCAAGGTAAACCTGTGCTTCTCTGTGTGCCTTTTGATTGGGTAAGACCTTAAAATTTGAATTTGTGAGCCATTTCATTGGTTCATTGGGGAGGAGGAAAGAGAAATCTCATTTTATATAACTGCTAGGAGAGGCTTCTGGCCATACCTTCCTCAAGGTAAACCTGTGCTTCTCTGTGTGCCTTTTGATTGGGTAAGACCTTAAAATTTGAATTTGTGAGCCATTTCATTGGTTCATTGGGGAGGAGGAAAGAGAAATCTCATTTTAGGAGAGGCTAGGAGAGGCTTCTGGCCATACCTTCCTCAAGGTAAACCTGTGCTTCTCTGTGTGCCTTTTGATTGGGTAAGACCTTAAAATTTGAATTTGTGAGCCATTTCATTGGTTCATTGGGGAGGAGGAAAGAGAAATCTCATTTTATATAACTGCAAGGAGAGGCTTCTGGCCATACCTTCCTCAAGGTAAACCTGTGCTTCTCTGTGTGCCTTTTGATTGGGTAAGACCTTAAAATTTGAATTTGTGAGCCATTTCATTGGTTCATTGGGGAGGAGGAAAGAGAAATCTCATTTTATATAACTGCTAGGAGAGGCTTCTGGCCATACCTTCCTCAAGGTAAACCTGTGCTTCTCTGTGTGCCTTTTGATTGGGTAAGACCTTAAAATTTGAATTTGTGAGCCATTTCATTGGTTCATTGGGGAGGAGGAAAGAGAAATCTCATTTTATATAACTGCTAGGAGAGGCTTCTGGCCATACCTTCCTCAAGGTAAACCTGTGCTTCTCTGTGTGCCTTTTGATTGGGTAAGACCTTAAAATTTGAATTTGTGAGCCATTTCATTGGTTCATTGGGGAGGAGGAAAGAGAAATCTCATTTTATATAACTGCAAGGAGAGGCTTCTGGCCATACCTTCCTCAAGGTAAACCTGTGCTTCTCTGTGTGCCTTTTGATTGGGTAAGACCTTAAAATTTGAATTTGTGAGCCATTTCATTGGTTCATTGGGGAGGAGGAAAGAGAAATCTCATTTTATATAACTGCTAGGAGAGGCTTCTGGCCATACCTTCCTCAAGGTAAACCTGTGCTTCTCTGTGTGCCTTTTGATTGGGTAAGACCTTAAAATTTGAATTTGTGAGCCATTTCATTGGTTCATTGGGGAGGAGGAAAGAGAAATCTCATTTTATATAACTGCTAGGAGAGGCTTCTGGCCATACCTTCCTCAAGGTAAACCTGTGCTTCTCTGTGTGCCTTTTGATTGGGTAAGACCTTAAAATTTGAATTTGTGAGCCATTTCATTGGTTCATTGGGGAGGAGGAAAGAGAAATCTCATTTTATATAACTGCTAGGAGAGGCTTCTGGCCATACCTTCCTCAAGGTAAACCTGTGCTTCTCTGTGTGCCTTTTGATTGGGTAAGACCTTAAAATTTGAATTTGTGAGCCATTTCATTGGTTCATTGGGGAGGAGGAAAGAGAAATCTCATTTTATATAACTGCTAGGAGAGGCTTCTGGCCATACCTTCCTCAAGGTAAACCTGTGCTTCTCTGTGTGCCTTTTGATTGGGTAAGACCTTAAAATTTGAATTTGTGAGCCATTTCATTGGTTCATTGGGGAGGAGGAAAGAGAAATCTCATTTTATATAACTGCTAGGAGAGGCTTCTGGCCATACCTTCCTCAAGGTAAACCTGTGCTTCTCTGTGTGCCTTTTGATTGGGTAAGACCTTAAAATTTGAATTTGTGAGCCATTTCATTGGTTCATTGGGGAGGAGGAAAGAGAAATCTCATTTTATATAACTGCTAGGAGAGGCTTCTGGCCATACCTTCCTCAAGGTAAACCTGTGCTTCTCTGTGTGCCTTTTGATTGGGTAAGACCTTAAAATTTGAATTTGTGAGCCATTTCATTGGTTCATTGGGGAGGAGGAAAGAGAAATCTCATTTTATATAACTGCTAGGAGAGGCTTCTGGTCATACCTTCCTCAAGGTAAACCTGTGCTTCTCTGTGTGCCTTTTGATTGGGTAAGACCTTAAAATTTGAATTTGTGAGCCATTTCATTGGTTCATTGGGGAGGAGGAAAGAGAAATCTCATTTTATATAACTGCAAGGAGAGGCTTCTGGCCATACCTTCCTCAAGGTAAACCTGTGCTTCTCTGTGTGCCTTTTGATTGGGTAAGACCTTAAAATTTGAATTTGTGAGCCATTTCATTGGTTCATTGGGGAGGAGGAAAGAGAAATCTCATTTTATATAACTGCTAGGAGAGGCTTCTGGCCATACCTTCCTCAAGGTAAACCTGTGCTTCTCTGTGTGCCTTTTGATTGGGTAAGACCTTAAAATTTGAATTTGTGAGCCATTTCATTGGTTCATTGGGGAGGAGGAAAGAGAAATCTCATTTTATATAACTGCTAGGAGAGGCTTCTGGCCATACCTTCCTCAAGGTAAACCTGTGCTTCTCTGTGTGCCTTTTGATTGGGTAAGACCTTAAAATTTGAATTTGTGAGCCATTTCATTGGTTCATTGGGGAGGAGGAAAGAGAAACCTCATTTTATATAACTGCTAGGAGAGGCTTCTGGCCATACCTTCCTCAAGGTAAACCTGTGCTTCTCTGTGTGCCTTTTGATTGGGTAAGACCTTAAAATTTGAATTTGTGAGCCATTTCATTGGTTCATTGGGGAGGAGGAAAGAGAAATCTCATTTTATATAACTGCAAGGAGAGGCTTCTGGCCATACCTTCCTCAAGGTAAACCTGTGCTTCTCTGTGTGCCTTTTGATTGGGTAAGACCTTAAAATTTGAATTTGTGAGCCATTTCATTGGTTCATTGGGGAGGAGGAAAGAGAAATCTCATTTTATATAACTGCTAGGAGAGGCTTCTGGCCATACCTTCCTCAAGGTAAACCTGTGCTTCTCTGTGTGCCTTTTGATTGGGTAAGACCTTAAAATTTGAATTTGTGAGCCATTTCATTGGTTCATTGGGGAGGAGGAAAGAGAAACCTCATTTTATATAACTGCTAGGAGAGGCTTCTGGCCATACCTTCCTCAAGGTAAACCTGTGCTTCTCTGTGTGCCTTTTGATTGGGTAAGACCTTAAAATTTGAATTTGTGAGCCATTTCATTGGTTCATTGGGGAGGAGGAAAGAGAAATCTCATTTTATATAACTGCAAGGAGAGGCTTCTGGCCATACCTTCCTCAAGGTAAACCTGTGCTTCTCTGTGTGCCTTTTGATTGGGTAAGACCTTAAAATTTGAATTTGTGAGCCATTTCATTGGTTCATTGGGGAGGAGGAAAGAGAAATCTCATTTTATATAACTGCTAGGAGAGGCTTCTGGCCATACCTTCCTCAAGGTAAACCTGTGCTTCTCTGTGTGCCTTTTGATTGGGTAAGACCTTAAAATTTGAATTTGTGAGCCATTTCATTGGTTCATTGGGGAGGAGGAAAGAGAAATCTCATTTTATATAACTGCTAGGAGAGGCTTCTGGCCATACCTTCCTCAAGGTAAACCTGTGCTTCTCTGTGTGCCTTTTGATTGGGTAAGACCTTAAAATTTGAATTTGTGAGCCATTTCATTGGTTCATTGGGGAGGAGGAAAGAGAAATCTCATTTTATATAACTGCTAGGAGAGGCTTCTGGCCATACCTTCCTCAAGGTAAACCTGTGCTTCTCTGTGTGCCTTTTGATTGGGTAAGACCTTAAAATTTGAATTTGTGAGCCATTTCATTGGTTCATTGGGGAGGAGGAAAGAGAAATCTCATTTTATATAACTGCTAGGAGAGGCTTCTGGCCATACCTTCCTCAAGGTAAACCTGTGCTTCTCTGTGTGCCTTTTGATTGGGTAAGACCTTAAAATTTGAATTTGTGAGCCATTTCATTGGTTCATTGGGGAGGAGGAAAGAGAAATCTCATTTTATATAACTGCTAGGAGAGGCTTCTGGCCATACCTTCCTCAAGGTAAACCTGTGCTTCTCTGTGTGCCTTTTGATTGGGTAAGACCTTAAAATTTGAATTTGTGAGCCATTTCATTGGTTCATTGGGGAGGAGGAAAGAGAAATCTCATTTTATATAACTGCTAGGAGAGGCTTCTGGCCATACCTTCCTCAAGGTAAACCTGTGCTTCTCTGTGTGCCTTTTGATTGGGTAAGACCTTAAAATTTGAATTTGTGAGCCATTTCATTGGTTCATTGGGGAGGAGGAAAGAGAAATCTCATTTTATATAACTGCTAGGAGAGGCTTCTGGCCATACCTTCCTCAAGGTAAACCTGTGCTTCTCTGTGTGCCTTTTGATTGGGTAAGACCTTAAAATTTGAATTTGTGAGCCATTTCATTGGTTCATTGGGGAGGAGGAAAGAGAAATCTCATTTTATATAACTGCAAGGAGAGGCTTCTGGCCATACCTTCCTCAAGGTAAACCTGTGCTTCTCTGTGTGCCTTTTGATTGGGTAAGACCTTAAAATTTGAATTTGTGAGCCATTTCATTGGTTCATTGGGGAGGAGGAAAGAGAAATCTCATTTTATATAACTGCTAGGAGAGGCTTCTGGCCATACCTTCCTCAAGGTAAACCTGTGCTTCTCTGTGTGCCTTTTGATTGGGTAAGACCTTAAAATTTGAATTTGTGAGCCATTTCATTGGTTCATTGGGGAGGAGGAAAGAGAAATCTCATTTTATATAACTGCTAGGAGAGGCTTCTGGCCATACCTTCCTCAAGGTAAACCTGTGCTTCTCTGTGTGCCTTTTGATTGGGTAAGACCTTAAAATTTGAATTTGTGAGCCATTTCATTGGTTCATTGGGGAGGAGGAAAGAGAAATCTCATTTTATATAACTGCTAGGAGAGGCTTCTGGCCATACCTTCCTCAAGGTAAACCTGTGCTTCTCTGTGTGCCTTTTGATTGGGTAAGACCTTAAAATTTGAATTTGTGAGCCATTTCATTGGTTCATTGGGGAGGAGGAAAGAGAAATCTCATTTTATATAACTGCTAGGAGAGGCTTCTGGCCATACCTTCCTCAAGGTAAACCTGTGCTTCTCTGTGTGCCTTTTGATTGGGTAAGACCTTAAAATTTGAATTTGTGAGCCATTTCATTGGTTCATTGGGGAGGAGGAAAGAGAAATCTCATTTTATATAACTGCTAGGAGAGGCTTCTGGCCATACCTTCCTCAAGGTAAACCTGTGCTTCTCTGTGTGCCTTTTGATTGGGTAAGACCTTAAAATTTGAATTTGTGAGCCATTTCATTGGTTCATTGGGGAGGAGGAAAGAGAAATCTCATTTTATATAACTGCTAGGAGAGGCTTCTGGCCATACCTTCCTCAAGGTAAACCTGTGCTTCTCTGTGTGCCTTTTGATTGGGTAAGACCTTAAAATTTGAATTTGTGAGCCATTTCATTGGTTCATTGGGGAGGAGGAAAGAGAAATCTCATTTTATATAACTGCTAGGAGAGGCTTCTGGCCATACCTTCCTCAAGGTAAACCTGTGCTTCTCTGTGTGCCTTTTGATTGGGTAAGACCTTAAAATTTGAATTTGTGAGCCATTTCATTGGTTCATTGGGGAGGAGGAAAGAGAAATCTCATTTTAGGAGAGGCGCGCGCCTAACGGCGCGCGAATTTTTTCTTTTCATACTCATTTTTATATTTGATAGCCAAGGCAGGGGGGAAGCACAGAGGAGAAGGTAGCCTGAACACAGTGAGGACAAAGTCATTCAATATTTATACTTTTCTTCCCACTATTCCCTTAAGGGGCTGTGGGGATTCAGAGGAAGTGAATCAGGGACTTGCCTCTAGAAGGAGCTAGCAGCCAGGAACTTTCTAGATACCTATAGGCCCAGTTGATTGAGCTCACTAACAGAGCTTGGGGACAAAGGCCAGCCACACAGGGATTTTTTACACTGGTGTTTTACAGGAGAAGCCCACAGTCTTGTTTCATTGCCTCCTTAAGACTTCTCACTATGGACACTGAGGGACCTGCAGCAGTCACCTGCAACACCTGTGGGATGTTTGTCTTCTTGCCTATAGATGTGGGGAACTTCACCTGCACCAAGTGCAAGTTGGTAGCCCTCTTAGAAGGAAGAGTTCAGCAGTTGGAGGCCCAGGTGTCAACACTTCAGCATCACAGAGAGCAGGAGGTTCTCTTGAACAGAAAGGACCAGATGGTCCTGGACAGGAAACACACAGAGAAAGTTGCTGAGGAAGAAGAGGTCACTTCACACACAAAAGAAGGAGATGGTTGGAGGAAAGTTACACGCAGAAGTAGGGAAACCACGGTTCGTTCTGTGAGCTTGCAGCTACAGAATCACTTTGAATCTCTCTCTGTTATCAGAGATGATGAGGAAAAGCAGCAGGGACAGACATCAGGGACAGAGCAGGGGAGACTGAGAGTACCACGAAAGGGAACAGCCGCTGCTAAGCCTCGGAGGAGGCGTGTGGTGGTTGTGGGGGACTCCTTGCTGAGGGGTACAGAAGCAATGGTTTGTGGGCCTGACAAGATGTCTCGGGAGGTGTGTTGTCTCCCTGGGGCAAAGATCCATCATGTAACTGAGAGGCTGACAAGACTTGTCAAGCCTACTGATCAACACCCCTTTCTTCTGGTTCATGTGGGAACCAATGATACTGCAAGGCACAGCCTTCAGAATATCATAAGGGAATATGAGGCTCTAGGAAGGAAGCTGAAAGAGATGGATGCACAGGTTGTCATATCATCTCTTCTCCCAGTAGAAAGGCATGGTCCAGGAAGGGAGAAGAAAATAGCAGAGGTGAATAACTGGCTCCGTAGATGGTGCCGCCAAGAACAGTTTGGATTCTTGGATCATGGGCTGCGGTTCCATGAGGAGGGACTTCTGGCAAGGGATGGGCTGCATCTCACACCAGTTGGCAAAAACATTTTTGCCAAAAGTCTCAAAAATCTGATCAGGAGGGCTTTAAACTGAGTTATATGGGGGAGGGAGACATTATTTTGGAAGGCAAAAGGGCTGGAGAAAATAATCAAACTGACATAGAGGGAACAAGGCAAACAGTGCAAGGACCCAACAGTGGGAAGCAAAAAAATTTGCACAGGCAGCAAGTAAAGGGAACACATGTTCTTAGATGTCTCTACACTAATGCACAGAGTATGGGAAATAAACAGGATGAACTCGAACTCCTAGCACAACAGAGCAAATATGATATAATAGGCATCACTGAAACCTGGTGGGATGAGTCTCATGACTGGAATGTAGAAATAGAGGGATATAACCTTTTTAAGAGAAACAGGCCAAACAGGAAAGGAGGAGGAATAGCATTATATGTCAGGGATATTTACACCAGTGAAGAGATCCAGGAAGTCAATACTGGAAGCCAGGTGGAGAGCATCTGGATAAACATTAAAGGAGAGGGAAACAACAGGGATGTTACTGTGGGAGTCTACTACAGACCCCCGACTCAGGCAGAGGAATTGGATGATGCCTTTCTAGAACAGATGAGCACACACTCAGAAAGGAGAGATGTAGTAGTGATGGGGGACTTCAACTATCCGGATATTTGCTGGAAGTCAAACTCAGCCAAATCCTCAAGGTCTAGCAAATTCCTCACTTGCCTGGAAGACAATTTCATTGTCCAAAAGGTGGAAGAGACAACAAGGGGATCAACTATTTTAGATCTGATCTTAACCAACAGGGATGACCTAGTCAATGGGGTGCAAGTGGTTGGATCCTTAGGGGGAAGTGACCATGTTCTCCTGGAGTTTGTTATACAGCGGAAAGGGGAAGCCAGGCATAGTCAGACACGCATTCTAGACTTTAGGAGAGCTGATTTCAATAAACTTAGAGAAATACTGGGGGAGATCCCATGGTCAAGAAAACTAAAAGAGAAGGGAGTTCAAGACGGATGGGAGTTTCTCAAAAAGGAGATACTGAAGGCGCAATTTCAAACAGTTCCAATGAGGAAGAAAAATGGGAGGTGTCTCAAGAAGCCAGGATGGATGACTAAGGAACTTTCAACTGAGATAAGCCTTAAACAGAACATGTATAAGAAATGGAAAAATGGGGAAATCACGAAAGAGGAATTCAAACAAATAGCCAGCACATGTAGGGGTAAAGTCAGAAAAGCTAAAGCACAGAATGAACTCAGGCTGGCTAGAGAGGTTAAGAACAACAAAAAGGGCTTTTTTGGGTATGTCCGAAGCAAAAGGAAGAAGAAGGAAACAGTAGGGCCACTGCGTGCAGAAGATGGCAAAATGCTCAAAGATGACAAAGAAAAGGCAGAATTACTCAACACCTTCTTTGCTTCAGTCTTCTCAGAAAAGGCAAAGGGTGGTCAACCTAAGGATAATGGAGCAGAAGACAGAATAGGGGAATCTCAGCACAGAATAAGTAAAGAGATAGTACAGGAATACCTGGTTAACCTAAATGAATATAAATCTCCAGGACCAGATGAACTACATCCTAGAGTATTAAAAGAACTGGCGAATGTAATATCGGAACCATTGGCAATAATCTTTGAGAACTCCTGGAGAACAGGAGAAGTCCCAGCAGACTGGAGGAGGGCAAACGTTGTGCCCATCTTCAAAAAGGGGAAAAAAGAGGATCCCAACAATTATCGTCCAGTTAGTCTGACATCAATTCCAGGAAAGATTCTAGAGCAGATCATTAAGCAGAGAGTCTGTGAACATTTAGAGGCCAATGCCATAATCACAAAAAGCCAACATGGGTTTCAGAGAAACAAGTCTTGCCAGACAAATCTGATCTCTTTTTTTGATAAAATTACCAGTTTGGTAGATGAAGGGAATGCTGTGGATATAGTATATCTTGATTTCAGTAAGGCCTTTGACAAGGTTCCCCATGACATTCTTGCAAACAAGCTCGTAAAATGTGGGCTAGACAAGGTAACCATTACATGGATTTGTAACTGGTTGACTGACCGAACTCAAAGGGTGCTCAACAATGGCTCCCTTTCATCCTGGAAAGAAGTGACCAGTGGGGTCCCACAGGGTTCTGTCCTGGGCCCAGTGCTATTCAATATCTTTATTAATGACTTGGATGACAGAATTGGGGGCATACTTATCAAATTTGCAGATGACACCAAATTAGGAGGAGTAGCCAATACTCCAGAAGACAGGATTGAAATTCAGAATGACCTGAATAGACTAGAAAGCTGGGCCAACGCTAACAAAATGAAATTCAATGCGGAGAAATGTAAGGTTCTGCACTTAGGGCGGAAAAATGAAATGCACAGATATAGGATGGGGGACATCTGGCTGAATGAAACTATGTGTGAAAGGGATCTAGGAGTCCAAGTAGACCATAAGTTGAACATGAGTCAGCAGTGTGATGCAGCAGCTAAAAAGGCCAATGCTATTTTAGGTTGCATCAATAGAAGTATAGTGTCTAGATCAAAGGAAGTAATAGTGCCACTCTATTCTGCTTTGGTGAGGCCCCACCTGGAATACTGTGTCCAGTTCTGGGCACCACAATTCAAAAAGGATGTGGAGAAACTGGAGCGGGTCCAAAGGAGGGCAACTAAGATGGTGAAGGGTCTGGAAACCATGCCCTATGAGGAACGACTTAGAGAGCTGGGGATGTTTAGCCTGGAGAAGAGAAGGTTAAGAGGTGATATGATAGCCCTGTTCAAATATTTGAAGGGATGTCATATTGAGGAGGGAGCAGGCTTGTTTTCTGCTGCTCCAGAGACCAGAACGCGGAGCAATGGATGCAAGCTGCAGGAAAAGAGATTCCACCTCAACATTAGGAGGAACTTCCTGACAGTAAGGGCTGTTCGACGGTGGAACACACTCCCTCGGAGTGTGGTAGAGTCTCCATCCTTGGAGGTCTTTAAGCAGAGGCTGGATAGCCATCTGTCGGGGATGCTTTGACTGGGAGTTCCTGCATGGCAGGGGGTTGGACTGGATGGCCCTTGTGGTCTCTTCCAACTCTATGATTCTATGATTCTATGATTCTATGATTCTATGATTCATAGACAGGGAGCCAACTAAAAAGACTTCTCATTTGTCGTCCCACCCCTTTTGGACCAACAGGCCTGTTAAATCTTGCACGTAACAACGGATACTGTGTAGAGTTGATATCTGCAGGACAAAGAAGTCTGGCAGTTCTAGCAAGCGAGTCCAACTGCACCACACACTTCAGGAGAGGGGAGTCGTAATCACAGGTAGTCCCAACTTCTAGAGAAAATCCCTTCTCTCTTCCCATTGCTGTCAGATCCTGGGTGTGAGCAGCCCAGCGGGTGTTTGGGAATGCAAACTCCTAGCAGCTGTCTTTCAGAAGCTACAGGAATCGGTAGAAAGAGATCCTCCCAGTCCAAGAGTGGCCACCCCCCCCCCCTTTCCATTCCCATGTGTCCAGTTTGGCCAGGTGTTCCCTTATCTGGAGAGGTGCTTTTCCTCTTGCATAGTTTGTCTTCTGCTTGCTGGTTTTCTTTAGGGAGTAGTGCATAACTCCCAGCTGCTTAGTTTATTTACAGCCATTTATTTACACACAGTAGGGTTGGCCGGGCTTAGCCATTTGGATGGCTCGCTTGGTGACGGTGGTGCATTTCTGGAGGATTTCGTGAGGCGGAGGGCGAGGGGGCACTGGGGGGCTGTCATTAGCAGGGGCTGAAGGGGACCCATACGAAGGGTCTGAGGACACCACGGGCTTCTTGTCGAAGCCAGAGTTGCCCCATGGCTTCTTCCCCAGGGTCGGGGAGGGATGGCCTTGATATCCAGAGGTCTGCTGGGGTGTCTCTGTAGGGAGGCCATTCCCCATTCTCCTGACCTTGGCCTTGGGGGGCCAGGGAGATTCCTCTTTGCTCAGGTTTCCCAAAATATCAGACACGTTTTCTCCCTCTGTGGCCAGACCGGAGCTTACCGTGGTTGCAGCTGGGCCCAGAAAGCAGGATTGTGCTCTTCCCCAGAGAGCAGCTTTCCTTCCATGACGGTGTTTTTCTTGGGCCGAGGAAGTCTCGCTCAAGAGGCTCGAGAGGTTTGGGCTGGAGACACACAGTCCGTGGTTGGCAAGCGCCAGGAGGTTGTGATGTGGGTTTCTGTACGGCTGGAGGAACACAGATGGGATGTACCCACGCTTCCGGTTGTACCTGGAAGGCCGAAATGGCAGAACGGCATCACTTTCAGGTGAAAAGGATATCCAAGATCACACTTGTTCACCATCATTAAGGGTGTCTTAAGAAGCTGAGACATCCACTAACCCGGTACTGAGCAAGACAGAGAGCGCCTTTGTGGGTCTTGACGCCTGACAGCAAGGCTCATCTAGTCTATCTCCTTTGCAAGCGGCCAGCAGACACCAAAAGGGTTGCCCACCAGACATTGCCTTCCAGTTCGATGGCCAGATTGCCTTACCAGACAAGCCACCAGCCACTGTCCAGTTTCTCCAGCACTTCCACCAAGACCCCAGTCTTCACAGAAAGCTCATCTGCCTCCTGGGCTTCATAAGACTGGGTGAGATAATACAGCATCCCTGGAAGAAACAGGGAGAGTCATTCCTATATTGCAGCAAAATGCTCGTTCTCACAAAACATTGCATTGTACTGGCTAGGAAGGCTGAGAGAGGGGCCTCAATTTGAGATATATTTTGCACAAAATTTGGATGTAGTGTTTTGCACAGGCAGCAGCATTTTCTATGCAGGAAACGGCGTTTTTGCACAGAAGATAAAACAGTAGGCCCTTGGTATCTGGTTTCAGGGCCCCTCGTGGATACCAAACCTCTGGGATACTTAAGTCCCATTAAATAAAATGGCATGGTAGATGGTGTCCCTTGCATCAAATGGCAAAATCAAGGTTTGCTTTTTGGAATTTATCTATTTTTTAAAACGTTTTCAAGCCGAGGATGCTTGCAGCCAGGTTTTTAAAAAAAAAGTCCACAGAGAGCTGACTGTATTCTTGCTGTAGAAAATTGTTTTCTATGCAATGTGCAACATTTTCTGCACAAGAAATAATATTTCTGCATAGAAAAAAAGGCTGCTTTCCGCTCACAACGATAGCGTGATATTTTGTGCAGGATAAATCCTGAAAGGCAGGGATTTTCATCGGTCCAGATTTCTCCCTCATTTGGGAGGAGTGAGCCCTGGGGCTCGTGCTTTGACCAGCCCTGGTCTCTGAGAAAGAGCAAGATTCGCACCTTCCTCCTTGGTTTCTTCAGCGATGGGTCCTTCTTCCTCAGTTTCCTCCAGGTAAGAGGCTGGGAACCAGGCAAGTTGCTTCCGGTTGTTTTCTACCAGCCACCAGCCTACAGAGGAAAGAAATATAAAAAATACATCAGGTCTCTTTGTCTCTCTTGTTGTGTGCCTTCAAGTCATTTCCAACGTATGGCGATCCAATCATGCAATTTTCTTTAGAGGCGGTTTGCCATTGCCTTCCTCTGAGGCTGAGAGAGAGTGACTTGCCCAGCGGGTTTATACAGCCAACCCAGGGTTTAAACCATGGTTTCCAGAGCCATGGTCCAACACTCAAACCTATATGCCTTGCTAGCTCTTGAGAAAACCAACAGCCTGAGCATCAAATGGGAAATATGGGAGGTCTCTGTTTGTGCCCCTTTTAAAGAGCCAGTTTTTGAACTCTTGAAAATAATAATAATAATTAATAATAATAATTAATAATAATAATTTCTTATAGCTGCCCAGTCACGAAGAATCTGGGGGGGTTACAACAGTAAATACATAGCAAATAATAAAAATAAAAATAAAGCAAATCACAATGGCAATAAATACCCTCTTTCCCCAAAAATAAGACATCCCTCCAAAATAAGACCTAGTAGAGGTTTTGCTGAATTGCTAAATATAAGGCCTCCCCTGAAAGTAAGACCTAACCAAGTTTTTGTATATAAATATATATACAGTATATAATGTTTATTTTGGTTCAACAATAAATGTGAATTCTTCTTCATGGAAAAACTAAGACATTCCCTGAAAATAAGACCTACCGTATCTTTGGGAGCAAAAATTAATATAAGACACTGTCTTATTTTCGGGAAAACACGGTAGCAAAAAGAGTACATAGTAAATAACAACTAGAAATAAAAATAACCATGAAAAACGCAGAAGGATTAACATAGGAAATCGATCAAGTACAAGGGAAGCAGCCCTCTCTCATTCATTCGGTACCTGTCCGGTCCTTCACGAGCACTTCCAGGGATTCTCCCCGGAAGGCTTGAAAGGCACTGTTTTTCGTATCTGTGGTTTCAAACGCCTCGACGCAAGTGTAGGTTGGGGAGACGATGGGTTCGGTGACGGTCAGCATGGACGGCCAAGCCAGGGCCTTTGGTTTTCCATTTCCTGTTGCGGTAGGAAAAGTGATGTTGCTGCAACAGATTGAGGATGGGTGAAAATTTGCTGCAAATACCAGCCTGGTTTGCTAAAGCTCTGTGCCTTGCTATCTAACACAAGCTACATTTTTAAAAAATATGGGGGCAATATTGGCTCACAGCTTGGGCCTAAGTATCCTCAACATGAATTTGGTCAGCACCAGTTAGCACTTGGATGGAGGACCACCAACAGGTGCTGTAAGGCTATATTTTGGAGGAAGGAACTGGCAAAACCACCTCTGTGTCTTCCTTTTAAATTTATGGGGTCACCATAAGTCAACAGGAGACTTCTTTGCCTAAGAAAACCCTAAGAAATTCATGGGTTCACCATAAGTCAACAGGCGACACGAAGGCACACACATACTCAATATAGCATAGGGTCTAAACACCCTAAAGGCTGCAAATCCCATCTAATCTTGGAAGCTAAGTAGAATCTGCCCTGGTTAGTACTTGGATGGAGGACCACCAACAAATACCAGGCACAGTAGGCTGCATTTCAGAGGAAGGAACCGGCAAAACCACCTCTGAGTCTTCCTTGCCTCAGAAAAACCCGATTAAATTTATGGGGTCACCCTAAGTCAAACTTGCCTGCCGACTGCCAAAACCAGGCTGCTGAGCAAGTTGGCAAAGAAACGGTGGAACATGGATCCTTGGAAGTTCAACCCATGGTTTGGTAGGACATCTTAACTTAGCTTCTTATGACCGCCTGTTCTTTTACTTAGGTCCCTTGAAAGATAGACTTTCCACACACCAGTACCTGTTTTCTGCAAAAGAAGGGTCCAGATCTTGGCTGTGCGCTTCAAAGAAATGGATCACGTCTTCCCCCTGGGAGATTTGGGGCTGAGTCCTCAGCAGATCCTGGCAGTAGATCTCCAGCCGTTTCAGGATCTTCAGGCACCTGCTCTGCTTCTGATTCTTCCACGGGATCACGTTCACTGCTTTTTAGGAGCAAAAAGGTGAGAAGAAAAAGCTTTCCAGGAAGGTGGTCCCTTTGCAAGAAATCCTCCTTAGTCTACCATTTACAGATTCCAGTTTTAGGGAATTGTGTGTGAGAGAGTGAGCCTTTATGGAAACTCTATGCGTTTCCCAGGATTTTGCTAAGCAAGGGATTCTCAGAGGTGGTTTTGCCAGTCCCTTCCTCTGAAATAGAGCCTGCACCCCCAAGCATTCCTCGGCGATCTCCCATCCAAGGAATAACCATGGACTGACCATGCTTAGCTTCCAAAATCAGATAGCAGGGAATTCAGGTTGTAGGGAGGATATATGATTTGCTGCAACAACAAGTCAGATCTGGTGCATTCCCCTAAGCATGGGGTGAAACGGGGAATTAAAGATGCTAAAAAAAACCCAATTAATATATTAATATTAATATTTCATTTTCCTCCAGACAGCCAAGGGATTGGAGTACTGGTGTTACTGGTTTCTCCCAGGGCCAGTGAAATCATACTTGAGCATTGCGTCAAAAGCCCCGCTTCCAAGCGTGATTGTAAACTTTTCAGCCTGGAATCTTTTCTCATCCGTTGTATACAATCTATTCTGGGATTTTTGGGGGGGAAGAAAACCAATGGCCATTTTACCTGGAAACTTGGGGATGGTCCGGTCAGAGCTCCTCAACAAACCTCTTTCGATGGGGAATTTTCTTTTCAGGGTTTTCTAATGGACGAGCAAAACGAAAGAGAAATTAGTCGTAGCACTCTTTTTCCAAGGAAAGCCGCTCCTGACTTTTTGAATCCGTTCGCTCCAAACCCAAACTTACATGGAGTTTCCTAAATTCTTCAAATGCCCTGTAGATGAGGACAAGGTTTTGATCTGACCAGGACACGGAAAACATGCAGATCTGGAAAAGGAGAGCATAACAGAAGGCTTGTGTTGCAAAAGAAGTGTTCTTCCTTCCTTTAACTGGTTTCCGTTGCCTTTCGATAGCAAATGGTGCTCAGAATGGCGGACAGAAAATAGCACCCAACGTTACCGTGAAAGCATAAGACCAAATCAACTTCCCACCCAGGTAGGCAATGCGCAAGAATATAAATTGTAAGAACAGTTTCTCTGACTATTCACTATTACTACTTAGGAGTTTATCACATGGGAGGAATTTCTCTCAATTGCAAATGGAGCCAATTCGCAATTACGTGAATTCTCTACTTTAGCGAATTTACGTGAAATCTGATTGTGTTCGGAATGCGTTCAGAATGACTTCCCATTTCCCGAAAATGACCCCCCCCCCACTGCATTCGGAATTACTTCTTATATGCATTAACATAAAACCTATGATTGCATTCGGAATTACTTCCCTTTTGCCCGAAATTGCATGAGATACACTCATTCGCAATAACGTGAAACCCTATGATTGCGTTCAGATTGCCATTGCACTATACCCCCAAATTCCGTCGTCTGATAAACTCCTTAGTCACAATTGTAATATTTTTGCAATTATTATGAAATTTCTCCCCAAATCTACTTTTCTGGGCATCAGCTGCATATGGAAAAGGAAGTCCATTCTGCCAAACAATCCAAGCATAATAGAATTTTGTTGCCATCCAATTTGGGGGGGATCAGGCCAGAAGACTTAGGTTTTGTAGGTTTTTCAGGCTTTGTGGCCATGTTCTAGAAGAATTTATTCCTGAAGTTTCACCAGCATCTGTGGCTGACATCTTCAGAAAATGGTGGCATTGAAGAGTGGGGTATATAAACTGTGTAACCCTTGGTTGAGAAATTACTTGGTTAAATGCTTCGTTAAGTATAAACTGATGTGAGATTCCAGCATCCCTTGTATACCAGTGTCCCGTTTATAAAATGGCAAAACCAAGGTTTGCTTTTTGGAATTTTGTATTATCTTTGAATATTTTCAATCTGTATCCGTGGATTAAAAATCCGTGGACACAGAGGGCAGACTGCAACATGGAATCTACCTTTCCTGCATTACAAGCAGCCGCGCCAAAAGACTCAAGATGAAGCGTCTTTCTGTTTTCCTCTTCTTTTAAGTTTATTTTGCAACAAGCATTCATCGACGAACATCAAATAACAAGCAATTGTTATCAAAAGCCATGCACCGGGAGTCCTGAAATGCCCCCCCCCCCGGCCCTGCTGCCCTCCTCTTGCAGCCGTTGAAGAACCGCAAAAGGGATACATCTGTCATACCTTCTCTTTGCCATCGTGCTTCAGCAAACCCATGGCTTTCACCTCCACTGGGAATCTGCGGTTGCTCATCTTCTCTCGCTGACAGGCGCACACCAGACTGGAACGCTTGGACGGACCTGCTTCCCGCAGGCCAGGTATTTCAGAGAGACGGAGGAGTGGCTGGCCTTTTCCCCAGCTGCCTCTTTCAATGTGATTTCTTCTTTTCTCCAGCCCAGCATCAAAAGGTGGCGGCTAAAAAACAAGACAATGCAATTCTAGGGGGTGAGAGTTGAATCTGGATCAGCGATTCCCAAACTTTTGGTCTCCAAGTGTTTTTGAACTTCTGTTCTCAGCTTGGCCAACAGTCTGTGATTCTGGGAGGTGAAGTCCAAAAACATCTAGAAGATCAAAGTTTGGGAGCTGCTAGATCAAAGGAAGACATAGTGCGACTCTCGTCTGCTTTGGTCAGACCTCACCTGGAATATCGTGTGAAATTCTGGCACCACAATTCAATGAGGATGTTGAGAAGCTGGAGCGTGTCCAGAAGGTGACCAAAATGGTGAAAGGTCTGGGAACCACCAAGTCCTCGGAGGACTGTTTAGCCTGGAGAAGAGAAGATTAAGAGGTGGTATGACAGCCCTGTTCCAATACTGAAGATGGAGCAAGCTTGTTTTCTGCTGCTCCAGAGACTAGAACAATGGAACAATGGATGCAAACTACAGAAAAAAAGATTCCGCCTCAATATTAGAAAAAACTTTCTGACAGTAAGAGTTGTTCGACGGCGCAACATACTCCCTCGGAGAATGGTGGAGTCTCCTTCTCTGGAGAGCTTTGGGATGCCACATTGAGAATGGAGATTCAAAGACGACTGCACTCTGGGATTGTAATCCAAGAAAAGTGATGCTAAAATATAAAAGCGTTAAGTCTCAGAGGTGTCTTTTCAAGCGACATCTTTGAAAGCGATCCAAAATGAAGTCATTTTCCCAAGCTCTGATGGAGAGGTAAGTGGATGTTCTTGTGACAGGTGGGCTGAAGATAACACAAGGGGTGCTTTTCTCTTTGCCGAGGACCCCTGAATGGAACAAATGCTAACCTGTGTTTACTTCTGAAGAAGTAAACTGCGGCGATAATGGCTGTCTTTTACTCACGATGGACTTTGCCCTGTCATTAGCGCCGGTCCAGCGTTGGGCATTACCCAAACCGCCTCCTCTCCGGCCTCTCAGGTCTCCATTCTTCCACTGCAAACTGTTCCCTACAAGAAACTGTTCCCTGCATGGTTTTCAGGGGCAACAACCTGGGAATCCGTCAAAAGCGCACGTCGGTAACTAACACAATTTCTAGGAAGGATAATGGACTGTAGAAGCAACTACGACTGTCCAAGGGGCAGCCTTAAGATGCGGAAAGGCCAGCATCAGACCCAGACCAGCACTTTAATCTTCTTAAACTTGATCTTAGCATTGAATTTGTTTTAATTATTGTAACAATTTAATTCTTTTTTTTTTAATATGCTGAAGTCCAAAACCACCTGGAGACCAGAGATTGAGAATCACTGTTCTAATAGTTGGTCCAGTTACTGCCCCTTGGGCCTTTGGACAACGTAAATATGCATCTAAATTGATTCCACAATCCATCGTCCTTCCTAGAAATGGTGTTATATGCTTTTGAGGGATCCCAGGTTGTTGCCCCAGAAAACCTTGCAGGGAATTGTTTCTGTTTCAGACCTCTCCAGGTGACACCCTAAGTTGAAAACAACTCGAAAGAACACAACAGCAAACAACAAATGGAAATGTTCTCTTCCCTCCATACCCACAGATTCTTAATCCAGGGTTTCAAGCATCCACCGCTTGAAAATATTTCAAAAGTTACACAAAACAAACGTCGATCTTGCCATTTTAGATAAGGGACACCATTTTAGTGTCCACTGTATTTAATGGGACTTGAGCATCCATGGGTTTTGGTATCCGCTAGGAGGTTTCTGGAACCGAACCCCAGCAGACACCAAGGGATCCCTGGACCCTTTAAGTTACAAGATCATACACGCAGCCTCGTTGTATTTACATGGACTTAGTTCCATAGGGTCGCGGTGAAAATTTGGGAAGGTGTGATGTTTTAGAGAAAAATTTAAAAGAATTTTTTTTAAATTGACTTACTTTTAGGGGGAAACTTACTTCCAGGGAATGCATTTCTTCCCAAGGCTTCACTGGTGGGCTGCCAAGATGCACCCAAGGCCCATTGTGACCTATATGGCCTTAGCAATGGGGCCAAGGGCTGCCAGGCAGAGCAGTGACTGGTTTCCAGAGAGTTAAAAGGCTCGACACTACTTTGGGAATTACTTCTTGATCGGAGCTTGATCATGAGCGGTACAGTTAATATCCCAGGAGGAGGCTTCTCCCTCGGCTCGGATGTCGTTTGACTTGACATTTCCAATTCCGACCCCGCTTTAGTCGCCGGGTCTTCCGAACCTTTCCCATGGCTGAGACGTCGGGGGGTGAGAGCGGCAAACGAAAAAAGAAACACACGCTGCTTATCTTGTATTGCGTTAAGAAGAAGCGGAAGAAGAACCAGGATCCCAGCCTCTCTGAACCTTCCACGTCTTCGGAGGCTTGCAGTCTTCCGAACGGGCCGCCCTACTTCACCCGGAGCAAGGTCAAGCCCTCCAAGACGCTGCCAGCGAAGGAAATGACCATCTCCCCAGTGTCTCAGCTATCTACCATCTTTGACTTTCTCCAGGAAAGAGCCGCCAGGACGAAAAAAGCACCTCCAAGACCAAAGAAGCAGCAAAGAAAGAAACGGAAACCAAAGGTGATGCATCGTCCGGTAGGGCACAAGTATAGAGGTATAGTGTCTAGATCAAGGGAAGTCATAGTGCAACCCTATTCCGCTTTGGTCAGGCTTTCACCTGGTTTGGGCACCACAATTCAGAAAGGATGACCACAAACTGGAACGTGTCCAGAAGGAGGGCAACCAAAATGGTGAAGGGTCTGGAAACCATAAAGCCCTCTGAGGAGAGACTTAGGGAATTGGGGATGTTTATCCTGGAGAAGAGAAGGTTAAGAGGTGATATGATAGCCCTGTTTAAATATTTGAAGGGATGTCATATTGAGGAGGGAGCAAGCTTGTTTTCTGCCGCTACAGAGAATAAGACACAATGGAGCGATGGTTGCAAGTTACAGGAAAAGAGATTCTACCAAAACATTAGGAATTGCAACTTAACTGGATTTGTTTAGCTCGAAAAAAAGAAGGTTAAGATGTGAAGTCGAAGGATTTCATGGCCAGCATTCATAGTTTTTTGTGGGTTTTTCAGTTAATGTTCTAGAAGATCTTCTTTTTGATGTTTCACCAGCATCTGTATTCTCTGAAGATGCCAGTCACAGATGCTGGTGAAATGTCAGAAACAAATATATAAATATGGATGTGTGCGTGTGTATAAACATAAATGTAAATATAGATCTATTCATTTATATATATATATATATATATATATAGTTTGTATATATAAATTTATAAATAAACAAACACATATATACATATATATAAATATGTATGTGCATATATATATATGAAACATATATATATATTTATGCACATTTATAAATACATATATATATATAATATTTATATTTATAAATATATATATATATATTTATAAATAAAAAATTCTAAATTGATATATATATTATTTATATATAAATTTATAAACAAACACATACATGCATATATATAAATATCTATGTGCATATATATATATATATGAAACATATATGTATTTATGCACATTTATAAATATATATATATATATAATTATATTTATAAATTTATATATATATACATATATATATATTATTTATATGTAAATTTATAAACAAATATATATATAGATATAGATATAGATATATTTATAAATATATGAATATGGAGATATGGAGATATATTAGATATACGGTCTATTGTTTGTTGTATAAAAGTATGTTTTAATTCTTACATTGTTTAATAGTATTTTAAGAGGGGAGGATTGAGGGTTTTGGAATGTATGTTTTTTAATCTTTGCAATCCGCCCCAATTGCATCTTGTAGAGAGGTGAGATATAAATAAATTTTATATCTATATTTATAAATATAAATATATTTCACACTACTCCACTGTGGACCCCACAACAAACTCTGACTCCCAGAATTCCATAGCCTTGAGCCAGGGCAGTTAAAGCGGTGCCAAACAGGGTTATTTCTCCAGTGTGGATGCAGCCCTAGTCTTCATGTCTGTGAGCCTGGGATGGTGGTGGGACTGAGAGAAAGCCTTCTCCTGCAGATCTTAGGGCTCTATGTGGTTTGTATGGGGAGAAAGGGTCTCTCAAATAGTCTGGACCCAAGCCGGGTAGGGCTTTGTAGGTCACGGCCAGCACTTTGAATTGCGCCCAGAAACAAATGGGTAACCAATGGGGCTGTTTTAACAAGGAAGTTATATGCTCCCTGTTATACGTCACTGGCTCCGCTCAGCGTTCTGGCTGCAGCGTTTTAAACCCACGGAGGTTTCCGGACAGTTTCCAAAGGCAGCCCACGTAGAATGGGTTGCAGTAGTCCAAACAGGACGTAATCAAAGCATGTCTCACCGTAGGTAGATCGGACGTCTGGGCGCAATTGGCGCACACATTTAAGATGTGCAAATGCATTCCTGGCCACTGCCAGTCCAGGAGCACAACCAAGCTGCAAGCCTGAGATTTCAGGGGGACTGTGATGATTACTAAGCCTGATAAAATGGAGGATTTATGCCTTGCTGAAACAGATGCCTTGTGGCTCATAAGCGTATATTCTTCTCTGATCCAGGTAACGGGAGACAAAGAGGAAGACTACCCAGCCGACTGTCCTCTGGATCGGGAACAATTGGGAAGATATTCGTGGGCTTTCCTTCACACGATGGCAGCCTACTACCCTGACCGGCCCAGTAAAGCCAAGCAGCAAGAAATGACGCAGTTCATCAGCTTGTTTTCTAAAGTTTTCCCTTGTGAAAAGTGCGCAAAAGAACTGCGTAAAAGGTGAGGGTTGTTTTTCTTTATTGCACGAATGTGTACTTTGCACTAAGAGGGACGGGAATTTTGCAACCACAACAAGAACCCATTTCTGTGTCCTCTTTGCATGATGCAAATTTAGGAGGTTTGCCTAAAGGCTTTGTTTGGTTTAATTCTGTCACAGTTATTCTCTTGTATAACCGAGTTGGGTTTTGCTTGCCAAAGGTGAAATTCAAAACACTGCCACACTTCTTCTGAGAAAGCCACCAGCTTTCAAGCATATTCATGAGGCCCAAAACTTGCATTTCCTGAGCTTCTGGTTGAAGTACGCATACCGTGACACATTTTGGTGTGTTTTCTCAATTCCTGTGTTAGGTCTATGTACACACAGGGCTGGTTATACCTGCACATGTAAAAATGGAAGGAGGCATCTATAAACTGAGGGTCCACTAACTTTAGTTGTTACTGATAATGCAGTCTATGAAACCCAGAAAGCCTTTTCCTCGCTAGCCTGATTCGTTCCAGTAAAAGGAACCCTGTTTGCCCAGTTTGAATCTCCTTCTTGGACTATACAGAAACCACTCTCTATTGAACTGAATGTATCTGCTCACCGTGTTGGTGTTGCCTTTAATATATGTTCCGTGGCTACTTTGACCAAAACGATAGGGTTTTGTTGTAGCTATTCATCCTTTTCTGTAGCTGCTAAATCACTGGCCGCTAGAAAGACCAGTGTTTGTTTCGAGAAATTTGAATCCTCAGGCAAGATGGAATGGAAAATACTGGATCTACCAGGGTAAAGATTGAGATTTTAACCTTCCAGCCTCAAGTGGCAAACCTGGCTTCAGATGCATTTTATCTTTTGTTTAATGGAGGCCAGATGGCAACCGGGCTTGTCTTGTCTGTCCGCCTGCGATCACAAGCAGAGAGTCCTGTGACTGCTTTCCATTATTTCCCCCTTTTTGCCCTTTTATTAGCATCCTTAGAAGACCTCTAAGGGCCGAATAACTCTGCCGCCTCCGTCCACAGCTGAGAAATTATTCTGAAGGCCAGGAATGAGAAAAGGAAGGCTTTCCTTAGTTCTTCCTGTTGTGACAGTTGTTTCCATCCAAAAACATTAAGACATCAGCAGCAGAGATACAACAGAGCATGGGTTGGTGAAAAAATGCTTTCTGTTCACTTTGGATCAGAATCTACCAAAATTTAAAGAAGGAAATCTGAGCCAAAGCAGGCAAAGAAATTGGTAGAGGGGACTGAGAGGATCGAATGCATGGCTTTCTCTGCCTCTTTTCTGGGTGGTTTAATTTAATTTAATTCCGTTTGCGTCTGTGTATCTGTGGCATGAAGGTACAATAGGTTGACATTCTCTTCCTTCTCAGCTCAGAATTAACAGAAATAACCCATAACTTCCCTCTCTCTGTTTCTTCCTTGTATACAGAATAAAACGAAACCAGCCGGACGTCTCCAACAGGCGCAATTTGACGCAGTGGTTTTGCCGGCTTCACAATGAGGTCAATAGGAAGCTCAGGAAGCCGGAATTCGACTGTTCTCTCGTCGATGAACGTTGGAGAGACGGTTGGAAGGACGGCTCTTGTGACTAGATAACTTAGGAGAAGCTGTTTGAACTTGGATTAAAACATATACATTTTGAACTTGGATTAAAACATATACTTTTTTCAAAACCAAGGCTGATACAGACCATAGCCAAGGCGTAGAACTGTGCGTTTTGTACTGGGGATGGTGTGACAAAAGCCAGGGGCAGAAGTAGAGCATTCTCTGTTTTCTTTGAAACGTGGTAAGAGATAAGGCCCTATAGTTTTTGAGTAGTCTAAATATCTTCCTTAAACGCTCACCACAATTACCAATAAGAGTTGCCTTAAAGAAGCCTTGGGAAGAAACATTTCTCCATAGACGGGCTGAATAAACCTGCCCCAAGTAGCCTAGCTCCTTTCTCCCTGGGACCTCTTTGCATCTTTTTATGACTTCTGCATCTGTGCTCATCCAAATACTCTTCCTCAGGATATTCTTCACCTCTAGGCCTGGTTTAGTCACGTAAGTCATTCCCTGCAAGCCTGGGAGTGTTTAGTAACACTGAATGCACTGAAAATCCATCCCAACCATGTCCAGCGTACTTTGGAAAACACTTGGTTTAAAGGCCAGCTGTAAACCCTGCTGTGAGGCTTTGCTCGCACTCTTTTGCAGGAGCAGAGACTTAGTGGGAACAGTCAGCCCTCCTTATCCGTGGATTTTTTAATCCACGGATTCAAGCATTCACAGATTGGAAACATTTTTTTTTTCAAAGTATAGATTCCAAATAGCAAACTTTGATTTTCAATTCTATATAAGGGACGCCATTCTGCTCTGCCATTATATTTAATGGGACTTGAGTATCCGCAGATACCAAGGTCCCACTATATTTTACTGTATTCTCCAACCTCCGATAGAAGAATGAAGGCATCCGGGGACCCTTTTGTGTGACTGGTGAGCTTATATTCAGAGGCTGGGCTTGTCTTGTCCTCTCTGTAATTCTTCTTCTCACTCTTTTGCTTTTGCTTCTTGATCCTTTCTGATCAAATCACAGATTGGGAGCATTGCTTTTTTTGGAGCTCCTAGACTCAGGAAAGGAACTTGAGCCAAGCTCTAAGGAAGACCAGATCACGTCCGATCTAGATCTTATGGGCCAGAGATTCCTTAGGCCTGACCTAAAGATGGTGCCATCTCCTTGAAAGAGTCCCTGAGAGGTCCGAATTTCTCTGTTGGGGTTAAACCAGAATCCTCCTTGAATTAAGGGGAACATGCGTGAGATTGCCTTCTCTGGTACGTTTTTCAAAACCTGATCCTCGTCTCTAACCAGGGCCCTATCAGTTAATGCTTTCTTGCCAAAGCTGAATGGGTTTTTCATGAAGGAATCGTGTGGTTTTGATCGTGAATTTCAAAACACAAATCCCGCTGCTCTGTGATTTGTTTCGTAGGCATTTCATGATAAAAGAATATGAATTGTTTGACCGTACTCTGTGAAGGCAGTGGTCAAGTGTATCTCGATGTCCATCTAATAAAAACGTGTCCCTGTTTCTCTGATTCTGTTTTCAAAAACAAACGTTTCCCTTCCGGGTTTTTGGAGGGAGCTGCGTTTTCCGTCTCCAGGCCTGGTTCAGAGACTGTTTTCTCTCATTGAGAAAAGACGGGGGAGGCCTCCAGTTCAAAGACTGGAAAAACACTCTCACGTTGCTGCCTCACATTTTTGCAAATCTCTTGCCCTTCATGTCGGGCAGCAAGGCGGTTGGTTTGGACCCGGAAAGGGTCTCTGTGGGGCTGGGAAGGAGGCCGAGGGGTCCCTCCAAGCCATGGGCCCTCCTCCCTCCGTGGCTCCGGCTTCGATATCGGTGGGTTGGATTGGTCACGGATTGGACTCATATGATCTCTCTAGGGAGATCTAGCTCCTCCAGGGCAACTCTCTGGTCATTGTCTGTTGGACGTTGACCACAGAGTTGCCCTGGAGGACCTAGAGATTCCTAGAGGGGACATATTAATCAAATCCGTCAATAACCAAGCCCACAAATCCAAAAGCCACAAATATGGAGGGATGAGTGTTTTATTGGATAGGGGAACATCCCCCAATTAAGGCACAAGAAGGAGCCCCACAGCAAGGAATGGGGCACTTTGGCGGATGCTGGAGACCTACATTCGAGAGCGCCACATTTACTTATTTGTAAGTAAACAAATAATAAAACTTTATTTCATAGCCTACCTCTCTGTCCATGACAACCGGAGCGTCTTACAGTAAAAAAATACATACACAATCATATATGTATTTATTTATTATATCTATTTGTATCCCACTCTTTTCCCAGGACTGGGATTCAGAGTGGCTTCACAGCATTAAAAACAGTACAATTAAAAACACTAAAAAGCATATATATATATATATATATATATATTAAAAATAATAAATATATCCCAATAGCTCCCACCCACCCCCTAAATCATTAATTTAAAAATTAGCTATTGAAAACACACAATTAAATTTTTTTTCCCTCAAGTGCCCAAATGCAGCCACAGGAGGGCGCCAGAGAACAAGGAATAAGGTCTTTGGAGTATGATGGCCTGCAACGCTCCGTTTCCGCCACCAGAGGGCGCTCCATAGGGATTCCAATGGAAGGCACCAGCCATAAATAATCTGGAAACGTGCCTGAATGTAGCCACAGGAGGGCGCCCAAGAGCAAGGAAAGAGCCCCTTGGAGCCTGATGGCCTGCAATGCCCGCTCTCCGCCACCAGGGACCAAGGGGCCCTTTCCTTGCTCTCGGGCGCCCTCCTGTGGCTGCATTTGGGCACAGCATTTGCCTCGAGCCTTTTTTGGCTCCCAAAGGACCAATTCTTCTCTATTTTTCTGCAAAGGGGCCTTAGACTAAGCTCTCTTGGGCTCCAGAGCCCTTAGGGGCCTTTTGGAGGATACTTCCCATCATCCACAGGCAATAATCATAATAATATTTGTATTTTCCCGCCTCTCCCTACGGACCGAGGCAGGATTACAGCGAAAAAACAATACCAACGCAGAAGGTGGGGCATGTTCTCACTATAAAACGGGATCTTTTTTAAAGCCGCTTGAGCCAGTTTTGGTTTTTTGTCTGCATTTGCGCTGCCTTAAGTAAGGGACGGTTAAAATACAGAATTTTCGATTTCGCAAGTACTCGCCTTGCAAGTATAGTCAGCCCTCCTTATCTACGGATTTTATTTTATACATGGATTCAAGCACACACGGCTTGAAAATATTCAGAAAAAGCATGAATTCCAAACAGCAAACCTCGATTTTCCATTTTATATAAGATACATCATTTTGCTCTGCCATTATATTTCATGGGACGTGAGCATCCATGGATTTTGTTATCCATGAAGGGTCCTGGAACCAAACCCCAGCAAAGAACAAGGGCCCACGGTAGGTACAGGATCAAGCAATCACATATTCTATCAATCAATCACACATTCTATCAATCACTTAACCACATATTGTATCGATCACATAACCAGTATGCTGATGACACTCAGATATACCTCTCCATGACCAGATCGTCAGCTCAGACCTCCGATGGCGTCTCTCCTCTCAATGACTCTCTTGCAGCAGTAATGGATTGGATGAGGGAAAACAGATTGAAGCTCAATCCAAGCAAAACGGAGGTACTCACAGTCACAGGACCAAAGCCAGGTCTGGGAATACATCTTCCGGTCCTAGATGGAGTCACACTCTCCTCGACGGACCCTGTTCGCAGTCTGAGGGTACTCCTAGACTCGTCACTCCACATGACTAGTCAGGTGAATGCGGCGGTCAGAAGTGCCTGCTATCAGCTTCGGCTGATACGCCAGCTGCGCCCGTTCCTGGAGATGAGGGATCCGGAAACTGTGGTACACGCACTGGTAACCTCACGTTTGGACTACTGTAACGCACTCTACATGGGGCTACCCTTGTGCCTAACCCAGAAACTCCAACTAGTCCAAAATATGACAGCCAGGCTTCTGGCTGGAACATCCAGGAGAGAGCACATCACTCCTGTGCTAAAAGCCCTCCACTGGCTGCCGATCAGTTTCCGGGCACAGTACAATGTATTGGTTTTAACCTTTAAAGCCCTACATGGCTTGGGTCCATCCTATCTGAGGGACCACCTCTCCCGTATGAACCCCCCCGCATGCTCCGGTCCTCTGGGAGGAACCTGTTACAGCCCATGAAGACCAGGTTGGTGCATACATCCCAGAGGGACTTTTCAGCAGTCACCCCCAAACTTTGGAATGACCTGCCGGACGAGATGCGTCTTATTCCATCGACTGACAGCTTTAAGAAAGCTTTGAAGACGCATCTCTTTCAGCAGGCCTTCCCAGAAAATGTCTAACATTCCCTGGCTCTCTCTCTTGCTAGTTCTTAGTTTCCATCTGGTTAAACAGCAGAGGAAGTCTTTTGGTGGGACGTTGTGGATTTTGCTTATTTGTAACTGTTTTTAACTTGCCTTTGGTTTAATCCTTTTTTAAGGGGGGGGGAGTTGGGAATGGGATTGGATATTTTCATTGCGATGTTTTTAAACTTTTCTCGTACCCTGCGCCAATTGCCCGTTCAGAGGGCCAGGCTAGAAATAAAATTTATTATTATTTATTATTATTACATATTCCATTGATCACACATTCCATCAATCACATATTCTATCAATCACATATCGTATCAGTCACATATTCTATCAATAAAATATTCTATCAATCACATATTCTATCAGTTACACATTCTATTAATCACATATTCTACCAATTTAATTTCACATATTCTGTCAGTCACATCTTCTATCAATCAGTCACATCTTCCTTCAATCACATCTTCTATCAATCATATCTTCTGTCAGTCACACATTCTATCAATCATATACTCTATCAATTTAATTTTTTTAAAAGCAGACAAGGGAGGGAATGGTGGATCTCAAAATATGACCTCTCTGCTATTTATTCCTCACCTCAGAAAGAATCGGTTCTGATCCGGCGCTCCCACTGTTAGGAATCAGGTCAGAACCAATTCTTCTCAAAAGAACTTCAAAATAACTGCTAGCTTCATTTGCTTCATTTTATTTCCCCTGGAATCGATCCAATGAAGATCAGAACTGATTTACAATGGGAACTAGGGGCTTATACCCCGAATCAGGATTTGGAGCTTTTCATAGTGGGAACAACCCCTTTTAGTTACAGTTGACCAGAGAGTTGCCCTGGAGGAGCTAGATCTCCCTAGAGAGATCATATGAGTCCAATCCGTGACCAATCCAACCCGCCAATACCGAAGCCGGAGCCACGGAGGGAGGAGGGCCCATGGCTTGGAGGGACCCCTCGGCCTCCTTCCCAGCCCCACAGAGACCCTTTCTGGGTCCAAACCAACCGCCTTGCTGCCCGACATGAAGGGCAAGAGATTTGCAAAAATGTGAGGCAGCAACGTGAGAGTGTTTTTTCAGTCTTTGAACCGGAGGCCTCCCCCGTCTCTTCTCAATGTGAGAAAACAGTCTCTGAACCAGGCCTGGAGACGGAAAACGCAGCTCCCTCCAAAAACCCTGGAGGGAAACGTTTGTTTTTGAAAACAGAATCAGAGAAACAGGGACACGTTTTTATTAGGTGGACATCGAGATACACTTGACCACTGCCTTCACAGAGTACGGTCAAACAATTCATATTCTTTTATCATGAAATGCCTACGAAACAAATCACAGAGCAGCGGGATTTGTGTTTTGAAATTCACGATCAAAACCACACGATTCCTTCATGAAAAACCCATTCAGCTTTGGCAAGAAAGCATTAACTGATAGGGCCCTGGTTAGAGACGATGATCAGGTTTTGAAAAACGTACCAGAGAAGGCAATCTCACGCATGTTCCCCTTAATTCAAGGAGGATTCTGGTTTAACCCCAACAGAGAAATTCGGACCTCTCAGGGACTCTTTCAAGGAGACGGCACCATCTTTAGGTCAGGCCTAAGGAATCTCTGGCTCATAAGATCTAGATCGGACATGATCTGGTCTTCCTTAGAGCTCGGCTCAAGTTTCTTTCCTGAGTCTAGGAGCCGCGCTCCAAAAAAAGCAGTGCTCCCAATCTGTGCTTAGATCAGAAAGGATCAAGAAGCAAAAGCAAAAGAGTGAGAAGAAGAATCCCACAGAGGGCAAGACAAGCCCAGCCTCTGAACACTCCCAGGTTTGTAGGGAATGACTTACATTGTACTTATTTGAAATTGCTAAACAAGAGGATTCAGTTAATATACCCATATTTAAAACTAGCTTTTGTTACCATCTGCCAGTGATCAAATTCACTGAATGATTATGAAAGGAAAAACAAGTCAGTCAAGGCAACAAGGGCAGGCAAGATTTAGGAATGCAGAACCAGAGTTAACAAACCCAGAGTGTCGAAGGAGAATCTGATAGTTTGCAGCCATTCGTGTGATAACTAGGAGTTTATTCAAACCACAGTTTCAAGTATTCAGACAAAATAGGAGACTGTGGTTAATTATAAACGGAAGTTTCAAGCATCCTTTCTTCATAGATGATGATGGACCAGCCCAAAGCTTACTGCATCTTGTCACGGCTGACAACTAGCTGCGTTGTAACACAACAGAACGGCCCATCTGACATACTCAGGACACAGCTACTTCCCATTTAGAAATTCTCACACGTCATGCGCCATTCCGACAAGTAAAAATAATGCTTGCTTGAAACAGGGGAATAGGTCTGCCCCCTTTTCGCATTGTCAGGCCAGAGAATGGAACCACAACATCTCTTACTGGTAACTGAAATGAGAGCCATGAACGCATGCACACATCATTTTATCTTCCCTGTTTTGAGGCTTTGGCCAACAAGAATATTAATATAATCGTCCAGTGCTTAAGTACCCCATTAAATACTCTATGCTGAGGGATCAGAGAAGCCATGGCAAAATGTCTCAGAAGAAAAAAATCTACAGTGGTTCAAATGATGGCTGCATTCGCCTGGCAATAATAGAAGAAATCCAGTGTTCCATAGAGAGAGGTCAAGAATGTTCTGAGGAAGAGTATTTGGATGAACACAGATGCAGAAGTCATAAAAAGATGCCAAGAAGTCCCAGGGAAAGGGAGCTAGGCTACTTGAGGCAGGTTTATTCAGCCCATCTGTGAAGAAATATTTCTTCCCAAGGCATCTTTAAGGCAACTCTTGTTGGTAATTGTGGTGAGCGGTTGAGGAAGATATTTAGACTATTCAAAAACTATAGGGCCTTATCTCTTCCCACATTTCCCAAAAAAGACAGAATGCTCTACTTCTGCCCCTGGCTTTTGTCACACTGTCCCCAGTACAAAACGCACAGTTGTATGCCTTGTCTATGGTCTGTATCAGCCTGGATAAATGTATATGTTTTAATCCAAGTTCAAACAACTGTAATTCGCCTATGTTATCTAGTCACAAGAGCCGTCCTTCCAACCGTCTCTCCAACGTTCATCGACGAGAGAGCAGTCAAATTCCGGCTTCCCCAGCTTCTTGTTCACCTCGTTGTGAAGCCGGCAAAACCACTGCGTCAAATTGCGCCTGTTGGAGACGTCCGGCTGGTTTTGTTTTATTCTGTATACAAAGCAGAAACAGAGAGAGGGAAGTTATGGGTTATTTCTGTAACTCGGGTCCCCTATTCCCCACATTCCTGAGCTGAGAAGGAAGAGAATGACAAGAGATGTCAACCTATTGTACATTCATGCCACAGATACACAGACGCAAATGGAATTAGATCCATCACAACCCAGAAAGAGGCAGAGAAAGCCATGCATTCGATCCTCTCAGTCCCCTCTACCAATTTCTTTGCCTGCTTTTGCTCAGATTTCCTTCTCCAAATTTTGGTAGATTCTGATCCAAAGTGAACTGAAAGCATTTCAGTTGCTTGTCTTGATGTTTTTGGATGGAAACAACTATCACAACAGGAAGAACCTTCCTTTTCTCATTCCTGGCCTTCAGAATAATTTCTCAGCTGTGGACGGAGGCGGCAGAGTTATTCGGCCCTTAGAGGTCTTCTAAGGATGCTAATAAAAGGGCAAAAAGGGGGAAATAATGGAAAGCAGTCACAGGACTCTCTGCTTGTGATCGCAGGCGGACAGACAAGACAAGCCCGGTTGCCATCTGGCCTCCATTAAACAAAAGATAAAATGCATCTGAAGCCAGGTTTGCCACTTGAGGCTGGAAGGTTAAAATCTCAATCTTTACCCTGGTAGATCCAGTATTTTCAATTCCATCTTGCCTGAGGATTCAAATTTCTTGAAACAAACACTGGTCTTTCTAGCTGGCAGTGATTTTAGGAGCTACAGAAAAGGATGAATAGCTACAACAAAATCCTAGCATTTGGGCCAAAGTAGCCATGGAACATATATAAAAGGCAACACCAGCCGGGAGAGCAGATACATTTCAAGTTTACTGTCCTCTGTTCAGTTCAATAGAGAGTGGTTTCTGTATAGTCCAAGAGAGGAGATTCAAACTGGGCAAATGAATCAGGCTAGTGAGGAAATGGGTTTCTGGGTTTCACAGACTGCATTATCAGTAACAACTAAAGTTAGTGGACCCTCAGTTTATAGATGCCTCCTTCCATTTTTACATGCGCAGGTATAACCAGCCCTGTGTGTACATAGACCTAACACAGGAATTGAGAAAACACGCAAAAAAATGTGTCACGGTATGCATACTTCACCCAGAAACTCTGGAAATGCAAGTTTTGAGCCTCATGAATATGCTTGAAAGCTGGTGGCTTTCTCAGAAGAAGTATGGCAATGTTTTGCATATCACCTTTGGCAAGCAAAACCCAAGTTTGTTATACAAGAGAGTATCTGTGGCAGAATTAAACCAAACAAAGCCTTTAGGCAAACCTCCTAAATTTGTATAATGCAAAGAGGACACAGAAATGGGTTCTTGTTGTGGTTGCAAAATTCCTGTCCCTCTTAGTGCCAAGTACACATTCGTCCTGGTCAAATTCAATGGAGAGAAAAAAGTCTCACCTGTTACTCAAATCTTCTGCACATTCTTCACAAGGAAAAACTTTGGAAAATAAATTGATGAACTGCGTCATTTCTTGCTGCTTGGTTTTACTGGGCCGGTCAGGGTAGTACGCTGCCATCGTGTGAAGAAAAGACCACGTATTTCTTCCCAGTTGTTCCCGATCCAGAGGACAGTCGTCTGGATACTCTTCCTCTTTGTTTCCCGTTACCTGGATCAGAGAAGAATATACGCTTATGAGCCACAAGGCATGAGTGAAGTCGAAGGCTTTCATGGACGGCATCACCATAAATTGTAAACAGAAACAACAACAGAAGGATGCCAGGTCATCTTTGGTAAGAAACAAACATGTTTTTCGAAGTCAAAGGCTTTCATGGCTGGCATCCAGAGTTTTTTGTGGGTTTTTGGGGCTGTGTGGCCATGTTCTAGAAGTGTTTATTCATGACGTCTCGTCAGCATCTGTGTCTGGCATCTTCAGACAATGCTGGCATTGAAGTAAATGGGGTATAATATATACATACTATGTGATCCTAGGTTGGGATACACAGATTAACATGGAAATTACTCCTTCCAGCTTAGAGTCACACAGGGCTGGGAGCAAACTCTTCCAGAACATGGCCATGTAACCCGAAAAACCGGCAGAAAACGGGGCATATGTTTCAACAAGGCACAATCCAACCTGGCCATTTTAGTAGGCTTGCTGATCATCACCGTGTTCAGAAAATGGCCACCAAACCTTCTGCTGCCAAGGCAAAGCACGCGAAGTGAGCCATGCCATGGCATGGCGCCTTCGCTCACAGTGAGGAGGGCAAACATTAATGGGATTTTTTAGGAAAAGCCAAATAGGACACTATTTGGAATGGCTGGATGGGACAGAAGGGGAAAGGACCGTTCCTGTGGCAGATAACCGGACAGGTCAAAGGCCTAGCGGACTGTCCTCTCTAGGAATCTCTAGGTCCTCCATTACAACTCTATGGTCAATATCCAAGAGACACTTGACGACCATAGAGTTGCTCTGGAGGAGCTACAAAGGCCTAGTAGAGTGTCCTCTCTAGGAATCTCTAGGTCCTCCAGGGAAACTCTGTGGTCAATGTCTGAGAGATGCTTGACCATAGAGTTGTGCAGGAGGAGCCACACAGGCCTAGTGGAGTGTTCTCTCTAGGAATCTCTGGGTCCTCCAGGGGAATTCTATGGTCAAGATCCAAGAGACACTGACCATAGAGTTGCTCTGGAGGAGCTACAAAGGCCTAGTAGTGTCCTCTCTAGGAATCTCTAGGTCCTCCAGGGAAACTCTGTGGTCAACATCTGAGAGACACTTGACCATGGAGTTGTGCTGGATTTGGTTATTCAAGGATTTGATCAATAGGTTCTCTCTAGGAAAATTTGGGTCCTCCATGGCAACTCTGTGGCCAACTTTAACTAAAAGTGGCACCGAAAGACCCAGAGATTCCTAGAGAGGATACTCTCCTAGGCCTTTGTGGCTCCTCCAACATAACTCTATGGTCAGTGTGTGTCAGACGTTGGTCACAGAGTTGCCCTGAAGGACCTAGAGATTCCTAGAGAGGACACTCCGCTAGGCCTTCGTTGGGCAATTCTATGGTCAATGTTTGGCTGAAGAGTTGCCCTGAAGGAACTACTAGGCTACAAAGGCCTAGCGGAGTGTCCTCTCTAGGAATCTCAAGGTCCTCCAGGGCAACTCTGTGACCAACATCTGACAGACACAAACCATAGAGTTGCACCAGAGGAACCACAAAGTGGAGTGTCCTCTCTAGGAATCCCTAGGTCCTCCAGGGTAACTCTACGTCAACACCTGAGAGACACTTGACCATAGAGTTGTGCTGGAGGAAACACAAAGGCCTAAGAGAGTGTCCTCTCTAGGAATAATCTCTAGGCCTTTCAGGGTGACTTTTAGTTAAAGTTGACCATAGAGTTGCCCTGGAGAAGCTACAAAGGCCTAGGACAGTGTCCTCTCTAGGAATAATCTCTAGGTCCTCCATTACAACTCTATGGTCAATATCCAAGAGACACTGACCATAGAGTTGTGCTGGAGGAGCCACAAAGGCCTAGAAGAGTGTCCTCTCTAGGAATAATCTCTAGGTCCTCCAAGGCAACTCTTCAGCAAACATTGACCATAGAGTTGCAGTACAAAGGCCTAGCGGAGTGTCCTCTCTAGGAATAATCTCTAGGTCCTCCATTTGAACTCTATGGCCAACCCCTGAGAGACAGTGACCATAGAGTTTCCCTGGAGGACCCAGATGTTCCTAGAGAGGCCCCATTCACAAAACCCGTGAATAACCAAACGGGGAGAGTAAGGCCGCTGGGCCTCACCGAGGAGGAGGAGGAGGAGGAGGAGGAGGCGGCCTCCTTCCTTCTTTCCCGCATCCAGCTCCTGAAGTCGGTGCAGGCCCGGCACGAGGGCTTAGGCCTCTTCGGGGCCTCCTCCTTCGAGGCCGGGGCCGGGGCCGGGGCCTGGGGCCGCCTCCGCGCGGGGCTCTCCGCCTCCTCCGCCTCTTCGGCCGCCGCCGGGAAACGGAAAGGAAAGGCGGCGCCGGGACTAGGCCTCTCGGCGCTGCCTTTATTGGGACTGGGCGCCGCCATCTTGGGAAGGGCGCGCGAGGCCTGACGGGAGGAAGGGAGGAGGCAGGCCGCCACGTTGGGGGCCCACCGTTGCCACGGCAACGCCTCCCAGGCGACGCCATCTTGGGAAGGGTGGCGCGGGGCGTGATGGGAGGACAGGATGGGATCCGTCGCCATGGCGACGCCAAAGGGGGGTAGATTGAGGATAAGCAAATGCATATATATATATATATATATATAAAATATATCTATCTGCATCTATCCATATTTATATATTTATAAATATATCTTTATATATGTGTGTATATATATAACTTATTTTATATATATATATATATATACTATATTATATATATATATATATATACACATAATATATATATATATAATATTTTATATATATATATATATATTATATACACACACACACACATATATATAAACATATATAAAGCTATATTTATAAATATATAAATATGGATGGATGCAGATAGATATATAATATATATATGTATTATATATATATATATATATGTTTATATTTATATAGAGAGATCTATATAGATATACATCCATATTTATATATTTATAAATATAGCTATATGTTTGTTTTTTTAAATATATATACTGTATATAAATAATATACATCTGCATTTATTTAATTACTTATAAATATATATATATATATAAAATTAATAAATATGTTTATATTATATATATATATCTCCATACATCCATATTTATATATTTATAAATATATCTGTATAGATATAGATATTTGTTTGTTTTTATAAATGTATATATATATATAAATAATATACATATACTTTTGTTTATTTATTTATCTATAATTTTATATGTATCCATACATCCATATTTATAAATTTATAAATTAGCTATATTTATATAGATATAGATTTTTTTGTTTTTTATAAATGTATATATATATATATAAATAATATAATATAAATGTATAAATAGAGACATATAGATATATATAAATTCGTTTAGATTTAAATTATATATATATATATATATCCATACATATATCCACATATATGTTTTTTATTATTGTTTATGGTATGTATACCCCCCTTTTCAGCCCTAAAGGCTCTCAGAGCAGCTCACAATCATTATTATTTGTAATTAGACGGTCCCCTGTCCTCAGGCTTACAATCTAAACAGACAACAACATAATAATAATTAATAATAAATTTTATTTGTACATGACACAAAGCGAACGGCTTCTTCTGAGGCCTGGACCGAGCAGATGGATTTGACTCTTTAAATTTTTATATTTAGAAATATATATAGGGACTTTTTAACACTGGGACCTATGTGCTTCCATCCCAAAAATGGGTTAAAGTCTTGGCATCCCAGAAAAGCAAGATAAACAACTGCGAAATTATGAAGTCAAAGGCTTTCACGGCCGGCATCCACAGTTTTTTGTGGGTTTTTCGGTCTGTGGGGCCACGTTCCAGAAGAGTTTATTCCTGACGTTTCGCCAGCATCTGTGGCCGGCACCTTTGAAGATGCCAAACGTCCAGAATAAACTCTTCTAGAACATGGCCACATTACCCAAAAAACCCACAACAACAACAAATTGTGACATTGTCCCCAATGCCCTGGATGACCCTGCATTGTGACCAGATTAACCTTCTACTTTTCCCTATTTGAAAAAAGTTCTAGGTCTGCTCAGAGAAGAAAAGCTGCTTTAGGATCATTGGAGTCCAGATTTGGAGGCTGCAAAGTGACCATCCAGGCACTAGAAGGACTTGATCTCTCTCTCTCTCTTTTTAAAAGCGTTTATGCCGACGGGTGACATTCAGGAGGCCAACTCTGAATCCTGTCTTTCCCACATCGAAAGGCAAAAATATTACAGAGAGAGGATGAGTCACCTATAATCGAGAAGAGGGACGACAACGGAAGATGTCATCGCAAGGCTCGGAAGTGGCTTTTTTCTGTCTGGCCTCTTGCAAAAATAAATTTCCCCAAGGGAAACATGTTCAGAAGAGTGGATAGAGCGGTCAAGAATGGATTTGAACCCGTGTTCCCCCCATCTTTGCAAAGCTGCACACCTTGGACACACCAACTAGAGGTGAAAAACGTACTGTTTATGGGCTCTGCGTCTGATGCGGCCAAGTCAAGATGCCACCCCTGTTTGTTCCAGACTTGGAGCAATTTTTAAGCCTTAAAAGAGCCTTTGAGGTGCCCCTGTTCCTGGGCAAAAAAAAGGTGTGCCATGGGTGTTTTCTGTGCCCTCCTAAGCCGAGAAATGATGTCAGAGTTGTCATGGCATCCAGTATCTATGGAACAAAAAGAAAGAAAAGAGACGGCAGGGCGGCGGAAAAATGAAAGGGAGGGAATTCCTTTGCAATCCAGAATTTTGTTCTCTCCTGTATCCTCGGTTAACCAGACATCTGGCATCGCTACCATCTCTCCCTTCTGTCCTCAAGGCTGTCGGCGGGCATTAAAAACATCCTTGGGAGCGAGAGAGGAGACAATCCTTTCCTTTATTGATCAAGTCGAAATGCATTATTAACACTTAGGTAAAGAAATAAATAGTCTATATCCCCTGATTCTGTATCCGCGGACTCAACCATCCACAGCTTCGACATATTCTCCCTGCAAAATATTCCCAAAAGCAAACCTTGCTGTTTGCCATTTTATATAAGTGATGTTATTTTACTACATCATTCTATATAATGGGACAAAATCCACAGATTTTGGTATCTGCAGGGCGTCCAGGTACCAAACCTCACCAAATACCAAAGAGCCACTGGACTTAGTATTTCTGCCAGGGCCAGGCAATTGAGGCAGGTTGGATTTTGGAACATTTGCATCTCCATCTTGAGATAATCGTAGAGATGGAACCCAAGTCTAAACGTGAAATTCATTTACGTTTCTTATACACCTTATACAGGCCACCAGAAGGTCGTTTTATACGTTTGAAATGGTTTTGCGCATGAAACAAAGCTGGTGTAAAAGCAATGGCGCCACTCTCTCAGCCACCCGTATGGAGGATATTTGGAGGTTTTGGAGGATTTTGGAAGCTTTGGAGTTTATCGGACGGGAGGAATTTTTCTCTGTTTCGAATGGAGCCAATTTGAATTCATGTGAATTCACTCGTTTAGCGAATTCACGTGAATTCCCATTGCATTTGGAATGTGTTCAGAATGACTTCCCATTACCCGAAAATGACCCCCCCATTGCCCGAAATTGCGTGAGATGCTTTAATTCTCAATAACATAAAACCCATGATTGCGTTCGGATTGCCATTGGATTATACTTCCAATTTCCGACGTCTGATAAACTTCTTTGATAAGGGAGATGGGATTTCCCCGCAAATGATTTGTTGCAGGCTATTCTCTGGTTATTCCTGGGATCCATCCTCTTTAATCACCACATTGTGTGAAAATCCTCACTACGGTCATGCAACTTTCCCAGGAAAATGACAGTTTAAACCCCTGATTTTCCCCTGTGTGTTTATATTGTACTGTTTTGGTTACCTGCTAGAAGCTTAAAATGGACGGATCAAGCCTAACATATAGTATGATTTAATAACAACGCAGTCCTACCTTGCAGTGTTGTATCCGGGTGTTACTTTGAACCCTTAAACATTGCGTACATGCTATTAATATTCAGTATTGACATGCTGCAGCCTCTCATGTTCACACAGCAAAGCCACTGACGAAACGGATATCAGGCACCATCTCATAACCAAAATGAAACCTATGACACATCTGCTGTCGTTTTTAAATAGGCAATTACGAAAGCATGCCACCATTGAAGAACAACAACAACTACAACTACATCCTTGATCAAACCAGGTTCTGTTGTTGGAAAATGGCTTCCTAAGAGGGAAATTGGAGGGGAAAAATTGCAAAAAGAACAAATCCGAGGGAGAGCTTGTTCCATCGAGGTAAAAGAGCATGTCAAAAATGAGGCAAGAAAAACTGCAAATGGGGGGTCTTGGATAAAGTGGACTTTATTCTGTGTTCTGCAGGGCAGGTGGGGGAATCTCAGCGCAAGAGCATTGCCTTCCAAGGATTATAAGGCGGATTCTTTCCTCATTACAGGTCAAGCCTCTCTTCTCTTGAATTCTGAAATGTTTCAGAATCCAACATTGTCCACGTGGGAGAAAGCGAGACCTTTGCTTCCAGATGGTTCAGTGTACAAAAACCTTGTTTCATGCACAAAATGACTATAAACATTATGTATAACATTACCTTCAGATGATTGTATCAAGTATATAAGAAAGAAGAATGAATTTTATGTTTAGACCTGGGTCCCATGTCTCCAAGATATCTCATTAGATATGTGCAAATGTTCCAAAATTCAAAACATTTCTGGTCCTAAACATTTCAGATAACGGAGACTCGACCTGTACAGCTTGAGTGTTGGTTTATGACTCCGGAAAGCAGGATTTGATGCCCAGCTTGGCCATGAAACCCTCTGGATGGCTTTGGGCAAGTCATGCTCTCTCGACTTCAGAATAAATCTTGCCGAGAAAACCCCACGATAGCTTCGCCTTAGGCTTGCCCTAAGTCAGAAACAACGAATGAGTCAATGAGACGTTGGCTCGGTCTTGCAATAATACACTGGCCTCCCTTTTCGTCTAAGAAACGCTCCGGTCCCGTCCACTCCTTTGGGTTTTCTTCCACACCGTTCTCTCCGTCCCTTATTATTTCAAAAAAGGCCCGTCCCTCTTAATTGCAGAAAGTGCGGCAAGTGAGTTTGCAAAGGTGGAGAGGTGGCAGGTTCATTTAATGCTTCCCCGTGTCCCGCCGTAACCGATAAGCCTAAAACATTGAACTGATAAGCCTCGATTGATAAGCCTACACACTTGCAAATGAAACCATGACATATTTCGTCTCTGTTTACCTTGCCTTCCCTTCCCACTCCTTCCTTTGCCATTTCCCAGGGCAAATGTCAAGTCTCATTTTTTGTTTTGATCTGCCGCTTTTGCAAGGCACTAAAAGTGTGGATGGCATCGTCTAAATCATAAAAATAAATTCAGGGCCGGAGCGGGAAACGGTAGCCCTGTCTCAGCTGCTACAGGCCATGAATACAGCTTTATAGCCCAATTTTATAATTTTTATCAATAATGCTCTGAAACTGGCTGGCCGTTTAGGGGTTTTCGGAGGTTTGAGTCCAAAGCAAGCGTGGGTTTCGCGGCTAAACGTTCACCTAAAACTGCGCTGCTAAATAAAGCGTAGAATTGCTTTAAAAAGACTGTAAGAAATGCACACATGAATAAACCACGTAAAAGAAAGCAAGGGGGGAAATTTGTTTTTCTACCTTTGACAAAGGTTTTACAGATACTTCCTTTTTTCTCTTCTGCTTTCCCAATCCTGTCGCTTGCGCGCTTCGTTTCACAACTTTGGTTTCAAGGTGGCCTCCTTTTGTGGGTCCTTACAGTCTTGTGTGTTTCGTTGTATTATTATTTTTGCATTTCTATGCGCCAGTAGAAACTCCATAGGATTCCAGGAGACCAGGATTTGAGTCTTTCTGGACCTTATCAGACGTCGGGAATTGGAAGCATAACCCAATGGCAATCCGAACGCATTCATGGGGTTTCACCGTTATTGCGAATTAAAGCATCTCACGCAATTTTGGGCAATGGGGGGGGTCATTTTCGGGTAATGGGAAGTCATTCTGAACGCGTTCCGAACGCAACGGGGATTCATGTGAATTCAAATTGGCTCCGTTCACAATAAAGAGAAATTCCTCCCGTCTGATAAGGTCCTCTCAGCCATGAAGACCGACTGACCTAGAGCAAGTCACACTCTCTCAGCCTTTGGCAAACTTCTTCTGATGAAATCTTGAGAGCTGACACAGTGCAGTGGTTTGAAAGTTGGACTAGGATGGCAGGAGACCAGGGTTCGAATCAGTCTTTCCTGACTGAAGGCAGCCCTAAGGGAAACCTACCATGGGGTTTTCCTGGAAAGATTTAGCTCAGAAGGGGTTGGCCTTTGCCTTTCTCTGGGGCTGAGAGAGTGTGACCTGTCCAAGATTTCCATGGCTGAGGATTTGCAACTGGTCTCTAGAGTCATTACTGGTTTCAAAATACATCACCATCATATAATAGCAAAATTCATCATCATCATAATCATCACAATGGTGATGGTAACGAAGAAGACGACAATGATAATATTTATTTATATGATGCTTTCTCCCCCAAATTGGGACATGAACCGGCCTACACATTAAGACGATACAACACCACTGAATACAACATGACCCTGACCCCCATGTGCCCCCTTTTCAAGGGCACTGCCCACTGCCTTGCCTTGGCAGCAGTGCCAGGGCAACCCATGTGGCTTGCGTGGCGGGGAGGGATGGTGAAGGCCACCAACCAGGTACTGGGTGTCTTTTTTAGGGCGAGGGGTGTGTGCCAGGCGGTGGGCGAAGGAGCCCTGGGTGGCTATCTGTCTGGCAGGTCAGCTACCTGGTTGAAAGGTTGGCTAGCTGGCTGGCAGGTTGGCTATCTGTCCGGAAGGGTCCACAGAGAGATCTTGTAGCACCTTTTGAGACGAACTGAAAGAAAGAAGTTGGCACCAAGAGCTTTCACAGACTTCACTCTACTTCCTCGGATGCATTTCGGGTGTCTGCCTGGCACGGCAGGTTGGCTAGCTGTTTGGAAACTTGGCTACCTGGCAGCAGGTTGGTTGGTCAGCTAGCTGTCTGGCAGGCTGGCTATCAGCCTGACAAGGCTGGCTACTTCTCTGGAAGGGCGCTTCTTTGTGTGACAAGGCTGGCTACCTGTCTGGCAGCCTGGCTCCCTGTCTGGAAGGGCAGTGGTTTGTGTGGCAGGTGTACCCGGCTGTTAGAAAGGTGGGCTATCTGTCTGGCAGGTTGGCTAGCTGGCTGGCTTTTGGTCTGGCAGGCTATGTGGCTGTTTGGCTACCAGTCTCGTTCACTGGCTGGCAGGTTGGTTGGCTACCTGTCTGGAAGGGCACTTCTTTGTGTGCAAGGTTGGCTAGCTGGCAGGCAGGTTGGCTACCTGTCTGGAAGAGCAGTGGTTTGTGTGGCAAGTGTACCCAGCTGTTAGAAAGGTGGGCTATCTGTCTGGCAGGCTGGCTAGCTGTTTGGAAAGTTGGCTACCTGGCAGCAGGTTGGTTGGTCGGCTAGCTGTCTAGCAGGCTGGCTATCAGCCTGACAAGGCTGGCTACCTGTCTGGATGGGCACTTCTTTGTGTGGCAGGTGTACCCAGCTGTTAGAAAGGTGGGCTACCTGTCTGGCAGGTGGGCTAGCTGTCTGTCTATGTGGCTGTTTGGCTACCAGTCTGGCTCACTGGCTGGCAGGTTGGTTGGCTCCCTGTCTGGGAGGGCAGTTCTTTGTGTGGCAGCAGGTGCCCTGGCAGTTGGCAGGGTTGGCTCCCTGCCTGCCTGTGGCTGGTTGGCTAGCTAGCTGCCCGATTGGCTAGCAGCAGCAGTGCCCTCCTCGCCTTCTCCTCCTTTCTCCTTGCAGCTGGGGCTTCATCATCATCACCACCATCCCCATCCCCATCTCCTCCTGGTGCCCACCTCTCTCCCTCCTCCTCCTCCTCCTCCAGGGGCAAGAAGGCTGGCATCGTCGCCTCTCCTTTTGGAGCATCATCATCCTCATCATCTTTGCAAAAAAAGGGACCAAGCCCAGCCCTAAGAGCTAAGCTCTGAGATCCTGCTTTTGCTGCTGCTGCTGCTGCTGCTGCAGAGAGAGCCATCTCTTCTTCTCCTTCTCTGGACCAGGATGGAAGGGGCATCCTTCGGGGCTGGCAGGGCAGGGGCAGCGGTGGACCCCCTGGAATTCCTCCAGAGGCCCCAGACCCTCCTCCGGATCCTCTCCGGGGTAAGAGAAGGGCATCGGGGGGGGGGGTTGCATTTAGGGGGGTCCTGCCTGATGCAACCCAGGAGGGAAGAGAGCTTGCCTTGGCTGGGCAGGGGGGCAGAGAGGGCATCGTCTTCCTCTGGGTGCCCCCTTTGCCCCATCTCCTGCCAAGGGGGGCTCTGAGGAAGGCATCTCCAATGACACAGATATATATCTTATCTATCTATCTATCTATCTATTTATCTAGGGTGGTGATGTGCCAAAGGATGGGCACCCCTTTGGAAGGGTCTCTCTCTGTGTGTAAGGGGTGCCAGGGGGCAGGGAATGGGCATCTCTGGGTCAGGTTTTGGATTCCTGCAAATCAAGATCTGTATACCTATATTTGCATCATCTATGTCTAGAGATAGCCTTAATATATATATATATATACACACACACACACACACACACACATATATATTGCAGGTTTTTATTCCTGCAAATCAATATCTTTATACCTATATCTACATCATCTATGTCTAGAGATAGCCCATATATATATATATATATATATATATATTTCAGGTTTTTATTCCTGCAAATCAATACCTATATACCTATAGCTGCATCATCTATGTCTAGGGAGAACCCATGGTTTTTATTCCTGCAAACCAATATCTATATACCTACAGCTATATCATCTATATCTATACTGTACAGTATCTATATATTCCTGCAACTCAATATCTGTATGCCTATATGTATATCATCTATACCTAGAGATACTCCTGAAAATATATGTGTTTATATATATATAATTTATTATCCTGCAAATTTATATCTATCTATCTATCTATCTATCTATTAATTAGATTATGATAATAATCTATCTATCTATCTATCTATCTATTATCTCTGGAGGGGTTATTTTGGGGAAAATCCTCCCCCACCCCCACCCCATTTCCTATCCCTATTTGCCATTTAGGTGGGCATTTCGGTGGGCATCCTCCTTTCTTCCTCCTGGTCTTTCTCCACGTTCAACAAAATGCCCAAAATTTGATTTATTGTAATTTATTTTATTTATTTTGATATGGGGGGCCTTGGGATATCCTTGGGGGCATCAGGAGACATTGTCGCATTTTGTTGTTGTTGTGGAGGGGGGCCAAGAACCAGGCGAGGGCATCCAATGGGCTCATTGCTGTGTGTGTGTGTTTGTGTGCATTTGTTGTGTGATGCTGCTCACACCTTGTTCTGCCATGGCTCTGCCTCTTCTTCTCTTGCTTGCTTGCTTTTCCATGGATCATGGCACCTGGCCTCTCTGGAAGGCTATGGAAGGATGGGCTGGGTCTGAGCAAGGCCTAGCAGTGTGCGTTTGTGTGTGTCTGTTGCGCGTGTTTGTGAGGGAGGAGGACACAATTGCGAGCGAGCATGGCTTCTTGTTGTCTGCGGATGTGACATCGATTCGGCCGAGGCTCATGGCTCAGTGATGTGGAAGGAGAAAGCCTCTTGTGCATGTATGGTGCGTGGTGTGTGTGTAAAGGATGTCTTTGTCGTTTTTTCATTGCAATAGAAAGGATCTTGAACATCTTGTGGGTTTCTTGGGGCATCTCTATGCCTCTCGAGGTGCATCTGCACTGTAGAGATAATGCAGTTTGACGCCACTTCGACTGCCACGGAAATGGGAAGAGGGGCCAGCCAAGTGCGGCCTTCCAAATGTGGATGGATCGCAACTCCCAGCAACGTCAGCATTTCTGATTCTGTCTGTATCTCGCTCTTTTACCTAAAAAAGAACTCCTAGGGCTCCTTTTAAAAAAAATATAGTCTCAGACCTGAGCCTTGCAGCCTATAATAAAAAAGAGAAAGCCATGTGGGTCGATTTCTGCATGGAATGGGAAGGCCAAGGACTAGGAACGGAGGGATGTAGCAGCACCTTTGAGACCGACAGATTTGTTTTGGCGTGAGCTTTCTTGGACTCCAACCCGTTTCTTCAGATGCACTGATGGCGGCGGAAGCACAGCGAGAGATGTTGTTTCCCGAAGCCAACTCCATCCTGGACCTGTTTCAATCTGGTTTCCATCCACGGCACTTTACAGAGACGGCCCTCACCAAGATCTCAAATGATCTCTTTCAGGCCAAGGCAAATGGCCTCTACTCTATTCTCATTCTTCTAGATTTGCCTTCGACACCGTGGACCACTGTCTCTTGCTTGACTTACTTTCTGACCTCGGGTTCTCCGACTCTATTCTCAACTGGTTTAAATCTTACTTGTCAGACCGATCCTTTGCTGTGGTCACAGATGGTCAGACTTCCTCCTCTGTTCCCTTATCTGTTGGAGTTCCTCAGGGCTCTGTCCTAGGTCCCCTCTTGTTCTCTCTATACACATTGTCCCTTGGTAAACTCATCTGTTCTTTTGGTTTCTCCTATCATCTGTATGCTGATGACACTCAGCTACATCTCTCCACCCCTGACCTTTTGCCGGGGCTTGAACAGCAAGTTTCATCTTGTTTGTCTGCCATCTCTTAGCGGATGCAACATCGGCGCTTGAAGCTCAACATGTCTAAGACCGAGCTTCTCGTCTTCCCACCTAAGCCCACCCTTCAATACTCCTTTTCTGTTTCTGTCGACGGCACTCCTATTCAACCGATTCAGCAAGCCCCCAGTCTTGGCTTCATCTTTGATTCCTCTCTGTCCTTTATTCCCCAGATCTTGGAGCACGGTGCTTTCAGGTGGTAGGGTCATAACCGTGTAATTCTCATGTAACTGGGGCTGTATTTTGAGTTCCCTCGGTGCATCTGAAGAAGTGGATCTGAAGAACCTCACAGAACTACCAAAGCCCAGGATCCTGCGATGGTGTCAAACTGCATTATATCTTATGTGAGCCGCTTTGATTGTTCCCGCAAAAAGCGGGGTATAAATTACAGTTTTATTTTTGTATATTTACCGTGTAGATGTGCCTTGAGAGGCATGCGAAGTCCACAAGACCGTGCCAACATTCAAGAATCCTTTCTATTGCAATGGGGAAAGAAAAATCACGAAAGCTCCTGCTGAAATAAATAAACCAATTGCAAAAGTGCTCCTTGACTCCTTCATCCTCACTATTTCCATTTTAGTTGGAAGGATAAGGATTTGGGGAGAGAAGAGGAAAAACTGGATAGGAAACTGGGGATACAGAGGGGGTCCTTGGTATCCTCTGAGGTTTATTCCAGGACCCCCCATGGATACCCAAACCTCTGGATGTTCAAGTCCCATTGAATACAATGGCATAGTGAAATGGTGACCCTTATATAATAAAATTGCAAAAATCAAGGTTTGTTTTTGGAATCTATATTATTTTGGAATATTTTCAACCCATGGATGGTTGAATCCGTGGATAAAAAAAATCCATGGATACAGAGGGCCAACTGTATACCTGGATACTCTTGTGTTCGCTTTGCATCTCCTTACTTTCTGAAATGGGCTCTGAAATGTTTCCCTTCTGTAGTTTTTTCCCCCTTTGCTTTCTCTTCTGGTTCCTTTTCCCATCCCTTCGAGACAAGCCATTTTCATAGAATCATAGAACTGGACGGGACCCCAAGGGCAATCCAGACCGACCCCATTCTGCATTGCAAGAAGACACAACCAAAGCCCTCCTGACAGATGTCCATCCAGCCTCTGTTTAAAAACCTCCAAAGAAGGAGGCTCCACCAGACTCCAAGGCAACATCTTCCATGGTTGAACAGCCCTTACCATCAGGACATTCTTCCTAAGGTTTAGGGAGAATCTCTTTTCCTGTAGCTTGCATCCACTGTTCCGGGTCCTAGTCTCTGGAGTATCAGAAAACAAGCTTGCTCCCTCCTCAATAGAACATCCCTTCAAATATTTAAACATATCATATCGCCTCTTAACCTTCTTTTTTTCCAGGCTAAACATACCCAGCTCCCTAAGTTGCTCCTCATAGGGTTTGATCGTGTCCACCATTTTGGTCGTCCTCCTTTGGACATCCTCCAGCTTATCGCCATCCTTTTTGAACTGTAGTGCCAAAAACTGGACACGGGATTATTTTCATCTGATGGGAACTTTTTACCATCAGCAGCTGGGAAAAGAAGGGGACTAGGTGGTTGTATGTGTCCTCTGAACGTGTGCAGAGTGCCTGTTTTGACTATTATTTAGTCGGGTGAGTCCATGGCTGCAAAAACATCAAGGAGGCTTCTTGCATTTGAAAGACTAACAGCGTTATTCTGGCATAACCTTTTGTGGCTTGGAGTCCACTTCAAAAGACACATTATCCCGGATCTCAAAGGATGCATCTTTTTGTGTTGCCGATGGAAATTACATTTTATTTCCTAACATAATAATTTTTCTTCCAACTAAAATGGAAAATGGGAAGGAAGAAGCAATCATTTTTTCCCCTTCTTGTGTAATTTTTAACACCTTTGCCTGGTGAAGAAGCCAAGTGCAGCGTCAAAAGCTTGCATCATGAATTTTGTGCGTTTTGGCTGGCCCAATGAAGGTATTGCTGTTTTTGTGGGTTTTGGGATGTTATTGTACTTTCCCATAGTATTACTATCTCCTGTTATGCGCACAAATCGTGTAGAGAAAAGCGAGGGAACCATTGCGAAGTCATGCAAGGCAAGATGCCGGGTCTGTGGCAACTCTTTGGAAAGCTGGAGATAAGCAAAGTGATAAGGTTTAATAAGAAATCCAGTCGCCCAAACATCGCTATGTTAATTGACACCTGCAGTAAGAGAGGCAACTATTATTGTGATTCAAGCGCAAGTGGATGGAAGCAAACCTCTCGCATCTCCCATTGAATTGCATCTCTTAAAAGTAGTGCTTGGTGGACCATCGCCGCTCTATGAGATGTCGAATGCTGGTCTATAGCAGCAAGACTCCTGGAAAGAGACGTGTAGTCGATGGGCATTGGGTACAAACATGATGCCAATCCTTGGTTTGTTGTTGTTGTGTGCCTCCAAGTCATTTCTGACTTGTGGAGACGCTAAGGCAACCCTATCATAGGGTTTTGTTGGCACGTTTCTTCAGAGGCGCTTTGCTATGGCTATCCTTTGAGGCTGAGAGAGTGTGATTCACCTAGGTTGAATCTATGGCTAAGCTGGGATTCGAACCCTGATCTCCAGAGTCATAGTCCAATGCTCAAACCACTACACCATGCTGGCTCTCACCAGAGGAGAACATCCTTCCAGTAGTTCTTAAGAAGCACCATGTTAAAGTTGGGTAGCTTTTAGGTTTAAAATATTGATTGATTTTATTCATTTCTGCCTTGCTTCTTCTCCACTAGTAGGACTTACAACTGATTAAAAACGGTATCCCATAAGATTATTTAAAAAGGTAAACACAAAAGTGATATTAAAAACAATTCGGCTGCTGCCACACTTCAGACTGTGCACAAAGCAAGAAAACAGCACAGCGGACCATGAAGAAAACCCATCCCAGTCCATTTCTAAACGCTGGACAGCATATTAATATTTTCTGAAGGTCAGAACGAAGAAACTTCATTCAGTAATAGCTCACCAGGCACATGAGATGTGCATTGGGTATATCTGAAGAGTATTGGGCATTTCTGACTGGCCCAAAGAGCATCAATGCATATTGCACATATACAATGGATGCCAACATGTTGCAATGCCACAACAGGCCTTAAGTGGCTATGGATACTGCAAAACCTCCCAATTCAGTCTTCCACAGACATAAGGCCATCGATGTAAATCTCACTAAGAACACCAGCTGTTATTCATTTTGAAAGTCTTTCAGGTTCTGGACTGTCCATGATTCAAATTCTGTCCTACTTGTTGATTGATCGATTGGGTTTATATCTCACCTTTCTCCCAAAAATGGGATTCAAGAATCTAGGAATCAGTGAGGTGGCATCCGATAATGTGGCATGTTCCAAGCATCCCCATCATCGTCCAAAATGATGCTCGGAGAAAGTGCATCGTCCAGTTCCTTCCTGGCAAGATAATTTCCGGAGCCATTTGCGCTCTGCTTCAAACTAAAACAATATTCGCTAACATTGCAGATCTCCAAAAAGCCCAAGCTAGCTAGCTCACTGCTAAACAGGTAGCAAATTTAAAGAGGTTGCCTCTTGTCTTGTGCATCCTGCTGGAGACCTAGGAGAGGAAAGAGGAGGCATGTGCTCCTCCCGAGTAAACAGAACGGATCCCTACTGTGTCTCTATAAACCGAACCGGCTGCCCTCCTGGCTTGAGACAGGCAAATGCTTGCTTCTAGCAGATTTCCAAAGCAGGTGGCCATTCCTGTCCGGAGACAAGCAAATGTGCTCCAGTTTAGTTTGATGCATGAAGAATGCAACCTGGCCTAAGACATTTGTGCCGTCTTCTGGAGCAGATAATGTGTTCCTGAACACGAGCTTCTGCCACAGATGGATTTCACTTCTCTTTGCAGTGGTGCTTTCACCAGAACACGTCCTTTCGATCTCGAAATGTGTAAGAAAGGCCACTTGGAGAACTGCAAAGCTGGAAAGTCCCAAGCGGCTTCCTTCCCTCCACTGACTGAGGCTTCTTTGCAACGGGCTTTGTTCCCTTCCAAAAGCAAAACAAACCTTTGCCTAATTTCCTTTTCTTTTTTAAAACGTTGTAGCAACAGAAAAACTCGTCAATGATTTTGTTCGACATGACTGTCTGCGGTTGCAACACATGAACCTAATAAAAACATTACAAAAATAAATAAATGTAGGGCGACCAGATGTGTCCTAACCACCAAGGAGGACAAGGCACCACAAAATGCAGACGGTACCCTGCCGTCAGGCTTACAATCTAAAAAGACACGGCACAAAAGGAGAAGGGAACGGTGTTGGGGAAAGGGATGAGGTCCAGCAGTTCTTCTCTCCCTCTGAGGCCTGGACCAAGGCAGATGGACTGGAGGGAGGACTCTGCTTCATAATTTAGGACAGGCCCGATGGTGTTGCTAGGCCTCTCTTTTCACTCTCTCCTAGGCCAGACAGTGTTGCCATGGAGGGAGGGCTCTTCTACTTGAGACCAGGCTCGATGACGTTGCTAGGCCTCTCCTTCACTCCCTCCGAGGCCAGATGGTGTTGCCATGGAGGGAGGGCTCTTCAACTAACAAAGCTAAAAACGCCCATATAAATATAAATTCCTGCTTCTTAGCTATGCTCAAAATGGTGGGCATTTTGCAATTCCTCCTGGACGAAAGGCTGAAATGTAGGCGATGTCCTGGAGAAGGAGGGCATCTGAATGGAGGACATTTTGGAATTCCTCCTGGACAGAAGTGAGTGGGCAAGAGAGAATTGTCCATTTTTGTCGTTGCCGTGCATCTTCAAGTTGTTTCTGACTTGTGGTGATGCTAAGGCAAATCTGTCACGGGGTTTTCTTGGCAAGGTTCATGGAGAGGAGGTTTGCCGTCGTCATCCTCTGAGGCTGAGAGAGTGTGACTTGACTAAGGTCACCCAGTGGGTTTCCATAGCTGAGCCCCAGGATTTGAACCCTGTCTCCATTGTCCTAGCCCAATGCTCAAACCATTATGCCACACCTTTTTACACCTTGCGTAATAGGTACTGAAATGAAAGGAGACCGTTCCTATTGTAAGAAATGCCTCTCTTTCCCCTGAACTCTCAAGCATTAGGTTGTTTTTGTGTCTTAAATAGTACCGAAGGTGTTTTTCATGACATTTTCTGTTCAGGACATGATGTTTGTAGGTGGTGTTGGTAGGAAGCTGGACTGGATCTTCAGAACAGATGGGCAGCAAGATCAGGCAAATCCACTCATGGCATTTTTCCTTTGCTGCATTTTGCGGGGAGGATAGGGCAGCGTCAGGTGCTACAACAATGTGAGTTTTCTGGGAGAAGCAAATACTGTAATTTAATTTCTAAATACAGCTTGAGCATCCCTAATTTGAAATGCTTGGAACCAGAAGTGTTTTGGATCTTGGATTCCCCCCCCCCCCCCAAGATTTTGGCATGCCTGTATTTGTGTATACATATGTCACAAGATATTTCTCAATCGTCCATTCGAACAAAAAGATTTTTGCCTGCTGGTGGAAAGAAAGCAGAGTTACTCATGTATAAGTCAAGACATTTTAGTCAAAAAAACTGACCTCAAAAATCTGAGTTGATTTATCCATGGGTCAATGTAAGTACCGTACTTTAACTCTCATAAAAACAGAAACCATCTCCTGATGAAACACAAGAGTGTAATCTTCCTGGAAGCAATAACCTTCCTCTATTTTCTCATCTAATTATCCTTCAGTGTGAACACAAACCTCCTGTGAATTTGTAAGTTCTTTGGCATTGTTTTCCCTTGCTTCATCCTTTAGATCCTTTGTTACATGACCCTAAGTCATACTCTTGGGTCATATCAAAATCTATCATTTTGGCCCCTAAACCTGCCCTCAATGAGATCAACATATAGTTGAATATATACTATTAAGTCTTGCATGGGAGGGCATTTCAGAGCCTGGGAGCAACCATCAAGGAGACCATGTCTTTCATTGTCACCAAATATGTTTGTGATGGGTTGGAACCAAGGCCCTGTCTGCACTGGCATGGACAACCCAGAGTATCCTGCTCCGAACTTAGTCCATCATAAAGCCTTCCCTTCTAATACCAAGCGGCTGACCATACGCATGTCCAGCTGAGCTGCCCGGCACATTTGCCACCAGCATGGGTCACTTCGCTCTGAAGTCAGACTGAAGCAACCCGCAATGATGCATCAGTCAGCTCAGCAGAATGGAGAGCTCCTGATCTTCTGGGAAGATCTGGAACGACTGGGAGCTTTCGAAAAACCTTGGGAAGAGTTGTAAAACCCGGATGTGGTCCTGAACACACTGGTCATTGTCCAGTGCACCAGAACTGGGCTTTGGGCCATGCGTCATCTGGTCTCCCACCGATAAAACGTCGCATTTGCAGCATGCAGACAGGGCCCAAGAGAAATCCATCTCCTGAGGTTCTTGAAATTCAGGTAGACTATCTCACTGAAGGAGCACAACGGTGAGCCTCTCGGAAGGAGCATGCATGGAACAAAAAATGCATCCCGTAAGCCTTTTGCTTTTGTCTTGCCATTGAGAACATTTGTTTCTTATTCCTGGAAAAGAGAAGAACGTTTGGAGTTTGGGAGGGGAGCGGCAGGGCGTCTTCCCTCCATTGACCCATTGGCTGACTAACCCAATGGTAACCCAATGTTTCCACTCAATTATTCATACCCCTGAAATGCAGCTGCTTTTTGGCAGCCGGCGTGTTTTCCTGAAATTGCTGTCGGCATTTCCGAAATGTTTCCTCATTATTTATGAATGAGGTTGACACAAAAAGGGAGGAAAGCTCCTACTACAGAGCTTGTGTGTCACTGCATTGTGGCGCACATAATGCCAGCGCATTATGGTGTCCATAGTGCAGTGCCACTGCGTTGTCTGATCCTTAGGAACAGCACAACAAAATGGCAGTGCATTAAGGACACCACAATGCAGTGGCAGCGGTTTGAGTGTTGCATTCTGGGGACCAGGGTTCGAATCCCTGCTCAGCCACAGAAACCTGACCTTGGGCAAGTCCCACTCTCTCAGCCTCAGGGGAAGGCAATGGCAACTCCCCTCTGAATGCATCTTGCCAAGAAAAGCCATGATAGTTTTGCCGTAGGGTCGCCATAAGTCGGAAATGACTTGAAGGCACACCGTAACAACATATATTTAATGGGATTTGGAATTTTTTTAGGCTAATGTTTTCATTGGAGTGTTTCATGCTTTTAAAATTTTTGTATTGGAAACTGTTTTAGCTATTTTCTTTCAACTCCCATTGTAAGCCACTTTGAGGAAAACGCGGGATAAAAATAGACCAGTCTATCTATCAAGCAAATATCTCACCCAGCCTTAGGACCATTGATGGTTGAGGTGGTCTTTCAGTTGAATCAAGTTTCTTCTTCTTTCTTCTTTCTTCTTCCTCTCCCCACAACCCTTCCTCCAGATCTTTGCCATTGTCGTCTTCGGCTCCATCATCAACGAAGGCTACGTTAATACCGAGAAGTCCCCGATCTTGCGTTGCATCTACAACGCCAACGAAAGCGCCTGCAACTATGGAATCACCATTGGCCTCATTGCCTTCTTGGCTTGCAGCTTCTTCTTGGTGGTCGACCTCTACTTCCAGCAGATCAGCAGCGTGAAAGACCGGAAACGCGTCGTCCTTGTGGACCTTGGCTTCTCAGGTGGGTACTTTGGGGCAAGGAAGATTATAGGGTTAAGCCTAGGAAAATCCACCATAACATCTGCTTAACTTAGACACAACCAAAACAAGAAACAGGTATGCAAAATAGACAGCTATAAAAGCTATGGTTTTACATGAGCAATTAACAAGGCTCTGTGTTAGAGAACATATATTAGAGAACATACCGTATATACTCAACTATAAATCGACCTTGTGTATAAGTTGAGGGCAGGTTTTGGGGCTAAAATTATGAATTTTGATATGACCCATGGGGAAGTCGAGGGTAAAACTTAGGGGGATGTAAATGAAGGATGTAAAGGATGGAGCAAAGGAAAACAATGCCAAAGAACGTACATTCAGGGCAGATTAAACTCTTGCCTTTCACCAGAGAATGATTAGATATATATATGTGTGTATATAAAGTACAGTATTTACATTGACCTGTGAATAAGTCGACTCAGGTTTTTTGGGGGGTCAATTTTTTAACCTAAATTTCTAGACTTATACATGAGAAATCAGATAAATAGGAAGGGGAGGAAAAGTAAACCAATGCCTGACAAAGCTGGAAAGTCAATAAAGATTTATTATAATTGAGAGCACAGTTAACAAACATATTAACTGCCATATAGTGTAATAATATAGTAAAATAATATAGTGTAAATATTAGCACCTGTTATTAACATTGTTATTTTTGATGTTATATGTTCTTGAACGTATGTATGTGTTGTACGATTTGAACTGTGATGATGCTATTTGGTGCTTGGATTTTGTGATTTTAGTATATTAATAAATATAATATGAAAAATAAATGTCTTATATCTCACCTGCATAATCTCTCCATGTCCTTCCACCAGTGTTTCCAAATATCCATATCGGCATGCAGCCCACCATATTAAATCTTCATCTTTGCCATTCTTCCTATTAGATGGCAGTAGTGCAAACTGTTTTTTGCCGTTTTGGTCACTCTGTGGTCACTGAGGGTCTTTTCTGCTTTCCTTGCAGGCTTCTGGTCCTTCCTGTGGTTCGTGTCCTTCTGCTTCTTGGCCAACCAATGGCAGCGGACGGCGCCCAGCAGAGAAGCATCGCATGGCGGAGACGCCGCCCGGGCAGCCATCGCATTCTCCTTCTTCTCCATCATCTCCTGGGTACGGGTTGAGCCTTGGCAAGCAAGGATGCATCTACACCAGTGATTCCCAAACTTTGCTCCTCCAGTTGTTTCGGACCTCAGCTCCTAGAAGCCCCAGCAAACTGGAGGACCAGCGTTTGGGAACACTGATCTACACTGCAGACATAATGCAGCTTGACACCACTCGATATACATGATATACATACTTGATATACATTTCAGCTCGTGAAAACTTTGCTGAAAAGTTGTTGTCTTTCCTGTCCGTAAAGGTCGCCCTGACTGTAAAGGCCCTCCAGAGATACAGGATGGGGACCGACATGTCTCTCTTCGCCACGGACCAGTTTCCTCCGGACCCCAACGCCGGATATCCTGGGTACCCCACGGGGAGCGGCGTCGAAAGCACGGAAACCTACCAGAGCCCTCCTTTCTCGGAGACCTTGGACACGAGCCCCAAAGGCTACCAGGTGCCGGCGTATTGAAAAGGCTGGGGTTTCGGGGAGGGCAGGCGGGCGTCCCATATGGTTGTATAGCAAACGGGAAGCCAGACCCAGAGAGAAATGGGCCAGGTTCCCTTCCATGGTGCCGTCATAGTCAACTGGTTGGTTGCAAATGTATTCAGAGTACTTTTCCTTTCCTTTCCTTTTTTTAATGTGGCAAGTTATGTGCTGGGTTAAACTTACTCTTAGCTCATGGTGCAGTGAATTCTGTACAGTGGTATTGGTTCTCGTCTTACCTGTCCAAGGGTCTTTTTTTAAAAGAATATATATATACATACATAATATATATATATATATAAAATGAAAACAAACTTAACAGTGTTCCCTCTAAGCATGACATTCTAGGACGGTTGCTACTCTATTCCAGTGTCTTTGTTCATGTGGCCGTTTTGCTGGAAGCGCACATGAAAACTGGCCAGAGGTCAGCTTCTTCGAGACCTTCTGCCTTCCCCAAATCAGTAGATGCTTTATCTCGTCTTCCAGGGCTAAACCCCCAAAAATCATTCCCAAGGTTTTAATCGAAGATGCTTTCCTTCACATCCTGCCTTCTCTTCCCCCCCTTTATAAGCTTAGCAAATGTAGCCTGGATTATTTCCCCAACCTCTTCCCCTCCTGCAAAGGAATGTGCCAAATCTAAAGCCAGAAAAATAACAGTTGTGTTATTTTTCTGTGTATATATATATATATATATATATAATTATACAATTCCTGGATTATGTGAGTGAATATAGGCTTGCACACTTTAGCTTTGCAATTCTGGTAACCCAGGTGGCATTGGTTCGGATGGATTCAGGGGATAAAATAAATTGAATTTTTGCACTCAGGAGAGAAAAGAAATTCCAGAGCTGGAATGGCAGTCAACAAGAGCTGCTTAGCAGGGAAAGATATAGCATTGGGGCAGGTCAGAAAAATAAAATAGGGCTTAGCAGAAGGTTGTACCCATCCCATGGCATCCAAGCAACTATCTGAGTGACCTGGACAGGTCCAAGAATTCCTCCATCTCTTCCACGACAGCAATATTTCAGGTTGTTTTAGTGGAAAAGATAGAAAGGTCTAAAACTAGGGTCTGTCGGGAGGGAAGCTGCCATTGAAGAGGAGACCGAGAGTTGAAAACCCAATGTCAATGGGATTAGCCTTCTCAAAATGGCACCCAATACATTGGGATTGTATGCCTGTGTACAGCCATTTGGGTCCTTTTCACACTGATCAAACCCTAATACAATGCCATGTACACTTATTTACACATGGATTCATGTTGGCAACCGCAATGTTGTGGAACGGCTCACCTGACTGTGTAAAGCAAGTCCATAACCCATGTTAGTCCTTTCCAATGGAAACAAACCGGAGCCTCGTTGTGATGACTTAAAAAATACACAAAACTGACAAAGAGGCACAAGAAAATGGTAAATTCCCATTTTAAAGGGTGTTGCTGAGCAGAATTGAAAGTGGTTCAGATCGGGGGTGATCTCGGCAGCGTGTGGCCCTTTGAGATTGCAAAGTGCGGCCCCTGAAAGCCCCTCGAGCACAATTTTAAATTTCTTTTAAAATCCACACTGATTTTTCAAGCAATGTTTTTGTTCAAAATCAGCCAAATCAACCCAGGGCCAAATGCAAAAATGGACAAGTGCAAAAAAATAAAAATAAAAAGAAGGCTCCCAAAATCAGCCAATATGGCATCCAGAAGTTATAGGACTATAACTCCCAGCATTCCTCCCATACAGGCTGTGCCAGCCATGGGGCTGCTGAGAGCTGCAGTCCAACCTCTGGAAAACCACGTTTCCTTGCTGTAAAACAAGAAGGGAATCTAAACGCTGTCCTTTTAGCTGATTTGAACAGAAGGTGCAATTTATATATTTTTTTTAAAAACCTATGGCTATCGGGCCTCTCTAGTACTCATTCTGTGGCCACTTGGGGGAAACTGGATCTCAAAAATCCCATGCAGACACAGGCATCCTGATCCATTAGGAACGATCTTGGTGCAAGGAACTTTGTGCCCCGGAAATTTCGATATACCACGGCTGGCGTTCTGTTAGGGACATATGCGCATGTACATGATCCGAACTGCATGCAACCGATGTATGGACTCTTTCACATGGGAGATATTTCTCTTTATTGTGAATAGAGCCAATTCGAATTCACGTGAATTCGCTAGTTTAGCGAATTCACATGAATTCCCATTGCATTCGGAATGCGTTCAGATTGACTTCCCATTATCTGAAAATGACCCCCCCATTGCCCGAAATTGCGTGAGATGCTTTAATTCACAGTAACGTAAAACCCATGATTACGTTCGGAATGACTTCTTTTGACCGAAATTGCATGAGATACTTAATTCGCAATAACGTAAAAACCCCTGATTGCGTTCGGATTGCCATTGGATTATACTTCCAATTTCCGACGTCTGAAAAGGTCCTGTTTATTTTTGAGTACTGCAGAGGCTGGTATTCGCTTCCCCCTTTGCATTTATCAAAGCTGACCCTCCTGGACTGCCTGAGGTCCGGATGAAAGCCCCCTATGGCCAGTCCATCCCCAAAAGGGAGCGTGGAAGGGGAAAGCAATATTTGGCCATGCCCCCGTAGCCAAACACGAAGCAATTGCCTCACCTGTTGCAATTTCCGGATGAAGCCAATGGAATGCAACCATTGGGATAATCCCTTCACATCTAGCTATGGGAACACAGCCAGACATTCGTGCAATCCCAACCAAGCACAGGTTGGCCGTGTGTCTTTGGATGCTTTAGTGGGCTACAGTAGGTCCAGGAGGGTGTTGTTGTTGTTGGTAAATAGCTCAGAGTCATAGTAACCCCACATGTCGAGTAGTTCCCAAACTTTGGTTCTCCAGATGTTTTAGACTTCAGCTCCCAGAATTCCCGACTGTCGGCCAAGTTGGTTGGGGCTTCTAGGAGTTGAAGTCCAAAATACTCGGACCGACATTTGGGAATGACTGCGCTACACTAAGCCATGTTGGACTGAGGCCTGTGCTTTTTCCTAGAGTAACCGCACTAAGTTGGCTGGACTCACTCTTTTAGGGTCCAGCGTTGGAAGATTTTTGTAGCAGCACACAACAAGGTCAGTCGTGTGGCCAAAAAAACCCCCACATCTCGGGTCTGAAACCGGTATCGAGGACGGTTTTAATACAGGGTCCAAGTAGAACTGTAGCAATATTTTCCTTAGAGAGAACACTGCCATTTTTAGCAGACACAGAATTGTGTTTTCAGTATTTTAGAAGATGACAAAAAAAAGAAGCTATAAGCACTTAAATGTTTCTTTAAATCGATTGTATAACGCGAAATAAATGTCTGTTTCGTACAGTGTACTTTTTCTAACTATAAAGAAAATCCATTCCAGAGTATCCTTGTATTTGCCTGGGGGGGGGGGGGGAAGGCGAAAAGAAGAAGAGAGGTCATGTTTCGTCTGACCGTTTGTCAAACTGTTTTGGGCAGCCCTGCCTATGTGCTGTGTATTACAATTTCGAATGTACGCACCTTATGCCTACAGACGTATTATCTTTTCTTTTCTCCCAACACATTCCCTTTCTCCTCAAGCCTGAAGGGGACTCCAAAGGTACTGTCTCAATAACGCTTTGTACAAAGGGGTTATCACCCCACAACCAAGGGCTGGCCCAGCCGAGACACACCGGGGCCCGAGGCGCAAAATTTAATGCAATTCAGTCTTGCGTGGCTAAGAGCAAGGGAGAGGCATACAATTTAGTTGGTCGAAAGGCTGCTCTTAGGGCCGTTTATTGCCCCTGAGTTTCCAAACCATCCCTTTTCTGGCCGAGAAAAGGATGTTCTTCCTCACTGCAGAACATTGCCTCCCAAAGCAGCAACTGAGCTTTCAATCTGTTTCCATAATGTCAAAAATATATATGTAAGTCGACCTTATGTATGTCGTGGGCAAGTTTTGGGGCCAAAATTATAGATTTTGATACAAATCACGGGTAAAATCAAGGATGTAAAGCAGCAGCTCTGGCCCTCCAGATGTTTTGGACTTCCGCTCCCAGAATTCCTGGCTGTTGACTAAGCTGGCTGGGGCTTCTGGGAGTTGGAAGCCCAAAACACCTCGAGGACCAAAGTCTGGGAATCCCTGAGGAAGCAAAGGGAAACGATGCCAAGGAATGCCACTATTTTCCAGCCCAGGCATTCAAAAAGGTCAGAAGTGGCATCATGGCAGAGAAAATGCTTCTTTTAGGTTTTCCCAGGTTGGACTAAGCTCTTGTCTTTTGCCACTCTGCTAAGAGAAGGGGATGGTTCCTATTTTGGTATAAGGTACAATCCAGTTTGGCCCTTGGTATCCGCTGGGGTTTGGTCCCAAGACCCCCTGTAGATGCCCAAATCCCTAGATGCACAAGTCCCATTATATACGGTGGTATAGTAAAACAGTGCCCATTATATATATATAAGTCAAAATCAAGGCTTGCTGTTTGGAATGTATACAGTCGTCCCTCCATGTTTGCGGATTTGGCTTTTTGCAAATTTGATTATTCACAGATTCTAAGAATATCTAGGTCCTCCAGTGCAACTTTATGGTCATCTTTTACCAACAGTCACCACTTTGCAGCTTTTTGGACAGAAACCTCTTGGTGACTTACACTTGAGGACTTTTCCCAAAAGGCCCTAAGTTTTTGTGTGGCCAAGCGGTCATCCTCTCTTGGACACATTCAGTAGGGAGGATAATTAATCCATTTTTTCCCAGGAAAAAAGAATTCCCTTTGAATTCTTTGGTGGATCTTTGTTCCAACAACAGCACCTCCTTATATCGAAAATGAGAACTTAAAATTTATCCATTGAACACCAACGATGCTTCACCTGTAACAGTAATTTGAAGGTACAGAAGAACAACAATGAAAATATATAGATTTCTGTCCATAGACAGTGCATTTACTACACGGTTAACACAAAGTTTCATACTACCAGCTGTCAAGAGGTGCATCCTATGGGACAATTTCTAGTTTGGGGACACCCTCTGCTAAGCTTCGCTAAGGACCTCTAACAAACCTAACCAGACTACCAAATATCTAGATTCTGTGGGATGGAGGCATGATAAAGAGGTCCGAAAGAGTGTTAGCACCTGTCTTGTGAAAATCTGGAGCTGGATCTGTCTCTGGGAGTGCTTTGAGTGGGAGTTCCTGCATGGCAGAAGGGGATTGGACTGGATGGCCCTATTTGGGGTCTCTTCCAACTCTTATGATTCTGTGACTGTATGAACATAAAAAAGGCTTGGGCACATGACAGGTCCCGGAATCTGGGCTATAGAGACAGGCCTAGCAGGCTACAGAAGGCACAGTTGGGCCCGGTTTAAGTGAGCAAACGGACTAAAAATAAATCACTATTAAATCACTGAGCTACTAGCGTGGTTCAACCTGTTCTCACCAATATGCATTTAAAAGCCTTTGCATGAGACTGGGAAGATTCCTGGTTCCATTTTCATGTGCTCCTTATGCTCTCGACCTGCGTTGTTTTATGGCTGCTCAAACAGCCACGGCTTCTCACACCCGTTTCCATTAGGGATAGGAGTTAGCAAGGTTGCTTTGTGTTGCATGTTTTGTTGCCTACATCACCCCACTGTTAACCATGGGGCTTAATTTCCCTCCCTCAGCATAAACTCAAGGATGCTACTAGGGAGAGGTACCATCGTATTGTGCGTGTGAAGGTGTGAGCAGCACCAAATCACTAGTCCACATACGGATTGCATGGCACCCATCATGACATACAATTGAGACCGCTCTTACTTTGAATTGTGCGATAAACAGCTTGAAGGAGAGACAGAGCAGGCGTGCATTAAACTAAGAGCAGATGCGCCCAAAGTTATGGGTTGAAAAGTACCTTCAAAATGTATGAATACACACTCATGGCGGCTGCCTCCAACCTCTATGCGTGCTTGCCATCTCCATTGCAGGGGTACAAAGGATATTAACATGTTCTAGGTTTCTGGATGCATATCGGTGTCCTACAGAAAAGTGCCAATTTAATGTGTCTTATGGGGAAAAAATAACCCATAAAGCTCATCCCCCTTCTTGTTATGTGCTTGTTGAAATGAGTACCATAGCTACACCATGACCTTAAAGCAGGGAGTAACATAGTGTAGTCAAAGCCAATTTTGCTTCTCCGCCTTTAAAGCTGCCTAAAGCCATGCAAGACCACCTTTCTCCCTTTCCTCCTGATCAGGATTTCTTACCAGAATATAATCCTTGTGCTGTTTTGGGAGAGACCGGGGTCTGAATCCCTGCTCAGCCAAGGAAATATACTGGCGACCTTTCTTCACGTTCTCTCAGCCTCAGAGGAAGGCCATGGCAAACCTTAGCTGAATAAAATCCTGCCAGGAAACCCCTGCAAGGATAAGGTGACCCTAAGTTGAATCCAGTTTAAGTGTTGAATTGGGACTCTAAAGACCAGGTCTGAATCCCCACTTGGCCATGGAAACTTCGTGGGACTCTCTCAGCTTCAGAGGGAGGCAAAGGCAAACCCCTCTGTGCAATATTGCCAAGAAAACCCCGTGATAAGCCCACCTTAGGGTTACCCTGAGTCAGAAATGACTTGAAGGCACACCATAACAACAAGTTGGGGGGTTGACTCGAAAGCATGTAAAAACAAATATGATCTTTCACGGACCCAGTCAACCCCTGCCTTAAGGACTACCGATCAAAATCTCAAGACTGATCACTTCAGTGTTTGCCACGTCTTTTTTGTTTTTATGCTGCAGGAGCAAAAACAGGTTAACTCTCTTCAGGCTAGCCCCAGCTAGGTTCCCTTCACACCTTATTCATTCCAATACAGAAAGAACTCTTTTTTGCCTTTTAACTTTACCTGCAATATATCAGCAGGGCAGGCTCTCCTCCTTTTGCTTAAAGGTTTCCGCCGTTGCTTCTAAGTCGGGGGCTTCCTCGGAAGAGTGAGAAAAGCCTTTGGGGGAAGAAAAAGGGCCAAGGGAGGGCTTTTGTGCACAAAAGAACCTCCCTTTCCAGCTACCTGCAGTTTGCTGCAATACACATTTCCACCTCACATTGTTTGCGTTGTGTTTAATAAAGATACCAAACATGCAGATACCTCTCTTCGAAAGCAAGACTGCTACAGAAAGCAACAACGACAAACGAGTTGCAGTTGTTAGTCATCCAATGTATACTGTGGTCAAAAAGTGGTCTATGTGAAAGATTTTTTTTAATTTAATGTTTACAGTTCTTTTTGTATGTACATAATTATTATAGACAGATAAACCATTTGAAAAGATGAATCACCAATCTGTGATTGTGTAATTTTAATTGTCTGTGAACCAACTGCAACTTATTTTCCAATAAAGATTTTAAGATTTAAGCATTTGCTATCGCTTGTTAACCTCCTACTGAAACCACGGGGAGAGCAGGTGGACAAAGAAGGGCACCGGTGGGCATTCTCAAAATGGCAGGCGCAGGTATCAAATCCAGCTAGTCATCTGCAACAACTGGGAATCTCTTCCAAACAGTGGAAGCATAACAGATGCTAGTGTGTTTAAGCCCAAATTGACCACAGGCAAGTAAAGTATAGCAGGTGTGTCAGGCAAGGTAGGAAAACTGATCACGGTCTGCTAAAAGTGATTTGTGAGACCAAGCCAATTCCCCGTCCTGATTCATGAGCACCGTGCCGGTTAAAAGCAAAAATAGAAAGACAGCATCAACAGCAACTGTTTGCTGTTATTCTTGCCAGCAGGACGTGGGCACAAAACCTGTGGATGCCCACGCAGGAATCAATGGAGGGGAAAGTGTTGTGAGACTCTACAGTGCCAGGTCCTGAGATACAGGAGGAAGGCAGGCACACCCAAAAGTCCAGACCATCCTGTAGGTGTCACGTTGCCTGTGAAACCCACTGCTGTGGTACCCAAAGCCCCCCACCAGTGCCCCAAACCTTCCAACATCCTTATTAATAAAACAATAACCCAGATTTGGTGTCCAAACCATGCAGGAACCCCCCTAAATGCATAGAAACACACAAAATACCCCACCCGCCCTCAATAGCACCCCAGAACCTTGTAATGCCCCTGAATACATTTTTCCTCTGGAGTCCTTCTCAACATGGCAACAAGAAGCGATGCAATGTTGTCACCATCTTGAGAGGGACTATAGAGAGAAAGAAGTATTTGGGCTTACTGGTGTGTGCGCATGTGCCCCTGGCTGCCGTACATTTGACCTCCTCTGGTTTAGATGTACTACATCATCCATGAAAGTCTAGTAGCATATCACCTGGCTTTAGCCATTCCAGAACCTACGTATGGAGCAAGAGGATGGAGCAAGAGGATGCTGGTGGGTAACAGCCTCTGCCACCAACCTCTCCCCCCTCCATGGATGGATGATGAGGCAAAAGAGATTCTGACCTTTGTGGGAGTTTGTCATTGCCAATGGGTTCACCTCACAATGTCTGCATAGTACTCTTGAGGCAATTCAACCAGCAACTGGAATCTGCAGTTGGTAACGCCAGCAAGATTGTTCCCAAGAAGGACTTGAGCCACCCTGGCCTCTGTTGTTATTTCCCTCCAGTGAAACCCACAGGACATGGCGCTTCAAGGCATGAGACGGCAGCCTGAGAGGGTCAATGTGGAGCAGCGTTTAATGAGCCAACACCTGGTCTATCTAAGCCAGCGCAAGGTTCCTTGAAGACAGTGGAAAATAACCAAACTTGCACCACTGGGGTAGAAATGCACATTGACAGTGAGAAAGAAAAGCACTGATTATTATCAGTCCCTACATGCAGTTCTAACAGAAGAAGAAAGAGAAGAAAGGAAACAAAAACGCCAAGGTCTTTCCTCCCCAGAAATATAAGCTAGATCAGAAAGGCTTAACAAAAGCTTTGAGATCTAGGTGTGCATCTTCTTAGGGTCCCACTCCCGCCTATGAAAGAATCTTAACTGTCCTCCACAAAGAGCTGTTGCAGGTGGAGGAGAGGAGCGAGTGAGAACAGAGCACTCTTTGCATGCCACACCATCTCTCTGTACTGCTCTTAAGTCCCAATTCCCTTCCTTCTCTGGTTGTCTACACTGCTTGTATCAGGCCTTCCCAAGGGTTCCTTTGCAGCCAAATGGTAACTACCCCTTCATTTCTTTACAACCACCCCACCCACACTCCATTTCTACAACTGTGGACACTGGAAAGTAGTGAATCCCTCCATGCTGGTGGTAAACCAAGTCACACCTCCTGTGACCCTTGTCAGCTTGTTCTGAATGGCACAAGGGCAATGGCTGTCCAGGCTGCCATCACCTCACAACCTTCTCAGCCTCCATACCGCCCCTCCGGCCCACACACACACAACACACACACACAGAGCCAACTGCTCTCCTATTGGCAGAGAATGCCTGCCTTTCAAGAAGCATGGATTTTAAAGATGGAGATGGCCTTTATTGGTTCACCTGGAACAGCTATCTGATGATCCGGCTAATGGCCTGCAAGGACGGAAATTCCTCCTCCTCCAGGTGCAAAGCCTTGTGGGAAGCCAGGTCCTGCTGGGTCAGCACCTGCTGGCACGTGGGGCAGACACAGCAGTCAAGTTCGGCCCCCAACTCTGACTGCCAGGCTGCCTTCTTGTTCTTCTTGGGTTTGCCGGTGGAGGAAGGGGAGATACCAAACTTGGCCTTCAAGTCGTTGTGAGTGGCAAGCAGTTCCTGCTGCTTGGCCGTGTCCGGTAACAGCACCAGAAGCTCGCTGAAGATCTTCTTGAAGTTCTCACCAAGAAGCTCCTGGCAACTTTTGTAATACTGCTCTGCTGAAATCTGACCCTGGGGAGGAGGGAGGGAAATTGGACAGTCAGAAAATGGAACAATGGGGAGGCCTCACAGAAGCCTACATTGGCAAATACCAAAAAACAAAGTGGTGGAGAATGTGTCTCTTTGTAAAGGATAGTTAAAAAGACAAAGGGGCACATCGGAGTGATTGCTGAGGGGCAGTCATGCTTTGCCTCCACCAATGATAATCCCAAAAGAGGCACCATTGATGACAGGTTTAGGGAACAAACAGAAAGGGTTAGCAAAATACCTCTTCTCACCCATAACACACATCCGCAATCCATGCCAGTGATAATGGGAAGAACCGCTAGCTGCAGAGATGCACTTTCTCCCGGCAAGTACTTCGAAGTGATGTCTGCTCTGTTATTTCTATGTCATAAATGACATTAACAATAAGCATTTAATTTTAAAAAGTGGTGTCTACTTACCTGCCTGAATTGTCCCGAGTAAGTCTTGAATTTGTTGAATTGGGATTCGTCGTCTTGAAGAAATTCCTTGATGGACTGAATTAGCTGGATGTTTCGCTGCTGGAAGTTTTCTAGGATCAAGTAGGATCCCTGACAAGGTTTTGACCTGTTTTGAGGGGGAAAGTGCAAGAATTGAGTCATCCTTGGATATTTCTTTCTTTCTCCCCCCCCCCTTTTTTTTTAAAAAAAATATCTGTTGAAGATGCTCACAGAGAGGCGTCAGATAATTGTCACATAGCTGTAATTCATTCTTCTTGCCCCAAACCCAACTGCTTCTAGGTCTGAGGACATGTTACCAACAAACTAATCTCCTATGCATTAAAGATTTTTTTCTCTTACACGCCTCATTCTAGATAGTAAACCCTTTTGACAGTAAAAATGACAGCCTCCAATTTTAATTCAGAGGGCATGACGTAGCTCAGCTTCCAAAATCGGTCTAACTTGTGCCAGTGCCTCTCTCACTTATGTCTTATTGTTACAGGTATTTTCATAGCACCCTTCAGCAAGGTGGTTTATATAATGGAGGGGAGGACCTAAAGACAACTGACATACATAAAGCCAAGGGGCAGCCAAAAGACTAGAATCATAGAGTTGGAAGAGACCACAAGGGCCATCCGGTCCAACCCCCTGCCATGCAGGAACTCCCAATCAAAGCATCCCCGACAGATGGCCATCCAGCCTCTGCTTAAAGACCTCCAAGGAAGGAGACTCCACTACACTCCAAGGCAGTGTCTTCCACTGTCAAACAGCCCTTACTGTTAGGAAGTTCCTCCTAATGTTGAGGTGGAATCTCTTTTCCTGTAGCTTGCACCCATTGTTCCGTGTTCTAGCTGGCAGAATTAAAACTATGTCTAAGAAGCCTGGGAAAATCAGAAGCTATTTGCCAGAAGAAGGGCAAGGCAGGTGCCAGGCAGGGCTCTCTTGGAAGAGTATCTAAAATTAGGGAGTTATCCCAGGAATCCTTTCGTCCTTGCCAGCTGTTCACCTTGCCACAGTTGGGGCACCCACAGAAAGCCTGCCGATTAGCCACTATACAAAGGAGGAGGGCAACAAGAGAAACCCTGCAAGAGCTGCCTTGAAGTGTAACTTACTCTTTCAGAGAAACAGGGGCAGTGTCTGTGGCAGTGGTGGGTGGAATAGGTACGAAGCCAGGGGGTGGTTTACTGAGAGGCGCCGACAGCCCCGGAGGTGGAAGTGGGCTGAGTAGCACCACAGAATTGAAACCTAGGAGAAGGGAGAGGAAAGAGGAGTCATTAGAGCCTGTATTGATGTCAGCTAGAGCCAGCATTTCATGAGCCATTCTTCTGAAAGAGTGGGTCCTCAAGGATTTCATTTTTAGGTGCTGTGAGTGAACCAGGACTAGCAGCTTGAAGGGCTTTCAGGGACATCCTTTGCGATCTTAAGGACTATAAAACAATGCAGCAGAATCAGCAGAGGTGAGGAGAGCGACATGTGGAACAATATGGGCTTTCCAAGCACATGGTCTCAGTTCAAGCCCAGTAAAAAGGTGTCAGGGAAAGATCTTGGGGAGTCACTTCCATCCAATCCGGTAAGAATTCAGTGTTAAGGAAGCCTTGCCTGATTCACATGAGGCTTTGGGTTCAAATTAGGCCAGCACGGAGGGTTGGAATCATGAGGCACTGGCCAAGGGCCACAATGATCAAGGGCAATTGCTTTGAATCTGATGCCCACCCTTGTGCTGCAAGCCCAGAATAAGCTGTGCTAATTCAGAGAAGCTGAAAAATCTGCCCCTGCTTAAGAAGGATTTTGCTTAACCTGCACAGGTTACAGATTTTTTAAAAAACCTTTTTGGCAGAACATGAATCAAATTGAAGTTAGTCCCCCAGGAAAGTGCCATACTTTGCCAACTACAATTGGTAGCAGGAGTACACTAGCAAAACAGCCCTAACCCAGTCCATGGTAAGGAAGACCTTGAGCCCCTGTTCCTGAACTTCAAGTATCTTGGTTCCCAACATTTCACAAGACCAAAATGCTTTTGGAATTCATTTTTGTCGCCATATGGACTAGAAACCTGGCAGTTATTTATTTATTCTTTAATTAACGGACTGCTGTTGTTCCCAGGACACAGGATTTGGATCCCAGGACCACATTCTGAATTCCCACAGAAGATCTCCCCAACGTCCCCACAGCCTTTACCTGGAGGGGGAAGTGTTCGAGCTGGTCCAGAGTTTCCAAGGGCTGGAAAGTCTTCCTGAGGCAACAGGGGCTGGCTAGCCACGAGGGGCTTCTTAAGGCCGGGTGGCTCTTTGGAGGCGTTACAGGGAACTAGGGGTTTCTCAGAGTGGCCGTTCACGACAGCCGCAGCTCTATCTGATACAACAACTCCAGCAGGCAGGTTTGAAGGATGGTCAACCTCCAGTGGCTTTTCTACTGAAGCAAGAGGGGGTGGTGTCTCCTGAGACACAAGAGATGAGGCTGTTCTTGACTTCTCAGCCCCGACTTTCTTCTTCCTGCCCACTTTAATAAATGCTTGGGAATTGGAGGTTGCTAGCAAAGAGGAGACATCCACCATTGTTGGGATGGTGCGGATCTCCTGGCCAGTCAGGCCACTGTTGTTGTCCTGGTTGTCACTGGAAAGTGTTGTCTTGTTCTTTCTGCTTCCTTTAGCATTGCTGGTGGGGGCTGCTTTTTGGGCAGGCTGGCCAACACTGGGATTGCTGGCCATGGCCCGGGCCATGTTTTTACTGGAGCCACAGCTCCAGGCAGACGTGAGTGTCGAGACCGTCTTACTGTTGGGCTGGACTCGGGACACCAAGGCTGGGAAGTCCTCCTCCTGGAAGGCGGACCTTTTGGCTGTGGCTGTGTAGCTCAAGGACAGGGCTGAAGAGACAGCAGGAGCAGAGGAGCAAGAGGAGAGGCTTGGAAAGTCCTCTTCATCCAGTTTTACCAAGGCTGGTTGAGATAAGCTGGGAGAGGAACAGTTGTACGTAAGAACCTGCTCCACACAGCACAGGGACAGCAACCCAAAATGTTTCATTCCTCCCTCACCGAAGAATGTAGGGAGCCCTGAGGCAGAAAACACACTCAGGACTCTGGGTTGCTATGAAAATGCAGGGTTGTGATCAAGCTTGAGTTTCCCCTGCCTGACCCCCCCAAAATAAAATAAAAAATAGTCAGAGGTCACGGACTACTTTCCAAGCAGAAGTGACCCAGGCTCAAGCGTTGGGAACAAGGCTGGAGTCTTCCAGGGCATGCAACAAAGGCTGCATCCGCACTGCAGAAATAATCCAGTTTGACACCACTTTAAATGCCATGGCTCAATGCTATGGAATTCTGGGACCTGTAGTTTGTTGTTGTAACACATCAGTCTGACAAGAGAAGGCTATATCAAATCTCAGAATTCCACACTACTGAGCCATGGCAGTGGAAAGTGGAGGAGACACGGCAGAAGCCTCTGGCTACACGCTCTTAGCCATACACAAATCATGACATAATCCACTGACACATCCAGAAAACCCCAGCAAGCCTCATTGGATGCTGTAACCACTTTGCCTCTGGCTACAGGGATAGAGCCAGCCACATTTCCAATCCCTTCCCACTCTCCAGCAGCATCAAACTGACTGGGCAGGCTGTCATGGTTCCATGTAAATCCAGATGGCAGTGAATGGCCAGCAGTGGTATGACTCTGATATCATCATCGGATACCAGATTGGGGTATCTTAGTGGGAAAAGAGCAGTGATGACACAACTAAAGAATGCATGTGTGACTTGGGACTGTCCCCAATGCTATTTTCGTGATATCATTTGCATGAATGGTTTCTGCTCACCCACTGAAATCTGACCTAAGCATTGTCCCATGAGAGCCAAGACTCACCTCTGCAGAGAGCCCACTGCTGGCGAGCCAATGGCAGGAAAGTCATCCTGGCTCAAAATGGTCTTTGGAACGGCTTCCTTGGAAACTGGGGAGGAAAAACAGAAAGGCAGGTTTAATGCAGAGGACCCTCTGGAGTCCGCTCTTCTAGCAAGTCAGCCCTGCAGAGGTCAACCAGAGGATGGGCCACCTGCACCTCCGCAAGAAACATCTAATCACATGGTTGGCTCACCTGGCACATCAGTTTGAGGTTTTGGTCCTCGTTTAGAGATGTTTGCATCCGGATCTTTTGTGTCTTCCTTTTTCCCCCGGGTGCTCTCCTCTTTGTCTTCCCCACGCTTCTTCTCCTCTTGCCTTTTGGCAGCTACCGATGCTCTGACCGCTGCAGCAATGTCCCGGTCTTCTTCTTCCCTGCAGTGTTTTTGGGAAGCAGCGTAAAGAGGAGTCAGAGAACAAGAGGCAGAATTTTCTTACCGGTTCTGAGGGCAAAGGGATGCGGTCCCTCTTTACAAATTAGGCCCAGGTGGGTAGGGTACCAAGGGTTAGGCTTAGCTATATAGGAGAAATTATTCAGGAAGGGACCACTGGCAAAATTCAGTTTTCTGTAGCATAGAGAAGAGCTGTGATATCCAGGAAGCAAGGTGGACTGCTTGCCACCATCTAGACCAGAAATTTACAGATACATTTTGCCAGTTAGAGACTGCTTTTCTTTCCCACAGGTAATGTTATATGTGGGATAGACAAAAGCAATGATCCACAACCAGTACTTTGCAGATGATATAGGTACCAGCTTTTGAAACACCATCTTGCCAAATAGTGCTTCATCAAGGAGATGTATGTTTTATATTGCCCTGTATCTAGACCCCAGCTGTAATACAAATCTACAGAGACTAAACAATTATATGCCTAATAAAGGTTGGATGATGGGTGGATGGACTAAACAATAATTTACCGATATGGAACACTTATCACAACTATTAATTGCAGTTTGATGAACATTTGAAATGCGTACCTTTTACAACCTGGGCCTCCAGGATAAAATTTATATTTTTATATAAACAAACCTTAAGTGTATGTGAATACATTTTCATATGATATTGATAATAATGCTAACTATCAAATATAACATTGACTTGGTTCTTGGAGTAAGGCAAGGTACAAATTAAATTAATAAATAAAAGAATGAACTATGGCCAATGGAATAGTCAGTAGTTTTGCCTATCAATAACAGTGTCTTTGGAGGTCGCCAATCAGATTTCAGCAGCAGACTGCAATGTTCATTAAAACATTTAAAACAATAATCAACCTGCCCAAAAAATTTCCGGGAGGACCATAGAATCATAGAGTTGGAAGAGACCACAAAGGCCATCCAGTCCAACCCCCTGCCATGCAGGAACTCCAAATCAAAGCATCCCCGACAAATGGCCATCCAGCCTCTGCTTAAAGACCTTCAAGGAAGGAGACTCCACTACCCTCCGAGGGAGTGTGTTCCACTGTCCAACAGCCCTTACTGTCAGCAAGTCCCTCTTAATGTTGAGGTGGAATCTCTTTTCCATTGTTCCAGGTCCTGTTCTCTGGAGCAGCAGAAAACAAGCTTGCTCCCTCCTCAATGTGACATCCCTTCAAGTATTTAAACAGGGCGATCATAAAACCTCTTAACCTTCTCTTCTCCAGGCTAAACATCCCCAGTTCCCTAAGGCCTTCCTCATAGGGCTTCATGGCTTCCAGACCCTTCACCATTTTGGTGGCCCTCCTTTGGACACATGGCTCCAGTTTCTCCACATCCTTTTTTGAATTGTGGTGCCCAGAACTGGACACAGTATTCCAGGTGGGGCCTGACCAAAGCAGAATAGAGTGACATTATTACTTCCCTTGATCTAGACGCTATATTTCTATTGATGTAGCCTAAAATTGAATTGACCTTTTTAGCTGCCGCATCGCACTGTTGACTCATGTTCAACTTATGGTCTACTTGGACTCCTAGATCTCTTTCACACGTAGTTTCATTCAGCCAGATGTCCCCCATCCTATATCTGTGCATTTCATTTTTCCGCCCTAAGTGCAGTAGCGTGTTGTTAGCGTTGGCCCAGCTTTCTAGTCTGTTCAGGTCATTTTGAATTTTGATCCTGTCCTCTGGAGTATTAGCTACTTCTCCTAATTTGGTGTCATCTGCAAATTTGATAAGTATGCCCACAATTCTGTCATCCAAGTCATTAATAAAGATATTGAATAGGACCAGGACCAGGACAGAGCCCTGTGGAACCCCACTTGTCACTTCTCTCCAGGTTGAAAAGAAGCCATTGTTGAGCACCCTTTGGGTTCGGCCGGTCAACCAATTGCAAATCCAGTTAACTTGTCTAGCCCAGATTTTACAAGCTTATTTACAAGAATGTCATGGGAGACTTTTAACATGGACTGTTAAAAAAAAGGACCTGGGGCTGTCCATGAGACACATTTGATTATCTTCTCTAAATGCTATAGAACAAGTTGTGCTTGCATTCCAAACAACATAGAGGAGCTTGAGAAGGCATCAGCCAAAGCCTCTGTTGCACATTCAGCTCTCTGAAGCAGAAAGAAAACAGAAGTGGCCTAATGGTGCCACCTGCTGACCAACACGCAGGGCACAGAAGCTGCAAGCAAATATAATCTTTGGCATGGCACACATTCTTTTATGCTGTAAAAGCAGGTAAGGATTTTTAGAAGCCAAGATGGGAAATCCATGCTTTTAACTAGATTCCATTTTTTAAGCAGGTAGAATCAGTTAGGCAGGAAATGGTTTTGTATATGGGTGGGATGGTGTTTTGTTTTGTTTTGTAAACTGCCTTGGCTATGAGCTGGTGGGAGGTATTTTACAACATGAAAAGCAGAGCATGTCTTGTCTAAGCAGAAGCAGAAAAATGTGCTAAAAGCTTACATCTCTGTGTCCAGTCTCTGGCTTTTGCCACATTGGCAGTGGGCCAGGTCTGGCAGCAAATTCCAAGAGCAACCTTAAATGGCACAGATGCTACACATTGTTTCCCAATTTATATTCCAGTTCACAAAATTGCAACCCCACTTTCCAGGCCTTCAAGAGACCCAAGGGAAACGTTACCTCTTGTATCGCCAGCTGCCCCTCCTGTTTTGTTGCCCTCCTCGTAGTCCTGCCCTGCCTCCTCTACCTTGGCGGTTGTAACGGTCGACCTCTTCGTAGTCTTCACCACTCACAACACCTGGAATAGAAAGACACCTGGAATAGAAAGACAGCCTTAAACTGCCTTTTTCTCCTCAAAAGGGCTGATATCTCATGTCATAGAAGGGTAGAATAAGCTATAGGTATGTTCTATGCTCCCCAAGACCTAATCTGCCTCCCTGAAGGTGATCAAGAAAATGCCAGACAGATCTATGACTGTGCTGCACAATTTATGCACTAGGGAAGGCTGAGTTTCATGGCCTGTCAGGTATGTCTTGCTGTCTTCCCAGACACAGAGAGAAGCAGAAGACTTTCCACGGCCGTGAAAACAGACACCCACAAACATTATTCAACCATACTTTCCATGGTTTCACCAGGCAAATACACCCCTCTCCTGACTGATCACGGCCAAGGTCCATTTGCTGAGCTTTTCAACTTTTATGCATCTAGTACTACTTTCTGTGTTTTTCCTTTGGCATGGGAAACATGCACAGAGGATACCTTTCAAGCATAAGCGCTGTGTAGTTATGAAACAACTAGACAGCCAACCCTTAACCTCCAGCAATGGTTTAAAATATAAAAACTAGCCAGAAAATAAACGTCGAGCCCGCTGGTTGTTCCCGCCGGCCCAATGTACCCTCGTTTCTCCGCTGATGCCTCGGAGCATAGTTGAACTGAAGATCAATCTGCCGGTTCTGCCTGGCCTCTGCCCTGTTTTTGCTGTGATAAGCCGTCTTGTGGGCCTTGTAGTCTATTTCAGTCCGGAACGCGTGTGTGAACTGCTCGGTGCTGCAGCGGCCTTCTTCACAGAGGAAATGCTTCTCACGGAAGTGTTCCCGGAGGTATTCATAATCACTGCAGTCAAGGGACAGAGGGAGTCAGCTCATTAGAAACTCAGGTTTCACACACTTGTGTTTGTGGTGGCGAAAAGAGAAGGGGGAAATGGAGGCACAGCAACACTGAGTTGGCCCTGGAGTAGACCAATGGCCTATTTCTCAGTCCCAGGTGGTTGCTGGGATTCCTAAAATCATGTTGAACAAAGGGAAGGGAGATCACTAAACACAGATTACTTGTGAATGAATTGTTCAGGAAGGCCAAAGGTATTTCCTAGCTTTGTAATCTTAAAGCAAATAAGAACTGTTCAAGTCATGAGGATTGTCTGGGGGGGAAAAACCCCCACCAGGCAGGCTGTGCAAGACTGAAACCAGGCCATCCTGGCTCTGACCCCCCCCCCCCCCAAAAGGCCACTGTTACCTAATAAAGCCAACTGCTTCCTTTGAAGACAACTGCGATAACAGCTGCCCCATCTCTTCTGAAGAACCCGAAAAGACAAAGGTAAAACAAAGGTCCTATGTTTTCAGCATTTGAGAAGTGAAAGCTGGCCTGACTATAGTCACAGGCTTATGTATGGCTCCTCAACAAGAAGGTAACACACATATCAGTCTGAGATTTTCCAGCTGAAGCAGAAGTTAGTTCTGATCTTCCACTTGGGACTGTTCTAGAACAGTCATGTATCTAATTTGTGGAGGCTGCCAATACTTCAGTCCTGAATACTTAACTTTAAAAAAATAGCCATGTAAATGGGCACAGTTGGGTTATAAGAACCAAGCACTGAAAACAGACAAAAACAGTCCTACAAGGGACTACTTGGAGGATGGAATGGCAAGCCTGTGGTCCAGGTGCCAAAGGAACAGAGTTTCAACCTGCTGGCAAGCCAAGCAGATCAAGAATCGGAGAATACATAACTTCTGGGGAAATTATCTCCACAGACTCAAGTTCAGCAGTGCTCACAAACCTGTAATACTCCTGTGCACCATCAGAATCACAGAAGTGGCAGAAATAGTGGTCTCTTCTCAAGTGTTTCAATAACTCGTCGTTATCTAAATAGCGCTCATCACAAAATTTACACAGCGGGTGGCCACGGTGAGATGTGTCGTCGGGATCCCCGTGGATTCTGTGCCGGGCAAGGTCCTTCCGTGAATACCATTTGCGCTCATATGTAAAGATCTGTAACACAAGAGAGAGAGGACAGAGCCTTCATTTTCATGGGCAGCAGGAATGTTTCCGTGATTTTGAGAGCTCCCAAGGCCCTAGCCCATCTAATTCTCTTGGCCCCGGCATACGACTCTTGGCCACTTGCCTTCAGATGCTTCACGCAGAGTTTGCAGCAAAACAGCTCATGCTGCTTCCTCATGTGCTGCTCCAAGTCCACAATGGTGGCAAACGGCCTGGCTTCTGGGCACAGCGGGCACTCGTGTTGCAAGAGTTTCCTAGGATCAGAAAAGAGGGCCCCAAAAGAAAAGATTCACAAGCTGCAGGTTGCCTTCCCCAATACCAGCTATCCTGCCTCTCTTATCTAAGTCCCCAGAGTTTGAGCTACATTTCATTTTAATTTGTAAATGCATCCTAAGTACAGGTTGACTCTCCCTTCTCCCAAATGCCTGGGACCAGAAGGTGAATTTTGGATGTTTTGGATTTCAAAGTATCTGCACTTGCATATACGTATATAATGAGGTATCTTGAAGAGATGGAATCCAAATCTGAACACATATTTATGTTTCGCATACACCTTATACACGCAGCCTGAACATAATTTTATGCACAATATTTTAAATAATTTTGTGCATGAAACAAAGTTGGTGTACCATCAGCCACCCATGGAAAAAGTTTTGGGTACTGCATTTGGAGTGTTTTGGATTTCAGAACTTCAGGTAAGGCAGACTCAACCTGTACTGGAGAAAACGCTTAGAAGGACATGATGCAAGGGATATCTCTCACCATTGACTTGATACATTTACCATACAGGGCTGTGCTTCTTGGCATGGAGATAGGTAAACGCATTCGCACAGCTGCCCTTTTGGCATGTCATTGCCCGCCAAATGCTTTCGCAGATTCCAAAGAAAGTAAAATTTAAAAAAATGGTTACCTATAGAGAGCATAAACTTTTCCATCTGTAAAATAGATGTCATATTTCTTCTCATGCTGTAACTGGTTGAGCGCTATCGCTGAGAAAGATGTTAGCTTCCTCCCAAAGACTACCTAGAAAGGACAGAAGGAGGAGAGTTAGAGGGAAAGGACACACCAGGCCTAGGATGGCACCAACATACAAAGGGACCCCGTGTCCTGGAAGGGCAGCTGACATCCCCAGAGTAGATTCGGCGGCGGAGATCAACAGGACACAGATTGGATCTGTGGATGAGGAAATGTTACATTCAGATCCCGGATAAATGTAGTCTTTCTCAGGCCAATCTACTGCATATGCTTGTAAGAGAGAGAAAAGAAAGAGGACTGTGTCGTCACTGTCCATGAAGTGATGGGACAGGATTGGGAAAGAAATGGAGAGAATATGTTCACCAATTTTACCCAGGTGAGTTATTTAAGCCACCTGCATCTTGAGACACTTGGCTGGGTGTGCCAAGTTAGCAATATGTTATGCTTGTTGTTGGGGCAAAATGTCTGAGAAAGGAGCAGTGGCACACAGAAAAGGTTCAAACCAGGACACAAAGTTCCCGAAGACCAAGCATTATATTGAAAGATAGGTTCTCTTCCCTCAAGTCACCTGCTCTGCAGAGTCCTGATTTACTCTACTTTTTAGGAACAGCCAAAGTTTGGAAGGAGGAATGGAGGTTATTTCCACTGTTTTCAAGGAATGAAGAGCTTTTAAAAAAGATTACAGTCCAGCTTTTTCAGCTGAATTTAACGCATATGTCACCAGAGACCTGTGGGTTGCTTACCCCTGGCATGCGCTACTGGGCTATTGTTTCCCCGGGATTTAAAGGTTATGTAAAAGGAAGTGCCTCCGGCTAGTGACACATTGCTCCAAGAACAAATGGAATGCATCATCTAACCAGACGCAAGGGAAATCCAAGGGAAGGGATCATGCTGGAAGGTTGAGGATTTGGGAGGAGAGGAACCTCTCCAGAGAAAACTAAGGCACTGAGGCTGCGTCCACACTGGAGAAATAACCCAGTTTGGCACCGCTTTAATTGCCTTGGCTCAAGGCTGTGGAATTCTGGGAGTTGGAGTTTGTTGTGGGGTCCAGAGTGGAGCTCCGCTCCAGCCCCACAACAAACTCCAGCTCCCAGAATTCCACAACCTTGCGGGTGCCAAACTAGGTTATTTCTCCAGCGTGGATGCAGCCTGAGGAGACAGCAGCCTCAAGTCTAACCAGATCAACAGGATGCATGGCTAACTTTGCAGGTTCAGACATGTCTGACAACTTTCAAGGCTTTCGTGGGCACTTGGGTCACAGGGTTTCTCCCTGGCACCTTCAGTTTAAGGAACGAGATTCTAGGAGAGGAGAAATGCCATCTGCCCAAGACTGCTGGAGAGCGACTGTCCGTCAAAAGACACAAGGACGGGCAAGATATAGAAGGGCAGACCTATTGTCAAGCCGAAATGGGTAGCTGCTGCCCTGTCTCATGCCAGGCTGAGTCACACCTGCCACAGGTTGAAGTGGATCTGTCAAACCACGTCTACAACTGATGGTTATGAGCTGGGAATAAAAACAGCTAATTATACAGATGGATAAAATAGGCTGCTAGCTTCCAAGAGACCATCCCCATAAAAGCTTAAGGGCTATAGAAGCGTTCCTTTCAACCTTTTAGGATCTGGACTATTCAGAGCTTTCCAAGCAACAGAGGCCCAGAGAATCAAGGCCGTGAGGGCTAATGCTTTACACCAAGAGACAGGGCCTTTTTCTGGCTCTCTGGACACAACTCTGCCGCCACCTCACTTTTCCCTTCCATTGCAAGTTCCAAAGAGCCAGTTCCTCCAAACAGGCAGAGAGATAAGAGAACGTGATCACCGCGACCGACTCTTGGACTTGGCAGCAGCTGCAGCACATTGCAAACAAAATGAAGGCAAAAGCATGATAAGGACAAATAAGGCTCCCTTGGATCCAAGCGGAGCGGATGCAAACACACAACGGCTTCTAAGGAAAGGATCAGGATGGGCCTGACCCCTTTGCTGTTGTGATCGTCTCAGAATGGCATCTCTAGAGCAAAATGGGTGACTGTGGGAGATAGGAGGGGTGAACTTGGAGGGCCACACTTGCTTCTAATAGAGATATATTTCTGTCCTGCTCTGAACTGGATGCACGAAATGCCCAAATGACAGCCCCAGAAGAATGAGAAACCAAACAGGCTTCAGGAGGAGGTGAACAGGCAAACGGGGTGAGCCTGCACTTCCACTTCTCCTCTAGAACAAACATCCCATTTCTCTGAATTACTTGACCTCCACGGCCTTTCATTTCATGCCAATTCTAGGGGAATGCACCTGAAGATTAAAAACAAGCAAACAGTTCTTTCAGAATCAAGGTGCGCTTATTAGAAAGTATTAGTAAACACAGAACATGAAAAGCGATGCAACATCAAATGGTACAGCATAGTATTAGTATACACAGTATGAGTTCAACCACGGTTTTCATTGGTTTTCATTCCTGCAAATAACCATATCACTCCGTCTTCTACATGACATCTCTTCAGATATTTCAAGACGTCCTCTCCACCTTCCCTTTTCCAAGCTAAACTTACTCAGATCCCTATTCTGTTCTTTAGTTCTAAACTTTCTAACATCCTCTGAACATCTTTGCAGCTGATGAATATCCTTCCAGATAAACAATGAAAGGAACTGGGCCGTTTGGTCTTCCCTCCGTTTACTCGGAAGTCAGTCTCTTTGGGTTCGTGAAGGCCTTCTCCCAACTAAGCAGGAAAGCCCTGGACAGAGACTTCTTTTGGACCTTCAAGATGGCAAAGGGACAGATACTCAACTGTTTATCCAAGTCCAGATGTTGGAGCCAACATAGCCTTCAACAGGAGCCAAGATGGATCAAACTTTCCTGGTTATGCAGGGTTTATGTATATGTATATATATATATATATATATATATATGTATGTATGTTTGAACCTTGGATCATACTTGGTTTTTATACTCAATTTGTTTAGTTATTATAGGAGTATCGTTTGTATTTAATTTTTTTACCCTTATTCCACTTGTGTTGTATTCTTTTATTTGCTTATCGTATTTATATTGCTTATTCTGTTTAAGTTTTGGTTATGGGATTGAGAAGGAATTATTCTGTATTTTGTTATGTTTTCTTTGTATTGTAACTTTCTTATTCTTGTTAGCTGCCTGGATTCCCTGTGATTGGGCGGGATACATATACATCTATATTGTTATATTATTATTAGATTATGTATATGTGACATATAAGAGATATATAGATCACTATAGATGGATAGACATAAACAGATACAGATATAAATAGAGATATGGATAGATATAAACAGATATAAACAGATATAGATGTATAGATTAATATGGATAAAAAGATGTATACAGATTGCTATAAATAAACATATATAGATATAAATAGATATATAGCTGGATAGAGATGTGCAGACAGATAGATATAAGCATATATAGATATAAATAGATACAGGTAAGCAGACATAAACAGATATACAGATATATGGATAGATATAGATAAATATATAAGATAAATGGATATGATACCTATAGACAGATACTGTATAGATAAATTGGATAAATAGATATAGATATAAATGGATAGACAGAGACAGACATGGATTAGACAGATATAAATATAGAGACAGAGACAGATGGCTAGATAGATATAGATATAAAGACAGACAGATAGATAGATATAAACTGATATAGATATAAAACAATATAAATAAATAGATAAGATATATAGACATAGATAAATTAGAGATAAATAGATATAAATGGATAGATAAAATATATAGAGACAGACCGAGATAGATTACATGGACATAGATATAAATATAGTGATAGAGACAGATATAGATAGATAGATATAAATATAGATATAAATAGATAGAGGTATAGATATAAATAAATAGATAGACAACTCTTAATATCTATCTATCTATCTATCTTTCTAGATATATATATAGAGAGATAGACAGATAAAAATAGATATAAACAGATATAGGTATAAATAGGGATATATAGGCAAATATAGATAAATAGGGAAGGCATATAAAGGGATAGGTAAATTAGAGATAAATAGATATAGATACTGTATAAATGGATAGATAGATAGACAAATAGAGATATAGATGAATTAGAGATAAATAGATATAGCTATAAATGGACAGATAAATAAACAGATAGATATAGATATAAATGATAGACAGATGGACAGATAGATAGATATAGATAAATTAGAGATAAATGGATATAGATATAAATGGATAGATAGTTAGATAGCTAGACAGGCAGATACAGATATAAATGGATAGATAGATATAGATAAATTAAATATAGATATAAATAGATAGATGGATAGATATAGATATAAATGGACAGTTAGAAAGATAGACAGATAGATATAGATATAAATAAATAGATAGATAGGTATAGATAGATAAATATAGATATAGATATAAATGGATAGACAGACAGACAAATAGATAAAGATAGATACAGAGATAAATGGACATACTGTAGATATAAATGGACAGATAGACAGACAGATAGATTAGATATAAATGGATAGATAGATAGATAGATAGATATAGATAAATAAGAGATAAATAGAGATATGAATGGACAGATAAATAGACAGATAGATAGAGATATAAATGGATAGATATTGATAAATTAGAGATAAACAGATAGAGATATAAATGGATAGATAGATAAACAGATAGACATAGATAAATAAGAGATAAATAGCTATAGATATAAATGGACAGACAGATAGACAGGTATAGATATAAATGGATAGATATAGATAAATTATAGATAAATAGCTATCGATATAAATGGATATAGACAGATATAGATATAAATGGACAGACAGATATAGATAAATTATAGATAAATAGCTACAAACAGATAGACAGATAGATAGATATAGATATAAAGGGATAGATAGAGACAAATTAGAGATAAATAGGTATAGCTATAAATGGACAGACAAGACAGACAGATATAGATATAAATGGATAGGTAGACAGACAGATAGAGATATAGATAAATTAGAGATAAATGGATACAGCTATAAATGGACAGATAGATAGATATAGATAAATTAAGAGATAAATAGCTATAGATACAGTAGAAATGGATATAGACAGACAGATAGATATAGATATAAATGGACAGACAGATAGATAGATAGATATAGATAAATTAGAGGTAAATAGTTATGGATATAAATGGATAGATATAAATAAGAGATAAGTAGACATAGATATAAATGGACAGATAGACAGACAGACAGATAGATATAGATATAAATGGATAATATAGATAAATTATAGATAATTAGCTATAGATATAAATGGATAGATATAGATAAATTATAGATAATTAGCTATAGATATAAATGGATAGATATAGATAAATTATAGATAATTAGCTATAGCTATAAATGGATAGATATAGATAAATTATAGATAATTAGCTATAGATATAAATGGATAATATAGATAAATTATAGATAATTAGCTATAGATATAAATGGATATAGATAAATTATAGATAATTAGCTATAGATGTAAATGGATAGATATAGATAAATTATAGATAATTAGCTATAGCTATAAATGGATAGATATAGATAAATTATAGATAATTAGCTATAGCTATAAATGGATAGATAGACAGACAGATAGATATACTATAAATGGACAGACAGACAGATGTAGATATAAAAGGATAGGTAGACAGATAGAGATATAGATAAATTAGAGATAAAAGGATACAGCTATAAATGGACAGATAGATAAATAGACATAGATATGAATGGATATAGACAGACAGATAGATCTAGATATAAATGGATAGATATAGCTATAGATAGATAGAGATAAACGAATATAAAAGGGTAGAGAGAGTCAGGCGGGCAGATAGGGCTGCGAAGGGGCCTCGGGAGAGGGCCGGACCTGGGCGAGCTCCTCCCTGCAGACGGCGCAGTATCGGACCCCGCAGAGGGCCCTCATCCGGACGGAGCAGCGGTAGCAGATGGGGTGCTCGCACCGCCCCAAAGCCACCACCTCCAGCTCCCCGCAGCACAGAACGCACGACGACGACGACGACGAAGAAGGGCTCCGGGGCTCCGGCGGAGGAGGAGGAGGAGGCGGCGGCGGCGGCGGGGAGGAGGCCATGGCTGCGGCGGGCGATGGAAGGCCTCGCCGGCGGCGGCGCCTCTCCTCGAGGCCTACTACTACTACTACTACGACTACGACTACGACTAGGCCCCGGCCGCAGCCTAGCAACCGCCCCCTCACCGGAAACGAGCCACAGAGAAAGCGGCGTCGGGCCTAGAGCGGCACGCACGCACGAGAGGGAGACGCAGGACTGCGCATGCGCAGATAGACAATCTGACTAGGCTCCTTCCGGACGGATTCCGTGTCACGTAGAGAGACTTCTATTAGACTCACTCCCGGGAAGTCACTTCCGGATTCGACTCGTCGTCTCAGAGTGTGTTTCTTTGCTTTTTGTGGTCACAGGGACGGCGCATGCGCACCTCGCTCTCGCTCTGGCTGCTGCTGCTGGGCTCCTTTCCGCCGGAAGCCGGATGCCGTGTCACGTAGAGATAGTTTATATAGAGATGACTCCCGAGCAGTAACTTCCGGGCTCGACTTTCACACTGTTTGTTTTCTTTCTCTCTGGTGCTGCCACACTGCAGAGAATAAAGCACTTTGATACCGCTTTAACCCCCCCATTACTCATTGCTATGGAATCTAGGCTTAAAATTAAAAATCCCATATATATATATATATATATATATAATATATATATAAATAATATTATATATATATAAATCCTTTGATTTGGAGTTCCTGCATGGCAGAGGGTTGGACTGGATGGCCATTGTGGTCTCTTCCAACTCTATCATTCTATGATTCTATGCATCCCACTATATTATATATATATGAAAAATCCCACCAATATATATATATATATATATAAAAATATTAAAAATGTATAATAATATTTATTATAAAATAAAAAATATATATAATAAAATATATTAAAAATTCCACCAATATATATTAATATATATATATATATATATATATAATATTAATATATATATATATTATATATATTAAAAATACCACCAATATATATTAATATATATATATATAATATTAAAAATGTATAATAATATTTATTATAAAATAAAAAATATATAATAAAATATATTAAAAATCCCACCATATATATATATATTTAAAATCCCACCAATATATATTAATATATATAATATATTAAAAAATATCTTATATTATATATATAGATAGATTAAAAATCCCACCAATTTTATATATATATATATATATATATATATATATAATGTATAAATATATATAAAATGTATATTAATATACATATATATATATATATTAAAAATCCCACCAATATATATTAATGTGTGTGTGTGTGTGTGTGTGTGTTAAAAATCCCACCAAAAATCCCTCCAAACAGTGATAACTTTATTGGCCAACAAAAATGCAGGCTATACATCTTCTATTGTGCCTTTTGGTTGGCCAACACAGGCTCCACTGTTTTGGTGGGTTTTGAAATTGGGATTTTGCTGTATGGCCACCATGGCTAGCCCTAGATGCTTTATGGAATCCTGGGATTTGTAGTTTTGTGAGGTATTCTGGTCTGTCAGAGAGAGCTCTCCAAACTACAGAATCCCAGGATTCCATGGGACGGAGCCGTAGCAGTTAAAGCGGGGTCAAACTGAATTAATTCTGTGGAATTAACACGGCTTGACACCGCTTTGGCTGCCATGGCTCACTCCGTCCCATGGAATCCTGGGATTTGTAGTTTCGTGAGGTATTTGGGCTTCTGTGTCTGGTGCCTCTCCAAACTACAAGTCCCAGGATTCCATGGGACGGAGTCATGGTAGTTAAAGTGGGGGTCAAACTGAATTAATTCTGCCGTGTGGATAAAGCCGTAGGGCCTTATTACACCAGACCAATTCGGATTGACTCTGAAGTGACCTTGGAACTGATTTCTGTGAATTTGGTTGTTTCTGAGTTCACTGAATTCTGGGGTGAGTTTGGATTGGCTTTGGATTGGCTTCATAGTAACATCATTCGCGTGTGATAACTCAATGCGCATTTGTGTGAATTCACTTGGATGGATGCGGAGTGACTCTGGATCGGGGCTGCAAAAACCCTCGTCTGATAAGAGCCATCGGACCTTATCAGACGTTGGAAATTGGAAGTATAATCCAATGGCAATCCAAACGCAATCATAGGGTTTTACGTTATTACGAATTAAAGTATATCAGGCAATTTGGGGCAAAAGGGAAGTCATTCCGAACGCAATCATGGGTTTTGCGTTATTGCGAATTAAAGCATCTCACGCAATTTCGGGCAATGGGGGTCATTTTTGGGTAATGGGAAGTCGTTCTGAACGCATTCCGAACGCAATTGGAATTCATGTAAATTCGTTAAACTAGCAAATTCACGTGAATTCGAATTGGCTCCATTCGCCTTAAAGAGAAATTCCTCCCGTCTGATAAGGTCCTATCAGGTCTGGTGCCTCTCCAAACTACAAATCCCAGGATTCCGTAGGATGGAGCCGTGGCAGTTAAAGCGGTTTCAAACTGCCTTATTTTTTGCAGTGCAGATGCAGCCCCGTTGTGCGTTTATATAAAGCAGGCTCCTAGGCATCCTATAAGGATGTGTCTTCACTACTAAACCTCCAGTTTCATACCGGTTCGCACAAATGAACCTTGGCCGTTTTGTGTTTTTTGCAGAACAAACACTGCCAGCTCATCTGCACATGTTGGTTTCTACCTGTTCATTATTATTATCATTAGTAGTAGTAGTAATATTAACATTTATTTATAGGGGGCTGTTGGATTTGCGCAGCGCTTTGCGTGATAAGAACCAAAATAGATTAAGAATAAAACAACCTGCCAGACAGTTATTACAAGATTAGAACAACTGTAAAATAGTGCTAAGTAGCCTACAATAAAGACAAAACGAAAGCAACAGATTAGCTTCCCTTTTAGGTGCACATTTTTATATTATTATTATTATTACTACAATTTCATTCTTTATTTGCAAACGTGTCTATTCCCCTGGATGGCAAACTACAAAGCTGGATATCTTGGATCTTGTTAAGGCAATTGGCTTAATGTTGGAAGATTGTTTGTCTGTTTGTTTGTTTGTTGCTAGCTGCTTCATGCACTTCTGATGTGAATTCCTATTGCACTCCTAGACAGTATCCAGATGTACATCAGGCCTGCCCCAAGGCACATCAGTGCCCATTGCTCGTTGAGGTTATTGCACTTGAAAGCTATTGTACATTGGTGTGCTGCCAAGTGCCGTAATAATAAATATGTATATTGTACATTGTGGCTATTGTACATCAAGGCTATTATACATCAAAGCTATTGCACACTGAGGCTATTGGACTTCAAGGCTATTTCACTTGGAGGCTATTGTACGTCGAGGCTATTGCACTTCAAAGCTATTGTACATTGAGGCTATTGTACTTCAAGGCTGTTGTATGTTGAGGCTATTGCACTTCGAGGCTATTGTATAGCAAGGCTATTTCTCTTTGAGGCTATTTCACTTCGAAGCTATTATGCATTGAGGCTATTGTACATCAAAGCTATTTCACACTGAGGCTATTGCACTTCAAGGCTATTTCACTTGGAGGCTATTGTACGTCGAGGCTATTGCACTTCAAAGCTATTGTACATTGAGGCTATTGTATTTCAAGGCTATTGTATATCGAGGCTATTGCACTTCGAGGCTATTGTATAGCAAGCCTATTTCTCTTTGAGGCTATTTCACTTCGAAGCTATTACACATGGAGGCTATTGTACATCAAGACTATTATACATCAAAGCTATTTCACACTGAAGCTACTACACTTAAAGGCTATTTTACTTGGAGGCTATTGTACGTCGAGGCTATTGCACTTCGAAGCTATTGTACATTGGTGTGCTGGCCAAGTGCCGTAATAATAAATATATATATTGCACATCGAGGCCATTGTACTTCAAGGCTGTTGTATGTTGAGGCTATTGCACTTCGAGGCTATTGTATAGCAAGGCTATTTCTCTTTGAGGCTATTTCACTTCGAAGCTATTACGCATTGAGGCTATTGCACATCAAGGCTATTATACATCAAAGCTATTTCACATCGAGGCTATTGGACTTCAAGGCTATTGTACATTGAGGCTATTGTATATTGAGGCTATTTCACTTTGAGGCTATTGTATAGCAAGGCTATTTCACACTGAGGCTATTGCACTTCAAGGCTATTTCACTTGGAGGCTATTGTACGTCGAGGCTATTGTCGAGGCTATTGCACTTCAAAACTATTGTACTTCAAGGCTATTGTATATAGAGGCTATTGTATATCAAGGCTATTTCTCTTTGAGGCTATTGCACTTCGAAGCTATTACACATTGAGGCTATTGTACATCAAGACTATTATAAACTAAAGCTATTTCCCACCGAGGCTATTTCACTTTTGATGCTATTGTACCTTGAGGCTATTGCGGTCCGAGGCTATCGTACCTCGAGGCTCCGAGGTTATTTCGCTTCAAAGCTATTGCACTTCGCGGCCCCACAATCGGTCTGCCCTATTAGGGTTGCCATAAGTCGGAAACCAAAAACACCAACGTCAACACGCCATGACGGGTAAAAAAGAAAACAAATTGCTTCTATGACACTTTGCCAAGAAGAAAATCCATATTTCCCATCCTTACAAAGCGCTTCAAGAGCGCCAGGTACGTTTGACGCGTCCGACTGTAGCCCCCAGGTTTGGGTACAATCGGCATGAAGCTTGAGAGCGGAAAGGAGAGGAGGAATGGCTGGAGGCGTTGTTGGTTGCCATTACTCCCCAAAGCCCTCCGTGCTTGTAATTATGCATCTTGTTGGATGAATGATCCTCTGGCAACCCTCGTTCGTGTCAAAAGGTCCAATTTGGGAGAGCAATTAGCGTGAAACGAGAGACAGCCCCGGCTGACTGTGACGGGCCGGCTGAAGTGTCACTTGTCTGTGGAAAGACGCAAGAACTCGAACTCGAGTGATGTGATCGCACAGGCTTTTTTTTTGCAAACAGTCCTAATGAGGCTCTCTGTCTCTCGCACGCATCGCGGTTTGTCATAACTATCACTCCATGATCCGTCGCTGGTTTTCCTTTCAAGCGTTGATTCGGTGGCAGGCCAAAACAGGCTCAAGGCGTCAGACCCTGCCCGACCTTGGATGCTAAGCACGGTCGTTCCTGGTTAGTCCTTGGATGGGAGACCACCAACTCATCCCAGGTGCTGGAGGCTCTGTTTCGGAGGAAGGAGCTGGCAAAACCACGGCTGAGTATTCCTTGCTTAAGGGAAAACCCTGTGAAATCCATGGGGTCACCCTAAGTCGACAGGCGACATGAAGGCGCACACCTATAAGTATTGATCTCGGAGACTAAGGAGGGTCAGGCCTGGTTAGTCCTTGGATGGGAGGCCACCATTCGGTGGGGTAGGCTCTATTTCAGAGGCAAAATCCATTTCTGAGTCTTCCTTGCCTAAGAAATCATAAGTCGCCGTAAGTCAACTTGCGTGAGCCTAAATATCCTAAAGGACTCCGTTTATTAAGTTCTCATATAAAAGAAGCGTAAAACATAAAACAGTGCAATACAGACAATACGTAAAATTAAATAAATACGTAAAGTTACCACTCCACGGACAATGCATTAAACAATACAATACCAAGGAAGCTAACATCAAATTCTTTAAAAAATGACTTCCAAAATCAAAAGCGATGGTTATTTTTTCCTATAGTCAATAATCCCATTAACCCGAGATAAACAGATTAATTTTCCTGTAGCCATCATCATATCTCATTGAGCAATCTTCTTTCTGTTTTCATATAAATCAGAATATAGATGGGGAAATCTTTATCTGAGATCTAATCGATCCAACGTATATATTTTCAAATCCTGGTTCAAGGATTAATAGAATTATAAATTATCTGGTTATCATAAGAAAAGTAACTAAAGAATTCAACTAAAGATAACTCTATAATGAGCAGTTAAATTTAATCATAAAGACGGGTTGATGTTCTATTCTGAAAATTAAAATCTATTCATAAAAAGTCAATATTTCTTTGCTTTAATTTTTATTTCCAGAGCTTCTTTTAAGGCTTCCAAAACCGGGGTCCGGCCTTCTGTAAATTTCTCTAATTTATTTCTAATTAAATTTAATCAAATGTGTCAATTTATCATTGGCAATTAAATCATAAAGTGCCCACATAAAGGACTCAGATCCTGTCTGATCTTGGATGCTGAGCGGGGCAAGCCTTGGTTAGCCCTTGGACGGGAGACCGGCAACAAAGACCACGTTCTGTAGGCTCTATTTCGGAGGAAGGAACTAAGAAAACCCCCCAAAATTTATGGGGTCGCCGTGAGTCAACAGAGGACTTGAAGGCACATACACACACATTTCTCTTAAGGAACTGGATCCCATCAGACCTTGGCTCCTAAGCAGGGTCAGCCCTGGTTAGTCCTTGGATGGGAGACCACCAATGACTGTTAGGCACTGCAGGCTCGATTCCAGATGAAGGAACTAGCAAAACCACCTCTGAGTCTTCCTTGTCCAATAAAACCTAATGAAATTAATGGGGCCGACTTGGAAGGCACACGCAACGAATATTCCCAATATTCCATAACATGGAGAGATGGCAATTAAAAGGGGATAAACAGCATTAACTCTGCAGTGCGGATGCAGCCAGCGTTTTTTTTTTTTTTTTTTAATATAATATAGTACCATTTATATATTGGTTGAATTCTCTGCATTGAGGTTGGGCATTTTGCGTATGTGTGTATCGGACGCACGTTTCGGACGCACCTTTCCTTTCCTTTGGAAAACAATACCAGCAAACAGCACAAGGAAAAAATAAAATAAACCTGAATTGCTTACAGTTAACCTCTCTTTTCCCTTCCTACTCACCCTTTACTCTCTCTTCTCTCACCCTCCTGAGCAATCTACATGGTTATAGAAAATGGTTTCATTACCGATTGTGTGAATCATCCCCAATTCTGGCTCGGTTTCGTTCGCCGCGTAAAAGCCAAAGAGGCTTCGACGATCTCCGCTTTGGAAATTGAGTCACTTAATTTTTCATTCAAAACCTGGAGGACGGGTCTGTTTGTACTCTTTACTAAGCCGTGTTGGTGTTTAAATGGATGCTTGGATGGGGAAAAAGAGGTGAGATTGATGAGACTCGGTTATGTGTGTGTTTGTGTGAGTTCATTTAAGTCACCAGTCAACCTGTGGCAACCCCATTAATTGCTTTATTTTTTAAAATTATATCTTTATTAGGTTTCTGATAAAAACACACACATATACACTTCTAAACATGGGATACATATCCATCGAAACATGAAATGCATCACATAACCAAATACAATTCAACATATTTCAACATACAACCCAACATCTAAAACACTGTCTCCATAAGCTCTCTTCCAGTCCCCCGCAAACAGATTCAGCGGATTGGACAGATAGTCCATCAAATTCTGACCAAAATCTGGAACAGAGTCCCCATCATCCTTACTAACTTGGGTACCCATAAACCATGGACCCTATCAGACCTTGGAAATTGGAAGTATAATCCAATGGCAATCCGAACGCAATCGTGGGGTTTCACGTTATTACGAATTAAAGCATCTCACGCAGTTTCGGGCAAAAGGGAAGTCATTCCGAACGCAATCATGAGTTTCACGTTATTGCGGATTAAAGCATCTCACACAATTTCGGGCAACGGGGGGTCATTTTCGGGTAACGGGAAGTCATTCTCAATGCATTCCGAACGCAATGGGAATTCATGTGAATTTGCTAAACTAGCGAATTCACGTGAATTCGAATTGGCTCAATTCACAATAAAGAGAAATTCCTCCCGACTGGTAAGGTCCGATGTCTCCGGGTTGCTCCTAAGCACAGAAGTAAAACTTCTAAGAATCTAGGCCATCAACTGGATTCTTGCTCAGGTCTTGCAAAGTCAACGCAGCAGCCTGGGCTTCCTTGATGGAGTTGATCTACTTGCATTGGAACGTTCCTCTTTCTCTGCTGCCTTCCACTTTACTATGGACTTTATCAAATGGGAGGAATTTCTCTTTATTGCGAATGGAGCCAATTCAAATTCACGTGAATTCACTAGTTTAGCGAATGCACGTGAATTCCCATTGCATTTGGAATGAGTTCAGAATGACTTTCCATTGCCCGAAAATGATCCCCCATTGCCCGAAATTGTGTAAGATGCTCTAATTCACAATAATGTAAAACCCATGATTGCGTTCAGAATGACTTCCCTTTTACCCGAAATTGCGTGAGATGCTTTAATTCTTAATAACGTGAAACCCCAGGATTGCGTTCAGATTGCCATTGGATTATACTTCCAATTTCTGACGTCTGATAAGGTCCTATATTTCTGGGCTGCTCCTAAGCACAGAAGCAAGACCGAAAGGATGGATCAGTTTCTCCTTTGCTACAATAGTCGACGGTACTTACTTTGGTTTGGGTCTCCTTGGCTTATTTCTTTAATTTGCCTTTTGCCTTCATGTGGAAAAACATGTCTAGGGTTTTGCAAACGTTGATCGCGGCAGGCGCTTGTTAACAAGAAGCCTAATCAATTCAGAATTGTTTAATTGTATCTAATTATGAGACTGTCACAAAGAGGGATGGCGGGCGGATATGATGGACCAAACAGTGTATCTCTAGAAAACTAGAAGACGAACACAAATAAAACTGAAGCAAACTGGAACTGTATACAACATTCGCATCTAAGGAAGTAGACCAAGACCAATTAACCTTCTCTTCTCCAGGTTAAACATACCCAGCTCCCTGTTGTCACTGTTGCTGTTGTGTGCCTTCAAGTCATTTCTGGTCAATGGAGACCCTAAGGCAACTTTACCAACGGGCTTTCTTGAAAAGATTTCTGCTGAGGAGGTTTGCCAATGAGGTTGAGACAGTGTGGCTTGCCAAAGATTTCATGGCCAAGCAGGATGCCAATCTTGGTCTCCAGAGTTGAAGTCCAATACCCAAAGTACTACGTCACACTGGTCCTTGGTTGCATCAATAGGCGTTTCTTGTCTAAGTCAAGGGAAATCATACTCTCACTCTATCCTGCTTTGGTCAGACCTCACCTGAAAGAATACGGTGTCCACTAGTTCTGGGCAAAACAATTCAAGAAGGATGTGGACAACCTGGAGCATGTCCAGAGAAGGGCGACCCACATTATGGAAGGCCTGGAAACCATCAATCCTTCTGAGAAGCAACTTAAGGAGCTGGGTATGTTCAGCCTGGAGAAGAGACGGTTAAGAGGTGGTATGATAGCCATTTTTAAATATTGGAAGAGATGCCATATTGAAGATGGAGCAAACATGTTTTCTGTTGACAACATGGAGCAATGGATGCAAACTAAAGGGAATGAGGTTCCACCTAAACCTTAGGAAGAACTTCTTGATGGTAAGAGATGTTCAACCATGGAAGATGCTGCCTCAAAGAGTGATGAAGTCTCCTTCTTTGGTGGTTTTCAAACAAAGGCTGGATGGCCACCTGTCGCAACGTGTGTTTAGGTTGTGTCTTTGTGCATTTCAGGGGTTGGAATGGATGGCACTTGGGGATCTCTTCCGGCTTTAGGATCCTATGGCAACCCTATGCAGAAACCTGTTGTCAAGCACAACTACACCCCTGTATAAAATTGCAGCTACTATCAGAAATGGCAGCCTAAATGGAACGGCAGGCAGGCCAAAAGAGATAAACATTAACATTAAAAATTGAATCATGCTTTTTTAAAAACCAAAAAAAACACACCCCTCTGTGGCAGTGGATCCGTTGCCTTGGGCGAGAGAGCTCCCGAGTCTCTCATACTAAGTATGTTGTGTTCCACCACAACCATTTTATTCTTTTAGCATCAGGGTAATTTGGGGAGATTGCATTATGCCAGGGAGCCAGCTGCAGAATTTTCGACGCTCATGATGACAGGAGGAGAAGAAGAAGAACGCTCGCTCTGCTTTTAAAAAGAAAGAAAACAGACATTTATTTCGAGCCTTGCCACTTGCGTCAAATGGGTTTATTAAGAACGGTAACGTTGGGATGAGTTTGCTTTCCAGAAGCACCTAGAAGCACCAAGGGGACGGTTCCCCAATAGATTCAAAGTGCACATTATTCATTTGTTCCCTTGGATTCAGCCTTGCAAAGGAAGGACCTCCAAGGAGCATCTTCTCTGACTCAGGACCTTTTAAAAAATGCTCAGCGGTGGGAGTCAACCGAGCGCATCGCAAATGGCTGAGATCCGTTCGCACCGGAGTCTCGGGTTCAGCACCAGCATCTCTGGGGTGGAAACCTGGCTCATAGGTAGCACAACCCACTCATCCTTATTCACCACAGCAGACCCCAAGGGGGAGGTGGGCAGGAAATGGGCCCGCAACAAACACAACGGAGAACTCATTAGATGAATCCAAACTGCTCTGTTATCTCCCTTTCATCCCACTTGAACTGTCATGGCTTCACCTGAGGAATGGCACAGTTTGTAATCTGGGAATTTGGTGCTTAGAAGTGGCTCCTGGAGAGCTCTCATAGCAGTTTATCATACGACGGAATTTGGGGGTATAATCCAATGGCAATCCGAACGCAATCGTGGGGTTTCACGTTATTGCGGATGAGTGTATCTCACGCAATTTCGGACAATGGGAAATCATTCCGAACACGATCATGGGGTTTCACGTAATTGCGTATTAGAATATCTCACACAATTTCAGGCAATGGGGGTCATTTTCGGGTAATGGGAAGTCATTCTGAACGCATTCCGAGCGCAATCAGATTTCACGTAAATTCACTAAACTAGCGAATTCACGTAATTGCAAATTGGCTCCATTCGCAATTGAGAGAAATTCCCCCTGTGTGATAAACTGCAGTATCTCATGCAACTTTGGGCAATGGGGGGTCATTTTCGGGTAATGGGAAGTCATTCTGAATGCATTCTGAACGCAATCCGCAAATTTACGTGAATTCGAATTGGCTCCATTTGAAATTGGGAGAAATTCCTCCCATGTGATAAACTCCATAGTATTCCAAGGACCTCTCCAAACCGCAATTCCAGAATTCCATAGGATAGGGTTCTGCCACAGCGGTATAAAAACCTTGCCTGAAATCCCACCTTGTCTAAGCAACTTGTCTCTTTGGAACTACACAGGGTTCTGAAACATCAACTGAGGATGCATCTGTTGTTGTTGTTGTTGTCGTCAATTTGTTTCCAATGTATGGAGACCCTAAGGTGAAGCTATCATGGGGTTTTCTTGGCAAGTTTCCTCAAAGAGGGTACGCAGAGAGATCATGTCACCCCTTTGAGACTAACCGAAATAAAGCAGTTGGCATCATGAGCTTTTGCAGATGCGTTTTATGGAGTGTTAACCAGGGACAGATCTATATATGCTGTTGGGATGTGAGGATGTCAGTTCAAATACAAAATCCTTTGGGTATGGAAATGAAGTTGCAGGTCCAGTTTTAATAGTAGTTGTTTGTGGACAAAGGCATTGTGAACTGGCCAACAGTGTATGGAAATGAAGAGGCAAGACCAGTTTGGCACTGGAAACTAGTCTTCAGAAGGAGTTTCGTTGTGGCCATCTTCTAAGGCTGAGAGAGTGGGACTTGCTCCAGGTGATCAAATAGGTTTCCGTGGTTGAGCTGGGATTCGAACCAATGTCCAATGCTGAAACCGCTCTGCCCCACCAACTCACCTAAGGACCTCACCAAACTGCAATTCCACAAGGTAGAACCATGATCTTATAGTGGAATGGCATGAGTACAAATGTGCAATGCAGACCCATGCTTTGCGGTTAGGCCCAGCAGGGCCTGGCATCTCCCAAAAAGCCTCCTTTGAAACTCTGGACTAAAATACTGGGTGGATTTGCCAGCCATAGGAACGGCCAGCCTTGACTTTCTCCTGGCACCTTGCCGAGGTCCAAGGAGACATGCACCCTTGGTCTCAATTGATCTTTCCTAGTTATGTGATATCCAAAATACCCAACGGGCATTTGAAGAAGAGATGATATCTCTTAAAGGTGGCAATGTGCCCTCACCCCTCATTTACCCTTTTGGTGGCCGCTTGCCAGTGTCATTGAAACCCATCGCAGGGGAAAGGAGCATACAGCTTTCCTATATGTATATATTTTGGAAGCCACAGCCTGGCACAAGATGGTGGGCATTCTGGATTTTAAAAAACCCCATCCATACATTTGCTCCTTTACACCATGCGCTTGCTCCTGGGTCCACTCAACGGATCCAATATCTTTTTATTTTGTGTGTGTGTGTGTATGAAAAGAAAAATGATGTTATTTTACTTCTGGTTCTGGAATTTACTTGCAAAATGCCAGAGGTATATGTTTGAGGGAGTATGGGGAAACAGAGCGAAGCAAAATGTCATGTTTTTGTGGAGGTTCAGGTGGTTTGGGGCAAAAATTTGTGGGTCTCCTGGAGAGCTCCAGGGATCACAAAATGAGATCCTGGGAGCCCTGCACTTTCCTGCCATGCAATGCAACGTATTTTTTAAAATATATATATATATAATCTATTTAACATCTGGCCTCTGTTGAGACGCACTTTCTCCCCGTTCCCCCCTCTCGGGATTATTCTTCCTTTTCAATGCATTTGCTGAGTTGTTACTTCTTTGCCGTTTTAATGAATGGAAAAAGTGAAGTGCGCACTTGTCAGCGCATGAGCAACGGGGGAGTCATCCCTCTGTTGTTTAATCACACATGAAATGATACAACAACAGCAAACGTCTCACAAACACAAGGGGCGAGAATTGGCTAATGAGACAGGGATCATCAGGACTCAAAGCCCTTCCCAAAAGATGGCAAGACGTTTCCCTGATCCGGACGGCTCTTTTGTGGACCTCACGCCTATTGCAAAACGGTGTGTACGTCTGTCTTAAGAGAGAGTTACAATTTAATTTTAAGGCTGGTTTCCGTTCCTCCCTTCGAGGGATTTAATAGTCAATTAGTGCTTTGTGTCCTTCGGGTCTGGCTGGAACCAGATTTGTGCAAAGGAGGAAAAAAAAGCAACATGAAAAATCGGAATTTGATTTGAGCGCATAGATGCCAAAGGGAGCTTCCTTCTCCGTCTCAAAGCCTGACATTTAATTTCTTTAGAAATAGACTAGAAAAGCTTCATCTGGCCTTCTTTGTCTCAAAACAAAATGCACTATAAATTTGGAAAATGCACCCAAACACACCAGCCCAATAAATGGTTTAGGGGTGAGAGACTTAACAGCTAAAATGTAGGCATCATCATCATCATTATCATAATAATAATGATATATTTCACTATTTTAATAATTATATATTGCTGTATTATATTATTATAATAGCGATTTTTAAAATCATTAATCCTTTGTCCTTGAAATCTTACTTTCTTACATTCAAAAGTAATATTTTTTTAAACATTTCTTCTGTGTACAGTATTTAAAATCTGGCTTAATTTATTGTGATCATTTTATCTCAATTCATACAATGAGCGTCTCAACAAATTTATCTTCTCACAATACAGTAGTCTTGGAGCCCAGTCCTCTTCTACTTTGTGTATATTTTGTCTTTTTAACCTAGCAGTTAACGTTTCCACATCGTATCAACTAATTTCCAGATCCAGTCTTCAACAGAAGGTTGCCAAAGTTTTTCTTGCCAAAGTCACTCTCGCCACTGTGACCATGAATAACAATAACCTGCTACAATTTCTTCTCAATCTCTTTTGGTACCTTATTAAGCATATTTCATAGAGTTCAGACGACATTTTAAAGTTAACGTCAAAGATTTCACATGTCACTCTATGAACGTTTTTCCGATAAGATTTAACTAAATTACAGTTTAGTTAAATACAGGCGTGCAACCGGTCCAACTTTTGCAACACATCCTGATGCCCAGATGGGATGATGATGATGATGATGATGATGCCTTCTTCTTTGGGACGCCAGCTGAGTTTCTGCTTGCAAAAAAAGGTGGGCTGTTTTGCAGAGCGATGCCAGGCAGACATTTCCTCACCACCTGATGAACTTTGCCATTTGACTCTTTCAAACGGGAGGAATTTCTCCCAACTCCGAATGGAGCCAATGCGGATTCATGTAAATTCGCTTGTTTAGCGAATTTACCTGAACCCCTGCTCCGTTCGGAAGGCATTCGGAATCACTTCCCATTACCCGAAAATAACCCCCCCTTGCCCGAAATCGCGTGAGAAGCTTAAATTCGCAATAACGTTAAACCCATGATTGCATTCGGAGTGACTTCCCTTTTGCCCGAATTTGCGTGAGAAGAATTAATTCGCAATAACGTGAAACCCCAGGATTGCATTTGGATTGCCCTTGGATTATACTTCCAATTTCCCACGTCTGAAAGAGTCCACTGTCAGAGTGCAGCCATGCCAGTCTGCCTGGCACAGACAGGCAGACATCCGACCGATGTGGCTTTCTCAGGGATGCAGTGTGGTGACAGTCTGACCTTTCCTCACCACCTGATGAACTTTGCCATTGGAGGGTGACTATGGAAACCATGCCCGATGAGGAAGGCCTTAGGGAACTGGGGATGTTTAGCCTGGAGTAGAGAAGGTTAAGAGGTGATATGAGAGCCCTGTTTAAATACTTGAAGGGATGTCACATTGAGGAGGGAGCAAGCTTGTTTTCTGCTGCTCCAGAGAACAGGACCCTGAACAATGGATGGCAAATTGCAGGAAAAGAGATTCCAGCTCAACATTAGGAGGAACTTCCTGACAGTAAGAGCTGCTCAATGGTGGAATATACTCCCTCGGAGATTGTGGTGGAGTCTCCTTCTTTGGAGATCTTTAAGCAGAGGCTGGATGGCCATCTGTCAATGGGGATGCTTTGATAGAGAGTTCCTGCATGGCAGGGGGTTGGACTGGATGGCCCTTATGGTCTCTTTCAACTCTAGGATTCTATGAGTCTGGAGCGATGCCAGTCTTCCTGGCACAGCCAGGCAGGCATGCAACTGGTCCAACTTTTGCAACACAACCTGATGCCCAACAGGATGCTGACGACAAGGATGAGGATGGTGATGATGCCTTCTTTGTGATGCCAACAAAGTTTCTGCTTGCAAAAAACGATGGGCAGGGATGCAGTGTGGTGACAGTCTGACATTTCCTCACCACCTGATGAACTTTGCCAGGGTAGTGATGCCAGTCTGCCTGGCAGATCTGGGCAGGCACGCAAGTGGTCCAACTTTTGCAACTCATTTTGATCTCTGAAGGGATGCTGCCAAGGATGCTGATGGTGTTGGTTGGTGTTGGTGGTGCCTTCTTTGGGATGCCAAAAGCAGGTGGGCAGGAGTGCCCCCCCCCAACCAAGAGAAAAAGGGGGCAGGGCCAATTGGCAGATGAGATGCCCCTCCCTCCCTTTGGGTGGCTTTATATATATCTAGCCCCGTCGAGGAAGGGATGGCATTGGCACTGGCATTGGCAAGGGAAGGAGGCAGAGGAGAAAGAGAGGAGGCAGGATGATGCCAGGCTGTGCCCCTCTGGCCCTGGCCCTGGCCTTGCTCTGGCCCCCAGCCCTGGGCTGGTACAAGCACGTGGCCAGCCCCAGGTACCACACGGTGGGGAGGGCATCGGGGCTGCTGGTGGGGCTGCGGAGGTCCCCCTACCTCTGGAGGAGGCAGATGGCAGAGCCCCCTTGGCCGCCCCTCCAACTCTTCCGCCTGAGGACCCCCCTTGGCCCAGAGGGAGGAGAAGGAGGAGGAGGAGGAGGAGGAGAGGATGGAGCAGAAGAAGCCTGGTCCTCGAGCCTTTCCAAGCCATGTCCTGCAAAGAGCCCAGGAGAAGGAGGAGGAGGAGGAGATGGAGATGGAGATGGAGATGGAGAGAGCCCTTCCAGGATGGAGAGGAGGAAGAAGAAGGAGAGGAGGAAGAGGAGGAGGAGGAGGAGGAAGAGAGGGGCAGGTAAAGAGGGGACCGGGAAGGGGACACAGCAACCCCCCCCCAAAAAAGTTTCCCTTTGGGTATACTAGAGCTCTCCTCCAGGAGGACTAGTCCCTTGGCAAGGCAGCCTTAGGAGAGAAGCATCCCACAATTATTATTATTATTATGAGCCCATTGCCAATGATAGGGATCTCCATGGCCAATAACGGGATGGTTCTGGAATGGACCCCTCGTGTGATCGTCTCATCCAGATGGTGTGGGGGGGATACCTGTGCCAAGAGAGGAGGATATTCATTGCCAATAATAGGATAATGGTGGGATGGTTCTGGAATTGACCCTAGTGTGATAATCTTTATCACACTAGGATCAATTCCAGAACCATCCCACATTTATCCTCTTATTGGCAATGAATATCCTCTTATTGGCAATGGGATAATGGTGGGATGGTCATGGGATAATTGTGGGATGGTTCTGGAATGGACCCTAGTCTGATAATCTCACCTCCTGAGGATGGAGAGGAAAAGGAGGAGGAAGAGAGGGGCAGGTGAAATGCCCAGCAGAGGAAAGGGCATTTGCAAGAAGGAGGAGGCTTTGGAAGGGAAGGGATGTCCAGTGCCCCCCAAGTGCCAAGGGGAGGAAGAGAGGGCAGGGCAGGGGGAAGGGAAAGGAAAGCCCCCCCCCCCAAAAGTTTCCCTTTGGGTATACTAGAGCTCTCCTCCAGGAGGACTAGTCCCTTGGCAAGTCAGTCTTAGGGGGGCTTTTTTGGGGGGAAGGGACTTACCTATGCCCCCCAAGTGCCAGGAGCAAAGGACCCCAGGATGGAGAGGAAGAGCCCCTGAGGAGGATTGATCAAGGGAAGGGGAGGAAACAGCCCCCCAAAAGTTGCTTTGCAAGGAGGGGGTTTTAGGGGGAAGGGGTTCTGTGCCCCCCCAAATGCCAAGGGGAGGAAAGGACCCCCAGGATGGAGGAGAAGAGTAGGAGGAGGAAGAGAGGGACAAATAAAGAGGGGGCTTTGAACACCCCCCCCCAAAAAAAGGCTGACTTTGGTGACAGAGGACTAGAGGCTTGGAAAGACCATCTTAGGGGGGCTTTTTTGGGGGGGGGAGGAATAACTTGTGCCCCCCCAAATGCCAGGAGGAGAGACCCTGAGGACAGAGAGGAGGAGGAGGAAGACCCCCTGGTTGGGTAGAGGAGAGGGACCAGGAAGAAGAAGGGGAAAGGGAAAATACTCATCATCATCATCATCATCATCATCATTATTTAAAGCCCCCAAAGATGCTCCTTCTTGTTGAGGACAAGCCCATTGGCCAGACTCTCCCAACCTTGGAGCAGGGGGTTGTGTGTGTTGCTGTGTTTTGGATGGAGTTCTGCTCTTCTGCTGTGGGTCCGTGCGGGCTTTTAGTCCGAACTGCAAAGGAACTGTCCGAGGGCACCCACAACCCAAAAGGTTGCCTTTGCAAAAAAGCTGCTCCAGAGCTCTTCCAGGAGGACAGGCCACTTTGGACAGTGGGGTGCTTGTGGTTTCTGCTCTTATTATTATCCATGATCATTTCATTTTTTTTAAAAAAATTATTATTATTGTTTATTTCCCAGAAATGAACCAAGGTGGCTCACAGAGTTTCTTTTTGTGGCGGGAGAAATGGGGATGTGAAATGAGACTTAAGACCTTATCAGATGTCGGAAATTGGAAGTATAACCCAATGGCAATCCGAACGCAATCATGGGGTTTCACGTTATTGCGAATTAAAGCATCTCATGCAATTTCGGGCAAAAGGGAAGTCATTCCGAACGCAATCAGGGATTTTATGTTATTGCAAATTAAAGCATCTCATGTAATTTCAGGCAATGGGGGGGGGTCATTTTCGGGTAATGGGAAGTCATTCTGAATGCATTCTGAACAAAATTGGAATTCATGTGAATTCGCTAAACTAGCGAATTCACGTAAATTCGAATTGGCTCCATTCGCAATAAAGAGAAATTCCTCCCGTCTGATAAGGTCCAAAGGCGTCTGTAAGCATTGGAGTGTCACTGCAAACCTCTCAAAGTCTCAAAGTCACTACAGAGTTCCTTAATATCTTTCCCCCAATAAATCCAGCACTTTGGAGAGCTCTTTTAACATGAGGCTAGAACCTGCCACGGACCCACCGCTCCATTGACTTCGCCTGCCGAAACAAAGCCGTTTGGTACCACTTGAGCTTCCACAGCTCAGTGCTATGGGGTGCTGGGATTTGCAGTTTGGTGCTCTCCGACAGGGAAGGCTAAATTCCCTCACAAAATTACGAATCCCAAAATGTCATAGCACTGAGCCACGGCAATGAAAGCGGTATCGAACTGCATTGATCCTGCGGCGCAGATGCAGCCTTGGACGCCGCCGGTTATGGCAAACACCGAGGTTTGGAAAGTTAAGGTGGGCACCTGTGACAAAGAATAATCTTTTTAAAAAGTTTTAAAAGCTGCAAAAAGGTTTCTTTGTTTAAAAAAGAAAATCCTTGCAGGGTTTTGGCGTCCGCCATCCGACTGCTGAAGAAGCTGTCGCGAGGAAGAAATGGCGCTGCAAACTGACCCGCAAACTGTGTCCCTGGACTTGTGAACGGAAGAACATCGGATCAACTTCTCCGCCTCTTTGGACTCATCATGCCTTTTCGCCATCCTCTTCCCACCTTTTCGGAAAGAAGAAGCGCGTTTGCAAGGCTGCTGCGATGGGGAAGATTTTACCCAAAAAAGTCGCTCCAGCCTGGGACCGTGGCCGCAAAATCTTAACATTTTTCTCCCCAAAATGTCAGAATGCAGGCAGGGAATTTCCTCGTCTCACTTCACTTCATGCTCACATGGAGAATAAAGCTGGAAAATGCACAATGTGGGCTATAATTTCCAATCCTTGCAGTTGTTTCTTTGCAATTTCATGTTTCTGCCCTCCCAGGAGAATTTTCTGCTAATTAAACACAAAATTTAATCAATCGAATGATACGCTTTCTTGTGTAAGCAAAGGCTTAGATACGTTTCGGAAGACGGAGGGGAATAGTACCGTCACTCCCTCGAGTAGTAAATTTAGGTACCGAGTATCGGCAGGGTTGAAGCCAAAGAGCAGTGCTGGCTTGGAAAGTTAGATTTTATTTTTATTAAATGTTTACATTATGTGTTAAATAGTGTTTGAAAACTAATATATTGTCATTCCTCATTACAGTATTTTGAAAAAAAGGAACTTGTTTCACGATCCTTTTCTGTTTCTTGTTGTTTTTTTACAGTCGACCTTCCCTATTTGCAGTTTTGCGGATTTGATTATTCACGGATTTGATCCATATGTTCTGTCTAGGAATCTCCGGTTGCTCCGAGGTGTTCTCTCATGTTAAAAAATTAGTGCTTTTATAATTTGCGTTTCCCTGACTTTCATAGGGGCCCTGCGCTCCTAACCCCAGTGAATGTAGAGGGCTCGCTGTCATTACTTTCCATGGCTGTTTTTTAAAAAAGGAAACCTTAAGAGTTTTAGGGGAAAGTGCCCTTTAAAAGTAACTTCAAACGTGATGTTTCTTGTTGCGTCAATAAAGTACCATACCTTGGTTGCCACTTCTTATGTCCCTTTGGAAACGTTAACTTCGTCATGCTTTCTTCATGCAAAATAAAGGTAACTTGCATAATTGTGGGCAGTACTGGCACACCCGGAGGAACCCCAAAATGTAACACATTATATATATATATATATACACACACATACACACACACACATATACACACACACACACACACACGTATATGTATATATCCCGGACAGACCAACAAGAGCAGAATAAGAACCCAGTGCTCTTATTACCCAAACTAGCATATGCTAGTTACAAAAGAAATAGTAGAAACCAATACTGCGCTGCAAAAACAATGCAGTTTGACACCACTTTAACTGCCATGGCTCAATGGTATGGAACCCTGGGATTTGTAATTTGGCGAGATATTTCTGTCACAGCACTCTGGGGTCACAACAAACATCATATTCATCGGTATACGTTGGCGGTCTCCAATCCAAATATTAACCAACGCTGGCCCTGTTTAGCCCCGTGTCGTGGGGCCTTGGTTATCTGCTGGACCCTCCGTGGATACCAAAATCCATGGGTGCTCAAGTCCCATTAAATACAATAACACTGTCAAATGGTGTCCCTTATATGAAAACTCAAAATTGAAGGTTTTTTTAAAAATTTATATTTTGAAAAATATTTTCAATGGTGGAATCCATGGATAAAGGATCTGTGGATACCGAAGGCCGACTGTATTCAGTTTTGCCTGGGAACATGGTCACCGACGGTGCGCTCTTAGGGTTGCAAGAAGTTGGGAAAGACTTGAAGGCACACAAGGATAATCACACCAAAGCCTCCTTGAGTCTCAAAGTGGGGGGGAAATGACATATAAACACCATCATCATCATCATCATCATCATCGTTGTCGTCCGCCCTTGGTTTAAGGGATGCTTTGAAGACTTGGAAAACTCAGTATATCTTCCTAAATCACAGCCATCCTATACATGCAGGAATGCGGCCATTTGCAGAGTAACAGAAACTAACAAAACAAATAGGTCTCTGCCCCATATAACAATTTACAATTGGTAGAAAGCCAAGGTAGCTCATAGTAGTAATAGTACCAAAGAATAAACAAACACCGCAAAAGCAGAAGCAGTCAATCGCAACGGTGCGAGAGAAACAAGGAAGAGAATGGCAGCCCGAGAACTGCCATTGGAAGAAAAGGGGTCCATAGAAAACTCTTGCAGTGAGTCATGCCATAACCTCTGTAGGGACCTTATCAGACGTCGGAAATTGGAAGTATGATCCAATGGCAATCCGAACGCAATCATGGGGTTTTACGTTATTGCAAATTAAAGTATCTCATGCAATTTGGGGCAAAAGGGAAGTCATTCTGAACGCAATCCTGGGTTTTACGTTATTGCGAATTGAAGCATCTCACGCAATTTCGGGCAATGGGGGGGTCATTTTCGGGAAATGGGAAGTCATTCTGAACGCATTCCGAACGCAATAGGAATTCCCGTGAATTCGAATTGGCTCCATTCGCAATAATGAGAAATTCCTCCCGTCTGATAAACTCCTATGTGTGTGAGAGATAGTATGAGTTTGCAGAAGATCCACAAAGAATCTGCCTACTATAGGCTGCATCCGGACTGCAGAAATAATCCAGTTTGACACTACTTTAGCCTGGAGAAGCGAAAGTTAAGGAGTGACGTGACAGCCCTGTTTAAATATTTGAAGGGGTGTCATGTTGAGGATGGAGCGAGCTTGTTTTCTGCAGCTCAAGAGAATAGGACACAGAGCAATGAATTAAAACTACAGGGAAAAAATATTCCACCTAAACATCAGCTGTCTGTCTGTGGCATAATACTCTATTATTTTGTCCTATTAATCACATTGAACTGCTTCTCTTTGTTATAGCACACAAACCTACTCCTATTCTTTCCACCTTATTTCTACCTCTGCCACCAATTTTTCTATTAAATAATGTCCAGGAACACATCTGCTTCATTAACTGAGATATACTTCTAATCCAACCCAGAAATAACCAAGGGATGTGTGTCTTAGGAGTTTATCAGATGACGGAAATTGGAAGTATATTCCAATGGCAATCCGAATGAAATCATGGGGTTTTACATTATTGCGCATTAAAGCATCTCACGCAATTTTGGGCAATGGGGGGGTCATTTTTGGGTAACGGGAAGTCATTCTGAACGCATTCCAAACGCAATGGGAATTCACATGAATTTGCTAAACTAGCGAATTCACGTGAATTCGAATTGGCTCCATTCGAAATAGAGAAAAATTCCTCCTGTCTGATAAACTAACTGTGGTCAAATCCACTTTCAGTTTTTGTCAGCTTTCATTATTGATACCCAACAGACTATTACAACACTAACATTTTGTGTTAAATATAGATATTTTGATAGAATATCTACAACTGCAATTTTTAAAAAAGATCCAACATTTGCAAGGGTACGAAACAGCCGATGTAAAATAAGCTTTAGCAGCCACAAGCGCTATTAGATGAAAACAATAAAAAATAAATATATTTTAAAATATTTAAGCCATCCGAAAAAAACAACAACACATCAGAATATAAAGGCAGGCAATCATGAGAGGGGCAACTTCAGTGAAGCAAGATTTTAGCCAAATGCAGACTGGCAAAGTTCTCTGGAAGGCAATATTGGATAATCCGTTGGAAGCAAGAGGAGTCTTGCCAAGGACAGAAGCATCTGGGCAAAAGCGGCTTTCTCCTGGGATGGTGCCTCAGCTGCAAGAGAAAATGTTGTGATGTCCACAAAGTTTCCCTGCTGAGATCTGGATTCAGATCAACTCCCTGTCTCATACACAAATGCACACATGCGCACTACCACATGAAGGATCCCATGCCAGAGTCACCAAACTCCGGATTTGGGCTAGTTTTTGGAACTGTCCGTGATGCTCCGGTCTCTAACCGCCTCCGGCACCTTCGATAACTCCATCCTAAGCATCAGAAAAAGTAGGCCCACGTCTACGAAAGTTCACACTCCCAACTTCTCTCTCTATGACTGCCTCCGCATTGCAGAAATAATCTACTTTGGCACCACTTGAACTGCCATAGCGCCATCCTTTAGAATCTTGGGATTCTTTGTCATTTTGCGAGACATTTAAACCTTCTCCGTCGGAGAGCTCTGGGGCCACCACGAAACTGCCTAGCGTGGAACCATGGCAGCTAAAGCGATGGGAAGTCGAAGGCTTTCATGGTTGGCATCCATAGCTCTTTTGTGGGTTTTTTGGGCCGTGCAGCCATGTTCCTGAAGAATTTATTCCCGACGTTGTGCCAGCATCTGTGGCTGGGATCTTCAGAGAACGCTGACATGGAAGTGAGGGAGGTATGTATACATTGTGTGACCCCTATGTTTCTTCTTTGCTGTTGAAGTTGTCCAGGTGTTTGTGGATTTCAATGGCTTCCCTGTACAGTATGACCTGAGAGTTGTTGGCATGGTCCAGAATTGTTTTCAAACAGCAGTTTATGCCCGGGATGATTTATAATGTGTTCTGCTGCTGCTGATATTTCTGGCTGGCCCGGTCTGCAGCGTCTCTCACGTTCCTTGATTCGTGTTTGGACACTGCGTTTGGTGGTCCCTATGTCGACCTGTCCGAAGCTGCATCACATGCGGTCAACTCTGCGGCCGTGTGCGGGCCTCTCCTATCCTTTGCTGAGTCCAGCATTTGCTGGATTCGTAGTCAGTTTGCATTCATTACAGTGATGTCGAACTGGATTATTTCCGGAGTGTGGATGCAGCCCTAGCTAGGTGCAACAAGATCCCTTTGCAGATTGGTTTTCCAGACTAACCCAGCTAAGTCTTTGAATTGTGTCGCATAACTTTTTGAGTGTGCAAAAGCAAGTGGAAAACTCCTTACGAGTTGCACCCAACTCCATCTCCATGTTGGGAGAGGAGTAAAATTCAAGGTTGAGTCTCTTCTTTGGCCTGAAAGCAAGGATGCGATTCCACCCCGTCCCTTTTTTTCTCTCCACTTTTCCTCCTTCTAAAATCAATCTGCAGAGCTTCTGTCTCTAGTCCTCCTGAATGGCACTTGACAGTCGCTTTCGATGGCAGCCGCTCGAAACCGGGTCCATTAGTTTCCCCCCTTCTCCTGGCAAAAGGCACTTGCCCCCATTTGCGCCGCCAACCGGCCTCTCAAAGGCCCTTCTTATCGGAAGCCAAAGATTAATAATAACAATAATTTTACAAAAGCGCAAATGGGGGGGAGACTGGCTGGGATGAAGCCGCAGCCACGCCAAGAGATCGGATGAGGATAATAATTGCTTGCGTTAATGTCCCTGTGTGTCAAAGCAAGAAGAGGGAGCTCTTCTTGCCTGAGTGTTTGTGTTTGTGTTTCCGTGTCAATTACAGCGAGACAAACACCGGGGCTAATTTCACTGGAAGGGCCTCTCCGTCACCTAAAAGGCTCTTGAAAGGCAATGGAAATGGTTGAGGGTATGAACAGGATTTTGGAGGAGGTCTGCGGGGGAGTCCGGCTCCGAGACCCTGGCTTTTGAAAGAGCAGAAGCAGCCACAGTGTCTGCCAGGTTAACAGAGGGATTTTTCTCTCAACGAGGTGATAACAAGGCTTTCAAGGCTGCAAGGTGCACAGGACCAATATGGCATCAAATCTGGCTTCATATAGTCCCATTTTCCATGATGATCCTCTTGCAATGACTGCAAATGCGCCCCCAAACCCAGCTTGAAAGCCAGGCTGTTGGACCAGGTTCGGAAGCTTCAATTAATTCATAATGCGGCAGCCAGATTACTTACGGGGGGCCTTAAGATCTGATCATATCACCCCCGTATTAAAATCTTTACACTGGCTGCCAATTAGCTTCCGAGCACAATACAAAGTGTTGGTTATTACCTTTAAAGCCCTATATGGCTTGGGCCCGAGCTACCTGAAGGAACGCCTTCTCCTGTACAATCCGCCCCGCACCCTCAGATCATCGGGTAAAAATTTTCTGGAAACCAGTCTGAATACCAGACTGATGTCAACCTCCAATAGATCCTTTTCTGTTGTGGCTCCAAAATTATGGAACGATCTCCCGGAAGAGATCCGTCTTATTACCAACCTACATGCCTTTAAAAAAGTACTAAAGACGGATCTCTTCCGGCGAGCCTTTCCATCTGGTTTGTTTTGAATACTCAACAAATGGAACCGTCGACGGACAGAGGAATAGTAATAACGTTGATTATGATTTAATGTGTTTTAATTACTGTACAATAGTACTGAATTTGTAACTGCATTTTATAATTTTAGACTGTAGATTTTATTCATGCTGGAATCCCACCTCGATCCATGGGGAGAGGCGGGAAATACAAATAAAATTATTATTATTATTATTATTTATTATTATTATTATTATTATTATTATTATTATTATATAAAGGAGTTTGACGGTGCCAGCAAGCAGGATAAGGAAGGATGGATCCAGCTCTCTCCTGCCAGTGAGCCATGGGACAATCCGGAGTTAAGCCCAAACTTCTGCAAGTGGGTCTTAGGGGCTTAGGTTGGGAGACACAGCACAGCTATGCCAAATTTCTTGGGTACGATTTTAAACATCCTTGCCCAATGAAGCTTTGAAAGCTTGCAACATCTATTTTGCGTCTTTCGCTCAGCCAATAAAGGTATAGCAATCCTTTGGGTTTGGTTCCAGGACAGTCCATGGATAACAAAATCCCTTGATGCTCAATGGGTTTGTAAAACGGGGTGCTTTATATAAAGTGGCAAAATCAAGGTTTGAATTTTTTGCATTTCTTTTTCTTTAATATTTTTAAACCCTGGATGGCTGAATCTGCCTATATGGAATCTGTGGATATGGAGGGCCAAATGCTCTTCTGTGGATTTTGTTTTATTTTCCAAGTGTGATCTTGGAAGCTAAGCAGGGTCAGCCCTTGTTGGATGGGAGACTGCCAATGAATCCTAGGTGATCTTGCCGATGAATGAACTGGCACAACCACCTCTAAGTGTTCCTCCCCTAAGAAAACCTTGTGAAAGCCATAGGGTTGCCATTAGTTGACTGCCAACTTGAAGGTACATATAAACGCATGGCACAGTGTGTAGAGACTGAGATCTTGTTGCACCTTTGAGACTAACCGAAAGGAAGAAGTTGGCAGCGTGAGATTTCATAGGCTAAAGTCTACTTCCTCAGATGCATGTAGGCTAAAGTCTATGGAGTTTATTGGACGGGAGGAATTTCTCTTTATTTCGAATGGAGCCAATTGGAGCCAATTCGAATTCACGTGAATTCGCTAGCTTAGCAAATTTACGTGAATCCCTATTGCGTTCAGAATGCGTCCAGAATGACTTCCCATTACCCAAAAATGATCCCCCATTGCCCAAAATTGTGTGAGATGCTTTAATACACAATAACGTAAAACCCATGATTGCCTTCGGAATGACTTCCCTTTTGCCCGAAATTGCGTGAGATACTTTAATACGCGATTACGTGAAACCCCACGATTGCGTTCGGATTGCCATTAGATTATACTTCCAATTTCCGTCGTCTGATAAACTCCTATGAAAGCCCATGTTACCAATTTCTTTCTTTCAGTTAGTCCCAAAGGTGCTACAGGATCCTTGGCGTCGTGGTTTGGGTGTTGGACTATGACTCTGGGGACCAGGGTTCAATTCCTGGCTCGGCCATGAAACCCACGGGGTGACCCTGGGGAAGTCACGCTCTCTCAGCCTCTGAGGAAGGCAACGGCAAACCTGCTCTGAACAGATCTTGCCAAGAATGCCCCACAGTGGGTTCGCTTTAGGGTCGCCATAAGTCAGAAATGACTTGAAGGCGCATTGCAACAAACACCAAACGCACAACCTCATGGAAAGGTAAGAGTGCCACCTATTGACCATGCTTTGGTTGATGGAGGGGATGACCACAGGTTTGGTTTTATGCCGCAGGCCTCCCTAAACTGATAACCTCTGGGTGGTTTGGAGTACAATTCCCATTAGTCCTCACCATCAGCCATTCTGGGACTGGGGCCAATGGGAGCGCCTTCGAGACTAAAACTGAAAGAAAGAAAGAAAGAAAAGAAGTTGCTAGCATGAGCTTTTGTAAACCTGAAAACCAGTCTGCAAAGGGATCTTCAGCACCTTTGTGACCGATGCAAGAGTGCACCTGACAGTCGCATGCAGACTGATTTTCCAGACTTACGCAGCTATGTCTTTGAATTTATTTGGATCAGGTGGCTTTTAAATTGCATTTCTGGGGACTGCCCCAGAGTTGCAAGGAGAAAACCGATGGGATATTGCGCAGGTTCAGGCATAAATTCGGCGAGTTTGTATCAGCAGATGGCGGCATTGCATTGCATTGCATCGATTCTGCGATGGTTCAGAAGCCTTTGTTGTTGCTATGTGCCTTGGAGTCATTTCTGACTTATGGCAATCCTAAGGTGAGCCTATCATCGGGTTTTCTTGGGAAGATTTGTTCAGAGGAGGGTTGCCATGGCCTCCCCCTGAGGCTGAGAGAGTGCGACTTGCTCGAAGTCGACCCATTGTGGGTTTCATGTCAGAGCCAGGATCCAAAGTCATATAGTTCGACGACTCTCAAAAAACTCTGCCATGCTGGCTCTCACACAATATAGCCCAGGGCCTGAATGCCTTAAAAGCAGCAGATCCCATCTCGTAGCTAAGCTTTGGTTAGTCCTTAGATGGGCAGCCGCCAAGGAATACAAAGTGGTGTCGGAAATATTTCAGAGGAAGGAACTTATAAAACCTCCTCTGAGTATTCCTTGCCTAAGAAAACCCTACAAAATCCATGGGGTGACCATCAGTCAACAGGCAGCTTGAAGGCATACCTAAAGGAAGCCCACAGTTCGGATCCAAATTTTGATCCTATATATCCTCTTCCGATACAAATATTGATATAGGCTCCTTTGTACCATCTGAGCCGCTCTTGCCAAAGGAGTTCATCATACAACGGAATTTGGAGGTATAATCCAATGGCAATCCGAACGCAATCATGGGGTTTCATGTTATTGCGAATGAATGTATCTCATGCAATTTCGGGCAACGGGAAGTCATCCCGAACACAATCATGGGGTTTCACATAATTGTGTATTAGAGTAACTCGTGCAATTTCGGACAATGGGGAGGTCATTTTCGGGAAATGAGAAGTCATTCTGAACGCATTCCAAACGCAATCAGATTTCACGTAAATTCGCTAAACCATTCGCAATTGAGAGAAATTCCTTCCATGTGATAAACTCCAAAGAAAACCTTAGGAAATCCATGAGGCCGCCATAAGTCGGCGGGTGACTTGAAGGCGCAGAAACACACACGTGATGTGCCCTGGCACTATAAGGGCAATGGGAAAAGGAGAGCCCGCATGGCATTTGCTCCGAAGAGGCGTTTTTGAAAATATCTTTCCAAGCACGCCCCTGCCATTATGCCACAGCAAGGGGCCAAAATGTTGCAAGCTTCCACATCCTTCGTAACCAAGAGGGTGGGTGGATTAAAAAGCACCTGCAAAAAGGCCGCCCTTTCCACCTCTGAAATGAGACCAATGTGCATTTTCCCCCCGGAATCAAAGCCGCTCGGCGTTTCAAAATGCAGAACGGCAGGGGACTCTCTCAGAAAGGCCTTAATTTTATGCCGTTCTTTTCCATTTGCGAACAAAAAGCACAATGTTCCCTCTGCGGGTAGCCCTTTCGGCGACTGTTGCCGGAGGAGCAAAAGTGGATTTTTCAACACCTTCGCACCTGAGCCACCAACATCCCAGGTTTGCCTCTGTGTCAAAGTCCCACTCCGACTGGATTCCAGTAGACACAATAATTCACTATATATCTATATCTATATCCAACAAGAAAAGAGGCAGTTTGGAGAAGGGCTAGAAGTCTGAAGGGCCACCAAAACAGCTTTGGGCCCAGGGCCACTCCTCCCTTCCTTGGAAACTTGGGAAGCCTGCAAATTTTGTGCGGAAAAACTCCTCCATTGCATATTTCTCTCTGCAACCCCTCCACCACGTTTCTGCGCACAGAATTATTAATTTCTGCCCAATAATTAAGTCCCCAATTAGGTAGAAATATCATTTGACACATAGGACTTTATCAGACGGGAGGAATTTCTGTTTATTGCAAATGGAGCCAATTTGAATTCACGTGAATTCCTATTGTGTTCGGAACGTGTTCAGAATGACTTCCTGTTACCCGAAAATGACCCTCCATTGCCTGAAATTGTGTGAGATGCTTTAATTCGTAACAACGTAAAACCCATGATTGCGTTCAGAATGACTTCCCTTTTGCCTGAAATTGCGTGAGATACTTTAATTCGCAATAACGTGAAACCCCAGGATTGTGTTCAGATTGCCATTGGATTATACTTCCAATTTCCGACATCTGATAAGGTCCATAGGAAATGCTCATTTCGGCACAAAAGCATCGTGTACGGATTCTGTGACAGAGGGGTAAATTTTGTCAGGCTCCCTCAAACTCGATTAAAACATACTTTTATATTTATTTCCCCCCAAAATAAATAGTTTCCTACCAATTCCAAACTAGAACTAGTGTGGTGTAGTGGTCTGAGCGTTGGACTAGGACTCTGGGGACCAGGGTTTGGTTCCCGGCTCAGCCACGGAAATCCACTGGTGCGGATCCACTGGAATATGGAAGAGTTGGGCCCAGTCCAGGCCCTGGTCGAAAGAGAGCCAGGTCCGAAGAGGAGGCTCCTGGAAGGGCCTGTGGTCCCTGATGGGCAACACCTGGGCAGGTGAGGCTCACCTGGGGCCCTCCATCTCCCTCCCACAGGTGAGCCACAGGACTCTGGCCTTCTGGGAGTTTGCTTGGAGGGTCCCGACTTTGGCCTTCAGTGCCATTTCTTTGCATTTGAGGGTCTTTCGAGGCTGCCCTTCCCATTCCTGGCCCTTTTCTGACTTCTCCTCCTCTGAGCAAGGCTTCCTCCAAGGGATGGGGACCCTTTACATCCATTTATGTCAGTCCTTCAGGGTTGTCTGGAGGTTTCGTAGGAAGGCAGGGGGGTCTAGTGGTCAGGGAGGGATTCCCAGCTCAACCATGGAAACCCACCTTGGGCAGGAAGTCACACTCTCTCAGCCTCAGGGGAAGGCCATGCCAGGCCTCCTCTCAAGAAATCTTGCCAAGGAAGCCCCAATGAGAGGGTTGCTATAAGCTGGAAATGAAGGCATGTAAGAGCAACAGATGTACCCTTAGGACTAGGAGTTTCTGAAAGAAAGAGGGAGGAAAGGAAGGAAGGAAGGAATGAAGGAAGGAAGGGAGCGAAGAAAGAAAGAAGCTAAGGAAGAGAGAAGAAAGGCAAGAGGGAAGGAAGGGGGGAACAAGGATGGGAACGAGGCCATATAGTAGTAAGCTTTTATTCAGTCATTGACCAGTACAAAAGTAATCAACATAACAATTACATGGTTGAAAATATAAACTATATGGATAAAAAGCAATATCATATCGGTATCGAATCATCTATACAGCTTTGCCGCTACCGTTTGTCAATTGAGGACGTCATTTACACACGACGTAACAGAATCGGGCCGCCTTATGGAACACACATTGGGATCACAATTCTCCAAAAGGAAACGTAAGTAAAAGGAATCAGTATTGCCTGGGAATTTGTTTAGGGAGAGGGGTCATCGGTTGAAGAATTGTAGCATTGACAGTATAATAAAACGCGCGCCGTTGTTTCAGTGGCACCAACATCACCTTGACCTAAGCGAAGTTTGTAAGGAATTTCCCCAAATCTTCCATCCAGTACAGCTCTTGGTGAGATATTAAAGCAAGCCCGAGTTAGAGCTCTTCTGGATTTAGGGAGAGTAACATGAAAAAAATACGGAGCTGGAGAAGAGACCGGGATTTGATTCCTGATCGTAGCAATTTCCATCTGACCTTCGGTACCTAAAATGTTTTTGTTTGATAATCAATTTGGCTTGATCGATATCTAGCTTTAAGGTTACATCCTTATTAAAGGCAATCTAGCAATAGCAAGGCCATGTCTATACTGCTTATCCGTATAGTTTTACAAATGTGTGTTTCTTGCCTCCAATAAAGTGGAAGAGAAGGAAGCAAAGGAGGGAGGGAAGATAGAAAGAAAGGAAGGAAGGAAGGAAGGGAGGGAGGAAAGGGAAGGAGGGAGGGAAGAAAGAAGGCAAGGGAGTTTATCACATGGGACTCTTTCCCACGGGAGGAATTTCTCCCAACTTCGAATGAAGCCAATGCGAATTCATGTGAATTCACTTGATTAGCAAATTCACGTGAATCCCCATTGCATTCGGAAGGCGTTTGGAATGACTTCCCATTACCCGAAAATGACCCCTCCTTGCCCGAAATTGCGTGAGAAGCTCTAATTCGCAATAACGTGAAACCCCAGGATTGTGTTTGGATACTTCCAATTTCCCACACCTGGAAGAGTCCATGGGAGGCATTTTTCTCTATTACGAATTGAGCCAATTTGAATTTGTGTAAATTCGATAGTTTAGTAAATTTATGTGAAATCTGATTGCGTTTGGAATGCATTCAGAATGACTTCCCATTGCCCGAAATTGCGTGAGATACTCTAATACGCAATAACATGAAACCCCAGGATTGTGTTTGGATTGCCATTGGATTATACCTCCAAATTCTGTCCTATGATAAACTCCAAGGAGGAAGGAGGAAGGGAAGAAGAGAAGGAAGGAAGGAGGAAGAAGGGAGGGAGGGAGAGAAGGAAAGAAGAGAAGGAAGGAAGGAAAGAAAGAAAGAAGAAAAGGAAGGAAAGAAAGAAGAGAAGGAAGGAAGGAGGAAGAAGGGAGGGAGGGAGAGAAGGAAAGAAGAGAAGGAAGGAAGGAAAGAAAGAAAGAAGAAAAGGAAGGAAAGAAAGAAGAGAAGGAAGGAAGGAAGGAAGGGAGGGAGGGAGGGAAAAAAGGAAGAGAAGGAAGGAAGGAAAGAAAGAAGAAAAGGAAGGAAAGAAAGAAGAGAAGGAAGGAAGGGAGGGAGGAAGGAAGGAAGGAAAGAAAGAAAGAAAGAAGAGAAGGAAGGAAGGGAAAAAAGGAAGAGAAGGCAGGAAGGAAAGAAGAGAAGGAAGGACGGGAAAAAAGGAAGGAAAGAAAGAAGAGAAGGAAGGAAGGGAAAAAAGGAAGAGAAGGAAGGAAAGAAAGAAGAGAAGGAAGGAAGGGAGGGAGGGAGGGAGGAAGGAAGGAAAGAAGGAAAAAAAGGAAGAGAAGGAAGGAAAGAAGAGAAGGAAGGAAGGAAGGAAGGAAAGAAAGAAAGAAGAGAAGGAAGGAAGGGAAAAAAGGAAGAGAAGGAAGGAAAGAAAGAAGAGAAGGAAGGAAGGGAAAAAAGGAAGAGAAGGAAGGAAAGAAAGAAGAGAAGGAAGGAAGGGAGGGAGGAAGGAAGGAAAGAAGGAAAGAAAGAAAGAAAGAAGAGAAGGAAGGAAGGGAAAAAAGGAAGAGAAGGAAGGAAGGAAAGAAGAGAAAGAAGGAAGGAAAGAAGAGAAGGAAGGAAGGAAAGAAAGAAAGAAGAGAAGGAAGGAAGGGAAAAAAGGAAGAGAAGGAAGGAAAGAAAGAAGAGAAGGAAGGAAGGAAAGAAAGAAAGAAGAGAAGGAAGGAAGGAAAGAAAAGAAGCAAGGAAGGAAGGGAAGGAAGGAGGGAGGGAGGGAAGGGGGAGCTTGGGCCTGGCTCCACCTCCGGAGGCGTTGGCTGCTGGCTCTGTCTCTTCTCGGTCTCTCTTCTGGGGGGCCATGGCTGCTGGGGCTGCTGGGGCTGCTCTTCCTCCTCCTCCTTTCCGGGGAGCCCCCTTCTGCCTGCTGCTCCTTCTCCTTCTCCGCCGGGCCTCATGATGGCCCAGGAGCCCCCTTCCTCCTCCTCCTCCTCTTCCTCCTGGGGGACCCGGGGCCCTGCTCCTGGGGCTCCCCGTCTCTGCCGGATGGTCCGCGGGGCGCAGGGCTACGGCTTCCACTTGCACGGAGAGAAGGGCAAGAGCGGGCAGTTCATCCGCAAAGTCGAGCCCGGATCCCCCGCAGAAGGCGCAGGACTCCGGGCAGGAGATCGCCTCGTCCAGGTCAACGGCGTCAGCGTCGAGAGGGAGACCCACCACCAGGTCAGCACCAACATTTGCCATGCAGGAAGACGTGCAGGAATATGTGCAGGAGGACATGCAGGAAGACATGCAGGAATACTATGCAGCCTTTTAACTCTATAACTCTCTATATTCCTGCCTGGCAGAAGGTAGGTTGAGGTATAGCACCCTAAGGCTGCACCCACACTGGAGAAATAACCCGGTTTGGGACCGGTTTAACTTGTTGTTTGACTCACTTGCTATGGAATTCTGGGAGTTGGAGTTTGTTGTGGGGCCCAGAGCGGAGCTTCGCTCCGCTCTGGGCCCCACAACAAACTCCAACTCCCAGAATTCCATAGCCTTGAGCCAGAAAAAGAGTTAAAGCGGTTTCAAACCGGGTTATTTCTCCAGTGTGGGTGCAGCCTTAGGGTGCTATACCTCAACCTACCTTCTGCCAGGCAGGAATATAGAGAGTTATAGAGTTAAAGGGATCACTAAGGGTCCTATAGACCATCCCTCTTCTTCTGCCATGCAGGAATACATTGAATCCTAGACTAAGGGTCCTATAGTCCAACCCTCTTCTTCTGCCATGCAGGAATACATTCAACCCTAGACATGGAAGGGACCTCTAAGGGTTATATAATCCAACCCCCATCTTCCGCCATGCAGGAATACATAGAAGTTGGAAGGGACCCCCAGAGCCCACCCAGCCCAGCCCACTTTGGCCATGCAGGAATACATAGAATCCTAGAGTTGGAAGGGACCCCCTCCAAGGGCCATCCATTCCAAACTCTTCTTTCTCCCATAGAAGCCTAGAGTGGAAAGGGCCCCCCAATCCAGCCCCCTTGAGCCACTCAGGAAGACACCATCCAAGCCACCAGTCCTGTGATGCAGCAGCAGAAAAGGCCAATGCGATCCCAGGCTGCGTCAATAGAAGTCTAGTGTCCAGATCCAGGGAAGGGATAGGGCCACTTTTATTTCTGCCTTAGTGAAAGGTCTGGAGTGTAAAGTGTAAAGTACTACGCTTAGATCCACCTAGATTAACAAGAGAGCATGTGAAAGGGATCTAGGAGCCCTAGTAGACCACAAGCTGAACATAACGCAGCAGCAGAAAAGGCCAATACGATCCCAGGCTGCATCAATAGAAGTATAGCGTCTAGATCAAGGGAAGTTATAGTGCCACTCTATTCTGCTTTGGTCAGGCCCCACCTGGAATAATACTGTGTCCAGTTCTGGGCACCACAATTCAAAAAAGATGTGGAGAAACTGGAGCGGGTCCAAAGGAGGACAACTAAGATGGTGAAGGGTCTGGAAACCATGAAGCCCTTTGAGGAAGGCCTTAGGGAGCTGGGGATGTTTAGCCTGGAGAAGAGAAGGTTAAGAGGTGATATGATCGCCCTGTTTAAAAATCTGAAGGGATGTCATATTGAGGAGGAAGCAAGCTTGGTTTCTGCTGCTCCAGAGAACAGGACCCAGAGAAATGGATGCAAGCTGCAGAAAAGAGATTCCACCTCAGCATTAGGAGGAACTTCCAGATAGATAGAGCTGTTTAATGGTGGAAGATGCTGCCTTGGAAAGTAGTGGAGTCTCCTTCCTTAGAGGTCTTTAAGCAGAGGCTGGATGGCCATCTGTCGGGGATGCTTTGATTGGGAGTTCCTGCATGGCAGAAGGGGGTTGGACTGGATGGCCCTTGCGGTCTCCTCCAACTCTATGATCCTATGATTCTATGACCCGGGCAGCCTTCTTTCCTTCCCAGTCCTCTCCGGCTTATCTTCCCAAAGCAGAGGGAAATGGGAGGATATTATGCCCTTCGACTTTGGTCCTCCCTTGACTGCCATCCTTAACTGGTGAGCATTGCCCTCCTCCAGGGTCCAGACTGGATTTGCACCCGGCCCAACTTGGAGATCGCTGGTTAATGCCCTCCAAGGAGGTCTCCCATCCAAGGGTCAACCTGGCTCAGCCCTGCTCAGCTTCCAAACCCTGAACAGATCTGGGATGTTCATCCAGGTGGCATGGCGGTCCGTACTTGCTGTGGTCCAGCAAGACTTTCATACGACGGAATTTGAGGGTATAATGCGATGGCAATCCGAACGCAATCATGGGATTTCACGTTATTGCGAAGGAGTGTATCTCATGCAATTTCAGGCAAAAGGGGAGTCATTCCAGACGCAATCATAGGGTTTCATGTAATTGCGTATTAAGAGTATCTCACGCAATTTCGGACAATGGGGGGTCATTTTCGGGAAACGGGAAGTCATTCTGAACACATTCCAAACGCAATCGGATTTCAAGTAAATTCGCTAAACTAGCAAATTCACGTAATTGCGAATTGGCTCCATTCACAGTTGAGAGAAATCCCTCCCGTGTGATAAACTCTTTTGTCTCTGAGCAGATTTTGCAAGGTGACCACTCACCAGGGCCAAACGTCTCCCGCATTCGATGGAAGGGCCGGATTTGCCAAACCGGGTGCCGCTATGTCTCCCCTTGAAACTAACTCCTGCGTTATTTATGTTTGGGGATCTGGGCAGAGCCATTTTCTGCCGAGATTGGCAAAACTGCAGGCCACGGTTGTCATTGCTGTGTTTCAGGAAGGAAGGAAAGGAGCCGGGAATGTTTGGGGGAAATGTAGTGCTAGGAATTGGAATGGATTTTTTGGGGGAAACAACAGCATTCAAGAAAGAGTGGTGCAAGCGATTGGGATCCATTAAATATGGATTTCCCCCTTCCATTAAATATACTAGCCAGTGATGTACATCCAGTGGCTTACCTGCCAGTGTTTACTTGCTTGGGGTGTGCAAAGGGGGAACCATGCGTTGCGTCTCAGTTTCTGCAATCCGGGGGGATCAAGTGGGATCTCGAAGGCACCGACAAAACGGGTTACGCATCTTCCAAACACGTGCACCTGCGTGGCTGGGCTCCTGTGTGGGTTATTTACTTATTTATTATTTACTTATTCAAATATTTATATCCTGACCTCGCTCTGTCTCCGGAGATCTCAAGGCGGCGTACCGTCAAAACCGGCCTGTCGGCTTGGGACAGAGCGTCAAATGCTTTGGACGGCAGTAAAGGTTTTTTAAAAAGTATGGAACGGTTTAAGAAGTTTGAAAAGGGAGATTAGAAACCGCGGAGGTGTGCAAGGGTTTTTAGTAAAAACCGATTAGGGAGTTTATCATACGACGGAATTTGGGGGTATAATGCAATGGCAATCCGAACACAATCGTGGGTTTTCATGTTATTGCATATTAGAGTATCTCACACAATTTTAGGCAATGGGAAGTCATCCCAAACGCAATCATGGGTTTCACGTAATTGCGTATTAGAGTATCTCACGCAATTTCGGGCAATGGGGGTTGATTTCCAGGCAATGGGAAGTCATTCTGAATGCATTCCGAATGCAATTAGATTTCACGTAAGCTCGCTAAACCAGCGAATTTATGTGAATTCGAATTGGCTCCATTCGAAATTGAGAGAAATTCCTCCCGTGTGATAAATTCCTAGGGCTCTCAAAACAAGTTTTTGTGAGCAACCAATGTTTTTACTGGGAGCAATGCTGGTGCCTGATGGGCCTCCAAGGGGAGGATGTTGCACTGTCAGGGTGCCACACAAAGAACTGTTGTCGAAAGAACTGTTAAATTATTTCCAATTTCATATTTTCTTGGCAAGTTTCTTGAGAGCGATTTGTCAATGCTGTTGGGAGATATTTTGCATTCTCTCTTCCCCTCCTTAGATGGTTTTTCTTGCATGCAAATCCTGCTGTCTCCCCTCTTGCAAACTTCCCATTTGCTGCTATTGAATGGCAGGACAACAACTTTTGCAAATTAATTTTTCTCCTGCCCTGTTGGGTTCTCCATCTTCCTTCTCCATCATTTGGAAAAGATGGTGAGATAAATATTTCCTCTTCACCTGAACTATTCAATAGCTACATTCGGACATGGCCTCTATGTATATGTAGATTAAAGCCATTAGTAAACTTTTGTTTAAACCCCCAAGCTACTTGTGTTGTTTTTGGAGCCAGTCTCAGTTCTTAGAGAAGCATAAGAGTTTATCATACGACGGAATTTGGGGGCATAATGCAATGGCAATCCGAACGCAATCGTGGGGTTTCATGTGATTGTGTATTAGAGTATCTCACGCAATTTCGGGCAAAAGGGAAGTCATTCCAAACGCAATCATAGGTTTTACGTGAATGCGTATTAAAGCATCTCATTCAATTTCGGGTAATGGGGGGGGGGGTCATTTTCGGGTAATGGGAAGCCATTCTGAACGCATTCTGAGCGCAATAGGAATTCACGTAAATTTGCTAAACTAGCGAATTCACGTGAATTCAAATTGGCTCAATTCGAAATTGGGAGAAATTCCTCCCGTGTGATAAACTCCATTGTTAGACAAAGGCACATTTCTGCTACTCTGCTGATTTAAAGCTAGGCTCTAGCCAGCTTGGATATTTAAATATTTTCCTTAACAAAGGCTGAAGCCTTAGGAAACTTCCTTCCTCCTTGCTTCCTTCCTTCCTTCCTGAAACTCCTAGTCCTAAGGGTTCACCTGTTGTTCTTCTATGCCTTCGTTTCCAACTTACGACAACCCTAAGGCAAACCTACCATTGGGGTTTCCCTGGCAAGATTTGTTCAGAGGAGGTTTGCCATGGCCTTCCCCTGAGGCTGAGAGAGTGTGACTCGCCCAAGGTCACCCAGTGGCTTTCCATGGCCGAGCAGGGATTCGAACCCTGGTCCCCAGAGTCATAGCCCAATGCTTAAACCTCTACACACACCCCAAATCTTTTGTGAGCAACTATGTTTTCGCTGGGTGGCTGAACAACAGCAATGACGGTGCCCATTGGGCCTCCAAAGGGAGGATGTTCCAACAGCCAAGAGTGAACGTGGACGCAAAGCCTGTGGATTCGGGGGAAATGGTTATAGGACTGTCACTCCATTGATGCAACTGTCACCTGAATGCAGAATAGAACTGAACACCAAAATTTGTAACTGTGTGTGCAAGGCAACTTATGCAGAAATGTGCCAGGGCTTGGAGAAATACATTGCTGGGAGCCAGCAGGTTTTGTCTCTCTTCTCTCTTTGTGCGCTCATGCAAAACAATGCAACCGTAATGCATCAGCATGAATTGATTCTGTTCGTTGTGTGTGCAAGCGGGATTGTTTGTGCACATAGGAGGAGTTGTGTAGGCTTCGTGGCCCGCAAGCCTTGCTCAACTGAATGCATTAACATACATTCGCCCAAACAGCCCTGCCAGGGTTGCGTACCCTCCAACTGCCCCAGTTTGGCAACTGGGACAGTCCCAGCTAATCCTCAGTCATCCCTTTTCCCATCTTTAAAGATGTCCTGGGCTGCATCTGCACTGCAGAAACAATGCAGTTCGTCAACGCTTTAACTGCTGTGGCTCAGATCCTAGGATTTGTAGTTAGCACCAGCGCTCTCTGACGGAGAAGGCTAAAATATCTCCCAGTACTACATATCCCAGATTTCCAAAGCCGTATGTAGTAATGTGAAATATTTAGGCCTGGGGCTAACAACAAATCCTAGGACCCCACAGCATTGAGCCATGGCTGCTAAAGCGGCGTCGAACCACGTTATTTCCGCGGTGCAGACGCAGCTTCCAAAACCGGAGCTTAAATGGTAACTTCGTTAAATCCCGCTGAGCCAGTAGGTCTACTCCCAACAGGAATAACAATGTGATTTAAGGTCAGGTTTTTTGGGGGGCAAAAAAGGGCATTTTTTTTTTAAAAAAAGCATGCACAAACCAAAATCCCGAAGTGAAAATAGTTGTAGAAAGTGGCCCACTGTTGTTGTTGCTTTTTTGGTATTCTCATGCACCGTCGAGGGATGGTTGATGGTATTTGTTTTTGCATGCAAGGTTGAAATAAGTGAAGATTTAGATATCCCTTCTGGGGAAAGAAGGTAAACCGGAGACGGAAGGGAAGAAATGACTCAGAAGCAAAGGATGGATGGCTACAGATCCAGGGTGAGCCAATAAAACTGATCGGCAGCAGGTTTAAGGTGATTAAAAGGCAGGCTTCCCTAATCTTCGGGACGTAATGCAACACCCTTCCTGTCCTTACGTGCCATTCTCTGCCCGCTTCTGACATCTTCACCCGTGCCAACCCAAATGCCCCGGGTTTTTCTCTACTACCTTCACCTATCCCTCCAAAATTGCCCACCTTCCCCCTAAGAAAATTAATAATAATAATAATAATAATAATGATTTATTTATTGCCCGCTCAATCGCAAATAGTCTGGGTGAGTTCCAACAGTAACGAAAAATAAATAGCAATTAACAATCACAATAAAAGTAACATAGCAAATCACAATAGCAATAAATAGCTAATAACAACAGCAATAAAAGTAACAATGGAAAATGCATAAAAGTTAACATAGCAAATCAATACAGTATAAAGTTAATCATCGAAATACATGGCAAATAACGATAACGTAACAATTCACAGTAGCAATAAAGAGCAAAAAGAATACGACAGCAATGAAAGTAACAATAAAAAATGCATAGCGATTAACATAGTAGATCAATAAAGTACAATCAAGTACAAAATTAAGCCCCTAAAATAAAATGAATCCTAAAATCAAATCAAATCTTCTTGTTCTCCCTTGTTCTCCAAAACCAGCTTCTCCCAACCTGGCCATGCTTTCATGATGGAGTTTATCAGATGGGAGGGATTTCTTTTTATTTCGAATGGAGCCAATTGGAGCCAATTCGAATTCACGTGAATTCGCTAGTTTAGCAAATTTACGTGAATTCCAATTGAGTTCAGAATGAGTTCCCATTACCCAAAAATGACCCCCATTGCCCGAAATTGCGTGAGATGCTTTAATACAAAATAACATAAAACCCATGATTGCGTTCGGAATGACTTCCCTTTTGCCTGAAATTGTGTGAGATACTTTAATTCACAATAACGTGAAACCCCATGATTGCGTTCCGATTGCCATTGGATTATACTTCCAATTTCTATCGTCTGATAAACTCCTAGGTGTTGGAGGACTACAACACCCATCAGCCACAGATGATGATGATGATGATGATGATATTTATTTGTATCCCCAGAATTGGGACCTGAAGCAGCTCACGATATCAAAAGAACAATTCAATTAAAAACATAGAAGAGCGGTACATTGAAAAAGGAATTAGATTCTGAACAACATTAAAATAATAGCATTGATTTGAGTTATGGTCCAAAATGCCTAGATTGTGCAGGTTAAAATGCAGGGTTGTATGTGTGTGTGTGTGTATGGACAGGTTGCTTACCTGTAACAGTATTTCTTCGAGTGGTCATCTGCGAATACATACAAATGGGTTATTCTGCGCCTGCGCAGGCAACTTCGGAATCTTCTTAGAGCTTTTAAATGCGTTTTGGCGGTAGCCCCGCCCACTCTCCAACTGCCTATATTAGCCGGTTTCCCGCCTAAACCCTCAGTTCCTTTATGGACGCCGCAGCAGTATCCGAGGACCGAAGGAGAGGCAGGGCACGACTATGAGGGGAGGATGGGCGGGATTTGTATGTATTCGCAGATGACCACTCGAAGAAATACTGTTACAGGTAAGCAACCTGTCCTTCTTTTTCGTGGTCTCTGCGAATCATACAAATGGGTTCAGACTAGCAAGCTTAGTTCAACGGAGGTGGGAGTGCCATGCCAGACAGAGAGGCATATTGACCCCAAATAAAATCACCAGCCGGGAAACCATGCCCAAGGGCATGCAACATGGGGACGCACAGTCCCGTTGATATGACGACTCTACAGAGTTGTGTAGAAAGCCCAATACTGAGACGTAGTCGAACAGTCACCAAAACAGGTGGAACATGCTCATTGGTAGAAAAACAGGCTTGCCAGCTAACCGTATGTCACACAGACTGCAGGTAAACTTTGATGGTCCATTTAAATGGCAGGTGCAAACTAAGGACAGGGAAAAACCCCGTCCTAAATATCCCAGGTCTGTTGGTAATGGAGCTACTGAATAGGTGAGTGACATGGAATAAGGGAATCTCACTGATGTGAGCAGCTCTTTAAAGGTATCAACAAAGGTCTGGTATACAGACATTGTGTAGTCCAAGGTGGATTGAATTCAACATGAAGGGCAAAGGGCTCACAATAATGTGAGGCTGTACAGGCCGGGAGGCTGGTATGCAGAAAGAGGGGCGTACAGAGCCCTCAGACTTGAGATGTGTCATTCAAAGAATATTGAAAGTAGGAAAAAGGGCATTGGCCTGATAAAGCCTCCCGAAGCCATGATTTGGAGATTATGGCAGTGACAGACACAGCCTAGAATGCTCAGTAGTCTAGGGTTAAATGTCATCCTTACAGAGTATGAAGAAGACAATCTGTGGTCAACAATGATATGGCTGGGAAGTCCATCCATAGAGAGAGAGCGTATACAATTGCTGTGACACACAAGACATGCTGTATTGCCGCGTAATATTCAAGGGCTATCAGCATGAAGCATGCCGATCTTGGTGAACATGAGAAACAAAAACGATAGTGGCTAGTACAATGTCAATAAGACTAGTCACAGCATTGTAGAAGTGAAGGGATACCACTTTGTCAAGTTGACAGACGTCCCCGTGGGGACGGTATCCCATGATGTGATGTCCTGCAGAAGCTGTATCAAGGATAACATGGTAAGAACAGCCAGAACTGATAGGCAAACAGTATAGCAGGAGTGATTTCGTGTCAGTCCATCCTGAACGGCCCTAGGAACAAACCTGTTCAGAGCGGCAAAGCCAGAATAGGCTCTAAGAGCCATAAAGTCCAATTCTCACCAGGTGGTACAAACACCAGGCAGCATGTCAGAAATCACCGTAATGTAATCTGTAATACTTGAGAAGCGGAGGGCAAGGCTCCCTTAGGGGAGAGAAGCCCCAGGAATTCGCAGAATTCATGTTTAGCCTTGTCAGGGTTGCAGGTGAAGGTCTGAAATATCCCTCACCCATTTGACGTCTTGGACCAGAGGTTCAGGAGAAACAGGATGGTATGGCACCAGTCAGCCAGGAGAGATGGGACAGGTATGCCAATCTCAAGATCTTCAAACATCCACATGGTGTACAAATCTTTAAATGGAGGCCCGAAAGGGGATATCTCCAGAGGGCAATCCTGCCCAGAGCAGAAAAGGAAAGGAATTGTAGCAATTTACCACCTGTTGTAAGGAAGAAAGTGGCCTGAACAAGAACCCCTTGGAAGGGGCCTGGGAAATAGACATGTGTTTCTCACCATATCTAGTGGCCCTTGATAAGAGGCATCAACTGCCTTAGATGACACTCACACTGGGAAGTGGTAAAACTTTTTCCTGTGAATGATGGTCTCTGAGCGAAGAGGATCACAACTGAGCTGGTACTGGGTGCATAATGGAAGGCATCCCTAGGTATGGAGGTGACAAACTGATTTATGAGACTTAATTGCACAGTCTTGAAGCTGTTCATATAGTGAAGGATTACCTGTAACCAAAGTGAACAGATGGTGCTCCCAAATTTTACAGAGGCAACTCAGAAGTGAGACTTGAATGTCTACCTAAAGTGACCTTCAGCCGTCCCGCCTGAGAGGAAGGACATCGTTATGAATTGCACATGAGAATGGTGAAATCCCCCATCAGGGAGCACCACATCCCCTGAATTGGTTCTATAGGGATAGCCGTTTGAGGGGCAAATTGTAGGAGGCAGAAAGGCCTTGAGAAGAATGGGGACAGCATGGCCCCGAGTTTGGCAATGCATCTGCAGATAGCGACCCTCGGTACCAAGGAAACAGTATGGACCTGAATCCAGGAGGCCAGAGCCAGTGGCACCTCATGGTCCCAAATTGACTGAGTGCTTGCTGATAGGTGACCTCGGTACTGAGGGAACTACTACGGCTTGAACCCAAACCAGCATGCACCACACTGGCTGAGAGGAATAGGAGCATGCGGCAGGGCCAATAACGGCCCTCAGAACTGGTAAGCGAGCTGCATTCAAATCCTTTTGTGCAGCTCAAACGGTACAGATGTTGGGCCCTTAATATTCATCTTCTCAAGGAGAGTCAGGCCAAAATGAGCCATGCCATTATGGCAATCTGGCTAACAGTCAATAATCAGGGAAGGTGCCATGTAAGATCACCTGTAGGCCAACCAGGAACACCCCTGACAGCCCGGGGCTGACACGCCTCAAAGCAGGGATGGAAGGCAACCGGCTTGATCTTGAGAAGAGTCAGAGACCAAGATAAGAGAGGTAGGTAGTGAGCCAACCAGAGGCTCAAAGTGTGGCTATGAGTCAATTGGTTTGACCCCGGACAGTCGGGGAACAACGAGGGTCAAAGTTGGGCTACAAGCCAATCTGTATTAGTCCCAAGAGTCAGGGACTGATGAAGGTCGAAGCCCAGCATCCAGCCAATCACTGAGACTCAGAGAGTCAGGGACCAAGGTGAATCGACATCGGGATATAGGTCAACCAGTATGACTCCAAAGAGTCTGGGACGAATGAGGATCGAATTCAGGCTGCCATCCAGTCAGTACGTGACCGAAGCAGATAGAAACCGTGCTGCCAGGCAACCAATTTGACCTTGGAAAGTCAGGGAGCAATGAGGGTCAAAGTCGGGCTGCAAGCCAAGACGTATGACCCCAGAGAGTCCAGGACTGATGAGGATCCATGACCCCGAAGGGTTCGGGATCGATGAAGATCCCAGTACTTCAGCCAGTAAACGGTTTTACCTCGGAGAGTCAGGGACCAATGGTGCACGAAGCTGGGCTATAAGCCAATCGGTATGACTCAGAGAGTCAGCCATCAAAGATGATCGGTGCCAGGTGCTGTGTAGTCAGTATGACTCTGGAGGTTTCGGGACCGATCCTAATTGAAGTTTGGCAGCCATCTAATTGACCTGATACCATGGAGCCCGGGACCGATGAGGATTCACGTCAGGCTGCCTGTCAAAGGTTTTGACTCCGAAGAGTCAGGGACCGATGAGGGTCAAATTCAGGTTGCAAGCCAATCAGTATGGCCCGGGAGATTCAGGGACCAATGAGGACCCATGTTGGGCTGCCAGTTAAAAGGTTTGACTCTGAAGAGTCAGGGACCAATGAAGGTCGAATTCAGGCTGCCAGCCAATCGGTATGGACCTGGATATTCAGGGACTGATGAGGATCCATATCGGGTTGCCAGTCAAACGGTTTGACTCCAAAGAGTCAGGGACTGATGAGGGTCGAATTCAGGCTGCAAACCAATCGGTATGACCCCGAGGAGTCAGGGACTGATGAGGATCCATGTCGGGCTGCCAGTCAAACGGTTTGACTCCAAAGAGTCGAATTCAGACCGATGAGAGTCGAATTCAGGCTGCAAGCCAATCGGTATGACTCCGACAAGTCAGGAACCGATGAGGATCCACATTGGGCTGCCAGTCAAATGGTTTGACTCCAAAGAGTCAGGGACCGATGAGAGTCGAATTCAGGCTGCAAGCCAATCGGTATGACTCCGACAAGTCAGGGACCGATGAGGATCCACATTGGGCTGCCAGTCAAATGGTTTGACTCCAAAGAGTCAGGGACCGATGAGTCGAATTCAGGCTGCAAGCCAATCGGTATGACTCCGACAAGTCAGGGACCGATGAGGATCCACATTGGGCTGCCAGTCAAACGGTTTGACCCCGAAGAGCCAGGGACCGAATCAAATCCACGTTGTGCAGCCAGGCAAATGGTTTGACTCCGTAGAGTCAGGGACCAATTCAGATCCACGTCGTGCAGCCAGCCAAGCGGTTTGACTCCGAAGAGTCAGGGACCGATCAAGATCTACGTCGTGCAGCCAACCAAATGGTTCGATACCGAGGAGTCTGGGATCGACGAGGTTCAAGACGGGCTCGAAGCCAATTGGTATGACTCCGAGGAGTCAGGGACCGATGAAGATCCACGTTGGGCTGCCAGGCAAATGGTTTGACTCCGGAGAGTCAGGGACCCATGGTTTGACTCCGGAGAGTCAGGGACCGATAAGGATCGACGTTGGGCTGCAATCCAGTCGCGTTGGCTCCAGAAGATCAGCGACCAATGGTGACAACATCCAATCGGTTTAGTCCCAGGGAGCCGAGACTGGCGACGACTGAAGTCAACTCCTCTTCAGGAGAATGAAGAGACAAAGCCAGCTGAATGGCCCTGAGACAGTTTGTCCGCAGCAAAAGAGCGTCCCTAGCCATAGCGAGGGAGGAAGGCTGGTGGCCATTCTATAAGTTTCTCTCAGAGATAAGAGGAAAGTACGCCAGTGAAGCGGGCGCCATTTTAAGAAATTTTACTCAGGAATAATGGGGCTTTGCCAAACGCGCCAGTAAGGCAGGCAATATTGGAGACTTTTCCTCAAGAAAAAAGGCGGGAAAAGTTCTGCCAAGCGCACCAACTGAGGTGAGCAGCCATTGTATCAAAAAAATTTCCTCAGAATTTAAATTCACATTAAATTACGCAATTCTCTAAGATATCGCTGAAGGAGCTGTTGTTAAAACAGCTTTAGTTCAAAGTCTAAATTCATTTTCAGCAAGCGATTCTCTAAGAAATCGCAGGGCAGTTGTTGTTAAGACAACTTTACCTCAGAATTTAAATTTATATTTAAACATGTGATTCTTTAAGAAATCACAATACAGTCTGTTGTTAAAACGGATTTATTTCAGAATTTAAATTCACATTTAAGTAAGCGATTCTCTAAGAGATCGCAGGGCAAGTCCTTGTTAAAACAACTTACCTCAGAATTAAAATTTGCATTTAAGTACATGATTATTTAAGAAATCACAGTACAATCTGTTGTTAAAACAGTTTTATTTCAGAATTTAGATACACATGTAAGTAAGCGATTTTCTAAAAAATCGCAGTGTAAGTCATTGTAAAAATAACTTTACCTCAGAATTTTAAATTTACATTTAAGTCTATGATATTTAGAAAAGAAATAGCATTTGTTTCTAAAAATATTATTATTATTATTATTATTATTATTATTAAAATACCACCAAAACGCAGATTGATCCTGTCAATCGAGTTTAAAAGTCTGACAGGAGAACGAAGCTCTGAAGAGTTCCTAGATGCTGCTTGTGCGGCGGACAAAAGGAACTGAGGGTTTAGGCGGGAAACCGGCTAATATAGGCAGTTGGAGAGTGGGCGGGGCTACCGCCAAAACGCATTTAAAAGCTCTAAGAAGATTCCGAAGTTGCCTGCGCAGGCGCAGAATAACCCATTTGTATGATTCGCAGAGACCACGAAGAAGAAATATATATATATATATATATTACACACACACACACACATATATAAAGCAATATTTTCAAGCCGTGGATGCTTGAATCTGTGGATAAGAAAGTCTTTACTTAATTTTTAAAGCTTTTTTGGGGAGGATTGTTCCAATTTTCAGATGAAAAAGGCATCCTCTGGGTGCGTAATTTCATTTTTGGAAAGGCTCCACAGCCTTTGGTGGTTAATCCATGCCAGGCTTTGTCCCAAACTGGAAAGGGAACTATCCAAAGTGCTGGATCTCAGGGCAGCATCGGTTCAGAGCCACATGAAGGTTAGCCAAAACCTGGGACGGATTTATTGTCCCACTGACCTGGGAGCCACCGGCCCACCCCAATAGTGTGGTATAAAAATAATTTGTTTAATTATTATTTTTAAAATTTTATATTTATATATTTTAATTGTATCGCTTTATACTTGCTCGACACCTTGAGTCCCTATGTGGGGAGAAAGGCGAGATATAAGAAATAATAATGATAATAATAATGCTTGTGGATGTTACTTTGGGGTACTCTGTGCAAATATATAGCATGACCCCAGTATCCACGGGTCTGGGGACCGCAGTTTCATGTATCCATATCTGGGGGGAAAGGGTCTCACCGGCATCTGGAAGTCCTCCAGCGCGATTCTGTGGTCATCTTAGGTGACCATAGAGTCATGCTGGAGGACCTCCAGATGTCTAGAGAGACCACCTCTTTAGATATCTGGAGCTCCTCCGGTGCAACTCTATGGTTAACATCCGCCAGAAATATAGGATTCACTATTATCTGCGATTTTGAGGAACATATGCTCCGTGGATGTTATATTTATATTTAAACCAGACCAAAGAATGACCAAGAGCCAATAAGGTGCAGCATTTCGAGCACTGGACTAGGACACTTGGAGACTAGAGTTCGAATCCCTATCCAGCCATAGAAACCCACTGGGTGTCCTTGGGCAAAGTCACACACTCTCAGCCTCAGAAGAAGGCAAAGACACACCTCTGAATAAATCTCGGCATGAAAAGTGCAAAACAGGGCTGCAATAATTTAAGGCCAACTTGAAGGCACACAACAACAAAACAGTGACCATGCTGGTTGGGGAGGATACTGGGAGCTGTAGTCACTATGGTCTGTGCAAAGGTCTTGGATTTTGGGAAATGTAGTCTTCAAAAGAAACATTTGCAAACTGCATATTTAAATCAAGACGGGAAGTATGGCCATGCTAGGTTCTGTGCAAGCGTTTGCAAACCCAAACTAGTTGCCATGCAAGCCGGGGGATTCTGGGGGTTGTAGTCACCCCTTCTTCAAGGTGATTCCACATGGATGGAGTTGTCCAGTGGAGTGTAGCTTTCTCAGGGAGTGGGAAATTTTGACTGCCCAAGACGGAGATGCAAAAAGGACCTGACAGGGAGCAGGTGGCGTTTCGGTGCTTGAGCCATCGCTCTTGCGGCAAGAAGCCACGGATGAAGGCACCGTTGGCCCTTTGCCTTCAGATGAGAAAGAAAGAAAGACGAAAAAAAACCCCAAAGCCTCCAAGCTCATTCGTCGGGCCTGGAAACAAACCCGGCATTAGCCGTGCTGGCCACACAGCAAAGTACAACAACACTCAAAATCCACAAAACAGCAATAACTTTATGGAGTTTATCTGGCGATGGAAATTGGAAGTATAATCCAATGGCAATCCGAACACAATCAGGGGGTTTCACGTTATTGAGAATTAAAGTATCTCAAGCAATTTTGGGCAAAAGGGAAGTCATTCCGAACGCAATCATGGGTTTTACCTTATTGCGAATTAAAGCATCTCACGCAAATTCGGGCAATGGGGGGGGTCATTTTCGGGAAATGGGAAGTCATTATGAACGCATTCCGAATGCAATGGGAGTTCATGTGAATTTGCTAAGCTAGCAAATTCGCGTGAATTCAAATTGGCTCCATTTGAAATAAAGAGAAATTCCTCCCGTCTGATAAACTCCTATGGTGCATTTTGTGCATTTTCCAAAATACATATGTTGCAAACTTTCGAAGCTCCACTGGCTTCTTCATCGGGCAAAGGGGTTAAGGAATGGCCATTCAGGCATCCGCGTATCCAAAATGCACAAAACAGCAGTATCTTTATAGTGCATTTTGTGCATTTTCCAAAAGGCATATGTTGCAAGGTTTTGAAGATCCACCGGCTTCTTCATCAGGCAAAGGTCTCCACTGGGCAAAGGCATTAAAGAATGGCTATTCAGACACTTGCATATCCACAAACATGTCATGGCGGTTAAAGCGGTGTCAAAACTACTTTAATTCTGCTTTGTGGATTCATCTTTTAACTCTACTATCAGGACAGGGTGGGTTTTTTTTAATATGCGGTGCGTGTTTTAGTTATGTTTTTGTATTTTATACTGTTTTAACTAGATGGTTTTAATGGCTTTCACATTTTTATTGCGATGTTTTAATAATGTTTTGTCTTGTGAGCTGCCTTGGGCGTCTCTCTTTTTGGGAGAAAGGCAGCATAGAAATGAAATGAAATAAAATAAAATCTTAAAAACAAGAGCAAATGGTGCTGTGTGGGTCATATTTAGCTTTTTATGTTTCATGAATATGTGTGTATTTATGCCTATCTGTATATAAATTTTATGAAGACCTGTCACAATAAGAGAAAAAGAAGGGCAGAGTTATAAAGCTTCATGTTACATCTGTACATGCGACACCAAAACAAAGGAAGTCCCATTCAGATGTTCCCAACAAGAATATTTATTTTTAAAACTTTTCAAAAGAGGCATGCTCCACCCTGAAGTAGGAACGCTTATCTCGGGGTGGATATCAATTGAAAAAACAACGATCGGAACAATCCACAATAAAACCATAAATTATGAATTACAGCGATTGAATCGATCTTATTTGAAAAGCAGAGACGACGATAATATCAGTTTTAATGGCTGTTTTAAAAACAACCCACAGACATAGGAAAATAAGAAATAAAAATCCAACGCCAGCTGATCCATGCTAGAAATGGGGTGTCCCAGATAAACTAGGTCTTTCTTTCCTTTAGCCCAACGTCTGGAATCCAGAGGTGGTGTTGTTGTTGTTGTTGTTGTTGTTGTGTGCCTTCAAGTCGATGGCGACCCTAAGATAACTCTTCTTCAAGGCTTGTCCTTGCCTTCCTCTGAGGCTGAGAGAGTGCGACTTGCCCAAGGTCACCCAATGGGTTTCATGGCCAAGCTGGGAATCAATGGTTTCCAGAGTCATAGTACAGTCCAATGCTCAACCCTTTATAACGCGCTGGCTCTCGGCAGCGGCTTAGCATTGTTATTTTCTATTTTGGGACTACAACTTCCAGAATCCGGCACTGCCACCGGGTGCAGGGAGTTGCAGACCCCAAAAAGTAACGTTTTACCCCAAACCTCGCTGTATGTTACGGAATCGCTTTCCGGGGTCCAGTTAGAAAAAGGATGGCTGGACAAAGGAAAAAAACAGGACAGCAAAGATATGGTCAATTACATGGGAAGAATTTCCACCAAGAGCAAAGACTAGGGTTTGAGTCTTGGCTCAAAACCCACTGGGTGTCCTTGGGCAAGTCACACTTTCTCAGCCTCAAAGGGTGGCAAGGGCAAACCCCCTAGGAAATCCCATGACAGGTTCGCCATATCAGAAACGACTTGGAAGACACACAGTAGCGACACCGAAGCTGCTTCCGCCCGGATGGCACCCAGCGGGCATCGTTTCTGCTCTTTTAGCAATCCACCTTCACGGTCTCCTTTCCTCTTCTCTCCTTTCACAGGTGGTGCAGCGCATCAAAGCCATCGAGAGCGAGACGTGTTTACTGGTGGTGGATAAAGAGACGGATGAGTACCTCCGGACCCACCAGCTGACCTGCACCGAAGAGATGGTCCGCACTGGCATTGCGGTGGATGGAGAGGTCTCCCCGGTCAAGCCGCCTGCCAGCGACAACGGAGAGGTCTGGAAACCCCAAGCGGAGCTCAGCAGCAGGAACCTCAAGAGGCACAAGCTCAGCTTGAGTTCAGAAAGCGGGAGGAAGGTAAATTCATTTCTTTATTTTATTTATATGCCACCTTTTCCCTGGAGTGGACCCAGGATGGCTCATGGAAGGAATAGCCAGTTTGCCGGATGGATTCGGAGCATTCGAAAACAGTCCTGTGGCTTGTATTTTGTCTGCTTCTCTTGGGTCTCCTTGTTTCTAGCAGGGGTTTGGCATTGCAGATTCACTGTTCTGAGCTGTGTCCGCATTGCACCATTATCTCACCTTGATGCCCCTTGTTCAGCCTTGGCTTTGGAATCCTAGGATTTGTACTTTGGGGAGAAGTAATTGGGATTTCCTAGCACACCCTTGTAAACCAAAAGTTCATCCAAACAGAGAATTGTCATGAAACCAAAAACCCCAGAATTTCATAGGACGGGATGGAGCCGTAGCAGTTAAAGTGGGATCAAACTGTTATAGCTGTGCAGTGTGGCTACATCTCTGGTTTTTTATGGGCTTGGCGTTTGGTAGCTTATTTGTACAGAGTTTGGAACAGTTCCTTTTTTCTTTTTGGTGGAGGCATGAGCATAAATGCTCCCCAAACATTTCAGCCTGCGAAAAGGAATTTTGGAAGTTATTCAAAGGAAGGAACGACGGAAGGAATAAAATGTACAGATTTGGTTTTTTTGCTTGGGCTGGGTGCTACCAAGGGTCCAGCCTGGTGCAAGGAAGTGGCAAGGGTTGGCAACCATGCCAAGAAATCATGCGTCGGCTGAATGATGGCAGCAAGCGCAGAGGATGTGTTGGATGCCTGCGCAAAGCCAGGGCTTGGACCAAAGTTCTTCTGAAGCTCAGGTGGAGATTGGGGATGGTGGGAGATAATCCCATAATGTCGGAAGAGGGGAGGGTGGGCGAAGGAGTGGCCCTTCGTGGCAAACCAGGTCAGGAGGCCTGGGGTTGTGCCAAGCTCAGGTCCTCCAAACACATACACAAAAAAGCCTGAACTCTGAGCTTGGTTAATTCCCGCCGCGTGATCTGCCAGAAAGAGGGATCATAAGGGATAGGGCCAAAGAAAGTACTGCTGGGCGACTGTTGTGAGTCCAGGGGGCATTTTATTTTTGCCCCCAGGACCCTCTGGAGGGAACCACAGACTGGCACAAAGAGCAAAAACACTGGGCTACAGAAGTGGCTGAACTCAAAGATGTGGCTGTGTTAGTCTGGAAAATCATTTTGCAAAGGGATTTTGTAGTGCCTTTGAGACTGAGGCTGCATCCACACTGCAGAAGTAATCCAGGTTGACGGCACTTTAACCGCCATGGCACCATCCTACGGAATCCTGGAATTTTGTGGTTTGTTGTGGCACCAGAAGCTCTCCGACAGAGAAGGCTAAATGTCTCAGAAAAGTACCATTCCTTGAATCCCATAGCATTGAGCCGTTGCAGATAAAGTGGTGCCAAAGTGGATTATTTCTGCAGTGAGGATGCAGCCTGACTGTAAGAAAGAAGCTGGTAGCATGAGCTTGAGCTGACTTTCTCAGATGTGCAATGTTGCTTTCTTTCTCATGCACACATTTTAAAAAAATACATATTTTTGGCCAGAAAAGGGGGGTGCTAGGGAGTCTGGAGACGAGAGAAAGTAGATAAAAGTCTAATGAGTCTGATTCCCTTATTATGGGAATAAAGCCCATGAAAACCAGCCTTTGGTGTCTGCAGGCATTCTGTTTCTTTCCAAAAAGCCTTCAGGGGCCTAACTGATTTCATCCAATTTGCACAATTGCTATGGTCAGGATTACTTTAAATGGTTTTAACTGGTTTGAAACAGGACCGTTTTAAATGATGAATGGTGTAATACTGATTTAGTCTTCCAAAATGGTTGTTCTTTATTGTTCTACATTGATTTTAGGGAGCACTACCCTGAAATCCTTGGATAGAGGGCAGGATGTATATATGTGTGTGTGCATGTGTGTATATATATATATATATACACACACACATAAACAAACTTTCCTCCCTTAATTGGTTTTTAAAAAGGGAGACTCCAAAGCATGATGCACTCCAAAGCATTTCGGTTAACAACCCTAAGTATCGTATACGCAGCTTTTTCTATCTGTTAAGGATTTCCCAGGCCGGAAAAACAGATACGAATCCCGGCCGTGAGAACGTCAACGCGTTCTGTCGATTCTTTTACAAATTTATTTCTGCCGTTCTTTGGCCGCTTCGTGGTCCAGGTTGGGTTTGACAACACACACACAAACATAACACTCTGCAGGAAAATGTCACCAGCAGGTCATTTTTAGGAAACTCAAATTACAGCCGCTGGAGAAAGGAATGCCTTTGCGGGTGAGAAGGGGGTGGGAAAGACGGAAAAGCCTGCCGTCGTGGCTTGATAAGTCTGCAATGCTGGCCCAGTTAGCCCAGTTGCAAGCTTTGCTGGAGGGAGAAGGGATGGAACGGGGATTGTGACCCATTGTACATTGCAAACGAAACCAGAGAAATGACGTTTCCTGGAAATCCTATCTTGGGAAGGGCCAAGGGAAGGCAGAACGCACAGAGCTGGCTTGGTTTGTTGTCGTTTTTGTTTGCCTTTTAAGTTGACTTATGGCAACCCATTGAAAGAGAGACCTCCAAGATCCCTCCCTGGTTATGCACTGCCTTGCTCGGCTCTTGCAAACATGGAAGCCATGGCTTCTTTCATAGGAGTTTATCACATGGGAGGAATTTCTCTCAATTGCAAATGGAGCCAATTCGCAATTACGTGAATTCGCTAGTTTAGCAAATTTACGTGAAATCTGATTGCGTTTGGAATGCATTCAGAATAACTTCCCATTTCCCGAAAACGACCCCCCATTGCCCGAAATTGTGAGATACTCTAATATGCAATTACGTGAAACCCCATGATTGCGTTCAGATTGCCATTGGATTATATCCCCAAATTCCGTTGTATGATAAACTCCATAGAAACAATCCACCTAGAGTGCGGCCTCCCTAGTTTCCCTACTATTGTCGTAGTTGTGTGCCTTCAAGTCATTTCTGATTGATGGCGATCCGAGGCGAGCCCAACACAAGGTTTTCTTCGCCAGATTTGGTCAGAAGGGCTTTGCCTTTGCCTTCCTCTGAGGCTGAGAGAGTGTGACTTGCCCAAGGTCATCCAGTGGGTTTCTATGGCCAAGCAGGGATCCAAACCCTGGTCTCCAGAGTCATAGTCCAAGATTCAAACCACTACTCCATGCTCTTGCTTTTCCGACTACCTTCCACTTTCCCCAGAATTAGCATCTTTTCCAGTGAGTCATGGCATCTCATGATGGGCACAAAGTACAACAGCCTCAGTTGAGCCTTTTTTGTCTTTTCTATTTTTCTTTAGGATCAAGTCCCTTCCTGCCCCTGTTGTAGACATTGGGGTGCCAAATGGCCCCGTTGGTCTGAGTTGGTTCAAGGCAACTTCCAGTTATCCCTGAAGAGGATCCGTAGTTGGGGATCATTCAGACGTTGTTGTTGTTTTTAGTACAACTATGCGAATAATCTATGCAGTTTATCACACGGGAGGAATTTATCCCAATTGCGAAAGGAGCCAATTCGAATTCACGTAAATTTTCTAGTTTAGCGAATTTACATGAAATCTAATTGCATTCGGAATACGTCCAGAATGACTTCCTGTTGCCCAAAAACGACCCCCCATTGCCCCAAATTGTGTGAGATACTCTAATACGCAATAACGTGAAACCCATGATTACATTCAGAATGACTTCCCATTGCCCAAAATTGCGTGAGATACACTCATTCGCAAAAACGGGCGTTTATGCACATTTCTTCAAGTTCTGCTGCTCACAAGATGCCATGGATCAATGCAAATATATTCAAAACACATTCAAGGCATGCAGTTTTATCTCAGGACTATTCGCATCGGTTGTTCACACTGCCAACGATGCCAAATCTCTTTTTTAAAACTTGGGGGTGGAAACTGATAATGATTATCCCAGATTGAGTGGAGTTTTTTTGGAAGCCCTCCTGCTCCCCAAACTTAATGGGACGCATTTGAAATGCATGCGAATAATGGAGACTCAACCAAGATTCACCCTGGATGGGCCTTGGACAACTTTACGGTGCATCTACACTGTTGGAATAATACGGTTTGGCTCTTGTTTGGGAACCGTGAGGTCTAGCAACAAGCTTGGTAAAAAAGCGTTTGGCTTTCGCTTCTAGAGCGCTGACTCTTGCCAGTGGAAAAGTCCCGTCTCCAAATCTTGTACAAATGCCTAACATCTCAAGGGCACCCACCCTTTCTGCTGGGAATCCGAAGCTCCTTTGGTCCAGAAAGCCAAAGGCACCGGTGTCCCTAGGAACAAAAGCCCAGGGCCCGGCCCATCCTGATCCTAATCTTATTCCTACCTCCTTTTCCTTTCCACTTGCTTTGTGTTCCACTAAAAATACCTCCGGAGAGGAAATTTCTGCTAAAGGGTGGAGACCTTCCTTCTCAGGAGAGGCTTCCTGCCTACTCCCCAATTCAAAAACAACCAGGCAGCCGACGTTCCCAAGAAAGACGCCCTTCCAATCCCGGGGAAGGTTGAGGAGAGCAAGGGAGAGAGACGTTCGGAGACACTGGTCAGGGCATGGCACACTTGCTCCCACCTGCGCCATCCGTTCCTTGCACCCTGGTTTGCATGTGCTGCAAAAAAAGGCAGAAGGTGCTACGGTGGTGTGATGCTGTTGTTGGAAATCTGGGGAGAAAAGTTGGGCGGGTGGGCACGAAAGGAAGACCCTCTTTGCAAAGGGAGATGCTGTGAGGCTGGAGCAGACCCCATAGACTTCCAGTAAGGAATGGATCTACGCACTTGGCGTGCATCTAGAAATAATGCAGATTGACGCATCTGTAGTTTTGCAAAGTCTTGAGCCTTCTCTGCCAAAGAGCGCGGGTGCCTCACCAAACTACAAATTCTAGGATATCCATAGGCTGCAGCCGTGGCAGTTAAAAGTGGTGTCAAGCTGCAATATTTCTCCAGTGTAGATATACCCTTGAGGGCCAGAGTGGTGTAGTTGTTTGGACACTGGGAGACCAGGATTCGCATGCCGGCTCAGCCATGGGCATGTCACACTCTCTCATCCACAGAAGATAGCAAGGACAAGCTCCTTCTGAAGAAACGTGCCACGAAACCCTATGACTGGCTCACCTTAGGATGCATCTGTTGCACACGACAACAGACGCACCCTCGGCTGTGTTTTTGTTCACGAGGTGAAAGATAATGTCTCGTTGCAATGTGTCCGCACTTGTGCCACATTCACCTCTGTTCATCAGGGTCTTCTGGTGTTGGAGAAAACTAGTGATGGCAAATAGATTGGCTGTGCTAAATATTCTTTCCTTTTCCCTTCCCTTGGCTAGATAACAGGAGGGTGTTTTCTTTCTTTCAATATCTAGCTTCCTTGATTCGGGGAATTAATGGATAAGCCCAAGACTTCCAAACTCTGACTCACAAGAGTATTATAAGGTTTTTAAGCCAATGATGGATACGCTGGACTGGTTGGGGGTCTGGCTCGTGCGTCGTTTCGGGTCCAGACTTCTTTGTGGTGGCTTTCTTCCAGCCGATTCCCTTCCCTAATCGTTGACATCTGACTGCTAAGCGTCTGCCTGTGACCAACACAGAGCTGCATTCAGCCGGAGGGGAGCTTTAAGGACTAGATTTAAAATTCTCCGCTTTTAACCCCATTAACCTGGTTGGGAAACGTGGGAATTACCAGGTCATTTGCGAACGCTGAGCTTCTGGTAAAGGAGGTCTTAGGGAAGCAAAGCCCCCAGGAGACCAGGGATCCCGTCCAAGGTGGGCAAAGAGGTTTAGAAGTTGGAAGGTCAGCGACGGATTGAGCCGCGAGTCAGTCGTGATTTGATGCCGCGGTGCATGTGTGGAAAGGAGAGCGGAAGACCTCTGGACTCAGAACAAAGTGTGCAGGAGTGGAATTAGTGGAAATAACAACTACTTTATTTATCTAACTACAAATCCCAGGATTCTGTAGCCGTGGCAGAGAAAGTGGGGTCAAACAAACTGCATTATTTCTACTGCACAGAAGCACCCAAGCAGTCGGTGCTCTTTCAGAAATGGAGCATTTCAACTTATTCTTTTTTATTTTAATTATTGAATTGAACCAACAGTCATATTAAAACTATTACCTTAAACCATTTTCCCCCCAAAGGCCAGTGTAAAATAGTAGTACTACTAAAAAATATGCCAGGTCCAGGTGGAGTGGTTTTTACAGACGCCTGCCTGTTAATTCAGAATAACCTAGAAGGATCCTAAAGACTTTGGCATAACAAAGGCCTGCAATATGTTAAAGGACAAGTGGCCGAAGCCGATAAGCATGTCGGTGGAAGCATTGCTGGTAAAACTGGTCAAAGGATTGGGAACCTTCTCCAAGAGATTTTGGGGACCTTTGTGACTGATCTTGGGCCGGGCAGAGAGAGGACAAGTGCAAATATATGCACACTTCTTATATATAGTGAGCCCTTGGTATCCACTGGGGTTTGGTTCCAGGATCCCCTTGGATGCTAAAATCCGTAAATGCTCAAGTCCCATTAGATACAACGAGACAGTAAAATGGTGCTGCTGTTTGTTGTTGCATGTCTTCAAGTCGTTGCCGACGTATGGCAACCCTAACGCAAACCTATCACAGGGTTTTCTTGGCAAGATTTCTTCCTCTGAGGCTGAGAGAGTGTCACTTGCCCAAGGTCACTCGGTGGGTTTCCATGGCTGAGCTGGCAATCGCACCCTGGTCCCCCGGTGTCCTAGGCCGATGCTCAAACCACTTACACGACACAGTCCCTTATATCAAACGGCAAAATCAAAATGTGCTTTTTGGAATTTGTATTTTAATAAATATTTTCAAGCCCGTGGATATCGAACGGCCTGTCGTTGCTGTTTGTGGGAACTTAATAAAGGAGGATTTGTAAGCAGGCCTTTTGAAAAGGGAAGTTTGAAGCGATACTCCCAAAGGATGAAATAAAAGGGTCCGGGACATTTCATATGACTCCAAATGGCATTGGCAACTCTTTGTTGGGTTACCTCCAGGCTGAATTTTATCCAAAAGTCCCAGAAAAAAATAATATTTCTCCTCACCCCAGAATTAAATCTGAGGTTGTGAAATAGGTCAAAGACCCCAGTGGGTGAAAGACCTTTGTTACAAAACCATGGAAAGCTCAGGACTTGGAACATTTGCTTTTAATGAAGATATCTTTGGCCATGTCGGCTGTGGGATTCTGGTGCATTGCATATGGATGAGGCTCGGTGCATGCTTTCACAACTTGCATTGTGCATGAATGCACATAAATTGTCATGCACTTGCATTCAGCGCAGAGTTGTGGGCAACGTGTATGCGATGCCATTGCCCATAGCGACACATTGCACATTGATGAGGGTCAGTGCATACATTCAGAACTGTGCGTGGACTGCATTCAGTTCAAAGTTGTGGGTGATGTTTATGTGATGAGATTGCATGTTGTGGTGCATTGCACATGGATGAAGCTCTGTGCACACTTTCACAACTTTCATGGTGCATGAATGCACATACATTGTCACGCACCTGTGCACAGGCTGCATTTGAGGTTCGGTGCATGCTTTCACAACTCGCATTGCTCATTAATGTGCATAAATTGTCACTCACCTGGTATATGGGGCACATTGCAGTTCCCCTCGTAAGCTGGAATTGCACAATTGCTGCATAACTTCATGAACATAGTTAAATTCTGTCTCTTATGCTTTGGCCATAGGCCAAAAGACACACACAAAGAGAGAGCACATTTTTTCAAGTTGTGGGTGTGGGAAAGCGTAAAAAGCCAGGCTCAAAAGTGAGGCGTTTGCCGCCGATTTAACCAAGGAGTCACGTCAAAGCTTGGCTTGCGACCCACACCGCTAGAGACCCCCCCATGTGTGGTCTGATGTTAGCTTTGACTGTCTCTTGGTGAAAATACATGCGCTCCTTGTACACATGTGGTGTGCGTTACTGTACAGAATTTCCTCTTTGTGTGTAAAACGAGGGCCAGTTGTTGCAGGAAGAAGCGGCATCCAACTTTTCATAGGCAACAGATGCGCCTCGGATGCAGGCAAGCTGTCTGTGACTCAGGGAAATGGATATATCCCCTTTTGCAAAAACCCCAGGACTTATTCCAGATTTCAGGCAGGGCTTGGATGGCATGGACCAGCCCTGAGTTTGCAAATGCCAAGGGTCACCGAGCATCTCTGCTTTGCAAAAGTGTCCTGCAACCAACTTTGTGCGTTCCTGGGAGTTGAAAAGGAAGGTTACAAAGCTGGAAAATTGTGTACTTTTTCAATTGTGTGTGTGTGTATCAACGGTGGATCTGGGTTAACATTTTAGCCACAGAGTGGGCAAAATGAGGGCACGGTCACTCCAAGAAGAGTTGCATCTCTCCCATGAAATAATAATAAGAGTAATGATTATTATAAGATACTTACTTTTTAAAATGTGCATTGCTTTAATACATATGTGTCTTGTTTGTTCTTTTAAATTGATGTATGTTTTAACTTAAGTTGTGTATTAACTGACACATACTTGCTGGTCTGTTGTTGTTCCCTGCCTCGATCTGTGGGGAAAGGTGAGTAAGAAATAATAATGATAATATATTCTGCTTTTCTCAATTGGGACACAGCAGCTTATAAATTATCTTTCCATCCGCAAATTTCTAGCATTGCAGAGACTGTGGCTGCATCTGCACTGCAGAATTTAATGCAGCTTGACTTGGCTCTATGCGATGGAAAGCTGGGGGTTTGTAGTTTAGTTAGACATTTAGCCTTCCCCCGAGGCTGAGAGAGTGTGACCCAACCAAGACCACTCAGGGTTTTTCCGTGGCTGAGTGGCGATTCGAACCCTGGTCTCCAGAGTTGTAGTCCGACGCTCAAACCGCTACGCTACGCCGGCTCTCGCATTACCCTTATTGACGGTTTATTCCAGGGTTAAGATTGCAAGGATTTCTTTTTGCAACAAGCTGGCATTCAACTGTCCCTAAAAACTGTCACCGGGAAGAGGCGCTTCTGCTAAACTAGTGCAAATTGTGTATCATTAACCAGCAAAGGTTTTTAAGAGAGAGACCAAAACGCGGCCGTTCCCACCCGGTTTTATCAAAATGCAACAGCCTTCTTGGAGAACGGTGTGGCTGAATCCCTGATAAAAACATGAACGGCACCACAGCTCCCATGTGCCTTCACCAGCGCCAGTCACTTGAATTTTGCATCATTTTCCTTTATTCTGCTCTTTGCAATCCTAGAGCACATGCAGGTCTACTTTTGGGATGCTGCTCTCCGTGCTTTGGGTTCGCTTTGGTTTTCCTAACAAGGTTTGGCAAGGCTAGGTTAAAAATAAGGTACATTGATCTACACAAGTAGAATCGTTGACTTTTGGAGCTGGAAGGGAGCCCCAAGGGCCACATAATCCAACCCCATCCTCCCACCCAGGAGCGCACAACTAAAGCACTCCTGAAAGATGCTCATCCAGTCTCAAAGACTTTCCAAGATGGAGAGCTGGATCACACTATCAGTTCATTGGCACAAATAACCTGGCTCCGTCCAGAAGTAATCCTGGGATTTGTAGTTTGGAGAGGGACATTTAGCATTCCCTCCTGGAGAGCTCTGGCACACACCCCTGAACTATAGTTCCCAACTATAGTTTCAGACATCAGAAATTGGAAGTATAACCCAATGGAAATCCGAACGCAATCATGGGTTTCACGTTATTGCGAATTAAAGCATCTCACACAATTTCGGGCAAAAGAGAAGTCATTCCGAACGCAATCATAGGTTTTACGTTATTGCGAATTAAAGCATCTCACGCAATTTTGGGCAATGGGGGGTCATTTTCGGGTAATGGGAAGTCATTCTGAACGCATTCCAAACGCAATAAGAATTCACGTGAATTCGCTAAACTTGAGAATTCACGTAACAATAAAGAGAAATTCCTCCGTCTGATAAACTCCTTGATTTAATCTTCAGTCCCTCATGGACTGTATCTGCACTGCAGAAACGATGGACTTTGACCCCACTTTAACTACCATGGCACTATTTTACAGGGATGTGTAGTTTTGTGAGGCACCAGCCCTCTTGAACAGAGAAAGCTAAAGACCTTATCAAACGACAAACCACGGGATTCCATAGAATGGAGCTACAGCACTGAAAGTGGTGTCAAACTGCGTTATTTTTGCAGTGTAGATGCTCCCTCCGCCTCTTTCCAGGGGTCATTCTTGTATTTACCTGTCCGCAGGTACAAATTACCCCCCAATTGCTCAGGTCAGATAAAGCCAGAGAGAACAGAGCCCGCGCTTGTAGGTGAAGGACAAGTTCTCCGTCGTCTCGGTTTTCAGTTTAGCAGCCAGAGATAAGTGCATTCTCGCCGTTTGCCGGGGAGGGAAAAATGTTGCAAGGAAATCCAGTCTGTCTTGATCCAAGACAAATGCTAAGGACACCCAAGAACCTGTTTCTTTCCATAAGGAAGCCATTGTGGTTGGCAGTTTCTCCTCTTGGCAAACGCTCCACGTTGCAAAAGGTGTGAGCGGGAACACAGAGTGGCTTTGTTTCCAAAGCCTCTGTGTGCGTGTAAGTCTCTTTCACACTACACAATTAAAGCGCTCTGATCGCACTTGAACCCATGCAGCCCGTCCCAATAGCATCATGGGATGTGTGTTTTCGTGTTTGTTTGTTTGTTGTCGCTGTTGTTGTGTGGTTTCAAGGCACTCCCAACTTATGGCAACCCTAAAGTCACTCTATCATGGTTTTAAAAAAAAAGTTATTTAACAACTTGATAGATTAAAAGCACAAAACACATATCTTACATATACCGCGTTACACATTATACATTACACATTACATATGCACACAACTCCAACTTCCACAGTGTCCCTGACATTAAGACCCTAAATGTTATACTTTGTCATTTTGGTCTTTTATATTTTATATACTGCAAGATTCCTCCCACTCCAATACTGTTATAAACCTTAAACCGTAATGGCTTGCTTGCTACAGCCATCTCTTTTTGCAAAATTCGGAGACAGGAAAACATATTTCCTCTGTATTCCCCCCCCCCCCCCATATCCTCCTAATTCAGCCAAGCAGTTAATCTGTCCATTTCTTGCATGCCAAAAAGTTTTTGATCACGGGGTTTTTCTTGGCAAGGTTTGTTCAGAGGTCGTTTGCCATTGCTATCCCCTGAGGCTGAGAGAGCGTCACCCAGTGGGTTTATGTGGACAAGCCAGGATTTGAACCCTGGTCTCCAGAGTCATAGTCCAACACTCAAACCGCCATGCCATGCTGGCTCCAAAACTAAATTTGTCCCAGCTTTATCCTCTCCAGTTGGAGTCGGTTGCTATTCCAGATGCATCAGGTCAAGGAAGGTGGTGGATCTGAGTATTCAGGGCTCTGTTTAGGTTTTTGGCAAAGAGAGGAGGGTGGGAGAGAGAAGCCGATGTCCAGAAACTCTTATCAGCCTGGAACAGAGTTCCTCTTCGTGGTTTTATCTCGGAGCACAAATCGTACGCCAAGTTCTGAAGCCGTCGCTCCAGCAGCCGGCCAACATTCCCCGCATTGCTCCATCGGCCTTATCTCCCGGAGCAAGAAGAACCTTGCAAAGAGGGTACAAAGTATTTTGGAACAGGAGGAAGGGTGGCCATGCGGAAGGCATTTGATCCAGATGATGCGGAGATCCTCTCCAAAAGGTCCCAGATCAAAACCGCCTTCAAACAGGTGAGACTCCAAAGCAGCGGTTCCCAGGCTTTGGTCCGCCAGATGTTTTGGACTTCAGCTTAGGGTCAGTGCAAGTCACACTCTCTCAGCCTCAGCAGACAGCAAACCTTTTGTGAGCAAATCCAACCAGAAAGAACCCATGATAAGTTTGCCTCAGGGTCACCATAAGTCAGCAATGATGTGAAGGCACACACACACACACAATAACAACAGATTCAGCTTCAGGTTGTGCAAATGGAACAGGAACCGCCAAGCCTTTCCTCTGTTCTTGGAAAAGTTACCTTTCTTGGCTATAGTTCCCAGAACTCCCCAGCCAATATTGTCATGGGTTTGAGAATTGGAATCTCCTAAACATCTCCTCTGTTCTTCAGGCTTTGGTTTGGTTCTGGTTTTGTATTTTGAAGACGTTTTTTGGCTTTTGGCTGAATCAAAAAGTTACAGAAAAAAACTGAGCAAGAGAGGTTTTCTGTAACTTAGGAGTTTATCAAATGGGAAGCAAAGAGCCCAAATCCCATGAATAAAAGGGGATCAAATCTAGGAATATCCCGCAAAAGTGGGATTGTTTTCAGACGACATTCCCCAACATCACCGTTATCCCAGACTTAACCCATGATTCAAGTAGTCAAAACATGCTTCTTTTTACTTTTGGGACAAAAGCAGACAAAATGTGCACTTTAATTCATGGGTTAAACCCAGGATAATGGTGACATCATGGGATGTTGTCTGAAAACAATCCCGTTTTTGCGGGATATTCCTGGCTTTAACCCCCATTTATCCATAGGATTTGGACATCTCCCCCATGTGTGATAAACTCCAGAGTTTTGCAAAAGAAGTTAGTCAAGTGGTAAAAAAAAGCAAGCATTGAGGTGTATAAGACACGTTTAAACATATGCATAAACAGGACATTTTAATCTTTGAATTGGAACCGAGAGATTATGGATTATGGATTAATGATTATGGGAAAAAGAAGACAAAATGGTTTAATAAACTGGTAAATACAGAAGGGACGCTGGAGAAACGTGGAAAATGTTGTGTGAATTTGCTATTGCTATTATTTGAAGTATTATAACTATAGAAATGACTTAAATGAGTTTGTAATTTTGTATTATATTAATAAAAAAGAAGAACTATAGCTCTAGAAGTGTGTTCCAGCTCTTTACCTGGTGACTTAATTTAAAAACCTTGTTTAAAAAAAGGAAGACGTTTTGGCTTTTCTGTTTCAGCATTCTGTTGGGTCAGTGTTTCTTCCCTGCAGAACCAGGGCAGGCAGCTGCAACCTTACAGATATTTTGGGAATGCAATCCCCATCATCCTTCACCACATGCTCTCTTGGCCTGATGGGACTTGTAGGCCAAAAATATTTGGGAAGCCGGAGCGATGGCCCGCCGTAGAGGGAAAAGCTGTTTCAGGGAGAGCATTGTGGAGGGGAGAAATGGGTTAAGCCTTCTTGTCTCCCTTGCTGCTCACCCACTCCAGCCGGCACCCTCCCACAACTGCTTTTCCTACACAATAAAATAAAAGCAGCGCATTGTTGCCTTGCGGCTTCTCCCTCCATGTCGTTGGGAGTCCTTGATCTTAGCAGGGGTTGTGGTTTTTCTGCACCAGATGCGGCACTTGGGCCTCCAAGTCCATCCTCTCTCCCTCTCTGCACGTTTGGCGAAGCGTCGCAGTGCGCACAAAATTAATTCTTTTTGCATCATATTAGAGAGGATGCCGCGTCGGTGGGTCAGAGCGTGAGCTGTGAGCCAGGGAGTTTGCAGTTCAGGCTTCCACCTTAACCACCGCAGGTCCTGCCGCTTTTCTCAGACTCCATTTGTTAAGATAACCCTGGCCTGCTGTACAAGATGTTGCTGGCAGAGCACTTAAAAATCCCTATTCCATGTGCAGAAAGCTTGCCCTGAACTAAAGCATTTCTTATTACAGCTGGAGTGGGTAGAGGTACAGCCCATTGCAAACCCTACTTTCAAGTATCCTGTTGACTTATGGTGACCCTATGGATTTTGTAGAGTATGCATGTGCTTTCAGGTCGCCTGTTGACTTATGGCGACCCTATGGATCTTGTAGAGTATGCATGTGCTTTCAGGTCGCCTGTTGACTTATGGCAACCCTATGGATCTTGTAGAGTATGCATGTGCTTTCAGGTCGCCTGTTGACTTATGGCAACCCTATGGATCTTGTAGAGTATGCATGTGCTTTCAGGTCGCCTGTTGACTTATGGCGACCCTATGGATTTTGTAGAGTGTGCATGTACTTTCAGTCGCCTGTTGATTTATGGCAACCCTATGGATTTTGTAGAGTATGCATGTGCTTTCAGGTCGCCTGTTGACTTATGGCGACCCTATGGATTTTGTAGAGTGTGCATGTACTTTCAGGTCGCCTGTTGACTTATGGCAACCCTATGGATTTTGTAGAGTATGCATGTGCTTTTAGGTCTCCTGTTAACTTATGGCGACCCTATGGATTTTGTAGAGCATGCATGTGCTTTCAGGTTGCCTGTTGACTTATGGCGACCCTATGGATTTTGTAGGGTTTTCTAAGGCAAGGAATACTATATGGTGGTTTTGCCAGTTCCTTCCTCTGAAATATTGTCTACAGCACCTGGGATTCCTTGTCGGTCTCCCATCCAAGGACTAACCCCGCTTAGCTTCCAATATTGGGACCTGGTGCCTTTAAGGTATTCACACTTTTAAAAGTTGCTTGTGAGTTAGGGTTGCCAGGGGTCCCTTATTATAAGGTCTGGAAAGCTTTATTACCAGAAGTCCCTTGTTATAAGTCAGAAATGAATTGAAGGTGCACAAAAATCGCAACAGGCCTGCGTTGTGTGAAAATGCTGATACCCGTTTGAAAGCTGGAAAGCTTTTCCTTTTGTATAGGATGCCAAAACATCCCCTATTTTGGGTTTGGGCCCTTCATAAAGACAGAAACGTGGGCCTCGGGTCATTGATGGATGTGGACAATCTTGTTCATTTTGCAGAGAAATGCATGACATAGGTTACTCAAAAGCAAAATACTTCCATTTGGTATTCAAGTGGCGCACAAACATGTCAAATAGCTGTGTGCCATGAATTTCGACCATATTGCTATTTTGAAAACCTGGCAGCGCGATGGCAAATGCCTGGTTCCTTTCTGACGGGAGCCCCGGGTGAATCACGCTGGCACCGAGAGAGGAGACAGCTCCTCTCTCGACAAACATCAGCTTGCTGGCATGGGGCATGAATGGAGGCAATTATGCCCGCTCTTTTTGCTCTTTTCGGTGGCAGGAGCCCAGCTTGGCAGAAGGAGCCGGGCTTTGCAATAACAGTTTTAGTGACAAACTGTTCGGTCAGAAGGGATGGGCAGCCTCTCTCTTTGCCCCACTTGTTTTGAAACTCTAAAAATACATTATCTGGATGCAAAAGTTCCTAAGAGGAGGACCCTGCGGGATGGGCTCCAATGGTTGACTTTTGCCTGGATCTTCTGCGGGGCCAAAAATGAGACATCATTCCCATTGGAGAAGCTGGTAGGGTCTTATTTGCCAAGGTCTTTTCATATTTTGGAATAGATTTTGGATCTTGAGAGCACCAGAGCAGATTGGAAATATAGGTATGAAGTCTGGAGCAGAGCAAAGTTCCCTGTTTGGTTCATGTATATATGAAGTCAAGTTCCCCCATTTTGGACCGTGGTTTCCAGAATTCCAGATTTTTGTGGTCCAACAAGAGACTTTTCTCAAACTCTGGTTTAAAGTCTGGCACCCTGAGTAACGTTGGTTGCATCTGCAATAGAAATAACACAGTTTGATAACACTTTAGTGCTATAGCTCCAAACTCAAAGCTTGCATACGTTTTTGTGGAATTTTTAGTTGGCCCTGATAATATAGGGCCTTGTCCAATTTTGGGTTTGAGAATATATATATGGTGCAGTGGTTTGAGCATTGGACTAGTCCAGGGTTTGAATCTCTGCTCAGCCATGGAAACCCTCTGGATAACTTTGGGCAAGTCCCATTCCCTGAACCCCAGAGGAAGGAAAAGGCAAACCCCCATTCAACAAATATTTCCACGAAAACCCTGCCTTAGGGTCACCGTAAGTCAGAAATGCCTTGAAGGCACACAACGACAAGCCTGGATGGAGAGAAAATACTGATGGCAAAACCAGTATTTGATTTGCTAGTATGCCTTTCCTATCATGAAATATTGCAAAGTTGGGAGGAAGCTGGAGTGCAGCAGACAGATCTGCTGAGAGTCATCTTATATCCTCTCTGTCTTCAGGGAGTTTTCATTTTATATTTTCTCTGTCCTCAGGAAGATGTTTTATATTACCTCTCTCTTCAGCTTATAGCAAAGGTAGTCGGATTATGACCTACGGTTTGCATGGACACAAGTCCATGTTTGTAACCTTCCAGAAGATCTCCATTCTTTCCATCCGTCCTCCCCCAAACATTTTCAGATTATATCCAGGATTTATAGCGAAAACACCAGAATCCTGGACTTAAACCAAAAGGGTGGTTTTGGCAGGGAGTAAAGTTACGGCACAAATGAAAGGTTCGCCATGGTAACCCCCCCCCCCAAGTATTGATCATGTTCGTCTTATACCTTTGAACTATAGGTCTCTGTTTGCGGTGAAGGAGGCTGATCAACTGTCCATTTTAGGTTTGTCTTTTGGATTTAAAAAATGAGGAGGGGAGCAGTGCCATCCCCTCCGCTCCTTCCAGAGAGGCCTTCATGCTGCACGAGAGTTTTGGAATATGACTTGCTGTTTTCTTCTTAAATTACCAGAAGTCTTGGGTTTCACGTAACACAAACCCCCTTGCTTGTACGCATGTTATTATCTGGATCTTGTTCCTATGTGCTGAGAGGATCCCTTTATTAAAAGGCCGTCCGACAAGACGCCAATTAGGAGCGGCCCCTGTTTCTGTGTCTTTTGTAAAAGACGACGCGACGTGTCGAGCCTTTGCTTGGAAAAGTTGCTTTCTGGGGGTGACGGCTCTTAGCCCAAGGGCTCTGGAAGCTGTTTTGAAAGTCGAAGAGCACAGGATCATCTTCCAAAGGATGAAGGAGGTCTCTTGGGCATTCATGCCCACTGAGATGCCCAGGGACAGGGGGCAAGCTGCCGTGTTGGATGCAAGAAGCTGATGTGTCCGTGCAACCCTCCAAACATCTTGCCGTTGGTTTGAGAACCATTGGCTGGCCACTCCAGAGAGAAAGTTCATCTGAGGTATTTGCCTGGCTTTACCCAATGAGAAGAAGATCCAAAATATCCCAAATGCAGGCGTTGAACTGCCAAGTTGCAAGATCCATGTCTGGTGCCAGGACGGGCCATCCTTCCATCCTTTGCTGCTGCACTTTGGCATTTTGGAGCTGAGAGAAACACATCCAATACTCCAGAGGCATCTACGGGACGCCAGCCAGCAGAAATGTGTTTACTCTCTCCCATCCCTTTCAGAATATATTGACCTCCTTGCTAGTTGAGACAAACACCAAGTTTGCATTAATATCCTACCTGGTTCCCAGTCTTTGGTCTTCTGGATGATTTGGATTTCATCTCCCGTCATTTTGGACAGTTGGCCAAGTTGGCCGGGGCTTCTGGGAGCTGAAGTCCAAAACAAACAGAGGACCAAAGTTTGGGGAACCACTGAGAATCTCAAGCAGGGCTGTAAATGTTGGGGAACTTTGTTATCAGGGAAGCTCTGCCCAATATAAAAGTCAAAAGCAGCAAATCCTGTTTGCAAATGATAATCTCAGGAAAAGCAGACAAGACAGTATCAGTGGTATTCACGTCAAGTACTGACTGACCCATTGATTCAGTGGTTCTGTGGATAGGAACAACAATTGATTTTGGCCATATGAAAGTGATGGTGGTCGGGTCACCCTCAGTTTCCAGTTCTGGCTTTGCTGGGGCATTTTTGGACTGCAGTCTTGGGAGTTTATCAGATGGGAGGAATTTCTCGTTATTTTGAATGGAGCCAATTCGAATTCACATGAATTCAATTCCAGTTGCATTCGGAATGCATTCAGAATGACTTCCCATTACCCAAAAATGACCCCCCATTGCCCGAAATTGCGTGAGATGCTTTAATACGAAATAACATAAAACCCATGATTGTGTTCGGAATGACTTCCCTTTTGCCCGAAATTGTGTGAGATACTTTAATTCGCAATAACGTGAAACCCCATGATTACGTTTGGATTGCCATTGGATGATATTTCCAATTTCTGTCATCTGATAAACTCCTTGGAGACTCCTTGGGTCTCTGAGAGCAACAATTGATCTTCAGGGAGTTAGTTCACTTCGGTGTTTGGGGGAAGTTAGAGAGCCAGTGTAGCGTAGTGGCTTGAATTTTGGAATGAGACTCCAGAGACCAGGGTTCGATTCCTGCTTGGCCATGAAACCTGCTGAGTTACCCTGGGCAAGTCGCACTCTCTCAGCCACAGGGGAAGGCAACGGCAAACCTCTTAACAAACCTTCCCAAGAAAACCCCATCATAGGTTCACTTTGGGGTCGCCGCAAATCAGAAATGACTCAAAGGCACGCAACAACAAGAAGAGTGGCTTTGGGGAGTTGTGGGTGCAGCTACATGTGACACACGGGTCACATTTTCCTCACTGGGGTTGCCAGGTCAAGACTTTCCCAGGCTCTGTGCTTTCAGGTCCAAACGTGAGACCAAGGGATGATGTCCTCTTGTCATGTCATATTAAGGGGACCCTGGTGATGCTAAGAGAGAGATAAGAAAGTAGTAGTAGTAGTAATAATAATAATAATAATATTGTCAGATAAAAAACCCTATTCTCCAGACTTGCCAGCATCACATCCTCCCGACCGTCGGCCTTGTGTTTGGACCTTTGGCGGCAGATCGAGTTTTGTTTTCATTGTCTAAACCCTCTTTTCTCTCTCCGCTGCCGCTTGTATAATAATAATAATACGGTGACTTATTCCCATTTTCTCTCGGGTATCAAAACTGTGATAAGTAGAAGCAGGATGTGATTCAACGCAGATGATTATTCAAATAATCCGGCGTCCCTTGGAAAGCGTTGGGTGGATGGCTTGTGAATCAGGTTAGACAGGTTAAAGAATGGCAGCTCTTGTAGTGTTTGAATGCCTCCCACTTTGCTCCATGGCTTGGCTCACTTGTGTGAGTCACCTTAGTTAGGGCTTGTCTTATGCTAAGGATACAGACTAGACCCACCCCTGATATTGATGTATCTGACCAGACAACATAGAGCCACACCTGCAGCAAAGCCACTATTTTAAACTATGAATCCGGTTTAAGAGAATTTGTGGTTTACTCCAAAGTTTCTTCTTAAACCAGGTTCTTAAACCAGGTTCAGATGGTTCTCTTAAATCTCATGTTCTCTTGGCTATCTTGACAACTATAATTGGGAATATCCACTCACTATGTCAAGTCACACTCTCTCAGCCTTAGAGGAAGGCAAAGGCAAGGAAGAAATCTGGCAAAGGAGACCCCATGTTAGTTTCATCTCAGGTTTCCCATAAGTCAGAAATGACTTGAAGGCACACAGCAACAATGGGGTTTATCACATGGAAGGAATTTCTCTCAATTGCGAATGGAGCCAATTCACAATTATGTGAATTTGCTAGTTTAGCAAATTTACGTGAAATCCGATTGCATTCGGAATGCATTCAGAATGACTTCCCATTTCCCAAAAATGACCCCCCCATTGCCCGAAATTGCGTGAGATACACTCGTTTGCAATAACGTGCAACCCCATGATTGTGTTCGGATTGCCATTGCGTTATACCCCAAATTCCGTTGTATGATAAACTCCAATGACAGCCACAGTCAGCTTGCTCATATCAACATAATTTAAGTTACTTATGGACAAAAGGACCCAGTTTTGCAAAACTTTCATGTTTGGTTATCTGGAGAGGTCTTTTGTTCACCCCAGAAGACTATGCAATGGCCCACTCCAAATCGCTTCCAAGACGGGTTACATTATTTGCACGCACACTTTTCCTTTTTGGGAAATCCCAATTGACCATCAGATAAGAGGAGTTTCTTCAGAGCAAGTAAATCAATATTACATATTTTTAAAATCTGGTTATGAGTCATACTTTATCAGTTCCTAACCTGAGACTTTCTTTGCTAGAGTATTTTATTTTGACTTTCTAAATAAAAAGCGCAGTTGCTTGAAACGTCTTAGTTGTGCTCTTATGAATACCAGGCGCCTCTTGGCACATATTCTCCATCCTGGAGGCTAGAAAATAAATATATATTCAAAGTTTTCCCTGCGCCCAATGCAGAATCTCTATGGAGTTGCAACCATTGCCCTGAGAATTAATTCCCGTTGCCTTAGGGCTAACACCTGGCGAATTAAATAGTCTTGCACACCTTTTCTTTAAGCATGTTTATAGAGCCAAATCCACAGCAAAAGCGTTATTCCATAAAGAGCATGAATGGCTATAATGGCCTTTGTGAAAAGCCCCCAAATATTGGCATTAAACTATCCAAAGGTGTAGTTTACCATGCCTGCCAACATTTCGGAGGCGAAAACCTGGACATATTGTGGCCAAATATAAAGAGTATTTTCAAGATTGCAGATGTTATTAATGCAGAAAGACAGACAAGTTAGGAGCAGGCTGAGAATTTTATATTTGATTACATGTATTGGTTGGATAATGTAAATTACTTGCATTATTTGTTCAAATTACTGTATAGGTTTATATTTTATTATTCCTTAGACTGTACACCTCTGGTAGGATTTAATGTTCTGGCATTCAAGGCATCTTGCAGATGTTAAAAGAGATACAGCTCAAAAGACTCGCTTGATACGAGAGTTAAAATGCAATTAAACTCTCCATACAAACATAACCATTGCAAAGAGAAGCCACAAATGCAAACAGTAGTCTGTTGCTTTTCCTTTCAATGGTTATGTCTGCAACTGTTTTTGTAGCGGAAACAGTATTTGTTTCTGTATCCTGAAAAACCTTTCCTCTTAAGCCTTTAGCCCTGCAAGGCCCACCAGAATAAAGCCTTCTGATCAGTTTGTTATGGAACCAGAAAGAGGCAATTAATCCCTAAAATATATATTTATTAGACAGACCGACAAACAAAACTTAATAAATGAATTGGCAAAACCAATAGAAATTAATAGATTCTGCCTTCTTCATTTGGTCAGATTTAAAACCTACAAAGCTTTTATTTTGAGGAATAGAAGGAGATGGAGGCTGAAATATTTTTGTAGATCATTTTGTAAATCGCTCTCTCTTTGATGCTGATGAATTCTGTTTCAGATAGTTACTTGTTTTTCATTGCGTTATTGTTTTACTTAAAGGCAATGGTTCCATATGATACTCGTAAAACCAGTTTTATAGATACCTTAGAAACACAAACAATAAATTATAGTGGGGTAAGAATGGGTTTTGGGAACTTGTTGGCTGTATAAAGAGAGTCAGACATGGGACCTTATCAGACATCGGAAATTAGAAGTACAGTGGTCCCCCGGGTTACGAAGGTAATCCAATACAATACAATAGCAATCCGAACACAATCATGGGGTTTCACGTTATTATGAATTAAAGCATCTCACTCAATTTGGGGCAAAAGGAAAGTCATTCTGAATGCAATCATGGGTTTTACGTTATTGCGAATTAAAGCATCTCACGCAATTTCGGGCAACGGGGGGTCATTTTCGGGTAATGGGAAGTCATTCTGAACGCATTCCAAACGCAATGGGAATTCACATGAATTCTCTAAACTAGCGAATTCACGTGAATTCAGATTGGCTCCATTTGCAATAAAGAGAAATTCCTCCTGTCTGATAAGGTCCATGGTTGATGAAACCTGAAAGATAGGAGCTGTATGAACAGTAACACGTCATTTTAAGAAACAGCATCAAAATCTTCCCCAAAGGCCAAATACGGAGTGTTATCCAGAACAGATAAAGTCGAAAATCCTAACCATCCATGATATATATAAAAGATCTCAGGAATGTTTAGCTGGGGGATGGCAGCAGAGGCCTTTAAGAAAAAAGAAACCAGACTGCAAATTGTGTTTGGAGAAATAAGGACATGCATGGATGCCTGTGTTTTGAAATCCAAACCAAATGGATTTTCATTTCTGTTCCAGACTGAATCTGAAATCTGACCTCAGAAAAAAAGGAGGTGTAATAATGGCAATTTGAAACATGCCAGTTTATCTTTAAAAAGAGAAAGAGGCCAAAAGCATTTGGTCGGCTTGCAGAGGGCTTCCCTCCTCCAACCAGCTCAGGTTCGAAGCCTCCGCTTTTGCAAAAGAACGGAGTCCTTTGGGGCCAACAGAAAACGCCAATTATTATTCAACCCGTTGAATCATTTCCTGTTTTCTGCCGTTTGTTGAAGAATTCTCCAAGGCCGAGCCTGGAAATATTTGCAGATACTCCTGAACTTACAGGGCTCAAAGGCCCTGGGAAATATCCTGGGCTTGTTGCATTTGTCAGCGAAAGAGGAGGCAGCTGTGGGTCGGTGTGTTGTGCATTGTGTGTCGGGAGATATCACTTGCTAAAGACAACACAGTCCATGTTCTGAAGGAATATCCACAAAGTCGGCAATGCACCAAAGGGAAAGGTGTCCGTGCTTCTCCGGTTGTCAGGATTCTGGGCTACAAACTTGCATAGTATTATTTATGTTTTTCTCATCTAGAGGGGTCAGGAAATGATCAGCAAAATCCGGGATGGAAAACCCTTCCAATGTAACAGAAGCCCTCAATGGACTTATAATATCTTTTTTGCCATTTATTTATGGCGATAACAGGTGCATTTTCCAAAACCTGACAGGTGGGAACAGGCCAATGCAATCCTAGGCTGCGTCAAGAGGAGTGCAGTGTCTAGATCGAGGAAAGTAATAGCCCCGCTTTATTCGACTTTGGTCCGTCCTCACATCGACTACTGTATCCAGCTTTGTGCACTGCAATTGAAGAGGAAGAGAGGGCAACCAAAATGGTGGAAGGTCTGGAAACCACCACGCTCCATGAGGAGCGACTTAGGGAACTGGGGATGTTTAGCCTGGAGAAGAGAAGGTTAAGAGGGGATATGATAGCCCTGTTTAAATATTTGAAGGGATGTCACGTTGAGGAGGGAGCAAGCTTGTTTTCTGCTGCTCCAGAGACTAGAACACGGAACAATGGATGCAAGTTCCACAAAAAGAGATTCCACTTCAACATTAGGAAGAACTTCTAGATGGGAAGGGCTATTCAACAGTGGAAGATGATCTCTTGGAGAGTGATTGAGTCTCCTTCTTAGGAAGTTTTTAAGCAGAGGCTGGAAGGCCATCTGTTATGAGTGTATGGCAGAAGAGGGTTGGATTGGATGGCCCTTGGGGTCTCTTCTGGCTGTCTGATTCTGTGTCTATGGACATTATCAGACGATGGAAATTGGAAGCATAATCCAATGGCAATCCGAACACAATCATGGGGTTTCATGTTACTACAAATTAAAGTATCTCACGCAATTTTGGGCAAAAGGGAAGTCATTCTGAACGCAATCATTATTGCGAATTAAAGCATCTCACGCAATTTTGGGCAACGGGGGGTTGTTTTCGGGTAATGGGAAGTCATTCTGAACCCATTCCGAACGCAATGAGAATTCACGTGAATTCGCTAAACTAGCAAATTCACATTCATTCGAATTGGCACCATTTGCAATAAAGAGAAATTCCTCCCGTCTGATAAGGTCCTATGTCCAAAATGGTGAATGGTCTGGAAGCCACCAAGCCTTATGAGGACTGGCTTAAGGAGCTGGATGTGTTTAGCTTGGAGAAGAGACGACTGGGAGATGATATGATAGAGCCATCTTAAAACAGGTGAAACAAACAACTTCATTTTGAAAACAGCTTCATTTATATATCGCTTCATACCACCTAAGCAGTGTCTAAGCGGTTTACAACTGTAAGGACCTTATCAGACGGGAGGAATTTCTCTAATTTAGCAAATTCACGTGAATTCCTATTGTGTTCAGAATGCGTTCAGAATGACTTCCCATTACCCAAAAATGACCCCCCCGTTGCCCGAAATTGCGTGAGATGCTTTAATTCACAATAATGTAAAACCCATGATTGCGTTCGGAATGACTTCCCTTTTGCTCGAAACTGCACGAGATATTTTAATACGCAATAATGTGAAACCCCATGATTGCGTTCGGATTGCCATTGGATTATACCTCCAATTTCCGACGTCTGATAAGGTCCAAAGTTATTTGCCCCCAACAATCTGGGTTCTCATTTTAGCGACCTCGGAAGGATTGTAAGCCTGAGTTGAGCTTGAGCCCTTTTGCAGGTCTTGAACTCGCAACCTTATGGTTTTGAGCGAGTGGCTGCAGGACAGGCCTTTAAGAGATGTCATGTAGAGGATTCCAGCTTCAAGAAGAGAGATTCCACTTAAACATTAGGAAGAACGTCTCCGCCGTAAGATCTGTTTGACCGTGGAGCAGATTGCCTTGGAGGGCAGTGGAGTCTCTTGAGACAGAGGTTGGATCCTAGCTATCTCTTGGGGTGTGCTTTATCTGTGGATTCCTGTATGGGGTTGGAGTAGATGTCCCTTGGGGTCCCTTTCAGTTCTTGCTCATCTGTTCACCCTCCTATTCCCTAACTCTGGGAAAACTTTGACCCTGACACCTGGGCTTTGCATCCAAGGCCCTAGAGGATGCGTCTGTTTGCAAAACGGCAGCCCTTGCTGGATTTTTCAGGATTTTAACTCTACGCAGCTGCATCTCTTTTCTGGTCTGGCAAATCTCGGTAAATATTTAGCTCCCGCTTTGCAGCTGCCGTCTACAGCTCTATGGAAAAGTCCCTGTTCAGGAATCTGATAAAACCTCCGTCGGTCTCCCCGCGGAAGGCTTCACCAGCTTCGCCGGGAGGATTTGGCCGCCAGTTCTTCCAGATTTAGGACCAAGGTGTGGGAACCCTTGAGACTTCTGGCTTTTTAAGTGGTGGTGTCATGGAAAAATACATCAGAAAGAGGCAGGTGGATGAACCGGTGAATCGAAGGAAAGCTACAACAAAGCTGGGTGTCATTCAGTTGACATTCCTGATGGATGAGATATTTTATTTTATTATGTTATTTTATTTTATTTACATCCTACCTGTTTCCTAGCGCAAGATCCTAGATGGCTCACACCAAATTTGGTCCCTTGGTATCCGCTGGTGTTTGGATACCAAAATCTGTGGACGCTGAAGTCCCATTAAAGGCAATGGCGTGGCAAAATGGTGCCCCTTACATAAAATGGCAAAATCAAGGTTTGCGATATGGAATTTATACTTTTTAAAAATATTTTCATGCCCTAGATGGTGGGATCTGTGGATAAAGAATCTGTGGATACAGAGGGCCAACTGTACATTAAGGGGAGGAAATCTCATTTATTTGATCCAAAGGGTTTTTGTTTAAGTTAAATAAACAGTTCTATTAAGAGACTAAAAAAAATACAAAAAAGTCAAACACAAATATTAAATTGCAACTGTTAAAAATGCATTAAAGCATAGTAAAAAAAGATGAAAACATAACCTGCCCTATTAAAAAGAGTCTGCATCTGCTCTGCAAAATTAATGCAGTTTGATACTATTGTAATTGCTATGGCTCCAGGCTGTGGAATCCTGGGTTTTGTCATTTGTGGTGGCCCCAGGGCTCTGACAGAGAAGGCTCAATATCTCACCAAACTACAAATCCCAGGATTATTACACCTCCTTTTTTCAGGTCGGTTTACAGATTCAGTTAGGGATGGAGGTGAAAATCCATCAGGTTTGTCTTTTTAAAATACATGGATCCATGCGTGTCCTTGTTTCTCAAGATGCCGTTTGCATCCTAGGTGTCCATAGAAAGTGGTGTCAGACTGCATTATTTTTACAGTGTGGATGCACCCTTAAAGCTTGGAGAAGCTTATATAGGGAGATAGAGATTTCCTGGATTCGAGCCGTATTGGTTGCCATATTTTTCCTTAACTTCAGACAGGAGAAAGTCTTTGGATGGTCCCAGCGGATATCTCCAGATGTAAAAGGCAGAGGAAAAGAGGCTATTGGCTTTGGATAGAGACCCCCGGCCTGAAAACAGAAACCTTTTCTGTGCAATTTTTGTATGCAATCTCACCGCCTTGTTTGACCACTTGCAAAAAAAGACATTATTTTGGCCTTTGCCTTCATCTGGAAAACCCTCCGCCCTTCGCTGTTCGGTCGGACTCATCTGACTTCATGCCTTGCATATTTTTCATTCATGGCAAGCGTTTACGCAAGAAAAGCCACATGTTGGGAGTGAAATTTGAACTCGGTCCAGAGATTTTAGTTTTTAAAAAATAATGACATGATATCCTGCCTCGCTTTGCAAAACAAACAGTGCCCTGAATGCGCTGCAGATGAGATTATGTTAGGATTTCTTTTTCCCCTTTGCCCTGTTCCCTTGCATCGAAAAATAATGTTCAGTGCAGCTTACAGCTGGTAAGAAAAAACTCACAAATATTTATCCGTAATATCTGCGCTGTAAAGCCCTGAAATTTCCTCTGGATGGGCCTTAACACAATAGAAAAAGACTTCCAGCAGCTGTCTGTGTCCAAAGAAACTGCAGGCAGCTGTGCTTCAGGTCAACCTCTTGGAAAATAAAAACTCACAGGCTGCATCCGCGCTGCAGATTTAATGCGGTTTGACGCCCCTTTAATTGCCATAAGCTGCAATTATGGGATCTGTAGCTCAGCGAGAGAGTCAGCTTTCTGTGTCATAGTGCTCAGGTGCAACAAAAAAACCCCTACAAATCCCACAGTTGCATACCATTCAGCCATGCCTGTCAAAGTGGTGTCAAGCTGCATCAATTCTGCAGTGCGGATGCATCTCATGAACCAATTTTAGAACAAACCAGTTGGCCTTCCCTGTCTATGGATTCAAGCATCCACTGCTTGTAAATATTCCATATATATATATATATATAATTTTCCAAATGCCAACCTTGGTTTTGTCATTTTATATAAGGGACTGCATTTTACTATGCTACTGTATTTAACGGGACTTGAGCATCCAGAGATTTTGGTATCCCTGGTGGGTCCTGGAACGATGCATTTTAATATTTTGTTTTATATTGTTTTATACTTGTTTGCCACCTTGACTCCCTATATCTGGAGAAAGGTGGGATGTAAGAAAATAATAATAATTACAATAATCATCCCCAGTGAATACCAAAGGCCTACAGTACATATAAAATAATTAAAAACCCTACAAACTACAAATCCCCGAATGGAGCCACGGCAGCTAAAGCGGTGTCAAAGTGCATTATTTTTGCAACCCGACATGGCTCACTATCTCTTTGAAAACTGCTATGGATCTCTTCGGAAACAAAGCCTTCTTTGAAAAGAAAAAGAGAGGGTTTGTAGAAGATTAACTTAACTGACCTCCTGTTCTGGGTACCACATGCTTCCCATCCAAACAATGGAGTTTATCAAACGGGAGGAATTTCTCTTTATTTTGAATGGGGCCAATTGGAGCCAATTCGAATTCACGTGAATTCACTAGTTTAGTGAAATCATGTGAATTCCCATTGCGTTCGGAATGCGTTCAGAATGACTTTCCATTACCCGAAAATGACCCCCCATTGTCCGAAATTGTGTGAGATGCTTTAATTCACAATAAGGTAAAACCCCATGATTGCGTTCGGAATGACTTCCCTTTTGCCCGAAATTGCGTGAGATACTTTAATATGACACCCCATGATTGCGTTCGGATTGCCATTAGACTATACTTCCAATTCCCGTCGTCTGATAAACTCCTATCATTTAGAAACCATCCTGCTAAAGGATTGTTGACATGGTGCATGGACTCTTCCAGGAAAACCAGGGAGAGATGGCATCAGGTGGCAATTAGGTGCCCTGGCAAAGGTCTTTGGGGAAAAAGAAGAGGCAGAGAAACCTTTGTGTTTGTCAGGATCATAGCAAGCCTTCATGATCTGGGGCCTTGTTTTTGCAATTTGCAGGAAAAGAACACAGGAACGAGATTTGCAGAAAAAGAGCTGTGCATCCGCGTTGTAGAAATAATGCAGTCTGAGACCACTTTCAGTGCTGTAGCTCCATCCTATGGAATCCTGAAATGTCTTTTTACAAGGGAGTTTATCAGACGGGGAGGAATTTTTCTCTATTTCGAATGGAGCCAATTCAAATTCACATGAATTCTCTAGTTTAGCGAATTCACATGAATCCCCATTGCGTTCGGAATGCGTTCAGAATGACTTCCCATTACCCGAAAATGACCCCCCGTTGCCCGAAATTGCGTGAGATGCTTTAATGCGCAATAATGTAAAACCCATGATTGCATTCGGAATGACTTTCCTTTTGCCCGAAATTGCGTGAGATGCTTTAATTCGCAAAAACGTGAAACCCCATGATTGCGTTCGGATTGCCATTGGATTATACTTCCAATTTCCAACGTCTGATAAACTCCATGGTCTTTTGACTTCTCTGCCAGAGTATTGGTGCCTTGCCAAACTACAAATCTTAAGACTCTGTAGGATGGAGCCACCATGGCAGTTACAGTGGTGTCAAACTTCAATATTTCTACAGTGCGTATATACCCTGAGTTTTGAAGTTTAAATCAAGGTACCTTTGGGAACAATAGTTTAAGGGGGAGCACCTAAGCTCTCCGGAAGGGAATGCTAAGTAGCCCCCTGCAAACTACAAATCCCAGGATTTCGGAGGAAGGAATGTCAAAACCACCTCCAAGGATCCATTGTCTAAGGGATCCCATTGAAACATACGGGGTCACCATAAGTCAGTGGGTGGCTTGAAGTTACATAATACATACACACTCTTAGGGTGCATCTCCACGCTACAAATAATGCAGTTTGACACCCTTTTAAGTGCAGTTGCTCCATCCTATGGGGCCTTGGGGTTTGTATTTTTGCTTTCTATCTGGTGTCTCTCCAAAATGCAGATCCCAGGGTTCAGTAGGATGGAGTTATGGTGGTGAAAGTGGTGTCAAGCTGCATTATTTCTGCAGTGAAGATGCACCCTCTTATGTTGCTTTTTGTTGTGTATCATCCAGCCAACCTATAATGACATTTTGAATGAGACACCTCCAAGACACCCTGTTAAAAAGTAACCTTGGGGGGGGGGGTCTTTGCTTTGCGACTTGCGTTTCCAGCGCAAACGGCGAACGAAGGTGTCGGAGATCCATCTGGCACATCTCTTCCCAAATGAAATTATCGCCTGGACATCATCACTCCATCCGCTCCCAGTTCAGGGGGAGGATGGCTGCGGCTGCTCTTTACCTGCCAAGAAATCCTTGGCAGAGTTTCACATCCAGACCTTATTTTTTTTGTCCGCCTGTATCAGTCTGGAAGGGCTTCCCAAATGTGATTCGGAGATATCGGGGCCAGGGGACGGGGAGAGAAGTCATTTGCAAATGTTCGCTGGGCTGTTCATTTTGGCCGGGGAAACTCGGCAGGGCAACGGCGGGCAAAGGCATCCCGTGCTTTTCCTGGGGGTGGTTTCACACAGCCATCTTCGGCCTGCCTTTTCCATTCCAGTTTTGGAAAGGTTTTCTGAACTGCCCTTGATTTGCACATTTATAGGGAGAAGTGGGATACTACTACTACTACTACTACTACTACTAATTGTAATTTTGCATACTCTGAGGATTGTTAATACTGATGATAGGAAGCGTCTCTAATGGGAACTGAACTCCTGCCATGTCTTTACTAAGGAGTTTATCAGACCACGGAAATTGGAAGTATAATCCAAAGGGCAATCTGAACGCAATCATGGGGTTTCACATTATTGCGTATTAAATCGTCTCACGCAATTTCGGGCAAAAGGGAAGTCAATTTGAATGCAATCATGGGTTTAACGTTATTGTGAATGAAATCATCTCACGCAATTTCGGGCAATGGGCGGTCATTTTCGGCTAATATGAAGTCATTCCAAATGCAATGGGATTTCACGTGAATTCGCTTAGACTAGCAAATTCACGTGAATTCGAATTGACTTCTATCGAAGTAAAGAGAAATTCCTCCCGTCTGATAAACTCCTAAGTCACTTGACTGGTTGTTTGGTTGGCTCACCAGTTGGTTAGTTGGTTACTGGTATGGTCGATTGTTTTAAGTGGTTCCTTGTTTAGTTATTTGGCTGCTCATGTGGTTAATGGGCTGGTTTATTGGTTAGCTGTTGAGGTGTTGAGTATTTTCTTACTTGAGTAGTTGGCTGTTCATTTGGTGAACAGCTTAGTTTGTTGGTCAGTTAGATGGTTGCTTCCTTGGGTAGTTTAGTTGCATAGTTGGTTAGCTGGCTGCTTGGTTGGTTAGTTGGTTGGGTGGTTGGGTAACTGTTTGGTTAGTTAGTCGGATCGTTGGCTCTTTGGTTTGTTGGTTGCTTGATCAGTGAACTGTTTTTGCTACTTGTGTGTTGGATTAAATTGTCGTTTGATTCATGGGTTACTTGGCCAGTCAGTTGACAAGTTGGTTGGCTGTCTTACTGTTGGGTTATTTAACTGGGTTTACATTTAGTTGCTTGCTTTGTTAACTGGTCGGTTAGTTGGTTGCTTATCTGGGTAGTCAGTGGGTTGGCTGTATAGTTGGTTAGGTTGCAGCTGGTCAGTTAGTTGACAGGTTGGTTAAAGGTTGGGGTGCTAACAACCTAGTTGGTTGGTTAACTGGTTGGTTAGCTGGTTAGCTAGTTGGTTGATTCATTGGTTACACTCGCTTTCCTTTTTGCTCTTTCTGTTATCCTACCCTGCAGACAGCCTTTGTATGCCCAGGGCCAGAGTTTCACTCCACTTAAAAGTAAGGAGACATTTTAGGAACCACTAGAACCCTAGGCTCCCATTTCCCATACTGGTTTCTACAACCATGTAACTGGTGTCCACCTGTCCTGCGTCCACCATTTCTCACTTTCCTTTGGAAAGAGAAGCATGGAGTACCGAAGTGCATTTTGCAATGTCCAGTAGTGGTTTCTTCTAGATACAGTATTTTTAAAGGAGGTGCTTTTTCGGAGGCCTTTCTGAGCAGAGTTTTTCCAATATTATGCCACCAGTCTCATCAATCTCAAAATTTGTTGTGTGTTTTAAGATGATGACCAAGTACGAAGCTATGTTAAAAGGCTATGCAATGGCTCGAAAATTGAGTCAGCAAAAGCCTAAACCAAACCAAAACAAGGTTATGTTTTGGAATGCTTTCCAATGTTGCCAGTAATGAATTCCTTTTCGAAGGGGACTTGGGAAGGAGTTCCCTATCCTTTTATTTAAAAAAGTGCATGGAGACATAGGTATCTGTTACAAGCGAAGGGATCTGACTCACTTTTTCCAGATTCCTTAGGCCTTTCGATCTCTTCCCCCTCCTGCTTTTCTCCTCTTTAAATCTTCACTTCTGGCTGTTTTGAATTAAGCCCAAGACCAACGCTGCAAAAACCAGGCCTTGCAATTAAAGCCTTTCCTCTCCCTCCGCATTTTGGCAAAGCAGGACTGAGTTCACGTGATCCCGAATTTATTTTTTTTAACTCCGGCGCCAAGAAGCGTTCTCAGCTCTTCAGATGGTCAGAGCTATTTCATGTGCCAGATCGAACCTGGCTGCTTTGGAAAAATGCGGCTTCAAAATTAAAAATTATAAAAAGGAAAACCCGTGGAGCCAAAACTCTTTCGGTGCGTCCGCATGAAGAGGAAGGACAAGGTTTCTGAGTTTGGATGCCCTGCAATTTGGGAAAAGCAGTTTCATATCTTCCAACATCTCAGATGTGGAAACCGGCATATCTGTGGCTTCAGAGTCTGATCAAGAGCATTATTGTTATTGCTTAATGCATTGCCATTTGTTTTTTAATTCATGTATATTACTATTGTGTGTATAATCCCCTCTGTTGTAAGATGCCTGGATTCCCAGTTGATTGGGCGGCATATAAATAATAATAATAATAATAATAATAATTATTATTATTATTATTAAGAACAGACAAACTCAGAGAGACTGCAGCAGTTTGCCTTTGCCTGAGCCGACTGGGAAGGGCAAGATTCGGTTCCTTTCCTTTCCTTTCCTCTTTATTGGACTTTCCTTTCTCCTTGCTGACTTTATTGGATGCAAACTGCTTTTCTACTTTGTGCTCCGTTTGCAGCAGTTGAAGCAAGCTGAGGATGAAGTGGGAGGAAAGAGAGAAACCGGGGCATTTGAGCAGCTGGAAAAGTGGGAAGACAGAGGATTAATCCGGATTGTCCCTAGCAAAATCGGTCAGCCTCCCATGTAAAAATATCTGGGGAGAATCGCCAAGGGGAAGCGATTCCCCCACCAAAATAAAGAGTAACCCTCCGTCGCAAATTCTTTGGGCAAGCACTCTGCATAGAAAATAAGTTTGAGGAAACCGGAAGCGGAGTCCAAATACTGGAAGTGAAGATCATGTAATTCTTATTTTTTGCCAGGAAAGGCTGGTACGTCTTGAAGGGGGTCCAGGGGCGGTGATGGGGAAATGGGCCACAGACCTTCTAAAGTTGGCCACCTTCTAACAGGGATGGTGGACTTTGCTACATTGCCGTCTTTCCGGAGACGTGATTTTAATCCACGCATTGGCACACTTGAAATGGTTGGCTGGAATTGTTTTCCTTAACGTTGCAAGAGATGCTGGATTTTGCCCTGGGAGAGATGCAAAATATTAAATGGCGAAGTAAGTAAATACATAAAAAGTCTGGGAAACCCCCCTTTCTAACTTCAGAGCTCATGCCAACTCTCCCCTCAAAGATATTAGCCATATTTTTGTGGTAGCTGTGGTTAGATCATAGGAAAACCACAACCTTTTGACACCGGAAAAGAGTGAATATCAGAGGATGCTGAGTGACTCTTACAAATCGCCAGTCTCACGTCTTCTTGCATTTTGTCCATTCACAGTTTGGGCTTCTTTCTGTTTCCTTTTCTTTAAAATGCAATTGAAATATGTGTTTGCACTACCTGAGACGGGCTTTGGATGACCAGAGGGGGCCTTGGAGGTCTCCTTCGTAGGGTCGCCATAAGACGAAACCAACTTGATGGCCAACGACAACAACAAAGTCTAGCTCCTCCAAATATTTGTATTTGTAAACTGGAGGGCAGACCGGCTTCCCGGAGTGGACATGTTTTTATTGCCCCGTAAACAAATCTGTTGTGTTTATCCAACAGTAGCTTAGCTTTGCATCATTTATTCTGCCTCCAGCTTTCAGGTTCAAAACATTTGGGATTTTTCATCTGGGAAGAGGAGATGATGCTAGACTTGGAAGGGAAGCCAAAGGTCATGGCGTCCTTTTCCCGTAGCTTCGCTGTTGCATAAATACGCACCGGAGGGTTACGTTACACCTCCGTAGTATATCACCTTTATTGGATAGCAATGCAGCACAACAAAAGGCACATTGGTGGCCAACACACTTGTCATTGTGCAGCTTGACTAGGATCATATTGGTTATTTTAGATGCTGCGTTACACGCATATCTTTGTGAACTCTGTGAATATTAGTTTTCAGTATTATGCGCAGTGGTTCTGCGTGTGGGACTATGGTCATGCCACCATCAACTGGATGCAACCATTGTTCTCAAAATTCACCCCGCATGCGTAGTAGTGCAACTCCCATCTGCCTGTATCATTTAACAAAATGCTAGAGGATACTATAGGTTTAAATCTAGTTATTCGTCCCAATGAGTTTAAAGACACCCAAGTCAATATATGTGCACGTTCCATTGATTCAGTGGGTCTGTTTAAATGGGATTAATAATTTTATTTTAATAATTTTTTCTTCCAGGGTAGAGTTGATTATTGTTAATTGATTATATGCCATGTCATACTTTAATTAGTACTATGTTATGTATTGTATTTTGTATTTTTGCATTTTTCATATTTTTCTTTTTCTTATACCTTGATATTATATTATAAATATGTTTGTATATGTTCTATATTATTTAGATATTTAATGTATTGCTTATGTAAATCATTTATGTATTTTGTGTATTTGTTTATCCACTTTTGTAAACTGCTTTGATCTTTTTTGGAAAGGCGGTCTATAAATAAAAATTATTATTATTATTATTATTATTATTATTATTATTAAACAATCAGTTGCTTGGGATAGACAGTGGCCCATACTTTTTAGGTTACTATGAGGTTGTTCTACGTCGAGTGTTTGAACCAAAGTGTTGCTTGCTCTAAATGGGCTAAATGCCCATAGCTAATTTTAGCATTTTTGTCGTTTTGCGAGAGCGTGATATTTATTCTCTCGGAATGAGATCGGACAATTGGTTTTTATGGGATGCATTTCCTCTAATTGAGGCTATTTATACCGTAGCCCCCATTTGGCCTTGGAAATGGGCGCGGGTGTCCTCTGTTCAGGGCTGTTTCCCGGTTGTACTTCTCCTTATTGTTACACCTCCCTTTTATTTAAAATTGGGAGAGAGAAAGGTTGTTTTGCTAGTTCCGTCCTCTGAAATAGAGCCTAAAGCACCCGGTCTTCCCTGATGGTCTCCCATCCAAGTCCTAACCATGCCTCACCCTGTTTAGCTTCCACAGATCTGGTGCCTTTAGTGTATTTAGGCCTTTCCACAATATCAGTACCTCTTCCTTATGTATTTATTTCATTTTTTTAAAATCTAGGATTTGAACGGACAAGCCAAGGAGCTCCTGTGCCCACGGCTCTGCCACCTGACAAAGGGTCCCAATGGCTACGGGTTCAACCTCCACAGCGAGAAGTCCAGGCCTGGGCAGTTCATCCGGTCCGTAGACCCAGATTCACCGGCCTCCAAAGCAGGACTCCGACCGCAGGACAAACTGGTGGAGGTAATTGCGTCCAATGTCATCCTTTCACGTTCCAAGTGTATGGAACATTGCATAGAATCATAGAATCATAGAGTTGGAAGAGACCCCAAGGGCCATCCAGTCCAACCCCCCTGCCATGCAGGAACTCCCAATCAAAGCATCCCCATTGACAGATCCAGCCTCTGTTTAAAGACCTCCAAAGACGGAGACTCCATTACACTCTGAGGAAGGAGTGTGTTCCACCGTCGAACAGCCCTTACTCTCAGGAAGTTTCTCCTAATGTTGAGCTGGAATCTCTTTTCCTGCAGTTTGCATCCATTGTTCCAGGTCCTGTTCTCTGGAGCAGCAGAAAACAAGCTTGCTCCCTCCTCAATGTGACATCCCTTCAAGTATTTAAACAGGGCTATCATATCACCTCTTAACCTTCTCTTCTCCAGGCTAAACATCCCCAGCTCCCTAAGTTGCTCCTCATGGTTTCCAGACCCTTCACCATTTTAGTCACCCTCCTTTGGACCCGCTCCAGTTTCTCCACATCCTTTTTGAATTGTGGTGCCCAGAACTGGACACAGTATTCCAGGTGGGGCCTGACCAAAGCAGAATAGAGTGGCACTATTACTTCCCTTGATCTAGACACTATACTTCTATTGATGCAACCTAAAATTGCATTGGCCTTTTTAGCTACTGCATCACATTGTTGACTCATGTTCAACTTATGGTCTACTTGGACTGCTAGATCCCTTTCACACATAGTTTCATTCAGCCAGCTATCCCCCATTCTTTATCTGTGCATTTCATTTTTGCATCCTAAGTGCAGAACCTTAATTTCTCCGCATTGAATTTCATTTTGTTAGTGTTGGCCCAGCTTTCTAGTCTATTCAGGTCATTCTGAATGTCAATCTTGTCTTCTGGAGTATTGGCTACTCCTCCTAATTTGGTGTCATCTGCAAATTTGATAACTAGGCCCCCAATTCTGTCATCCAAGTCATTAATAAAGATCTTGAATAGCAAACTGGGCCCAGGACAGAACCCTGTGGGACCCCACTGGTCACTTCTCTCCAGGTTGAAAAGGCCGTGGAAGCTGCCAGTTAGTGTCGGAAAGAAGCTGAGATAAAGTTCATGAAAGCTGCATTTCTTAAAGCAAGGCTTGTTACGACCAGCCGATAACAAGTCAAGAGAATAAGTAATGGGAAATTCCTGCTGGCCGAACAAAAGAGGTGGCAGCTGTTACCTTTCGCTGCCCTTCTGGGACAAATACCTTTCGGGCAGCGATGCCATCCTGGGATTTGCTTTCTCTGTCTCTCTTTCTCCTGGCACCTGAATCTTTAATGCTGGCCATGCAACAGGCCTGTGGATCTGAGAGACGGACAGAGACGTGGGTGGGATGCAGGCGTTGGGGATGGCCAGGCGGCGAGAACCGAAGACAGATTTCTCTCTCGCCTCTTAATATGTCACCGATAGGCCTTTTATGATTAATTCAGCAAGCCCTAGCACCTTTCCTGGAGCGCATGGCAAAGAAAGGGAAAGGCGGCTTGGCGGGTGGAATTCGGAAACCCGACCCCGCAGCGTCGCATAAATGTTTAATGCCCAACAGCTCTGCTCCATTATGGCGGAGAAGGGGGCTGTTGTTGTTGTTGTTTTTAGTCTGGAGGAGGGCAAACGTTGTCCCCATCTTCAAAAAGGGAAAAAAAGAGGATCCCAACAATTATCGTCCAGTTAGTCTGACATCAATTCCAGGAAAGGTTCTAGAGCAGATCATTAAGCAGAGAGTCTGTGAACACTTAGAGGCCAATGCCATAATCACAAAAAGTCAACATGGGTTTCAGAGAAGCAAGTCATGCCAAACGAACCTGATCTCTTTTTTTGATAAAATTACCAGCTTGGTAGATGAAGGGAATGCTGTGGATATAGTTTACCTCGATTTCAGTAAGGCCTTTGACAAGGTTCCCCATGACATTCTTGCAAACAAGCTTGCAAAATGTGGGATAGACAAGTTAACTGTTACATGGATTTGTAATTGGTTGACTGGCCGAACTCAAAGGGTGCTCAACAATGGCTCCTTTTCATCCTGGAAAGAAGTGACCAGTGGGGTCCCACAGGGCTCTGTCCTGGGCCCAGTGCTATTCAACATCTTTTTTAACGATTTGGATGACAGAATTGGGGGCATACTTATCAAATTTGCAGATGACACTAAACTGGGAGGAGTAGCTAATACCCCAGAGGACAGGATCAAAATTCAAAATGACCTGAATAGACTAGAAAGCTGGGCCAGTGCTAACAAAATGAAATTCAATGCGGAGAAATGTAAGGTTCTGCACTTAGGGCGGAAAAATGAAATGCACAGATATAGGATGGGGGACACCTGGCTGAATGAGACCACATGTGAAAGGGATCTAGGAGTCCAAGTAGACCATAAGCTGAACATGAGTCAACAGTGTGATGCGGCAGCTAAAAAAGCCAATGCAATTTTAGGCTGCATCAATAGAAGTATAGTTTCTAGATCAAGGGAAGTTATAGTGCCACTCTATTCTGCTTTGGTCAGGCCCCACCTGGAATACTGTGTCCAGTTCTGGGCACCACAATTCAAAAAGGATGCGGAGAAAATGGAGCATGTCCAAAGGAGGGCAACTAAAATGGTGAAGGGTCTGGAAACCTTGCCCTATGAAGAACGCCTTAGGGAGCTGGGGATGTTTAGCCTGGAGAAGAGAAGGTTAAGAGGTGATATGATAGCCCTGTTTAAATATTTGAAGGGATGTCATATTGAGGAGGGAGCAAGCTTGTTTTCTGCTGCTGCAGAGACTAGAACGTGGAACAATGGATGCAAACTGCAGGAAAAGAGATTCCACCTCAACATTAGGAGGAACTTCCTGACAGTAAGGGCTGTTCGACAGTGGAACACACTCCCTCGGAGTGTAGTGGAGTCTCCTTCCTTAGGGGTCTTTAAGCAGAGGCTGGATAGCCATCTGTCAGGGATGCTTTGACTTGGAGTTCCTGCATGGCAGGGGGTTGGACTGGATGGCCCTTGTGGTCTCTTCCAACTCTATGATTCTATGATTCTATGATTCTAGTCCATTTGGGGAGGAAGGCTTCTACAACCCGACCTGCCCGGTTGGCTTTTTGTACCGTTATCATCCCTCTCTTCAGAGGCTGACCCCCTCCGGCTTTGGCTTTCCCTCTGGAGGCATGTGGCGAGAGGAACCTGCGCAAAAAGTGCGCCGGACACAGGCACGGAGTGCCAGGCTTTGCCGAGCTCTGCTCTGGGTCCCTGGCGCTTTAGCTCCTGCCTGACTTTCCTCTTGAGGCCATTTAGGAGCTGGTCTCTGATGAAGCGAGAGAGAGAACGGCCTCTCAGTCTGTTGCTAGGAAATGGAAGCCATCCAAAGAGCGCAAGGGTTCATGTTCCTGGGCCTCTGACCTCCGCTTTTGCTTTGAGGCCCTCCACTTCTTCCTATCTAGCTGTATGTTTTGTTTATCTAGCTATCGAAGGATCCTGCCTGCCTCATTATCCATCCATCCATCCATCCATCCATCCATCCATCATCTGCCTGCTTGTATGCTTCTCTATTTATCCATCTGTCTCTAATAATAATAATAATAATAATAATAATAATAAGAAGATTTATTTCTGTGTCCTGTCTTCCTTCAGATCAAGGCAGGATTACAACATATTAAATATACACAGTACAATATCAATAATCCTATGCAAAATATAACCTAATGCATTAACATCAAATTAAGTACATACAATACAATATCAATAAAACAGTTAATAATAATATACTCATGTGTCTATCTATCTACCTTTTGCCCATCCATCCATTCCCGGCCTGCCTCTCTGCCTATCTATCTATATCTATCTCATGACTGTCTATCTATCTATCTATCTATCTATCTATCTATCATCTATAATCTATCTCTATCTATTGCCTATCCATCCATCCATCCATTCCCTGCCTGCTTCTCTGTCTCTCTGTCTGTCTGTCTGTCTTATCTATCTATCTATTGCCCATCCATCCATCCATCCCAACTGCCTATCTATCTATCTATCTATCTATCATCTGTCTGTCTGTCGGTCTATCTATCTATCTATCTATCTATCATCTATCTATCTATCATCTTTATCTATCTATCTATCTATCTATCCATCTATCTATCTCTTGCCTGCCTGCCTGTTTATCTATCTATTGCCTGTCTATCTATCTATCTATCTATTGCCTACCTGCTTGTGTATCTATCTATCCATCTATCACACCAGAACCATGGTTTCATAGAATCACAGAGCTGGAAGAGACTCCAAGGGCCATCCAGTCCAGCTCCCTGCCATGCAGGAACTCCCCTCCAAAGCATCCCCATTGACAGATGGCCATCCAGCCTCTGCTTAAAGGTTTGGACCTTGCATTGTCTGAACAGGAGGAGACCAGACCCAGGGGATGGGAAGGGATGGGTCTTTGGTCTCCCAGGGTCTTGGTCCCACATTCAACCCACTCTACCTCCTGTCCCTCAATTATTATTTGCCCGCAAATTGACAAGGCCTTATGGGGACCCTCTCCTATGGTTCTTTTGGCAAGCTTTAGTTTGCCATCATTGTGAAGTCGAAGGCTCTCTTTGCCATCCCCGTTTGCCACGCCTGAGCGGGGATTCGAACCCAGTTCTCCTAGAACCCTAGACCAGCACCCAAACCACTGCGCCACGGTGGCTCCCCGACATCTGCCCAAACATTTTCTGTGGAAACTTCCTGGAGCAGGGCTCCTTTTTTCCTCCAAAATAAAACCAGGCCAGTTAACCACCGTTAATGTGCCTAGGCCCATATGTGAGTTTTAGGGTTTCTTTAGACCCTCGGTGGCTCATAGTTTCCTCCCGAATCTCCACGGTTTCTTTTTTTGGAAAAAAAGAAAGAAAGAAAGAAAGAAAGACGGCTCCAAATGCAGCCGTCCCACATGATGAACCGATTAATGGCTTCCTATTGTCGGGTGATAATTGGTGCCTGGACTGGGAACGGAGCGGACCTCTTCTCTTCATTCTCCTGGCTGACAAAAGGAGGAGGATTGTTTGCCAAAGCTTGCTCCGTCGAGTGAATTCTCCCTTTGTCTTCCTTTAAAATAGCCTGATCACAGCAGAGTCATTCCCTGGCGTCTGTTGGCTCCTTTGTTTGGAAGGGCCAACCGTTCTTTAGCAATCTATGCCGTAGAGACTCGACTATAAGTCAACCTCGTGTATAAGTCGAGGGCAGGTTTGGGGGCCAAAATTATGGATTTTAACATGACCCATGGATAGGTCAAGGGTAAAACCTAGGGGCATATAGCAAAGGATCTTCTGAAGGATGAAGCAAAGGAAAACAATGCCAAAGAACGTACAAAATTCCAGCAGACATAACTTTGCTCTCACTTTAAAGGCTGGATGGATAAGAGACTAGAGGGAGGTCAGTGCTTCCAGGACAAATTGCTTTCCTTCCTTTCATCGGGGAATAGTTCCCTTTTTTTGCTTGTCCAATAATTTTTATTATACATATTTTATAAACATATACATCGATTTGTTTTCCTTAATACATGGCGCTACAGATCGGTTGACCTATTCTTTCTCCATATATCGTCCTTGTAATATATACAACAATATATACAACTTCAAGCTTCGTACTACTTCCAATTTTTTTTGCAAACCAGAATTAAAGTACAGTACAGTATCTACATTGACCCATGGAAAATTCGACCCAGGTTTTTTTGACCTAAATTTCTAGACGTATACATGAGTATATACAGTATATCTATATCTATATACCTACCCACCCACAAACACACAGAGAGAGCAAGGGAGATGGACTGAGAGAGAGAAAGAGATTGCGTTTTGCAGCTATTATTTATTTTTTTTTGTAGGGTGCAGTTGCTACAGAAGCTAAAATAAAGAGGAGTAGCTAATGCCCCAGAGGACAATATCAGAATTCAGAATGGCCTTAATAGATTGGAAAGCCGGGCCAAAATGAATTTCAGCAGGGAGAAATGTATATTGGGGCAGTAAAAATGAAATGCACAAATATAGGATGAGAGGCACCTGCCTTGACAATAGTATATGTAAAGGGGATCTAGGAGTTTTAGTGGACCGCAAGATAAAGATGAGCCAAGAGTGGGATGCGGCAGCTAAGAAACTCAAAGCAATTTTAGGCTGCATCAATAGAAGCATAGTGAGGGAAATCATAGTGCCACTCTCTTTTGCTTTGGTCATTTCTCACCTGGAATATTGTGTCCAGTTCTGGGTGCCAAAATTCAAAAAGGATTTTGACAAGTTGGAGTATATTCAGAGGAAGGCCACCGAAACGGTGAAAGGTCTGGAAACCATCAAACCCTATGAGGAGCAACGTAGGGAGCTGGACATGTTTAGCCTGGAGAAGAGAAGGTTAAGAGATGATATGAGAGCCCTGTTTAAATATCTGAAGGGATGTCATATTGAGGATGGAGCGAGCTTGTTTTCTGCTGCTCCAGAGACTGAGATACGAAGAAATGGATTCAAGCTACAGGAACAGAGATTCTGTCTCAACATTAGGAGGAACTTTCTGATGGGAAAAGCTGTTCAACGGTGGAATAATACGCTGCTGCCTCGGAGCGTAGTGGAGTCTCCTTCTTTGGAGATTTTCAAACAGGAGCTGGATGTCCATCTGTTGGGAATGCTTTGATCGAGAGTTCCTGCATGGAAGAATGGGGTTGGAGTGGATGCCCCTTGAGGTCTCTCCCATCTCTATTATGGTTTTGCTTCGGAGGTCTTCAAATCCAGCATATGGAGACACGTTGAGTCTCTTTTATCCAGCTTTTTTGGTGTGTGTGTGTTGGCATTGCCTTTCCTCTGAGGCTGAGAGAGTGCGACTTGCTCAGAGTCAGCCATTGGGTTTCCATGGCGGAGCAAGGATTCGAACCTTGGTGTCTCAGTATCCTAGTCCAACACTGGAAGAGTCACCAAGGGCCATGCCATGCAAGCCTATTCTGCCATGCAGGAACACACAGTCAAAGCACTCCCTGGGAACACATGGCCATCCAGCCTCGGCTTACCACACGTTGGCCCTTGAAGTAGTGTTTATGTGTTATAATGCTGTGTTGTTGACCCATCCCAGGATCTTATATACCCTTCTGCTCGTGTTCACCACCCTCGCGTCCTTTTCTGCTTTTCTCTTCTGTAGGTCAATGGGATCAACGTTGAAGGCATGAAGCACTCCGAGGTTGTGTCGCACATCAAGTCCAAGGAAAACGAAGCCCGGCTCTTGGTGGTGGACCCCGAAACGGACGAACACTTCAAGAAACTGGGCATCACCCCGACGGAAGAACACATCAAGGGTATGGAGGCATTCCTCTGATGAATTCGCTTCCGTTGCAGGAAAGGGATTGTGTGAATTTTTCTTGGAAGACGTGCAGCGGATTACCTTGCAGCCCTCCAAAAAGGTTGGGCTGTAGCTCCCATCATCCCTAAACATAAGGAGTATGAAATGAGGCACTTATGGCTCCATCTGCACTGCAAAATTAATGCAACTTTAACTGCCATGGCTTCGTGCTATGGAATCCTGGGATTTGTAGCTTGTTGTGGCACCAGAGCTCTCAGGCGGAAAAGGCCTGAGTTTTATCACATAAAACTACAAATCCCAGCCCCAGTGCACCAGTCTCTCCACTGCCTGCCGTTGTATAACGGACACTTGCATGCTGCAATGTTACGACAGTCCCTAGATAACAAGTACAGGCATTGCAAAATTACTCAGTACATTTTTATGCACACATAAAGCCATTTATGAAGATGTACCCTCTCTATATATATTTGACTGTAAGTCGACTTCGTGTGTAAGTGGAGGGTAGATTTTGGGGCCAAAATTAAGGATTTTGATACAAGTCGAGGATAAAAATTAGGGACATGTATGAAAGGATGTAAAGGATGAAGGAAAGGAAAACGATGCTAAAGCAAAGGAAGGCAAAGTCTGCTGTTTTACCACCTGGACATTAAAAGTTTTTGATGAAAGTTTTATAAACAAAATACATTTTGGTAAAAGGTAAGGTACAGTACTTACACTGGCCTGTGGATAGGTTGGCCCAGGTTTTTTGGGTTGATTTTTTTAAAAATTAAAATATCTAGACTTATACATGAGTATATACAATAAGTCCCAAGAGATCCAGCATGGTATAGAGGTTTGAGCTTTGGAGATCAGGGTTTGAATCCCTGCCCAACTGGGGACTTTGGACAAGTCACATTCTCTCATCCTCAAAGAAAGGCAAAGAAAGGCAAATCTTGCCAAGAAAACCCCATGATAGGGTTGCCTTAGGGGCAACATAAATCGGAAACGACTTGAAGCCACACAACAACAACCCAACAAAGTCCCAAAGAGCTTCCTTCTCATCATGAGCATTACTACTACAAGCTGCTGCTCAGCCGTGGAGGGATCATTTATTTATTAAAATCTTTCCTCCCTGCAACTCCTTCCTCCTGGCTTGCTTGAATGGAGAGCTCTGTGTTTCCAGCCCAGCTGTTTCTTATCTGAATTTTGTGTCCCGCTTCCAGCCCTGGGTTGTCTCTTCTTGGACTTGCAAGGAACAGCGGAAGAACGGCTGGGAACAATTCAGGGATCCGTGGCGTGAAAAAGTCGGGGGGGGGAAAGTGTCAGATGCTGAGAGCAGGCGCAAACACGAGATCGGGGCCAGAGATATTTCCTTCCTGGCATCGCAGAGAATGGGTCCCTGTTCTCCTCCTCTCGAGGAGTAGCCGGCGCGATACAAGCTAGCATTAAATGTCATCCTTGAGAACGGGTTTCCAAATGTAGTTGGCAGCCTTAGAAGATGCTCTCTGGCTGCTTCTTTGGGTTTGTTTCAGAGGAAGACAAGTTGTCTGCTGGGTTAAAGACATGCACAACACACACACAACACACAGTCTTAAAAACGTTACTAGAAAAGTCTTGGTTTGCAGGTCGACATGTTCTCCGTCAAGTTGCTTCCGTGGGGAGAGGATGGCATGGTGACTACAATGCAGGGCACAGTTTTTGATTTCACTTGGCAACCCTATATTGTCCCTATATTGGGAGAAAGGCGGGATATAAGAAAATAACAACAACTCTATCCTCTCCATTTATAGGCACAGGACCAAATGGAAGCTTTTCCCTTTGCATTGTCGGGTTTCCTTTCTAATGTCTTTGCCTAAGTGTTGCATCTGCTTTGTTTTTCAGGTGGCGTTGCCCAACCGGTGACCAATGGGTCCGCACAAACGCAGGTAAGTGAATTCGCGGTCACTCCATCAGGATGCGCGGCCGACGTTTGTGCCGAGATGATGTCCTTAGACGTGTATTTTAAGGTGTAAATTTAGAACAAGCAAGAGAGATCCTGCTTCATCCGACCCCTTTGTGTGCATGTGTGGGATCAGAGCAAGGATTTACCCAAGACTTTCAAATGTATCTCCACCCGCTTCAGGGCTTTTAAATTATAATCATTTGCTGGAAGATCAAGGTGGGTCACGTATGACCCCGATTCTGCCCCCAAGTCTGACTTTTTGGTCCCCAAACCCTCTAGACTCATCCATCTTTTCAAGGACGCACCCAGGAATTATAGGTCAAGGACTAAAGGACTAATTCTTGGAAGGAAAGATGGATGGATGGAAGGAAGGAAGGGAATCGGTTTTCCTGGAAACCTAATGCTGCTGCCACACTGCAGAATTAATGGAGTATGATAGTACTTTTAACTGCCACGGCTCCATCCTCTGGAATCCTGGGACCTCAAATGGCAAATCACAAAAACTACAAATCCCAGCATTCCATAGGATGCAACCCTGGCAATTAAAGCAGTGTCAGACCGCATTAATTCTCCAGCGTAGATGCAGCCGTGCATTTTTTTTAATTTGGCTAACTTTAGAAAGCAGACGGCAAAACGTTTTACTAATTCAACTATTCATTTTTTATTTGTTTGAAACTGCATTAATTCTGCAGCGTAGATGCAGCCTCATTTATCTGTGTTTGGTCCCCAATATAGGACCCAAGGCAGCTCGGCAACAAAACAAGATACAGTTTTTACATAATAATAATAATAATAATAATAATAATAATAATAATAATGTACAAAACTTCATGGTTTATGTTTGGTGGGGAGGAGGCAGAGATTATAAAGGGAAATACGTTGCTCCAACCTTCATCTGTTGAAAAGGCATCAAACTTCGCCCGACTTCTTAGGCAGCCCCATCCCATTTGAGACCAAGCTGTGTTCTTATCCGTCCCAGCGGAGAGTCCGAACACTACGCTTGTGTAATAAACATACACCCTCTTTCCATCCCTAACAGCTGAATGGAGGATCCATGTCTTCATCCCACAGTGATTGCCAAAGCCCTGAGAAGGAGACCGAGGTAACAAAAGGGAAAAAAAGACATTTCAAAAATTAATTTTAAAAATCCAGCAATATTTCTTTCTCTGCTTTGCACTGTCGAAAAAAGGGGAGGCTGTTTTGTCTATGTAATGTTCAGCTATGCCGAGCTGCAACTCTCTCTGTCCTCCGTCCTCTTCTTTTTCTTTTTCTTCGTTCCAGCCACCTTCTCTCTTTCCTTCTCTTCTCCTGGCTGCATCTACACTGCAGAATTAATGCACATTGACATTGCTTTAACTGCCATGGCTCAGTGTTATGGGTTTCTGGGACCTGTAATTTTGGGGACACTTAGTCTTCTCTCTTAGAGAGCTCTGGTGTCACCACAAACTACAAATCCCAGGATTCGATAAAATGGAGACAAGAGGTGTGTTCCATCCATTCCAGGTTTTAATGGATTCAAGGCACCGAGGACCTTGGATAGCTCTTTTGAAGTGTTTAGACTATAATCCAGAGTAGATTTCACCACCCGTTGTCATTGGGCAAGCACAGTCTGCGTAGGTCCAGGGAGTCGTGGGAAACGGTGGCAGAGTTGGACCCCTTGACCCGAGTTCCAGTCCTCCACATATCGTGATTTGTTGTTGTTGTGTGCCTTGAAGTCGTCTGCAACGTACAGCGACCCTAAGGCACCCCTATCATGGGGCGTTCTTCCCAAGATTTGTTCAGAGGGGAGTTGGCATTGCCTTCCCCCGAGGCTGAGAGAGTGTGACTTGCCGAAGGTTGACCGATGGGCTTCCTTGGCCAAGCTGGACCCTGGTTGTCCAATGCTAGTCTTCACGAATACCAACCAGTTATGGATCTGTAACTCTAGGTTAGGCATCCATAACCGTGATACTGACTTGAATCCTGGTCTCCAGAGTAATTGTCCAAAGCTTCAACCACTTTGCCATTCAAAAATTTCTCTTCTCTTGCTCCCTTTCCGGTTCTTCTTCTGTTCCTGGCAAGGGCTTTGAGACTCTTTGGACCTTATCAGACAGGAGGAATTTCTCTTTATTGCAAATGGAGCCAATTCGAATTCATGTGAATTCGCTAGTTTAGCAAATTTGCGTGAATTCCAGTTGCGTTTGGAATGCGTTCAGAATGACTTCCCATTACCCGAAAATGACCCCCCATTGCCCGAAATTGCATGAGATGCTTTAATTTGCAATAACGTAAAACCCATGATTGCGTTCGGAATGACTTCCCTTTTGCCTGAAATTGCGTGAGATACTTTAATTTGCAATAACGTGAAACCCCATGATTGCGTTTGGATTGCCATTGGATTATACTTCCAATTTCCACCGTCTGATAAGGTCCTATGTCTCTTCTCTTTGCACCCTCTTGATGCTTTTGTTGGCAACTTTTCTCCCCTTTCCCCTCTGCATCCAGAAATCTGTAACTCATTGTTACGGCAAACGGTCGAAGCATCTGCCGATGTGGCCAGAGTCAAGCTGCCTTCCTCTTGTTTTACCCTCTGGGGACCCCTTCGAATGAAAGGCGCTACAGAACAAGACGAGGAAGATGCAGAGATTTCAAAAAGAATATAATAGTCCCCCCCCCAAAAAAACTCCCCATAGAGACCCACAGAAAAAGCCGGCGAATCGCCAGACCACCCCCTCTCTTCAAAGCCTTGCAATTCCAAAAAGATTTTGCAAAAGCTTAATTGCATTCAACTGTGAAAGCGGAAGGGGAAAAAAAGATTTTAAAAATAATGCAATGCAACGTATTATTTCCTCTTCCTTTTAAAAGGAGGGGAAAATAAGTAAATAAATATCGTGCAGGCCTCGACCAGAAGGAGCTTTGCAAAAGCCGGAGAGGAGAGGTTTGAGTTTTCGGTTCTCGCCTCTGCAAAGGACGCTTTGAGCTCCAACTTTCCTGGAGTCCAAAATGCTGCATTCTTTCCACACCAGACGTTGGAGCGAGGGAGACAAAAAGCATGAATTTTCCTCTTGGCTTTGCTTGGGTTTTGCAAACAGCTGTAGCTGTCCTGTTGTACGTGCGCGCATCAGTTTGGTTCTTGTCTTCCACGGGGGTGTAATTCTTTACTAAACCGCTTCTCGAAGGAAGCAAGGAGTAATTTTAACAACCATCTTCCTGCTGCAAGAGAAACCAGTTTGCAGAGTCCGTTCGCAACTCAGGGCTTTTGCTGTGCAAAAATTCGTTCGTAGATGCTTTGTACGGAAAACAGCCTTTTCTGCAGAGGAAGCAGCATTTTTAGCGCGGAAAATAATATCTTTATGGAGCAAAACTGTTTCCTGCTCAGAAAATGCTGTGTGCTGTGCATAAAATGCTGTTTTCTATGCGCAGAATTAGTCCTGTATGATGAATATTCTCACGGAGGTTTCTTTGCACATGAAAAACATACTTGGTGAGCATTTTGTGAATATTTTCAAATATTCTCTCCGTCCCTAGTCTTTGATGAGGATGATATTATTTATATAGTGCCATCAACATACATGGGGCTTGATAAAACAAAACTACAATGAAAAAACACCCGGCCCTTCCAAAAGTGTGCAATCTAAAGTATGTATAGGCTCCGTATCTCTTGCGTGAAATTCCAAAATACTCCAAAATCCGAAATTGTAAAAAGACTTTGTAAAAAGGAGCTTCTTTATCAGAGGCTTTGCTAACTAAAGTATATCTATATATGAATTGTAACACGATATTAATCTGTATGTAGAGAGATCTTGTAGCACCTTTGAGACTAAATGAAAGAAAGAAGTTGGCAGCCGTGAGCTTTCCTAGACTTAAGTCTCCTTCCTCAGATGCATTTAGATGCAGTAATAATAAATATAGAGAGCTTTTGCAGCACCTTTGAGAATAATGGAAAGAAGTTGGCAGCATGAGCTTTCCTAGACTTAAGTCTACTTCCTCAGATGCATTTAGATGCCATAATAATGAGAATAATAATAATAATAATAATAAGTAGAGAGATCTTGTAGCACCTTTGAGACTAACTGAAAGAAAGAAGATGGCAGCATGAGCTTTCCTAGGACCTTATCAGACGGGAGGAATTTCTCTTTATTGCGAAGTTTAGTGAATTCCCATTGCGTTCGGAATGCATTCATTACCCGAAAATGACCTCCCATTGCCCAAAATTGTGTGAGATGCTTTAATTCGCAATAACGTAAATCCCATGATTGTGTTCGGAACGACTTCCCTTTGCCCGAAATTGCGTGAGATACTTTAATTCGCAATAATGTAAAACCCCATGATTGCGTTCGGATTGCCATTGGATTATACTTCCAATTTCCGACGTCTGATAAGGTCCCTAGACTTCAGTCTGCTTCCTCGAATGTATTTGGGAAGTAATGCAAATCCAAATCCAAATGTATCTGAGGAAGTAGACTTAGTTAGTATCAAAGGTGCTACAAGATCTCCCTAAATACCGATTCCACAGACAAACACGGCTATATCTTTGAATTCTAACAATATTAATCTAACATTCCAAAAAGTTCTGCTGAAATTTGAACGGATTTGTGTTTCACCTTGTGAGCAGAGGCAGTGTTGCCTGTGACAGAAGCAAAACCAGAGATTTTAGCTCTTGGGGTGTGTGCGTTTTCAAGACAGCCTACTCTTATCTCTTATCTTTGCTGGTTTGGTAAAGTTGTGTATGTTAAAACTTTTGTGTGTGTGATTGCAGTGCTTCCAAAACCTGCAAAACTAGTTTGGAAAGAGACAACAGTGCAGCAAAAGAAATGTGCGTGTCTCGGTGTGTTTGTGTGTGTGCAATGAACGCTTCTGTCGGATTCTCTTTCAGGTGGGAGAACCCCAGAAGAAGGATCCCTTTGAAGAAAGCGGCTTAAACCTGAGCCCGACAGCCGCGGAAGCCAAAGAGAAAGTGCGGGCCAAGCGAGTGAACAAGAGAGCCCCGCAAATGGACTGGAACAAGAAACGGGAGATTTTTAGCAACTTCTGAGCCGGACGAGTCGCTCCTGCTTCCATCCCAGCTTCTCCTCCTCCTCCTTTTGCAACAAGACATTTGCAATGTGCACGAATCGTGCCCCATCCCAAACGCGGGCAAACCTCCAAGACGCTCCATGGCTCGGCTATTTTATTTCCCCCTCCCGATAGATTTGCGTTGTTTCGTACAAGGCGGATTTCTTTCTTTTTTTTCCAGGCTTCTCTTATGGAAACAAAAGCGTTCACACAAAGAGAGAGAGAGAGAGAAAGTAAGAAAGAGAGAGGGAGAAAGAAAGAAAGAAAGAAAGAAAGACTGAAACTGCAGGACTGTAACGTCATAGAAAGGTAGCCGAATCTCCGGTCGTAGCAACCAGGGAAAGCAGTAATCCTACATTTTTGTTTTCATTTTGGGATCACTTAACTTGCAATATTTAGAATATATTATTTACTGGGCCATTTTTATATTATGGTTTTGAGTTTCTTCCTCTCTCTCTCTCCCCCATGGCCTTCTTTTCCTTTGAGCTATTTTAAATATTTTTGCATCACAAACCAGAGCGTATTTTTTCCCCTGTCTTTCCATCTAACAAAAGGTTATGGTTTATACCACTATGGGCTACAGTGTTAACATCCTCATCAAAGTGCTGGCTTAACTGTTCCACGATTGTAAGTTTTCTCAGTGGTTTTCGATCTCTAGATGATGATTTTTGTAAAGAGAGGAAAACATGCTTTCATCTGTTTGCCGCTTGTTCTTGAAAGGCCCTCTCTTTTTCAGCTAGGTGCACAAGAAACCCTCCGCTTTGCAAAGCCGAATCTTTCCCTCCTTGTCTTGTCTCTCCTTGCTCCTTTTAGGGAACAAAAAAAGTGTGCAAGAGTTGATTTAGCAGAAGTTGGATTTTCATGCTGCGGAATTGCCATAGTTATTGGTGGAAGGATGCAAGCGGCATGCAAAATTGGGGAAAAGCAGGGGGGAAACGGCCGGACCCCTTCCGCGAATCCTGACATTTATAAGGAATTCTATTCTGCGTCCGTTTTGGCTGCAGCAAGAAACTGGAAATAACGCTTTTTAAAGCGAGGCTGGGGAGAAGGACAGGAACATGATTGTATCCAAGGAGCGGCAATGTTCTCGGGATGGTCCCTTTGAGAAAGAGTTTTGTGCTGGCAGAGGATGGAAGTTTCCAGCAGGCAAAGGCCAAGTAAAGTTGGTACAAGAGGGTTTTGAGCAAATCAGTTTCGTCTCCAACTGCACTTGCTATTAAAGTCCCGAGACTTTAAACAAGCAAAGAGAAAGGCACCACTTTTTAATATTGCTGATCTTTCAGCGGCTGTGTGAGTAACCAACCTTCTTTCCAGATAGGAGCATTAAAAACGTCTTGCTATACAAAGGGAAAGATCTTCATAAGGAAAGTGTTTGGCAGGGTATTCCCTTGAGGCAATGACTTATAATGGTGTAAATGTTAGACTAGGTCTCTGGGAGACTAGGGTTCGAATGATGACCTTGGCTAAATCAAGCTCTCCTAGTTAAAGAGGAAAGCAATGGGGCTGAACATCCCTCCGAATAAATCTGGCCAAGGAAACACTACAGAATGGTTGCCACCGAAAGCAAGCATGGTGTCCTGGTTTGAGCGTTGGAGTAGGACTCTGGGAGACCAGGGTTCGAATCCCTGTTTGGCCATGGAAACCCCCCCAGGTTTCAAGTCACAATCTCTCAGCCTTTGAGGAAGGCAATGGCAAACTTCCTCTGAATAAATCTTGGCCAAGAAAATCCAAGTAGAGGGTCATCATAAATCAAGAGTCGAGGTGAATGCACACAACAACAAATTCTGTTGTCAATGCGTTTCAGAAACCAGCATCAGACCTCTTAGCTTGGTAGTCAGAAAGGGGGATTAAAATGGAACACAATTTTCGTAAGGATGCCACAAAAGTATTTGGGAACAGCAAGGAAGGTGCACAAAAAGTTTTTGTGAGTTGGAAGCATCACCTTCCACTCTCTGGCTATTTTATGCAGGTAGAGCATTTCGTGCTACCAAGATACTTATGCAGGAAATCTAGGAGGGCAATGGCTTCTACATGGGCAAGAAAGCACATTTCTCACTCATGCCTTGGCCGATCTCCGGCTGTTAAAGTCAGGGGTCAGATCTCCGCAAAGGGACTAGGGAGAAACCATGTCATGTCATAAAACACCAGGGCAAATCACGTTATAGAAAGTCATCAAGAAGATTCCAGACTCTTCTTGCCACCGAAAATGCTTATTTTAAAAAGTGAGCTAGATGGGATGCAAGTTGTCTTTGTTGAACCTGCAACAAGAGAGGGCACGCGAACAAGCGTTTGAACAACCTTCAACATGGGGGTCTGAATGCACAATGTATGTTCGCCTTTTATAAAGAAGATACACTTTGTTGTCAACGTTCTCAGAGATGAACAAGTGCCCTTTGACGCAAATATACCCGAGGGCTTTGTGTATATTTTGTAAATGACCAAGCTGAATAAGGTGCCTTAGATTATTGTGTGTTACTTTCTGGAGAGGATTGGTGTGCGCGTGCATGTTGCAAAGGAGGCCGTGTAACTGCACCACTTCTTGTACCAGGTAATTCAAAAATATCGGTGCAGAAGTAAAGTTACTACTTTTTGGAATCACTCTGTATGCGGCTTCTCACTTAGGAATTGGACAGGTCCACAAGTGTTGGCAAAAGCCACGGAGGAAAGGCAGACTGGCTGACCAACGTTCGTTCGTTGTTGGAAAGGTTGTGCATATTGTCTCCTTTTTGAAATGGATCCAGAATTTGGAACCAAAACTATTCTCATCAAACATCATGTATTGACTGAAGACTTGTTGGGTTTGCAGCCCTGGCTTACAATTCATGAGTCAATGTGTTGGTTGGAGATGTGGAAAAAATGGCTTTTTAATGGCCACACTGGGGTTATAGTGTGCAAAAATAACTTTTCCAAAGCACTCCCTGTTTAGACCAGCAATGGACACCAAGCTTTATCTGAATGCACGGATTTCACAAGAACTAGATGAGGGAGCTTCATGGACCAGATGCCAGTTTTATGTCTAGATTTCAGTTTTTGGGGTCAGGACGACCTATTCCTGAAGGATACAGGATGTCTGTGACATGAAATGTGGCTTTGGAAAGTACAGAAGTCACTTTATTTGGCGAGGCTGGCCAGAATTCGGATAGAAGACTGTTCTAAGAGTGCTCCTGCCTGTAATGAATCCAAAGTCTGGAGAAGTTACTTTTTTGGCCAACAATTCTCCCCGAGTCAGAAGGAAACTGTAATGCAAAAAAGTAAAAAATTCAAGGTCTGTGTGAGACTACTGGATAAGAATCTTTTGGGGGAACTCTTCATTTTAGCTCCGACGATTGCTTTACTTAATGCTCTGCAGGGTTTGGGTTTTATTGTAGGGAGAGGTGGGTTGTATTTCAAACTAAGGCGAAGGAAGTGTGTGGGCCCCTATAAATGCAGGTGTGGGTTTCTCCCCGTTGCATTGTTAAGCCAAGAATTATTGGCACATTAAAATGCGGCTTCCAAATTCATCAAGAAACCTGGGCCGGGTTTGGGTAAGACAGCTTGAACTGCATAACTTTATGCATGCTGCGCTACAAAGGAACCATGAATTGCAAAGAGGTCCTGTTGTGCATTGGCACTTCGTAGCCGGAGTCCCAATGTCCGTCATTCCCATTGTGCATTTGTCATTATGCACAAACGTCAATTTTGTTGGCTCTCCAAACATGCCCCTTGTTGAATATGGATGTTGCAAAACTGCAATGCAAGTCTCCCAAGAGAATTTGGGCTTGGATTTCTAATATTAGTCTAAAGATGTATGTTGTGGGTGGACTAAAAGCATGGCTTTGAGGATAAGAACATACTGAAAATCTCATAATGAAAATATATACCAAAGCAGGTTTCTTTGGCTCCCTGGTCCAACGCAACTTCTCTCCCTCGCAGCCCTCCAAGTGGTCTCCATCTATTCCATGGAATGATTTTCCTCGCGATTTAAAAGCACGTTTCTCTGCCATCGTCGTATAAGCTCAGTAACCACTTAGTTTCTGCACATCTTAGAGATCTTCTCAAAAAGTTATAAAAGCGCTGTTAATTGCATTGTGTAAAAAGAAATGTATACTAAAATGTCAATAATAATAAAACAGGTTTCTCATGTACAGTGAGACTTAAGAGAGTATTGGTTTTGGTTTTGTTTTATAAAAAAATTTAGCCCTCTTTCCCTGGCCTAGGGTTTCAAATGTGCATCTTTGTAAGTTTTGGGTATTGGAATCTGGAGACCAGGGCTGAGCAAAGGCATTGAGGTGGATTCCTCTCAAAATGGTGGCAGTCGAGATCACTTCTGGCCACCATTTTGAGAGGGACTGCAGAGGAAATGCAAGCATTTGGGCTACTAGAGGGTACAGACACTCCTGTAGACTATACCCACTAGTATGCCCAAATGTAGAAGCAGTTTATGACTGGCACCATTTTGAGAGGGACTTCAGATGAAATTGGGGGTAGCACGGGGTCCCAAGATGCTTGACAAGGTGGGGGTGAGGTATTTTTGAATGTTTCTCATGCATTTGGGAGACTTTTTGTGTGGTTTGGGGGCAAATACATTGGGCCCTTAGTATCCACTGGGGTTTGGTTCCAGGATCCTTCATGGATACCAAAATCCGTGGATGCTCAAGTGCCATTCAATATGATGGCATAATAAAATGGTGCCCCTTATATAAAAGGATCCCTGTTGCTAGCAGCATTGCTTGGTGCGGCTGCTGACCATTAAGGTACATTTGGGGAGCTGGATCAAAAAGTCTTCACTTGCCTGGATACTCCGGGGTGACCCCGGAGTATTCTCACCCCGAATTTCCCCCTATCTGCTCTCTTTTACTCCAGGTTTTCGGCTCTCGCCGCTGTCGGGTAGCTTGCAGGGACTGCAAGTGAAGGCAGCCACCGCAGCAAAAAGAGCTGAAAACCTGCAGCAAAAGGTGAGTGATTTAAATGCGGGTTTGGAGGAGGAAAGAAGCCCGTTTGCACCTAATTTGGGGTTTTCGCTTTGCGGCCATATATAACCAGGACACAGCAAGCCCAGGGAAAATCCCCCATGTAGACAAGCCCTTAAGTTACGCATTTGTAACTACGTCTTCTGATGCTGGTTTTCAGCCCATCATATGAAAAGCATGAGTTAAAAGGCTGTTAAAATATAAGAGCCCTTCTGAGGTTGCTCAGCCTTCTTCCCATAATAGGGGAAGCTCTTGGATTGAAAGCAGTTTGGGTTGAATTCTGGAGTGGATTCACACACCCCTGGCCTTTGACATGGGATCAGCCATTGCAACACACCCCCAAATGCTTTCTTGCAGTCACTTGAGTTCGGATCTCATTGGCGTCATGATCCCAGGGGTTGCGTAGTTCAATTTTGTTCCACCCCCAAAACCGGCAGGCCTGGCTGTTTTTCAACCCCCGGCCTGCCTCCCTTAGTCAAGGCTCATACCTCCGTGCGCCTCTTTGCCAGGCGCAAAATGACATCATGCACAGAGGCGGATAATGGTTTCTGCCTGGTAACAAGCTTATTAGCATTTAAATTGGGAATTCCAGGAGGGCAAGCCAGACGGACAGGATCTACAAACATTTCCTAGGAGGGGTCGAGTCTGGGGAAAAGCCTGCGCACGCAAAGGCACCATCGCAGGTCCGGCAGCTTTGCAAACCGTGGCTCTCGGAAAGCAGTCTTGCCCTTTGGAAGGAGGAATCAAAAAGAGGCCAAGAATGCCAAAGCGAACCAATCTTTCAGAAATCCCTGATAACGGGTCAGGTTCATTGCCAGGGAGTTCTCGAACAGCTGCCCAAAAACGTGCATCTTTGCCAGCCAAAGGCAACTGAGTTAATTTATATTTTCGTCGGATCCTTTTCACCCCTCAAACAAGTCCTCCATTTTAGACTGTCCTTCCATCACAGCTCTGAAGCTACGCAGCACATGCCAGACTTAGAGAAACATATAGCTTTATCATGCCATTTTTCCTTCTCTTCCTACCCTTATTTTGGTCCAAATCCAACTGTTGGTCCCCAACTGAAGGAGACCCACCGAATCACTAGGAACATGGAAAGTCAACACTTAGCAAAGCTCCATTGAATCAATGCATTTCGTATATGTCAACCTAATAACTGGATTGAAGCCAGCCATGGAAATTACATACTGCAAGTCCCATCAACCCCAGCCAATGGCGGGGAGTGCGACAACACATTCAGGGCTGTGCAATGTCATCCCGTGACTTAGGCCTTAAAAACACAGAGCTAAAGCCAACTATAGTCCCAACCAGAATAGAGACTGAAATCAACTGCATAAGCCATACCCACTCCCATTCATTTCAATGGGAGTACTTGTGTTGGGACTAAAAATGGCACACTATGAATCAGCTTTCCACATGGCATGCCCCTTTAAAGCCTTTGGGACAGTCTGGGACTCCATAACACAAACATCTCTATGGCCTTCTTCTAGGAAAGTTACGCTGCTGGTGTCCATGCATGCGCCAGAATCCAGAAATAAGCCACGGCTGCAACCCAACAAGATTTCAGTGTCAAAATCCTTCTTCCATAAGTCCCCTATTCCAAAAGAGTCAGGTCATCTATAGCATCACCTATCCAGGAGTGGTCTCCAAGTCTCATCTTCACAGGTTTGTTTTCCTGAACCAGCGAGGAACCAGTAAGGTGGTCAGTTTGTCTTTTGTTATCTCAGGACTTTCTGGAAGCTGGGCAGATGTCCTTGTTGAGGCACTTGCTGCAACGTGGGTTTAGGGGCAAGCAGATTTGCTGGCCAAATCCAACAAGCAGCCAGTTTATCTCACTCCAGACATCCCTGTTGGGTGAGGAAAGAAATATATATATTATATTTCAAATATTCTAACATGGCCTAAATACTCTAAAGCTACTACATTTGTAACTGGCGTACTTTGCAAACACTTTTCAGAGGCAGCTTCACACAGGCTGGTGAAAAACTGCATGTGTTTCTGCTCCAGAAAGGATTAAGAAATGAAAACCACATGGATTAAAGCAAAACTAGCGACACCGTTCTGTGAGTAATGCTTTTCGAACTTTTATCCCAAAGAGCTCATGGGATCTTCAGAAGCTTATTGGGGAGTTGTCAGTAGTAAAAACGGTGGACAAACCTCCCTAGGGGGGAAAAAATTAAAAATAAAGCCCAGCCTGCTCACCATCATAATTTCCTAACGTTGCACAGAGTTCGAGGGGAAGGATGGGTGTGCCTCCGGGTGCCTGCTAAGTCAAAAGTAATTTTTGAAGCTGTTTTGGGTGCAGTTTTTCTACTGCAATGTGTGATGGGATCTGTTTAAAATGTGCCCTTTAATTTACCTCATATGGCCGTCAGTACTGTCACAAAAAGGGAATGAGGCTGTATTTGTATTAATATTAATATGCAAGCTTAATTTCAATTTTATCACTTAACTGGAAGCTAAAATAACCCTTATGATGTGAAAAATAACAGAACAGCCACATGGTACCTTGTAGTTAGAATCTATCTTCAAGTCAACTCTGGCTGCTGCCACACTGCAAAATGAATGCAGTTTGACACCACTTTACTTGCCATGGCTCCATCCTATGGAACCCTTGTAGTTTGTTGTGGCCCCAGAACTCTGACAGAAAAGGCAAAATATCCCATAGAATTACATATCCACAAATTGCATAGCATTGAGCCATGGCACTTGAAGCGCTGTTAAGCTGCATTAATTCTGCATCCAACAAAGTAAAGATACACCCAGGCTGAATTTACAAGGCAGAGTGAACACAGTTTGACACCACTTTAACTGCCATGGCTCTGTCCTCTGGAATCCTGGGATTTGTAGTTTGCGGTGGCCCCACAGCTCTCCGACAGAGTGCCGTCCCAAACTGTAAAGACCAGGATTCAATAGTAACCATGGCACTTAAAGTGGAACCATGGTGCTATAACTGTGCAGTGTGAAAGGGCCCCATGAAAGTTGATGCCAAATAAAACCCGCCAGTCTTTAGGTTGCCACAAGGCTCTCTTGATATTTGGCTGCAAGAAAATGATCTATCCCCTTCTCCGCGCTCAAATCTACCAGCTGAAGAGTCCCAATTAAAACATGCAAAGGAGATGTAGTTAAAAGTAAAACAGGAAAGTGCCACTGGGGAAAGTCCAGAGCCGTGTGGAAACACTCAAAATCTCATCCCGACTTGCTTACCGGGGCAGCCATTCCTCCAGGGCTTGTCTCGTCTCCTCGGGAAGCGCAGTTTCTTTCTTGGTCCACCTCAACCGGTTGGAAATCCGATGCACGTGGGTGTCCACACCTATGGAAGTGATGCTTAGAATCAGAAAAGAGGCGAAAGGCTGTATTCTAGTATATATTTGGTTGGAAAGAAATTGTAAGGTCAGGGTTTCCCATGACTTTACAGTCCCAACACAGGGACATTTTAATATGCCTTAAATCAGAATTTGGGATTGTGTTGCAAAACAATCCCACAATAAAACAGTGGGTTGATATAATAAATGATGGTGGGAGCATGGCGCCATCTTCTGCCAAGCTAGGGATTCTCAGCTGAGGTGGAGAACTTGTAGGACAATTCTAAAACATATCTGGGGGCATCCATGTTGACCACATGAATAGCCCTCCTTACTGTCTTCATTGAGAACAACAACAAAATATTGACAAAATTTAGGCCCATGACTCTAACACCATCATATTTTTTCGTTCTTCTGTATGATTTTAACGCCTTCTCCTGATGAAGAAGCCCATGAAGCATTGAAAACTTGCACCATGTGTTCTGTGCACTTTGGTTGTCCTTCTAAAGCTATCACTGCTTTGTGGATGTTATTGCAGAAGAACTGTTTTTCAACAACACAATGGCCAAGAGTGCGATCCAGGAAGATTCCAGTTCAAATCTTACTCCTCCCACAAACTCCCTAAGTATCTTTGGACAGATCCTCTCTGCTTCTTGACCTCTGCAATTGTGAGAAATACAACAACTAGCCAGCCTCACAGGTCTGTTGTTCAAATGGCAGTTCGGTCCCTGTTACAATATAAGCTTGCTGGAAAGGCGCCCTCATCTTGGGACATGCCAGGGTGTTTTATAAGAATTGCTGGTTCACAGAAAAATCCCTGTTCCTTGCCACCTCTGTTGTTTTACTAGCTTTTGCCAACCAAAATTTAAGTGGTGCTGTATAGAAGCTGAGACGACCAGTCTCAAAGGAAGGCATAAGAACTAGTTGATTCAAAACCTGTCCTAAAAGAAATGTGGACACAGCAAGAGCACTTGACCGTACCGATTCCAGAAATGTTCTGCCAGGCAATGTCCATCACCAAGTGAGCCATCTTGGGTCCGACGCCAGGCAGCCTTACCAGCTCTCCGACTGTCTTGGGAATGTCGCTGGCGTAGTCCCGCTTCAGGATGGCCGTGGTTTCTTTTATGTATTTCACCTTGCGCTGCAGTTAAAGGAAACCAGAATAGGGGTGAACCGCCCAAAGTCTATTTTGTGTCCCACCATCTCCAGAAACGTTTTCGCAGAGACACACATAAAAACCTATTTTATCAAAATGTGCACCAGCATAACTCACGTGGTAAAGAGTGGACACAATGGGCCATTTCAGGCTGTTCCTCCCTTCTCTAGACTCATTTTTTCCCCCCAAAACCAGACTGGTGCAGCCACCTGGGATCCTAGAGGATGGATCTGCCCACAACCATTGGAAGCTACTCCCTCTTGCTCTGTTGGCTTTCCTCACTTTTGAATCTTGCATTCAGCATGCTTCGGTTTGTAACTGGTTGTTGGCAGTTAACCATGGGCTTAAAAATGGAGTCAATGTCTGGCGGACATTTCCTCCAGTCACCCAGGACTAGGTTGGCAACTATAAGCCAGAGGACTTTTTGAAGGTGGCGGGTGTGATCCATGAGGAGAGGCAGATAAGAAATAAATATTAACCAGCCTCTTTCCATGGATCGAGGAGGGAGACAACAATAATTAACAACAACAGTTAAAACACATTGGTTTAAACACACATCAGTTTAAAACAATCCACATCTAAAATTCATTGTTTAAAATTCACTATTTAAAAACCAATCTGATAAGCCTGCTGGGAGAGACCAGTCTTCAATGATCTTTTACATTCAGAGAGCGTATGCAGCTGTCGAGTAGAATGTTAGTGAAATGGTTTTATATAGATTGCTGCAGGGAATACATTTTATCTTGAACCCCTTGTTCAACTATTTCCTTCTGCATCTCCCTCTACTCATCCCAGCCCACCACTCACCTTCCAAAACCCCACAGGATAGATGAGTTGACCCAGAGCCATGTCATCCGTCTGTAAGATGTTGTCCACAGTGAGGCCATGTTCTCTCAGGCGCATCATCGCTGCCGAAGTCACCTGGTCTTTGGTCTGGCTGGAGAGCATGAGCGACAACAGAACCTGGTAGCGCATCACCTAGAAGAGAAATAGATAGTGAACATCACTGGATTGACTGGGTAGGTCTCAAGTCTCGACAGGCAGCAAAAATCCCTCCATATTCCAAAGTACTCCTCTTGCAAACCATGATGTTTGCAAAAAACATCCTTGCAAAAGGATGTTGACATGCTTGTGAGTGTCACAGTACTACTCTATTCTGCTTTGGTCAGACTTCACTTGGAATAATCTTGTGTGCACCTCTGGGCACCACAACTCAAGAAGGATGTTGAGAAGCTGGAGTGTGTGCAGAGGAGGGCCACCAAAATGGTGAAGGGTCTGGAATCCATGCCTTATGAGGAAAAATTTAGGGAGCTAGATATGTTTAGCCTGAAGAAGAGAAGGCTAAGAGGTGACATGATAGCATTGTTTAAATATTTGAAGGGATGTCAAACTAAGGATGGAGCAAGCTTGTTTTCTGCTGCTCCAAAAAGTAGGACATGGAGCAATGGATGCAAACTACAGGAAAAGGGATTCCACCTCAACATTAAGAAAAACTTCCTGACAGTAAGAGCTGTTTGACAGTGGAATATACTGTTGCCTTAAGAGTGTGGTGGAGTTTCCTTCTTTGAAAGTCTTTAAGCAGAGGCTGGATGTTCATCTGTTGGGGATGCTTTGACTGCGAGTTCCTGAATGGCAGAAAGGGGTTGGACTGGATGGCCCTTGAAGTCTCTTCCAACCTTATGATTCTATGATATTTGCCTCACCTCTGGAGGAGCATCAGCATCATAGCATTTCCCGGCTCCCATCTGGTCCACCGGAGCATCTCTTGCCTTCCTCATTTCCCGGATATTGGCCAGATGTTGCTCCCAGTTTTTGGGCTCCCATCTCAGCTTCTTGGCCGCCATTGCTTTTGAGCTCTCTGCACCATTTCCTTCTGGAGGTTCGTAGATAATATGGACTTTCTTCCTTCTCCGGTGGCTCTTGGCAGCCAGGATTTCGCTTGCTGCTGGAAGGAAGAGACACACAAGGAATGTGGGATGCATCTTTTGTAGTAGTAGTTGTTGTTGTGCACCTTTGAGACATTTCCGACTTATGGAGACCCTAAGGCAAACCTATGATAGGACTTTATCAGACGGGAGGAATTTCTCTTTATTGCGAATGGAGCCAATTCGAATTCACGTGAATTCGCTAGTTTAGCGAATTCACGTGAATTCCCATTGCGTTCGGAATGTGTTCAGAATTACTTCCCATTACCCAAAAATGACCTCCCCCCCCCCCCCCGGTTGCCCAAAATTGTGTGAGATGCTTTAATTTGCAATAACGTAAAACCCATGATTGCATTCGGAATGACTTCCCTTTTGCCCAAAATTGCGTGAGATGCTTTAATTCGCAATAAAGTGAACCCCCATGATTGCGTTCGGATTGCCATTAGATTATACTTCCAATTTCTGACGTCTGATAAGGTCCATAGGGTTTTCTTGGCAAGATTTGTTCAGAGGGGGTTTGCCTTTGCTTTCCCCCTGAGGCTGAGAGAGTGTGACTTGCCCAAAGTCACCCAATGGGTTTCCGTGGCCGAAAGGGGATTCAAACCCTGGTCTCCGTAGTCGAACGCTTGATGCCACACTGGTGCTACAGTGGCTGCGTTCACACTGGAGTAATAGACCGGTTTAAGTGCCATGGCTCAATGCTGTGAAATTCTGGGAATTGTAGTTTGTTGTGGGGCCCAGAGCGGAGCTCTGCTCCGCTCTGGGCCCACAACAAACTACAATTCCCAGAATTTCACAGCATTGAGCCATGGCACTTAAACCGGTCTATTACTCCAGTGTGAACGCAGCTACTGCAGAAATAATGCGGTTTGGTACCACTTTAGCTGCCGAGGCTCCATCCGAGAGAATCCTGGGATTTGCAGTTTGGTGGGGCACCACAAGTCAGAGTAAGGTTTGAATATAGTTTGCAAATATATTTTAATGCGTAATTGTTTTAACGTTTTAATTACCTTTATTGTTTTGGGTTTTTTAGTTTTATATTTGAATCCCGGCTCAACTATACAAACCCACCGGTTGATCTCGGGCAAGTCACACTCTCTCAGCCTCAGGGGAAGGCAGTGGCAAACCTCTTCTGAAGAAACTCAAGGGACCCTGGGCAAGTCACACTCTCTCAGCCTCAGAACCTGGAACCAGAGTCCCAACCCTCAGGCCACAAGTTGCCAGGCCTTGTGAAAACTACAAATCCCAGGATTCCACAGGATGGTGGAGTTTATAGGCCTTAAAAGTGGTTTCAAACTGGATTAGGCCTGCAAAGAAGAGCAGAGATGGAACTGTTATATCAACAAAGCCAATAATTCCTTATATAATATATATATATATATATATATATAGGAATGTTTTTAATAGCAGAACTTGAGAAACTGGACAAAGGGGGGGCTATATCTCCCAGAATCCCCCAGCAAAGGGGGATTCTGGGAAATATAGTCCCCAAGGAGCCCTAGTTTTCCCTCCCATCCCTCTTTTCCCTTCTTAATTCTTCACCTTTGCCTTGAATCTTGATAGAAAGAGACTCTCCTTGAAGGGTTTAGGCTTTTTTCCAAAAAAAAGACTACAACTCCCACAACGCCCCGCGGCAGAGGGACCTCCGCGGCCACCGTAGGAGCCTCTCTTTTTCCGCCATTTTGAGGTCTCTCTGGCTTCACCAAACCGGAAGTGGGCGTGGCTTCCTCCCAAGGGGGCGGGGCAGGCAGGGGAGGGGGGGCCTTTATTAATATTTTGAGTAAATGGCTGGTAAGGTAAGAAGAAGTCATTGCAAAATGGGGGGCAACTGAGAAGCAGGAGCCCAGTTTTGTATTCTGGGCCATAACTCCCAGAATTCCCCATTGGCTACTCTGTGTGAGGGGGATTCTGGGAGCTGGGGTTAATCATAATTATGCTTGTGGACTGCAGCTCCCAGAATCCCCACCACTGGAATTCTGGGATGTGTTTCTGAACTGCAGCTCCCAGAATTCCCCCAACCAGGTTAGCCTATGGGGAATTATGGGAGATATATATATATATATATAATTTTCACTTCCAGGGTCACCTGCAATTGCTCTCTCTCTCTCTCTCTCTGTGTCTCTGTGTGTGTGTGTGTGTATATATATATATATACACACACATAATATATGTGCATAATATGTGTGAATATATGATATGTATTAATATATGCATAATATGTGTGCATATGTGTTAGTATATGCATAATATGTGTGCATTATATGTGTGCATAGTATGTGTTAATATAAGCATAACATGTGTATCTGTGCATAATATGTGTGCATTATATGTGAATCTATGCATAATCTGTGTGAATATATAGTATGTGTGAATATATAATATGTGTTAATATAAGCATAACATGTGTATCTGTGCGTAATATGTATGCATTATATGTGATCTATGCATAATCTGTGTGAATATATGCATAATATGTGTATCTGTGCATAATATGCGTGCATAATATGTGTGCATAGTATGTGTTAATATATGCATAATATGTGCGCATTATATGTGAATCTATTCATAATATATGTGTGCATAATATGTGTGAATATATAATATGTATTAAATATTCATAATATGTGTATCTACGCATAATATGTGTGCATAACATGTGTTAGTATATGCATAATATGTGTATCTGTATATAATATGTGTGCATAGTATGTGTTAATATATGCATAATATGTGTATCTATGCATAATATGTGTGCGTAATATGTGTTACTATATGCATAATATGTATGCATTATATGTGAATCTATTCATAATATATGTGTGCATAATATGTGTGAATATATAATATGTGTTAATATATGCATAATATGTGTATCTGTGCATATGTGTGCATAATATGTATGCATAACATGTGTTAGTATATGCATAATATGTGTATCTGTATATAATATGTGTGCATAGTATGTGTTAATATATGCATAATATTTGTATCTATGCATAATATGTGTGCGTAATATGTGTTAGTATATGCATAATATGTATGCATTATATGTGAATCTATTCATAATATATGTGTGCATAATATGTGTGAATATATAATATGTATTAATATATGCATAATATGTGCATCTATGCATAATATGTGTGCATAATACGTGTGAATATATAATATGTGTACATATGCATGAATATATAATATGTGTACAATTCAGCACAGAATAAGTAAAGAGGTAGTACAGGAATACTTGGTTAACCTAAATGAATATAAATCTCCAGGACCAGACGAACTACATCCTAGAGTATTAAAAGAACTGGCAAATGTAATATCAGAACCATTGGCAATAATCTTTGAGAACTCTTGGAGAACAGGAGAAGTCCCAGCAGACTGGAGGAGGGCAAACGTCCCCATCTTCAAAAAGGGAAAAAAAGAGGATCCCAACAATTATCATCCAGTTAGTCTGACATCAATTCCAGGAAAGGTTCTAGAGCAGATCATTAAGCAGAGAGTCTGTGAACACTTAGAGGCCAATGCCATAATCACAAAAAGCCAACATGGGTTTCAGAGAAACAAGTCATGCCAAACGAACCTGATCTCTTTTTTTGATAAAATTACCAGCTTGGTAGATGAAGGGAATGCTGTGGATATAGTATACCTCGATTTCAGTAAGGCCTTTGACAAGGTTCCCCATGACATTCTTGCAAACAAGCTTGCAAAATGTGGGATAGACAAGTTAACTGTTACATGGATTTTTAATTGGTTGACTGGCCGAACTCAAAGGGTGCTCAACAATGGCTCCTTTTCATCCTGGAGAGAAGTGACCAGTGGGGTCCCACAGGGCTCTGTCCTGGGCCCAGTGCTATTCAACATCTTTATTAACGGTTTGGATGACAGAATTGGGGGCATACTTATCAAATTTGCAGATGACACTAAACTGGGAGGAGTAGCTAATACCCCAGAGGACAGGATCAAAATTCAAAATGACCTGAATAGACTAGAAAGCTGGGCCAGTGCTAACAAAATGAAATTCAATGCGGAGAAATGTAAGGTTCTGCACTTAGGGCGGAAAAATGAAATGCACAGATATAGGATGGGGGACACCTGGCTGAATGAGACTACATGTGAAAGGGATCTAGGAGTCCAAGTAGACCATAAGCTGAACATGAGTCAACAGTGTGATGCGGCAGCTAAAAAAGCCAATGCAATTTTAGGCTGCATCAATAGAAGTATAGTTTCTAGATCAAGGGAAGTTATAGTGCCACTCTATTCTGCTTTGGTCAGGCCCCACCTGGAATACTGTGTCCAGTTCTGGGCCCCACAATTCAAAAAGGATGTGGAGAAACTGGATCCATGTGTCCAAAGGAGGGCGACTAAAACGGTGAAGGGTCTGGAAACCTTGCCCTATGAAGAACGCCTTAGGGAGCTGGGGATGTTTAGCCTGGAGAAGAGAAGGTTAAGAGGTGATATGATAGCCCTGTTTAAATATTTGAAGGGATGTCATATTGAGGAGGGAGCAAGCTTGTTTTCTGCTGCTGCAGAGACTAGAACGCGGAACAATGGATGCAAACTGCAGGAAAAGAGATTCCACCTCAACATTAGGAGGAACTTCCTGACGGTAAGGGCTGTTCGACAGTGGAACACACTCCCTCGGAGTGTAGTGGAGTCTCCTTCCTTAGGGGTCTTTAAGCAGAGGCTGGATGGCCATCTGTCAGGGATGCTTTGACTTGGAGTTCCTGCATGGCAGGGGGTTGGACTGGATGGCCCTTGTGGTCTCTTCCAACTCTATGATTCTATGATTCTATGATTCTATGTGCACGCGCACACACACATATGCATATACACTCATCCCTCTATATTTGCGAATTTGATATTTGCAGATTTGATTATTCATGGATATGATTAATATGTTCTCTCTAGGAATATCTGGGTCCTCCTCCAGGGCAACTGTATGGTCATCTTTAAAAATTGCACTGAAAGGCCTAGAGAGAACACTGTCGCTCCTCCAGCACAACTCTATGGTCAGTGTTTGTCGGATGTTGACCACAGAGTTGCATTGGAAGACCTAAAGATGCCTAGAGAGGTGTACTCTCAGGTAAAAACATGGTGTTTTTGTTATTTGAGGTTTTCCATATTCACAAGGGTCTTGTGCCCCTCACTGTAGCAAATATGGAGGGAGAAGTTTATATATAAGAATAAGAGACTACGTAAGTCAACTCTTGAGAAAGCGTTGCCTTGTGTTCTGTTGACGTTATTTGTCTTCCATCTGCCCAGTTCCTTCGATGCTCTCTTAGTTAAGGATGGCCAAGCCGCAAAGCAAAGACCCCGGTCTGAAGGAGAAGTTTAAGAGTCTCTTAGGACTGGGGCAGTCCAGGCCAAATTCTAAGTCGTCAGAAGGAAAACAGACAGAATTTATCATCACAGCGGAGATTCTCAAGGTAATGCTTAGAAACGGTGGACGCTTGGGGTTTGCTGGGACTCATAAACCGTGTCGGAACAGCTTTAACCCGTGGATGTCCATTCTGTGTCTTAGCCGCGGTTTCTCTCTTGGCAGGAACTGAGCTCAGAATGTGGCTTGAACAATCGGATAAAGGCCATCGGCCAAATTTGCGAGGTAGCAAAAACGAAAAAGTTCGAAGAAGTGAGTGCATATAGCTTATCCATTGGGAGAAATGAGAAAAATAGAAACTTTCCAATTTGGTGGGTGCCCCTGACAGTTCAGTATGAGGGATGATAATGTGTACGTTTTGTGTACTCGCACTCAGCATGCGGTGGAAGCCATCTGGAAGGTAGTAGCGGATATGCTGCAGCCAGATCGACCAGCTGAGGCCAGACATGCAGTCCTCCATCTGCTGAAGGCGATTATTCAAGGGCAGGTAAGGCTTCTAGTACACCTGAGAGAAGTAGCCGAACCAAGAAATTGTATGGGTTGGGTGGCGTGTCATGGTGAGCCTGAAAGGTGGAGGCTTCTGGCTCACTGTAAACAAGCAGAGCATGCTGGCTTATTGTGGGGAAAAAAGGCATAACCATAAGATAGGGTATGCTTTTTGGCTTTTGGTTCTGGCTTGTTAGGAGGAAAACAAGCTAGGGCTCTTAGTTCAGATGTAACACTAAACATATCATTGTGAAAGCCTTCTTAGTTTGTTGTCCTGTTTCCGCTAGTAGGAGAAGCCAAGCAGGAGAGTCTTGTCTTCTTTGACTTACCTTAGCCTTACTCCTTCATGGTGATCTGGAATCCTTCACAATCCCGGTTTATTGTGATGCCCAAACTCTTCCATTGGGACTTTGAGCCCCTGAGAAGGGTAATTTTTCTAAAATTTCAGAAGCCGCAGTTTAAGAAGCCAGTTCTTTTTATCTTTCAGGGGGAGAGGCTAGGGATTCTCCGAGCTCACTTCTTTAAAGTAATCAAAGATTACCCTTCTAATGAAGACCTGCATGAACGGCTTGAAGTGTTCAAGGCTCTTACAGATAATGGAAGATACATAATGTACTTGGAAGAAGAATTAGGTAGGCCTGGTTTTTAACCACTTCTTAAAGATAGTGATTTTTTTTTTTTTTACGGAGGGAGGTGTGACTGAAGCATGCAATGAATCTGTTATTGTAGCTGCATTGCACTTTTGATACTGCAAAGTTTTGGGGCATTACAAAGACATAGCTGGTGAATTTTTAATGGTTCAGACCAAAGCTTAAATGCTTCTCTAGCACTTCTGTGAGACACTTTCTAGCGTTTAGCAAAGAGGAAGTGCTTTTAGCAATTTCACATCTAAATTTTATTTTTGTTCTTTCTTCATCAGCTGAATTTGTCATTCAATGGATGCAAGTTGGTTTGACTTCAGAATTCCTTCTGGTGCTAGTGAACTTGGTTAAGTTCAACAGCTGCTACTTAGATGATTATATTACTGTCATGGTCCGGTAAGGCTCAGCTTTAGATCTTCTTTTGGTTTTAACAAATTCTGGCTGTAAGTTCATTGAGGTAGACACAGCATGGCCATGGAGATATAGTTGTATCCCCTTACGGATGTCAAAACCTTTTGCGAAATTTTTCAAAAATCTTTTTATTCTCCCAAATCTCTCTACACTGTATATGGTGCTTTCCCATCACATGTTGTGCTCCTTTGAGCCAATGTAGGTCCAGGAGAGGACTCTTTAAAGAATTGAACAAGAAGGGATTTCCATTCACTTTCTGTGCCCTGGCGTCTAAAACATCCCAGGAAGGCAAACTAACATGGTGGAAACACCAGCTAGAGGATGTTTGGGAGCAAAATATATTTGTGTGTGGGGTTGTAGACCTCCAGGGTCACCTGCATAGCAAATGCTTCACCCTAGCCTTCCACAGTTGCCCACCCCTGTAGACTCCACACATTGATTTATGTAGACAATGCCAGCCAAAATATGTACATTGGCTCAAATCAAGTCGATGTGCCCAGACATGTGAACAGACATGTGAAATCAGTTGCTAAGTCAACTTTTGTGTAAATTTTATTGATTCCAATGATCCATTAGAATTGGCATGGAATTAAGACAGTGCCTTTATATCAGTGCCGATTTAAATATTGTAACTTCATAAATGTCACCTGTTAGCAGCCACCCTAGGGAGATGAAGATTCACCATAAGTGCATGAAGGTGAAAGAGGACTTAGTGGGCTAACATATCCTTGCATATGCTAACATATCTAGGACAGTTTACCTGCTCATTCAAATTCTGAACTTTAGAAATTCTGGGTAGGAGAGTAAAATGAGAATACAGGAAACACTAACGCCCATCTTTTCTTTTCCTGCAGTACAATTTGCTTTTTGTGCATCCAGACATCTTCTGCAGTTGATATTGAAGTACGTGAATGCATAAATTATTGTGGATGTTTGTAGCGAGCTGGGCCTGTGCCACCAGGCAGATGGGTTTTGGAGTCTGTATTAACATATTGGCCAAACCCTGAAAGCTGTACGGTGGCATGAAAGAGTCAACTTGCATTAGTCCTCTGTTCTCTCTTTGTCCTTTTTTTTCCACAACCTTCCTCAAACACCTTCAACCTCTCAGTCCTTGGAGTTTATCACATGGGAGGAATTTCTCTCAATTTCAGTAATAGCTCCCTCTATGTGATTTCCCCTCTGCATGGCACTGTTGTATTCAGGCATCCAGGTGTTGGCATGCCTTTGGTACTCTCCTATGTTTCCTCCCTATTGTTTTTGTGCCAGTGATCAAAATGCCAATTGTAAACTCCTTGGGGCTGGGGTCTGCCTTGGTCATTTTGCACAGGAGTACTTCTCAAAGGAGTGGTCAATCTCCTGGTGCCAGTCCATGAGCAACTGGCTAGTGGACCCTGGAGAGTTTCAGAAGATAAAGAAACAGGTGTACCCAATGGCTGGTTCTGATACAGTGGGGAAAATATTGCTGGTCCCTTGTCTCAGACAGCTTGAGAAGCACTGCTGTATGGTACTTTTGCGATCACCATAGAAATAACCCTGGCATTGAAAGTTACAGAGCATTACCATTTTATGGGAATCACACTTTTCTCCTCCTCTCCTCCCTCTTGTCCTTCCAAGGTTTCCCTGCAGGTTCTGGATGCTGTGGTGTGTTATAACCACCTGCCTTCTGAAACTCTCCCTGTCTTTATTGTCACCCTGTGCTGGACCATCAATGTGAAGGAACTCTGTGAGCCATGCTGGAAGGTCAGTTACATTTGCTCAGAGGTTGCTGATCGGAACAGGAGGCAGTTTGAGAAACATGATCTTAACAGAGGGGGAGTTCAGAGAGATATACAAGTCCTGCGGAAACCGCTTTATTATCCGTCTCAGATCCCCTTATCCGTGGGGTTCACTGCTGACTGTTCTGGCTCTTGGGTCTTTCCTGTCATCTAATGCCTGGTTCATTCCCCTTTTCAACTGATCCCATTTCCATGGACATTGAAAAATTCCATTGCTTGCTGATACATCAGCTGCCATTGATATTGTTCAAATCTGATATTTTTTTAATTTGCTTCATAAAAGGAACAGGGCGAATCTAACAAGTACCTTTAAGAATGCTAAATGGTTTCTTTTAGTGTAAACCTTTGTGCTTCTCTTTGTTTGGCACAAGACCTCCTGGTTTTTGTTAACACAATTGTAAGTGTTTTTCTTACTGCAAAATTTAGGATAGTTTTTTGGGCTGACATCTTGCTACTTTGTGCGCAAGGACCTTAAAAGTCTAACAAGGCACCCTGTGTGTTTGCTCTTCAGCTCATGAGAAACCTGTTGGGAACTCACTTGGGTCACAGTGCCATTTACAACATGTGCCGAATCATGGAGGACAAGTGAGTAACACAGTCTGGGGAAAAGCTCTTACTGCAGTACCACATGGGCATCAAAGACCCACTTTTGGAGCTGAGGATAGATTGCGGAAGGCCATGCTGGGTGGAGAAGATGTGGTGACTTGCAAAGAGATTATGGGAAATGGGGGTTTGGCTTGAAAGGGTGCTGCTGCTGTTATGATCTAGTTTTCGGTGTCCAGGAGGAAAGGGGGTTTAATGGTGCAGATTATAAAATCTTGTGACTTTCAGAACCTACATGGAAGATGCAGTCCTGCTGCGAGGGGCTGTATTCTTCGTGGGAATGGCCTTGTGGGGAGCACACCGGCTGCAGTCCCTCAAAAACTCACCTACGTCAGTGCTGCCCTCTTTCCTGAAGGTAAATCTGAACTCCAGAACATCCATAAATCCTAAAGTGGCAAAGTGCAGGCCGCATGGGGTAAAGAAAAAAATAAATAAAAGCTTCAGAATTGCCTAAAATGACTTCTAGGCTTCAAATCCTTTGAATATCCAATTGTAGGAGTACAGAAGTGCTGTGTTTACTCATGGGTAGCAGTCTTCTTTTTTTAATTCTTGATTCTGCAGCTGAAACAACTAAATTGCATACAGTGGTGCCCCGGGGAACGAAATCCCCGGGAGCCGAAAGAGCCGGGGCCGCAAAAACGGCCCCAGCTTACGAAGAAAACCCCGGGATACGATTTAAAAAACCGCGCGGCCCCTTTAAATTTGCCATGCGGTCTGTCAAAGAAAGCGGTCCCCCGGGATACGACGATTTCCGGGTTACGAAAAGTAATCCGGAATGGATTACTTTCGTAACCCGGGGGACCACTGTATATTCAATTAAGCAGTGTTTTACAGAACCTAATCTTTTGCAGCTATTACCTAGATGGACATTTCTTCTGAGTTTCCTGCCCCAAGCCTTGCAGAACTAGAAACAGCTCCTTTCTGTTCAGGCATCTCTTGATTGTGCCATAGATATTCCTCACGGAAGGCTTTTCCCTTCCAGGCCATGACATGTCCAAACGCCGTTGTGTCTTATGAAATAGTCCTCTCCATAACAAGGCTGATCAAGAAGTATGGAAAGGGTCTCCAAGCGGTCACTTGGGACATCCTCCTGGACATCATTGAGCTGTTACTCCAGCAGCTGCAGGTAAATACATTGCTTACTCCTTCAAATCCTGGGCGAACAAAACAAGGGTGGCACTGTTAGTGAGATTATAAGAGTTTTACCTTTTAAAAACAAATTCCCATCTCTTTTTATCTATACTTTCTCCTGCAGCTTCCAAAGTTGTCGTTTAAGAGAGGCCACTCTTTCTTTCCCCTCCTTTTATCTCATGCTGCCAAATTTTAGCTTTTAATCATTTTAAGGAATGACTCTGTGGAGATAGTAACGCTTAGATTGTATTAATGGAAGTGTGTGTGTGTGTCCGTCAACCAAAGCTCCACAACTGTGACAACTAGACACCTGAAACATGACATGTATATTTAAGGGGACATGTATATTTAAGTGGAGGTATAAGCATCAGAGTTATTTCGTTTTTAAAATCAATTACTCTGAACCTTCATAATGTTGGATACTTTAAAACAAGAAACATCTGTATCTTCTCTAGAGGGAATGCTGTCCTTGAAATAGGATCCTGGTGAATAAATAGTCAGAGAAAGGTTGTCACAATAATGAGTTTCAGTGTAACGATGTCAGATACAGCTTGCTGATATGTCTCTCTCTCTCTCTTTCTTTTTTATTCTTTTTGCATGAGAAAGATGCCAAATGCTGCTTGAAGCTCCTCTTTGTAGGGATGTATCCCACAAGCTTCCTTCTGGGTCTGAAAGTTGCCTTTTCTGTCTTTCAGACCCTGGAAAGCCAGGAACTGAAATCTATTGTCCATGATTTGCTGACCACCGTGGAGGAACTGTGCGACCAAAATGACTTCCATGGATCTAAGGAGAGATACTTCGAGCTTGTGGAGAAATGTGCAAACGAAAGACCTGTAAGGCTTATTTTATTCTTCTTTGGAGGAGTTGCTCATCTGCCACTGAGAAACAAAAATCATGTCCATTGCCTTGGAGAGGTTGCTCTCCTTTCCTTTTGGCCAATTATTTTGAGTCAGTAGACTTTCTGTAGTATTCGTGTGTGTTTGTGTATGTGTGTGTTGTATGTGTGTGGGAAGGGGAGCCAGAGGTGGGGTTGTGATACACAGTAGCTGGCAGTTTTGTTGACTGATCAGATTCTTTTGATTCTTCTTTGTTTCGCATTTTTATTTTACTGGTTCTTTACTTTTCTTAATGTTAACCTTTGCTTCCTTTTTTAAAAAGCAGTGCTTTTATTTTCTTTTTTGATTTGAAAGGAATCTTCTGTTCTGAACCTGATAACATACCGGGCTCAGTCCATTCACCCAGCAAAGGATGGATGGATTCATAACCTACAAGTCTTGATGGAAAGGTTCTTCAGGTAGGATCCTTTCTCTCTGGCGCCTGTTTTGTAGCCATGGCTTTCATCTCTCTATGTACAGCAATGAGAATCTGAGAAAGAATAGGATTTCTTGCTTTTAATGAGCATTGCCTTCAATTTCCACCTAGAAACGAAAGTCGGAGTGCCGTTCGCATCAATGTTTTGCATGTCCTCTCTTTTGTCCTGAGTGTCAACCGGCAGTTTTATGAGGTGGGGCTTCTTTTTATTCTGGGAGACAGTTTTTTGTCATACAGCAAGGCCAACCAAGTGTGCCTCAGCTTGCTCATAAATTTTTTATTCATTGCAGGAGGAGTTGATTAACCTGGTGGTCATCTCCCAGCTGACTCACATCCCAGAAGATAAGGACCACCAAGTTCGCAAGTTGGCTACCCAATTGCTGGTGGACCTGGCAGAGGGTTGCAACACCCATCACTTTAACAGCTTGCTGGATATTATAGAAAAGGTGAGTCAGCGGCTGGGCCCAGAGTAGTTCCTTTGACTGCAAAGGCCATACCCATTCCCAGAAGATCAAGAACATAGAGCAGTAGCTTTGGGGGGTAAATTAAAGAACCCTGTTTTCTCTCTTCCTGGAAAGGTGGCATCATATTCCCTGCTGCCGCCTCCTGAGATGGAAGAAAGAGACCTTCTCTCTTACTCTGCCTCTTTAGAGGATGTGAAGACTGCTGTGTTAGGCCTGCTGGTCATTCTCCAGGTAAGTGCTATTTTGAATTGCCATCCTTTCTCTCTGTCTAGTGGTTCCTCTAAGCTTTTGGGGGTAAAACTGAAGAATTTTGGAAAGTCTGGGGCCCATTTTATTGGCCTCTGGGACTCTTGGGACCTCACGAAGACTGAGGAAGAGAAGAAAAATATTGTAAGGAAATGCTTCTCTCAGTCTATTTGTCTGCTTGTCTGTCTATCTATCACTCTGTTTATCTGGTTGAATTTTTTCCAGGGTGGGAGCAGGGAAAGAGTCTGCTGAGTGATCTCCAGACATCAAAAACAGTTGAGGGAGGAAAGAGTGTAAGGCCCAGGGGTCATGCATTTCCCACCTGTGTTTCAAAAAAGCCTAACTAAAAAGCTTTCCTGATCCTCGTATGTTTATGGCAGTGTTATCGTAGTTCTGACTTGACAGAATCTCCTCCTCTTCCTCCTTCCAGACCAAACTGTACAGCCTGCCTTCTAGCCACGCCACCCGTGTTTACGAGATGCTGGTCCATCACATTCAGCTTCACTATAAATACACGTACAGCCTCCCAATTGCTGCCAGCATCCGATTGCAGGTGAGAGTCCCTCTCCTTACTGAGTCCCACAGCAAGGAAGATAAACCAAAGGAGCAAACAGTACTTTTTAGCTGCTTCATAAAGGATAATTGTTACAGAGAATTTTTCTTATTTCTTTGCTAGACTGGGCATGAGGAGAAGAGTGTCCCGGGGTCCAATCTCCCTGTTTGTTAACTACGGGGAATTGTCCTTTGACAATTGGCTGCTTGACACATAAAGTGCCATGTACATTGATTAATTAATAAATGACGATAATACAAGACCTCCTCTTTAATACTATTTTTTGTCGTCGTTTTTAGGTGTTTGACTTCTTGCTCTCACTTCAGGCTGACTCCCTCCACCGACTGGGCCTGGCCACCAAAGATGGCCCTGTGAGGTTTAGTCCCTACTGCCTCTGTGACTTTGTGTACGTTTCTTAGACTGGTAGCCTGCCATTCTATAGAGCCTGGCATCAACTGCCTCCTTTCCAAATTATTTCTGCTTCACTCTAAGCAGCAGGGGTGGGAACTACTTCCAATAGTCTGGAACTCAGTTTTTCACCCCAGTGTCTGTATTGGCAGTGTGATGTAGTGGCTTGAGTGTAGGACTAGATTCCAAGGAAAACCAGGGCTGGTATCCTTTCTCAGCTGTAGTTACCTATAGGCTGCCCCTTGGGCAAGTTATACTCCTTCTGCCTTAGAGGAATGCACTGCAAATACCCTCAGAAGGAATCTGGCCAAGGAAACGCTAACGTAAGGCTGCCATAAATTAGGATTTATTTGAAAGCACACAGCAGCAATTGGATGACCTGGAATCAACTTGACTCTATGGCAAATAACAACAACAACCCATAATGGGCCCCACAATTACCAGAACTGTCACAATTTAATAATCTAACTCAAAGTGTCTGGAAGTATGGTTTTTTTCTTAGTCTTCTGGTTTTGGGGGAAAGGGGTGGCATACCCTATTTTTTTCTTTTCTTTTCTTGTGGATATAGTATATCTTGATTTCAGTAAGGCCTTTGACAAAGTTCCCTATGACATTCTTGCAAACAAGCTTATAAAATGTGGGCTAGACAAGGTAACCATTACATGGATATGGAGTAACTAATACCCCAGAGGACAGGATCAAAATTCAAAATGACCTGAATAGACTAGAAATCTGTGCCAAAGCTAACATAATTAAATTCAACATGGAGAAGTGTAAGGTTCTGCACTTAGGGAGGAAAAATGAAATGCACAGATACAGAATGGGGGATACCTGGCTGAACGAGATTTATACGTGTGAAAGGGATCTAGGAGTCCAAGTAGACCATAAGTTGAACATGAGCCAACAGTGCGATGCGGGTGCTAAAAGGGCCAATGCAATTTTAGGCTGCATCAATAGAAGTATAGCATCTAGATCAAGGGAAGTAATAGTGCCACTGTCTTCTGCTTTGGTCAGGCCCCAATATTGTGTCCAGTTTTGGGCCCCACAGTTCAAAAAGGATGTGGAGAAACTGGAGCGTGTCCAAAGGAGGGCGACTAAAATGGTGAAAGGTCTGGAAACCATGCCCTATGAGGAACGCCTTAAGGAGCTGGGGATGTTTAGCCTGGAGAAGAGAAGGCTAAGAGGTGATATGATAGCCCTGTTTAAAAATCTGAAGGGATGTCACATTGAGGAGGGAGCAAGCTTGTTTTCTGCTGCTCCAGAGAACAGGACCTAGAACAATGGATGGCAAATTGCAGGAAAAGAGATTCCACCTCAACATTAGGAGGAACTTCCTGACAGTAAGGGCTGTTTGACAATGGAACACACTCCCTCGGAGTGTATTGGAGTCTCCTTCTTTGGAGGTCTTTAAGCAGAGGCTGGATGGCCATCTGTTGGGGATGCTTTGATGGAGAGTTCCTGCATGGCAGGAGGTTGGACTGGATAGCCCTTGTGGTCTCTTCCAGCTCTATGATTCTGTGATTCTATTTTCTTTTTGTCTCAGTTGAGCCTCTTGGTGGGTGGATGCGAGGGTTACGAACTGGAAAAAAAATAAACTGTATTTTATTAATTTTATGTATCTGGCCCATTGCCTGCAATTTCTCTGCCCCCTTCTCTGACCTTAAGCTATACTGAAAGGTTTTTGAAGGGGATTGTGCCTGCCACATGCAAATGGCTGTACGTGTCCTGGTTCAAGGCGACCCATCTGATGCAACCCTGCTGCCTTTTCTCCTCTTTACATTCCAGGGAGCCTGAGAAGAAGCCTGCTGGTCCCCTCTCCCCTCCTTCAGGAAGTCCTAGCCTGCCCCCTCAGAGCACAGCCATCCGTACCGGGCATTTACCTTACTCTCTGCTCTTTGGAGTCCTCCTACAATGTTTAAAGCAGGTGAGTGGTGAACCCAAAATACAGTATTAGAAATTGGGTCTTGGGATTGGAGAGGTTATAATGCCAAACAGCATGAAATTAGAAGGTCATGGGCTGAAGTGCTGTTGGCAGCACACAACATGGTTATTGTACAACACTATATTCAGTTCATTGGAAATCTTTGGGAATAAAAGGGGCTGGGTTTTATTCTCTTTCTCTTTCTATGAGCCTTTAGCATCATTTACTGTTAGAACAAGGGACCAATAAATTCCTTTTAAAGTTTAAATGAAAATAAATTCAGGAAAATGAGCACTAAAAACATAATTCACAATGAGGAAATTATAGTTATCAGCTTGAAACCAGCATACAGTTCATTTATGTTTATTGATGGTGGATCATCACAGACTTCTCCATCTTCTAGGCCTGGAGCTGGATGTGTCCCACAGGTCCTGCTTTGCCCAGCATTATTCTAGACTGTCTGGTTCCCCCCGTATCTCTTCCAAGGATATGTTCTGTAGCTCACACTTATATCTTTCCACACCACCCTTGCGTTTTTAACATTTTCCTCATTGTCTTCTTTCTCTCTAGGAGACAGACTGGAAAGTACTGAAGCTAGTTCTGAACAAATTGCCCAGGTCTTTGCAGTACAAGGTGCTTTATTTGACCTCCCCTTGCAACATTGACCAGCTGTCTTCAGCCCTCTGTAATATGGTAAGAGTGTGTCTGTCCCATTGGTTCTTTGCCCTTAGCCATTTTTGGTCTCTTTGTGTGGATGAGCCGTGATGTCTAACATTTGTAGTTGTTACGTGCTGTCAAGCCAGTTTTGATTTATGCTGATCCTCTTAATGAGAGACCTTCAGATCATCTGGTATCAACAGCCCAGTCTTGGTCGTTTGAACTCAGAGCAACCTTGGCTTTTTTGATTGAATCAATCTGCCTGTAATGTACTCTTCCTCCTTTCCTACTGCCTTTCACTTTTCCCAGTATCCCGGGCTGTATTATTTGTAGAACTTTCCTCCAACACCATTTTTCCAATGAGTTGATCTTTCTTCACTGTCCAACTTTTACTTCCATATACAGAAATGAGAAATGCTATGGTGTTGATGATCCTAACCTTGGTATTCAATGGGGCTTTCTAGATTGGCAGGAAAGTGTGACATGAAGTTGCCTTTTCCTTAGTGCTTAGCAGATGCACCACAGCCTTTAGATGGAGCTGTGCCGTTCCGCAGTTTTAAAAAAAGAAGCTGGGAAAACCAGCACGTTTTTAAAGGCGCTTCTTCTCCCCTAAAACGCAAAAAAAAGCGTTTTCATGGCACACTTTCCCTTTTTCTCATCTAAAGGCTAGAGTTTCATGCAGCCATGAACACACTTCTTTTTGCCAATCTAGAAAGCCCCAATGAGTGTAATTTTACATTTGAGGATCTTACCTGGTTCCTTCATAGCTGCCCTTTCAAGTCTTGGTCTTCTTTTGATTTTTTGACTATATTGTTCATTTTGAGCAATGACTGAGTTTAGCATTGTGCAATAACCATGTTGTGTGTTTTGCCAGCTTACAGACAAAAAGATGACTGAACGCCTAAGGGGCATCCCCGAAGGACTTTCCCGGAATGACTTGCACCTGGCTGTGGTTCCAGTCTTGACTTCTTTGATCTCTTACCACAGTTACCTGGACAAAACCAAGCAGGTATTGCATATGGGGGATTGAATGAGATTGGCAGTGGTCAGTTACTTTGGTACTCTGACCAGCTTCTCCCAAATCTGACTTTCCTTGATAGACAGAGATTAACCCTCATGCACCAGGATTCCAAAACCAATGACGAAGCTTGCATTATGTGGGTTGTGGTAGAGTATTTTTGGACCCCAATGAAACTTCCCATGCTCTGGGGTTGAGTGCCGCTGTGGTTAAAGTTTAACATACGAAATAAGAATTCCAGTATCCCCCAATGGAGGAAAAGTTGGTAGAAATGCGGCCAACCTATTGACAGCCTTAACTCATCACTTCAGCTTTGCTGCACACTGTGTGATGCCAAAGAAATGACATGGGGTGTTTTTCTTTGTCCCTTTATGTTGCATTGACCAGGATTTTTAAAAAAATACCACAATGGGAAAGAGGAGAACATTTGTTGTTGTTTTTTAATATCATTTGTTTTTTAATCATTTGTTGGGAGAGGTTTTGTGCCAGCAAATGAAAACAGCAAGTGGCTGAAAATTGGGGATGTTTACCATTGGCCATACCTCAGTTTTTCCACTCAGTAGCTCTAACTGCAAGAAAACATGGCTGTGGTGATTGAAACGTCCCTCCCTGGTGCCTGAGGGTTTATGACAAAGGAAGGCTCAATAAAAATACATGAATTCTGTTTACAACTAAATGTAACATAAAGGTGGGGAACAAAAACAGCCTTGAGGAGCTGCATGCAGCCCCGAAGCCTTGCTTTGCTCACTCCTAATTGTCATAATGCCAGAACCATAGTATGCTTTTGTCTCTCCCATCACTTTGCTCTTCTCTTCACACCCAGCGGGAGATGGTTTACTGCCTGGAGCACGGGCTGATCTACCGCTGTGCCAACCAGTGCGTCGTGGCTCTGTCCATCTGCAGTGTGGAGATGCCAGATATTATCATCAAAGCCCTGCCCGTCCTGATTGTCAAACTGACCCATATTTCAGCTACAGCCAACATGGCCATTCCACTGCTCGAATTCCTTTCAAGTGAGTTGAGGCATCCTTCTCTCTCTTACCCGTCTCTCCTTCTACGGTTGGGAGGAGGGCATCAGAGATGGAAGGCATCACTGCTTTGTTGAAAATATGGTTGTTCTTTTACGTGCACTGAAGAGCAGGTGTAGGGGGCTATAGCCCTCCAGATCCTGTTGGACTCCAGTTCCCATCACTTCTTGCCAGTTTGCCCAGTAGTGAGGGACGATGGGCATGGTAGTTCACCAGCAGCAGTGTGATTCGTCCCAACTGGGACATCTCTTTACATTTCTGCCAAAACACAGTCTGTTTTGGGGAAGGTTTCCTGGTTCTGCAATTGGTTCTGCAATTGTTACTGCCATTTTAGTGTGGGGCAAAAGATGCTGTGAAAAGAGCCTGAGATCCTAAGGCACCTGTTGAACACATTGTAGAAGTCAAGGTTATAAAAGCGTGAGGGGCCTGAGGGTGGCATGACGGGGGAGCTTGTTTTGTCAAAACCCTTACTTATGAATTTGAAGTTCAATTTGGGTGCATTTTTAGCCAGGCCCCCCAAAAGCCCCTACTAAACATGGTGGCCAGCTACCCCACTCACTAACTGATTTTTCTCTTTCTTTTTCTCCTCCTTTCTCTTGTGGAAATATTCCAGCATTGGCCCGACTGCCTCATCTCTATAGGAATTTTGCCGCCGAACAGTACGCCAGTGTGTTTGCCATCTCCCTGCCCTACACAAACCCCTCCAAGTAAGTGGGGCATAGTTGTTCTCAAATGATTCCTGCACCACTTTGCAGAAAACTCCAGGCTTTATGTTACAGTTTTTTCGGTCAGGTGTCAGGCCCCCATCCCCAGTAACTGAACTTAAAACTCCAGTGGCCCATCAATGTCCTGCCAGGTCCACAGGGCTGCATGAAGCTCTCTTCTTGGAATCTCAGAGTGCTTCATGGTGTCTCCTCATGGTGACTTAAACAGAATTTAGACCAGTGTAAAAAAAATTTTCAGACATGGTGCAAGGAGCTATCCAGTACCTACTACCATAATGGGTTTCCCCAGGTTGCACAATGGCAGTCAAGTGGGTGCAGATTCACCCTCCCAAGCCAAGTTGGCTGTGGGTGTGCCCTAGGAGAGTTCCCTTATACTATCACCCCATCTCCCTTCTTGCCCTCATGCAGAACTACATGGGCTGGATGCTTTTCAAGGGCAACTCCGCGCTGAGTTTGTTGCTCTAATAGCATCTTTACCTGACTTCTTTTTGAGTTGGGAGTTCTGAGTGCCTGTGGGTCACTGCTCACTTCTGTTGAAACTGCCTTCCTTAAATAATTTCCCCAGGTTTAACCAATACATTGTCTGCCTGGCGCACCATGTTATAGCCATGTGGTTCATCAAGTGCCGCCTCCCTTTCCGGAAAGACTTTGTTCCCTACATTACCAAGGTGAGCTTGTGCAACATGAGAGAAGGATAGGGGGATGGTGTTGATGGACCTAGGAATGGCAAGGTGGTGGTAAAGATCATGTTGATAATTTGGGTTTTTTGTGTATTCCACTTTTCCCCGTTATGGAAGTCAAAGCAGCTTTAAAATAATTAAAGCAGATAAAAGTCCACACCACTAAACATGTGCAAAAGTTAAAATACCATTAAGCTAGCTGTAGAATTAAAAGCATTTTAAAACCATGTGTCTTCCTAATTCAGAAAACCAGTGGTATGTAGGAAAATTATCCATTGTTTTGGGAGGGGTACATCCTTGAATCCTTCACAAGCTGTTTAGGTAACCTCCATAGGTTGGAGGATTTGTTCTATGTCCAAATGGCGCAATCCCAGTGTTTTGGACCACTGTGCTTACGTCACCTGTCACTGTTGGCTATGCCAACTGAACCTGAGATCTTTTGTAGTCCAGAAGATCTGGGATACACCAACCTGGAGAAAGCTGGACTTGTACCTATAGAGTTATATTTGACAGATTGAGCTCTTTTTTGTGTTCCTTGATTGGTAGGGTTTGCGATCAAATGTCCTCCTTTCCTTTGATGATACTCCTGAGAAGGACAGCTTCCGCGCTCGTAGTACGAGCCTGAATGAAAGGCCAAAGAGGTAAGTTGGTCCAGGTTGCAGAAGGAAAGGATCTTTTTCCCCTCCTGATTGGTCCGTGTTAGGGCCGATAACTCTGAAGTGAACTTTCATATCAATGAAGCCAGAAGTCTGATCCAGCTGAGGTTAGAGTCTATGCTCTGTCGCCTGAAAATCCGTGAGCTTCTGCTGCACTAGAACAGCTTTTCAGAAATTAACACCAGACCAGCCAAATTTGCAGTTAAGAGGCAAAACGCAGCAGAAATACTTGAGAAGGTGTTCCAAAAAAGCATGGCAGTCAATTGGACGGGCCTTCTGTTGTTTGCAGTGGCTGTGTTTTGTCAGTCAGCTATTAATGCTTCTGCTTTAGCTGCAGGGAAAGACATACCAGCCCTGTATTGCTGTCTGTGCAAGAGCAAACACAGCAGTGCTTGGATAAGTGAGTGGCCCAAATAGCTAATAGTCGTCTGGAGTGGTCTTTCAATTCCCTTTTCATCTCCTGGCCTGTTTGCACCTCTAGATTGTGGATCCCAGTGTGGTTTTCATTTGAATCAGTGTGATCGAAGTTCATATCTCTGAACTGTTGGCAAGGGGTGTGGAAGGAGAGTTATTTAAATTGCCTTATTTCATCTGTTCACCCAGAAGAGTATTTAGCAGTGACATCCAAATTACTTTGGTGTCTATGTGTATATATTTTATTCAACTATACCTGCAAGTCTCCAAAGGACACAGCCTACCCTTCAGTGCAGTCCTCTTAATTGTTCTGTGACTGCAAAGTAAAGCACATTGGGGAGAATTCAGAGGTGGGAATCATGGGGCCTTCTGGGTACTGCCACAGTACAGCTCCCATCATCCCTCACCATTGGCTGTGCTGACAAAGACTGCTGGGACTTGGAGGTTCCACAGCATCTGGAGAGCTTCAGGATTCTCATCCCGGCTCTAACATTTCTGAGTTACAAACTGGATCCTATACTTCTCCAGTTGACCCTTCATGTGTTTCCCATTTTCTTCTGTGCTGTGATTCTGTCCTCCTCACTTTGGCTTGGCGTTTGTAAATTTCACTGATTTGGAATACTATTGATGTTATAAAATTGTTTGGGATGAGCTCTTTCCAAAGCAACACCACCGTTGTTCCTGATTTGGTTATAGCCACAGGCTGTTAGCCACACGACCCATGTCGCTTTGGGAGCATCCGTTTTTCAAAAAAGACATCCATGAGCATTTCAATGGCTTCTATAGTTTGTTTATAGCCATAAGAAGACCCTTAAAAAGTTCCAAAGTGTGTGCTGTATTGTAAAACTGAAATATATTTGAGTTCAGTTTCAATCCTAGGACTTTTTTGTCGGGGCGGGGGGCAGGATTTTGGGACAGCTCAGGTACAAAACATGGAGACGTTAACACAGTACAAGTTTGTCTGCTTTTATATCCTGACATGATAGATGGAGTGGGGAGGTGGATTACATTTAAGTGACAAATCATGTGGATTCAGATGCTTTTGGGAGTGGCATTTGCCATTCGGGGCATCGGGTTTTTTCCAAGGTGCAAGGAAGGATAGGGAGAGGCATGCCAAAGTTTTAGTTTATACTTCTGGGTCTGGCTTGAGTAAAAAACCATGTTTTTAGTTGGCGTCAGAATGACTCCCCAGCGTTGGCCCCAGTCAGACCTGTGGGGTGCCACAGCAGAGAAGGCCCTTTCCCACATCTTCCCACTGGTGTAACTCAGAGGTAGGTCCCTGCAGCAGATCTCAGTCCTTAGGGAAGCAGGTAGAGAGAGTGGTGCTCCTTCAGTTGCAGCGGTCCCAATGCCATTTGGGGCATTTAAATGTCATTCCTTGCTCTCACTCTCTCTGTACTCCCAAGTAGCCCCAAATCTTCCCCAACCCTCGTACTGTAGTATTCCAACCAATGCTCTCAATCAGCTTTCATGTTAATTTGTGCTGATTTTTATTTGTGTGTGTGTTTTCTTTTAAAGTTAACATTTACCAATCTGGGCCGGAGTGGGGGTGGTATTGGCTTTCTGTTGGCTTTTGTTCTTGAAATGTTTATGCTTTTAAGTTTTGCTTATTTGTTTTTAACACACCCTCCCCTCCTTTTTTTTTTTCTTTTTGGCACCCTTTCTTTTGCTTTTCTTTCTTTCTTTTTTTAATTTTTACATCACCTGCTGGGACTTTGGTGGCCTTTCAACTTCTACCCTTCCAATGATTTCTTTCCACTCACAAATTATTATGCCCTCTTTGTGTGGTGGGGTCTTGGTGCTGCTTCACCTTAGTAGTTTTAAAATAGCCAAAAGTGCCAGGCAAAGCTTGAATAACTCTCCTCCAGTGAAAGAGCTGAAAGAACCCTCGCCAGCTGATGCCTTCCGGTCTCGCAGCATCAGCGTCTCTGACCATGCCGCCCACAGGTAGTCACGCTTGGTAAATGGGAAGGCTGGGAACGACGTGGTCTTCTGGGCCACGTTGCTTTGCTGGCCCTTGGGGAGGAGAATGGGAGGTGTGGGGTTTGCATGCCGGGATCCTTGCATGACATCCTTAGAATTGACACAAACCTATTCACACACACACACACACCACCAACCAAGTTAGCTTTGCCAAAGTGGCCCCTTGCATGTCTTAAGGCGAAACAAGTTGTTTGTTCTGGGCTTAGCATAAAAATGCTGTTACAATAGTATCTGCTGAGGTTTGGTTCCAGGACACCCCCCCCCCCCCCCCCGTGGAAACAAAAATCCATGAATGCTCAAGTCCCGTTATATACATTGGCTTAATCAAATGGCAAGCAGCAAGGGTTCCTTTTGGGGATTTTAAAAAATATTTTCAAGCTGTGGATGGTTGAATCTGTGGATAAAGAATTGGTGGATATGGAGGACCAGCTGTATTAATTAAGTCTTTCAAAGTGGATTTAAGCAGAAGGTGGGAATTGCACTGCCCATAGACCATGCGTTGCCCATTTTGGCAATGTATATGGCCCTGTTTTAGAAATAAACAGCCTCCCCTGGCCCTAAAATAACCTGGAGGGAATTTGAGGGCAAGTCCCCTCCTTAAGAAAAAGAATTGGCCCATGGGGAGGGGGCCTGGTTGCCGTAAAACAGCCCTCTAGGATTGCATGCACCCAGCTGTTGCTCAGGACTGGTTTAGTCCTGTTACTATTCTGTGGTTCAATTTGTACCAATGGACATTCATTGTAGTGTTTTCTAACCCTAACAGTGTGATAGCAAAAGGCTGAAACTCTTTATTCTCTTATCAGCCATTGTAGTTTTTAGAGGTCTCATTGGGAATTGATTTAGATGACTGTGGATGTGACCCATGAGCTGGTCCCACTTCTACAGGTCTCGTTCTCTCCGGACCCATCTCTTAGCTGTTTAGGGGGTCAGGCAATATTCTGAACAAATTCTGTACTTTTGCTTTTGCTGTCCATCCACGCAGTTACTTCTGAGTCCTACCCAGTCTGGAGTCGAAGGCTTTCATGGCTGGCACAGTCTCTCACATTCACAAACCCAGCATGGGTTCTGTCTGTCAGCTTTGCAGAATGGTCCGTTGCAGAGTCAGTTAAAACAGATGACAGAATCTGATGTCCATAAAATCAAGTAATCTCACCCCCCCCCCCCCCGCACCACCTTGCACATAAGTTCCCCCAGCCCAGCCTGCTGCATGCTTTCATGATCACTAAGTGCCCATCGCACTTTTTTGTTTGATATCCAAACTCATCCTTTATTTCAGTCGGATACAGACTTCCATCACCAGCTCCAGCCTGGGGTCGGCAGACGAGAATTCGATGGCCCAGGCAGATGACAACCTGAAAAATCTCCACTTGGAATTGACAGAAACCTGCCTTGACATGATGGCCCGATACGTCTTCTCCAACTTCACTGCGGTGCCCAAAAGGTTGTTATGGTCAATGCTGCTCTAAGCCTGGGTTTCCATGTGCCTTTCTCCTTTCCCTTTCAATTCCCTTCATCCAGACATACCCATTCTTGAACCATTATTGAGGCTATATTACAAGGGTGGAGATTGTGTGGTCTTCCAGTGGTGGTTGGACTGTAATTCCCAGTATACCTCACCATTGGGTAAACTGGCAAAGGCTGCTGAGAATTCCTGTCTAATAATATCTGGAGAGTCGCATTATTCCCATGCCTGCTGTCGTACCTAACTTTACTTACTTGTGCTGGGATTAATCTGGACTATGGCTATTAAGGCTTTAAAAGCGATATTAAGAGAAGAATGGGAAAAACATTGTAAGATATAATTAAAAATATAAAATTGCACAGCACACCACTTTGAATACTCCAGTTGGCCACAGCCAGGCAGTTCTTTCGGTCCATAATGCCATATTTTCCTGACTCTTCTAGGTCTCCTGTGGGAGAGTTTCTCCTGGCTGGAGGGAGGACCAAGACCTGGCTGGTGGGGAACAAGCTGGTGACAATCACAACAAGTGTTGGGACGGGAACCAGGTCACTTCTGGGTCTTGACTCCGGGGAGCTACAAACCAGCACAGACTCAAGGTGAACTTTATTGCGTCTCTCATCCACTGCAGGCACTTGAAAAGAGAAAGAGAGAGAGAAGCTTCTGGGAAAATGGGAGCTTTTCAATACAGTAGAGTCCCGATTATCCGACATTTGGTAATCCGGCATTCCGGATTATCCGACGTTGGCTGAATTAGGACATGCCCCCAGACATGCCTCCAAAATGGCGGCCACAATGGGCAAGGAGCCTTTACAGGCCCAAGAACACGCCCCAAGCACGGCTTTTCAAAATGATTGCAAGGCTTTTCTTGGACCCTCCGGATTATCCGACATCTTCGGTTATCCGACTATCAGCCGGTCCCGTTTATGTCAGATAATCGAGACTCTACTGTATGTAAAATTGTGTGGTTGTGACAAATTTACAGAATACTTTTGGGTGTTCCATTACCTTTTTAATTTCCATCCAAGAAGGGGGGGAACCTTTATTCCCCTGAAGTCACCTTTTACTGCTGAGTTCCTGCTGAACCAGATTTACAAGGGAATCATTTTATAGCTTAGTCACCTGAAGAGTTTTGAACACAGTCTCCAGGTTTCATCCACCTGTACAGGTGTAAAAAAAAGGGGGGGGGGGAATCAAAAATAGTATTAATTTTAAGACATCAAAATTATATTGGTGACATTTTTTGCAAACAAGGAGAGCTGCTTAGAGCAAATATTCCACATTCTCTGAGCGTATGTCTTCTGGGTTTTGGGGTGTTTTGGAGTATCCTCGATTCAGCAACCACAAGAACACATGTGAGTATCTTTTTATACCCTGAGATACAATGGAATTTCCATGGTGTCAGAAAATACTCCAAATTATCCCTGTCAGTACAAGTTTTTAAAAAAATCTGCATGGGTGAGAGTTAATTTTATTTTTCTTGGGTAGAAGTCTAGGATATTGTTGTATGGGCCAGCTGGAGGCCTGTAAAATCTTCCTCAAGAAAGAGCTGGAACTGTGTGTGAGAGAGATCTTGCTCTGGAAGAATAAAAAGCAGGTTTCATGTCAGAATTTTTTTCATTTGTGGTAAATATAGCCAGTGATTTTGTCATATGTGAACTGCCTTATACTGAGTCAGCCCTATACTCTGCCTAGCCTTGTATTTTCCACTCTTCAGGATCTCCTCTCTTTTTTTCCTGGCATTTACTCTCATCTTTTATTGGGAGATTTCCAGGGAATGAGCATATACCATCTGCATATACTGTATATAGTCATGTATAAGTCTAGAAATTTAGGTCAAAAAATTGACCCAAAAATCCTGAGTCGACTTATTCACGGGTCATTGTGAGTACTGCATCTTAACTCTTATTTAAAACAAGGAGCCATCCCCTGCTGAAAAGCAAGAGTATAATCTGTCCTGGAAGCAATGACCCCCTTTACTCTCTCATCCATCCAGCCTTAAGAATAAGCCCAAAGAGTTATGTCTGATGGACTTTTGGAAGTTATTTGACATTGTTTTGCTTCGCTTCATCCTTTAGATCCTTTCCTACATGCCCCTAAATTTTACCCTCGACTTATCCACGGGTCATAGCAAAATCTATAATTTTGGCCCCAAAACTTGCCCTCAACTTATACATGAGGTCGACTTATAGTCAAGCATATACGGTAATTGTTCCAAAATAACAGTCAAGACAGTGAGTACTAATAATTTCTTAATGAATTGACAATTGATTTGCTTCTGATTCCCAGTTCGGACCATAACTTGCAAGTCAGACAGGCAAAAGAGGCTCCGGCCAAACTGGAGTCTCAGGCTGGTCAACAGGTGGTTCGAACCCGCAACAGAGTCAGGTCAATGTCTGGTAAGGAGCCATGGATATTTTCTTTGCATGTGTGCATGAGAGAGAGATTTGGATATTCAGTCCCACAAAGCCCACTTGGACAAGACCTGCTTCCTGCAAAAATTTGTTCTTGGGATTTCCCTGCTTCTTCCACTGAGCTGGCGGCCCTGGTTGTAAGAACTAAATGAATGAATAAATGAAAGAATATTTGTCTTGTCGCTTTGCTCTTAAATGTTGGCCTGCTGACATTATCTAGTGGTAATGCTTAAAAACACATTAGGGCCTAAATACCCCAAAGGACACCAAATCTTGGAAACTAAGCAGGGTCAGACCTCATTATTACTTGGATGAGAGGTTGCCAGGGAACACCAGGTACTGTAGCCTGTATTTAAGAGGAAAGGCCACAAATGTGCTTTTCTACTTGAAAAAGGTTAACCCCCAACCTTACTGCAATGACCAAGGTAGATAACTGTTTGACATCAATTTAACTCCCATGGCTTAATCCTGTGGAATCCTGGGATTTGTAGTTTGTGAGATATGTAGCCTTCTCTGTCAGAGAGCTCTGGTGCTGCAACAAACTGCAAAGCCCAGCATTTCATAGCACTGAACCAGAGCAGTTAAAGTGGCATCAAACTGTATTAATTCTGCAGAATGCCAGCAGCCATTGTCTTAAGCGCTTTGGTTTCTCTTGATGTCACTGATGGTTGTTCTTGTGTCCTTTGCTTCTCAGGTGGCCACGCTTTAAGGGTCGGAGCATTAGACAGCTCCTCCTCCCATTTCTCAACCCCCTCGGTGCCTCAGGGACCTCAGGGTTCCTCTGCACCTCGGGCAGACAAGGCTGTTTCTGGGGCTGTGCAGAAGGAGAAGGCCAACCTGGCTGCCTATGTCCCACTGCTGACCCAAGGATGGGCTGAAATACTGGTGCGGAGGCCAACAGGTAGGTGGGCAGGAAAGAGTCCTGGGATGAATAGTATTAGAAAATAGGATGTGCAGTTTCCCATACAGCTAAGCATAAAATCAGTTCTATTATGGCATGGGCAAGGAATTCATTTCCCTCCGTCTGGTGAGAAGGCATCATTAGTGCAACTAGCTAGCACTTTTATCTCTCCCTGAGAGACGAGTCCATCTCTTGGCGGCCTTCTCCTGTGTTTCAGCACTTTGTCTCTCTCTTCCAGGTAACACCAGCTGGTTGATGAGCCTGGAGAATCCGCTGAGCCCCTTCTCTTCGGATATCAACAACATGCCCCTGCAGGAGCTTTCCAATGCCCTCATGGCAGCTGAGCGGTTCAAGGAGCACCGGGAGACAGCCTTGTACAAGTCGCTCTCCGTCCCTTCCACCAGCTTGCCCACAGGAACAGCCAAGCCCTCCCTCGTGCAACGTTCCAACACAGGTGAGGCAAAGCAGCTGCCGCAGCCTCCTGTCACCCACCTGAGAACTGGGACATCAGGACAGAAAAGTGGCAAGGTAGCAGCCACTCTTCCCAGGGAAAGCAGTTGTGATGGCCTTGCTTTGGCTAGGAGAATGAGAAGAGAACACTTGCTTAGGAGAATGAGAGACCCAGGTTACTCAGTGGTTTAATGCCTGTACTGTAACCACACTTATGTACAAATCGCAAGGTTGTGAGTTCAATACCAGTCAAAGAGTTCAAGCTTGACTCAGGCTTGCATCCTTCTGAGGTCGCCAAAATGAGTATCCAGATTGTTGGGGGAAGTTAGCTTACATATTGTAAACCACGGAGAGAGCACTTAAGTGCACTGATAAGCAATAGAGAAATGTACATGCTATTGCTTGCTATCTTCGAGAGAGGAAGTTTTAAACCCATTTGGAGCAGGCCCCGCCATATATTTTTGGTGGCAAGGCTTCTAGGAACTTAAAAAAATATCTTCTAGATTGAGTCTCCCTTCTCAGTGCTTGTTTCTCCTTCTGCCAAGTGAAGCGTGTCGTCTTTGCATTTCTGTACAGGTTAATCCATGCAACCTCCCTATGGATTGTCCCTCGAGGTTAGGACTTTGCTTGCTTTTCAGAGTGGCCACAATCTGCCGTCTGAGGAGTGAGCATACTCCATTTGCTACCTTGCCTCCTCCTTTATGCCAACCCGTACCTGAAGGCCTTCCCACCAGCTTCCCACTTTCTCCCTTTCTTCTGTGTATTCCATTTCAACCAACCAGCCTTAAATTCTGTACCTTTTTTTTGGGTTTGTTTCTATTATTATTTATTATCTTTTTTGTTTTCCGCATAGTCTCTTTCTCCTTCTCTGTCCTTCCCTTTTGATGTAGCGCCTCCCTTGATTTTCCCTTCACAGTGGCTTCTTTCTCTTCCGTGTACCTGACCAGTTCTCAAGAAAAGTTGTACAGGAGCATTTCTTGGGCAGGTATACGTGCCTATCCTTAAAGGAGGTTTGGTTTTCCTTTCTTTTTTCTTTTTTAGGGCAAGAAGTTGGGGCGGGAGCAGTGATTTGTGTAGAAAGAAACACCGCTGTGGTTCCTCGTGCTTCCATCCACCCTTCCCTTGCCTTTCTGTCTGTCTCCGGTTTCATTGCACTCAGCAAATGATAACCTAAAATAATGAGCCTGGACAAGTCCAAGCCAGACCAGGCCTCTCTCATTTGATCCAAAGACCCTCAATGGAAAGAGCTTCAGTAAGGGCAGGGTGGGAGCTTTAGAAAGAATCTATAAAACCTAGAAAGGGTAAAACAGACAATTGGTATGAAGTCCATGCACCACCCAGCTTTAGGAAAATAGTGGTTGCCATCCCACTTTCTTACTACTACGTACAGTTTCTCTTCCAATTTCTGAACCTATCAGTCACAGTTTGTGTAGCTGTGGTTGCACTGGCCCAAAATAAAGGTAGAAGTTTAACCTCTTTAACTGAAAGCAGGGTTGTTCAAAAAGAAGGCTGTTGTGGATATGTAGAAACATAAGGGCTGCCGTCTTGGATTAAACCAAAGGCTCATTTAGTCCGGCATCCTCTTTGCTCAGTCACCACCCAGTTGCCTCTGGGAAGCCCACTAGGAAGACATGAGCATAACTTCACCTTTTTTCCCCTCGCAACTCCTCCGTTGTCTTGTATTCTTATGGAGGCCTCCATCTATGGACCTTTCAGAAGCCCAGTTCACATACGGAAGCCTAAAAGTGGATTGGCAGCCCCTTGGTTTGATACAGAGACCGTGCTTTAATCCATACATCTTGTCCCTTTGAGCGACAAGTGAGCATCCAAGATGAAATTTATGATGGTTAATGGCCGTGTTTGGGGAGGCACTGTTAACATCTCTCAGAGGGACCTCTTTCATTCACCCAAGGAATAAAACCTGGGCTCTAAGGAAATGAGGCTCCTAGCTTGAGGCATTTGAGAACAAGGAATAAGGCTCTCCAGGGTCTTTCTGGCTTGAACTGTTTAGCAGATCAGCACGTTTTCTTAGAAGAGGCATGGTTGTGTACATTCGGTGCTAACTCCGACCTTCTGCATTGTGAGAATGTTCTGAGATCTTAAGCTGCAGCCGGTTTCCCATCTCCCAAGCTGCTGTAGTGTTGGTCTGTTTTTCCATGCTCTCTTTTTTTGGGGTGTGCGTGTGATTTTTGCCGATAACCTTTACGTGTCAGTTTCGTTTTTTCCTCCACCCCCCCCCCCCCTTGTTTCAACCTAGCTGTTTCTTTCTCTCAGTAGAATCTGCTGTTGTTCTAGAAGAAGGAAGCCCTCCAGACTCTGATAGGAAAGAAAAGGCGACCCACCCAGAATCTCAGGAGATTGAAGACTTTGAAGGTGTCTGTGCTGACCAAGGCCTTGGCGAGGAGAAGTCGAACAAAGGCCACGGGACATACAGTCGGGTAAGGCCTCTTTTTTCTGACAGAGGAGCTCAGTAATATGAAGGTCTGTCAAGCATTGGGAAGTCCCAGGGAGACCATGAAGTTTGGAACTGCTGGGAATTATTTGGAAATTTAAGACAATGGATATAACTGGCATCTTTCTGGTTTGCATTATATTCCATCCCACTTGCACAACTTTGTAAATATGCTTTACAATCTGAGCACTTGTTATCACTCAGTACTGCATCTGAAGAAGCGGACTTATATCTATGAAAGCTCTTGCGGTTACTGAGAGTTCCGGAGACCAGACTAGTGAGCACGACAAAGAGGGCGTTTTCCATCTCTGCCCCCTGTCTCTGGAACTCTCTACCTATTGAGCTCCGCCTGTCCCCCTCCCTTCTCCAATACAAGAAGGACTTAAAGACCTATTTATTTAAGCAGGCATATTGTTGAATTGGATTTCTACTATTATCTTGTTTTAGCCGCCTACTGCTTTCCTCCCCGACTTGTATTTGTATTGTAATTGGAACATCGATTTTATTGTTTTTATTGTTTTTATTGTTGTTATTGCGTTATTGTACTTGGCTGTTTTTTAATGTTTTAATGGTTTTTATATGTTGTACACCGCCCTGATCTATGGAAGGGCGGTATAGAAATAAATATTATTATTATTATTATTATTATTATTATTATTATTATCTTGCTAAAATAAAATAAAATTAGCCTTAAAAGTGCAGCCATGTTGCTATTTTTCCCCCCCCCCCCCACCCTTCTTCCTTTTAATGATGCAAGAGACTGACACAGCTACTTCCTCCGTGTTTTGGCTTTCCCTGATCCATTTTATTCACAAGAGGCCTTGTTCACAACAGGAAATGATCAGAAAGTCACTTCCAGTTTTAAAAAAGGTGCTCCCTGGCACTGAAATGTTTTTCTGGAGGGAAAAAAAACATACCAAAAATGCCCCCAAGCTCCCAAGAGGTCCACCGGGTAGTCCTCGGGGAAAATGGCTGTGTGGACCACATTTGACCCCTAGGCAGCACTTTGCCCATGCTGGCATACAGCAGCCTCCTCTAGCCAGATGGGTTGCTGATGGGGAACATGTTTTACCAGGTTTCTGGTTCACGTTCTTCCTCTTCTTCTTCCTTTGCCTGTAGTCTTCTTCAACATCCAGCCAAGAAGAAAAGTCCCTAAAGCCAGAAGATTTGGCATCCATTGGCATCCCCATTGAAGGAACCCGGAACCTGGAAGACAGCCGGGCTTTTGAGGCCCTCTCGTTCCAACCTTCCCAGCCCCTCAGTAAGTCCAGCTCGTCTCCGGAGCTTCAAACCCTCCAGGAGGTGCTCAAGGATCCTGGTGGTGAAGATCCGGCTGGGAAACTGAGCAGCGACCTCAAATCCAAGTCCCAGTCAGGACACTTGGAAGGAGGGAAAGGAGAAGATGAGAAGGCAGCTGGAGGAGCCAGGGTTGGGGGCAGCGTCCCTGCCTCTTCGCCCCATTCCCCGACCGGCCATCGTCCCCGAGGGTACACTATCTCAGACTCAGCCCCCTCGAGGAGGGGCAAGAGGATTGAGAGAGACCCCTTCAAAGGCAGGGCAGCCACCTCCAATGCAGAGAAGGTGCCAGGAATCAACCCCAGGTGAGTCCTTGGAAGGCTTTCCTTTGTGTCCAGAATAAATCACATAGTTTTAGGAGATGGAGTTATAAGGCTAAATGCTGTTCGTAGCCTCATCTATAGTAGAACCGTTGAATCGTTTGGATTTACATCACCATTGACCAGTTGAATCTCGGTCTGCTACCCTTATTGAGACTAGCCTACCAAATTCCAGATGTCCCTTTAAAAGAGGGGTGGGCAATTACAATGAGTTCAGGGAATGATTTTCTCCGCTTGGGACACTCCGAGCTGGGTAGACATTGTTGTTGGGTTCCTTCAAGTTAACACACAGCAGCCCTTTCTTAGGATATAGCCAGAGTGCCTTTCTCTGCCACCTTTCCAGTGCTTTTCTTTCCATTTGGCTTATGCTTGAAGCCTTCTGAGTATGCTTCAGAGTCTGTTTGTGCATTCTTCTAGGGTTTGAAGCTTTTTTTTCCTTTTGAAAATCCCTTGTATGCTTGGCCCTTAAAAGGGACATCCTTCAAAGGGGGTTTAATGTTGGTCTTTTCCCTCAGCTTTGTGTTCCTGCAGCTGTACCACTCTCCTTTCTTTGGCGATGAATCCAACAAACCCCTCTTGCTGCCAAATGAGGTAGGTGGGAGCATGCCCTTTTATATACCAGACACACAAATCAAATTCAGGTAGAAGCAAATCCACTTTGTTGAGAGTAGCAGGGATTTACGGGGTGGACTCGGATACTTTTGACTGGAATGTAAATCCTCAGAAAGGTACTTTTGGAGACGGTAGTGCTAGACAGAAGCTGCGGAGGGAAACCTTCCTGAAAACAAAAGGTTTGAGCCTTGATCCCAGAATATTGACAACATTAAAACAATTCAAGCCTATACTTAAAAAGAAAGTCACAAAGAACAATTGCATCTTTTCTGGACTTCGGTGTTGTTGTTTCTTTTGTTGTTATTTTAAACTTGGGAGAAATAAATGCCCAGAATCGAGTGTCACATTTTAATTGTGGGTAGGGGTAATATGGACAGCCAGTTCTCTGAGGAAAATATTTTGGTGGATAAATTTGTTCACCCCTCCACTCCACATATTCATTTTATTTATTTTTATCCCTAGACCTTTGAGCGATCTGTTCAACTCTTGGACCAGATCCCTCCCTATGACACCCATAAGATTGCTGTCCTGTATGTTGGAGAAGGCCAGGTAAGGACAGGTCTTGTTCACTTGGTTCACCTCAAGGCAACTTTCTGAGAGTTGGTTAACCCTCTCTGAGATTTAGGGTGAGAAGGAGGTGACCCTCTCTTTGCATTGTCAGACTTTCCTTGACTTGTACAAAATGTCTGCACAAATATGGTAGATTTCTTCCTTTGTGATGCAAGGCACACAGAGCAAATAGAGAAGGAACGCTTGTGGAATCCATCCAGTTGTGGTTTCTAGTGGTTAGGAACCATCATCATCATCCAATGGGGGAAACTAAGAATCTAGTCTTAAAGCATTCAGCAAGGAAGTCACAGGATCCCTGACGTAAGCAGGATGGTTAACCCATTCGTGGATAGCTCCTTCTAGTGCTGTAGAGAAGCTAGTTTTTGCTAGAAATAAAAGATTGCTCTGGCTGCAGCGAAATCTATTCCCCATGACTGGCCTGTCTTTCCTTTTGCTCTCCAATTCTTAACGGATTCTTCGTAATTGGGCAGGCTAGAAATAAATCTATTATCATTACTATTATTAACCTTCCCATCCTCCTTCACCAGAGCAACAACGAACTGGCCATCCTGTCCAATGAGCACGGCTCCTACCGGTACACGGAGTTCTTGACCGGCCTGGGCAAACTCATTGAGCTCAAAGACTGCCAGCCGGACAAGATTTACCTGGGCGGTCTGGATGTTGGCGGGGAGGATGGGCAGTTTACCTACTGCTGGCACGATGACATCATGCAAGGTATTTTATTTTATTTATTGGATTTATATTCTGCCTTTCTCCCAAAATGGGTATGCCAGGATGAGAGAGAAGGGGAAGGAGGCTTAAGATAAGAATGGATTCAAGGTTTATCACTCAAAAAGGGGGCACCATAAAGTTGTCTCAGGGTTGTGCCTGTCATGACAGCACAGGCCCTTCCATTCAACAGCTACAAAGGCACTCAACAACTATAAATCCCAGCAGCCTTACCCAACATCTTCCTTCATTTCTCATAGCCATTTTCCACATCGCTACTTTGATGCCCACCAAGGACTTAGACAAGTATCGCTGCGACAAGAAGCGGCACCTGGGGAATGACTTTGTTTCCATAATTTACAACGACTCAGGGGAAGACTTCAAACTGGGGACCATCAAGGTAAAGAAAATGCCTGGGACAGTTTGGTTCTGGGACTGATGTTACACAAGCCTAGATATCTATAGAGATCCCAGTCCTGTTCAAGCTTCAAAAGTTTGTCTGATATATGGAAGCTGGAGCCGTTTTCTTGTCGGTAACCAAGCACTGGTGACCACAGCCAGTTGTGTGTTTGAGTTGGCCCAACAAAGCTATCACTGTTCTGTGGATTTTGTCATATTTTGCAGCATGGCTAGTATGTATCCATTGGAACCAGCCTGTTCCAATGCGCCACCACTCTCCTTTCCAGGGCCAGTTCAATTTTGTGCATGTTGTCATCAAGCCACTGGATTACAACTGCAACCTGCTGACTCTCCAGTGCCGGAAAGGTAGGCCTGGTTTCATGCCTTCCTCTTCCCAAGCTCATGAATGCAAAATTTTCTAGCAGACCAATAGCTGCAGAATGTAAGGAATTGAAGTTTTGGGTTCAGCTTTGGAGGATATAAAAAAAAAGCAAACAGAAAAGCAAGAATATAAAGTGGGAGAGAGATGTTTAAATTAGACATTTGGTTTCAACGTTCTGCTCTTTGTGTCTCCGATATATAGATATGGAAGGACTCGTCGACGCCAGTGTGGCAAAGATCATCTCTGATAAAAACCTGCCATTTGTAGCCCGTCAGATGGCTTTGCATGCCAATGTGAGTCCCATGTGGGTGTATGGGTGGTGTGGGAGTTGATTTCTTTTTGCACTTCTTTGGCATCAGTTTCCCCATAGCTTGGAATTACTGTACCAGCATAGCTGTGTAGGAGATCCATTCGCTTGCACCACAGGATTAAAATTTGACAAATACTTGCAGGGCTATGGGCGGCTTCAGGTTATCTTGCCATGGCATCACACAGTGGTATTTACACTAGCATAAAGACACCAACCAGATTCTGGCCAAGGTTTTATTTGGATCTTTCATCTATATTGAGCTGTGCACTCTCCCAACAGGCTAATGCTGACCCAAAATTTTTGCTTGCCTCTGTTCCCCTCAGATGGCATCTCACGTCCACCACAGCCGCTCCAACCCCACGGACACCTACCCCTCGAAATGGATCGCTCGGCTGCGTCATATCAAGAGGCTCCGACACAGGGTGAGTGCCGGGTCTTGTCCTCCCTGCAGTTGACCCCCCTAAATTTTATATTCCTGGCCCTAACACACGGGAGAGATGCCCAACAAAAGCATTCTGCCTCCATCTTGTCCCAGGAAGACGTTTGTAGAATTTAGCCCCCTCAAGCACTCTTCACAGAAAGCTGCTTAGGGAAAATGGAAGGTGATATATACTTGGGAGGAACATCGCTCGTTGCACCGGATCTCTTCTTTGCACTTAGCCTTATCCACGTGGCTCAGCAAGCGACTCCTCCATTAGCCTTGTACTCTCTGTGGGAATAATAATGCCAGCCTACCCTACAGGGTTGTTGTAAAGATGACTGAAGCACTTGAAAGTAAAAGCCAGAATCCTAGATCAAAGGGCATGGAGCATCACCTTCTGCACACACAGTTCCAAGCCCTCCTTCCCTCCAAAGCATCTGTCCAGCTAAATAGGCACAATTTCAGCTGTGACTCTGAGAGAAGGAAAGAGGGCAGGGACCAGGCAGTGCCTGTTCTGGATGCAGTTTTGCAGCTGGGAGAAAAGCAGTGAGATCTGGCTACTGGATCAGAGAGCAAACTTCTCATTCCTCTGCTAGTCACTGCTTGGCCGTCTGTTTCCAGTCACTCAGTTGGTTTCTGTGGCTGAATGGGGATTCTAACCTTGGCATCTATCCACCTATGTCTCTTTTAACAGGATCCCAGTGACTGTTAACTTACTTCTTGTTCTTCTTCCAGATCCGGGAAGAAACCCAGTACCAGGGGTCTGGTTTCCCCACCATGCACCCTCCTGTCCCTACAAAAGCTTCAGCCCATATCCCCCAAGACCCAACTCCTACCTATGAAACGGGGCAAAGGAAACGCTTGATCTCCTCAGTGGATGACTTCACGGAGTTTGTTTAACACAGCTTGAGCCTGGCTGGTGTCCTTCCAGACTCCCAACGGCCGACTTGGAAGGGTTCTCACCCCAGTCCTGAATGTGTCACCACCATTTGATTTGTGGCCTCACTGTGACTTTATTCACATAGTCTCTTTTTGGAAGCTGCTGATGGTTTGATACCACAGAACCATTTTGGCTCTGGGTTGCTATTTTTAACCAATGCCTTTGGGGGGTAAGTTTCTCCAGGCAGGTGGAGGCACAAGAGGGCTGTGTGATGCTTGTTGAACTAGTGAGATTGACAGCCCTGGAGTATCCCTGTCCACAGTCCATCCTTGGCCATTTTCACAAAAATCTTACCTTGTGATGGCTGGTGGCTGGCTTTTTCCAGAGGGCAGGACAGGAGGAACCGAGGAAGAATTAAGTTTTGCGAGTCTAAATATTGTGGCTTTGAGGTTGGTTTAGATGCCCAAAGTGTGGACCTCAGAAGAGTATGAAGTTGGGGACTGATCTTAGGTAAACCTTTGCTTACATCTGCTCCCAGCGGAGCTGAGAACTAGACTTAAATTTAGGGGACAGGAAAGTATGGAGAGAATTTGAGGTAGAGGAAATCCCTTTGTTGAAGTACATGGAATCCGGAGGCTTGCTGGGAAGAAACGTGCCACCCCTGCTCTTGTCTTCGCTGGCCTGAAATCTTCTCTCGAAGTAGTGAGAAAGAGGAGGTGGCTTTTCCTGTTGCTGAACCCAGAAGCCCCCAAGGACTTTTGTTGGCTTTCTTTATCGCTGTTCTTCCTTGGAAAAATATGAATGGTATGGACCGCAGACTCCCTCCTTGAGAAGGAGTCATTTGCCCATTGGCCAAAAAAGGTCCTCTGCAACTTCTTGACTCCTGTCTTATTTGGCAAATAATGTCGTATTATAACATTGTTCACGGAATAAAGGTCTTTGAATGGCTACCAGGTTTTTGGTTGGTGGTGGCATCATCTCAAGCTTTGAGTAGCTTTTTCGGATGGCTGTTGTTGAGGGATAGGATTGGTGTCATGCTATGAGGTCTCTCCTAGGATGAGAGTTCTGATCTAAAAAAATCTTTAGTTCTGATCTAAAAAATATCCACTATATACCACTGGCATGTGCATGCAAGTCGTTTCTGATTTAAGAGGATCCTGAGAACATATCGCATGGTTTTCTTGGCAAGATTTGTTCAGTTTTGCCGCCTTCTGAGGCTGAGAGAGGCGACTTTCCTGGGGTCACCAAGTGGATTTCTGTGGCTAAGTGAGAATTCTGGTTTCCAAAGTTCAATGCTCAAACTGCTATTCCTTCCTATAGAGAAGAAAAAGAGGAAGATACTCTTCTTTCTTTGAGGCATATTTTAATTATGGTAATCCTCCACCTGGCGCCTGGAATTGTTCTCTGGCAGATTTATTTATTTTCTTAGGATGGATGGGCTGAAATTTAGGGCAACGCTGGTTCAAGAGAAATGGTCAGCGAGCTCTGTCCACAGGCTTCTTCCAGAAAACAAAAACAGAATCCAAACACTTTAGTCTGAATGAACAGCTTTTATTCACAGTGGAAAAAAAACCCTTAACCGGCAGTCTATAACATCAGGATTCTGTTTTTTGTTTTCTGGAAGAGACCTGTGGACAGGGCTCACTGAGAGTTTGTCAGATCTAAAGCTCAAACACTTTGACAATACTTTTATAGATGTGGTTAAATGCCTGTACTGCAGCCACTCACTCAAAACCATAAGGTAGTGAGTTCAATACCAGCAAAAAGGGCTCAGGCTCAGCTCAGGCTTGCATCCTTCCAAGGAGGTTGCTAAAATGAGTACCCAGATTGTTGGGAGCAAGTAGCTTACAGTTGTAAACTGCTTAGACACTGCTTAGGCAGTATGAAGAGGTATATAAATGAAGCTGTTTGTTTGTTTGTTTGTTTATATATATTAAAATCCCTCCCCATTAAAATGATTGGAAAAACATTCCCACCATTGACCAGTGTAGTTAAAACAACCTTGACCACAATGCACCTGCAGGCAAAAATTAAATCCTTAACATAACAATCGAGATCTCTATTAACCTTGAATATCAAATTATAATTAAAAACTACGTAAGTACAGGTTGCTTACCTGTAACTGTGTTTCTTCGAGTGGTCATCTGTGCCCTCACACAATAGGGTTTGCGCCTGCGCAGAAGCTCCATTCGGAATGCTGAAAAGCTGAGCAGATTGGTGGAAGCCCCGCCCCTCCCATTCCCTGAGCATGCCCAATCCCACCAATCTAGCTCCACCTTCAGTTCAAGTCCGCCGCAAAAGAGCAGGGACCTGACCGAGGGGAGGTAGGGCGGGATTTGTGTGAGGGCACAGATGACCACTCGAAGAAACACAGTTACAGGTAAGCAACCTGTACTTCTTCTTCGTGGTCTCTGTGCCTCACACAATAGGGTGACTAAAAAGCTTCCCGAGGAGGTGGGAAGGTCACTGCTCAACAAGACAAGAGAGCATATAAAAATCGACATCATAGCTGGGCAAACGTCCCAAGTGCAGTAGTGAGCAGCCGTAAAAGGGTGCAACTACGCAGTCACCCTGAAAACCCCTGACAGGGGAACACCCAGAACAAGGGTGGTCAGTGAAGCAATGGTCCTGGTATCGAGATAGCAATACCAACATGGAGAAAGGCTGAAAGCCGACATTGGCTGGAGTTCAGCAAGTCACAAGGAAAACAGGAGGGAACTAGGTTAGCCTACCCAAAATCCATCAGAACCAACAAACAACTGAAAGCACGATGAACATCCGGGTGTGCACAACCTCAACCAAGGTGAGGCAACGGAAAGGAGGGAGGTGTCCTGTGTCAGGATCATCCTACCTCTGTGGAACACAAAGGAGGGCTATCAGCTCAGAAGCAAGTCTTGCTGAGGTAAGGCTGTATGAAGAAAAAAACACCATAGGTGTCAGCAATCCAAAGGGCCAATGCTAAAGCACAAATGGAATGTCTATGGTAGTGTAACCAAGAGAAAAACCGGGCAAGGGCTAAGGGGCATCACTGTAAGATGACAAGGCCTGGAAGAATTTAGGAGTCGGTGGAATGAAAGGGCAAGCCGATGCAGGCCAGGTGGTTAATAGCAGCAACAGCAGAAAGGTATACCTTTAAGCGAAGAAGGGTAGGCTGCAGACCGACAGCGGAGCAGAGTAGCACACCATGAAGGAGGAGCCGAGATGATGGTTGCATGCAGACTTGCAAGGCAGAGAAGCACTCACATTCGTGGCCATGAGAAAGTTAAACAGATCCTGTCTGGAGGCTGAAGCACCTTCAGATAGGTCAAGCTTGGTCTATCAAGCTACCACATATCAAGTGTGAAGACCCGTGAAGGGTAGAAGACTATGGCTAGATACTGCGACAAGGAGAGTAAAGTCGAGTAGAATTTCCTCAGCTGAGCTCCGGAGATCGCGACAGGGAAGTTGGACATACAAGAGGTCCCAATTTTAGCAGCAGGGGAAGACATCCTCTATGAATCCCAGGTCAGCACCATATCAGATTACTGTAATGTGGGAAGAGAGGGAGAGAGTCCTCTTTCTTATAGACGATGATCAAGCGGCTGTAAGCCCGTCACCATCCAACCCATCCTGTGAAGGAGGTGGCATCCGAGAGCTCAGAGAACCTAAAGATGTCCAAGAGTTCCCGAGTGTCGACAAGTAGCTCTGGCTCCTCAGAGACCTCGATCCTGCACATGCAAGCCTTGTGACGGCGTACCACCTTGTCAAGGCGTAACCTAGGTGATTACCAAGGGGGTTCCCAGGTCTGAGAGGGCACCCCTAGGACATAGAATAGTAAACCAACGTGCGAGAAGTCCCAATGTAAGGGGACAGAGATCCTCTTGGACTGAGTGTCTCATATGCGGTAGAACGTAGAGAGAGCGTTCCTTGGTGGGTCGAGAAGAGGGAGAGCTTCATAACATAATGGGAGATGACAGGTGGGACATTGGATCTGCCTCTGAAGTTCCATCAGAATGGAAAGGACTGCCATTATAGGCATCACTATTTTAGGTCAGAAGGAGAAACGCATGTTTAGGAAAATAGGATCTCCTGTGACATTAAGTTCAAGAAACTACTGTTCTCAGTAGTTCAAAGGGACCAAAGAGTCATGTGCCGTAAGCAATAGATCCCAAACATAAATTGCATCTATAGAGACCCAAGGTCGTCTCTCTCAAGAGGTCGGTGGACCGCAGCCAAATAGATCCAAAGTGCACAACTGCCACGGCAATGGCCTTGACTGAATGAACTCCAACAACAGAGGGAGAGGGTAGAGAGGTTCAAACCAATGTAAGGAACAACACCCTCTTGTCCCCGAGGGACCTACAGGCTGAGATGCCGATCTGCATGCTAGCAACTCTGGCACCGAGAAGCAGGAGGCTAAATCCTTCTGTAGAAATGGGGACAGAGACAAAGCTGTGCGGGTCTCGCAGATATGGCCACTCTAAGATTCAAGGCGGCGAGAGACCTGATCTGTCGAACGGTCTACCAAATTGGTCAACCTATCAAAAATACTTGAATAAGAATTAACCTCCTTAGCAGGAGGGTGCGAGCCTGAACCTTCCACCCCGACCTCATAAGGGTGAAGGAATTCGGGTCCAAGGCGTAGATCATCGAAGTCGTGGAGGCAATGGAATGGTGGAGACCACCAGCTTCCACGTCGACGTTAGCGTCGACAATGCAATCACATTAGTAGCGAATTTGTTGGCTCATCATCCCGTAGTGGGAAGGTAGTATAGAAGGGCTCTGTAGCCTTAATGGTTTCCCATTAGGAATAGGGATGGAGCGGCATTGATTCGGGATGTGGATCCCTATAGTGAGGCTTGTCTCCACATGGGAAGTTAGGGCAATCAAAGGGTTGTCCTCCTCCCCGACAATCATCAGCTCAACGTCAAGCAGTATATGAGGTCGAATCCAAGCAAATACTGCTAGGGTGGCACAGGCAATCTTCAAGAAGGCATCCCCCAAAAGGGGAGACAGGGGTCCAGTCCCTGCCAGAGCAGTCAAATCCCCTGAGGAACCATTGCCAAGGTTGAGGTTAAGTAAAGTCGTAGGTGCCAGTAGTGACACAACTGACACGGTACAACGATGTCATAGATGCCATGGTTTTAGCAGTGAGCCCGCAGGGCAAGAAGGCCAAGCGGTAATCGATATAGACCAAGAAGCCAGATGTCGACGTAGAGAGAGAGATCATAAGACCATAGCGGAGTCATCCGGGCCATCACCATAGACCTCGCTGGGCCAGCGACCAGAACTTGGTAGTGAAGGTTATACCCCTCAATGCTCGTAAAGTAGGAACCCTCCGATATCAAGTCGAAGACAGTGGCCGGTCGGGGCAGGAGGGCCAGATGTCGACATCGAAGAGGCAGTGGCCGTCAGCGACAGCGAGGCCAGAACAGAGGCCACAATATGGTGACAATGGCCTCCTTCGCCTGCCTAAGTCAAAAGTCCTCGGTGCCATGACCGGGAACAATGCTGGCGCCAGAGGTGGCAGGAGGGCCCTATGGGGTTGCCGTTATTACCATCAAAGTTAGAGCCGCAGCTAGAACGGTTTGGTTGGTATCAAGGCCAACTTCACCAAATTGAATCGAAAGCCTCCGATGCCGAGTCCAACAGTGACCGGGATCGGGGTATGAGTGTCAGATAACGACGTCGAAGGAGGCATTTGGAAATCCACGAAGGCCTCCAGCGATGGGAACAGTCATCTTGTCGGTCGAAGGTCTCCAGTGCCGAGTTGAGACAGTGACCGGCAACAGGGCAGGAAGGACAGATCCCAACTTCAGGGAAGGCATTGGGAAAAAACATGGCGGCAGCAGCTCTCCATTGGTATGTCGAGATGAAAGCCTCCTATGCCGTCGGAGGGGGCCTGTGATGACAGTAACAGCCGACCTCGTCTTGTCGGTCGAAGGTCTCCAGTGCCGAGTCGAAACAGTGACCGGGACCAGGACAGGAAGGTCAGATGTCTACTTGAGAGGAGGCATCAGGGAAGCCATGGCAGCAGTAGTTACCATTGGCATGTCGAGATGGAAACCTCTGATGCCGAGTGTAATAGAGCGACCGGGATCGGGGCCAAAGGCCTGGTGCCGACATCAGAGGAGGTACCATGAAGGGCACGGCAGCAACTGTCTCCATTGATTTGCTGTGAGGAAGGCCTCCGATGCCGAGTCTAGTATAGTGACCGGGATCAGGGCAGAAGGGCCAAATACCAGCGTTAGAGGATCAGGGAGACCCTGACAGAAACGGGGTTCATTGGCGTGCTGCGATGAAAGCCTCCGATGCCGAGTCTAGTAAGATGACCGGGATCGGGGCAGGAAGGCCAGATGCCGACATCCGAGGAGGCTTCAGTTGAAAGCCATGGGATCAAGAGTCTTCATTGACTCATCAGGATAAAAGCCTCCGATGCCGAGTCTAGTAAGGTGACTGGGATCGGGGCAGGAAGGCCAGATGTCGAGATCCGAGGGGGCTGCGGTCGCAAGCCATGGCGTCGAGAGTCTTCATTGACTCATCAGGATAAAAGCCTCCGATGCCGAGTCTAGTAAGGTGACTGGGATCGGGGCAGGAAGGCCAGATGTCGAGATCCGAGGGGGCTGCGGTCGCAAGCCATGGCGTCGAGAGTCTCCATTGACTCATCGGGATAAACGCCTCCGATGCCGAGTCTAGTAAGGTGACTGGGATCGGGGCAGGAAGGCCAGATGCCGAGATCCGAGGAGGCTGCGGTCACCAGCCATGGCGTCAAGAGTCTCCATTGACTCATCAGGATAAACGCCTCCGATGCCGAGTCTAGTAAGGTGACCGGGATCGGGGCAGGAAGGCCAGATGCCGAGATCCAAGGAGGTTGCGGTTGCAAGCCATGGCATCAAGAGTCTCCATTGACTCATCAGGATAAACGCCTCCGATGCCGAGTCTAGTAAGGTGACCGGGATCGGGGCCGGAAGGCCAGATGCCGAGATCCAAGAAGGCTGCGATTGCAAGCCATGGCATCAAGAGTCTCCATTGACTCATCAGGATAAACGCCTCCGATGCCGAGTCTAGTAAGGTGACCGGGATCGGGGCTGGAAGGCCAGATGCCGACATCCAAGGGGGGCTTCGCGAAGCCAAGGCATCAAGAGTCTCCATTGACTCATTGGAATAAAAGCCTCCGATGCCGAGTCTAGTACAGTGACCAGGATCATGGCAAGAGGGCCAGATGCCGATGCATCAGAAGTCATGGCAGGGAAACCATCCAATGTAGCGAAACAGACTCAAAGCGTCGACGTCGATGTCGATCTCGAAGGGTTTCCCTGTGGAAAGTCTGCGAGAGCCATTAGGGTAAAAACAACCCTGTGGTTAGATAGCAACAAAAGGGCAGTACTGTAGACGTTACCTGTCTTTGTACCAGCTTATCTTCTTCTCTTCTTCTTACTCCTTTTCTTCTTGTTTTTTTATTATTATTATTATTGTTTCCTTTGAAGGCCATGAGAGGCCTAAGGAGGAGAGGAAGCCTAAAGTGGCTAGAAATCAGCTAAGAACCCAAGTAAAAAACAAGAAGGGCAGCTCAAGGAAGAGAAAGAGAGAATAAAAATAAAATCAAAAGTAAAATCAAGTTTCCAAAGGAAAAATCTACTCAGCCGTTCCGGAGGAACGTTCAGCAGCCCGAAGGAGATGTTGCTCCTGCGGCGGACGAAAGAGAACTGAAGGAGGAGCTAGATTGGTGGGATTGGGCATGCTCAGGGAATGGGAGGGGCGGGGCTTCCACCAATCTGCTCAGCTTTTCAGCATTCCGAATGGAGCTTCTGCGCAGGCGCAAACCCTATTGTGTGAGGCACAGAGACCACGAAGAAGAACTATAAATATACATATATATAAAAACAGCTTTAAACCAAACTTTTTGCAATCATCCCCCTTCTCTAAAAGCAAACCTGACAAAAGAAGGGTTCACTCCTCCATTCTTTCTCTAGTTAGCGCCAGCAAATTCTGAGCATTAGAAACACTTATTCTACCTCCTCAGCTGAAACCACATTTGAAACTACTCTATATCCCATCTCTGCCTTTTTTCCAAACCTTTCTGGCAGGAATTCCCATTCCCGACAGAAACCTAACTGTTATGCCTGGAAAGGGATGTGGGAAAGGGCTTCCCATTGACCTTTTTCGTTTTGGAAATTGGCGTGAGTCCTCTGAAATGGTATCCAGGCTTCCTGAATGCTCCCGGAATGAGATCTGTGGTTGTTTGGCTAAGACCAACCCCCTTCTTCCGTCCGCCATTTGCTGACCATCTGTGGAAACGGCTCACATGGCAGGATGCCCAGGGGCATGTGCCAGGAATGGTCACGTGAAGGCGGCCCAGCAGATGTTTTTGGGAGTTGCTCCTCAAAATGTGTTAGCTCCAGGGATGGAGGAAGGACGAAATGAAGGCACTGGCCCCAAATAAGAATTCTGCGCCCTGAATAAAAGCCTTCCTTCATTCCCCAAGTTTTTGGTGGCGCAGTAGCTTAAAGCTTCACTTGAGCATTTAGAAATAGTTCGGGCATCACAAGAAAAAGGGGCAGGCCAAGCGACCCAGGGAATGTGGATGCAGCAAATAAAAAAATTCTAAGCATGAATGATGTTCAGCGTCTCCTTTTCTGCAATGCTAGAAATTTGGGGACTGAAGGAATATGGCCAGGTTAGGGGTCAGAGTTGTCATTTAGAAGGGCAGTGCCCTCATTTTGCCATAGCTGCACCCCTGGTTGTTGCCATTAGGCTGCCAGGATGTAAAATTGAGTGTATTTCAGAGCACATTATCCAACCAAAAACAAACCAGTTAGAAACCCCTTTTCCTTTTCATTAAGCGAGACCCTTCCCGTCCCTGTTACAACAAAACACACAACTCTTTATTGAGCCGTCCATTATTTCTTTTAATTTGACTTTGTCATGCTTTGTTTGGTTTGTTTTTTCCCCCCCTTCTCACTGTTACAAAAGAAAAAGAAAATATGGTTTTACGCAGGGTTTTAACATTATTAAGCAAGTCGCTTCTTGTGATGCCATTGCTACCGGAAGCCTTTCGTCAAGCCAGAAAGTTTGGGTTGTTTTTCCCCCCCTTTCTTTCAGTTGACAAGTTCTGTTCTGAGAAGCGAGTGACTGCATTCGGTGGGATTCGGGCGTTAATAAATAAGAAGCCACCTGGCTTGTGAGCGTGAAGGCCAACATATACATTCAAGAGTTCATCGGGCAGGTAGGACAGAACGTGGATTCGTTGCCGACGGGGAGAAGGGGATGCTGTGGTCCACGATCCACGCTGGAGTAACAGGCCAGTTCTAATCCAGACAACAATAGTACTCAGTGCCTCCAAACCAACTCCTTCCACACCACTCTCCAGTCATTCAGGCTCGGGAAACGCAGACCCTCCTTAGCGTACCAAGCACAGCTAGTTTTGCTAAGGTGCCTGCTTCTCTGGCCTGATGCTTTTGATTTATCCCTGGTAAAGACCCACATTTTAAAACGCAAACAAACAATGAGAACTTTGAATTCAGCTAACAAGTGCAAAAGTCTGTCTTCTCTGCGTCCTGTTTTCCTGCACTAACCGGGGGTTGAACTAGATGACCCTTGAGGTCCCTTCCAATTCTGTGCTTCTCTCTGGTTCATCGCCACCTTCAGTGACTTGCCCTGCACACATTGGAGCCTGTTTTCTTTGCCTTCTCTTGTCAACATTATTTTTGTTTCCTCTATGTGTTGAACCAGCAAAAAACCCCCAAAAGACCCAGGAAAGGAAGCACAAACATTCAGGAAAAGAAACGTCTGCAATTTTCCTTGGGATGGTTGCAAAGTACTTCCCCTCTCCTGGCAAATGCCCTCAAACACCCTATTTTTTCCTCCTTAAATCTCTCCTTACCTCCTACCAATCTTTCCTGTTTCTCTCAAAAGAATGAAGCAAGTGCATTATCTTCTTTATTTTGTACCTGATGATAAAGCAGCTTGGAATAGTTTATATATATCTATATAAAAATGAGTTTTTGTTCAAAAATAGCACCCTTATAAATAACGAAGGCAGGGGAGAAGTGTGATTAGAAAACAAATTGTTCCAAGAAAACACAACCTTGCTTTTGCCGCTCCGAGCGGTAACAACGGAGCCAGGCATTATGGTTCTGAAAACGTCGCTTGGGGAAGGCCTGGGGCATAGATATCCCCTTCTTCCTTTTAGACCTGGCAACGTCTTGGCGCCATTGTGCGTTGGCAGGGAGTTCCAGCCCCTTGCCCAGGAAGCGAGGCACACACTGCAATATTATCTTCCCTTTGGCGGAAATCCCAAAATGACACGCTGCCCACACCCTCCCCAGCCGTTTTCGCAAAAGAAGGCTTTGTAACGTACCGTTTTTAAATAACTCATTATCTATACACGTTAAGCACAGTACCGATGCTATAAAAATATAGCAAACATACAAAAATATACAATTTTTCGTCTTCCTCCTCTTCTTGTAAAAATTCCCATATAAATTACTTGCAATAACGTGAAACCGGCCCTGTGGAACATGAGGAGAGATGGAGTGCCACGATGGAGGGAAGAAAGGGTAGCGTGGAAAGTGTCCTGGGGAAGAGACGCAAGGAAAGGCTGCCTTCCAGAGGCCACCAAGGACGGGCAAAGGGCCAGAGAAACCACCGTCCAGCAGTAGGTTTCAGTGGAAGGAGTGGTCTATCTAAAAACAAGTACTAGAAGTCACGGTGGGCTACTTCGGGGGTGAGACCCTCCAGGGGCCACGGGTTGGGAAATGCCCAAAAAATCAGGTTGATAAAAACTGGTAGTTTCTTAATGTCAAAACAGTGCTGGTGTGCCCTGCAACCCATTCCAAAGAGGAATACAGTTTGATCCTCTCTTATCTGAAATGTTTTGGAGCAGAAGTGTTTCAGATTTTGGAATATTTGCATACACAGAATGAAATATCTTGGAAATGGAAAATCAGCCGAGTAAATGTGGCTCGGCATGTGATTTTGGGCACTTCGGAACAGTCCATCCGACGCCCGAATGAATAAATCAGACGTCTTTTAGCTTCTGAGCTCTAGGTTGTCTACTTGAGCACTTCTTGTCTAAACTTGGCCTTTATGAACATTGCATTTCCTAGTTTATTTTCTGCTCTTTTCCTATGAAGGGACTGCCAGCACCTTTTGCAAATGTGTGGACACTTTGGAGGGTAACTGCCAAGAAGAGGGCAAATCTGTGATCATGTTCCAGTGGCCTGTTTCACATTATGACTTACAAAAAGAAAAACAAAAAAATACTGCTTCCATGATATATTATTATCCTGCTCTTATTTTAAAAGTTGCATGTGTCACTGTTAGCTAAGGCAAGCAATGATTAAAGTGCTGGGCAGTAAATACAAAAAAACGTAAACCAAATATATATATATATATATAAAATACATATGTATGTGCGTACACGCACACACGTGCACACTATAAAATAAGACATACTCAAATGGTACTCCTCCAACTCTAAAACAACACAGCCAACGCAACACACACAAACCCACTCAGATGGTTTTCGGTGGAGGGAGTTGACGCGTTGGAATGACAACCCAACGAAACCAGCTCATGGGATTATATTCCAAGCTTCGACCCTCCGACTCCCACCCTTTCCAAAATAAGAAATGCTGGAACCTTGTCAAACAGGTTTTGGCGCTGCCCTACAGGCTACCATTTTCCAGACAGGTAGATTTTTAACCTTTTAGCCAAAGGATAAGGCCCCTTTCCTTTTTTATCCTTGGGCCGATAGTACTTTTAAATAGACCTACGATTAAAATTCTGGAGCCAGAAGTAAAGTGGATGGAGGACACTGCCTCCTCCATCCAAGACGAATCTGCCAAATCAGCCTCACAAAACATCTTCTCTCCAAAGGACAGTTTCTTCCGGAAATCTTCATCAAATGTAAGATGAACCTGGCCCGATAGAGGCTAGCTGGGACTCATCCTGGCCATCTTGGGCCAGCGGTTTGCCCAGGTTGTTCAGCTTCTGCCTTCAGCAGTTCTCAAGAAAGTCAACAGATTGCAATTTATTCATTTCTTTAAAAGAAACTCTTTCATTCCTCATGAGCTTTCTCTCCTAAGGATCGGGCGTTCCACTTTCTGCTGCTGCCCGGACAAAAAGACCATTTCTTCTTGCTACAAGGATACCATTGCAAAAGCTTTTTGGTTCTTCTTGTTCCCTTGGGCTTTCCAGTTCTTCAAGGAGACTGTAATAACACTGCTCCTGCTATCAGGCGGGTGATCTTCGAGGCACTATTGGTGATCTTTGGCCAGGCTTTGTGGAAATAGCTGCCGTCTTTCCAGATCTCCTTGTTCCACGCTGAACGTACTGCAGCATTCCCCTTACAAACAGAAGGAGAGGAAAAGTTTCTGGCCTCAGAGCTTGAGGATGTAAAAATAAAAGCCTTACCCGCTTACGTTTCGCAACGCTTTTTCGGTCTTCCCAATCGGGGAATGTTGCTGTTATTGGCCGCTGGGGTGCACTCGGTTTTTGGCGCCTAATGGTTTCTTCCTCTTGACCGCAGGCACAAGCAAAGTCTGCGTCTTACGTGGCGTGAGCAAGGCGCCCTGGTTCATGCCCTGGTTGGTTTGGACTATCCTGATGGGCACAGGTCCACCTGGTTGGCAGGTGGGCAGGAGATGGATGCCGTTGGAGGCTGCGTCAGAGGAAAGGGGCCTCGGACTCCCCTGGGGCGGGTGAGGATGGCCGCTTGCTGTCCTCTCGGCCTTCTGCCTTCCTTTCTTTTTGGCCTGCCAGATCCGCATTCCCTCCAACTGGCACTCAAGGCGACCCACGTCCTCCGTCGCCTCGTTCACTCGGTCAAAGCGGGTGAGGAGAGTTTCCAGGAGGGAGAGCAAGCGCTGGACCTCGGCGTCCACTTCGCAGCTGTCCCGGGTGCTGGGTGCCAGGCTGAACCCGTCCAGTTGGCTGGAGGAGGTGGAGGCGCGAGAGGTGTCCGAGGTGGCGCTGGGCGTGGGGCCCTGCAAGGAGCGCGAATCCTGGCTGGACGAGCGCGAGGGGAGCGGCTCCATCCCTTCGAAACGGACCTTGTGCCGGAACTGCGGAAGTAGAAAAGGAAAAGGTAGGGCAGCCAGTGGGACTTTATAGAACCATCTAGCACGCTGGAACACCAAGATTTTTTCATTTTTGGTGAGCCACAAAACAGACGTGGTTTATTCTGGCCCTCAACACTTGGTGGGTTCAGATGCTTCCTTTTAACCCTGTTGTTATTTATTATTATTATTTATTTTATTTATATAGTGCTGTAAATTTACACAGTGCTGTACATACAATCTGTACATACAATCTTGTTAACTCCACTTTTAATTCTACCGCTATCCCTCAGTATACTGGACTCCCAAAAGGGTCATAAAATATCCCAACATGTCGTGTTTTTTAAAAATCCAAATGAATCAAAGTTTTTGTATTGTGAAATTGATCTGTAATGACACAAGGACATTATGCCACACACAAATATATCTGCGGCAAAAGTAACAATGGGGTTTTTAGATCCTGTATCTATATATACATATATTTGATATATTTTAAAAATTTTAAAGCTTGACCAAGCAATTTGAAAACATTCATTATTCATGGACTAAAAAAATTTTTGGCTCACTGCAAAACCATCAAAAGAGAGGGCTGCAATAAGTTATACAATTGAGAAATCTGCATGCTATACACAGATGGCAAAATTCATTTTCCTTCCTAGGCATAGAATGAAATATTTTGTTTAATACATGAGGTGGGGAGGGGACATCTGAATTATTATTTCCTTCCCGCTGGCCTCTTCTCATTGCTGCTTCTGATCTCAGAATGGGAAAAGTGAAATTGTTCACCCTGGTCGCATCCTGTTTCCAAATACAGGGAGTGAGAGATGCGCCCTGGACCTGTGCCCTTACCTCCTTGGCTTTGCTGAATCCCATCCACATCTTGAGCCTCCGAACAAAGAGCTCCACCATTTCGTAGTCCTGGGATTCAAAGGCCGGCCGGTACATTTCGAAACGGGTCTCGCGGTAGTGATAGATGAGCACAGCGGCAAAGAGTCGCAGCACCACCCACAGCTCCAGGACGATGTAGCTGGCGTAAAAGAGATGGGAGAGACCCAGGGGTTCGGGATGGAAGAGGTGCGTACTTGCATTGCTCCGGAGGGCTGTGAAAAGGAGCTGGAATGATTTGGAGAAGCTGCGGAAGGCCTCAGAATGGGAGGAGAAGAGCTGCGGAGGAGACACAGAAGTTGCCATCAGGGCTCCAAATAGCAATCCTGGCCAGTGTGCATTGGACCTCCCCTAAGCTCAATTCATTCAATGTCAACCTCTTTTGCACATCTTTTGCACCTTCCTACCCACTAAGCACCTTTAAATATTTCCCCACAGTAATCCCTTTGTCCGTGTTACTGTCTTGCCTTCACTCAAATCTGCAAAGATTCAGTAGTGTGGCTTTTCCGTGGGTCGGGGCTTCTAGACAGAAGCCACAGGGAGACAAAAGGGTCCAGGTTACCCTCCCCACAAAATGAGTTGGTCCCTCCTCTGGAGTAGAAGCATCCAACATCGACCCTTTGTTAGGTCCAGAGTTATGGTTATCGTTGCGTGCCTTCAAGTCGTTTCCAACTTGGAGTGACCCTAAGGTGAAACTATCATAGGAAGTTTGCTACTGTTGCCTTCCACTGCACCACAGTGGCTCAAAGTAGACCCACTGAATCAACAGGGTCTACCTACGTCTTGATGAACCATTCAGCAGTTTGAATCCCGCAGACCCACTAGTTCAGTTCTTGAACATGTTGGCAAATCCCATTGATTCAGTACATCTGCTCTAGTTGCAATGAACCAGCCATTTCTTGATTTTGTAATTCCGCTAGCTGGAATGAATCAATAGGATCCTGGCTAGTCCTCCCCCCCCCCCCCCAAAAAAGCCATTCCAGATTTACCAAGTAGCCCAGCTGTGCGTAAGCCACAGTGAGGATTGCAAAGACTGCCGTTGTGGCAAAGAGCTCTTTCGTGGATCTTTGCAAAGTTTTGCCAAACGTGGACCACTGCCGGATGAAGCGCAGCTGTTGGGAAACCTGTTGAGAAACGAATCCAGGAATGAACGCCTGTTACAACCATCTGGCCTATGTGACATCTACGTCTGTTGTCCATCCTTACCTTGACAGTCAGCAAGAAGAGGAGAGAGGCGGCCAGGCAGCTGAAGACGTCCTGGAGAGACGCCACCTCATAGAAGCTGGTGAAGCCCTCCCTGTTCTGCAGGTACTTGGCCCACTGCTGATCGGCCAGAGTGGCCTGGCTCAGGTGGACAATGACCGTGCAAGTGGTAGCCAGGATAAGAAGCCACTGGCCATAGCTGCCGAGGAGGCCAAAATAGGCCCTGCCCGCCTTCTTGATGGAGAGGGACTCGGTGACCACGAAGTAGACCACCACAGCCATGAGGATGACCTGGAACCATGAAGGAAGTTGGAGAGAAAAGAAGGGCAAGATTGAAACCCAAACACACCAAAGTGGGGCTGCATTGTGGGGAGAAGGATTTAATGGTGCACCCCAATGGCAGTTAAGCATCCTTTCCTTCTGAAGGGTCAATGGCTAGCATCAAGCTGTGCAAAGACACCTGCAGGACTTTAGGAGACGTCCAGCTGAAGGATGCAACGAATATTCAAAAAGCGTTCAAATGAGAGACAAAAAAATGGGTTTCAGGAAACTGCGATGAGGAGAAGTCTGGCAAAATGAGAAAATTCCCCAATCAGGACTTTGGCATCATGAAAAAACTATATTGGCCTTTTTGCGTGCAGAAAGCAAGTTTCTTGTCCATGGGCTCATTCCCACTGGCAGAATAACACGGGTTGGGATTCGGATCCGCTCCACGTTTCGAACCAGTTTCAAAAGATCCCTCGTTCTCACTATAAAAGGGGATCACAAGTACCCAGGCAGCACTGCAAAAAGGGTATCCCCGATGGTGGATTTGTCAAAACGTCACCCCTCTTCCATTTGTCCCACCCCTCAGAAAGAATCGATTCTGATCTGGCGTTCCCACTGTTAGGAATCGCATCAGGACCGATTCTTTTCAAAAGAACCTCAAAATAACTGCTACCAAAAAAAATCCCCCGGGGCTTTTTGTGTTTGCTCCCCTTTTTTCCCCATTGGATTCGATCTAATGAGGATCAGAATTGATTTCTAGTGGGAACTAGGAGCATATACCCCAAATCAGGATTCAGAGTTTTTCGTGGTGGGAATGACCCCCCATAAGAACAACGTTATGTCTGTACAGAAAATATTATTTTTGGCATGGAAAATGCTATTTTCTACACACACAAAAACCCTTCCTTTGTGTGTATAAGACAGAGAGAATGATCAAAAAGTCCTGATCTGAAAATAGTTATTGAAAACTGCCCATTTTCCAAGGGCTCCCTCACAGGAGGTTCTTGCCCAAGATGATGAAATTTACCAAGATTTCCATCTCTACTCCAGTCCACTCCAGAATCAAAATGAAAGATTTGTGTATGAAAATGTGTGCCAAATAAAAACTTCTGAAGCCTGCAATAGACTAATACAGCTACCCCTGTTTCACGCACCCAAAGTACAGTCGGCCCTCCTTATCCACAGATTTTTTTTATCCGTGGATTTGAACATATACAGTTTGAAAATACAGTGGTCCCCCGGGTTACGAAGGTAATCCGTTCCGGATTACCTTTCGTAACCCGGAAATTGTCGTATCCCGGGGAACTGCTTTAAGGGACGGACCGCGCGGCCGATTTAAAGGGGCCGCGCAGTTTTTCCCTTTCGTTCCCCGGGGGATCCTTCGGATCCCGGGGGAATTTTGGCGGTCCCGCCGGTTTCGGACCCCGGGGATTTCGTTCCCCGGGGGATTCGTAAACTGGGGGACCACTGTATTCCCAAAAAGTATACATTCCAAATAGCAAACCTTGATTTTTCCATTTGGGACACCGTTTCATTGTGCCATTATATTTAATGGGACATGAGCATCCACGGATTTTGTTATCCACGGAGGGTCCTGGAACCAAACCTCGGAGGATAACACGGCCCCACTGTAAATAAACCCCATAAGCCAGAGCAGCCCCAGTGAGCACAATCCTTGGGACTGACCATCATGAGGAGCTGGAGGGTGACTCCCTTGCTGAGCGGAAGGAGCGGCAGAGAGGTGACGGCCACCGCCGGCAAAGCATGGCCCGCTATGGGAAACTCCAGCCGGAGGGTGACCACGGCATGCAAGCCCAGGCCAGGGTTGTACTGGGTCAGTTCCACAAAGACCGCTTGGCTCCTGCAGGGAAGGAAGACGCACGATTCAGGCAGGCAGAGTTTGGGGGAAAAGATAGACTTTGGGTGGGACAGTTGGTTTGGAAAAGAGCTGACGGAATAGTCTAAGGCAGGTATGGGAGCCAGTTTTGGGGTCCTGAGCCCTTCTCACTAATAAATGTTAATGCATATGAACACAAATGTTCATTGTGGTGAAACCGTACCCTTTAAAAGGTTTTGGACTTCATCCCCCAGAAGCCTCATGTTGGCCAATAGTCTGGGATTCTGGGAGCTGAAGTCCAAAATCCCTTAAAGAGCACAGTTTGGTGACCACTGGTCTATAGAATCAGTATGTAGAGAGATTTTGTAATAATAATAATGATAATAATAATAATGATAATAATAATAATAATTGTATTTATATCTCGCCTCTCCAATGGGATCAAGGCAGCTTACAATATTAAAAACATTAAAATAAAATAAAATACAATGCCCCATAAACCAACCCATCCACCAAAACCAGTAAATCACAGCAATAACAATAAAACAATACAATACAAACAATTGTATATATTATGTTTTATTTAGGTATTTTAGATATTTTATTCATTTGCTTATGCAAATTGTTTAAGTATTTTATGTAATTGTTTATGTAATTTTGTTTAATGATGGTTGTATTTTAGTTAAGGGATGAGGGATGGAAATTTAGTTTGTATATGTTAGGTACTGTCTAGGTATTTATTTGCTTATGTAAATCATTTATGCATTATGCGTTTTTATGTAATTTTGTAAATCGCTTTGATCTTTTTTGGAAAGGCGGTATATAAATAAAATTTTTATTATTTATTTTATTATTGTTATTTATTAATACAGTTAAAATTATAAAATTAAAACGTGCTTGTAGCACCTTTGAGACTAAAATGAAAGAACGAGCTTTCGTAGGCTTCGGTCTACTTCCTGACGCATTTGGAAGTAGACAGCTCATGGTGCCAACCTCTTTCTTTCAGTTAATCTCCAAGATGCTACAAGATCTCTCTGTATACAAAGGTCCATGACGACAAAAACAGTCTCTAGAAGCAATGATTCCCCACCTCTCAAAACAAGGTGCAAACCCCACCTTGGGGTTCCCTTCTACTCCACAACCCTAAGGTGTTTTTTAGAAAACCGGAAGCAGGACTCCTAGCTTCACTGCAACGCTGGCAAGTCCGGAGAACGGAAAAGGGTCCTCTCTGTAGCTTGCTCCCTGCAACGTCTGGGTGAACCCAAGAAGGATCAGCCTGGCTAAAGAAGGGCACATTTCCTCCACCAGATACATCTGATTCCTTACACATTGGTGATCCAGTTGTTCTGCCGGAGGAGCTCCAGGCGGGTCTGGCTTTCCTCCAACGTGGTTCCCAGCTCCTGGACGTAGCCCCCGCTGTCATAGAAGGAGAGGTACCCCCAGTACCAGCCTCTGAAAGAGAAGGAGAGGCACCAGAGGTTAAGCCTTGGCATGGAGAGTCCTCCTCACCCATCTTCAGTGGATCGGTTCTGCTAGAGTTTGGCTCCATCCAAATATTCTTAACAAATGGAAATGGAGAAGGGAAGACGAAAGGTGATACGATAGCCATCTTTAAATAGCCCAAGGCACCTCAGGCAGAAGATGGAGCAAGCTTGTGTTCTAGAGGCCAATGGATTCAAATGGCAAGAAAAGAGACTCCACTTAAACACTAGGGGTGCAACTACGTTTTATGGGAATAATGCCGTTTGACACCACTTTAACTGCCATGGTCCTATCCTACAGCATCCGGGGATATGTAGTTTCATGAGGCACCAGCACGCTTTAGCAGGAAGGCCCAAGACCTTGTAAAACTACGGGATGGAGCTTCAGCACTTAATAAAGTGGTGCCAAACTGAATTGTTTCTGCAGCGTAGATGAACTCTTCTTCTTTGGGGGTCTTTAAAGAGAAGTTAGGCGGGCAACTTTCAGGGGGGCTTCAGTTGCACACTTAGGCATGGCAAAATGGGGTAAGATTAGATGGACCTTGGCGAACCCTCTTCCAAATCTAAGATCCTGTGACTCTAAGCACTTCTCCTCCTCCTCCTGGCAGTTTTTCCTGTCTGGTCTTTGCATTGTCGAGAGCCAGCTGCATTCTGGAACTCTTTCCTTCCGCTGTGTAAATTTCACTTCTTTTTCCACCAAGTTTTGAGATGCCAAGCTTTCTCCCTTAGGTTTCCCATCTTGTCTCAACCATTTCAAAAATCTATTTTTTAAAAAATATACATTTCTAACATTCCTAATCATTGCTGACTTTCCTCTGAAAGCTCATCCCTGTAAGGTGCAGAAGAGAAAAATCACCCATTAAAAACTCAAGTGCTTTACTTCCAGGGATGCTCGAGTTATGGAGAAAAATGCTTTACTCTGAGCACTGCAGTTCTTGTGGATCACTCCTATACATTTTGCATTTTTATAAAGAAAGACTAGGATCCCCCAGGAAATAACCAGGGCATCACTTGGAGGGAGAGAAATGGGGAGGACTCTCTCTTTGAAGCCACAGCCAGGTCTGCATCTGCCTTGGCAGCTGGCAATGCAGAGATGAGTCCAAACGACAAAGGGAGGCCTGCAAGCAATGGGTAACACTGTCACGGAAAGCACGTCTTCTGGCTAGGGCGATGGTGGGTTGTAGAGGGAGGGCGTTGGCGCTGCTTACCCGGCAAGATCTGGTGGGGAGTATGCCCACTTTTCTGTGCGGTTACCAAAGTTGTTCTTCCAGCCAACGGCGTAACTGGCGGTGTCAAAGCTACCAGAGCCAGAAATGCATTTCTCTTCTGGGGCAGAAGTCCCACCAAGGACACGGTGAACAGAATCTGGACACTCCACTAAAAAAAGGGGGAGAAAGAAGGACCATGGCGTTCTCTTGATGTCTTAACTCATGTCATCTATCTATCTATCGATCTATCTATCCATCCATCCATCATATGCCTTTTCCCCAGTGTTGGGCCTCAAGACATTTTGCAAAATACTTAGATTGATAATACATACAACATCATCACTGATGCAATTTTATAAACCTAATTAAATGATCTACAGAACCAAAACTATTCAAAAATTAATTAAAAGATAGATGATAAAAGCCAGCAGGACAGCACACCGCTCAAAGCCGATTGCAGTCTATTCTCAAAAGCCGGCTGGATTAGAACAGTTTTTCTTTTTGGGAAATGCACAGAGGACCCTGGAGAGAGATGCATTCAGTGAAACAGCAGCGTCTCAATGATACAGGAACAAAACCCTTGAACATGTTAGACGTTTCTCTCTCTTTCCTAGAAAAATTACAAAGGCAGCAAGAGATTTGTTCTTTTATGTTATGTTATGTAATATTATCCCTAGGAATCTGTTCACTGATGCTGTTGGCTTTTTCATTAAATAAAACATTTTCTCTTAAGAAAGGATTAGAAATGTTTTCATTTGTTAACGGAATGGGAACGAGGACATCCTAGTCGTCTTCAGGAAGGGCTTCCAAAGCCTTGGAGCAGCCACCAAGAAATCCCTCTCCTATGTTTCGATCAGATGTCCCGGGAAGAGACAGACAAAGAGCTTAATGCTCAGGAGGCTCATATATTTGAGAGATACCTTCAGACACCCTGGACCCAAGCCATATAGAGATTTATATGGCTTGGGTCCAGGGTGTCTGAAGGCATCTCCCTGTTTTTTCCTAGACTGATTCAAAGACAGCCCACATAAAGCAAATCCCAACAAGAGGCCACCAAAATGAATCGGTGAAAAGGCATCCTGTCCTCATCTATCAATTGAAAGTGGTTTTTTCATGGCACTCTGTGCAGGGAATGGGCCATGGAAACCATTTTTAATTATTATTATTATTATTATTATTATTATTATTAGCCATCTGCCACGTACCTTCTTGCAAACGAATTTGCCGCAGCCGTGCCACTCCAAGGGTGTTGCTGAAGCCTCCCTGCCCGGTTTGGTTGTTGTACAAGTAGGGCAACAGCTCCTGCGACATCCACAACCAAAACTCATCAGATCTGTGCAGGTGAGATGGAGAGAGAAGGTGAAAGGGATAACGCTCAGTACGGAACAGGACTTTCCCACTTGGATGCTCCTTCCATCATCCCAGCTTCTGCTTACGCAGGGTGATCCATACCCTCTTCTTCCAAGACTTCCACCCAACTTTTCAACCTTCTGTCCAGAAGGAATCCCAAAATCTCCAATTTCAGCATCTTTGATGCCTCGTGCGGATCATTTTTTTAACACGCACCCGAACAAAAGAGACCGCCCATCTCTTTGGGGTTCCTCTAGCATAACAATTCTCAAACTTTGGTCCTCCGGGTGTTTTGGAGTTCAGCTCCCAGAGGTCCCAGCTAGGGATCAAACACATCTGGAAGAGCAAAGTTTGGGAACTGCTGCTAGTTTAGCATATCCCTTGGCCATAAAACCTGCAAAAGGCAGGAGCTCCTTGAGCAATGGTGCAACGGGTTGCAGCTATGCCCTTCCAATCCCAATAGCCATAGAATGGCTGCAGGGCTTTGCTGGGAAAACTCCCTTCACGTCCTCTCTTGGTTGGCAGATACTGCTTTCTTCGCTTGCCAGGTAAGTTCTTGGATGGAACGTGATGCTCCTTGAGCGTTAAATTAAGATTAGTCCATAAACTCCAAAGACTTCTAACACGTGGCATTTTAGAGATGCTAATAAAGGTATGCCTCAAACTCTTTTAATTTTTGCCTTTATCCAGAGTGGCTCCATTTTTGTGTGTCTGAGCCATCGACTCCTCTGGATTGATAAGGGAAGCTGAGCAGCACAGTCAACGCGAGTCCATTAAATGCCTCATTTGCCCAGGAAAATACCTCTTAATGTTCAGAAACCGCTCGGCGCCCAGCTGTTGCTTGATGGACTTTTGCAGGAGGAAAGCTCGGCTGTGCTGCGAAGCATCGCCGTAGTTGGTGAGAAGGATTGCCAGCAGGAAAAGCATGTAGACGAGAAAATTCTAGCCAAAGCAAAAAGAACAGGAGCCCTTAGCCTGCAGGGAGCAGCTTTTACGGAGCTTGCAGCAGAAAAACGACCCGTGGATAATGGCACATTTTCAAAATATATATATACAATCAGCCCTCCATATCCTTGGATTATTTATCCATGGATTCAGCCATCCACAGCTTGGAAATATTAAATGTATACATACAATTCCAAAAAGCAAACCTCGATTTGGCCATTTTAGATGAGGGACGCCGTTTTACTTCCCCAATGGGACTTGAGCATCCTTGGATTTTGGTATATATGCGGGGTGCTGGAACCAAATCCCAGCGGATACCAAGGGCTCACTGTATATATTCATTGCTCTGGAAACCTTCCTTTTCGCTGTCTGCCATTTTTGGTGAGGCTCCTCACACCCATAACTTGGAACGATATTCGAAAACGAGGGATATGTTGTGTTACTTTCTTCCTCAACACAAACACACACACCAGGATATAATGCACATGCAAAATATTGCATGTATCATTCATGTTATCAGCTGCTCCCTTCCAAAGCCCTTGCAACCAAACAGCATCTGTAACTAGTAACCCTTTTTGTTGTTATTTTTAAAATCCAAGCCATGTGGGATTTGCATGGCTTCTACATGTGGCTAGAAACATTACCGGGAGCAATCCTGGTGTTATTTCTGGAAGTAGAGCCCTCAGAGCTATGAAAAGCTCTTATTGTGAAGTGCTAGAGCGCTTCTAGCAGTGACTCTGCTGTGGTTCCCAACCTTTGGTCTTCTTCAGGATTTTGACTGCAGCTCCCATAATTCTGGACTCTTGGCCATGTTTGTCTGAGGGTTATGACGTGACGCCCAACTAATGGAGCACCAAAGCTAGGGAATCTTTGCTCATTTACGTAAATTATATAAGTTAGCACTTTGGGAAGGCTTCCTGGAACGCTGCTGCCCATGTGCTTCCCAAACACTTTGTAATTTTTATATAACGGAAAAATAAAGTGCCTAGGAGAAGGGGCAACTGCAAATTATGCCACCTAATAAGTAATGGGTGCAAAGAAATAGAGTTACAGGTAAGCAACCCTGACCCCTGTTATGCCTGGTGCAAAAAGAATAGTGTTTGGCAACTGTGATGTCCATGTTACTGCCAAGCTCGACTCATGAACTCTTCCTATTGCAAACTCAGACCTAAAGGTCACCCCAACTCCTTGGCTTAAACTTCTCTTTCCTAGGACTCTTTCACATGGGAGGTATTTTTCTTTATTGCAAATGGAGCCAATTCGAATTCACGTGAATTCGCTAGTTTAGAGAATTCATGTGAATTCCTATTGCGTTTGGAATGCATTCAGATTGACTTCCCATTACCCGAAAATGACCCATTGCCCGAAATTGCGTGAGATGCTTTAATTCGCAATAACGTAAAACCCATGATTGCGTTCGGAATGACCTCCCTTTTGCCCGAAATTGCATGAGATACTTTAATTCGCAATAACGTGAAACCACATGATGGCGTTCGGATTGCCATTGGATTATACTTCCAATTTCCGACGTCTGAAAAGGTCCCTACTCACTTTGAGAAGGTTGTGCAGGAGTTTCACTTTCCTGGCTTCCTCCTTGGCCTGGAACAACGCAAACCCCTGAGGTGGCCGGACCTTGCCGATCTTTTCGGAAACGTGCTCCACAAAGGGGTACTCCACCAAGGTGTCGTCCTCCTCGGGGTGCAGGCGCTTGGCCACCAGCGAGAAATACACAGCTTCCGCCAGAACCTGTGAAGGGCAGAGAAGCCATTTCAAGAAATCCGCTGAGATGTTATCGACAGCAACAAGGAGGATCAGATTTAGATGAGAGCTCCTTGCCATCCCTGTCTTAAGAAAAAAACATAGGGGTATGTGCAGTTGATGTACGGGGTTAAATCTCCCTTATCCAAAATGCTTGGGATCAGGACTGCTTTGGATTTTGGGGGAATTTTGGAATATTTGTATTTGCATACGGACACATAATGAGCTATCGTGCAGATGGGACCAAAGTCTCAACACAAAATAAATAATGATGATGATGATGATGATGATGATGATGGTGATGATGATAATATTTTTACCCCGCCATTCCATCTGGATCTAGGTGGCTCACAACTCGTGTTTCATATATGTCTTTTACACATAACCTCAAGGCAATTTTATACAGCATTTTAAAAATAATTTTGTGCATCAAACAAAGGTGGTGAACATTGAACCATCAGAAAGCAAAGGTGTTGTTAGTCTCGGCCACCTGTGCAAAAAAGTTTTGGTTTTTGGAGTATTTCAGATTTTGGAATTCCTGATAAGGGAGATTCAAGCTGTATATACCATTTTTTTGCACCAGAACTTTTATAAAAATGTGAAGCAAATGAGGAAAGGCTTTGGGAATGGCCTTGTGTGCAACCCAGTTGCTCCAGAGTAACCTCATATCTTCAACTCTTGGGACTTCTGGCTGCCAATCCTAATTCTAGGGTCTTTGAATTAAAAGCTGACTCTCCTGCCCTCGCTTGCAAGGCAGATTGTCTGCAGATTCGGGAAAAGGCTTTCCCAGGACCAGTATTTTCCCAAGATGCCTCCAAGTAATGTTATACAACAGCAGCAAATCTTCTGGCTTCCTTTCCCTCTGTTTTCCAAAGACGTGTCTTAGTGGTAAGCAAAGACTCACCAGAAGTGAATCTCAGCAGCGCCAATTCCTCTTCCAAACATCTGGATGACTTAATAAATTGCATTAGTGGCCTGTTCTAATTTTCTGCATTGCTACCTCTTTTCCCCACACAAGGGACAAAAGAATTGGGGACATCTGTAGAGGAAAAGAGGGGGGCTTTTGTTTGTGTGTGTGTGTGTGTTTGGGCGGAAGAAGAAAAACACGAGACCAAAAACAATGGCATCTTCTGCTATATAAAGAGTATGAGGTCCTGAAAAATTAATCTCAGAAACTTATTATGTGACCTATAAAAATCTGAAATCCACAGAATAGATAAGGTGGAGCATGGTGTCCATTTCAATAAGCACATGGCCAGGTATGGATGCCGACCCAAAGAGGACGGAAGGTGGTAAGTAAAAAGTCCTATCAGAAGTGGGAAAGTCCTATCGGAGAAACCCACAACTCTTCTCAAGACCTACCTTGAGGGGTTCCCAGAGGACAAATGAAGAGAGGAAGCTAAAAATCCCTGAGATGAGCCACATGAGAGCCACGCTGGAGGTGAAACCCACACCAATCCACACAGAGACCCCGAAGCAGATGAGGAGGATGGCAAAGCTGATGGTGTGTGCCAGGTAAGAGCACCAGAAGGGCAGGAGGCGCTTCCGGAGAGCGTGGTCCACAACTGCCGGAGACAAAAGGCACGTCAGGTTGGGTGGAAGAATTGGTGGAGAGATGCTTTGACACTGAAACTCAACTGACCATGCCCTGTCCTAGAACCTTTGGTGTTGGCCATGCTTTTCTGGAACCTCTACATTGGCTGCGCTGACATAGAACTCTGGCATTAGCCACACTCTGTCCTAGATCCTCCAACATCAGCCATGCTCTGACCTAGAACCTCTGACATCAGCCATGCTCTGACCTAGAACCACCAACATTAGCCATCCTCTCTGACTTGGAACCTGACATTGTTCATGCTCTGACCTAGAACCTCTGACATCAGCCATGCTCTGACCTAAAACCTTAAGAGGATTGTGTAATTTTTAGTTATGCATGTACTAAGTATTTTAGTTATGCATTTTTATTGTAACTCACCTAGATCCTTCTGGAGAGGATGGGATATATATAAAAATGGTTGTTGTTGTTAACACCTCCGACATGAGTCATGCATTGACCTAGAATCTCTGACATTGGTCATGCTCTGACCCAGAACCTCTGCTGTTGGTTGTGCTCTGAACTAGAACCTCTGACATTGGCCCAGCAGCCTCTGAGAAATGAAGCCCCCCAAAATCCCCTTGCAGTATGAAGGGCTGAGACCCACTGAACTAGGCTACCCAAGAAACCAGATCCTCTCAGCTACCTGTCCGCGTTGATTTGGCCGAGCGGTTGAGTTCCCTGCCGGGGACGGCCATCCCTTTCTCGTTCAGCCTCTGCAACATGATCGTCTCCGTCTTCTCCCCGAGCATGTTGGACCTACCAGGGCAAACAAGATGGTGCATCAAATACTTTGTCCTGCTCATGGATTTTGCTGGGGGAAGGAAGTCGTACACAAGCAGGCAGCAACAACCATAACACATCTGCATCCGGGGCCTTAAAGGTATCGTATCTCAGAGTCGGAGCTTCCTGACCTGTTCTCTGCTCACCTGCAGAGCCGGCTGTATGTGGTGCATCTCGGCCACATGGGAAAAGTGTGCAACGCTCAATATAACAGAGACTCATTTTACCCATGTTTGCTTCATACCCCTACATCCACCACGGGGGAACTGGGAGAAGATACTTGCTCCTACCCAAGGATGCATTCCTGCCCCCCCCCCCCGTCCCTGGGTATACTTACAGCCCTGAGATGAGATCTGTTTCGACCCTGGGGTGCTGCCCCACGTCCTGCGGGTGAGGGAGACTGCCAGCTCCATCTGCAAGAATTTGCCGTATCAGGTCTTCGTCTGCAAAATGAAGAAAGCACGCGCAAGGTGGCGTTCAGCAACATCAGCTGCATGCGTTGCCGGGAGGATGGGAAGCTTCCCTTGGGCAGCTTCCCATCTGCAAAACAGAGGCAAACGTTGATGCCAGCGAACCCTCGCTGGGCATTTAATTCAGATATGAGATTTATTTTTTGCTTTTCTCCTCACCTGAAGCGGAGAAGTATCTGGCCTGCGCCTGGGGGTATCCAAGGGATAAAGTGTCCTCTTCGGCGGCCAAAGGAGCCTCGAGGCCAAGGTGGCGGCTGGTCCTCCCTCTCTTCAGCTTCTGGATGGTGTTGCCCATGATGGACGGGTCGCTCAGCAGATCCGGCCAGTGGAGAAGAGCCTCGTTGGACGGCCACCGGATCAAGCTGAGCCCAGACCAAAAAAAAGAGCCCTCCATTCAATAGAGCTTTTCCAGAAATGCAACATATTTTTAAGAAAGAGAAAGGGGAAAACCCCAAAAGATTCCAAAGAAAGCATCTTGCATTCTTGTGTTCAAGTGATTTTTTTTTCTAACTCAAGAAATAGGCTGCATCTGCATTGCAGAAATAATCCATTTTGACATTGCTTTAATGGCTATGGAATCTTGGGAACTGTAGTTTGTTGTGGCTCCAGAGCTCTCTGACAGAGAAGGCTAAATGTCTCACAAAAAATACAAATCACAGAATTCCATAACATTCAGCCATGGCAGTTAAAGTGGTGCCAAGCTGGAGTATTTCTACAGTGCGGATGTAGCAATACAGTAGAAAATAAATCCCAAGAAACAGAGAAATTCAAAGTATTTCTAGTACTCATGAGCCGAAAAAAACACCAGCTGAGCTTTTCAAGAAATACAAAATTCTTCTTGAGAAATTACAACAGAAACTCACAAGTTTTTTAAAGGAAATATGTTAGAAATATAGAAGAAATAGAAAAGCTTCCCATGTTCAAGAAATCATCATCATCATCATCAGTCATCATCATCTTCATCCAATAAGCCAGAGCTTTTCATGAAATATAAAATGTCTCTTAGAAAATACAGTCAGCCCTCTTTATCCATGGATTCTTTATCCACAGACTCAAGCATCCACAGCTTGAAAATATTTTTTAAAATGCATAAATCCCCAAAAGTAAACCTTGGTTTTGCCATTTGATATAAGGGGCACCATTTTTCTATCCCCTTGTATTTAACAGGACTTGGGCATCTGTGGATTTTTGTATCCATGGGCGATCCTGGCACCAAATCCCAGCAGGTACCAAAGGTTCACTGCAGAAAAGCTTTTAAGTATTATTTGCACTGGAAAAAAAAATACTTGAATATAATCTCAATAGGTACACCCCTCCCCATGTTTTTCAAGACATATTAAAAACAGCTCCTTGCATTGGCCTCTTGCAGAGAGTGTCTTTCCTTAACCCACAAGTATGCAGAATTGTTCAAGTGAATGACATCCCTACTTACCTTTTTGAATCATCCAGGAAAAGATCGGTTTTCGTTTGCTCTGAAAAGGCCTGTAGAAGGAGAGGGAGAGAGAAAGCAAGAAAGAACGCAAGAAAGTCAGAATACCATCAGGGTCTGCCCTCTGGATCTTAGTGCAAGACCCCTCCGTCTTTCTCTGGGAACATGGCAACCATCAAGGATGTCACTGAGACATGGTCTCTCCATGATCTTGCTGCCTCTCACCTCCGTTCGAAGGCCAGGAAAGTTGAGGAACGAACTTTCGAGAATTGAGGAGTCTAGGTAGTTGTCGATCTCCAAGGACTGCTGGTCGGACTGGGCCAGAGACTGGCTGATGGAGACCTGCAAGAGAGAGGGACACAAGATGGTCCAAAGTCTTCCTCCCAAGGTCAGAAGGACCACAGCAACAAAGACTTTGGACCCTTCCCCTTCCAGATGCTCCAGAGACTGGGACATGGAGCAGTGGGTTCAACCCACAGGAAAAGAGATTCCACCTAAACCTTAGGAAGAACTTTGTATGTCCCATGGACAGTTTCCCTGCATCCTTACCTTGCTGCGTGCCATTCGGAAGAGAAAGAGAAGCACCAGGTACAGAGGATAGACAACCAAACTGGACACCAAGCCGACCACGGCTGTCTCGCCACTGATGGGAATCAAGGTGGAAATGGGCACATGGCTGGAATAGAGATAGGAGCGAGGTGAGTAAGATAATCCTCCACCGCAATTCCCATTTTCAGGGAATTCCTAAGATTATTCCACTGGACGTGATGGCTAATCTGCGATCTTTGATTCACAAGACTTGTCACAAAGTCACACAATTTTTGCCAAGAACTTGTCCATATCCCCTGACCCAAGACATCAGAGGTAAGTTGCTCCATCCTGACTTGTTCACTATTGTCTATCACATCGGTTCATATCTGGCTTGCTGTCTCTTGCTTTGGACAAAACCCAACCCCTTGCAGTCTTCTTTTGGGGGGGATCAGAACCACCTCAAAACTGGGGCTCTCCCCACAGAAAGCAAGGAAGCAAGCCATCCATCCAGCTGGCCTATGGCCCCTACTAATAACAGACAGGCATTCAGGTACCCAAAACTATGGCTACACCTATGCTTCAAAATGTAGTTTGGCACTGCGTTAACTTCCATGGCTCCATGCTATGGATTTGCAGTTTGTTGTGGCACCAGTGCTCTCCATCTGCAAAGGCTAAATATCTCACAAAACTGCAAATCCCAGGATTCCATAGCATGGCGCCATGGCGATGAAAGCGGTGTCAACCTGCATTAATTCTGCAGTGCAGATGCAGCCTTCGGGAGAGGAGCCCACCTGAAGTTAACGTCTCCCACGATGCCATACCAGACGGCATTGGCGCAGAGGAAGAGGAAGACGAGGAGGCAGCAGCAAGAGGCTCGCTGAACCCGGGTGAAGCAGCTGCGAGGGGGTCGGTCCCACAAGGACAGCCAGACGTGCTTCTCAAAGAAACCCCGCTGCAACTCGCCCACAAAGATCCGCAGGGAGCTCCGCAGCTCTGTCTCGCCTGAAAAGAAAACACAGAGGATGGGAAAGCATCAGCCCAAGGGCCAGTGGGAGCATTTGAGCCCCTGCAGAGGGAAGAGATGCCAAGGAGACCTTCCTCAGGGTTTTAAACAATACAGATCCTTCATATCTGCTGGGGTTTGGTTCCAGTCCCCCGCCATGGATATCAACCTACATGGATGTTCAAGTACCATCAAATACAATGGCATAGTAAAATGGTGTCCCTTATATAAAATGACAAAATCAAGGTTCGTTTTTTGGAATTTATATTTTAGTTGAACGTTTTCAAGCCGTGGATGCTTGAATCCACAGATAAAGAATCAAGTGATATGGAGGGACACCTGTAAGCCACAATCTGGAGGGATGCTATGTGTCCTTTGGAAAGGAAGGACCCTTTTCCAGTTCACTGGTGCCACCAATGAAACCAGCTCCTTCACACTTCAGACACCCTCTTCCCAGAAGCAGAGCTCAGATTTACAAAATGTTGCAGTGGCCGTTTCTGCTCAACATGGGAATTCAGTAGCCCTACCACCCCAAGTCCTGGTGTGCCATCTCTCCTTCCTTGCAGACCCAAACTCAAAAGTCCTAGCCACCATGAATTTTTCCATCCAACTCACTGGCCGCAAAGACCTCCTTCTCCACCAAGCCATCGTTCTCCTCGCTCTCCACAGACAGCCAGTCGTTCACCAAGAAGTGGTAGGACTTACAGGTCTGCAAGTCCCTGACAATGACGTGTTGCAAGTACCATGATGGACTGAGACCTGGAGGAACGAAACAAGATACAGGAGCAAGGCTTTTCGGTCAATTCTGGCTCCATCACACAGCCACAATCTCAAAACCTCAGCTTCCCCAGGAATAAAACTGGGGGACCCTCCAAACTGGGGTGCTGCCGTTTGAAACAATTCCTTTGGGTCCACTCTATGTCTCATTCAACTACTCACCCTTCAAACTCAGGGTGCATCTACACTGTAGAAATAATGCGGTTTGACCTCATGTTGTAACTCCCATGGCTCCATCCTACAGAATTCTGGGGTGTGTAGTTTGTTGATGCACTAGCACTCTCGAGCAGAAAAGGCTAAAGACTTTGTGAAACTACAAATCCTAGGGTTCCACAGGACAGAGCTTCAGCACTTAAAAGTGGTGTCAAACTGCATTATTTCTGCAGTGCAGATGCACCCTTAGTTGTCCTGGAAATGTAGTGGACCAGAATTGTGAAATCATTGCAAGAGAAGAAATGGTGTATGATCCCAGATGCCCCGCTTGCAAATTTCTACCTGTGACCACAGCAAAAGTCAAAGATCAAGGTGGGAGACTATATTTTACTCCCGTTGAATGTTGCAGCTCTAATATCACTGGGCTGGAACATAGGACCTTATCAGACGGGAGGAATTTCTCTTTATTTCAAATGGAGCCAATTCGAATTCACATGAATTCGTTAGTTTAGCAAATTCATGTGAATTCCCATTGCGTTCGGAATGCATTCAGAATAACTTCCCATTACCCAAAAATGACCCCCCATTGCCCGAAATTGCGTGAGATGCTTTAATTCGCAATAACATGAAACCCCATGATTGCGTTCGGATTGCCATTAGATTATACTTCCAATTTCCGACGTCTGATAAGGTCCATAGACAACTGCAGTCACTGGGGAAACCACAACCATTGAAGGTTGGGGGAGTGCTCTGGTAAAGGAATGAAATATTGTGGGATAAATATCATTAGGATAACAAGCTGGGGAGTGTCTTGCATGCCACATGTGAAAGGCAGATGTTGCCATCCCAATTTTTTCCTTAACAAAATAACAATAGAATATCTTGAGCCCTGCTTTCTGCTTTTCTTTCTATGCACAATATTTGCAAGCACCTCCAAAGAAAGAGCCTGAAGCATTTCTTCTAGGCATACAAACTGTGCATTCTGCAGTTCAGCCAACTTCAGTTGTCCTGCCTTGTAACCCACCTTTGTTGTCGTGCCAGATGCGGATTTTCCACACACTGCCCAAGCTCCGTTCCGTGGCGATCTGGAAGATGTCGAGACTGTTGCGGCGGAAGGCGTTCTCTCCATCCAGGTGCCGGTGGCCGGATTTGCTTTCTATACCATACAGAGTGATCCCCACATGGGCCGTTGTACCTGGAAAAAAAGCCAAGAGGACATGACAATCCACGGGGAGACGTGGGTCAGCTTTGCCCCATGTTGCAGAGAGAAAAGGAAACCGAAGGTGGACCTGTTGAAAGCCATGTTCAAGTCCCTCCTCAGTTTCTCACCCAAACATGTGGTCTGAGTGTTAGCCTATGACTCTGGGGACCAGGTTTAAATCCTCATTTGGCCATAGAAGCCCACAAGTCACATCTTCTCAACCTCAGGAAACAAAGTCAATCCTTGTTGATGTTGCAGTGTGCCTTTAAATTGTTTTCAATTTATTGTGGCCCAATGTCGAACCTATCATGGATTTTTTTGGGGGGGGGGGGGGGGTTCCATGGCTTGAGCTGGAATTCGAACCCTGGTCTCCAGAGTCATAGGACCTTATCAAACGTTGGAAATTGGAAGTATAATCTAATGGCAATCCAAACGCAATCATGGGGTTTCACGCAATTTCGGGCAAAAGGGAAGTCATTCCGAATGCAATCAAAGAATTAAAGCATCTCACGCAATTTCGGGCAATGGGGGTCATTTTCGGGTAATGGGAAGTCATTCTGAACGCATTCCGAACGCAATGGGAATTCACATGAATTCGCTAAACTAGCGAACTCACGTGAATTTGAATTGGCTTCAATTGGCCCCATTCGCAATAAAGAGAAATTCTTCCCATCTGATAAGGTCCATAGTCCACCACTCAAATCATTATATCACACTAACCCTTGTGGACAAATCTTGCCAAGAAAACCCTTGATAGGTTCCCCTTAGGGTTGCCATAAGTCAGAAGGCACACAAGCACAACATCAAGGTAGGGATCTAAGGCACTTTGGCTGTTCATACAAACTGATGTTTAAACGCACCTGGCTTATCCTTCTTGTTCTGGGGTGAGCTTTGGGAAGGTGGAAGGGCTGGTCCTGGCACTTCCAATCTATGGCCTGACCTACAAGTGGATTGTTTAACTATAACAATCCACTTGCAGTTCATGCCATAGATTGCAAGTGCCAGGATCAACCCTTCCATGTTTCCAAATCCCTCCCCAGATAAAGAAGGATAAGCCAGGTGAGTTTAAACACCCTCTTCCTCTTCTTTTCCTCCTCCATCATCGCTCTCCAGGGTGGGTCTTTTTGCATGGCGGAAAATGGAGCAACTTGTTCCTTTGTGGCTGTTGCCCACCCAGAGATCATGTTCCCTTTTCCTTGGGAGGAACAGCAGTTGGGCCAAACCGGGTTGGCTTACTTTCCCAACCGGAGTGGCTCCAATCTAGACCAATATTCTGGTGGGAGGAGATGTTTCTCCTGGATGTTCTCTCCATCGAGTGGCTGAAAACCCTCACGGCATGTTTCCTTTGCGTTCTGCTAAGAGCTGCCAGATGTTCCTTGGTTCCACCTCGGCCCATTTGAAGCAACTCACTTGCTCATCAGCTTGCGCTTTTGCACAAAGCCTCTGCCCATGTCGAAGGTGGCCAACACCCATGTCCAAGGGCTGTCCCACCCATATCCTCTTAAAAGCGTCTCGCTCTGGCCATAAGGAGCAAAGGAAATTACACACCTAAGAAAAGCAGGGTGGCTGTTATTATTCATTTACGGAAGGGGCGTCCAACTTTGGCAAGTCTGGAGGCAAACTTTTTTCTTCCCCGAACCACCCAAACACCAACAGAAAAACAAAAAAAGCCTCTTTCTGTTTTTTGGAAATTTGGTATTCATTTTTAAAATGTTAACGGTGCAGGGGTCTCCCAAGATCTACTGTATATACTCATGTATAAGTCTAGACATTTTAGTTAAAACATTGACCCAAAAAAACTGAGTCGACCTCTCCATGGGTCAATGTATCTACTGTACTTTAATTCTTATTTTAAAAGGAACCATCCTTTGGTGAAAGGCAAGAGTGTAACCTATCCTGAAAACACTGATGTCTTCTACTCTTTTTTCCATCCATCCTTTAAGGTGAGCACAAACAGTTGTGTTTCCAATTTTGCAAGTCCTTTGGTATTGTTTTCCTTTGCCTTGCCCTTTAGATCCTTTGTTACATACCAAGTTTTACCCTCGACTTGTGCATGGGTCATACAAAAATCCATAACTTCGGCCTCAAAACCTGCTCTCGACTTGTATGTGAGGTCAACTTATCGTCAAGTATATATGGTATTTAAAAGGTGTCACGTTCTCCCTGGGAACTACCACGAGAGGCAATCCATACTCTTATTTTCTTTTCACCAGAAAAATGGTGGTCTGGAAGGATGGGCTGCAGATGGTGGAAACAGCCTTGGGGTCCATCCCTTGCAAGGTAACCAGGCATCCTCCTCCTTTTCCAAGACAAATCCTCCATTTCAACCTTCTGTCCAGGTGGAATTTCACAAATGTCGACCATTTTGACCATGACCGAGAAGCATGAATTTACATTTGTACCGCAGCTACTAACCTGACCCCTTGCCCCAGCCTGTTTTCACCAGGATCTCGTACTTGTACAGCCCATTCTTGCCACAGAAAGGGATCACTCCGACGCGGTTAATGTCGATCAAGTCAAGCTTGTGCACGATCACGGCAGCCACGGAGTAGGTCACAAAACAGAGGGCACACGTCAGCAAGACTATGTAGTTCATCCCTGGCCCTGGAGGCTGAGCAAAAGAAAATATGGATATGTTGAAGGTGGCCGTACCTTTGCATTGGGGTAGTCATGCTCTGCTTCCAGAATGTGGACATGGACTTTGACTCAGGGACAGAAGCAGTGGACCTGCTGAGCCAAAGCAAGAGGAGGTTCCAGAGCCATATGTCTCATGGACAAACCAAGGTGCAGGACCAGCTCTGGTGGAGAGTCCTGCCATTCAGAAACTGGAGACCACTTACCCCTACCTACTGTATATACTCGTGTATAAGTCCAGAAATTTTAGTCAAAAAATTGACTCCAAAAACCTGAAACAACATATCCATGGGTCAATGTAAATAATGTATTTTAACTCTTATAAAAAGGGGAACCATCTTCTGATGAAAGGCAAAAGCATAATGTGTCCTGGAAGCACTGACCCTCTTCTGTTCTCTCATCCATCCAGCCTTTAAGGCAATGGTTCTCAAGCTGTGGGTCGCGACCACTTTGGGGGTCGAATGACCCTTTCACAGGGGTCACCTAAGACCATTGGAAAACACATATTTTTATATGGGTTATATAAATAATTTTATGGTTGGGTAACCGCAACATGAGGAACTGTATTAAAGGGTCGTGGCATTAGGAAGGTTGAGAACCACTGCTTTAGGGTGAACACGAACACATATGATCGCTGGAATTTTGTCACTTCTTTAGCATTGTGATGATGCTGGGCTTGTTTTGTTAACAAAACTGCTTTCTGTTCTGTCTTGTTTTTATATTATACTTATTTATATCCTGCTTCCCCTCCACCAAAAAAGCTGGAACTCAAAGCATTTACAATTTTAAAAAATACAATTAAAAACATACAATATTGAAATAGAATTAAACTTACAGTCTAAATGTCTTACAGGCTTTTGATTCAAAGAGAGGGCATGAAATACCACCAGTATAACATGATAGGGAAAATCAGGACGGTAATATTTCTGACTGGACTCACAGGCCGTACGAACTGGACTGAGTGCGGGGGCACGAAAAGGCTTGCTCCGAAAGCGGTCAGATGTTGGGTCAAGCAGACGGCCTTCTCGGGAGTGGTCCCCTCCAAAGGCGCCAGGCCCTCCGTCTTCCAGCGGACCTCTTCAGCGCTGAAATATTGGCACAAGGATCCGTACAGACCGAGAGTCACTTCCACAGGGGACCAGAGAAAGTGGTTGGTGATGTTGAAGTAATAATCCATTTCGGTGTCATCGGTGCTAAAAGGAGAAAGGGAACCAAGCGGTCAGAAAATGGGGCAGGATGGAAAGGGAAGTCGTGGCCTTTGACCAAGTGCCGTGGGGCAGAAGGGAAAGAGACAGGTTTTGCTCGTGGCTCAACCAATGTGGATGAATCACATAAACTGCTGCTGCTATCATCATCATCCTCAACATACTCATCCTCATTATTATCCTCCTCATCCTCAACATCATCCCCAACATCCTCATCCTCAACATCATCATTATAATCCTCAGCATCATCATTCTCAACATCACGGTCACCATTATAATTTCTATCATGACTCAAGGACTCCAAGCAGCTTACAGAATATGTCCTTTGCCTTCACGTTGATTCCAGCTTATGGTGACCCTAAGGTGAACCCATCAAACCTTGGCAAGGTTTGTTCAGAGGTTTGCTTTTGCCTTCTTCTGAGGCTGAGAGAGTGTGACTTGCCCAAGGTCACCCAGTGGGTTTGCAAGAATGAGCAGGCATTGGAGACCAGGGTTCAAATCCCAGCTCAGCCATGGAAACCCACTAGATTATCCTTCGGCAAGTCACACACTCTCTGCCTCAGAGGAATTGAAAGGTAAATCTTCTCTGAACAAAGTCTGCCAAGAAAACCCCACAATAGGTCTGCCTTATGATCACCATAAGTAGGAGACAACTTGAGCACACCCAGCAAACCCAGTGCACCCCGCTTTCCACTTACACCGGGGAGACGAAGAAGGTGTATTGTCGGTGGTCCCCTTGGGGTCTCCTGTTCATATCCTCCAGGTGGATCTCCTTGGAGGCTGTGCAATTCTGCTCAACGTTGGGCTCAGGAGAGTGGAAGAAACAGACAGCGATGAATGGCTCCTTTTCGCTGGAGACGTAGCGGTCTGGCCATTGGGAAAGAGCGAAATGAGAGATAACCGGAATGAGAAGCCATTCTGGGAGAAAAGCGGTATCAAACTGCAGTGCAGATGCAGCCCAACAACTGGATTCAGTTAAAATTGTATGTGATAAATGTGACCAAGGAGCTTAGTCATTTACCTACCATTGAGGATGCTGAAGATGACTTGGAAATACAGCCCAGCTTCAGGGTTGCCACTTTCTAACCTAAGCACCACATTGACCGAACCCCCTTCCTCGATCTCAATGGTCCCCACAGTAATGTTCTTCTCTCGGGGGTCCACCACCATGACGGTGATGGCCTTCTCCGGATCCAGGCTTCCCACCGGTATTTCTGTTCCGTTGTTGTCCTGGAACTCCATGGAAGCCACCTCCGAGGAGACGCTGTAGTTGGCAATGTAGCCAAAGGGAAAGGGGTTGTAGTCCACGCGGATCATGACCTGGATGACATCTGTCATGTTGGAGAAGGTGGTGTTGAAAGATGGAGGGATGGAGAACTGGCACTCGGGGTTGTCCTCGTAGCAAAGCAGTTCGAAAGGGTCGGCCCGTTTGCCTACGGCCGTGATGTTGGTGCCGGCCAGCTCCAAGGGCTCTTCGTTGAGCACCCGAGATTTCATCAGGATGCGCATCAGGTCGGTGGAAAGGGCATACGCTTTGGAGGCCACTTCCATGGGCCGCTGGCTACTGCAAAGCTCCTGCAGCTCCGATTCCCGAGGAACAGTGTTGACAAGGTGAATCAAGTCCCCTGCAAAGGTGGCAGGAAAAATTCGGGTCGTTGCTAACTCTGCAGCAAGATTATAGGGTGCAATTGCAGAATCATAAAGTTGGAGAACACCCCAAGGGGACATCAACTCCAACCCCCTTCTGCCATGCAGGAAGACACAATCCAAGCTTTCCCTTTGGCAGATGGTCACCCTCAGCCTCTGCTTCTAAAACCTCCAAAGAAGAAGACTCCACCACACTAACAAATCCACTTTGTTGTTATGCACCTTTAAGTCATTTCCAATTTACGGTGCGACTCTAAGGCTAATCTCTCCTGGGATTTTCTATACAGGATTTATTCAGAGGAGGTTTGCCTTTGCCTTCCTCTGAGGCTAAGGACCTTATCAGACGTCGGAAATTGGAAGTATAATCCAATGGCAATCCGAACGCAATCATGGGGTTTTACGTTATTGCGAATTAAAGTATCTCACGCAATTTCGGGCAAAAGGGAAGTCATTCCGAACACAATCATGGGTTTTATGTTATTGCAAATTAAAGCATCTCATGCAATTTCAGGCAATGGGGGGTCATTTTTGGGTAATGGGAAGTCATTCTGAACGCATTCCGAATGCAACGTGAATTCATGTGAATTCGTTAAACTAGTGAATTCACGTGATTTGAATTGGCTCCATTCGCAATAAAGAGAAATTCCTCCCGTCTGATAAGGTCCTAAGAGAGTGTGACTTCCCTAAGTCACCCAGGGGTTTCTTTGGCTGAGCAGGAATTCAAACCTTGGTCTCCAGAGTCATAGTCCAACATTCAAACCACTACACCACACTGAATGCAACACCAAGGGTTAAACCTTCCTCTCCTGCCCCGTTAAATAATGGGGCTAACAATACTGGCTAGTGGTCATGATTATACATCATCTCTGGTACCAAGATAGTGTTAACTCTGTGTAACAATTTCTGGAATACATGAGATTTAGGATGCAATTGCAGTCCTGTGCTAGTTGTGAGCTCCCCACCCACACCCACACACCACAGCATACAGCTGCAAATATATAAATCAACACAGACATATAAAATACAAAGAACAGGAGGGGAAATAAATATGATGCAATCCTGGGCAGCTAAAGAGCAATATGCTAAATGGTAAGTATTAGAGTACGTACACAAAAATAAAGATACCATGTTCTGATGGAGCATTTGCAAGCCCCAGATGTGAGCTAAGGACATTCCTGGAATGCACTGTTATGTTTCTCCAAATGAAAGTGCAGCTAAGCTGCTCCAAATTAACTACCTGACACCAAACTGGGCTCCAGAGAAATTAGATTATATTGGCTTACACATAATCAATGCTGCCTGGAGGGTTCCATTAAGGAGCTCTGTTACCTCTGAAGAAGGTTTCCAAAACCTGTTTCCCTATATATTTACCCACTGTCTCTGCAAACAGTCCATTGTTGATTGATTTGTGCAACTCTGTCCTAATAATGAACTTTTTTTTCCTGTTCTTGCAAGACACATGACAGCACTGTTTTGTAAACCTTCTTCAGAGGTAACCCAGCTTTTTAATGGAACCCTCCAGGCAGCATTGATAATGCGTAAGCTAACACCTGCCAATATAATCTAATTTCTCTGGAGCACAGTTTGGTGCTAACTGCCACCAAATCAACTTCGACTTACGAGAAACCTTCAAGTCATTCTATCATCACTTCCCTGCTCAGGTCTTGCAAATTCAGAGGCTGTGGCTTCTTTGATCACATCTACCCACTTGCAATGTGGTCTTCCTCTTTTCCTACTGCCTTTTCCTAATCGTTTCTTTTACCGACGTGCTGATTAGATAACCAAAACTGCGTTATATTTCTTCCTCCTCTTACTGCGTTATCACACTAGGGGGCAAACAAGATTTAAACGAGAGTTAAACAGGAAATGCCCTGTTTATCACAGAACATTTCCTGTTTAACTCTCGCTTAACTCTCATTTAAATCCTCTAGTGTGATGAAGCAGCTTGTCTTATATTTTACTTCCACATTTTGTTAATCAATCTGCACTTGTGTGCTTTAGGTAGCATGTTCCTGCAGTGGTTTATGCAACTGCATAATGTTTCTGCTGATGCATTCCCTATGGGAAAATGTCTGTCTAGAGTGGGAATGGCACACAGAACCAGAGAGGACTTCAGTCTGGTCCAGCAGCATTTCTCTTCTTCCTCCACCCTTAGAAATGATGGAGACAGGAGCTTTCCACAAGTTTACTTGGGACGCTCAGAAATGTCAGCCCTTTTGGAGAAGCAAGCAGTTTCTCCTTCCCATGAACTCACCCATGATGTTGAGGATGTTGTCAGCAATGGTGGTGGGAGTCATGGTCCCCTGTGTGGTCTCCCCTTGAAGAATGGCCATCATGCTCTCCAGCTTCTCCAGGGTCTTCATCAGGCAATCGCGGCACACAAACTCCTTGTTGGCCACCTGGGGAATCAAACAACCAAAGAAATAAAAATCAAGGACAGAGAGGATTGCAACCAAATTCCCAGGCTCATTGAACTACACTGGAGTTTATCATACGACAGAATTTGGGGGTATACTGCAATGGCAATCCGAATGCAATCATGGGGTTTCACGTTATTGTGAATGTATCTCACGCAATTTCGGGCAAAAGGGAAGTCATTCCGAACACAATCATGGGGTTTCACGTAACTGTGTATTAGAATATCTCATGCAATTTTGGGCAATGGGAAGTCATTTTTCAGGAAATGGGAAGTCATTCTGAACGCATTCCAAACACAACGTAAATTCGCTAAACTAGCGAATTCACATAATTGCGAATCGACTCCATTCGCAATTGAGAGGAATTCCTCCCATGTGATAAACTCTACTGTTTTTATTGCTGCTGCTGTTGTTATTGTTATCAGTTTTACCTTGCCTTTTCCAAGTTTGGAACGCAAGGCAGCTTACAATGGTTAAATATAGTCAGCTCTCCTTATCCACGGACTTTTTTATCCATGGATTCAAGCATTCACGGCTTGAAAATACTTTTAAAATATAGAACTTTCATAAAGCAAGCTTTGATTTTTTTTTCCATTTTATATGAGGGACACCATTTTATTATGCCATTGTGTTTAATGGGACTTGAACATCCACAGATTTTGTTGTCTGCAGGGGAGCCAGTTAACCCCAGTGGATAACAAGGGCCCACTGTATAATTAAAAATTCACAGCATACAGAGGTTAAAAAGCAGATTCCCCGTATTAAAGAGTAAAGCCAGTTAAAAACACAAGCCATACTTCTGTATCATCTACTTTGCTGCTCAGTTATGTAGCCTAACATAACCACCGCCATTCTCACTTACTGGACAACAGCCGATATGAGTGGCAAGGATTTGTTCCCTTATTGATCGGGATGCAGCAGACGGACTTTCCATCCCTTCCTCTGAGCAATCTCTGGTGCGACAATGAGAAGTAAAGTTCCATTTACAATACCCTCTTGCACTAGAAATTACTCGGGGATGGGAGGAGGGAAATATCAGTACAGATTGGAAGGAACCCCAATGGCCAACCAGCCCAACCCATTTCTGCCATGAAAGAAGACACAATCCAAGCACTTCCGACAAATGGCCATCCAGCCTCTGTTTGGAAATCTCCAAAGAAGAAGACTCCTTCTTTGCTTCCTGATCAACACTGGAACAGACCTCTGTCATTTGCAGTTGCTTCTGTCTGGTACATGAGGAGTGGAGGAATCACATTGTTCCTATATATTCCCTAAACTAGTCAACTGGCAGGGATGACAACACAAATGCTAGGCTATATAGTCATAAAGACTGTACACTGGGTCCATGGGATCTGCTGGGGTTTGGTTTCAGGATGCCCCGTGGGTACCAAAATCTGTGGATGCTCAAGTCCCATTAAATACAATGGCATAGTAAAGAGGTGTCCCATATATAAAATGGCAAAATCAAGGTTTGCTTTATGGAATTTACCAGTATATCTTTTTGTGGAATATTTATGTTAGCTGCTCTGAGAGCCTTTGTGGCTGAAGAGTGGGGTACAAAATCCAGTACATAAATAAATAAATATTTTCAAAAAACGGCCCGCTAAGATACAAGAAAGAGGTGCCAAAATGCCTGGGCAAACCCTGGCGTCTGAAGAACCACAAAAGGGTTTGGGTTTAAGCCAGCAGGAACAAAGATCCACGGCTGCACTCCGAATATCCAAGACGGCGAAGGTGCCTACCGTGCATTGGGCCAACACTGCTGCAATCTGCTGGATGTCATCCACCGTGTTCACATTCAAGGAGACCAGCATTTCCGTAATGTTCCTCCGCATCCAGGCCCTGAGCCGGTCTTCCCTCTCAGTTTCTGGTTTCAAATGTATGGAACGCTCGTACTTTGGGAGTGAAAATGTATATATTTAAAATGCTTATATTAATTCTTGAGAAGCAAAATGCAATCCTGGGCAATGTAGAGGCAAAATGGAAAAAACCTGGCTGTTGCAAAGACCACAAAGAACAAGTTTCATAACAGGGCAAAAGGCTTAGCCGCCCACTATGCAGTTCTCAGTTCCATCTTATTTATTTATCTAAAGACTTTGATTCTAGCTTTCCTCCTGGATCTGGGACTCCAGGCAGCTTGCAACAAGATTTAAAAGCCCGGAACAGATAAAAGCAAAAAAATGTTATCATGCTAAAATGCAATTAAACTAATTGTAGCATTAGAAGGGTATTGTGCTTTTTAAAAAAGGAATGTAGAAACGCCATCGGTGACTTCCACCCTCAGCTTCTCCAGCATTGCCACTCCGGGTTGGGTTGCTTCTTCGTACCTCATTCAAGATGGTGATGAGAGCCAAAGTGTACTCAATGACCTGCTGGGGGTCTCCTTGCTTCACCAGGCCCTGCAAGACCACCTCGGTCTGGTTGTAAAGCCACTGCGGGAGGCTGCTGAATCCCTCGGGGACGCTGGGCAGGGTGATGGCCATAGAGCTGCAAAGGACAACAACCTATTAGGGTTCTGTTTTGCAAAAAGGCAAACTCTCTGCATGTAGAAAAACAGCCTCACGGCAGCCCTGATAGGTTAGCCTTGTACATGCAAGGTTATGATCTATTCAAATATGGGGCAGCACTAAGATCATTTCATCCCCCTCAGTACAGTACAGTAACAGATGGATCTGGCAACAGATGATAGAAGAGCAAAGACCATCAGGAGACCGACTTGGCATCCCATCAATACACTTGGCTACCAACCTGTTTTCAGACTCAGTTTAAAGTGCTGTTGAGGTTGGCTTTGAAAGCCCTAAAACAGACCTAAGCAACCCAGATTTTGTTGCACTGCAACTCCTATCGGCTCTAACCAGCAGAACTGAGGGCGAGGAGCTAACAGCAGATGCGGTCCAACAGTAAATCCAGAAGGCCAGAAATGGTCCATTCTCTCTGGAAATAAATCTGCCTGAGCCTCTGGACTCTGGTCGTCCAGGAAATATCTTGGAAGATCTACCATTGATAAAGCCGTTCCATCTCACAAACAAACACTGTCTCCAGAAAACTTCATCAGATCTTTTCTTTTGACTATTTTGGAACCAGCTCTGAAGTTGTTCTCAATCTTCAGCCTCCCAGATGTTTGAAACGCCGACTCTCTGAAGCCTCAGCCAACAAGGCCAAGGAAGTCCAGCAACATCTGGAAAGGCTAAATGTTGAGAACCCTTCCATGCTTTGCTCAGCCTTCCTGAGAGGATCCCTTACTTTCTCTTGATGGATTAGTTTCATTTTTGACATTGTTGTTGATGTGTACTTTCAAGTCATTTCTCATTTATGGCAACCCTAAGGTGAATCTATCATGGGGTTTTTCTTGACACAATTTATTCAAGCCCCTTGCCTTCCTGAGGCTGAGAAAGTACAGGTTGCTTACCTGTAACTGTGTTTCTTCGAGTGGTCATCTGTGCCCTCACACAATAGGGTTTGCGCCTGCGCAGAAGCTCCATTCGGAATGCTGAAAAGCTGAGCAGATTGGTGGAAGCCCCGCCACTCCCATTCCCTGAGCATGCCCAATCCCACCAATCTAGCTCCTCCTTCAGTTCAAGTCCGCCGCAAAAAGGCAGGGACCTGACCGAGGGGAGGTAGGGCGGGATTTGTGTGAGGGCACAGATGACCACTCGAAGAAACACAGTTACAGGTAAGCAACCTGTACTTCTTCTTCGTGGTCTCTGTGCCTCACACAATAGGGTGACTAAAAAGCTTCCCGAGGAGGTGGGAAGGTCACTGCTCAACAAGACAAGAGAGCATATGAAAACTGACATCACAGCTGGGTAAACGTCCCAATTGCAGTAGTGAGCAGCCGTAAGGGGTGCGACTACGCAGTCACCCTGAAAACCCCTAACAGGGGAACACCCAGAAAGGGGTGACAAGTGAAACAATGGTCCTGGTATTGTGGCAACAACACCAACATGGAGAAAGACGAAGCCGACCTGGGCTGGAGAATAGTTCAGCAAGCCAAAGAGGAAAACAGGAGGGAACTAGGTTAGCCTTCCCAAGATCCATCAGAATGAACAACAACGGAAACCATGATGAACATCCGGTGTGCACAGCCTCAACCAAGGTGAGGCAACGGTTAGGAGAAATACAACAACACAGTGTCCCGAGAACGGAGGACGGAAAGGAAGGAAGTGTCCTGTGACATGATCATCCTACCTCTATGGAACAAAAGGAAGGGCTATCAGCTCAGAAGTAGATCTGGCTGAGGTAGGGCTGTACGAAGATAAGACACCATAGGTGTCAGTAATCCAAAAAGGCCAAGCTGAAGGCACAAATGGAATGTCTATGGTAGTGTAACCAAGAAAGAGACCCGGCAAGGGCCAAGGGGACATCACTGTATATGACAAGGCCTGGAAGAATTACAGGAGTCAGTGGAGTGAAGAGACAAGCCGATGCAGGCCAGGTGGTTAATTAGCAGTATCAGCAGAAAGGTATACCGTCAAGCGGAGAAGGGTAGGTTGCAGACCGACAGTGGAGCAGAGTAGTAGCACCATAAAGAAGAACCGAGATGACAGTTTCATACAGATTTGCAAGGTAAAGAAGCACTCCATTCGCGGCCATGAGAATTTTAAACAGATCCTGTCTGGAGGACAAAGCGCCTTCAGATAGGCCAAGCTTGGTCTATCAAGCTACCACATATCAAGTGTGAAGGCCCGTCAAAGAGTGGCAGTCCTCAGTTAGATACTGCGACGAGGAGAGTAAGTCGACTAGAACTTCCTCAGCCAAGCTCTGGAGATCGTGATAGGGAAGTGAAACATACAAGAGGCCCCGGTTTTAGCAGCAAGGGAAGACATCCTCTATGAATCCCGTTTCTACTCACTTATGTAGAGACGCTAATCTTGCATCTCTCGGAGAGGGAAACCTCAGACTGAAGGACCTTCTCCTTGCAGATGGGATCTGCGAAGGTATCGTCCTCGCCTGAGGTGGTGGACATCAGCACCACGTCAGATTACCGTAGTGTGGGAGGAGAGGGAGAGCGTACTCCTCCTATTAGACGATCAAACGGCAGTAGGTCCGTCACCATCCGACCCATCCTGCCAAGAGGGTGGTATCCGAGAGCTTGGAAAACCTGTGGTGGCCAAGAGCTCCCGAGTGTCGGCATGTAGTTCTGGCTCCTCAGAGACCTCGATCCTGCACATGCAAGCCTTGTGATGGCATCCCACCCTGTTAAGACGTAACCTAGGTGATTACCGTAGTGGGTTCTGGGGCCTGAAAGGGTACCCCTAGGACATAGAATAGCAAAACAACATGCGAGAAATCCCAATGTAAGGGGACAGAGATCCTCTTGGATTGGGTGTCTCAGAAGTGGTCGAGAAAGGAGAGATCTTCTTAACATCGTGGGAGATGACAGGTGGGACATGGATCTGCCTCTGAAGTCCCATCAGAATGGAAAGGGACTGCCAATGTAGGTATCCCTATTTTAGGCCAGAAGGAGAAAAACATCATGTTTAGGAGAAAGGGATCGACTGTGACATTAAGTTAGGAGAAAGGGATCGACTGTGACATTAAGTCTAAGAGACTAATTTCTCGGTAGTTCAAAGGGACCAAGGAGTCATCTGCCGTAAGCAATAGATCCCATATATAAATTGCATCTATAGAGACCCGAGGTAGCCTTTTCCAAGAGGCCAGCGGGCCGCAGCCAAGTAGATCTAGAATGCACAACTGCCACGGCAATGGTCTTGACTGAACGAACTCTAACAGAGAGAGGGAGGGTAAAGAGGTTCATACCAATGTAAGGAACAACACCCTCTTGTCCCCGAGGGACCTGCAGACTGAGATGCCGATCTGCACGCTAGCAACTCTGGCACCGAGAAAGCAGGAGGCTAAGTCCTTCTGTAGAAATGGGGACAGAGGCCGAAGCTGTGCGGTCGCAGATATGGTCGTTCTAAGCCTCCAGATGGCGAGAGACCTGATCTGTCCAACGGTCTGCCAATTTGGACGACCTATAAACAATACTTTCTGAGAAAGAATTAACCTCCTTGGCAAGAGGGCGCGAGGCTGAACCTTCCACCTCGACCTAAAGCGAGGAGATTATAAGGGGCCTAGATCATCGAAGTCGTGGAGGCAAGTGGAGTGACCATCAGCTTCCATGTCGACATCGACGTCGACAGTGCAATCACATTAGTAGTGGATTTTGTTGGCTCATCATCTTAGTATTGAAGGGCTCTGTGGCCTAATGGTTTCCCATTAGGGATAGAGACGGAGCCTAAGTGAGGCTTGTTTCCGCATGGAGAGTAAGGGCCATCAAAGGGTTGTCCTCCTCTCCAGCGATCCTCAGCTCGACATCAAGCAATATATGAGGTCGAATCCAAGGAAGTACCGCTAGGGTGGCACAGGCAACTCTCAAGGAGGCATCCCCCAAAGGGGAGACAGGGGTCCAGTTCCTGCCGGAGCAGCCAAATCCCCTGAGGAACCATCGCCAAGGCTAAGTAAGGTCGTCGGTGCCAGTAGTGACACAACTGAAACGGTACGACGATGTCATAGACACCATGGTCTTAGCAGAGGGCCCGCGGGACCAAGAAGGCCAAAGCGGTAATTGGTATAGGCCAAGAAGCCAGATGTCGACGTCGAGAGAGAGATCATAAGACCATAGCGGGGCCGTCCGGGTCATCGTCATAGACCCCGCTGGGGCAGCGACTAGAATTTGGTAGTGAGGGTATACCGATCACTACTTCATCAAGTAGGAACCCTTTGATATCAAGTCCAAGACAATGCCGGATCGGGGCAGGTCAACATCGAAGAAGCAGTAGCCGTCAGCGATAACGAGGCTAGAACAGAGGCCACAATGTAGTGACAATGGCCTCCTTCACCTGCCTAAGTCGAAAGTCCTCGGTGCCATGACCGGGACCGATGCTGGCGCCAGAGGTGTCAGGAGGGCCCTATGGGTTGCCGTTATTGCCATCAAAGTTAGAACTGTAGCTAGAACGGTTTGGTTGGTATCAAGGCCAACTTCACCAAATTGAATCGAAAGCCTCCGATGCCGAGTCCAAGCAGTGACCGGAATCGGGGTATAAATGTAAGATAATGACGTCGAAGGAGGCATCTGGAAATCCATGACGGCCTCTGGTGATGGGAACAGCCATTTCCGCCTTGTCAGTCGAAGGTCTCCGGTGCCGAGCTGAGACAATGACTGGTATCAGGGCAGGAAGGACAGATGCCAACTTCAGAGGGGGCATCGGAAAAGCCATGGTAGCAGCAGTTTCCAGTGACATGTCGAGACGAAAGCCTCTGATGCCGAGTGGCAGTAGCGGCCGTCTCCGCCTTGTTGGTTGAAGGTCTCCAGTGCCGAGTCGAAACAGTGACCGGGACCGGGACAGGAAGTTCAGATGCCTACTCGGGAGGAGGCATCAGAGAATCTCTGACAGCAGTAGCTTCCATTGACTTGTCGAGATGGAAGCCTCCGATGCCGGGTGTAATACATCGATCAGGATCGGGGCCGGAAGGCCTGGTGCCGACATTAGAAAAGGTACCTGGAAGGGCACGGCAGCAACTGTCTCCATTGATTTGCTGTGATGAAAACCTCCGATGCCGAGCCTAGTAGAGAGACCGGGATCGGGGCAGAAGGGCCAAAGCTGGCATTAGAGGATCAGGAAGACCCTGACAGAAAAGGGGCTCCATTGGCGTGCTGCGACAAAAGCCTCCGATGTCGAGTCCGGTAAGATGACCGGGATCGGGGCAGGAAGGCCAGATGCCGACGACTGAGGAGGCTTCTGTAGAAAACCTAGGCATCAAGAGTCTCCATTGACTCATTGGGATAAAAGCCTCCGATGCAGAGTCCAGTAAGGTGACCGGGATCGGGGCAGGAAGGCCAGATGCCGACATCCGAGGAGGCTTCGGCTGAAAGTCATGACATCAAGAGTCTCCATTGACTCATCGGGATAAAAGCCTCCGATGCCGAGTCTAGTAAGGTGACTGGGATCGGGGCAGGAAGGCCAGATGCCGACATCCGAGAAGGCTAGGTTGCAAGCCATGGCATCAAGAGTCTCTATTGACTCAACGGGATAAAAGCCTCCGATGCCGAGTCTAGTAAGGTGACCGGGATCGGGGCAGGAAGGCCAGATGCTGACGTCCGAGGAGGCTTCGGTTGAAAGCCATGACATCGAGAGTCTCCATTGACTCATCGGGATAAACACCTCCGATGCCGAGTCTAGTAAGGTGACCAGGATCGGGGCAGGAAGGCCAGATGCCGACATCCGAGAAGGCTAGGTTGCAAGCCATGGCATCAAGAGTCTCCATTGACTCATCAGGATAAGAGCCTCCGATGCCGAGTCTGGTAAAGTGACCGGGATCGGGGCAGGAAGGCCAGATGCCGACGTCAGAGGGGGCTTCGCGAAGCCAAGGCATCAAGAGTCTCCATTGACTCATTGGAATAAAAGCCTCCGATGCCGAGTCTAGTACAGTGACCGGGATCGTGGCAAGAAGGCCAGATGCCGATGCATCAGAAAGGCCATGGTAGGGACACCATCCAGCGTAGCGAAACAGACTCAAAAGCGTCGACGTCGATGTCGGTGTCGATGTCGATCTCGAAGGATTTCCCTGTGGAAAGTCTGCGAGAGCCAAGGGTAAAAACATCTGGTAAATAGCAACAAAGGGGGCTTAGCACTGTAAACGTAAGTATGTCAGCGATACCTGTCTTTTTACTAGCCCATGCTCTTCTCCTCTTCTTACTTCTTTTTTTTTTTTTTTTTTTTTTTTTTTTTTTTGGAGTCCATGAGAGGCCCAAGGAGGAGAGGAAACCTAAAGTGGCTAGGAACCAGCTAAGACCCCAGGTAAAAACAAGAAGGGCAGCCCAAGGAAGAGAAAATAAGAGTAAAATGAAGCAAAATAAAGTAGAATAAAGTAAAATAAAGTTTCCAAAGGAAAAATCTACTCAGCCGTTCCGGAGGAACGTTCAGCAGCCCGAGGGAGATGTTACTCCTGCGGCGGACGAAAGAGAACTGAAGGTGGAGCTAGATTGGTGGGATTGGGCATGCTCAGGGAATGGGAGGGGCGGGGCTTCCACCAATCTGCTCAGCCTTTCAGCATTCCGAATGGAGCTTCTGCGCAGGCGCAAACCCTATTGTGTGAGGCACAGAGACCACGAAGAAGAAGTGTGACGTCCTCCAGGTCACCCAATGGGTCTCCATGGGTGAGTGGGGAGATTCGAACCCTGGTCCAAAGTCATGGTCAAGCACTCAAACCACTACACCGCATTGGCCTTACGTCATTTAGGAGTCCTTCAATTTAAGTTTAGCCATGTAGTTTTAATTTGTATGTTTGTTGTTGTTGCTGCTGCCGTCAGACACCTCTGTATGCAGCCTTGAAGGACCAAAACTTGAAAATAAATTCCAGGTAGCTGAGTATGCATTTCATCTGTCTACAAGGCACATGTCCTAACTGCAAAGGAAAGTGAGGCACCACAAAATGTAGGTCATGCAAGAAAAACAGCTAAAAACCAAGAACATGCATAATTTTTTTTTAAAATGCATGTTTCTTAGGCTCAAAATGGAGGATATTTTGGAATTCCTCCTGGACAGCGGGTTGGAATGTAGGACAGGTCCTGGAAAAGGATGACATATCTGGTCACCTTGCTGCAATGTCAGTGATGGGACTCTATGCAAGCTGGACCTAAAAAGTCCCAATTGGGTCTATTTTCTGCCCGACGCTCAGCACCTTTTGCCCTCCAACTTGCTATTTTCTGAGCTATTCTGATCCGACACCCTTCGCCGTGCAGACCTCCTTCTTTGTGCCAAAGCCTTGCAGCTACCGATCAACGCATCTCCTTGATTTTAATCGGTCACCTAACACCCTCCCAGAATGAAATTACTCTAAAGAGGAAGAGCAAATGCAAGATAAATGGCCCGTCCCTGCATTTCCCGTTTGTCTCCAAATGCACTCCATTCATCACCTGGCAGCTGTTTCTTACCGACAAGAACAGGACACCAAATTCTTTTCTTTCTTGAGCCGAAACAGGCTGGACCCAAGGCCTACTCCCTGATTTACAACCCAAGAACAGCTTACTGAGAGTATTGATCTTCCACCTGTCACCCAAAATGATGCACTCTCTCAAAGGAGTTGTAAATCGGCAGAAACAAGTCAACCGTTTTCTTGGCAGATGGGGAAAGAGAAACGGCTTCTGGTCACTGGCTGGAACAACCGGTGGTGGCCAGTGGCTCCCTGGTCAGGACGGAGAGGCCGTCAATCCACACTGGAGTTTAATTTGAATTATAATGGAGTTATCCAAGGAAATGAACCTATTGTGTGTGGGGATCAGGGTTTACAACCTTGGTTGCGGTAGTTATATGGCTTCAGGACAATTGCAGCTTATGAACTCTCATAGGCTTTATTCCAAGAAGGTTTGCCCTTTCCTTCCTCTGAGGCTGAGAGTGTGTGACTTGCCCAAGGTTCCCCTGTGGATTTGCACAGCTGAACAGTGATTCAGATCTTGGTCACCCAGAGTCCTAGTTCATCACTCAAAACAATACGCCAGCCTGGCTCCCAAATACGATACAATAAGGTTTTCTTGGCTTGATTTCTTCAGAGGTAATTTGCTATTGCTTTCCTCTGAGGCTGAGAGAGTGTGACTTGCCCAAGGTCCCCCAGTGGGTTTGCAAAGCTGAGTGGGGAGCAGGGCTAACTGCAATCTCTCTGAGCATCCAGAAAGGAATTGGACAGGTTCTGCAAATATTTGCATGGAAAGCTTGCAGAACTCTGGTGGCCATCCTGGTTCCTTCCTCCCCCTTGGAGAAAGAAAGCCCTTTACCTGTTGAAGGCCACGACGGTGGCTCCCAGCTGGTCCTGCACCAGGACTGAGACCGATACCAGGGACCCGCTCTCCTGGAACCCGGGTGGCAGGAAGGCTGCGTGCTCCGAGTGGCTCCCCTTGTACACCCAGAACTCTTCGCAGTGGCCGGTCCGGCAGCGAGTGGCCAGGAGGATGTACACCAAGGGGGTGCCTTCGTTCTCCGTATCTCGCCAGCCTTTCAGATAAACCAACACATAGTCCATTAGAACATCTGCATTTCAGGGGAATCCCTTTGGAATCCCCGATGCTCACAATCTACGGCTATTTCTAGGGAGACGCCGCCGTTTTTGGCCCTTAACCCAACTTTGCTCTGAACTACGCAAAGTCATGGTACAGCCTAGTATTTCCCAGAAACACCACTTAAAACACCACAAGAATGCACCCCCCCTCCAAAGAAAATCTTATCTGAAAATGAATTCAGCTCTCAAGAGGGGAAACGTCAGCTGCTTTTTCTTTAGGGACTTGTCAAACCAGACAAAATCTGTTCCCAAGTTGGAAAAATTCCAGACCAGTGTTGGGCATCACCGTGTGAGTCGTCCGCACCTGTGCACTCAAAATGGATCTTTGCCGTCAAAGCTTGGACCGGACCCATTGGGGACAACCAGCAGGAGCCTCCAAAGGGAGGCTGGTTTGGAAAGAGGTCCATGGAAGCGTAGCCCTCCTCTCCTGTGGTCAGGTCGGTGATGTGGAGGGTGAAGGTGTAGCCCTCGCCATCCTTCAGCGCCCACGGTCTCAAGACCAGGTTCATGCCCGTGTCGCCTGTAGAGGTGGTGCTTCTGTCCAAAACCAGGGTCTTGTTCTTGAAGCTGTGGGCTGCCCACCTCTGCATAGACAGCAAGGGGAAATGTGCAATTTAGAAGTCATAGCCTGACACACATCAAACACAAAAACAAATGAGCTGTGAACAAAAGGACCGGAGATATTATGTATAACTCTAGGACTGACCCTGGTGTGGAAAATGCCAAGCCAAGCCTCGACTCAAACTCTGCCTCCTCTTCTACCATCTTGCTGCCTCCCATTTTCAAATCTTTACAAAGGTTGCGGTACCAAAGACAAAGCGGGGCGGAGAGTATGTTTAACAAGATACCGGAGTTTTACACGGTGGTGTTTATTTCAATGGTACCCTTCCATTGACCCTCACGGTTAAGAATCATTACTTCCTTGGCTAATTTTGAGGCCGAATTGAAGGCACTCTTGTTTAGGGAGGCATCCCAAATTACTGGTTGTTAATCTTCTGCTTACTTTGCTTTTATACTCTACGAGTTAATATTATTTTTTAGAGATATTTTAATCATGTAATGTTGTTGTTTTAGATCGTACGCCGCTTGGCAGGTTTTTATCCCCCCCCCCCCATATTTTATTGACAATTACTATGTAACGTGCTGTGCAAACTTTACAGCTCTCTATAAATCTCTGGATTGCCTGGAATCAGCGCAAAAGGCAGATTTGATCCCAAAAGATACAGACAGAGCAAAGGAAAAGGGGAAATGTGGTTAAGATCAGTAACAGAAAAAGGGAGAAGCTTCCCAGCAGAAAAAGCCACCCTCCTTACAGCCAAAAGGAATAGATAACCACTTATAAAGCTAACCTCTTGAACCCGAAAAAGAGATGTGGGGTGAAAAACTATCCAGAGATGCTCTATTTTTCCATGGAAATTTTTCCACACCACAGATAGATAGGTCTGCATTTATCTATAGCTGTCTGCACTGTTGAACTGCAAACAATCATGTTAAAAGTGGGCAATATATAAGATATGAATGTGTTATACTTCTAAGGAGATAAGCATTGACAAACCCTAGTGCTCAGAGGAACGGACAAACAAATGAATGCATTGCTACGCTTGTTCCTATTTTGGAAAATCTCTTGCTTCTCAATCAGTCACAAGCTGCCAAGATAGGCAATCAATTTTACAATTCATATATTAAGCAATTAAACAAACATAGTTTCTTATTTTGATTTGTTTCTTCTTTATCTTCTTCCTTGTATTTCCAAATGCATCTGTCTTCTATATGTTTTTTGCATCTTCTTGGTTTCCGCAATATTTGATTCATACTTATCTGTATCCACCTTTCTTTTTATAACTTAATATTCCAGTATCTATCCATAATACCAATTATGTTTATGTACACATATACAAACACTCAATATTTGACCTTATAATTAATAATATTATTAATGGAAAATTAAAAAAGAAAATACATCTGTTTGATTCTTGTGTTAGCATCATACTTCCTTGACTTCCCCTCTTCTTCTTTATTAAGACTTAATTTGACATTGACCATATTGTCCTCTTTAATCCAATCCGCCTCCGTAATTTTATTCTTATCATTTTTCATCTCCTTTTTTACTTCCCTCTTTTCTTATTCTTGTTAATATCTTTAATAATTTATTAATTTAAATTTATTGCGTCAAACTTCTGTCTAATCCCCATGTTTCCCCAGCCATCCCAATATATAACCAATAGTTACAAATTATGGATTGTTATATAATCCATGGATAAACTGGGGCAAACTTATCAGCCGTGGATAAGTCGATGCAATCGACAGGCAAGGAGCATCTTTGCTATTGCTGGTGGCAGCATCTGATCTAACTCTGGCTCACAAAGGCAACCAAAACAAGAGAAAAGATTCTGGATTCCTCCTCTCTGTGTCCTCCAGAACCATCATCCGACAAGAGCCGGCTTACCCCCAGTTTGGAGTTATTCTGGCAGTTCAGGCAGGTCCCCTCCAGATAAACATAGGAGCTCCGGCTGACCGCATAGACGGACTGGGCTTTGCAGGAGATGCACTCCAAGGATACGATGGGGACGGTTCCTTTCTTCAGCAACACCTGGACCAAGGATAAGGAGACGGGAGTAAACATTCGGAAAGAGGGATGCACATCTTCCATCATTTCGTCTTAATGTACGCAAACAATTAATTTCTACTTTGGTAGAAAATGAGTCTTTCTGCACAGTCTTGGCTTTGTGTAGTGGTTTGAGCCTTGGACTATGACTCTGGAGACCAGGCTTCAATTCCCAGCTCAGATCAATATATACAGTACGATCCCAGTATCCACGGATCTGGGGACCGCAGTTTCACGTATCCATATCTGGGGGGAAAAGGTCTCTCCGGGCATCTGGAAGTCCTCCAGCGCGATTCTGTGGTCAACTTAGGTGACCATAGAGTCATGCTGGAGGACCTCCAGATGTCTAGAGAGACCACCTCTTTAGATATCTGGAGTTCCTCCGGTGCAATTCTATGGTCAACATCCGCCAGAAATATAGGATTCACTATTATCTGAGTTTTTTTGCTAAGTCTGGGAACATATCCTCTGTGGATGTTATATTAAAACCAGACCAAAGAATGACCAAGAGCCAGTAAGGTGCAGCATTTCGAGCACTGGACTAGGACACTTGGAGACGAGGGTTCAAATCCCTACGCAGCCATGGAAACCCACTGGGTGTCCTTGGGCAAAGTCACACTCTCTCAGCCTCAGAGGATGGCAATGGCAAACCCCCTCGGAATAAATCTTTCCAAGAAAAACCCACAATAGCTTCGCCTCTGGGACACCGTGAGTCGAAACGACTTGAAGGCACACAACAACAACAACAACAACAACAATTTGCGCACTATTTTGTTAGAAAGATACTCTGTTATAATAATACACTGCCATATCAGCTTGAGATTTCTGGTTTCAATAGACAGGAAACATCAGCTCAATATGCCTCATTTTACTGGATCGGAGATGCACTGTTTCTTGGTTATATTTCAATAAAATGTTTTCTTCTTTTTTAAAGGACCACCTAGAAGTACAGAAGGAACCCAGGCAATGGATACAGATGTGCAAAGTTATTGCTGCTTGTATCAGAAATTCCTGGGTCAGGGAAAAGCCCAGTCCTAGGTTTAAAAAGCTGCATTGCTCTGGGCATAAAATGTTGCGGCTAGTTCTGGAAATTCACGAGAAATAGATCAGGGGCCCTTTCACATCGGCAATGATAGTGCTATGATCCCACTTTAACTGCCATGGAAACATCCTGCAGACTCCTGGGAATTGCAGCTTTGAGAAAGGCATTTAGAATTAGAGAGGTCTAGTGCAATCTCACTAGATTACAGATCCCAGGATACTATAATTATTTAGGACCTTATCAGACGGGAGGAATTTCTCTTTATTTCGAATGGAACCAATTGGAGCCAATTCGAATTCACGTGAATTCGCTAGTTTAGCTAATTTACGTGAATTCCAATTGCATTCGGAATGCGTTCAGAGTGACTTCGCATTACCCAAAAATAACCCCCCGCTGCCCGAAATTGCATGAGATGCTTTAATTCGCAATAACGTAAAACCCATGATTCCGTTCGGAATGACTTCCCTTTTGCCCGAAATTGCGTGAGATGCTTTAATTCGCAATAACGTGAAATCCCAAGATTGCATTCAGATTGCCATTGGATTATACTTCCAATTTCCGACGTCTGATAAGGTCCATAGTGTAAATGGATCCCAGAACATTAGGTACACCATACGGATTTTTAAAAAATCCTCCTAAGTACAGGAATAATTCCTGCAAAATCCTGAGGCTTTTGGACATTCCCTAAGTGCCTTCCAGGCACCAGATCCTGACTGATCATAGAAGCTAAGCAGGATCAAGCCTGGTTAATATTCTGGTTCCAGATAACCAGATTGTTAAATGCTAACCATCCCAAATTTCTTCCAAGTTACGCTCTGGATACTGCAATAAAATGATCTTCGAGATGAATTCCCCGCCATCTAGATCCTCCTTGGCCTTAATAGCTATTTTTCACAGGAGTATGAACTGGTAATGCCACCTCTGAGAATTCTCCTTTGCCTAAGAAAATCCTATGAAATTTATGGGGTCTCTTTAAGTAGACAAGTGACTTGAAGGCAAACGGACACACACAGACACACACACAAGGTGCGGTTTAACGTGGCAGACTTTGAAAAGAGACCAAACAAAAAGTGACTTGGGGCTGAAATCTCAGTCTGCTCCTCCAGCCTTTTGCAAATTCCCCAGGACAGTAAAATCATTGTTTTGCATTCATGTCTGCAAGCGAGATAGTACGGAATGTCCTTGAAAGACTATCAATTTGACTTGGGTTCCTTTTTTTCCCACCCTTTCCTTCCAGCCTCCTGTTTCCAAAAATGAAAAAAAAGAAGAAGGAGGAGGAGGGAAGGAGGAGGGGGAAAAAGGGAAAGAGAGATCAAGGCGGTCAGAGTTTCCACTCTGCAGAGGAACTACGTCTCTTTACTCGCTGCCAAGCGTCTCCTGAAGCAGGCTGGTGATAGAAACCATAAGGTTTCTTGGCATGCAAAAGGGCTCACTTTGTTTTTCAGGCTCATCAAAAGGCATTTTCATGGGGAGGAAAAAGCTCCCACAGCAGTGAAAGAACTGTTATAAGGAAAGGAAAAGGAAGAAGCAGCTTATAGAAAGGCTCCTCCAAAAATCAGAGGGAATTTATTTGCGTAAAATAGCATGAGCTGACTTATAGGCACAGATGGAAAATTAGAATGGGTTTTTATAATTTAAATAAGACTCTGGAGACCAGGGTTGAGTTCCCTGCTTGGCCTTGGGAAGTGTGACTTTGCGGTGCGTCATACACTCTCAGCCCCAGAAAACCCTGTGATAGCATTGCCTTAGGGTTGCCATAAGTCAGAAACCATAGGGACAAGAGATGTCATTGTCCACAAGGGATTGTTTGGTGGGGACGGTAGGATGGACAGAAGAGAGGAATTTCCATGATGCCAACCGTTTGATTCGTAGACTCAGGGCTCATCCCTGTCTTCCAGACGGAGAGGGCGAACGTGTACTCCACATCTGCTTCCAATATGGCTCTGGAGACGGTCACTACTCCTCCCATGGCACCGAAGTTCAGAGCGCACTTGGACGAGGAGCTCTGCAGCAAAAGAGGAGGAAGAAGAGGAGGAAAAAGGGGGAGCGAAGGAGAGACAGGACAACATTCAATGCTGGCCTTTAGAGGAAGCAACACCGTCCTACCCAGCGAGACCAAACCCCGTGTTTTGAGTTGGAGTATGTCAAGATGTCTCCTCGATTCAGTCTCCTCATGTCATCTAGTAGTTTTGGGAAAGCATTTCAGGATCGTTGTGCATCACAAGCCCACATGCGAGAGCAGAGTGATATAGTGGATGAAAAGGCGAATGCAGTATGTGAGGCCTAGAACAACATCTATCCACATTATGCAGTTATAGCTATTTGGTACCACTTCAACTGCCATGGCTCCATGATATGGACTCCTGAGATGGACAGTTTTGGGAGGGACTTAGGATTCTTGGATAGAGAAGTCCTCACCTAAGCTAGAGCTCCCAAGGTATCCCAAGAAAGTGAAGTCGGAGGCTTCAAGGTATGTCAAGAAAGGACTGCGACAATAAACAAGGTCACCTTGGGAACTGTAATCTGGATGAACCCATTAGGCACCTTGACCAAGACAGGTGGGCTGTCTCTTGCTGATGGCCAGGGCCTTTCCAAGCTATTTTAATTCTTGAGGCAAAGCATAAAATGGTGCCCACCCCCCTGCCAAATTCTATGTGCAAAAACTGCTTGAACTGATGGGATGCCCCGTTCTCCATACCCGTCACAACAGTCTAATTTAGGAGATGAGAACAGCCAGTTGGGCACACATTGCTTTGCTTTCCAGAAGAGGGAAACACCTTGAGAGCAACAGACCAGGGGGGTGCCCTCATTGCTTCTCAGCATCTCTCGTCTGAGGCACCTGTCTGTATCTACTCCATGGCAGTTGTTGTGGATGAACTAGCTCTGGATTTCCAGCCTTGAATAGGTAGATCAATGGGCTTCAAAGTAGACCATCAACTGGCCGTCCTTCCATTAAAGGAAGGAAGAATATTTACCCAACAGGCATAAATATGGAACCAGTCCCTGGCCCACTGGGGAACAATATATACATATTGCTAGCCTCCCTGCAATGGATAGCTTAAGGAACATTTCCTTAGATCAGTGCTGCACAAGCTTCTAAATTAATACCTTTAAGTGATTTGTTGTTTAATGCCTTCTTTTAATTTTTTGCATTTTGTAACTGCTGGCTATTTGCAAATTTTAGCTATTTTGTCTCATTGCACAGTGAAAGCCACTTTGGATCCCTCGTGGGAGAAAAAAAATGGAACATAAACTAACTAAATAAATAAGAAATAAAGAAATGTGAGGGAGCGCCAATTAATTAATTCCAATGTGCCAGGGACCAAACTATATTTGGACCCATTGACTTCTGTTTGTTATTATGACAGTGACTCCCTCTTCTGAGATCAGATGCCAAAGCAAAAGTCTGGGGCCCTGCTTTCTGTCCCCCGAGGACCACCCAGGTTCACTTACTTTGGAGGAGGACACGCACGACCAGTTGTAGTGCAATGGCGTCTGTTCCCAGTCTTCCAAGTTAGGGTCGTAGGACTTCTCCCCATCCAAGACCAAATCTCGGGTGCTGGACCACACACGGTAGGAACCCCCATCGATGATAGGCACCAACTTGTTGGGCAGGACAGTCACGTTGGCAAAAGTACTCTTGGACAGTGGCGTGTCTCCAAAAGAGACCAGAAATTTGAAGCAGTAGTTGCCGAGGTCCAGGGCGAGTTTGGGGATGACCAACTGAGGCCGGTTGACATCTACATTGAGAAGCTGGACTTTGTGAGAGCCACCCAGCTGCAGACAACTTGGGGCTCTGTAGATCTCCCATTGGTACGCTGTCTTATACCTGACGCAGCCCCGCAAGTCGATTTGTGCCTCCAGGTAGTTCTTCTGCGACCGCTTCATGACCACCTGGGCAGGTAAGGCAAGCTCAGCCTCTGGCTCCTCGCATTCCAGCACCTGGACTGTGACAGTCATGTGGGTGAAGGAGAAGCTGATGAGGTTGGTGGCATTCACCTGCACCACATAATCTCCAGGCCTCAGGTAAGTGTGGCTGGCAGAGGCCACATCAGTCCTCTGAACCGGGGAACCATCCCCAAAGTGCCACCAGAAGACAACCTGACGAGCACTGGGCCGCACAGAGGCTTCGAACATCATTGTTCGGTTGGCAAAGGGTTTGACTGGCAGGAGGGAGAGCTGCGTGATGAGGTCTTGGACTTGAATCACGATAGTTAGGTTCAGGCTGCTCAAGAGGTTGGAAGCATGGAGGTGGATGTTTAGCTGTCCAGCAACGTCCGGTGTATAAGAGATGCTTGGTCCTTCTAAGACAGCCACCTGGGAATGCCCCCTATCTTCCTCCAAGGTGAGTTGCCACAAATAAGACACCCGTGAGCCACTCTCAATTTCAGCCGTGAAATGCCTTTCCACCCCAGTGGGAGTGCCTCGCTCACAGCAGTCCACAACCCGCAAGCCACGGATGGCCTCCAGCACCACTATGAGGACCTCTGCCTGGACCATGCTGACGTGGTTCTCTGCTGTCACCTGGACAATGTAATCTCCCACTTGGGTGAACGTGCGGGTGAACCTTGAGGCGTTGAGGGCCACTGAGCGGTTTCCTCCAACGCTCACCTGGTAGCTCACAGAGGAACCGGAAGACATTTCAATAACAAAGGAGGCCTCTTCACCAGGCTCCAGCACTTCCTTGCTCACCCGAAGTCTCAGGTCCCGAATTGGATCTTGCACTGTCAGGTTGTGGCAAGCCCCTTCCCAACTGACATCATTGGAAGCATTGAGACAGATAGAGAAGAATCCAGGTGTAGGGAATGTCAGGGCCACTCTCTGTCCGGTTATGGTTCCGTTCGGCATCTTCCAAACCCAGGCCACGTCAGACCCACTTTCAAGCTCTCCAGAGAAGTTCACAACGGAGCCTGATTCAATGTAAGTACAGTTTGGCCTTATGGTCTTGATCTGCAGGCCCATGACCGGCTCCTGCACATAGACCACGAGTGTTGCATTGGTAGAGCCCAACTTGTTTTCTGCTTCAACGGTGACCATTTTGGCACCAGGTCTTTGGAAAGAGTACATGATCACAGGGGAGGCCATGATGAGGGGGACTCCATCTTCTAGGTACCACGTGTACTCCAGTCCTGTCCCAGCGGTGATGGTGGTGCTTATGTTGACAGAAGCATTGACAGCAGCTGGGTTGGGAGAAGCTGCCAGTTTTAAGACACCCACTTGCTCAATGAACTCCACTGTCTTGTTCACAGCTAAGCTTCCCAGCATGTTTGTGGCTTTCAGGTGGATAACGTAGATGCCTGCCTCCAGAATGACCAAGGAGAACGTCTTCCCAGTAAATGTTTGCACAGAGTGGTTCTCTTTCAGGACTACCCAACTGTAGGAGATGTTTGTCCCATCTCTTACCACTGCTTGGAGTTGCAGTGTCTTGTTGGTGGGGAAGTAGGTGTCATCCAGGAGGTCGCTGCCAACAATCTGCAGCCCTTCAATCTGCTGCAAGACGTAGATGAAGATGCTGTCTTGCAAACAACCAATCTCGTTCTCAGCAGTCACGATTACATTGAACGTCCCAATGGAACGGAAAGTGTATGAAATGGTGGAGAAGCCTGGGATGGGGGTGCACCGGTCACACAAGATCCACGAGTACCGGATGGCAGTGCCAGCCAGGAGGGTAGCCGTGAAGCTCACAGAACCGTTCAGGGGCACCACTGTCCGGCTGGCGTTGATGCTCAAGCCCTGGAGGCGCTGCTTGACCGTGACATTGAGCCTCGCTTCACGGAAACTCACCTCGTTCCAACCCGTCAAGCTGATGGTGTAGGTGCCACTCTTATTGTAGGAATGGGTGATGAACTTTCCCAGCTGGGTCGTGCCGTCTCCAAAGTCCCACAGATAACTAACTTTGCTTCCGGTAACATTGGCAGAGAACAGATAGACTTGGTTCACCTCTAAAACTTTTGAAGCATTGGACTCAATCTTGGCTACTCCCACTGGTTCTTGGACTTCCACTAAGGCCGAGTCGTTGTTGAAAGAGACGTTGTTGCAGACGGTCACCACCACTAAGTAGACACCTGGTGTCTTGTAAGTATAGCTAACTTCTGTCCCACCAAACCTAGCTGAGTCATTTGCCCCGAAGTCCCAATGATAACGGTAGGGGTACGGTGGTAAGGCTGTGACAAGGAACTTGCTCTCGTTGCCTAGCCTCACAAAATGAGGCCTGGCAAACAGTGTGACGTTGGTGATCTCTGGCTCCACACAAACTTTTGTATAATACCGTACTTCGTTGAACTTGCTTGAGAGGACCAGTGAGAGGGAGAAGATTCCACTGCGGGTGAAGTTGTGCATCACTGTCGGATCCCCGTACACGGTGACGTTGGATGAACCGTCTCCAAACGTCCAGTCGAAAAAGTAGTTGTCGGGGTTACCAGAGACAAAGGCAGTGAGTTGTACATTGGGGTGTTCTCGGATACAAGTGGAAGGTTTGAACTTGAGGACCATCAAGAAAAACACCTGAACAGGCACAGCTCGGGAAACCGAGTTTACTGGATTTATTGCCGTTACGTTGACTGTACCGTTCATCTTTTCCAAATAGCTGTGATTCACGGATGCCTCCAAGGTCTGCACAACAGTTCCATCACCCATATCGAATATCCAGGTGATGTTATCCCCCGTTTCCACAGAAGCACTGATCTCTACCGGCATGCGGACCTCTATCGCTTCATCCACAGTCACCTGCAATCCTGTAATCTCTTCAAAAACATGGTAGCATTGGGATGTCTCTATGGCGCTAATGGTGTTGTTGGCTCTGAGGCTAACATTGTACATCCCTTTGGTGTTGTAAGTATGAACTATGGTTGACTGGCTTTCCACATATACCACAGAGTCATCCCCAAAATCCCAGCAGTACGAGACCCCATAGTTAGATGGCAGAGGTTGAGCTTCAAAAGTGACAGGACGGCCCACAACCAAAACATCTGCATCTGTTTCCAGGGTCAGCTCCGTCAGATATGTGTAGATGTGGACAGGGACCGAATAGGTCAGGTTCTCAAATTCATTGGAGACTACAACTATCAGGGTATATTCACCTGCATGGAGAATGAAGATAGGGAAGAGAAAAGAAATGCCCATTTATGACATATACACATCCCAAATGTTCTGGATCTTTCATGTTTACCCCCATTAATATATGTAATGCCAGATTCCCAAATTCACTTTGGGTCTCCCTAGAAGATGGTAATAACTAACCAGTAGTGTATATCCATTTACGTGTGTACCACTTGGGTCCAATGCTGGGAGAACAGAAATTAAACAACTACATAAATAAATAAAAATACATGACAAATGCAGAGCATGTTTTGGCTGTGCATTTGGTACAAATTGAGCTACGAGGTCCCGAACTATGAGGAACCTCTTTGGTTTCACCAGTTTGAAAAGTAGGCAAAAAATCAACAATGAAAACCTGTAATGAAAACCAACAATGAAAACAGAAGATATCATCAACATTAGTAAAACGGAGAAAATTATTTTGTCTCCAGTAGTTCTCCATAGCATCAAGCAGACACAACACATGAATTAATCTCCTTAAAAAGAACAGAAAAAAAGAAAATCAAGACCTAGAATTGTAATGAGCCTATGCTGCACTTACAGAAAAATCGTCCTCTTAGATAAGCTTGTTAAAAATGATTTCTCCCATCCTGAGTAAAAGGTGAGGTATAAATTCAATAAATAAAAGGATCAATAAATCATGTTTCTTCATTCTACAGGTTGAGTCTTCCTTATCCAAAATGCTTGCGACTGGAAACGTTTTGGAAATCAGATTTATTTCCCCAGATTTTGGAATATTTGCATGTACATAATGAGATAACGGGAGTCATGTCTAAACACGACATTCATTTATTTTTCATGCACACCTTATACACATAACCCAATGGAAATTTTATACACAACATTTTTTAATAATTCTGTGCATGAAACAAAAGTTTGTGTACACTGGACCATCAGAAAACAAAGGCGTAACCATCTCAGTCACCTAATTTTGGAGATTTTGGATTTCGGACTTCCAAATAAGGAAGACTCAAGCTGTATAACAAAATATTCTGTAACCCATTTCCTCCCCAATTTTTTTCTGGAGAAAAAAGCTTAGGAAAAAAAAGGTTGGTGGGCAGGAAAACAGGTATTTCCAAAATTCTCTCATATTTCTATATATGTAGGGTTTTATAGACTACAGTATATGGTATCCATTGCATTGGGGATCACAAGTAAAAATAGAGTAAGGGTGGAATGACAGAGTGACGGCAATGGTAGTTCTTGTTTGTTGAGTCTATCTGTGCGGAAATACCTCCAGACAGGTACTGTACCTATTCAATGGATGGAAGAGGTGGAGGTTATCTTAGTGTATAGCTTGGTCCCATACACAGAAATATTTCCTTACCTGGTTCTTGGTAGGTATGGGACACATTATGTCCAAGGACAACCTGGTGGATGGTGGGATCAGGCACAAGGAAAGAGTCATTATAGGGAGGTTTAAACTGGAAAGAAATATGGTCGCCATCCCCAAAGTCCCACCTGGAGAGCAGAAAGCGATGAAATGCATGGGTCAATTGTTATCCAGGTGGCAAGAAAGGTCGTATGCCTACTGTTTAATCCTCCACCAGAAATCCTGCAAATTTCCCAAATCAATCTGATTGGGGATTGTCCCATTAACCAGCCAGTGTTCTTCACTGGGAACAAATGTGCAACTGATAGAGAAGCTGGAGTTGGGAGACAAAATGGATCTGCCACACAAAGGAGGTCTTAAGCATCTTTATCAAAGCCCAGAATTGAGGAACACCTCGATCGACAGAATGTCACCAAAGTTGTTGAGTTCACCAGACCACCTCTTTGGGCTTAAAAATTACAAAATTTGGGGGAATGGAAAAGTAAATAGTTCACAAAATTAGGCAGATATATTAGTCATTATAGGACCTTATCAGACGTTGGAAATTGGAAGTATAATCCAATGGCAATCCGAACGCAATCATGGGGTTTCATGTTATTGCGAATTAAAGCATCTCATGCAATTTTGGGCAAAAGGGAAGTAATTCTGAACGCAATCATGGGGTTTCACGTAATTGTGTATTAGAGTATCTCATGCAATTTTGGGCAATGGGGGGTCATTTTTGGGTAATGGGAAGTCATTCTGAATGCATTCTGAATGCAATTGAAATTCACGTAAATTCGCTAAACTAACGAATTCACGTGAATTCGAATTGGCTCCAATTGGCTCCATTCAAAAGAAAGAGAAATTCCTCCCATCTGATAAGGTCCATAGACAGGTGAGGGCCGATGTGTTGGACTAAGACACTGGGAGACCAGCGTTCGGATCCCCATTCATCCACGGAAACCCACCGCTTGTCCTTGGAAAAGTCACACACTCCCAGCCTCAGAGGAAGGCAAAAGGCAAACCTGCTCTGAAAAAATTCTTCCAAGAAAACCCCTTAGTGTTGCCATAAATAAGAAATGCAATGAAGGCACACAACAACATTTAGAGAGATCTTGAGGCACCTTTGAGACTAACTAAAGAAAGGAGCTTTTGTAGACTTCAGTCTACTTCCTCAGATGCATTTGGGAAGCAGACTTAAGTCAGCTCATGCTGCCAACTTCATTCTTTCAGTTAGTCTCAAAGGTGTGACAAGATCCCTTTACATTTTAAGACTAACATGGCTACATCTTTGAATGATAACTCTAGGCAGACTGTCTTGCAAAATGAAAACTCCTCCATTCCAGCCAAATTTTGAACCATCTAAAGCCTGTTCTGGCGAGAGCTGGACGCATTGGCAACATTTTGGTTGATCTGATGCTATGACTATTCAAGCTCGAATTTTATTTCTGCTCCTGGACTGCATGGTTACTTTTTGTCCGATCGATTTGATTTATCAAAACTATCAAACCAAAACCCTTTTACTCCTACAGCAGCAACAATGGAGTTTATCGGACGGGAGGAATTTCTCTTTATTTCGAATGGAGCCAATTGGAGCAATTCGAATTCACGTGAATTTGCTAGTTTAGCGAACTTACGTGAATACCAATTGCGTTCAGAATGCGTTCAGAATGACTACCCATTACCCGAAAATGACCCCCCATTGCCCAAAATTGCGTGAGATGCTTTAATACGAAATAATGTAAAACCCATGATTGCATTCGGAATGACTTCCCTTTTGCCCGAAATTGCGTGAGATACTTTAATACGCAATAACGTGAAACCCCATGATTGCGTTCGGATTGCCATTCGATTATACTTCCAATTTCCGTTGTGTGATAAACTCCAATGAAAGAGAAATGGGTATAAAATGCTGTTTAACATGCAACTCTTGGTGTTTTTTCCTCCTCCTTTCTTCCTCCCAAACATAGAGCTTAAATATTGTAATCATCTACTTTGCATTTCACATGGATGGTTTCTTTTTATCACCTTAAGTTTGCAAAGTCAAGGGGAAAGGGAGGGTTCCCTGGAGGGATGGCTTATCTAGACAGCTTAAACTGAAATTCATTTGGATTAGGGAGTTTCCCACTGCCTGGCCAGATAAAAACAATTTTTACAGCTTCCTTCTTCTCAAGGTGTGGAATTATTCCCGCTGAGTTTGTTCAAAGTCCCTTGGAGCCTTAAAAATCACCTCTTAGTGGATTCTGATTCTGAGCTTGGTTTAAGGAACTAAAAATAGACTTTCAGCTTAAGGCACAGTGGGATGCGTAGAATCATATTTTCCTTACAAGTGGTAGAAAAATCAGGGAAATTACATTGGGTTTGCAATATAGCCAAGCATCATGATCTGGGCAATCTCTGATCCCAAATCAAGTAACTATGAACGTCATAAACAATTTGTAATTTATACGTTGCAAGGAATATCAGGAAGAATTAATGCTTAGACTGAGAAATTGTATGGAGTTTATTATACGATGGAATTTGGGGGTATAATGCGATGGCAATCCGAACGCAATCATGGGGTTTCACATAACTGCGTATTAGAGTATCTCACGCAATTTCAGGCAATGGGGGGTCATTTTTGGGAAATGGAAAGTCATTCTGAATGGATTCCGAACGCAATCAGATTTCATATAAATTCACTAAACTAGCAAATTCACGTAATTGTGAATTGGCTCCATTCGCAATTGAGAGAAAATTCCTCCCATGTGATAAACCCCTATGTCTTTGGATTATTCTACTGAAATACAGTCGGCCCTGAACTTTTGCAAGGGTTAGGGGCACAGGATCTCCGTGAAAGTATAAAAAAGCACTGATATAAGCCCACTATTTTATTTTCTCTGAGAGAACACTTCTCTAGGCATATCTAGGTCCTCCAGCATGACTTCATGGTCACTTTCCACTAGACATTGACCATAGAATACATTAGGGGACCTACAAACCTAGAGAAGTATTCTTTCTAGGCATTTCTAGGTCCTCCAACACAATTCTATGGTCATTTTGCACCAGGCATTTACCACATAATGCATTGGAAGGCCTACAAATGCCTTGAGAAGTGCTTTCTCTCGGCATTTCTAAGTTCTCCAGCACAATTCTATGGTCAACGTCCAGCAGAGACTGAGCACAGAATCGGGTTGGAGGACATTTCCAATGCTAGAGATAACATTTTGGGGGGTCACATACAAGACAGCAGTTGAGGCAGCAGCAAAGACAGTAATCTGCAAATAATCAAATCCTCAAATGCTAAACCCACAAATGTGGAGGGATGACCATAGTTGCAGCTAGTACCTGATTTTGCACATGCAATTGTTTTGATATCTGCAACTCAAAATGCTTAAATCCCAATCACATATGTTTTTAAAAGAAAAATCCCAAATCTCACATCATCATCATCATCATCATCATCATCATCGCCATTTTATATTGACCTCTTCTAAGATGGCTGATTGTACTGGATGTGGGGTGTGGGCAGGGTTCCTTTCTTTTTAACTGTGCCTGAAAGTTCAGACCATGGAAAGACTCACGTGAACGTGGCCTCCACCGCCGAATCCACCAAAACCGTCGCCGCCAGTTCCACGGTGCTGTTCTGCGGGACACGCGGCGGGATCTCAGAGACCATGAGGTCCTTCATTCTGTTCATCTTCTCCACGGTGATGTTGTAGTCCACCGTGACATTGCTGACGTGGTTGGAGGCAGTGAGCTGTACGGGGCACCCCAAAAAATAAAATAAAAATCTGGCACATTACTGAACCAATACGACAAGAAAAAGTCAGCGGCAAACACGTTTACACCAAAATCCAAAATTGTTCTCATGGACGGCTGAAATAATGACAAACTACAACCCCCAGGATTGAGCCATGGCAGCTGGAGTGGTGTCAATCTGGACTATTTCTGCAGTGCGGATGCAGCCTTGGGTTCAAATCCCCACTCGATCGTGGAGATCATTTGGATGCCCTTGGGTAAGTCATATACTCTCAGCCTCAGGGGAAGGCCATGGTAAACCTCCTCCAAAGAAATCTGGTCAAGAAAACTCTATGGGTTGCCTTTAAGTTGGAGATGACATGAAGGAACTTAACAGTAACACAAATAATCCTGCAGTGTTTAATATCAAAAGGGCCCAATTTTTAAAAAAACAATCCCGCAACCCATTTTTGGACAATGGTGGGTCCCAGCACAGAAGAGTAGCCTCCAAAGATAAATTGCAAAAATCTGCATCCACCCTGGAAGGGAATTTGGCAAAAACCTCTACTTTTGCATGGAGATCAAAACAGAGAGGGCTACACTTGACTCACTGAGAGTTTGTAGACAGCCGGCGTCTGGTAGATAACGTGGAAGAACTCATTGTAGAAAGTAAAGGAAGGCTTATCGTCCACCGTCCACCTGAAGGTCACATCTGATCCAGCGTCCATCATGGGGATATACGTCTGCAATGGAAAAAAGACAACAGATAATGGTTTTAGAAGGGGACCCATGTGCTCATTGTTGTTGTCTTCCCCAAAAAGATAGCATTTCGTATTTTTTTCATGCATTTGGGGGGCACTCTGCCTAGTTTTGAGGCAGAAATTACTAGAAAATCATGCTGATTCTTTGGTTGTGTGCATGCTTTGGGCTTTGCCAAGATATTTCATTATGTACAGTCAGCCCTCAGTATCCATGGATTCTTTATACATGGATTCAAGCAACCATGGCTTGAAAATGCTCAATATAAATTCCCCAAAGCAAAGCTTGATTTTGCCATTTTATATGAGGGATACCATTGTATTTAATGGGACTTGAACATCAATTGATTTTGGTATCCACGGGGGAGAAGGGGGGTCCTGGAACCAAACCCCAGCAGATACCAAGGACCCACTGTATATGCAAATATTCCAAAAAATATTTTTTAAATTGAAAATCCAAAACAGTTCAGGTCCCAAGCGTTTCACATAAGGGAGACTCAACCTGAAGTCGGAAAACTTGAAGGCAGTCAGGAAAGAGGAATATTGCAGTACAGATGTATAGACTCTGGCAAGGAAGCCACCGTTTCTGTCCTGAGTTTGCAAGGCTTGAGCAAGGCTGTTGATAACAAGGCTTTTTTTGGAGGATTCACATTCATAGGGCAACCCAAAGTCAAGATGATGGCACATAACAACACAAAAAGGGACAAAAGCTTATATACATATATTAAAATACTCCGCGTTGCATTTTGACATTGAGTGACTCACCACGCGGTTATTGAGCAAGATCCTGGACTCTGGGTCTGGTGTTGCGCGGAGCCCCCGGATGGCTTCCTCCGCTTTCACCAAGACGGTGATGTTTTGGGAGCTGACAGCATTCTCTGCCCACAAGACAACGGTGCTCACGTTCTCCCCAATGCCCTCCAGTTTGACAACCGAGAACCACGTGTCGTTGCTCTCCTGGGCACATTCGGCCACCATTGTGGCAACCGAGGGCGGACAATTCCTCTCAAAGGGGAAGCTCTGGTTCCCGCCTTGCCAGCCAGAGCTGCCGTTCATCCCAGAAAAGATTTTCAACACCAGCCACGTGTGGTTGACTTCCACGTAGATTTTGCCTCCTTGTTCAGGAGGGTAAATGACTTGGAGGCCGGAAACGGGAGAAGCAACCCAGAAATCGCAGGACAGATTGGTCTTGAAGACACCGTTGTCCACAGCGGCCTTCACTGCGTAAAAGCCAGGAGATGCCACCCCAGAGTTTTCCTCCCTAATGATGGGCACCGTCTCCTCCGTGGCAGAGAGCAGCCTGAATTCGCACGTGGAGCCATTGTGCCAGCTGTCGCTGGTGTGGTGGGTTGGTGGGAAGTCCGACTCCCAGTTTGAAGAATTCCAGGTATAGTAATTCATCTGGGAAGAAGGTGTCCGGTTCGGGTGGCAAAGGAGGAAAGCGCCGGGTCCTGCGTCGTGCTGGATGCTCACGGTATCATTGGGCCCAACGGAGATGTCCTTGTTTTTGAAGAGCATCTACAAAAAAAGAGGCCACAGGCTAAATTTAAGATCTCAGCCCCAAAAGATCTCCCTTTTCATCCCGTAACATTATTCTGAATAAATGCAGAAGAAAGAGGTAGAGGCAAGTTCAAGAGTTTGGAAGTGTTCCTCCTTTTTAGGACTACCATTCTCAGAATCTCTGCATGTCTTCTGGGGATTTCTAGCAACATCATCTTCATCATCATCATCATCATCATCATCATGCTTCAACAATCAAATTAACCAATTAAACAGCAATAAATAAGCAATAAAGAGCCAGTGTGGCATAGTGGTTTGAGTGTTGGACTACAACTCTACAGACCAGAGTTCGATTCCCAGTTCGGCCAAGAAACCCATTGGGTAACCTTGGCCAAGACACATGCTCTCAGCCTCGGCGAACAGCAATGGCAAACCTCCTTTGTAAATAAACCCCATGATAGTTTTGCCTTAGGGTTGTCAAAAGTCAGAAATGACCTGAAGGCACACAACGCACACAACTGCAAGATACAGAGTGGAAGAAAATCATGCTCAATGGCAGATATCTGTCACAACTTAGAAAAACACTAAAAGCAAAGAACAATCTATGCAACAATAACGCAACAATAATGCATCATCTAGTTTGACACAACATAGACCCCTTTTCTAAGCGTTCCGTAATTCATTCCCAGATCAGCTTTGTGGAGAAATAAGCAAACATTTTGCATTAGGATAAATCAACCCAGCAGCCCTTTGGTTCTGCCAGATGCTCAACACTTACAAGATACAGCATCGAGGGTCCAGGAGGTAAAGTGAAAAGTGACTCTTTGAGCTCAACATTTGGGAATGGATTTGGGCAGAGGTGCAGAATGGGTGGTGGAGTGCTGGCAACCGAGTCGTTGGCGCATGCCCCAGAGTCGTCACAGCATTCCCCAATGGTCCGACATGCGTTGGTCAGATGACACCAAGAGAGGCCAACCGGACAGTCTATTTGTGGCCACATCCCATTTTCTTGAGAAGCCAGTAATGGAGTTGTGCCATTTCCAACTTCTTTGCAATCTAAGGATAGAGAAGAAAACACACCATCGCAACCGAATAATTCTAACAAAATCCCCACCTTGTCCGAGCACTTTCTAGAGGCATGCATCAGCCCTGGTTTTGCCAGAGGGAGTATTTATGGGTGTAATGGTTTGCGTGTTGGACTAGGACTCCTGGAGACCAGAGTTCAAATCTCTGCTCAGTCATGGAAATCCACTGCGATGACCTGGGTAAGCCATTCACTCTCAGTCTTAGAGGAAGGCAATGGCAAACTTCATTGGAATAAATCTTTCCTGAGAACAAGCTTGGTGTAATGGTTAGAGTTTTGGACTGGGATTCCAAGTGACCCAAAATGTATAGGGTGATCTTGGACAAGTGGCACCTTCTTGGTCTAAAAGGAAGGGTAACGGAAAAATTCTTGATTTATGATAAGGTCACTATAATGCAGAGGCAATTTGAATGCACATGAGACTACAAGATTTATTACAGCCAGAATGGTATAGCTGGTTGAGTGTCGGACAAGGACTCCAGGAGCCCAGGATTCGAATCCCTCCTCTTGGTGATTACACAGCTTGGTAAGGAAACCAGAAGACCTTCAACAGTGATAACTACAAGAAAAGTTTTGGCCAGGAGCATCATGCTCACTCACCTTCTTCATGCGCCAGACGGTGCACTCGAAAGCGGACTTGGACACTCTGCTGCAACTCCTGAGTCACAAACTCCAAGGCTGTTAAAAAACCCTCCTGTGGGAACGCCAAGCCAGGAAACACCATGGTCTGGAAAAGAAAATCCCAAAGGTTTCAGAGAACACTTCTAGGTCCTTTGTTGGAAGATGTCGGCCAAAAGACGGCCAAATGCATGCCTCACCTCCACAGTTCCCAATGGTGCAGGGAGCTCTTCTCTTTCGGTAACATTTCCCATCGGCACATATGTATCAAACACAGGGGCACCCAAGTAGAAATGCTCAGCATTTAAAAGAATCTCTGTTTTGGGTGGATGGGAAAGGATAAAAGTTAGTCTTTATCCCTGAGTTTAAACAAGAGATATAAATTCAAAGTGGGAACACATCATCCCACACATATAGTAATACTAGTGGTTTGCTTCTTTTTATTTATACGAAATCATACCAAATGTACTGGTTTTTATTTAAATCTAGTTTTAAAAAAACACAACACTTTTAAACAACTCCTGATATGACTCCTGTCTGTTTTATACCGCTTAGCATTTTATCATGTTTTGTATGACAGATTTCTTGTTTTTAAAATATTTCTTATTAATACAAACAATTACCTATACACCAAAAGATAAATTTAAAAACAGATTTCAACATTCAAAATGAAAATGTCTGTTTGCCTTTTCATCACATTACTTCATATAAAATATCTGTTGAAAACTGTCTGCATCAACTTCCTATCTGGCCTTGTTAGCATTTTCTCTAGATCACTATGATCTTCCAAATATTTTTTTTGACAATTATCTCATTGTTGTGTTTTAATTATAATCCCAGATGCTTCCACCAGGCTTTCTGTTTAATACTCCAAAACAAATGCTCTCTAACTTTGAGGAAATAGAAGCATGACAGGAGAAGGAAACATACCCCAAGTTGCACATTATAGTTTTGGATGCAGTGTAATGACTCCATGGCTTTGCATGAGATAGATATTTAGAGGGGCATCTGAATGTGTTATTCTCAACACCAGTTGCTTGCACAAGAATTTCTGCATCCAGCTACTCTTTCTTTCCCTCACCAACTTGCTTATGCAACAAGCTGCAAATGCAACTCTCAATACCTTTTCCCCCCTTGTGCCAAATAAATCAAATACTACGGGATACAAGGGCTGATTATTGTCAGCATCAGCAGATATACAACAGCTGGATTTTAATAAATGTTGGGTTTTGGTTTGTGTGTGTGTGTGGCGGGTGCATGTTGGCCACATCCCTCTTGATGTGGAAAATCAAAAAGATCCCCAACGGAGTGGTGGGCCACATATATTTTCCGAAGACTACTTCTGTTCCATGCAGAGTGGCTTCTCCTTCTTCCCGACTTAAGAAAACCAAGATAAATTGCATCAAACAGTAATGTTTTTTTTTTAAAAGTGGAAAATTTTGCAACGTTACTCAGGTTGTGGGATTTTTGTAACAGAATTAAAATGCACAAGCATAAAGCCTCTGACAAAGAATTTGTCAGGATCTGCCCAGCCCCATTTTCCTACTAATTTTCTGTTTAGCTATAAGCTTTTCAGCTGCAAGATGTGGAAAAAATACATAGGGAAAAATTGGTTTCTTCGACCCCTACAGCTTTAGGGTTTCCAGAAAAGTTACACAAGCACAGTATACTACAGGCTAAAGCACACCCAGAGCTTGCCCTAGACTGCCTTGGCAAGAAACTCTCAACAATGGCCCACCTTGTGGCTTGTGTTCACAGACGTAGCTGTGCTTGGCTGTGCACAGGTCGGTGTTGCACTGTCCGGCGGGGCCCATGCGGACGCAGTGGTCAGCGTTGGACGGGTGAGGCTCACCGGGAAGCCAGTTCTGACAGCTCTGCAGGTTGAACCCTTCTTCTCTCTCGGAAGGGCTGCTGGGGCTTGCAACATCGTTGAAGCCGATCCAGACGTCCAAGCTCCTTTTGGGGAGAGAAAGTCCAGATGGTATGCTCTGGGAAGTGCACGGTGTTAGCACCACCGTTCAAGAGAATGGATGTCAAAGCTTTTTCCCAAAAGGATCCCGTCCACCCCCTATGAACGTCCCTGAACTCTTACTATCACCACCAAAGGTCCTCTACTCTGGATCCTCCAGCCTTATATGTTGGGAAGATGAAGATCAGAGGGAGAACCTTCTCAGTTGTGGCACCTCTGACTTGGACTGCCTACCCCATGAGAGCCCCCTTGGCACCAAATTATATGCCAAAGATGGGTTAGAAGCATGCCTTTTTTTAAACTACAACTCCCAAAATGCCCCAGACAACTACTTACTCCCTGCTCTTTTCTTTTAAAGTGAAGAAGAAAGGATGGAAACCGAATTTTGGGTTAGCTTCTAGTTCGACATGTTTGGAAACTGTGGATTCACTTATGTGTGTCTGGGGGAAAAGGTCTCTTTAGGCATTTGGAGGTCCTCCAGCATGATTCGATGGTCCATGTCTGTTGGAAGTTGACCATAGATTTGTGTTGGAGGATCCCCAAATGCTTAGAGAGACCACCTGTTTAGGCATCTGGAGGTCCTCCAGTGTGATTCTATGAACTGCAGATAATGGCGAACACTATTTTGCTGGACGTTGAGCATAGAGACACACTGGTCCAAACATCTGTGGTCAACATCCAGGAGAAATGCAGTGCTTGCCATGATCTGTGGTTGCTATCTGCAGTAAATCTGGGTACATATCCATTTCAGATATAAGGGTCAGATTACGTAGTGAAGTAGCAAGCCATGCCCCAAGAAATAACAAGTAAAACTTGAATACAAGAAATATGTTACTTCCACACATTGAAAACCCAAGGACCCCATCCGTATGACTTTCTCATTGCTTGCCCTGTTTTCCTACAGCAGAACCCCTTCGACTTTAAAAAAGACAATCAAGTCCAAATAGATCGGGACTATTTAGGCTGAGAGGGAAGGGACACGCACAGTCTCTGCGCAATTGCGCTTGCCACACAACAAAAGGCAGTGACTTCAGGAAAACGACGCAATTAGAGGACAGCCACGCTTCAAAGCCTGAGATTTCATAAGCACCCAAGAGACATCTGCTTGGCATAAGCTCCTTCTCTTTTGGAGACATCTGGGACATTTATCCCCTGCTGCAATCCCTTTATAATAGATTCTTTCCAGAATCAAATCCGGGGGCTCCGCCAAGTATAGTGGTGTAGGACCATCCATCAGTCTCCTTTGAGTGTGGAAACCTGACCTCTCGCTGCTCCCAGAGGCAGGCTGGGACCTCCGTTTTTGCAAGCTCCTGACAACTGTGTGAGGTTTGCTCCCAATGCAAAAACCCTGCACCAAATCTACCCAAATATCCTAAAAAGTGTGGCGTCGGGGGTCATCTCTGTGGCCACCCCAGCTTACCCTTTCTTCTTGCCAGTTTATATGCCCCTTTGCCCCACTGGTTTGCAAACCCTCCATAGAAAAGAAAGGCAAGACTTCTTTGCAGGGATCGGTGGGACGTAGGGGTGATAGGTCCAGAATATGGTTGAGTAAGTGCAAAGAGAATAGGGCCAAGTATGTCATATCATGTTCTATTCCAGGATTGAATTTTTTACATTAGAGGGGGCTTGTGCAGGACCCAAACTGTGTGCTTTTGTGACACAGCAGGTAGTCTTTGGCTTTCTTCAAGCTTCAAAGGTCATCTCAAGGGACCTGAAAATGGACCATCAATTGCCATAGTTGGTTGACACATTCCTACCCCTGCTGCAGAACTAAGCTTGAAAAATTGTAGGAAGCTTTCGGAAAAACCTCCAAGTCAAAGCAAGAACTCCATGAAACTCCCCGTGTCTAGAGAGAGAAAGCAGGAGCTTCAGTGCCCTTTTGTTCCTTAAAATACTCTTTGTATCCCAAACGTCAGTAATATCATCAAGTATACAGACAGTATGAGAGACATAATAACACAAACACACACTTGAGTGACACAGTTTTGAGACTACAAGGGTTCATCTTCCACTGAATGCAGAATTTGATTTGACTTGATTTTTCCTCCCAGGATACAACCTTCATGGTGACTAAGGTTGATTTGGGTAAAATTGCCTCAGAGTCCTCATTTCTTGACCGTTCTTTGAAAAACACTGTCCCGCATCCACTCTCTAACCATTCATCCACCCAGCCACCATTCTCGCAAGTGTCCAGCCATTTCACAAGGCATAGGGTCCCCAGACCCTGAGACCAGACACCATGGAGAACTTGCAATGGAGATAATAAGGAGGTTCTCTGCCACGGAGACGCTTTGCCGGTCGCAGCAATAAGTGAGGTCATCTCGAAAAGAGCTTTCGCAGCAGGAAAAACGATGGCAAAAATAACTCCATCTGGCAGGCCAGGAGAAGTGTGTGAGTGTGTTAAGTGTGTTGCTTTTTAAGAGCTCCAAAATTTTGTCTCAAGAACAAGTAACCACTGTGTTTTCCTCCTCAGCTATTGGCAAGGGCTTAGCGGAGACTGAGCTCAGCCAACGCACTCGCTGCCATCTCCAAAAGCCCATGGAGATTTTCCTGTGTTAAATCCAGCTATGATCTCACCGTGAGAGTCATATATACATATATATATACACACACACATACATATATATAAGCCTAGAGCCAGTGTGAGTCTTGGACTATGACTCTGGAGACGAGGGTTCAAATCCCTGCTCAGTCAAGTAAACCGACTGGGTGACTTTGGGCAAATCCCTGCTCAGTCAAGTAAACCGACTGGGTGACTTTGGGCAAGTCACACTCTCTCAGTATCAAGGGAAGGCAATGGCAAACCTCCTCTGCAGAAATCCTGCCAAGAAAACCCCCAGGATAGATTCTCTTTAGGGTTGCTGTAAGTTGGAAATGACTTGAAAGCACACAACAACAACAACAACAACAACAAAAGCAACATAAGCCTAGAGAGACTGGACCTCCATACTGTATGTCCACCTCCCTCTATCCAACCCATCTCCTGACCATCAAGTCTGAAAGGAATAAAACTGGAGGCAATGGGAGGAGAGAGAGATGATGTAGGTCCTTGTCGGATGAGGGATTGTCTACTTTCTTCATCTGATCTTTGGTTGTCCTAGGAAAGTGGGATGTAGAAGAAGTACAAGGGAGTCATCGGGGAACTATTTGACAGTGGAAGATGCTGCCTTGGAGTGTGGTGGAGTCTCCGTCTTTGGAGATTTTTAAACAGAGGCTGGATGGCCATCTGTCAGGAGGGTTTGGATTGTGTCTCCTTCTCGCATTGCAGAAAGGGGTTGCGTTGGATACCCCTTGGGGGTCTCCTCCAACTCTAGGACCCTATGATTCCAAGTGCCAGCAGCAGAGCAAAAAAGAGGAATAAATGCAGCAGCGCTCTGGTTGATGCCATATGAGCTAATGGGAAACACATTTCCTCCGCACTCCCTTTCCCACAAGAAACCATGGAAGTGTGGGGCCTTCCAAGAAAACCCTCTCCACGCCTCCACCATTCATCTTCTATCACCAAACTGGAAAGGGAAGCAGGGCGGGACAGGGAGAGAGAACTGCAGCCTGGAAGCATCTGCCCTGTTTATCTAATAGGATGATCCCAATAAATAAAGCCATACCGAGGGAAGGAGGGAAAGCAAGGAGGAGAGGGAGGCTGGGAAACAGCTCCTCCCTGCAACCCGTCCCTTGCAGGATTTCTCTGCTCTTATTTGCATTACTGAGTATGAAAACAACGAAAAAGAAACCCACCCAGCCCTGCCTGAAGCACTGAATGGAGTCCAAGCCAAGAGAGTAACCGGATAATAAAGATGAGAAAGGGAGGGTGCTCTCCAAGCCAAGGAACATCTCAGAATCCAACCCCAAGATAGCTCTTAGAGCTGAAGAGCGGGATATAAATAATAATAATTATTATTATTATTATTATTATTATTATTGAGGCTTCTGGAGCTGCATCCCATGCAAGATGATGGGATTTGGGATAGAAAGGTCCATCAGTGGCACTATTGTATTTGCATGCGTCTAGAACAGAATGAGACAAAGTCGACCCGTGGACTGTCTTCGTGGCCACCAGGGTCGCCCAGAAAATTTGGAAGAAAAGTCCTCACATGTTGTTGTTGTTGTTGTTATATTTATTTGTACCCCACTCATTACCTAGAAGTGGGACTCAGAGCGGCTTCATACCATTAATGAAAAGCATACCCAAAAAGTACATTAAAAGGGCATTTTCATTTCCTTTTATTTTATTTAGAGTATCTACACCCCGCTCTTCAGCCATAAAGGCTCTCAGGTCCAGGAGAGGCCTATTATCTTTTGTAACCAATATATTTCAAAGAATACATTATATGAGCATATTTAATACATTATATGAGCATCGTTTTATAGTATTGTATTTTAACTGTTGGTTTTACGTGTCGCCTTTCTAAATTCAATTTCAGCATGTTGTGCCTCGCCTCAACCCTTGAGGAGAGGCAGGAAACAAACAAAGAAACAAACAAAACAAACAATTATTATTATATAATAATAATAATAAATAGCAAAATGGTGTCCCTCCTGTAAAATAGCCAAATAACCATATCCAGTGGGCCCTTGGTATCTGCTGGGGTTTGGTTCCAAAATCTGTGGATGCTCAAGTCCCATTAAATACAACGGTATAGTGAAACGGTGACCCTTCTATAAAATAGTCAAATTAAGGTTGCTTTTTGGAATTTCTATCTTTTTGGAATATTTCCAAACTGTGTATGGTTGAATCTATGGATAAAGAATCTGTGGATCTGGAGGTCCAACTGTATTGGCAGCAATTCCCTGAAGGCTGGGCAAGAGTCGCCAATTCCACCCACGATGAGGCGCAGGGAGGAAGGGAGTTGCCAAAGGAACAAGAAGAGCTGGTCAATCAGAGCCAAAGAAAATCACACAGTTTTTCTGGAGAGGTATGGAATTGCAGCATAGTCCTTTGGAGAGAGAGAGAGAGAGAGAGAGAGGTCCGGAGGGTGCTAAAATCCTAAGAAGTGCAGATCTGGTGCCAAATGTTATTAACCTTTCTGATCTCCAAATGGGGATCTTCTGTCCTGGGTTGGTGTTCACCCTCTGCTCTCCTCTTAACACTGTTAGATCTGACTTTGGCACGCTGTTCTTTTTATCCGCGTCGGCTCACAAGCCATGATTTTGTGCTAAGGCAAGGCTGCTCTTCTTACCTGTTTTTCAAACCAGGATGCAAAGCAAATCTGCTAGGGCCGGCGATGAGAAGGGATGCTGTTTTGCATTAACCAGTGTTAGCACCAGAACAAAATGTAACGCCCTGGAGACAGCAAGGGGATTTTTGTGGGAAAGGAAGAAAGACGGAAAAGGAGACCGTAAACCCACCATATTACATTCCTGATCTCCTTAAATCCTTTCTGCTGGGAGCCAGACAACGGGAAGAGTTGGAAATACCCCAGGTACTGCTCACTGAATACTAAAGCCGCGCTATTGTGTTCCCTGTTTCTGTGTATGGTTGGGAAAGTGAAGAAAGCCGATAGGAAGAAAATCCATCCATTTGAAATGTGGTGCTGGAGAAGAGCTCTCTGGAAACCAGGGACTGCTAAAGAATAAGTGGGTCCTAGAACAAAAGAAAAAGGCAGAAACTTTTCCTAGAAGCCAAGATGACTAAACTGAGACTCTTACGCTTTGGATGTACGCTGTGAAGACATGACTCACTAGAAAAGATAATGATGCTTGGTGAATTGGAAAAAAGACCATATACCAGACGGATGGATTAAATCCACTGCAATAGCCATGGATCTTCAAGAGCTGAGCAGAGCGGCTGAGGATAAAGGGACTTGGGGGTCTCTTTTTTTATAGGGTTGACATTGACTTGGAGGCAGTTAGTAATAAAAACCGTTTAACAGCTTTGCAGCCGGCCCTTAAAGAGTCCATACATGTGGGAGCCCTGGCCTCCAAAATTTATTCTTTCCATTCTCATTTCCATCCTGTCACCCCACGTCCCTCCATCTCTCATACACAAACAAGCAAACAAATATATATTTGGGCTGAAAAATGAGAACCGTGGCTCCTGAAAGGGTACAGGACTAGCAGTTATCCTTTAAAAAATAAGTCCCAGTGCCTCCCTCCAACTCTTTGCTTTGCCTCTCACCTCAGTCCTCGCCAATAACAAGGCAGGAGGTTTATAAATCTGGACTAGATCTCCAGCCACAGACTTGGGGTACATTGACACTGTAGAAATAATGTAGTTTGACCCGACTTTAACTGCCATGGCTCCATCCTACAGAAACCTGGGATTTGGAGCTTTGCGAGCCACCAGCACCCTTTGGTAGAGAAGGCAAAAGCTACAGCACTTAAAGTGGCGCCCAACTGCATTATTTCTGCAGTGCAAACATACTCTTGGACAACCTTAACCAGAAGAGTGTGTTCAGAAACAGACGTTTGCTAACCACCAAAGGAAGCCTCAGCAAATATTTAAACTACATGGATCAGCAAAAAGGAGAGTGTTTCTCCTTCGCTTACCGAGTGACACGGGACACCAAGAAATTCTGGATTTCGGGGCTGCTGACAAAGGCCAGGTTTCCGCTGCCATATTCTTGGCAATGCCGCTGGGCTTCCTTCCATTCGGCTTTCTCGGCCCCCAGCCAGTAGCAGTGGCTGTTCCCAGGGAAGGCAATGCTGTCCACGGGGCACGCTGGATAAACCACTGCAAAAGGAAGAAATAATAGGGTAAATTAACAGGCCAAGGGTAAGGCATGTCAGCCAGCCCTCCCCGGGTACCAATTCTTGCTTCCCTCAAAGGACCACGCTCCCTCTTCCTCGTGACACCATCATTTCCCCCCATGTATTCAATGCTGCAATGCGTCTCCCAATCCTGGAAGTCAAGGGCTTGAAGTTAATATATGGCTGGTATTTTGGGCCCCAAGAGCCAGCGTGGTGCGGTGGTTTGAGCATTGGACTCTGACTCTGGAGCCCAGGGTTCAAATACCAGCTCAGACATGGAAATCCATTAGGTGACGTTGGGCACGTCACACTCTCTCAGCTTCAGAGGATGGCAATGGCAAACCCTTTCTGAAGAAGCGTGCCAAGAAAATCATATGATGGGGCCGCCATAAGTCTGAGATGACTTGAATTCAAGAGAAGTAAGTGAGAGAGTGATGTTCTCATGCATAACATTTTGAACAGCGTTATGGCAAATAATGCATTTTGCTCAAAATCCAATTATTGTGACCCAAAAAGAAAAAGAAAAAAAGGAAAGCACTGGTCATTTTGCTCGCAGGCAGGGCTGAAAACATCTCATGGCAGTCAACCAAGTTTATATCGGGGCATCCCAGTGTGTCGAGACAGAGATGAGAAAATCTGAAAATATCCTTAAAGTATTATCCACATTGCTCAAGGAAACACAGCCTTTTCTTCCTTAACATGAGGCCCCAACTATGGCTTTTCTCAGTCAGCAGGTATTAACTCACCATTTCCAGGTTGTTGATCCTGAACCTCAATGCTGTAAACAATGGAGAGCCCGGTCCCCCCTCGATTCCTTATCCGTAGCTGCAAACTTTCATTCGTCTTCACCAAAGGAGGGCACAGGAGCTCGAGATCTTTGGGGGGCGACACCACCTCGACTCGAGCCTGGGCCGAAGTAAACCGGCTGCCGACAAAGACGACGGCCGTGACATTGTAAAGCCCAGGTGACGTGTACGTGTGACAGATGGCTGTCCTGGTAGTATTAAAATGCCCTGTACGGTCCCCAAAGTCCCACTGTAGCAAGCCAACCGCAATGGGCACATGGAGTTCAAAGGCCACCTCTTGGTACAGGGCAACAGGGACGTCGGGCCCCGTGATGGAAACAGACAGCCGAGCTGGGAAGATGTTGGACACGAGGGACGGTCCTCCACACAAGGGACCGGCAGAGAGCTCTGTGCAGAACGGAAGGCATCCCGCGGAAGAGTTTGGTTCGAGAGCAACGCCGCATAGACAGTGCGCTTCATCACTGAAGCCCCCATAGTCCAGCTCTTCAGCATAGCAATGGGCAGCACAGGCAGCTTCCGTCAGGTTCTGGGGGAGCTGGGCCGTGAACCGGACAATGGAGTCCGCCGCCTCCGTGCGGTTGTCGGTCAGGCACCCGATGTAGTCTGCTCCTGGGGAGGACAAAGAAAGATGCTGGTTGTGTGTACACTACATCAGAGAAGGGATGGGAGAAGCCTCAGGCTCCGGGGATAAATCTGACCCATTGAGGGTTCCAAACCAGACCTAGAAAACAGCGCTACTCAAAATGGAGGTCCAGCTCCAAAACCACCAACTGCCAGTTCCAGAAAATAAAGAAAGAGGTACAACCCATTGGCGCACATATGGTACCAGTCCCTAGCACACTGGAAAAATAATAATAATTGCTGGTCTATCATATCAGAGAGGCTGGGAAGCTTCAGGCTAAAGGGGACATGAGTGAGACTGAGAAAACTATGAACTATGTGGGGAGATTTTATCGGCTGCGTTTCTAAGTCGGACTCAGTACCCTAAAGGCATCAGATCCTGCCTGATCCTGGAAGCTAAGCAGGGTTCTTCTCCACATCGAAGCAGGGAAAGGGACTTTTGGGTTGTGGTTCCTTTGCTATACCTTCCCTTGGTAGCCTGAACCAGTGCCTATCTACACTCATGCCAATTCTGGTGCCAGGCACTCCAACGTATATTACCTGGCATCCTGTTAGGGACCACAAGCATAGGTATGCATCCATTATGCGTAGCTATGTCCTCTTTGAGGGAACCATGGAGGTTAGTATCCCCTTACTGACCACATTGCACCCAACCCACCCATCCTTTGCCCCGACTGAAGTTTCTCTGCATGCCCATTCTGTGTTTTATAGGCAGGATCGCAGAAGGGTCTCCCCAAAGCCTGATCTGAAACGATGACTCCAGTGCTGAGATGTTGGGGTCCTCCAGAGATCCCAGTGTTGATGTCTTCATTTCACATGTGGCTACAGAAACATAGCCATACGCTTCTGTGATCTACTATGTGATGCTGCAGCCACGGTGTGCAGCTTTTAACACTGGTTTTTATCTGCTTTGCTGAATTTGCACCCGTTCCTTGTTGGTTCTGTGTCTGTCATTAAGGATTGCTTTTAGGGTTGTGGTTTGCACTCGTGCCGCCTTGACACTTTTATCAAAGGGCAACCTCGTACGTCCCCACACTCGCACCTAAAATCACGACTTATACAAATGAACAATCGGAATCACAATTATTGGGCTGTTCAACAGGCATGTTCCCTCTTGGATTTGTCGTTCAGTCCCCAGGCCTCCGCCTGTTAGCCTTACCACACGTTATGTCGATGAATGAAACGTTGAAAAGGGGAAGGTTTGCCACCTCCGGAGGCTGAGCGCATTTCGTCGCGGACAGGTGCGCAACCTTCACGCTCCTTTCTTCCGCCCAGCGAGGCAGCCAGGCAAGGTTGCAGTCACAAAGGAATGGGTTGGAACTTAAGTTTCTAGAAAAAGGGTATCGGAGCATTAGCGCAGCAAATAAAAAGCCTGCCTCTTTCTATTCCACAAATAATCGCTGTCATTATATAGGGAGAAGGCAGAAAACATTTAAAAATAACTGCATTCAAAAACAGCCATTTCACATAGCAGCCTCTTAGGAAAAAAAGGTTCTAATGGTGGGCTGTGCTATTTATTATGGATATATTTCAAATGGTTTTTCATTCTGTGCCTATTTGCAAAAACAAACAAGCACCCTTGCGCTTTTAAAACCTATATCTCTTTGTATTTGCATTTCTTTTGTTTCAAAGTGTTTTGTAAGCTGCTTTGTGCTTACAGCTATACAGAATCTATAGTTCTATAATTCTGTGATCTTGTGGCAGTGAATACCACAGTTTGGCTATATCTAATAAGCTACAAAAATCAAAAGAGGTATTTCAAATTGCCCCGAATGCCAGCTTGGATGGCTTTAAACAAGGGATGGATAAATTCGTGGAGGGTGCATGTGCCGATGCCTGGTAGTCAGGAAGGCTATGGATCATCTCCAAATATCTCGAAAGAATTGCTGGGGACATGAGCAGAAGGTTGCTACTGGCCTCAGATTGGATTTGCAGGCCTTCCAGAGACAACAGTTAATGTCCAACAGTTCATAGGACTAAACTGGCCACTGTTCTGACCCAATGGGGTTATTCTCACATTCTGCAATGTGCAGAATTTGCAACAGCCGGCAATGTCCAGATAAAATCTCAGGACTAAATCACAACATGGGGAATTTAGTCCAAATTCCCCCTGCGTCCCCCTGTTTACATGATGCAGGGACAAAACCCTGAATTGTATCCACACTGTCTTCACAATGTTTGCACCCGATTCTTCCTCCTAATCTGCATTTCTGTAACTCACATTTTCCAAGGTCTTGAGCACTTTTTGGTGTTCACAGCAGAGTGTGGGAAAGTTTCCTACATTGGATGACCATTTCACATGCTTTTAAGAACAAAGGAATTTCTAATGCAATGAAAGAAAGGTTTCCAGGTTTGCTTTGAACACCAAGAAGTCTACAAGAATTGCTCCAAAGCAGCCTTTAGCAACAGGGAACAAGAACGCACAGCAGTAATCTGTTGCATGTGCAGTTTGCAAGGCAATACTCTCACCCTGAAATTTCTCTCTCTTGCTTTTTGATCTGGGAACAACTATGCATTACGGTTATGGCTGTGAATTTTATTAATTTTTTAAAATGCTAAAATGTCTGGACCTCCTTGGCGGGGGGACATCTAGTTCCACCTTTCAAAGAGAGGGAAAGGGAGACCAAAAATAGTTTCGTGCAGCAATATTCTTAAGCACACCCAGGACAAAAAGCACTTTGCAATCATAAATACTCATAGAATTGGCATCAGAACCAATGTTCTCTTTGAAAGGGCACAAAGACTCCGCATGCTCACTTACATTTCGCTTAAATTAAATAAATTATCAAATATTCCATCTTCTAATGTAGAAATCCTGTTGTTGCTTAAATCTCTGTAAAAACAGAAAAGGGGGGCAAAAAGACATTGTTATTACAAAGAAATCTCATGCATTTCTCTTTCCCGACACTTAAATGATTAAAGAGTGCATTTTTCATTGAAAATGGACATAAGAAACAAAAGAGGCTTGCAGATTTTAAGAACCCGAGATACCAAACTGGTGTAATTGATTTGAGCATTAGACTATGACTTTGGAAACCAGGGTTCGAATCTCTATTCAACCATGGAAGCTCCTGCTAGGACTTATTATACCAAATGAAACATAGTTTGTCTCTTTAGGATGCCACAACAACTCTTTATGCTTTTCTTATACATTGAATAACTGCACAATTCTTCTTAGCCAAGGTCTTGCAGACATGAAAAAAGGTTTGGTCACCCTTTTGCTGCCATTTTCTATCAGGGGAAAAATGTCCGGTTCTTCCGTTTTGGGGTCTGCCAAGTCTAGCTCTGGATTTTCCCCTCTCTTAAAATGAGAGCATCGGTAGTCTAAGAGGGCTAGCAAAACATTAGACTTGGCTTTTTCTAACAAACATCCAGACCTGTGAGGCCATGAACCGTATGGGGTTATTGGGTTTATTCGTGGGTTTTGGGGAGCATTGGAAAGGGTTTGAGAAAGTAAAACAGTTTTTGACTTGAGGTCCTCTCTTTCTCGGCTCGGCCAAAAGCTCCTTGGCCTTTGCCAGCCTAAACCACTGCTTTGTGTTCATTGAGCAGTAATATAATATATGGTTTTTTTCTCAAAAAGGAGAAGAGGGATGTGTTGTTTTTGAATGGATTGTCAGTCATTAATGTTTATATGAGTGAAAGGGATTTTTTTAAACCAAACTGAGGCCTCATTGACTCCCATTGCCAGAAAGGAAACCTCGTTTTAATGAGAAAATTCTGCAATCGCACTGCAAAATTAATGCAGTTTGACGCCACTTTAACAACCATGGATAGTTGAATCCATGGATGCAGAATCGGTGGCTATGGAAAGCTGAATGTATAGTGAGCCACCTTGGTCCCATTTTGGAAGGAAGGTGAGATATAAGTGCAATGAATGTGCAATAAAAGTGCAATAACTTGCACTCGGAATTGTGCTCACTGGGAGCAGCAACTCCTTAGATGCCGAATGAAACCCTTCCTTCCTTCATCTTGCAATAGAAGCAAAGAACGGGAGCAGATCCATGGAGCAGGTGGTGTGCCAAAATCCCGAGAAGGAGACATAAATCCGATCGCCATTAGGATTTTCAAAAAGACGTAACAAGTACTTACAATTTTGTCAGGGAAGTCAGATGTGCAAATGCCTCCACGTTTAAAGTACTGATCCTGTTACTGGAAAGATTCCTAGAAGGGGAGAGAAAAGAGAGAAAAATTTCGCTTGTTATCGTTCACGTTTGTTTTGTCTTTGTTCCAGCGGCACGGCTTTCAAAAAAAAAGGATTGTCTGCCCCTTGCTTTATCCCAGACTCAGACAAAAAGAGAAAGGTTTTTTTGGCACGTGGGAAGAGAGGGATTTTCTCAGCCAAAGTCAACACCTTTCAGCTATAAGCTCCTCAAGTCCTCCTAAAGCTGGCTTATCCGTCGAGAGAAAACGAGGCCATATAAGCACATGCACAAAAAAACCCAAAAGCAAGGTCCAAATATTTCAAGGGTAAAATATGTTCAGGTGGGAAAGCCCAAAGCATCAGTTTGACATAAGAAACGTATTGCACGCAAAGAGTCTCGGTTTAAGGAGCCCTTTATATACTGTATAAACTCGTGCATACGTCATGTATAAGGAAGGTTTTGGGCTCAAAATTATAAATTTTCCTATGATATTTAGATAAGTCGAGGGTAAAACCTAGGGACGCGTAACAAAGGATGTAAAAGACGGAGCGAAGGCAAAAGATGCCTAAGAAATTACAAAATTTTGGCAGTCATAGCTGTTTGTGCTCACCATAAAGACTGGAAGGAAATACAGTTTGAGCCTCTCTTCTCTGAAACGCAAAGGACTAAGAACTGTTTTGGATTTCCTAATACCTGTATTTTCATGTATGTATGTATGTATGTATTATTATTATTATTAACATTTATTTATATAGCGCTGTAGGTTTACACAGTGCTGTACATAATGAGATATCTTGGAGAGGATACCCCCAGGAAATTCATGGATATTTCATATACACTTTGGTATAAACCACCGTAGTGTTTTGGGTGTTGGAGTATAACTCCGGAAACCAGAGTTTGGTTCCCAGCTTTGGACCTGAAAGCCACTAGGTGACTTTGGGCCGGTCACACTCTCTCGGCCTCAGGGAAAGGCAATGGCAAACCTCCTATGAACCAATCTTGTCAAGAAAACACCACGACAGGTTCGCCCTAAATAGGAAATGAAAGCACACAACAACAACAAAAACAACACACCTTATACACATACCTTGACCTTTACTTTATACAGTATTTCAAATAATTTTTAAAATAATTGTGTACATTGAACCATCCGAAAGAAAGGAAAGGTGTCATTATCTCAGCCACAGATGGAAAAAAAAAAGTTCTGGAGTTTGGAGTATTTGGGATTTTGGGATTCCAGAGAAGGGATGCTCAAGCTGTGTAAACAGATGACAACTGTTTCGCCAAACCTTTCCAAACAGCTGCCTCAAAATCCTGTTGCAAATGGTGCAAAAAGTGCCCTCTTCTTCCCAAATTATCTCTGACCCCATTCAATCTCATCATGATAGCAGGATGTCCTTTTCCTTTTCCTTTTTTTCCTTTTTTTAAAGATCAGCTGGGCAAGAAAACATCCGAGCAAACTTTTTTCCAAAACATCCTCTAAGGCTGTATGGGGGGAAAAAAATAAGAACGCCACTCTTTCTTTGCACAGAAATTCCCACGTCTGCCTTTGTTAGCCGGCGTCCAAAATCAGCATTCCCCTGGTCACTTGTCCAGTTTCTCACTCACGCAAGTCCAAAGCAACTTTTCATTTAATTTTATTGTGCACATAAAAACATTCCAACCATACAAGCCATACATACATTCCCTTCTTTCATACTATCCAAACCGATTCATCTTCTTTCCTTGCGCCTTCTGCAAACAATTCCCTTCCTTCTCCCTCTTTATCCTTACTATTGCAAAGCTTCGTTCCTTCTTACGATTCGGTATAACTTCCTTCCATCTTCTTCCAACCCACTTTCTCAAACATATCTACTCATACCTTCCTCTTCGCATACTCTCACCCGCTAGCAACATAACTTGCAATTCATTCGGACTTCCTTCCTCTAAGTACTGACTGCATTGGCTTTCTTTGATCAAAATTCTGCTTCAACTCGATCTGCAAGTCAAAAACCACTTTTAAGGCTGTAAGGAAGGGACTAGCCCAAAGGAAACGGTTTTTGCAGGAAATTTCGCCTTGCTTGGGGAGGAAAAATGCAACTAGGCCTCTCTCTGTAATACTAGAACCTAATGGGGCCCTAAACCAGAGTTGCAAGATCGGGACAGAGTTTGGAAGACAAAAGAGTGCAAATTCTCCAGTTTTTGGAGCTCGGCTCCAACAAAGAGGATTATGGAGTGTGCGAAGAGAGAACCAGCTTGCGGCAAGCTCCAAGGCTTTACTGCTCTGTTGCTGCAAATTGCAAAAATGTTCCAGGACAGGGAGGGGTCTATGTATTTATTTATGTAAATTATTTATTTAAATTAATTATTTAAATTAATCACCCCCCAAACATCATTATGGCACCAGGACCCACCCTCCACTCTTCTCTGCATCCAGTTTCTTGCTCCAAGCAAGGAGGCCACATTAAATGGTCCTTATCCAAACTCCCAAATCTACTAACGATCCCCTCCTTTTCATCTTGATCTGGGAACAGACCCTTTAGCTAAGAATTTTCTCTCAACTAAATGGTTTCATTCATTTCAAATCTGCAATTGTTTCATTTTTAATTTTGGCAGTCACCATCAGAAAAGTTGCTGTTTGACCTTTAATAACAGTTTAAATTATATTACGTAAACGCCTCCAGTTTGCTGATTTAAAACATTTGTAATATTGCCTTTTTCCATTGTTTCTTTAAGAAGTAAATTGCAAGCTCTCTTTTTTTAACAGAAACAGTTGTATTGATGCTGTTACTAAGGAGCTAAAACCATTGGTGTAAATGTGGATTGTGGGTTGTGGAATTCTTCTTATTGTCTCTACAAAGGTCACTTCCACTTTCCGAAACAAAATAGTTCATTTCTAGAATAAAAATGCAGTTGGATGATCCCGAAAGTGCATTTCTGCTGTTTTATAAAAACCACACAACTATTTCCCCCCTTTTCCTCCATAGTTAAAATCAGGATAAATGAGATCTATCGACAAGAACTTATTTGTTCGCACGCTAAGAAGGGTATGAAAGATTTGAGAGGCCGAAAAATTTCACTGTGTTTATTCCTCCTTTTCTTAAAACAAAACAAAAACCCTTTCCTTCAACTAATAGCATACTAAAAAGAGCAACTATAATGCATATATATTGCGGAAATTGGTGCGTGCAAAAGACTGTGCCTCTATCCTGAGATGCTTCTAAGCACATCTATACTATAATCTTTGCAAAAAAAACCGCACATTTATTCTGCGATGCTTGCAAAAGACTGCACATCTATCCCGGGATGCATGCAAAACATTGCGCATCCATCCTGGGATGCTTGCCAAAGACAATATTGCTTGCAAAAAAACTGTGCATCTATTCTGTGACGCTCGCAAAAAACTACGCATCTATCCCGGGGTGCTTGCAAAAGATGGTGCTTACAAAAGACTTTGCATCTGTCCTGAGATGCTTGTAAAAGACAGCCCATCTATCCTGCAACGCTTGCATAAGGTTGCGCATCTATCCTGCAATGCTTGCACATAAGGCTGCGCATCTATCCTGATCACAGACACAGTGGAAGCAACTGCTCCCAAAGAGAAAGAAAAGAACTTAAACCCGGGGAATAAGGAGCTGTTCCCAAATCGCGCCAAGGTTTCCTTCTGCCGCTTCCCACTCACAGGGCGTCCGACCAAGAAACGCCAGATTTGCTCTGAAGGCTCAAGGATACCGCAGCAACTCTGCTCAGGACTGGCTGGCCGCTCTCCACTTGGGACGCGCTCCTGTTGTTTTTATACCTCAAGCTGCATTTTCCTTGGCTCTCGGACGCGTACATCTCGTCCCGCGCGCTGCTGAGAAGGCTTTTCCATCCTTCGCCCCAAATGCCGGAATGATGTGCAATGAACATTTCAGACGCGGCCTAGGCATGGGATGAGGGAGCTCACTTTGCATCATGTCATCCTTTGTCTCTCCAATTTATTTCAAGAATATATATATATATGTGTGTGTGTGTATATATACATATATATATATATATATATATATATTTAAAATTGCTAGTTATTTGTCTTGTTAATGCCATAACCATTGCTATGTAACTATGGGTATATAGGCTGTGCATATAATATTTTAATTTAAGGGGATAAGTTTAGTATTGCTACTTGCTTGTCTTGTTAATGTCATAACCATCACTGTGTAACCATGGGCATGTCAATACATGTAGGCGGTGCATATGATATTGCAATTTAAAAGGGATACTTTTAATTGTGCTAGTCGTTATGCCCAGTTTATGCCGTAACTGTTTCCCATAACGTTGAGCGACATCTGGAAATTGTGATTTAGGAGTAACGTCAGTAGAAAAAGCATTGCCAAGGATTCTTTATGGTGTGATATGACAGGAGGTCAAGGGGGAAGGTGGCACCATGAACTGGGTGATGCCAACCCTAGTGATGCCAATGACGGGAAAGGAGGGATGCACCGTCGGTGCAGATAAAAACTTAAATCTTGACCAAGGAGCAGAGAGCAAGGAGAACAGCAAAAGCTGCCACGTGAAGCGTAAAGGAGGCATGGCAGATTTGATGCAAGAAGCATGCTGCATGCGCCTCCTCAAGCGTGGCACATGGGGGCCGATGCTCCTGCGCTCCGGCCAAAGAACACATCGGGTTGCATTTCCACTGTTCCTGTGCCAAAAGTGATGTCATGTTCCCATTATGTCATCCGTAGGCCTCGTTCTGTCTTTTGTTTCTCCTGGAAAAAAATAAGATTGAAAGAGATGGAGACGGAGAGAGAGAGAGAGAGAGAGAGAAGGGAGGGAGCCAAAGTAGGACTGGCTTCAGATTCCTCTTCTCCAAGTCCTTTTGGTGCATGGCACCCTGCCCAAGCCATAATGGGAAAAGCATCTACCGACAAGGAAAACTGTCTGTACGGATTGGAGCAGACGGAAACCGGCAGCGATTTGCTGGAAGGGATTCGTTCAGCTTTATAAAGAAGAAGAAAGTTCTTCCAAACTAACAGCACCGACAGTATAGAAACTGCAGAGAGTTAAGGGGGTCCTCAAACCCAGATACAGGATCAGAGTTTTTCGGATGTGAATTCAGGACCACTTTCTGGACTTTCATTGCAAGCAAGGAATGCCAAGGATGCATCCACACTGCACAACTGTTGCATTATGATCCCACATTTACGTGTCATAGCTGCCTCCTGTAGAAATTTGGGATATCAGACACACATTCTAGATTTTAGGAAAGCTGATTTTAGAAAACTTACAGAAATACTGGGGGTGATCCCATGGTCAGGAATACTAAAAGAGAAGGGAGTTCAAGACGGGTGGGAGTTCCTCAAAAGGGAGATACTAAAGAGACAATTTCAAACAGTTCCAATGAGGAAGAAAAATGGAAGATGTCTCAAGAAACCAGGATGGATGACTAAGGAACTTTCAACTGAGCTAAGTTTTAAACGGAACATGTATAAGAAATGGAAAAATGGGATAATCACCAACTTAAAAATGGCCACCCAGGAACTGCTCTCCTTCTCCTTCTCTCCAGCAGGAACTGGTCTAGAAAGTCAATGTGGTATTGTTGATGCAGTCCGGTTGTACATCGCACACCTTTTCTTGCTTTCTTTGACCTCATCTGCCCTGCAGAAGTAATGCAGTTTGACACTGATTTAACTGCCTTGGCTCCATCCTATGGAATTCTGGGATTTGTGGTTTGGTGGGCTATCAGGCCTTCTTTGTCGGAGAGTTTTGGTGTCACAACAAACTACAAATCACATGATTCCATCAGATGGAGCCACGGCAGTTAAAGCTGTGCCAAACTGTATTATGTTTTTGCAGTGCAGATGCACCGTTTCTAACTGTCTGTCTTTTTCTCTTTCTTTCTAGAGCTCCTGATCGACCAGAGACATCCTCACTCCTGTTCTGGAATTTGGAGTATATCATTGCTATATTAAAAAAAAAACTTTTTGCAAAATAACAGAAGGAGACTTGTATTCGAATCCCTGCTGAACCACAGAATCCCACTGAGCGACCCCTGAGCAAGTCACACTCTTTCAACCTTAAAGGTCACAGCAAAGAAAACTCTATTGGCAAAGGAAACTCTAGGAATGTTGCAAAAGGGAAAGGGTCCCCCAAAGTTGGAATCAACTTGATTTAAGGCCTCATCTCACCTGGGCGAGTATTAAGGAACATCTGGGATTCCTTTTTGCATTGACGTTCGAGTCCTTGTGTGCCAAAAAGGCAACCCTTTTGAATCTGACCGGCCCAGCGTTATACCGTTTGGGGGATTCTCTTTTTGGAAAACTCCAAAACTGCCCAGTTTATGAGGCTGTTGCTCTGGCAAGCACACGCGAAATGTAGGTGCGGAAAACCGCAAGCCAGCCACGTCTGTGTTCCAGGGTTGCCAAGTGTCTTTCTTATATATATATATAATTCTTGCCAAAAAGAAAAAGAAAAGAGGAAGATGAAAAGGGAGAAGAAAGGGGTGCCTTGTTAAACAAAAAGGAAAGGAAGAAAGTTGAATCTTTGGATGAGTCTCGCCTTTCCATACCCAAAGCAGGAAAGCAAGAATTTGGAAGAAAACAGATATTTATACTTAATTTTTGGACTACAGTTCCCCAAATCCCCCAGCCAGCCAATAGGCTGGCTGGGGGATTTGGGGAGCTGTATTCCAAATGGTTAAGTTTTGGGAGCTGTCGTCCAAAACAGTTAAGTTTGGGGAGCTGTAGTCCAAATGCTTAAGATTTGGGGAGCTATAGTCCAAATGCTTAAGTTTCCACCGTTCTGTGAAATCCATACGTCTTGAGAAGAGGAGGAGGGACTGTTTTCAGAAGGAAAGCGCTTTCCAAAAAAGCGCCGATTGCCGGGAATTCTAATTTTAGCAATTACTCGGGGAGAAAATAACCTCTCCAAGAGTACGATTTGCCAAGGATCTGGCATGGAGACACAAAGCGATGGCTCCCATAGCTCCAGGAGGGATGGGTCTGACTTTTCGTTGGTGTGCGCATGCGTGCAATGTTAGCACATCTTTGAAATCTATTACACAGTCCCTCCAAGCTCAGCAAACCTAAAATAAAATAAAACTGGAGAAGAAGAAAGGAAAAAATGCTTCTCGAGGCGGCCCTTTACTGCCCATCTGTAGGATGATGGCGAAAGAGAGCAAAGGAAAGGAGGCACTTAGGATGCATCTGCACTGTAGAAATAGCGCAGTTTGACACGACTTTGACTACCATGGCTCCATCCTACAAAAGCTGGGATTTGTAGTTTTGAGGCACCAGCATGCACTGGCAGAGAAGGCTAAAGTATTGCAAAACTATCATCATCATCATCATCATCTTGCAAAATGTGGGCTAGACAAGGTAACCCTTACATGGATTTGTAATTGGTTGACTGACCGAACCCAAAGGGTGCTCAACAATGGCTCCTTTTCATCCTGGAGAGAAGTGACCAGTGGGGTCCCACAGGGTTCTGTCCTGGGCCCAGTGCTATTCAACATCTTTATTAATGACTTGGATGACAGAATTGGGGGCATACTTATCAAATTTGCAGATGACACCAAACTAGGAGGAGTAGTTGATACCCGAGGACAGGATCGAAATTCAAAATGACCTGAATAGACTATGAAGATGGGCCAATGCTAACAAAATGAAATTCAATGCAGAGAAATGTAAGGTTCTGCACTTAGGGCGGAAAAATGAAATGCACAGATATAGGATGGGGGACACCTGGCTGAATGAAACTACATGTGAAAGGGATCTAGGAGTCCAAGTAGACCATAAGTTGAACATGAGTCAACAGTGTGATGCAGCAGCTAAAAAGGCCAATGCAATTTTAGGTTGCATCAATAGAAGTATAGGGTCTAGATCAAGGGAAGTAATAGTGCCACTCTATTCTGCTTTGGTCAGGCCCCACCTGGAATAATACTGTGTCTAGTTCTGGGCACCACAATTCAAAAAGGATGCAGAGAAACTGGAGCCATGTGTCCAAACGAGGGGCGCCTAAAATGGTGAAGGGTCTGGAAACCATGCCCTATAAGCAACAACTTAGGGAGATGCTAGGTATGTTTAGCCTGGAGAAGAGAAGGTTAAGAGGTGATATGATAGCCCTGTTTAAATATTTGAAGGGATGTCACATTGAGGAGGGAGCAAGCTTGTTTTCTGCTGCTGCAGAGACTAGAACGTGGAACAATGGATGAAAGCTGCAGGAAAAGAGATTCCAGATCAACATTCGGAGGAACTTCCTGAGAGTAAGGGCTGTTCGACAGTGGAACACACTCCCTCGGAGCGTAGTGGAGTCTCCCTCCTTGGAGGCCTTTAAGCAGAGGCTGGATGGCCATCTGTCGGGGATGCTTTGACTGGGAGTTCCTGCATGGCAGGGGGTTGGACTGGATGGCCCTTGGGCTCTCTTCCAACTCTGTGATTATATACCTGCCTTTCTCCCAATATAGGGACTCAAGGAGGTGAATAGCAATACAGTTTAAAAACAGTACAATGTTAAGATGTGTAAATATAAAATTAAAAAAAAAACAATTGAACCATTTTAAAAGTTAAAGCTAGCCATCCCAGGAGTCCTTAGGATGGAGTATTGCCACTTAAAAGTGGATTATTTCTCCCGTGTAGATGCACCATCCGCCTTGCTAGTAGCCATGAATCTTAACAAAAGACACAGAACACCTGGCCTTTTTTGCATCTCTCAGCAGATGTTATTTTGAGTCGTCCTGGCCATTTCTCGCTACCTCCATCAGCATGTGCAATGCAAAAGGGGGTTGGAAAACTGACTTTTCCAAAACTTGTATGGTTGCCTTGAAGCAATCGTTGCTTGCCACAGATGACCAGACAAGCTTCAGGAGATTTATGAGACTTCCTTGAAGAACTGAAGTTTTTCTTTGAAAAATGCAGAGGATGAAAATGCAATTCAGAATTAAGACTTTAAAAAAATAATAATAATAATACCAAGAAGAGCCAAAATGGGGTTTTTCTCCTACTGTGGGGAGAAACTGTTTTCTGAGAAAACAGTGCGGTGCAAACTCCAGGAACGGTCTTCGTCGTAGTTTTTCAGGTTCCCATAGCATCAGACCATGAAAACATTGGCTTGGCATTGCTTTGTTTTACTTTCTGCCAACTGGATGGGCATTCCTTGGCAGTGGCACATGGGGCACAGTTTTACGATTTCATCCTCTTCATTCGGTGGCTTCTCCTAACACAAAATGCAGAAGCATTTTGGATATTGGAGCTTTCTGAATTTTGGAATACCTGTATTTACATGTATGGTAACCATTGAGGTTTGGGTCCAGGATCCCTCCATGGATATCAAAATCCATGGATGCTCAAGTCCCGTTATATAAAATGGTGTGCCTCATAGAAAACAGCAAAATCAGGGTTTGCTTTTTGTCACTGGAGGGAGGAATATTTCAAGGCGTGGACGGTTGAATCGGGGGGGTGAAGAATCCATGGATACAGAGGGCAGAATGTATGTACATAATGCGATATCATGGAGATGGGGCCCAAGCCTAAATGCAACATTAATATTGGTTTCATATACGCCTTATAATCATAGCTGGAAGGTAATTTTATGCACCGTATTTGCAATCATTTTGTGCATGAAACCAAGTTTGTGTACACTGAACTGTCAGAAAGCAAAAGTGTCACTTCCTCAGCCGCATGCTAAACAAAGGTTTGGGTTTTGGAATATTTCAGATTTTGGAATTCTGGATAAGGGGTACACCACCTGAATAATAATAATAATAATAATTGTAATAAACACTTTGATTTGCTATTATCATATTTTTTTCTTCTGTTTAATCTTACATCAGGTCCCATTTTGGAAGAAACACGGGATATATGAATAACGTTGTGGTTGCCATGTCCCTTCAAGTCATTTCTGATTTATGGGGACTTTAAGGCAAACCTAGCACAGGGTTTTCTTGGCCAGGTTTGTTCAGAGGAGGTTCGCCATTGCCTTCCTCTGAGGCTGAGAGAGTGTGACAAGTCACCCGGTGAGTTTCATGGCGGAGCTAGGAATCAAACCCTGGTCTCCGATGCCAGAGTCTGATGCTCAAACCACTACTCCTATGAATAAACTACAGAAACAAAATGCGCTGCAAACGCTGTTGCTCAGAAAGCAAAAGAGCAGAGTCTTTTGTAAAAATTCTGAAGCCAGACAGAGACTAATTGCCAATACAAGTTATGGATCTTCTCTTTCTACGCTGGAGATACGATGGCTCAGCTCAGTGGACAGGAATGCAAGAGCGTCTCAGCTGCATGCTCAGAAAAGTTCAAAGAGAAGGAAGTGGGACTATGCGCCACCTGGGAAGTTGCAGCCATGATCTCACTCCTCTTTCCTGGCCTTTCCTGGCTACTTCTCCCATTCATCCAGCTGCAAGGACTAACACAAAGGGATGGAGAAGAAGAGAGCTAAAGAGAAGGGCTTTCATCCACCCAGTTAGCAAGCCAGGAGCATCTTCTCCAAAGTCCCCAGCTCCCAAGTTCAAGACAACAGGTTTTGCCCACCAATTCCTTGAAAAGGAAAGAAAGATGTCACTGTCGAAGAGGAAAGGCTGCACGGCTCCTTGAGTTCTTCAAGAGGAAAAGAGTGGCTATAAATGAAATAAACAGTGGCATTATTGATCCAGTGGGTCCCTGGTATCTGCTGGGGTTGGTTCAGGGTACCAACATCTGGGTACCAAAATCTGGGGATGCTCCAGTCCCATCAGATACAATGGCAAAGTGAAATGGTCTCCCTTGTATAATAAAATAGCAAAATCAAGTTTTGCTTTTTGGAGTTTATATATATTTTTTGGAATATTTTCAAGCCAAAGAGGGCTGAATCCGTGGATAAAAAAAATATGTGGATACAGAAGGCTGACTGTATTTGCAGTCTCATTTTGAGGTACAGTTGGTCCCCCATATCTATGTATACTTTGTTCACAGATCCAAGCATCTGTGGCTCGAAAATAGTTTTAAAATATATAAATTCAAAGCAAAGTTTGATTTTGCCATTTTTAAAATAAGAGACACGCTTTTGCTAGGCCATTGTATTTCATGGGACTTGAACATCCGTGGATTCTGGTATCCATGGTGGTTCCTGGAACCAAACCACGGTAGATACCAATGGCCCACAAAAACAACAACAACAACAACAATACCCCATTGTGTCTAATGGGACTTGAGCATCCATGGATTTTGGTACCCATGGTGGATCTTGGAACCAAACCCAAAGGGATACCCAATGGCCCCCTGTCTAATGGGTCTTGGGCATCCATGGATTTTGGTACCCATGGTGGGTCCTGGAACCAAACCCCAGTGGATACTGAGGGTCTATTGTATTTCCCTTTTATTTAAAGTGGGATCACATTGCTCTCATTGTCGGGTGGCCCAGGAGGCCTCTTCCTTTGCTCATCCAGCTCTTCTCACAAAGCCTCCATCTCTTTCCCTTCTTTCTCCAGATGTTCCTCTGCACCTTCCAGCCAGGCTAATCTGCTCTTTTTAATCTTCCCCCATAAAAGAATTATGTATCTCACTGCATAAAAGTCTAACCGCATTACAGCTGACAAGCAAATGGCGAAAAGGGTCTTTTTTGATTCCCAGGGCTTTGGAGCGCGATGCCCAAAAACCATGCGCAAGAAGGCCTCGTGCCAAGGAGGGTGGGCATCCAGAGGGGCTTGGGGGACCCTTCCCCAGGCTTTGCCCCATGCCATGCGCTCTTCCTTGCTTGCAACCAGGGCTGGTCCCAAATCTTGCCCTCCATCCAGCGGGACAGACGTGTTTGCGCGGATTGGCTCTGGGGTCTCCAAAGGAAACATCTGCACATTCCAAACGCATTTTGTAAGGGGAGTGAAAACCATCCTTGAAGTGAAATTTTACAGCCGCCGACACTGCCGCAGCAGCGGCAGCAGCAGCAGCAGCAGACCATAAGGAGAAAACGCTGGCAGGCGGGGATGGAAAAGTCATGTTTAAAATATTATTCCAAGGGAGGTGGCTGCCAGTGAGCCTCAAATTAATCATTAGAATGTGTCTTTAGAGGAGAAGGGAAAGAAGTGTGGTGTGTGTGTGCAAGTGAATGGGAGGGGAGAAAGCATTATGTAACATTGGTCCACCTCTGGATTAGAAAATGGCCCCTGCCACTTTGCTTCGGTCCCACCCAAACACTTCCAAACACACTCTCTTTCCCCAAACAATGGTGGCGGGGAAGAATAGAATCAGAGAGTTGGAAAGGACCCCCAAGGACCATACAGTCCAACCCTCTTCTGCCATGCAGGAATATATACAATCCTAGAGTAGGAAAGGACCCCCAGGGGTCATCCAGTCCAACCCCATTCTGCCATGCAGGAATACAGAGAATCCTAGGAGCTTATCAGACGACGGAAATTGGAAGTATAATCCAATGGCAATCCGAACGCAATCTTGGGGTTTCATGTAAAGCATCTCACGCAATTTCAGGCAAAAGGGGAGTCATTCTGAACGAAATCATGGGTTTTACGTTATTGCAAATTAAAGCATCTCACACAATTTTGGGCAATGGGTGATCATTTTCGGGTAATGGGAAGTCATTCTGAACGCATTCCGAATGCAATGGGAATTCACATGAATTTGCTAAACTAGCGAATTCACGTGAATTCGAATTGGCTCCAATTGGTTCCATTCGCAATAAAGAGAAATTCCTCCCGTCTGATAAACTCCCTAGAGTTGGAAGGTACCCACAGAGATCATCCAGCCCAAACTCTTGCGGTCATACATACAATCCCAGAGTTGGAAAGGACCCTTCAGGGGTCAACTAGTCCAACCTGCTTCTGCCATGCAGGAATACATCTAATCCTAGAGTTGGAAGGGACCCCATAGGGGCCATATAGTGCCACCTCCTTCTGCCATGCAGGAAGAGACCATCCAAGTCCTCCTTGGGACAGATGGCCATCCATGCATCTCTGTTTGAAAACCTCCAAAAAAGGAGACTTCACCATTCTCCGAGGCCACATATCACATAAGGCCAAAAACACACGGAGATGCAAACCAAGCTGGGAAGCTGAGCAAGGAGATTTCACGACAGCCACTAGCCCCAAGAAAAAGTGGAAGAAGCCACTTTCTTGAGAAGCAATTGCAGATTTCCAGAAGAGCAAAGAAGGCATGGCTTGGGATACAGACATAACATAGACCTAAGATGTATCTACATCCTGCCTTTGGAGTCTCCTTTAAAACAAAGCTGGATGGTCACTTTAACTACTTTGATGCTACCCTGTGAAATCTGGGGATTTGTAGCATAAATCAGTATCTGTGTGCCCTATTTTCTTTCTTTACCCCCCCCCCCCCGCACCTTCCATTCTATTTACTTCTATGCCACCTTTCTTCCGGAAAGAGACCCAAGGCGACTCGTGGATAAAAATAATTTAAAAACTTGATGATGCAAATTTTAAAAAAAATTAAAATCATCTCGCTCAAACAGTATAAAATGACACAAAACAGACAACATTTTTAAAAGCAGAACTACAACGTACAGCCCCATATAAAAGTCTTCCATGTCTGGAAGACTCTCAGATGCTAAAATATTATTTCACGGACAGCTTATGCAATAGGTGAGCGCAGCCACCTGGCAAGCTGTCCTTCCATAGTTTTCCTCCTCTGAGCTCCTACTGGAATTTCGAGACGAAATGTGTTTTTCTGTCTCCTTGAATAAAAGGGGAGAGAGAGAGCGTGCGCAAAGCTTGGACTGTGGTGCTAAGTATGTGTTTCATTAAGGTATCCTGGCAGATGGGATCACAAGGCCTGTCTCCCAAACAAAACAAGTTGTCATGGAGCGAAGGAAAGAAACCCATTTCCAAACAGAGAGCCAGCGTGGCGTAGCAATTCGGGCATTGGAGACGAGGGTCCAAACCTCCACTTGTCCATGAAACCCACTGGGTGATGTTTGGCAAGTCGCACTCTCTCAACCTCAGAGGACGGCAATGGCAAAACCCCTCCAAACAAATCTGGCAAAGAAAACCCCATGATAGGTTTGCCATGACTTGAGGGCACACAACAACAACATATATCTTAGACACATAGACAGAAGAGACTTTTATACATAATTTTAAAAATAATTTTGTGAACGCTGCAAAGTCTGGGCACGCTGAACCATCAAGAAGCAAAGAGGCCACTTTTCCAACCACCCATAAGGATGATTTTGGAAAATTCCTGGATAAGGGATACCTGAGGTGTATTATTTTAAAATAATTTTGTGCGTGAAGCAAAGTTTGTGCACACTGAACCAAGAAGCAAAGGAGTCATTGTCTGAGCCATCCATGTGGATGATTTTTAGAAAATGTCAGATTTCCAGATAAGGAAATCACACCCAATGTGTGATTTAAAAAATAATAATTTTGCGCATGAAGTTTGCACACACTGAACTGTCAGGAAGCAAGGAGTTTCTCTCTCTCAGCTACTCCTGTGGATGGTTTTAAAAAATTTTGGGATTTACAGATAAGGGATATGGAACGTTTATAAGTTTTAAGTATTTTTGTGCATGAAGCAAAATTTATGCACACTGAACCATCAGGACGCAAAGAGTCCACTCTGTCAGCTATCCAAGTGGGTGGAAAATGTCAGATTTCCAGATAAGGAATACCCAACGTGTATAATTTTAAAATATTTTTGGGCATGAAAAGAAAGTTTATGCACACTGAACCATCGGGAAGCAAAGAGTCCACTCTGTCAGCCACCACTGCGGGTGATTTTGGAGGATTTTGGATTTCCAGATAAGGGATACCCACCTTTTTATTGCAATCCTACAAAGGCAGACTCAGGGTGGAAGATAACAGCTAGTTGTATTGGACTTTTTAAGCATAAAAAGCAGGGGGGAAGGCAGGTCACAGAAACAGTCCTGGGGGTCCCGCTCTTCATTCATCCTGGGTTAGACCCTGAATAAGATTTATTGGGGGGGATCTAGAGGACTGTATGAAATTCATGCCCAAATTCTCCCCCCTATGCAGTGATACTGAAATGAGGGAAATATATATGTTCACCAGTGGAAAGCATTATCTTGAAAAATTTGTGGAGAGGGTGGTTTGGATAAGTATGATCAGAACATTTCTTAGGGTTTTTGCTTCCAAGACATTCCCTTCCATCCAGGATGAATGGAGCTCCATTGTGCATTCATTCGGATGGAGGAAGCCGGCCGTAGGCGGGGAGCGGAAGACGGGTGAAGCCCAGGACTGGCCCCATGTCTGCCCTATAGTTCCAACATCGCTTTCCTTAAAAGCCTTCCAGACCGAAAGATGGCCCATATCTCTCCAAAGGTAGCCAGCCATGCAATTGAGGTAGCCAATCAATGCAAAAACGAAATTACCCTTTTCATAGACAGAAAGGGAAACTCATAGATCTATGCATTTTAATATGCTAAGGATTCTAAGCACACCTCTCAAAACTACAAATCCCAGGACTCCATAGGATGTTGCCATGGCCGTTAAAGTGGAATCACAATGCTACAAATGTGTGGCAGCAGAATGGTAGTGGCGAAGGAAAACAACATTGTTAAATATTTGTTTCTTAGACCCTCCCATGACTTCCTTTTAGGATGGCTCAAGTGTGATTTTAAAATGTATATATTATACCCAGTCGCCTGTCTTGTAATATTTGTATTTATTTATTATTACGCTGGCTATTTGTCATAATAAATGGGAGGAAACAACGCTACAAAAGTGTGGCGTTAAAAGGGCTCCAGGGCTTCTCAGTCTTTTGCGGACTCTTCAAGTTTGGGTTTTTAAAAGAGTATAACCTCCCTTGAAAATGAGGAGAGCGTTCACCTTCATCTTCAGCACTTTGTGGAGGAAGAGGACATATAAAACACCTGCAGAAATTCTCTAATTTATAGAAGCCTTCAATGTACAGGAGCCCTGCCTTGCTTTTCGTGAGGCCAATGCAATGCACCGATTCCTCCGCCGACCTACCAGACGAAAACAGCCGTTCCTTCACCTTAAAAAGCATTGCATCCCTCCTGATGCAATGCCACTGGCCCAAAGCTAATGATTACACACTCTTGCAAACATTTCAACCATCCAAGGTTTGTATAGATTCCAAAAAAAGGAAAAAGAGTGCTGTGTCATTGTTATGCTAAATAGTCGACCCATTTGCTGCCACGGTTCCTGTACCAGAAGGTTCCTGGAACCTAAGGATGGACTGCCAAGAGAGACATCGTCCCTCTGCGGATATATTTTCTTGTTGCAATTTGCCGTTCTCCAGAAATTCGGAAAGGAAGAAGGAATAATTGTGCCCGGAAGGACTGAGACCAAAATGTTACCAGTGGAACACATCCTTCACTCCCCAATGTTTATCAGTATTAGTCTGGCTATAATAGTTCAACCCCAATATCTCATTGCTCCGTTCTTAAAGATCCCTGGGATGCGTAGTTTGGTTAGGGACTTAAGATTCACTTATGAGTCCATTAGAGCTCCTTAGATCTTCAGGAGGAGGTCTTCTCTCTACCTTCTCAGGCTCCTTTGGTGAGAACAAGACAGACAACAAGGCCTTCTTGGTGGCTGTTCCCAGTCTTTCAAACTGTCCTAGTCCAACGCTAAAACCCCTATGCCACTCTGGCCCACACTTTCTCCCATTGCATCGCTAATAATAATAATAATAATAATAATTATTATTATTATTATTATTTACATCCTGCCCCTCTACAAGATGTGATTGGGGCGCTTACAAAGATTAAAAACATACATTCAAAACCCTCAATTCCCCCCTCTTAAAATGCAAAAGGACTGATAGGCAAACAGTATCGCAGGAGTGATCTCATATCAGAAACAAACCTGTTCAGAGTCCCAAAAGTCCCGTTTTTAACCAGGCGGTACAAAACGCCAGGCAGTATGTCAGAAATCACCATAATGTTATCCGCAATGCTTGAGAGGAACAACTCAAGCTGAAGCATTACTCCACTGCCGCATGCCAGTATGAACGGAAGGGCTTGGAGACCATATAACAATGGCTCAAACCCGTTATCATATAGGCTCAGGGCACGTAATGAAGCATGATGCACACTGCGATGGAGCATATCCCTTAGGTGGAGCACAGGGCTCCTTTAGGGGAGAGAAGCCCCAAGAATTTGCAGAATGCATGGTTAGCCTTGTCAGGGTTGCAGGTGGAGGTCTGAAATATCACCTCACCCATTTGATGTCATAGAATCATAGAATCATAGAGTTGGAAGAGACCACAAGGGCCATCCAGTCCATCCCCCTGCCATGCAGGACCTCCAAATCAAAGCATCCCTGACAGATGGCCATCCAGCCTCTGCTTAAAGACCTCCAAGGAAGGAGACTCCACTACGCGTCTTGGTCCAGAGGTTCAGGAGAAACAGGATGGTATGGCATCAGTCGGCCAGGAGAGATGGGACAGGTAGGCCAGTCTCGAGATTTTCAAATATCCACAGGGTGTACAAATCTTTAAATGGAGGCCGAAAAGGGATGTCTCTAGAGGGCAATCCTGCCCAGAGCAGAAATGGAAAGGAATTGTAGCAAGTTGCCACCTGATGAAAGGAAGAGAGTGGCCTCGACAAGAACCCCTTGGAAGGGGCCTGGGAAATAGACTTGCGTTTCTCACCATATCTAGTGGCCTTTGATAAGAGGCATCCACTGCCTTAGATGACACTCACATCGGGAAGTGGTAAAACCTTTCCCTGTGAATGATGGTGTCTGAGCAAAGAGGATCACACTTAAGCTAATACTTGGAGCATAATGGAAGGCCTCCCTAGGTATGAGGGTGACAAACCCATTTATGAGATTTGATTGTACAGTCTTGAAGCTGTTCATATGGTGAAGGATTACCTGTAACCCGAGTGAACAGGCTGTGCTCCCAAATTTTACGGAGGGCAACTCAGAAGTGAGACTTGAATGTCTACCTAAAGTGACATTCAGCCGTCCCGCCTGAGAGGAAGGACATTGTTATGAATTGTAACATGAGAATGGTGAGGACCTCCATTCTCTAAGATATCGCAGAAGGGGCTGTTGTTAAAACAGCTTTAGTTCAAAGTCTAAATTCACATTTCGGTAAGCGATTCTCTAAGAAATCGCAGGGCAAGTTGTTGTTAAGACAACTTTACCTCAGAATTAGATTTTGCATCACAGTTATTAAAACAGAATTATTTCAAAGTTTAAATTCCCCTTTCAGTAAGCGATTCTCTAAGAGATCGCGGGGCAAGTCCTTACTAAACAACTTTACCTCAGAAATAAAATCTGCAATCAAGTACACAATTCCTAAGAAATCACAGTACTGGCTGTTAAAACAGTCTTATTTCTAGACAACTTGTTAAAAAATTTACCACCAAAACGCAGATTGATCCTATACAATATTTAACATTTGTATTTTAAATGCATAACTTGCTTGATTTTATAGTTCTATGACTTTTAGATTGTGTACCATTGGCGGGTTATATGCTGTTTTCATGATGTCTGTAAAGCGCCATACAAATTTATGTCATTATATAAACCAACATTAATAACTACTGTTACTGCTACTACTAATAATAATATTCCTCTGAGGCTGAGAGAGTGGGACCTCCACAACCCTCCAAAATTGGGCCAAAACACGGCCAGGAGCAACACAACGACACAACCTGAAGTGGAAGCCACAAAAGTGGGCTTCAGTTCACCTGAGCAGAAAAGGCGAAGGCGGGTAAAACCATGCAGAGAGACATTTTAAAAAGTAATAAGGCCGAGATGCAAATGCTGGGGATGATTCAGAGGTCCAGCATGTCCACGTTTGCAAATAAAAATTTGTGGCTGTTCCTCCATTTGCAAAGTCAAAGTTGCACTAACTGAGGGGCAGACCAAAGAAAGGAACTGCGGAGAACGAGGAATGTCCCATTATACAACTCTGTTTTTAAAAAAGGAAAAAAGGAAGGGTTGTTTTACTATTAAATAAATGTTTAGTTTATTTCAGGGTAGCGGTAAACTACAAACTAAACTAAAGTGTAGCTCATTTCCGGTTTCTTAAAGTGGAAGGGGGGGGGGGAGTTGTGCCAAATGCTGCCCCAAATCTGATTAAAAGCATGTTTTTGCCTAAAGTGATTTTGGACCTTATCAGACAGGAGGAATTTCCCTTTATTGCAAATGAAGCCAATTTGAATTCATGTGAATTCTCTAGTTTAGCGAATTCGCGTGAATTCCCATTGCATTCGGAATGCGTTCAGAATGACTTCCCATTACCCGAAAATGACCCTCATTGCTCGAAATTGCATGAGATGCTTTAACACGCAATAACATAAAACCCGTGATTGCATTCGGAATGACTTCCCTTTTGCCTGAAATTGCGTGAGATGCTTTAATTCACTATAACGTGAAACCCCAGGATTGCGTTTGGATTGCCATTAAATTATACTTCCAATTTCCAACGTCTGATAAGGACCTTTCTCATCACGACAATGTCAGGGTGAGGAGACGTCACAACCGCAACGGAGGATACGGCACTGCAAAATATCGGACGTTCGAGAAAAACGGAGGACCTTATCCAAGAAAAAAAAAATCAAAACACTCACATAAATATAAATTCATGCCTCTTTGCCAGGCTCAAAACTAGGGACATGTCCTGGGAAAGGAGGACTTTTGGGCACCTTGTGGCAAGGCGCTGGTTCTTCTGCAGTTCTTTACTCATTTCTTTGCTAAACGCTAGTGCCACCCAACTGGCAAATGCTAGCAGGACTATGAGGAAAAAAGAGTCCCCAAACATCATTACAACCCAACATTTTTTTAAAAAAAAAATCCTATTTCAGTAGTAAAATTATTAAATTATTAAGCAGCGAAAAGGCCAGCTGGGAAACTTGCAAAGAAAAATGAGCAAATTACAGAATAAGCCCAGATGCTTCAAACATGGCATGTGATATATAGTTTGAAAGAAGTAACTTAGGGGGATTGGCATGGAAACGTTTGGCAACCCACGTTTGCACAATTGCGCGCACAGATACACACACAGAGGGTGCGTGTTTCGATTCCGTAGCCATGGAGCTTCACGAGTGATCGAATGCTCACTTACGTATTAACCATTGCTCTTCGCTCCCTCTCGCCAGCACGCACCACAAAGTCTCCAGAGAGAGCGGCACCGTGCCAAAATCTGATATCACTTCTCTGTTGCTGGAAGGCTGGGCACAACCAGGGCAACCTGCAATATGTTCCTAGCTTGGCAGCCGCGCCAAGGCTAAACATTAACCTGCAAATCCTAGGCCTGAGGCTTTCAGAGTCTCTCGGACAGGGACTTTTCTGCAGCACGAAACCTGAAAGCGTGGCCTTTTTTTACTATGCCAGGGCCGGCAAATTCAGAGGGTCTGGGTGGGCATTTTTCATCCTTCGGAGGCCATAACGGTTGCCAAGGGTATCATAAATGCACGCAGCAAAAAAATCCACTTCTGGTTCTGAATAATAGATATCCATGGCCCAAGGATAAGACTCCCAAGAGTTGGAAGACATCCTGAAAGGCCAAATTCATTCTGCCATGCAGGAACTCCCATTCAAAGCCCTCCCTGTGTCAGATGGCCATCCAACCTCTGTTTTAAAACCTCCAAAAAAGGAGGCACCACAACACTCCAAGGCAGCATTTTCCACTGTCAAACATAATAAATAATAATAAAATTTGTGTCCCGCTTCTCCAAAAAGATCGAAGCGGCTAACAGTAAAACATCCATAAAATACAACAAACATACAATAAATGTCTCATTGTCCATTGTATCCCAAACCCTCCCAAGCTCCCCCCACTACAATAAAATACAATTAAATTATTAACAATTGTTAAAACAATAAGTAAAAGCAGGGCAGAGCTTCCCATAAGGAAGTTCTTCCTAAGGTTTCGGTGGTATCTCTTTTCATGCCGCTTGCATCCATTGCTCCCTTGTGTCCTATTCTCTGGAGCAGCAGAAAACAAACTTGCTCCATCCTCAATGTGACAGCCCTCCAAATATTTAAACTTGGCCATCATGTCACCCCTCAGCCTTCTCTACTCCGAACTAAACATACCCAGCTCCCTAAGGCGTTCCTCTTAGGGCTTTATGGTTTCCAGACCCTTCACCGTTTTGGTTGCCCTTCTCTGGATCCGCTCCAGCTTGTCAACATCATTTTTGAATTGTGGTGGACCAGAAGTGGACACAATATTCCAGGTGGGACCAATGCAGAATAGAGGGCCACTATTTCTTTCCTTGATCTAGACGCTACACCTCTATTAATGCAGCCTAGCATCGCATTGGCCTTTTTAGATGCCGCATCACACTGTTGACTCATGTTCAACTTGTGGTCCACTAGGACTCCTAGATCCCTTTCACATATTCTCTTGTTAAGCCAGGTGTCCCCCATCCTATATCTAAGCATTTTATTTTTCTTCTCCCTAAGTGTAGTACTTTATATTTCTCCCTGTTGAAATTCATTTTTGCTAGGTTTGTTAGAAATTAAGATTTTAAAATGACCTTCTATACAATTTCAAAGCGGCCTTTTGAGTTCGTTCCACCGTTCAATGAAAATTCTTTTAAAAAGAAGAAGTCCTGAACCAAACGTGCAAACACACATGAGCTGTTTTCTCAGGCAGCCTTTAACAGAGGAATTGGAAAAGCTCCAAGATAATTCCAAAGAGAAACCAAATTTCCCAGAGAACAGCTTTTTGCATTACTTTTTTGGGCAGCGTTTCCACCCCTGTCAGCATTCAAGCTGGAACGCTGGGTACTTCCTGGCCGAATACCTATTGCTTCTTTGAAAAATTAATTAATTTTCAATTTTATTTTTCGCAAAGGGTTCGAGCATGCTCTAGGCCAGTTTGGAAAGAAATATATTTATTAAATTCCTGCCTTTTCCCCCCACCAGCCTTGGAACGCCAGGCGGCTTGCAAACGTTAAAATAGATGCAGCCAGGATTATCTATCCATCGTAGATAAAGTTATATATAATATAAGTGTAATAAATCAACAGGATTAAAAGCAATGAAAGGCATGCCCAATGAAACAGAAGAACAACCTGGGCCTTCAAGTTGCCTGTTAACTTATGGATTTCACTGGGGTTTCTTGGGGTGCATCTACACTGTAGAAACAATGCGGTTTGGTACCACTTTAATGCCACAGCTCCATGCTATGGAATCCTGCATGCACTCTTAAGAGAACAATGTGCCAAAATCTTCTTATTATTATGATTATTATGATTATTATGATTATTCTTGGCCTTCCCAGCCTGCCACAAACCCACCCAACGTTGGTAAGTGCTCTTGGCTCCGACGGTTTCCTCTCCTGGGAAAGAAGAAAGAAACTTTGCCATCTGAAAGCTATTAGGGCCTTTGCACAGAAGCGGCGCATGAGGCAGAACCCGTGAGCGTTCCTTCTCCGGAGGGCCTACGCCAGAAGGTTGTTTTTGCAAAAATCTTCTCGGGGAAAACAGCCGCAGAAAGCACAGAACAGGGCGTCACCTGTCTACTTGTCAAGAGATGGCCCAACTCTGGCCCAGAAGGGAGCAGTCTGGCCCAACTACAAATCCCAGCATCGCTTCGGCACCAAATGAAGCCGGGGAAATAATCCCCAAGAACCACAGAGAGTCCAACCCTGCCCTGCGCATCAGCAGCAGAAAGCATGTTAATAATAAAATGCATGGAACACGCTGTTTATTTCCCCAAATACAGTCAGCCCTCCGTATCCAAGGATTCAAGCATCCATAGCTTGCAGATATTTTTTTAAATACGTGTATATAAACTCCCAAAAGCAAACCTTGATTTGGCCACTGTATATAAAAGACACCATTTTATTAAGTCATGGTATATGATACGACTTGAGCATCCATGGATTTTAGTCTCCATGGTGGGGTCTTGGTACCAAACCCCAGTGGATACTGAGGGTCCCCTATGACAACAACAACCATTAGATTAAAATACCCCATTGTATATAATGGGACTTGAATGGATTTTGGTATCTGTGGGGGCTCCTGTAATAAAACCCCAGTGACCAAGGACCTACTATAGTAGTAGTAGTAATACCCCATTGCATATAATCGGACTTTAAGCTCGATTCATTTTGGTATCCAGAGAAAGTCATGGAAGCAAACCCTAGCAGACACCAAGGACACGGTGGTGGTATTAGTAACCGAATAATAATAATAATAAATAATAATAATAATAATGATAATATTCCATTGTATATAATGGGGTTTGAGTATCCACAGATTTTGATATCGATAGGGGATCCTGGAACCAAATCCCATCCAATACTAAGGGACCCTTGTATTTCTTAACATCGATGTTGTGGTTATTTGCTTACGGTGACCCTATTGATTCATGGGAATTATAGATCCGCAGGAATGAATCGACAAGAATTAAGCAGAGCAGTGGATAGGGGAGCTTGGAGATGTTCCATAACAACAACACAAACAACAACAACAACATGAGATCTCAAAAGCCACTCCGATCATCCACGGGACCGCTCAGGTCTTGCAAACTCAGGGCAGCACTCCCTGGAACTTGGAAAGCTTGCAATGTGTATAATGTGCATTTTCGTTGAACCAATAAAGGTATCACTGTCATTTGGGATTTTGGATGATACGTACTTTATTTAGTTAAAAAAATACACATCCATGTTTTGCCTTGTATCGGAAGATCTCAGGGCAGCACACAACTCATTGAAATGCCAGGAATAAACTCTTCTAGAACATGCCCCCCCCCCAAAAAAACCCCGAAATATGGATGCCAGCCATGAAAGCCTTTGGCTTCACAACTCATTGACTGTTCATTCAAGTGTTTAAAATATAATGCATGATCTCTCTTGTGGTTACATGCCTTTAAGTCGCTTCTTATGGTGACTTATGGTGACCCTAAGGTGAATCAATTATGGGGTATTCTTGGCAAGGTTGGTTCAGAGGTGTCTTTGCCTTTTCCTGAGGCTGAGAGAGTGTTACCAGGAGCACAATAAAGGCATTTTCCCCCTCCCCATGAGATTCCCCTGTTGTTGTTGTTTGCTTTCAGGTCATCTCGGACTTATGGTGACCCTAAAGAGAACTGAGCATGGGGTTTTCCTGGAAAGATTCATGCATTCACAATGGTTAAAGTGGGGCTCGTCAAACTGCAAACTACAAATCCCAGAATCCCATAACACTGAACTGCAGCAGATAAAGTGGTACCAAACTGCACTATTTCTGCAGTGCAGATGCAGCTTAGGATGCAAAAAGTGAAAAAGGATTCCCATCGCGTTCCTGCCAAATTGGGACTGACGGTTTCCCAAGACCCTTTTAGACCCGGCTTTTGGATGGGATTCTCCTTTTGCAAACAACAGCTAGGACTATATTTCTCCCAGATGTTATTTTTGGTACTTGAAAGATCTGTTCCCAGGGGGAAGAAAGGAAAAAAGGCAGGGATGGGATTTAAACCGATAAACCATCTCAAAGGCTAAGGACTTAAAGAGGCATCATTCAGATTTTACCCAAATCTCTCGTAAGGAAGGAATAAATACAGAGATGCTTTCCTGGATCAGGTTCTAAAAGAAAAGGAGAAACAATGCTGGCACTTCATCACAACTTCCACAACCCTCTTTGAGGATCATAGATTTGAGTCCCATTTTGGCACATCACTGACTGAGGTATGGGGAGAGTTGGCGCATTGGCAAGTCACACTCTCTCAGCCTCAGAGAAAGACAACAGCAAACCCTTTCGGAAGGAACTTGCCAAGAAAACCCAACGGACCTTATCAGACGTTGGAAATTGGAAGTATAATCCAATGGCAATCCAAATGCAATCATGGGGTTTTATGGTATTGTGAATTAAAGTATCTCACGCAATTTCGGGCAAAAGGGAAGTCATTCTGAACGCAATCTTGGGTTTTACGTTATTGCGAATTAAAGCATCTCACGCAATTTCGGGCAATGGGGGGTCATTTTTGGGTAATGGGAAGTCATTCTGAACACATCCCGAATGCAATAGGATTTCATGTGTTTACTTAAATGTTTACTTTATTAACTGAATACAAAGCTGTGTTGTTGTTTTTAATTAAAATAAATTGGTTAACCTCCGGTTAAGGATATACTCATTGTATGTCGTACTGTGCACACAGGGACACAAAGTCACTACTATGCAACAAACACATTTTCCTGATAGCGCCAGAAGCGGAGTTGCACCGACAGCATCATTCCTTTGCGCCTTTGCAATTGTGCGTTTTGGGTACTGTGTGTTGCAGCTGCACATTGAAGTTGTACATCATATACAGGTTGAGTGTTCCTTTTCTGGAATTCTGGAATGCTCCAAAATGCCAAATTGTCCGCACAAATGGTTCTGAGAGAGTGACCCCTTTGCTTTCTAATGGTTCCCTGTGAACAAACTTTGGAGTTTATCAAAAAGGGAGGGATTTTTCTCTATTTCGAATGGAGCCAATTTGAATTCATATGAATTTGCGAGTTTAGCGAATTTATGTGAATTCCCATTGCGTTCGGAATGCGTTCAGATTAACTTCTCATTACCCGAAAATGACCCCCCATTGCCCAAAATTGCGTGAGATGCTTTCATTCGCAATAAAGTAAAACCCACGATTGCGTTCGGAATGACTTCCCTTTTGCCCGAAATTGCGTGAGATGCTTTAATTCGTAATAATGTGAAACCCCACGATTGCGCTCGGATTGCCATTGGATTATACTTCCAATTTCCGACGTCTGATAAACTCCATAGTCTCATGCCCCAAAATTTTAAAAATACTATATCCATAAAATTACTTTCCAGCTATGAAACAGAAAATGAATTTTGCGTTTAGACTTGGGTCCCATCTCCAAGACATCGCATTATGTAGATGCAAACATTCCTAAATCCAAAAACATTTCTGTCCGTATTGGGCATTGCAGTTGTGCATCCTGTACTGTGCCCGGCACAACAGCACCTAGCCCTTGACCTACGTTTCTGCATGAAGATCGTGAAGTTTTTGCCATAGCTCCAAGTGTGGATATTTATGCCAGACTAAGGGGATGCTGGATCGCACCCACTATGCATGTGCAAATATTTATAAAAACTGCAGAAGAACATTATCGCCGTCTTAGAAGAGGTTCTCTGTCTACAATGTTGAGGCCCATTGCAGAATACACACAGACCTCTTATGTTTGGGATACAAACTTATTCGCATCGTGTGCTCAGCGAAGCTAAACATCTCAGGATTTGGGGAGTACGGACTCACAGGCCTTATTGTTACACGAGCCATTCTGAAATATTTATTTAAACAATAAATAAATAGCCAGCCATCTAAGTACCAGTATCTCCTGCCGGACCACAAGCCCTTGCAAGAAAACCCTGCTTCGCCCAAAATCTCTCCAACTGCATCCGTACTGCAGGAATAACCCACTTTATACCACTTTACTCAATGTTATGGAATCCTGGGATTAGTAGTTTTCTAAGACCTTTTGCTGTCTCCGTCTAGGCAGTTCCCAGAACTCCGCAGCGCTGCAATTGCATGCCTACGCAATTGCAACTATGCTATTCCCAGAACTCCAAAGCATCGAGGCACGGCAATTAAAGTGGCACCAAACCGGATTATTTCTGCAGTGCGGATGCAACCGGTGTCACCCAAAGAAACTGGAACGCTAGCATCCATTTGTTAGAACTTTGATATACTGGCCAAGGAGTGCCAAAAACGCACTTTATTCTCCTTTTTAGCCATGTGGAGGAATCCTAATCCATAACAACCATGTTCGCTTTCAGACAGAAGTCAAACGCATATTTTTCAATGTCAGTCTTAGCTCCAGCTGGGTTTTCTTGGGGAGTTTTCCTCTGCTTTTCAGAGGTGTATATAGAGAAAATAAAATAGTATTCGAAATTAAAGAGCAACTGCCTTGTTCAAACGATGGAGTAACACAAATTTTGGTCCATGACCAAACTGAGGGAAATATAATCCCAATCCTTCTTCCAACAGCCAGCAAAAGGAACCCATCTATAGGACAGTTTATTTATCCTTATTTCACGGGTGAATTAAAAGCCGCATCTGGTTCCTTTATCCTTCCTTTTTTTGCTATCCTCCGTCCAGTTGGAGGAACACAAGTGGCCTCTTTCCCAGTGTTTTGCGATTGCATAATTTGCATCTTGTAACACAATGTTGTCAAATGCATGCATAGAGCGACAGCAAATAGTAGGAACCATCAATAAACAGCGACATTTAGGTCGCGAAAGGTGTCAATCGCCTACCTAGACACTGTTATTTTGCAAATCACGCCTCTCTTTCTCTCTCACGCACACAACAACAACAACGACAACACGCAAAGTGCGTGCTTTTTTTGCAAAAGGATGCTCCCATCCCACGTGCGCAAGGCAAGCATCCCTTCCTTGGTATTTTCCAGCTGTGAGCTTGATCATTTCCATACTTTCCGCTGTGTCTGTGGGGCATTCCACATTCCACTTGAACAATGATATTATATTATATTATATCTTCCGCAGATTGAAAAGATAATCAAAATAAACTCCGAATGCATACATTGATTAATGTGTGCATGTACACACACACACGCACAAAGAGTTGTCTTTTGCAATTAAATCTCCTATCCATCTATTTCCAGGGTGTCTGTACCCCTTGCGAGCGGAAACCTGAATATTTCTAATTATTTTGTCTTTATTGAACTAAAATCACACAAATAATAAAAAGAAAAACACAACGATGAACTGTCTCATTATAAGATTATATGTACACCACTGTGTAAATTTACAGCGCTATATAAATAAAGGTTAATGATAGCAATAATAACAATGACCTACTACAGAATTAGACAAATATTCACAAAGTACACAAATTAAACTTTGTTAATATATCTCTATGTCTGTTATATTACACTGACTCCACAAACACTGAAATAATAATTAATACGAACATAGACAGACCCTTTCTGAGTTTCGATGCATCCTTCCAATTATAAACTTAAGGATAATTCAACTAAACCTGGCTATTTCTTTGACAATAACACTCTCCTGCAAAATTCCCCGACATGTATTAATTTACACTTTTATAGTATTGTTTTAGTAAAATTTTCATTAATTATACAATCTTGTTTGTGGTTTGTGCGCCATAGGCAGGCTTTTGTTTCTATTTTGGATTGTTGTTGTTCTCTCCTTTGTAAAACTTTTGGCACTATGCAAATAAATGTAATAATAACACCAACAACAAATCCATCCCTTTCTTCTAGACAAGATCCCCCATGAGCTTCACTATTCCAACAACACCGAAGTTGTTGTGTTTTTGTTGTTGTTGTTGTTGCTATATTTATTTATAGACAAATGTGGGACTCACTCTCTCAGCCTCGGAGAGATGTAAAGGCAAAGCCTTCAGAACAAAATCTTGTCAAGAAAACCCTTCAACTTATCAGATGGGAGGAATTTCTCTTTAAGGCGAACGGAGCCAATTCGAATTCATGTGAATTCGCTAGTTTAGCGAATTTACGTGAATTCTAATTGCATTCGGAATGAATTCAGAATGACTTCCCATTACCTGAAAATGACCCCCCATTGCCCGAAATTGTGTGAGATGCTTTAATATGAAATAACGTAAAACCCATGATTGTGTTCGGAATGACTTCCCTTTTGCCCAAAATTGCATGAGATACTTTAATTCACAATAACATGGAATCCCATGATTGCGTTCGAATTGCCATTGGGTTATACTTCCAATTTCCGTCGTATGATAAACTCCCAGGTGAAGGTGCTAGGACTGTGGTCTTTTCCAGAAAAGCTTTCCAAGGTCCGCTTTCACCAAAAACTCAGTAAATATGTCCTAAAATGCACCTTCAGGCACCACATCTCATTTGCAAAAATGTGGATGGCCACACCACAAAAATGCACACATATTAGAAAAATAAAAGGAGATGCAAAGAGCCAGGGTACCGTAGTTGTTTGTTGTTGTGTGCTTTCAAGACATGGTCCAACTTATGGCAACCCTAAGGCAAATCTATCTATGGAGTTTATCACACAAATTACGTGAAATGATTTCATACCACATCGCACAAAATCTGCCATTAAAGTGGTCACAAAGCAGCATTAATGCACATCTTTTTAACTGTCAGGATTTCAGTGACAATGCATTCCCAATATAGCATTATTTGCGCAATTGCATGTGATAATCATTCACGCAATTGCTCGCCATTTTCGCTTTGTTTGCAGGATGCTTTAAATGTGCTTAATCTGTATCTAATGCGATAAACGCTGTTGCTTGTTTTCCCGGCAAGGTTTTTTTGGAGGAGGTTTCCCATTGCCTTCTTTTGAGGCTGAGAGTGTGTGGCTTGCTTAAGGTCACTCAGTGGGTTGTCCATGACTGATTCAAACCCAGGTCTCCAGAGTCCTAGTCCAACACCACCATACTAGTTGCAAAATAATAAAGTCTTTTCTGTTTAGACAGGCATTTAATAATTGTCAATATAAAACCTGTCCCACCAAAAGGGATCTTGTAGCAGCTCTGAGAATAACTTAAAAAGCAAAATTTTGTAGACTTTTGTAGACTTGGACATACTTCCTCAGAAACCAGTTTAAAACTGGGGACTCCACTGGGATTGTGAGGATGATATTATAATATTTATTTGCACCACCTTTCTCTCTGTCTGAGGCTCAAGGCAGCTTACAAAAGCTGAACCACATACAGCTAGCAAGTTTTAAAGACAATTCGAATACCACTAAAAAGTGAAAAGCAGTTTGCAAAGGAAACCATTGCAGAGAAGGCCAAGAAATCTCATCTCCTTTCCAGGAGTGCAAACATTCAAAATGCCAAGGGCTTGAAAGGATGGCAGGACAAAGGACCCTACTAGAAATGCCAAAAAAGCACCAGGGAAAAATGTTGCTGCAATTATTAGGAAATGCAAGAATTTAGGCCATTCGTAGTTTCATTTATAGAGCTGCCAGGACAAGGATTGCATTCTTGCAAGCAGCTGTCGATGGTGCACTTTTCAGGTTAGAAAGTACCAGATAAAAATGGTCATCTATAGGATCTCAAGCTGACCCTATTCAGAGCCAGGAAGACTTTTTGCATTCGGTAAAAATATATGTTCGGGGGGAGCCACATTGGCCACCCAAAACGCAGTTTGATTTCAACTTCTCTGGAATTCCAAAATACCCCAAAACCCAAAACTTTGTTCATGGGTGGCTGAGATAATGATACCTCTGTTGTCTCCCGGTTTGTGTTTCATGCACAATACTATTTAAAAAATAAAATTACCTTGGAGTTTATCACACGGGAGGAATTTCTCTCAATTGCGAATGGAGCCAATTCGCAATTACATGAATTCGCTAGTTTGGCAAATTTACATGAAATCCGATTGCGTTCGGAATGCATTCAGAATGACTTCCCGTTTCCCAAAAATGACCCCCTTTGCCCGAAATTGCGTGAGATACTCTAATACGCAATTATGTGAAACCTCATGATTGCGTTTGGGATTACTTCCCGTTGCCCGAAATTGCGTGAGATACACTCATTCATTCGCAATAACGTGAAACCCCATGATTGCGTTCGGATTGCCATTGGATTATACCCCCAAATTCCGTCGTATGATAAACTCCCTTGTAAAAGGCAGACATGAAACATCAATGAATTTTGTATTTGCGTGCCATTTCCAAGAGATCTCATCCTGTACACATATGCAAATATAGATATTCCAAAATCCCATATAGTCCAAAATCCCAAACATTCCTGGTATCAGGCATTTCAGATCAAGGATGCTCAACCCATACAACAGAGTGGTTCTTTTTTTAGGCCAACCCAAGTATAAAATCCATTAGGTTTTGCCTGATGAAGAAGCCAGTGAAGCTTTAAAGGACCTTATCAGACGATGGAAATTGGAAGTATAATCCAATGGCAATTCGAACGCAATCATGGGGTTTCACGTTATTGCAAATTAAAGTATCTCACACAATTTCGGGCAAAAGGGAAGTCATTCCGAACGCAATCATGGGTTTTATGTTATTGCGAATTAAAGCATCTCACGCAATTTTGGGCAATGGGGGGCCATTTTTGGGTAATGGGAAGTCATTCTGAATGCATTCCGAACGCAATGGGAATTCATGTGAATTCGAATTGGCTCCATTCGAAATTGGGAGAAATTTCTCCCGTCTGATAAACTCCTTAGTTAAGGCCATCTGCACACCTTGAAGAATCAGATGGAAGCCTTTGGGTCGCACAGGGCTCTTCGCCAGGCAGAGAAAGGCGCAGAAAATGCTAGCAATCATCTGGGGTACATATTTTATGGGTTTTTTGGGGGCTAGGCAGCCATGTTCCCACAAAAAAACAAAACTATGGGTGCCAGCCATGAAAGCCTCGGACTTCACAATTGTCTGGGATGTGAAGCTGTCCCTTTTGGGATATTTTCAGCTCAAGCTCCCAAGAGAGGAAGGCTTTTGTGTCACTGCAAAGCTTGCTTTCCTTGCTTTCCTCCAGTGAAACCCCACCAGCCTTAGGCTCCAGGGGGGGGTCCTTTCTTGGGGGGGACTAGGTCTGCCCCATTCCTCCCTTTCTTGGGGCTCCCTTTTCTTCCTTTTTTGGGGGGGATGTCCCAACGTGTCCCCTTCCTCCCCTTCTTGGGGGTCCTGGCCTCCCTTGAGTAAGGTGTGTGTGTCTCTCTTTTCAGGGGGTCCCCATCTTTCTGGTCCCTGAGGGGTCTTCCATCCTTTTCCTTGGGGGTCGCCAGTCTCATCTTCCCTTCTGGGGGGGGGGGTCCTAGTGTAGCCTTCCTTCTTTCCCTCCTCAGGGATCTTGGCCTTCCCTTCTTGGGGGCTCTCAGTCCCAATCCTCCTGGTCCCTGAGGGGTCTTCCATCCCTTTCTCAGGGGTCCCCAGTGCCCCCTTCCTTTCCCTTCTTGGGGGTCCCAGCCTCCCCTTTCTTAGGGAGCCTATTCCTTCCCTTGGGTGGGGGGGGGGTCCCTTCCTGTCACATTGTAGCCTCTTCCTTCCTCAGAGGCCTTGGCCTTCCCTTCTCTTTCCCTCTTGTCTCTTCTTCTTGGGGGGGGGGGTTATGTTGTGGGGCCCAGAGCTTGTTGCCTGACTCACTTGCTATGGAATTCTGGGAGTTGGAGCCTGTTGTGGGGCCCAGACCTTATTGTCTGACTTACTTGCTATGGAATTCTGGGTACTGGAGTCTGTTGTGGGGCCCAGACCTTGTTGTCTGACTTACTTGCTATGAAATTGTGGGACCTGGAGACTGCTGTGGGGCCCAGACCTTATTGTCTGACTCACTTGCTATGGAATTCTGGGTACTGGAGTCTGTTGTGGGGCCCAGACCTTGTTGTCTGTCTTACTTGCTATGAAATTGTGGGACCTGGAGACTGCTGTGGGGCCCAGACCTTATTGTCTGACTCACTTGCTATGGAATTCTGGGTACTGGAGTCTGTTGTGGGGCCCAGAGCTTGTTGTCTGACTTACTTGCTATGAAATTGTGGGACCTGGAGACTGCTGTGGGGCCCAGACCTTATTGTCTGACTCACTTGCTATGGAATTCTGGGTACTGGAGTCTGTTGTGGGGCCCAGAGCTTGTTGCCTGACTCACTTGCTATGGAATTGTGGGACCTGGAGACTGTTGTGGGGGCCCAGACCTTATTGTCTGACTCACCTGCTATGGAATTCTGGGTACTGGAGTCTGTTGTGGGGCCCAGACCTTGTTGCCTGACTCACTTGCTATGGAATTGTGGGAGCTGGAGACTGTTGTGGGGCCCAGAACTTATTGTCTGAGTCACTTGCTATGGAATTGTGGGAGTTGAAGTCTGTTGTGGGGCCCAGAACTTATTGTCTGAGTCACTTGCTATGGAATTGTGGGAGTTGAAGTCTGTTGTGGGGCCCAGAACTTATTGTCTGACTTACTTGCTATGAAATTGTGGGACCTGGAGACTGTTGTGGGGCCCAGACCTTGCTGCCTGAATCATATGCTATGGATTTCTGTGTCCTGGAGTCTATTGTGGGGGCCCAGAGCTTGTTGCCTGGCTCACCTGCTATGGAATTCTGGGAGTTGGAGTCTGTTGTGGGGTCCGGAGGACCCCACAACAGACTCCAACTCCCAGAATTCCATAGCCAGTGACTCAGACAACAAGCTCTTGCCCCACTCCTTCCCTTCCCAGAGCCCCCCTTCCACCCTTTCCAGCTTCCCCCCCCCCCCAAAAAAAAAACTCACAGGCTCCAGGTATCCTCTGGGAAGGAGAAGGGGCTGTTGCTGAGCCTCTGAGCCCCCTTTCCTGCGCAGTCCACTCTGCACCAGGATGAGGATGATGGTGATGGTGATGATGCTGATGCTGATGATGCTGGAGCCCTGGTGCTGGTGCTGCAGCTGCATTGGGTCGGGCAAGGGTGGCATTGGGGCTGGGGCAGCAACAGGGGGCTCTTTCTTCCTCCTCCTCCTCCTCTGGGCAGGGCCAGCCCGCCGCCCACCAGGCACCAAACCAGGCACCAGCAACAGCAGCACCGACGGCAGCCAGAGCCCCCCGGCCACCCCATCGCCCCCGAGCATGGCCCTCTCCAAGCTGAATGGCCAGGCCTTGGTCTCTTCCTCCTCCTCCTCCTCCTCCGCTGCTCCTCTCTTCCAGGACTCGCCTCCCAAAGAAAGGGAGACTGGGCTGCAGCGCCATTCCTTCCACCAGGGGGCAGCAGAGGACATATACATGGAGGGCAGGGCTCACTTTGAGCACATGTAGGTTCCAACCCAATGATTCCCTATGGGACACTATTATTCCCCAATGATTCCCTATGGGACACTATTATTCCCCAATGATTCCCTATGGGACACTATTATTCCCCAATGATTCCCTATGGGACACTATTATTCCCCAATGGTTCCCTATGGGACACTATTATTCCCCAATGATTCCCTATGGGACACTATTATTCCCCAATGGTTCCCTATGGGACACTATTATTCCCCAATGATTCCCTATGGGACACTATTATTCCCCAATGGTTCCCTATGGGACACTATTATTCCCCAATGGTTCCCTATGGGACACTATTCTTCCCCAATGATTCCCTATGGGACACTATTATTCCCCAGTGATTCCCTATGGGACACTATTCTTCCCCAATGATTCCCTATGGGACACTATTATTCCCCAATGTTTCCCTATGGGACACTATTATTCCCCAATGATTCCCTATGGGACACTATTATTCCCCAGTGATTCCCTATGGGACACTATTATTCCCCAGTGATTCCCTATGGGACACTATTATTCCCCAGTGATTCCCTATGGGACACTATTATTCCCCAATGGTTCCCTATGGGACACTATTATTCCCCAATGTTTCCCTATGGGACACTATTATTCCCCATTGATTCCCTATGGGACACTATTATTCCCCAATGATTCCCTATGGGACACTATTCTTCCCCAATGATTCCCTATGGGACACTATTATTCCCCAATGTTTCCCTATGGGACACTATTATTCCCCAATGATTCCCTATGGGACACTATTCTTCCCCAATGATTCCCTATGGGACACTATTATTCCCCAATGTTTCCCTATGGGACACTATTATTCCCCAGTGATTCCCTATGGGACACTATTATTCCCCAATGATTCCCTATGGGACACTATTATTCCCCAATGATTCCCTATGGGACACTATTATTCCCCAATGATTCCCTATGGGACACTATTATTCCCCAGTGATTCCCTATGGGACACTATTATTCCCCAGTGATTCCCTATGGGACACTATTATTCCCCAGTGATTCCCTATGGGACACTATTATTCCCCAGTGATTCCCTATGGGACACTATTATTCCCCAGTGATTCCCTATGGGACACTATTATTCCCCAGTGATTCCCTATGGGACACTATTATTCCCCAGTGATTCCCTATGGGACACTATTATTCCCCAATGATTCCCTATGGGACACTATTATTCCCCAATGATTCCCTATGCGACACTATTCCCCAATCATTCCCTATGGGACACTATTATTCCCCAATGATTCCCTATGGGACACTCTTCCCCAATGATTCCCTATGGGACACTATTATTCCCCAATGATTCCCTATGGGACACTATTATTCCCCAATGATTCCCTATGGGACACTATTATTCCCCAATGATTCCCTATGGGACTCTATTATTCCCGAATGATTCCCTATGGGACTCTATTATTCCCCAATGATTCCCTATGGGACACTATTATTCCCCAATGATTCCCTATGGGACACTATTATTCCCCAATGATTCCCTATGGGACACTATTATTCCCCAATGATTCCCTATGGGACACTATTATTCCCCAATGATTCCCTATGGGATACTATTATTCCCCAATGATTCCCTATGGGACACTATTATTCCCCAATGATTCCCTATGGGACACTATTATTCCCCAATGATTCCCTATGGGACACTATTATTCCCCAATGATTCCCTATGGGACACTATTATTCCCCAATGATTCCCTATGGGACACTATTATTCCCCAATGATTCCCTATGGGACACTATTATTCCCCAATGATTCCCTATGGGACACTATTATTCCCCAATGATTCCCTATGGGATACTATTATTCCCCAATGATTCCCTATGGGACACTATTATTCCCCAATGATTCCCTATGGGACACTATTATTCCCCAATGATTCCCTATGGGACTCTATTATTCCCCAATGATTCCCTATGGGACTCTATTATTCCCCAATGATTCCCTATGGGACACTATTATTCCCCAATGATTCCCTATGGGATACTATTATTCCCCAATGATTCCCTATGGGACACTATTATTCCCCAATGATTCCCTATGGGACAATATTATTCCCCAATGTTTCCCTATGGGACACTCTTCCCCAATGATTCCCGGACACTATTATTCCCCAATGATTCCCTATGGGACACTCTTCCCCAATGATTCTCTATGGGACACTATTCCCCAATGATTCCCTATGGGACACTATTCCCCAATGATTCCCTATGGGACAAACTTCCCCAATGATTCCCTATGGGTCTCTATTCCCCAAGGATTCCCTATGGGACACTCTTCCCCAATGGTTCCCTATGGGACACTATCATTCCCCAATGGTTCCCTATGGGACACTATTATTCCCCAATGATTCCCTATGGGACACTATTATTCTCCAATGGTTCCCTATGGGACACTATTATTCCCCAATGTTTCCCTATGGGACACTATTATTCCCCAATGATTCCCTATGGGACACTATTATTCCCCAATGATTCCCTATGGGACACTATTATTCCCCAATGATTCCCTATGGGACACTATCATTCCCCAATGGTTCCCTATGGGACACTATTATTCCCCAATGATTCCCTATGGGACACTATTATTCTCCAATGGTTCCCTATGGGACACTATTATTCCCCAGTGATTCCCTATAGGCCTCTATCCCCCAATGATTCCCTATGGGACACTATTCCCCAATGGTTCCCTATGGGACACTATTATTCCCCAATGGTTCCCTATGGGACACTATTATTCCCCAATGATTCTCTATGGGACACTATTATTCCCCAGTGATTCCCTATAGGCCTCTATCCCCCAATGATTCCCTATGGGACACTATTCCCCAATGGTTCCCTATGGGACACTATTATTCCCCAATGATTCCCTATGGGACACTATTATTCCCCAATGATTCTCTATGGGACACTATTATTCCCCAGTGATTCCCTATAGGCCTCTATCCCCCAATGATTCCCTATGGGACACTATTCCCCAATGGTTCCCTATGGGACACTATTATTCCCCAATGATTCCCGATGGGCCTCTATTCCCCAATGATTCCCTATGGGATACTATTATTCCCCAATGATTCTCTATGGGATACTATTATTCCCCAATGATTCTCTATGGGATACTATTATTCCCCAATGATTCCCTATGGGACTCTATTATTCCCCAATGATTCCCTATGGGACACTATTATTCCCCAATGATTCCCTATGGGACACTATTCCCCAATGATTCCCTATGGGCCTCTATTCCCCAATGATTCCCTATGGGATACTATTATTCCCCAATGATTCCCTATGGGACACTATTCCCCAATGATTCCCTATGGGACACTATTATTCCCCAATGATTCCCTATGGGACACTATTCCCCAATGATTCCCTATGGGCCTCTATTCCCCAATGATTCCCTATGGGATACTATTATTCCCCAATGATTCCCTATGGGACACTATTCCCCAATGATTCCCTATGGGACACTATTATTCCCCAATGATTCCCTATGGGACACTATTCCCCAATGATTCCCTATGGGACACTATTATTCCCCAATGATTCCCTATGGGACACTATTCCCCAATGATTCCCTATGGGCCTCTATTCCCCAATGATTCCCTATGGGATACTATTATTCCCCAATGATTCCCTATGGGACACTATTCCCCAATGATTCCCTATGGGACACTATTATTCCCCAATGATTCCCTATGGGACACTATTCCCCAATGATTCCCTATGGGCCTCTATTCCCCAATGATTCCCTATGGGATACTATTATTCCCCAATGATTCCCTATGGGACACTATTCCCCAATGATTCCCTATGGGACACTATTATTCCCCAATGATTCCCTATGGGACACTATTCCCCAATGATTCCCTATGGGACACTATTCCCCAATGATTCCCTATGGGACACTATTATTCCCCAATGATTCCCTATGGGACACTCTTCCCCAATGATTCCCTATGGGCCTCTATTCCCCAATGATTCCCTATGGGATACTATTATTCCCCAATGATTCCCTATGGGACACTATTCCCCAATGATTCCCTATGGGACACTATTCCCCAATGATTCCCGATGGGCCTCTATTCCCCAATGATTCCCTATGGGATACTATTGTTCCCCAATGATTCTCTATGGGATACTATTATTCCCCAATGATTCTCTATGGGATACTATTATTCCCCAATGATTCCCTATGGGACTCTATTATTCCCCAATGATTCCCTATGGGACTCTATTCCCCAATGATTCTCTATGGGACACTATTATTCCCTAATGATTCCCTATGGGATACTATTATTCCCCAATGATTCTCTATGGGATGCTATTATTCCCCAATGATTCTCTATGGGACACTATTATTCCCCAGTGATTCCCTATGGGACACTATTATTCCCCAGTGATTCCCTATGGGACACTATTATTCCCCAATGATTCCCTATGGGACACTATTCTTCCCCAATGATTCCCTATGGGACACTATTATTCCCCAATGATTCCCTATGGGACACTATTATTCCCCAATGGTTCCCTATGGGACACTATTCTTCCCCAATGATTCCCTATGGGACACTATTATTCCCCAATGATTCCCTATGGGACACTATTATTCCCCAATGATTCTCTATGGGACACTATTATTCCCCAATGATTCCCTATGGGACACTCTTCCCCAATGATTCCCGGACACTATTATTCCCCAATGATTCCCTATGGGACACTATTCCCCAACGATTCCCTATCGGCAAGTGTCCCCAATCAAATTCGCATAAATTCGCTAGTTTAGCGAATTTAAGGAGTTCATCATAGGAGATTATCGCGTGGGAGGAATTTCTCCAAATTTCGAATGGATCCAATTCGAATTCACTTAAATTCACTAGTTTAGCAAATTTACGTGAATTTCAATTGCATTCAGAATGCGTTCAGAATGACTTCCCATTGCCCAAAAATGACTTCCCATTGCCCAAAAATTGCATGAGATACACTCATTTGCAATTACAGGAAACCCCATGATTGCGTTCGGATTGCCATTGCATTATACCCCCAAAGTCTGTCGTATGATAAACTTTGCAAGGCACCCCTAGGATGCACCCCTAGACCTCTGCGCCCTTGGGGCCCTGGCTCAACTGACCCTGGGGTCAAAGCACCCTGCTGGGAGAAGGGCACCCCGGTCCCCCAAGAGCCAAGGCACCCCTCTGCCTCAACACCGGACCTATACGGCGTGTCCAAAGGAGGGCAGCTATGATGGGGAAGGGTCTCTGGGCCCCTGGGACAATGCGCCCCTGGGCCTAGGAAGCCTTCGGGACAAGATAACCTGGGAAAAGGCTCCCCCAGACCCCCTGGATACAATAACCCTGGGCACAAGCACCCGTGGGCCCATGAAGCCCTGGGCCCCTTGGACGATGCACCCCTATGCACCTGGACCCATATACCTCTGGGTCCATGCACACCTGGGACCCCCGGCCAAGGATCCCCTGGGCTCCTGGGGAAAGGCTCCCCCAGAACCCCAAGCCAGTGGACCCCTGGGCACAAGCACCCCTGGGTCCCTGGACCTAGGCACCCCTGGCCCCTTAGATGATACACCAGGACCAATGCACCTCTGGGCTACTTTCCCAATGAACCTCTAGGCTCATGCACCCTTGGGATGCTGGGCCAATATAGCCCTCAGTCAATGGACCCCTGGGGAAAACGCCTATGCCGCCCTGGGCCCCTGGGCCAATATACTCATGGGACAATGATCCATTGGGTCCCCAGGCCAATGCCCCCCATTCCCCTCATCCCATGCACCCCTGGCCCCCAGGCCTTTGGAGCCCTGGGCCCCAGGACTGATGCCCCCCTCTAAACCTGGTCCAGTGTACCTCTGGGCCTATGCGCTCTTGAGCCAATGAACCCCTGTGGACCTAGACCAATATACCCATGGCTCCCCTGGCAGGTTCCCCTTGGTCCTGGAAGTCTCCTTGATCTACTTGCACCTTGGTCTTCAGGGCCCTCTTTCTCCTGGCATTTGAAGGCTCCTGAAGACCCAGGCTCAGCCTTCTTCCAAGTCACATTCATCCCCGTCCATGTGCTCTGGTCCATTTAATTTCCAGCCCGGCACCTCTCTCCTGATGAAGGGACGGACGAGGTCAATTGGGGATTGTGCGGCTTCTTGGAGCAGCGTCCCCGAAGATGATTAAAACTAGCCTTGGGCCTCGTTTCAGGGACATTTAATGAAAGGACAGAAGGGGAAGTCGAAGGTGCAAAGGGTTGATGAAGTGCGCTCGGCCATCGCCATTAACCACCCTGTAGATTATTGGATGCCTCGAACGTGGACACGACTGGAATCTTTAGGTGGCAAACCCTCCATTAATTCAGCTTTGCATGCAAGGATGGATACAGCGGGGGCCCTTGGTATCCTTGGCTGGGGTTTGGTTCCAGAACCCAACGTGGTACCAAAATTAGGAATGCTCAAATCCCATTAAATACATTAATAGTAAACATTAAATACATGGCTAGGCATGGATTTGAACCGTGGTCCACAGCGTGCTCAAACCACTACTCCGCCATTCTGCAAAATGCAGATACAGCATTTAGAGTGGTATCCAAGTGCTATGAATCTGTGGTATGAAAAAGAGGCCCTTAAGAACACTAAATAATGCAAATCTAGGTTGTTTCCCTTGTAACAATTGTCAGCGGCTCCACTCGCACTCCTAAGTAGATCTGTCTCACTTAGAACAAACTGTTCCACCAAAAGGATGCTCCAAATGGCAATGTTAAAGACCCAACAGAATGGAAAAAACAAAACAAATAGATATAAAACCAAAGATATCCGTAGACAACGAAGATCAAACACGATGCATGCCATGTTCGCGTTATACTATGAAATTGCCAAACATCACTTCAAATCACATGAACATCCAGGCCAGCGGTTCACCGAAGAAGAACAACAGCAGTGTTGTTAAATAATGTAAGAAAGGGACTGGCTCTGCAAAAAAGAGATCATGTTATATTCATAGCGGATGCAACCCACGGCCAACATTTCGCAGATGAAAACAGGGAAACACGGGTGGCCAAGCGACATTAGAGTATGGTCACGATGGCAAAAGTTAACAATGAGGAAGAACACGTAAGTTCGGAGAAGCGGCGGCAGTTTGCTTTTGCTTCTTTGGGAAGGGCAAGGTTCAGTCCCTCTCCTTTCCTTGCCGATGAATTGATGGTGTGCGATTTGCTTTTTAACTATGAGTTCAGTTTGCAGCAATGGAAGCCAGATGAGAACAGAAGGGGAGGAGGAGAGAGCATTTTAAAAGCAGGAAGGCAGAGGATGAATCCAGACTGCCATTTGTTCAAGGAACACAAATAGCTTTTTCCTTCACTGCCATGCTCTTTATTAAAATAGGGGAGGGCAAAGTGTGTATTCCCCTTAAAAGTATCATTCCCCAAAGTCACTTGGATTTTGAGCGTGATTGTACTTTGCTATGGAGTTTATCACATGACGGGAATTGGAAGTATAATCCAATGGCAATCTGAATGCAACCATGGGATTTTGCGTCCTTCCGAACACAATTGTGGGGTTTCACGTTATTGCGTGAGAAACTATCACACGCAATTTTGGGCACTGGGAGGCAATTTCGGGCAGTTCTGAACGAGATGCAGCATCAATACACAATCATATAAATTCACTGAACTAGTGAATTATTTCTTTCGAAATTGAGAAAAACTCTTCCTGTGTGATAACCTCATATACGACCAACATGGATGCCCCTGGAAGCTTTTTATGAATGTAAAGAGTTTATCACACGAGAGGAATTTCTCTCAATTTCGAATTGAGCCAATTCGCAATTACGTGAATTCCCTAGTTTAGCGAATTTACGTGAATTCCAATTGCATTCAGAATGCGTTCAGAATGACTTCCCATTGCCCGAAAATGTTCCCCCCCATTGCCTGAAATTGCATGAGATGCTTTAATACACAATAATGTGAAAGCCTATGATTGCGTTCGGAATGACTTCTCATTGCCCGAAATTGCGTGAGATACACTCATACGCAAAAATGTGAAACCCCATGATTGCATTTGGATTGCCATTGCATTATACCCCCAAATTCTGTCATATGATAAACTCCTAAGATATGCCATTTCATTTGCAGTGTTCTCTGCCTAATCAAGAATAATTTGCAAAGAGAAGTTGGTAGCATGACCTTTTGGAGACTTGGACCTTTAAAATTGGGGTCTCCATTGGGATGGTGATGATGATATTATAATATTTATATACATCCCACCTTTTCCTCTGTCTGAGACCTTTATAGCTTTACAAAGGATGGAGGCATCCTAGATCTCAAAGGAAGTATCTTCTTGCGTTGCCAATGGACTTTAATTTTTTATTTCATAGGATCTTATCAGATGACAGAAATTGGAAGTATAATCGAATGGCAATCCGAACGCAATCCTGGGGTTTCACGTTATTGCGAATTAAAGCATCTCACGCAATTTCGGGCAAAAGGGAAGTCATTCCGAACGCAATCATGGGTTTTACGTTATTGCGAATTAAAGCATCTCACACAATTTTGGGCAATGGGGGGTCATTTTCGGGTAATGGGAAGTCATTCTGAACGCATTCCGAATGCAATGGGAATTCACGTGAATTCGCTAAACTAGCGAATTCACATGAATTCGAATTGGCTCCAATCACAATGAAGAGAAATTCCTCCCTTCTGATAAGATCCTTAGACTTTAAAATGCTTTGCCTCCCAATCCCAGAAGAAGAAGGGTCCTGCCTGAATATATACCCCTCCATACCATCTTAACTCAGAACAACGACAACATTTTGACAAAATGCAGGCCTGTGAGTAAGATCGTCATTTTTTCCCCCTACATAATTGTTTAATACCTTTGCTTGATGAAGAAGAAGCCAGTGGAGCTTCGAAACCTTGCAATGTCGATTTGGTGCATTTCGCTTGTCCCCATAAAGGTTTCCCTGTTTTGTGGATTTGGGATGTTATTATACTTTGCCAGATGGCCAAGGCCGGCTCAGCATCCAATTTAGAAAAATGCTATAAAACCTGAGAGCAAAAATACGATGGAAGAGGGATCAAATAAGGCAGGGGATAAAATGTTTACCGCCAAAGCCCAAATGGATATAAAAACAGGTTCCAAAACAAAGTGCAACTGGGAAGGGTCTGAGCTGAATAACAAAATATATAGAGTTTTTAAAAGCACTTTTATTCCGCATAGTGCCGTTAGGGGGAGTTTTTGGGATGAGGACAGTTGGCCTGAAAAATAGTTATTTCGAGATGCTGGGCCCAGTGCGGATGTGAAAGTGGCGCATGGTTCATTTTGTGCCTTGCAACTTGGATAGCAAGGTGGTATTTTGTTACTCCCGTCAGACAAATATATAGGCGTCAGGAAGCAAATACGTAGGAAGAAATTCGTCCGTCACCATATCCAGAAAATCCAACTTTGTTTTTATGTTGAATTCTAGCATTTTCTGTTCTTCCTTTTTCAAACCTGGTCATGGTTGTTGTTTAAAAGCCACCAAAGACCTATAGGGCTGTAAAAGAAGATAAAAGAAGGGTTTAGAAACCAAAGCCTTACAAGGAACAAATGAAAGCGCTGGGGATCTTTTCCTTCAGGTGCATCTACGCTGCAGGAATAATGCAGTTTTACCCCACTTCAACTGCCTCCATGGCTCCATCCTACAGGATCCTGGGATTTGTAATGTGCCGAAACACCTGCCTTCTTTGGTTAAAAGGCCTTGTAAAACTACAAATCCCAGGATTCAATGGGATGGAGCTACAGCGTTCAAAGTGGCGTCACGTTGCATTGTTTCTACAGTGCAGATGGGAAGAGTAGAGGTGGTACAATAGCCGTTTTCAAACAGGAGTTTATCATATGACGGAATTTGGGGGTATAATGCAATGGCAATCCGAACGCAATCATGGGGTTTCACGTAATTGCGTATTAGAGTATCTCACGCAATTTCGGGCAATGGGGGGTCATTTTCAAGAACTGGGAAGTCATTCTGAACGCATTCTGAACGCAATCAGATTTCACGTAAATTCACTAAACTAGAGAATTCACATAATTGCAAACTGGCTCCATTCGCAATCGAGAGAAATTCCTCCCGTGTGATAAACTCCATAGTTGAAGGGACATCATGTAGAAGATGGAGCGAGCTTGTTTTCTGCTACTGCAGAGACTAAATCAAGGATTGACGGATTCAAATTACTAGAGAAGAGATTCCACCTAAATTTTGGAACCAACGTAGCATGGCATAGTGGTTTGAGCGTTGGATTATGAATCCGGAGGCTAGGGTTCGATTCCCGGCTCAGCCATGAAACCATCTGGGTGACCTTGGGCAATAAGTCACACTCTCTCAGCCTCAAGGGAAGGCAATGACAAACGTCCTCTGAACAAATCTTGCCACGAAAACCCTATGATAGGCTCACCTTAGGGTTGCCATAAGTCAGAAAGGACTTGAAGGTATACAACACACACACATTGGCTGAAGCCCCTTCCTTTATAGGCCCTGTTTTTGGGGCTGAGATGGATCCTTAGACTTCTATGGTTGCTCACCCCTCAAGTCTACAATTGTATGATTTTAGGATTTTCCAAAATTTTGATTTTTCCTTGCAACGAAGTCTAGGCTCTTCCTCCTTATCCTCTTCCAGATCAGCCTTAATTGGAAAATCTTTGCTCCAAATGCTGATTCTTTCCTAGGCAATTTCCATTAATAATAATAATAATAATAATTCAATTCAGTTCAATTTTATTAATGCTTAATATTTCATTTATATCCCACCTCTCCGGTTGGATTGAGGTGGCTTACAGCACAGGTAAAAGTACAATAAAGAGTAAAATCTATTATCCCGCCCACTCAATACTTAAAATTCCCAAATAACAATAACAATAATAAAATAACATTCCATAATAAAAATGATAAAATGATTTCCCCGCTTAGGGAGAAGTGACTGTGTTTTATTCCATTGGACCCCACGGACCAGAAATCGTTCCTTTCATCCAGTTGTTTCTGGGGTCTTTGCGGAGAAAAATCAACCGATCGATTAAAATATTTATAGCCTGCCCCATATCTTGGGATCGCAAGGCAGCATGCAAGTAGAATCAATTTAAATAATTGAAAATGGAAAACGCTGAATAATTTAAAGAGGCTGAAAACATATTAAACTATTTAACACGTGAAGAAGGGAAGGGAATGCGTGCGTTTGGATTCAAAATGACGGCTTCCCTGCGGGCGGCGAGGCATTTAACCTGCAAAAAGAAATCAAGAAGTCACATAAACCCAATTTAGGACCTTATCAGACGTCGGAAATTGGAAGTATAATCCAATGGCAATCCGAACGCAATCCTGGGGTTTCACGTTATTGCGAATTAAAGCATCTCACACAATTTCAGGCAATGGGCAGTCATTTTCGGGTAATGGGAAGTCATTCTGAACGCATTCTGAACGCAACAGGAATTCACGTGAATTTGCTAAACTAGCGAATTCACGTGAATTCGAATTGGCTCCAATTGGCTCCATTTGCAATAAAGAGAAATTCCTCCCGTCTGATAAACTCCATAGTTGCTCTGTCCCAAAAGTTACAAGTTACAGGCAGCTATGGAGTTTATCAGAAGGGAGGAATTTCTCTTTATTGCAAATGGAGCCAATTGGAGCCAATTCGAATTCACGTGAATTCGCTAGTTTAGCAAATTTACGTGAATTCCAGTTGTATTTGGAATGCGTTTAGAATGACTTCCCATTACCCGAAAATGACCCCCCATTGCCCAAAATTGCGTGAGATGCTTTAATACGAAATAATGTAAAACCCACGATTGCATTCGGAATGACTTCCCTTTTGCCCGAAATTGCGTGAGATGCTTTAATACGCAATTACATGAAACCCCAGGAGTGTGTTTGGATTGCCACTGGATTATACCTCCAAATTCCATCGTATGATAAAATCCTATCTTACACCAGACTCATTACCTCTGTGCTTGTAATCGATCTTTTAAGTGTTTTAATGGAAATTGAGTTTCTATTCGTGTCCGAATAACCCAAATCTTGCACCATCCTTGCATAGGGTTGTCAGGCGTCCCTTGTTATAAACCTAATAATAATAATAATGGTTTATTATTATATAAGGAGGGTCTCCTATTTTGGGGCTGGAGAGCTTGCCCTTTTATATATGTGCCAATAGACACACACACATGTGCTGTATCTTTAATAGTAAAGACAGAACTATGTGCATCCTATAATGTGGACACTCTGTTCTTTTTGCAGAGAAATGCACGGCCAGATGAACCCAAATCAATACTTTCCTCTGGTATTTAGGTAGAACAGGATCACAAACCGCTTCTTGGTTGTTGTTCCGGGATGTCGTGAATTTTGCAAAAACAGAGGGACCCACGGACCCAACCCTTCCTTTTAGGGTCCCCAAAATTTCATTTTTAAACAAAAGAAACAAAATGCTCTTCCTTATAATCAAAGGGATAGTTAAGATCGCAGCGGATTGCACAGTTCGAGATCCTATTAATCGATATTATCTTCATATCCTTGGGCCCAATATCCTATTAATTGAAGCCAACGTCAGGATGTTTAAGGTTCATGTTTATGGAAAGAAATGGATTAATAATAAATCAAGGCTGAGTAGCAAGATTTCATTTTTTTATTTTTAAATAGTGAGTGGGAGGAACTTCCAACAAGTTTTGTAAGAGGTAATGAAGCATTAATTTTTGATCAGGCCGAGCGAGAAAACGCGGGCCTAATTTTTAATGTGTTTTACATTTTAAAAACTTGAGAGCGAAGAGCAAGCTAATTTTATATATATTTTATTATTTTATTTTTGTTAATGGACCCCTTAAGTCTACATTGTTGTTTTGTGACTTTAGGTCATTTCAGACTTAAGGTGATCCTGAAGCAAACCTATTTCGCATTGTTTTTTTGGCAAGATTTGTTCAGAGGGGTTTTGTCTGAGGCTGAGAGAGTGTGACTTGGGTTTCCGTGGCTGGTCAAGGATTCGAACCCAGGTCTCCAGAGTTGTAGTCCAATGCTCAAACCACTACACCACGCTGCCTTTCATTTTTTGGAGTTATCTGGGACTTAATATGCATTGAACTGAAGTTTGGGGACTTGCATCCTATTATTGTTGTTGCTGTTGTTGTTGTTTCTATTTATTTGTATCCCACTTTGGCCCTCCAAAATTGGGAACTTACGGTCTGAAAGCACAGTACAATGAAAAGTGCATTAAAATGGAATTAAACGATGACAATATTTTCAAACAATAAGACATCTAGGGATTTGCAATGTGTTGCTCGGGTCCTACTATTTTGAAGTAACTCCTGCTGCATTCCAAAGAAGTTACTCCTAGGTAACTGTGTGTGTGTGTGTGTATATATATATATATATATATACACACACACCATATATATATATGTATATTCACAGAGTTACCTAGGAGTAACTTCTTTGGAATGCAGCAGGAGTTACTTCTAGGTAACTGTGTGAATATATATATATATATATATGGCGTGTGTGTATATATACACACACACAGTTACCTAGGAGTAACTTCATTGGAATGCAGTATATATAAATATATATATTTATATATATTTTTATATATAATATTTATATATATATATATATATATACACACACACAGTTACCTAGGAGTAACTTCATTGGAATGCAATATATATATATATATATATATAAATAATATTTATATTTATATATATTTTATATAATATATATATACACACACACACACACAGTTACCTAGGAGTAACTTCATTGGAATGCAATATTATATATATATTTATATAATATCTATCTATCTATCTATATACACACACACAGTTACCTAGGAGTAACTTCATTGGAATGCAGTATATATAAATATAGAATCATAGAATCATAGAATCATAGAGTTGGAAGAGACCACAAGGGCCATCCAGTCCAACCCCCTGCCATGCAGGAACTCCAAGTCAAAGCATCCCTGACAGATGGCCATCCAGCCTCTGCTTAAAGACCCCTAAGGAAGGAGACTCCACTACACTCCGAGGGAGTGTGTTCCACTGTCGAACAGCCCTTACTGTCAGGAAGTTCCTCCTAATGTTGAGGTGGAATCTCTTTTCCTGAAGTTTGCATCCATTGTTCCGCGTTCTAGTCTCTGCAGCAGCAGAAAACAAGCTTGCTCCCTCCTCAATATGACATCCCTTCAAATATTTAAACAGGGCTATCATATCACCTCTTAACCTTCTCTTCTCCAGGCTAAACATCCCCAGCTCCCTAAGGCGTTCTTCATAGGGCAAGGTTTCCAGACCCTTCACCATCTTAGTTGCTCTCCTTTGGACATGCTCCAGTTTCTCCACATCCTTTTTGAATTGTGGGGCCCAGAACTGGACACAGTATTCCAGGTGGGGCCTGACCAAAGCAGAATAGAGTGGCACTATAACTTCCCTTGATCTAGAAACTATACTTCTATTGATGCAGCCTAAAATTGCATTGGCTTTTTTAGCTGCCGCATCACACTGTTGACTCATGTTCAGCTTATGGTCTACTTGGACTCCTAGATCCCTTTCACATGTGGTCTCCTTCAGCCAGATGTCCCCCATCCTATATCTGTGCATTTCATTTTTCCGCCCTAAGTGCAGAACCTTACATTTCTCCGCATTGAATTTCATTTTGTTAGCACTGGCCCAGCTTTCTAGTCTATTCAGGTCATTTTGAATTTTGATCCTGTCCTCTGGGGTATTAGCTACTCCTCCCAGTTTAGTGTCATCTGCAAATTTGATAAGTATGCCCCCAATTCTGTCATCCAAACCGTTAATAAAGATGTTGAATAGCACTGGGCCCAGGACAGAGCCCTGTGGGACCCCACTGGTCACTTCTCTCCAGGATGAAAAGGAGCCATTGTTGAGCACCCTTTGAGTTCGGCCAGTCAACCAATTAAAAATCCATGTAACAGTTAACTTGTCTATCCCACATTTTGCAAGCTTGTTTGCAAGAATGTCATGGGGAACCTTGTCAAAGGCCTTACTGAAATCGAGGTATACTATATCCACAGCATTCCCTTCATCTACCAAGCTGGTAATTTTATCAAAAAAAGAGATCAGGTTCGTTTGGCATGACTTGTTTCTCTGAAACCCATGTTGGCTTTTTGTGATTATGGCATTGGCCTCTAAGTGTTCACAGACTCTCTGCTTAATGATCTGCTCTAGAACCTTTCCTGGAATTGATGTCAGACTAACTGGACGATAATTGTTGGGATCCTCTTTTTTTCCCTTTTTGAAGATGGGGACAACGTTTGCCCTCCTCCAGTCTGCTTTTTATATATATTTATATATATTTATATATATTTATATATATTTTATATATAATATTTATATATATATATATATATATACATACACACAGTTACCTAGGAGTAACTTCATTGGAATGCAATATATATATATATATATATAAATAATATTTATATTTATATATATTTTATATAATATATACACACACACACACACACACAGTTACCTAGGAGTAACTTCATTGGAATGCAATATTATATATATATTTATATAATATCTATCTATCTATCTATATACACACACACAGTTACCTAGGAGTAACTTCATTGGAATGCAATATTATATATATATATATATATATATATATAAAATAAACACACACACACATAAATATACACCATATATATATATATATATATGATTTTTCAGTCTTTTGGGATATTCAGAATATAGGACCATCCTTTGCCCCTCAGAGAAGAGGTGTTGTATTGCCCCCTAGTGGCCCATTTTGAAAATGCACGGTGGCCACCAAAAAGCACAGCTGCCTTTGTGCAACCAGGAACCTTGGGACACTGTTGCTGTTGCTGTTGTTGTGTGCCTTCAAGTCATTTCTGACTTGTGGTGACCTGAAAGCAAGCCTATCACGAGGATTCCTTAGGCAATGGGCTTTGCCATTGCCATCCTCTGCGGCTGAGAGAGTGTGACTTTGGCTAGTAGATTTGGAGGCTCAAGTTCTTCTCCTCTTTTTGCAAAGATGCCAAAGTGGAGCCTTCCTTTTTCTGGAATATGGAAGAGTTGGGCCCAGTCCAGGCCCTGGTCGAAAGAGAGCCAGGTCCGAAGAGGAGGCTCCTGGAAGGGCCTGTGGTCCCTGATGGGCAACACCTGGGCAGGTGAGGCTCACCTGGGGCCCTCCATCTCCCTCCCACAGGTGAGCCACAGGACTCTGGCCTTCTGGGAGTTTGCTTGGAGGGTCCCGACTTTGGCCTTCAGTGCCATTTCTTTGCATTTGAGGGTCTTTCGAGGCTGCCCTTCCCATTCCTGGCCCTTTTCTGACTTCTCCTCCTCTGAGCAAGGCTTCCTCCAAGGGATGGGGACCCTTTACATCCATTTATGTCAGTCCTTCAGGGTTGTCTGGAGGTTTCGTAGGAAGGCAGGGGGGTCTAGTGGTCAGGGAGGGATTCCCAGCTCAACCATGGAAACCCACCTTGGGCAGGAAGTCACACTCTCTCAGCCTCAGGGGAAGGCCATGCCAGGCCTCCTCTCAAGAAATCTTGCCAAGGAAGCCCCAATGAGAGGGTTGCAAAACACACCAAACGCAGGCCCCATTGGAAAACAAGGACAAAACAGAAATGTACAGAGTGCCTGGTGCAAGCTGTCTAAGTCCCACTGGCTTCTTCGTCAGGGAGAGAAAGGGAGGAAGGAAGGAAAGAAACAAAGAGGGGGAGAAGGAAGGAGGAAGGAAGGAAGGAAAGAGGGAAGAAAGAAAGGGAGGGAGGAGAAAAGGAAGGAAGGAAAGAAGGAAGGAAGGAAGGAAGAAGGAAAGGAAAGAAGAGAGGGAGGAGAAAAGGAATGAAGGAAAGAGGAAAGAAAGAAGGGAGGAAGAAAGGAAGGAAAAAGAAGGGAGGGAGGGAAGGAAAGAAAAAAAAGAAAGAAGAGAGAGAAAGAAGGAAGGAAGGAAAGAAAGAGAAAGGAAGGAAAGAAAGAAAGAGAAGGGAGGGAGGGAAGGAAGGAAGGAAGGAAGGAAAGAGAAGGAAGGAAGGAAGGAAGGAAGGAAAGAAAGAAGAGAAAAAAGGAAGGATGGAAAGAAAGAAAGAAGAAAAGGAGGGAAGGGAAGAGAAGGAAGGAAAGAAAGAAAAAAAGAGAAGGAAGGAAGGGAAGGAAAGAAGAGAAGAGAAGGAGGGAAAGAGAGAGAGAGATGAAGGGAGGAGGAGGGAAGAAAACAAAAGGAAGGAAGGAGGAAAGGATGATGATGATGATGATGATGATGATGTTGGGGGGGTCATCGGGGTCTTTCGGGGGGAGGGGCTGTCTGTGGGTCGAAGAGGCGTGCCTTCTCTCTGGCGCCCCTGGCGGCGTGGCTGGGCGTTGCAGCCTGGGCGGGCGGAGCCGGAGCGTGAGCCACCGAGGGAGGAGGACTCTTCGTTCTTCTCCGGCGGAGTCCGAGGCGTCTGTCTGGGCTTCGGGGAAGGGATGGCCGGGGGCTCTGTGCAGGGCCGGGGCCCCGTCCGGGCGCGGAGCTGTCCTTGGTGCTGAAGGCAGTCCCTCGAGGAGGAGGAGGAGAGCGAGGGCCATGTCCCGCAAGAAGAGCCCGAGAGGGAAGGGCTCCTCGGGGGGACCCTCCTCCGCTCTGCCCCGAAGCGGCAGCGGCAGCACCGGCAGCGGCAAAGGGGCGCCCCCTGGAGGCAGCCCTGGGTCCAACGGGGCGCCCCCCGGCCCCCTCCCGGGCAGGCCCTCCCTCAGCGCCAGCAGCGAGTTCTACGACGTCGCCTTCAAGGTGGGAAGACACCCCCCCAAGACCCAAAGACACAGGGAGACCCCCCCCCAAAAAAAAATAGATGTGGAGGGGGGCTTTGGAGGGAAGGGAGGGAGGAAGGAAACAGAAGGGAGGAAAGAAAGAAAGAAAGAAAGAAAGAAAGAAAGAGAAGGGAAGGGAAGGGAAAGGAAGAGAAGGAAGGAAGGAAAGAAAGAAAGAAGAGAAGGAAGAAAGGAAGGAAAGAGGAAAAGAAAGGAAAGAGAAGGGAGGGAAGGAAGGAAAAAGAAAGAAAAAAGAAAAGGAAGGAAGGAAGGAAAGAAAGAAAGAAGAGAAGGAAGAAAGGAAGGAAAGAGGAAAAGAAAGGAAAGAGAAGGGAGGGAAGGAAGGAAAAAGAAAGAAAAAAGAAAAGGAAGGAAGGAAGGAAAGAAAGAAAGAAGAGAAGGAAGAAAGGAAGGAAAGAGGAAAAGAAAGGAAAGAGAAGGGAGGGAAGGAAGGAAAAAGAAAGAAAAAAGAAAAGGAAGGAAGGAAGGAAAGAAAGAAAGAAGAGAAGGAAGAAAGGAAGGAAAGAGGAAAAGAAAGGAAAGAGAAGGGAGGGAAGGAAGGAAAAAGAAAGAAAAAAGAAAAGGAAGGAAGGAAGGAAAGAAAGAAAGAAGAGAAGGAAGAAAGGAAGGAAAGAGGAAAAGAAAGGAAAGAGAAGGGAGGGAAGGAAGGAAAAAGAAAGAAAAAAGAAAAGGAAGGAAGGAAGGAAAGAAAGAAAGAAGGAAGAAAGGAAGGAAAGAGGAAAAGAAAGGAAAGAGAAGGGAGGGAAGGAAGGAAAAAGAAAGAAAAAAGAAAAGGAAGGAAGGAAGGAAAGAAAGAAAGAAGGAAGAAAGGAAGGAAAGAGGAAAAGAAAGGAAAGAGAAGGGAGGGAAGGAAGGAAAAAGAAAGAAAAAAGAAAAGGAAGGAAGGAAGGAAAGAAAGAAAGAAGAGAAGGAAGAAAGGAAGGAAAGAGGAAAAGAAAGGAAAGAGAAGGGAGGGAAGGAAGGAAAAAGAAAGAAAAAAGAAAAGGAAGGAAGGAAGGAAAGAAAGAAAGAAGAGAAGGAAGAAAGGAAGGAAAGAGGAAAAGAAAGGAAAGAGAAGGGAGGGAAGGAAGGAAAAAGAAAGAAAAAAGAAAAGGAAGGAAGGAAGGAAAGAAAGAAAGAAGAGAAGGAAGAAAGGAAGGAAAGAGGAAAAGAAAGGAAAGAGAAGGGAGGGAAGGAAGGAAAAAGAAAGAAAAAAGAAAAGGAAGGAAGGAAGGAAAGAAAGAAAGAAGAGAAGGAAGAAAGGAAGGAAAGAGGAAAAGAAAGGAAAGAGAAGGGAGGGAAGGAAGGAAAAAGAAAGAAAAAAGAAAAGGAAGGAAGGAAGGAAAGAAAGAAAGAAGAGAAGGAAGAAAGGAAGGAAAGAGGAAAAGAAAGGAAAGAGAAGGGAGGGAAGGAAGGAAAAAGAAAGAAAAAAGAAAAGGAAGGAAGGAAGGAAAGAAAGAAAGAAGAGAAGGAAGAAAGGAAGGAAAGAGGAAAAGAAAGGAAAGAGAAGGGAGGGAAGGAAGGAAAAAGAAAGAAAAAAGAAAAGGAAGGAAGGAAGGAAAGAAAGAAAGAAGAGAAGGAAGAAAGGAAGGAAAGAGGAAAAGAAAGGAAAGAGAAGGGAGGGAAGGAAGGAAAAAGAAAGAAAAAAGAAAAGGAAGGAAGGAAGGAAAGAAAGAAAGAAGGAAGAAAGGAAGGAAAGAGGAAAAGAAAGGAAAGAGAAGGGAGGGAAGGAAGGAAAAAGAAAGAAAAAAGAAAAGGAAGGAAGGAAGGAAAGAAAGAAAGAAGAGAAGGAAGAAAGGAAGGAAAGAGGAAAAGAAAGGAAAGAGAAGGGAGGGAAGGAAGGAAAAAGAAAGAAAAAAGAAAAGGAAGGAAGGAAGGAAAGAAAGAAAGAAGAGAAGGAAGAAAGGAAGGAAAGAGGAAAAGAAAGGAAAGAGAAGGGAGGGAAGGAAGGAAAAAGAAAGAAAAAAGAAAAGGAAGGAAGGAAGGAAAGAAAGAAAGAAGGAAGAAAGGAAGGAAAGAGGAAAAGAAAGGAAAGAGAAGGGAGGGAAGGAAGGAAAAAGAAAGAAAAAAGAAAAGGAAGGAAGGAAGGAAAGAAAGAAAGAAGAGAAGGAAGAAAGGAAGGAAAGAGGAAAAGAAAGGAAAGAGAAGGGAGGGAAGGAAGGAAAAAGAAAGAAAAAAGAAAAGGAAGGAAGGAAGGAAAGAAAGAAAGAAGAGAAGGAAGAAAGGAAGGAAAGAGGAAAAGAAAGGAAAGAGAAGGGAGGGAAGGAAGGAAAAAGAAAGAAAAAAGAAAAGGAAGGAAGGAAGGAAAGAAAGAAAGAAGAGAAGGAAGAAAGGAAGGAAAGAGGAAAAGAAAGGAAAGAGAAGGGAGGGAAGGAAGGAAAAAGAAAGAAAAAAGAAAAGGAAGGAAGGAAGGAAAGAAAGAAAGAAGAGAAGGAAGAAAGGAAGGAAAGAAAAGAGAAGGACGGAAGGAAAGAAGAAAAGGAAGGGAGGGAAGGAATGAAGGAAAGAAAGAAGAGAAAAAAGAAGGAAGGAAAGAGAAGGAAGGAAGGAAGGAAAGGAAGAAAGGGAAGGAAGGAAGGAAGGAAAGAAAGAAGAAAAGGAAGGAAAGAAAGAAAGAGAACACAAGGAAGGAAGGGAAGAGAAGGGAAGAAAGAATAAAAGGAAGGAAGGAAAGGAAAGAGAAGGGAAGGGAGGGAGGGAAGGAAAGAAAGAAAGAAAGAAGAAAGGGAAGAGAAGGAAGTAAAGAAAGAAGAAAAGGAAGAAAGGAAGGGAAGAGAAAGGAAGAGAAGGGAGGAAGGAAGGAAAGAAAGAAAGAAGAAAAGGAAGGAAGGAAAGAGAAGGGAAGAGAAGGAAGGAAGGAATAAAAGGAAGGAAGGAAGGAAAGAAAGAAAGAAAGAAAAAAGAAGAGAAGGGAGGAAAGAGAAGAAGGAAGGGGAGCTGCCCCCCAGAAGTGAAGAGACTTGCTATTCCTTTTTTTGGGGGGGGGGTTGTGACCCCTTTGTCTTCCCCTAGACATTTGGGGGGGCAGCCCAAGTATTGGGGGCCAGGTTTCCCTGAGGCTTGGAGGGGGCCACCCCACCTCAGGGAAAGAGAGGCAGAGCTGGAGGCAGAGCAGCCTAACAGTCTGGGGGGGGTGGCAAGAGGGAGGCACCCCCTTTATTTTTCTCCCCTACTTTTGGGGGCTGCCCAAGAGGTGTGGGTTCTGCTTTCCCACACCAGACCTTTGGGGGCAGACAGACCCCCCCCAGCCCCCCATAAATGGAAGGGGAGAGAGAACAGCCCTGCCACATTTATATTTGGGGGGGGGGGATTGTGACCCTACTTTTGGGAAGACCCCCAGAATTGGAGGGATAGGGAATACATTTATTGGGGGGGGGGAATTGTGACCCCCTTTTCCTTCCCCTCCAATGTTTTGGGAGCAAGCCAAGAGCATGCAGAGACCCCCCCTTAAATTGTGAGGTTGTTTTTTTTTTAGGGGGGTTGTGACCTCTTTTTCTCCCCCCCCCCAAAAAGTCCCTCCATTTTGGTTGCCAAGAAGCAACGCTTTGACAGAGAGTTCCTGCATGGCAGAAGGGGGCTGGACTAGATGGCCTTTGGGGTCTCTTCCAAGTCTATTAGCAAGGATCCCACTTCTGTTTCTAAAAGGGGTCAGCCTTGGCAATGAATAGAGGCTCCCCCAACCCCCAAAAAAGCAATGAACCCCCAAAGTGTTACCATTAAGACGCATTTGGGCCTGCTTTGCAGGGATGGTGTTGCAAAAGGATCGCAGAAGACGGTGCCTCCTCTTCTTCTATGAAAACCTTAGCAATGGTTGATCCCAGGTTTAGGAAAGGCTTAACCCCCCAGAAGGTTTTGGACAGTCCAGTTCTGCCCCTTGGCCAGAATGGTTCAGAGGAGGTTTGCCGTCACCTTCCTCTGAGGCTGAGAGAGTGTGACTAGGAACAAAACGAGGGCGTGCTCTCCCTTCCCTATGAGACTTCCCCTGTCGTCGGGCGCTTTCAAGTCGTTTTCAACTGAAGGCGAACCTATTGCAGGGGTGTCATTGGCAAGGTATGTCCGGAGGAGGTTTTTCCTTCGTCGAGGCTGAGAGAGTGTGACCTGCCCGAGGTCCCCCAGTGGGCAAGGGAATCGAATCCTGCTCTCCAAAGTCACGCTGAAACCAGTACACCAGTCCCCACTTTTCTAGCAATGCCGAAAGCGAGCCAGACCTTTTAACAGCGTTTAAAAGATTTTATGTGTTTTAATCTATGATGTATCCCTCCTTGAGCCTTGGGCAGAGATAGATATTAATAATAATAATAATAATAATAATAATAATAATAATAATAATATATTGTAAACCATTCCCATCTGAACCTCATTTCCGTTAGTGCTGTCTTTGCGTTCCTCGGATTGCGTCTCCCATCCCATTTCTTTGGAAAATTGTCTCTTTGAATTCTTTGCCGAGACTAGTCCAAAATCATCTCCTTTAGCGGCTGAGAGAGTGATGCCTTTGCTTTCTGGTGGTTCGATGTACACAAACCTTGTTCCAATATTGTCCCCCTTCGGAGGCTATAAAATACAAATAAATAAAGACGCAACCATCCATCAGCGCATGGCGCTCGTCTCCTATTTTGCTTTTCTTGGAACGCAGATTTGTATGGGGTTTCGTGGGCTGCGTCTGCACTGCAGAAAATAACCGGTTTGATGCCACTTGAACTGCCTTGGGTCCTGGGATTTGTAGCTCTTTGTGGTCCCAGAGTGCTTTGACAATGGATATCTCGCAAGACTACAGATCCCACCATGGCATAATATTGGTTCGTGGCGGTTAAACTGGATTATTTCTGCAGTGTGGATGCAGCTGTGGATCCACAATCCACTTTCCCGGATGCAAGAAGTCCAAGGTGTGGTATCCACGCACATGTGGTTTGTGTCGTGCGGCTGGGATCGGGAGGAAATTGGATGCGGAAGATGACGGTTGTGTATTTAACGGTGGCCATAAACAACGCAGATCATCCTGACAACAAATAAGGCAGCGAATGCACACTTAGCATCTGTTCTCCAAGGCAGCATCTGCTCTGTGCAGTTTATGGCCTCTCAGTCGAGCAAAACAACGATTTCTGCTTTCAAGAAACGCGCATTTATTTGTTGAATTTGCCCGGTTGAGGGGCTCGGATCCCACACTTTTTGGAACCCGGTTGCAAACGTTGCTGGAGACGGAGTCGGCTCGGATTTGTGCCTTCGTCGAAAGGACTCTTGCTTTTTAAACCCACTAGTTTCCCAGGATGAGGAATTAGGGATGATAGGATTAAAGCTGCATCTTGTGGCTGGGTTTCTTTAAAAGTTGCCAGGGAACACAAATTGATCCAGCTGCTCCCATTATAGGTTTTTATGGCAGAGATAGAAGTCGGTAACACCTAAGAAATGGGTCGTGGGAGTCTCCCGGATTGGTTTTGGGATGGGATTCTTGGAAGGGCAATTCTGTGCTCCAAAGAAAATTTTTGGCCTCTTGGTCTTTTACTCAGGGGTGACCTTCTGTGCCACTGAGATACTCGACCTTATCAGACGTCGGAAATTGGAAGTATAATCCAATGGCAATCCAAATGCAATCATGGGGCTTCACGTTATTGCGAATTAAAGTATCTCACGTAATTTCGGGCAAAAGGGAAGTCATTCCAAACACAATCATGGGTTTTACATTATTTTGTATTAAAGCATCTCACACAATTTCGGGCAATGGGGGATCATTTTCGGGTAACGGGAAGTCATTCTGAACACATTCCGAACGCAACGGGAATTCATGTGAATTTGCTAAACTAGCAAATTTACATGAATTCGAATTGGCTCCATTCAAAATTGGGAGAAATTCCTCCCGTCTGATAAGGTCCACTGAATCCACTCCAGGTTTTAAGGCCGCTTTGACAGTGCCTTTAAAGCCAGCCAAAACCCGGCACAGATCCACTGCTCCACTGACATGGAGGCCTCTAGGGTCTTCCTGCGCTGTTCTTTTGCAACGCTTTTTGGGAGCAATGTAAAAACCAGGGGAGGTGAGAGGGTCCCTGGATTGCATTTTCTCCCCTTTTGCAAATCGTCCAGAAACAGGGAAAGGGCCGTGTGCCTCTCCCCTGATCCTCCTGCTCTCCAGCAACATGGAAATTACAATATTGAGGAGGCTGTTTGCACTTAAAATCTGTGGGTTTTTTGCACAAAACGTACCTACGGAGGTGCAATTATATGCCAAACATATCGTGGATCTCATCTTACCACCTTATCAGACGGGAGGAATTTCTCTTTATTGCGAAGGGAGCCAATTTGAATTCACGTGAATTTGCTAGTTTAGCGAATTTACGTGAATCCCCATTGCATTCGGAATGCGTTCAGAATGACTTCCCATTACCCAAAAATGACCCCCCATTGCCCGAAATTGTGTGAGATGCTTTAATACAAAATAACGTAAAACCCATGATTGCGTTTGGAATGACTTCCCATTGCCCGAAATTGCGTGAGATACTTTAATTCGCAATAACGTGAAACCCCATGATTGCGTTCGGATTGCCATTGGATTATACTTCCAATTTCCGACGTCTGATAAGGTCCTTAGTTTTTGTTACAGCTGGGTAGAACTGTGTTTTCCTGAACTGAGGCCAACAGATGTGGGGCCTGTGCCAGTCTGCAGTCGGGGCAGCTGTGTTGCATTGCATTGCGTAGCACAACAAAATGGAGATCCCTTTCCCTTCCTCCCCTCCCTTCCGCTGCCCAACCCCCTTTCTCCGGCCAAATGCCCGCTTGAACCAAGTGCCCGGTAAAGCAAATGGAAACAGAAATGTTTGCCACACTGGTAACCGTTTTCCCTTGCTCCTTAGGTGATGCTGGTTGGGGACTCCGGAGTCGGCAAGACCTGCCTCCTGGTGCGGTTTAAGGATGGCGCTTTCCTAGCCGGGAGCTTCATCTCGACGGTGGGCATCGATTTCCGGGTAAGGAGTGATGGTGGGATTAAATGTTTGGCTTTGGTTGTAGCAAAGCAAGCATTGTTCCTGGTTGGCTCGGGAGGGGAAAATCCACACGTTCTCCTGCCTAGCCTTATCGAAACAGTCGTAGCAATGTTCTTGTGCGTTGGTTATTGCGAGAGCTCCGTTGGTTGCCAGTCCGTTTCTGGGCACAGTTTATTAAAGCGCTGGTTGTGACCTATATAAATCCCTGTATGACTTGGGTCCAGTCTATTTGAACCACTGTATGTGGTCTATTTTACTTTTAAGATTTTTGGGAGAGGTCTTTCTCTCCTTCTAGGGTACTTTTGGTGAAAACGATGGACAGAGGGCCTTCTTGGTGGCTGCTCCGAGGATTTGGTACTCTCTCTTTACAAAGGCTGGCATTTGCTTGCCTTCCCTGGCAAGCGAAAACTTTCCAATTCCAAAAAGCTTGTAGGAATCGAGTGCAATACGGCAGGCTGTTTTGTTGGGGAAAGAAAAATATTGTTTTAAAAAGAGTATTAAATCGTTTTAAGTCCATAAATTGTTTAGCATTTTTTTTTAAAAATAGCAACCGATGGTTTGTTATTCGCTTGTTATAAATAGCAGCAAATAATAACTGGTTTTATTGGTTTGTTTGTTTTCATCTGCATTGGTTTTAACCATTTGTAAGCCATTTTGTGAGTTTTGGTATTAGGAGGAAAGGCTACATACCAGTGTTTCCCCGAAAATAAGACAGTGTCTTATATTAATTTTTATTCCCAAAGATGCGCTAGGTCTTCTTTTAGGGGATGTCTTATTTTTCCATGAAGAAGAATTCACATTTATTGTTGAACAAAAAAAAAATATTAACATTTATTATATATTGTATATATATTTGTATACAAAGACTTTGCTAGGTCTTACTTTCAGGGGAGGCCTTATATTTAGCAATTCAGCAAAACCTCTACTAGGTCTTATTTTATGGGGATGTCTTATTTTTCAAGGAAACAGGGTATTGATGATGATGATGATGATGATGATTTTTATTTATATTTTCCCACCTCTCCCAGGTGGATCGAGGCAGGAATATACAAATCACAACAATAAAATACAATAAAATTTAGCAGTAATTCCATTAAAACAAATTCTATTTATGATCTTCATAACCGCCATCATCCTTTTGTTCATTTATATTCTGCTTTTTTGCAATACAGTCGGCCGTACGTTTCAACAGAGCCTGTAGGCACAGATTCAGTCATCCACTGCTTGCAAATACACATTTTTTAAATTCCCAAAAGAAAACCTTGATTTTGCCATTTTATATAAGGGATGCCGTCATACAACACCATTGTATATAACGGGACTTGAAGGTTGTTGGATTTTGGTATCTCTGGGGGATCCTGAAACCAAACCCCAGCGGATACTAAGGGCTAGAATTCAAGACAGCTTACAAATTGCTGAGACTTATAATAACAATAATAATAAATATTATTATTATTATAATTACTGTTTTCTTGCGGTTTGGCCAGGGGAACATCTGCATGCTCCGTAGGTCATCTCTGTCTGTCCTCCTTGTCTAGTCTTTCTCAAAACCATTCTTTCTACGTGGTCCACCTTGTTGCAGCCCCAAAGGTTTCCATCTGGGGATGGCTTCAGACCGTCAGAGGTCAAAGTGGTGGCTTCTTCCTTTTCACCTCTTGTTGGTTTTTGTGACGTTGCTGGAAACTATGGACCTTATCAGACGGGAGGGATTTCTCTTTATTGCGAATGGAGCCAATTGGAGCCAATTCGAATTACGTGAATTCGCTAGTTTAGCAAATTTACGTGAATTCCCATTGCGTTCGGAATGCATTCAGAATGACTTCCCATTACCCAAACATGACCCCCCCATTGCCCGAAATTGCATGAGATGCTTTAATACGCAATAACGTAAAACCCCTGATTGCGTTCGGAATGACTTCCCTTTTGCCCGAAATTGCGTGAGATGCTTTAATTCGCAATAATGTGAAACCCCATGATTGCGTTTGGATTGCCATTGGATTATACTTCCAATTTCCGACATCTGATAAGGTCCTATGACACTGTAGGAGTAACAAGGGACACCTTTTGCATTGGATGAAGAACTAAAACACCAAAGGTCTCTGCTGCAATTTCAGTTCAGAGTTGCAGAAGCTGCATGAGTCGCGTGCCCAAATGGACGCCTAGTCTTGGCTTTTTGGCCCCCAGTGCAAACAAAGGCTGCATCCACACTAGAGAAATAATTCAAAAATAACTTTGCTGTGCTGCCACAACAAATAAACATTCCCAGAATTCCATAGCATTGTGCCATTGCCATTAAAGTAGTGTCAGGTTGAATTATTCCTCCAGTGTGGATGCAGCCAAAGAGATGCAAACCATTGAAATCAGTGAACCGCTTGATTTCCTCTGCTCTTCTGATGCCTCCTCCTTCACATTCTTGCAAACCCGAAATAAAAATAAATCCCCAAATCTATGTCGTCTGCAGTCCCAAGATTGACTGTGTCTTTTAGTCAATTTTTCTAAAGCTTCGATAAAAGAGTTTTAGGGATTTGTCTGCCATTTAATTCAGGTAATTTCTGTTGGTGGGCAGGATAATAAAAATTGCTAGGATACTGATGTGAGTAAATGCGTTTGCAGCTCTCTGCTGGCTTCCTCGGTTCAGTTTTATATTTTTGAAAAAATCACTTCCAACAGCATTTGAAAGCTTGGATTATATGTACAGGAGAAGCATCTCCTTATGAGCCTTTTGGGCCGGAGAAGGGGACTCAGTCACCACGTCTTCAAAAATGCCTTCGGGTTGATTATAGATAAGATAAGAGCCCACGAATCTCCTGTTCTTTTGCAATGATTTCCTGCACTTTCTGCTTAGAAGGACATTTCCATTATCCAAAAAGAAACGGTTGCTGGTGTGCCTTCTGTTTTGCAAATCTCATAATAATGGAGTTGTTGGCATATGGTCATTGCAAACCTTTTGCGTGGAAGGAACAAACAAGCAACAACCTTTGGTGTTCAAAGATGAGGGACTTCAATCCAAACGCGCTTTTTTGGTTTTGCTCCAACTAGACAGTTTGGGTGGACGACCGGAGAAGAGCCATTCTTTATTCCTGTTCTCTCCAGCTCTTGATGTTTGAAAGATGAGCCCCGTCTTTTCCTCCGTCAAAGTTTCAGTCCTAGCACTAGGATTTCTTTTTCGCAAGACGTTCTGTTGAAACAAACAGTTGATCTCTTACGCTGCTTTGGTTTGTCTGTACTCAGGCTAGCATTGGCCCTTTTTCTCTGTCCCAAGGCAATGTCAGTCCTTGGCACCGGCTTTTTGGGAAATAAAGCTGGGGACATGGGAGGGATGGGAAGGCTTTGACTCAGTGGCATCGCAGGTGGAATCACCTAGTGTGGGAAAAGGCTGCAGGTGGTGGAAGTGGGCTACCTCTCCCTCCCTCTTGGCTGGTCTGTTTGGCCAGACCCCTGTGTCCTCCGGAGGACCCATTCGGGGTCAGGTGTGGCTGCTTGCCCAGCTGTTGCATCAGATCCAAACAGAAGGCATGGTCTTCCCATCAGTGGCTGCCACTGAAGGGTTGGCACTGTGCTCTCCAGGCGACTTGTTCAAAGTTTGGCTTGGCCACTTGCCCAGCAGCCACGCCAGACCCCAAACAGACAGCGCTGCCCACCCCAGCAGCTTTTCTGGTGCTGAAAGGGGCAGCACTGTGACCTCTGAAGCATCCATTTGGGGTCTGGTGTGGCCTTGCCCAGCAGCCATGCCAGAGTCTGAATGGGAGTCATGCCCCTATCAATGACCACTACTGAAAGATTGGCGCTGTGCCCGTCAGAGGGCCCATTCGTGGTCTGGTTGCCTGCTTGCCCAGCAGCCATGCCAGATTCTGAACAGGAAGCATACCCCCCTCCATGGCCGCTGCTGAAGGGTTGGCAGTGTGCCCTCCAGAGGTCCTGTTCAGGGTCTGCCTTGACCGTTTGCCCAGCAGCCATGCCAGAGGCATGCCCCCTATCATTGACCACTACTGAAAGGTTGGTGCTGTGCCCTCCAGAAGGCCTATTCATGGTCTGGCTTGACCGCCTGCCCAGCGGCCATGCCAGACTCCAAACAGAAGATGCTGCCCATACCAGCAGCGCTGCTACTAAGAGGGTCACCACTGGGCCCATTTGGAGCCTGATGCGGCCTCTCACCCAGGAGTTTCACCAGATTCAACAGAATGGAAGATTGCCTACTGCAAGGGGGTGGCATCCAGGCGTGCCCATTCAGGGTCTGATTTGGTCACTCACCCAGCAGCCACACCAGAGTGAACAGAAGGCACTGCCCGGCCCAGCAGTGGCTGCTGCAAAGGGGGCATCGCTCTGGCATCCAGAGGCCCGTTCGGTGTCTGGTGTTGCTTCTCACCCGGCAGTTGTACCAGACCTGAATGGAAGACATGTCCTCAGTAGTGGCTGCAACTGAGGGGCACAGCGCTATGGCCTCTGGAGGGTTTGCTTGGGGTCTGGTTTGGCCACTTTCCCAGGAGTCATGCCACCCTCCAGAAGTGGCCATTGCTGAGTGGCGGGTGGCACGATGGCCTCCGGAGAGACCATTCTGGGTCTGGCAGTGCAATGGGAGGCAGTGCCCTTTCCCACTTGCCCAGTAGCTGTGCCAGTCCCTTGGGATGCCATCCAGTGCGCTTCCCTCCTATTGACGCCGCTGCATTCAATTCATTTAAGACAGCCTCTGTTGTGTTTGGGGGCGTTTCGTTTGAACTGGCCTTTCTGTTTTGCTCAGTTTGTTCATCTGAATGAATAGGGGAAAAATAACAGACAGGCAATATCATTTATTGAGAGCGCCGAAGAGCTGCAGTGTGCCTCTTTGTGACACATACAGTGACCCTCGTAAATGTCTGCTGTTTTTTGTTGTTAGCTGTGTTCCACTCGGACGGTTCATTTTTCTTGGTGATTCTCTAAATGAATACATTAACGCTGTTGCTGACACTCGGGGGGAGAGACGAGGGCAGACTTGCCGGTGAGAAATGCGTTTTTGAAAGCTCCCTTTCTGGACTTTGGGTTGCATTTGCAATTCTTTGTAGCGAGAGGGTCGGAACGGAAACGGTGCAGCGTCGCACCGAAAAGCCAAACCCTGTGAGCGATTTCAAAGGACGAATCTGCCTGTTTTGGAAAAGTGGCAATGCGCGGTGGTAGGAGAAATAAGGAGAGCCTTAGACGTGCTGCATTGTGGTCTCTGTGTTGTTATAAGTCATGTGTGTCGTGTGAGAAAGACGGGAAAGTAATGCAACAGGCTGGCGAAGCTGCCTCTTGCGGCATTTCCTTGGGTTTATGTTCTCTGCACAACAGCTGATGTTTCTCCCAGCCTCGTAAGCAGATTTGTTGCTCTCAAAAACCAACGCTGAACTGACCAGTGTAAAGACAGAAAAGTGTGCGGCTGCATCCGCACTGCAGAAATAATCCAGCTAGAGACTGCTTTAACTGCCACGGTGGCTCGGTGCTATAAAATTCTGGCATTTGTAGTTTTGGGAGCCATTTAGCTTTCTCTCGCAGAGAGCCATGGTACCACAACAAACTATGAATCCCATAGGACGGAACCATGGCAGTTAAAGATTTGGCCTGAATCTCCATATGCAGCTCTTTGGAAAGTGAGGGCAATGGCCATGGTTTGCCTCCGTCGCATCCCACCCCACAAACAGTGCTTTGTACCTGAGCATTTATTACCACTCGGTAAGCCTTCAAAGAAGTAGGTTTATATCCACAAAAGCTCATGCTTTTTGGTAAAAAAGCAGTTACAGTAAAAAGCAGTTAGTTTTAAAGCTGCGGCCACATTTCTGCAAGGGACTGGCTTGACTGCTTCTTTGAAAACTCTCGTCTGTGGGCTTTCTTGGCCAGATTTGTTTGGAAAGGGTTTGCCATGGACTTCCTCTGAGGTTGAGAGAGTGTATGACAGCTTGGGAATGCATCTCTCAGAGGGTTGGACTAGGTGGCCCTTTTGGGGTGCATTTCCAATCCTATGGATTACAGTGATAGAGAGAGAGAATGCAAAGATATAGGACCTTATCAGACGGGAGGGATTTCTCTTTATTGCGAATGGAGCCAATTGGAGCCAATTCAAATTCACGTGAATTTGCTAGTTTAGTGAATTTACGTAAATTCCATTTGTGTTCGGAATGTATTCAGAATGACCCCCCCCCCCCATTGCCCGAAATTGCGAGATGCTTTAATTTGGAATAAAGTAAAACCCATGATTGTGTTCAGAATGACTTCCGTTTTGCTTGAAATTGTGTGAGATACTTTAATTCACAATGTGAAACCCCATGAATGCGTTCGGATTGCCATTAGATTATACTTCCAATTTCCAACGTCTGTTAAGGTCCATAGCTGTGTTAGTCTGTAGAATCAGTACATAGGACCTTAGCAGACGTTGGAAATTGGAAGTATAATCCAATGGCAATCCGAACGCAATCATGAGGTTTCACATTATTACGAATTAAAGTATCTCACGCAATTTCGGGCAAAAGGGAAGTCATTCCGAACACAATCATGGGTTTTACATTATTGCGAATTAAAGCATCTCACGCAATTTCAGGCAATGGAGGGTCATTTTCGGGTAATGGGAAGTCATTCTGAACGCATTCCGAATATAATTGGAATTCACGTAAATTCGCTAAACTAGTGAATTCACGTGAATTCAAATTGGCTCCATTCGCAATAAAGAGAAATTCCTCCCGTCTGATAAGGTTGATCTTGAAGCACCTTTGAGACTCACTGGAAGAAAGACGTTGGCAGCGTGACCTTTCCTAGACTTCCGCGTACTTCCTCGGGTGCATTAGAATTATTTGGTACCTCTCTGGTTTGCATTCCGGTTCTCTTTTTAAGTATTTCCCTCCTTGCTTTAACAAAAAAAAAAACCCGGCACCGTTCGTTTGTCTTTTGTGCATTCAAACTGAACACGGTCTGAATAAAAGCCATACATTTTTATAAATAAAACCCGTCCTGAGAAGACGCCGAGTCCCTGATCCCACCCACAGCGAACAGCACGACCTTGCCAGCTTCTCGTCATTTCTAGGTGAGTCGGTGCAGAGTGTTCTTGGAGCCACGGAGCTAAAGAACATGACATTTCCTTTTCTTAACAGCTTCTGGTGGCGTTTTATTTTTTTCCCCCCCAAAAAATGAGCTGTCTTTTTTGTTTTCCCTCTTCGTAGCTCTCCAAAGCCCTTGTTCCTCTTGGAGGATTTTTCCCCCCTTTGGTGAGATTGGAGTCCCTTTCAAATGCCAAAGAGGTTTGGGGGTCAGCGTGGGGCAGGATTTGAAATGTCTTTGGGCCACCTTGGTGGCATGGCTGGCGTTTTGTTTGCTCAGGGCTGCTCCCTTTGGTTTTCTCTTTGCAGCAAGACGCTAGCTGGATCTTGGAAAGTGTGTGCAAAGAGGAGGCAAGTATGCTCTGTGCCTTTAATGCCATTGATGGGGCAGCTTTTTTAGTAGTCTGCTTTGTGGAAGAATGTGGCATGGTTCATATATATGCCCTAGTCTGTCCTCTGGGATGAAGGGAAAGAATAGTGCCACTCTATCCTGCTTTGGTCAGGCCTCACCTGAAATAATCCTGTGTCCAGTTCTGGACACCGCAATTCAAAAAAGATGACAAGTTGGAAGGTGTTCAGAGGAGGGAGACCAAAACGGTGAAGGGTCTGGAAACCATGAGTCCCTATGAGGAGAGATTTAGGGAGCTGGGGATGTTTAGCCTGGAAAAGAGAAGGTTAAGAGGTGATATGATGATAGCCCTGTTTAAGTATTTGAAAGGATGTCATATTGAGGAGGGAGCAAGCTTGTTTTCTGCTGCTGCAGAGAACAGGACATGAACCAGTAGTAGATTCAAATTGCGGGAAAAGAGATTCCACCTCAACAAGTCTATGGAGTTTATCACATGGGAGGAACCTCTCTCAGTTTTGAAAGAAATGGAAGTGAGGCCAGTTTGGAATTGAGTGAATTCGCTAGTTCAGCGAATTTACGTGATTGCGTATTGACGCTGCATTGCGTTCAAACTGCCCGAAATTGCCTCCCAGTGCCCAAAATTGCGTGTGATAGTTTCTCACGCAATAACACGAAACCCCATGATTGCATTTGGAAGGACTTCTCTTTGCCCAAATATGTGTGTGATCAGCTTTCACGCAATCATGCGAAACCTCATTCAGATTGCCATTGGATTATACTTCCAATTTCCTTCGTGTGATAAACTCCTATGCTTTGGTCAGACCTCACCTGAGATAATCTTGTGTCCAGTTCTGGTCATCACTATTCAAAAAGGAAATGTTGAGAAGATGGAGCATGTGCAGAGGAGAGCAACCAAAATGGTGAAGGGTCTGGAAACCATGCCTTATGAGGAAAGTCTGGAGAAGAGAAGGTTAAGAGGTGATATGATAGCCCTGTTTACGTCTTTGAAGGGGTGCCACATTGAGGATGGAGCAAGCTTGTTTTCTGCTGCTCCAGAGAATAGGACACAACGGAGTAATGGATGTAAGGTACAGGAGAAGAGATTCCACCTCAACATTAGGAGGAACTTCCTGACATTAAGGGCTGTTCGACAGTGGAAGACACTCCCTCAGAGATTTTGGTGGAGTCTCCTTCCTTGGAGGTCTTTAAGCTGAGGCTGGATGGCCATTTGTTGGAGATGCTTTGACTGAGAGTTCCTGCATGGCAAGGGGTTGGACTGGATGTCCCTTGGGGTCTCCTCCAACTCTCTGATTCTATGATTTGAACCCAGGTCTCCCAGAGTCCTAATCCGGCACATAAACCAGTATACTTTGACAGTTTTCTTTGACTATAGCTATCTTTTTTTCCCCAAAACAAAATAAAATACAAAAACTGACTTTCTTTCGTATATTTAGCTCTGCAGGAGATTTTGTTTCAAATTCTTTTTTTTAAAGGGCAACCGCAAGTGGGGAGCAGTAAATAATCCTCTGCGACAGATCTAGTGTTTTTGGAACAACGGCTGCCAAGTGAAAAAAATAAAATCTATCTTAATCTCGTATAAATTATTGATCAGGTGACGTCTGATCGCTTAGTCTTATGGAAGCAGGCAAACAAATAGTTGCTCATTCTTTTCACATCGCTCTCAGTATTGTCTGAAGCTGGTTGACGGAGAGTCACGCGTCCGTTTGCAGCGTTAGGAAAATCTGAACCCAAAAATGTACTGGTCAAAGACCAAATAAATTTTACTACTACTACTACTGAACCAAAAAAGGGGGAGGAATAAGGGGGAAATAATTTTTTCCCCTTTTTTCCATGAAAGATGTATGCAAGATTACATACCGTATCAGAGCATTACATTAACTGTATCTCCAGTGCAACTCTGTGGTCAACATTTGCCAGAGATTGACCATAAAGGTGCGCCGGAGGTGCTACAAATGTCTAGTGGAGTGTTCTCTCTAGGGATATCTAGGTCCTCCAGACAACTCTGTGGTCATCATCATTGACCAGACATTGACCGTAGAGTTGTGCCGGAGAAGCGACAAAGCTCTCCAGGAATCTCTAGGTCTTCCATGCAACTTTTTGGTCAACATTGCCAGACATTGCCCATAGACTTGACTATAGAATTGCGCTGCTCAACATCTGCAACATCGCTGTATGCACTTGTCCCAAAAGTTTGACTTTTGCAGATTTGATTATTCACAGATTTTATTAATATGTTCTCCCTAGGAATATCTAGGTCCGCCAGTGCGACTCTATGGTCAACTTTAACCAAAGGTTGCAACCATAGACGCTGGCCATAGAACTGCGGCGGAGGAGCTACAAATCCCTAGTGGAATATTCTCTCTAGGAATCTCTAGGTCCTTTGTTGCGACCTTTGGTTAAAGTTGACCATAGAGTCGCACTGGAGGACCTAGATATTCCTAGGGAGAACATACTAATAAAATCCGCAAAACATACGCAAACGTCGGTGTATCCGGCTTGTTGGGGGCAACTGACTTACGCATTGTAAACCGCTTATGGAGTGCTAGTTCGCTGATAAGTGATATAGAAAAATACTTGCTATTGCTATTGTGTTGTATTGTGTTGTGTGTCTCATTCTTCGTATACAACGTCTCCCTCCCCAACAATCTCACCTCCTTTGAAAACTATATTTCCGGCGGTGACGAATTAAATGAATGAACGATCCAATGTGCAACTAAAGACTCTTTCGTGCCCCACAGTTATTATAGCACTATAATCCCATGTTAAGTGCCTTGGCGAGATCCTCTGGAATTAAGAAATGAAATGAGATGGAGATGATGATGATGATGATGATGATGATGGCGATTCATCGCAAATTTCCTACCTGCATTACAGTCCCAGAAGTGGGAGCATTAATAGGGATTAAAGTTAATGGATTAAAGTAATCATTAATAAAGTTTTATTTTTTAAAAAATATGCTGCATTTAGGTTTGGGCAAAATGCAAAATGTCCAGGCTTTTCTTTTGGGTGTCAAACCAATTAGCCAATGTAATAATTGTATTTAACTCTCTGGCTGGTTTAATTAAGAACTTGATGCTAGAGAGAAAGGGATCTCGACGTTCCCGTTTAAGTCAACGCGACACTTTCATTGGGAAAGGGATTCAATTAATGGGCCCCTTTTAGTTGGAAAATTCCCAACTTAATCCGTGCCGTAATTGATTTTAATTGGTGAGTTTCTGCCTCTTGCCTAGTCTTTGCACAACTGAAAACCCACAATTGCAACCACAAAATAGGTACTTTCCAAGGAACCTTTAGAAATGCAGGTGTTTTGAGACTGGTGCCCAGTTTTCCATGCAAAAATTATTGCTTTAGATCCCAACTCAGAGTTGCTAATAATAATAATAATAATAATAATTATTATTATTATTATTATTATTTCTATGTCCCGCCTTTCTTTCAGATCAAGGCGGGATTGCAACATATTAAATATACACAGTACAATATCAACAATCCTGTGCCAAATATAAACCTAATGCATCTCAGATGTTTTTGGTTATATTATATTATTATATATTATATTATAAAAAGTCATAAGATATAAATAATATACCGCGATTAAACCCATTTCCCCACTAAAATACAACTGTAACCCTATAAACCTATAAAACGGATAATACATCCACAACCTGACAATATAAATGCAGGGCGAAAGGCTGAGAACCGTTGCCCTAGTCATTTAACAGTTTTTAAAAATCCTTTTTCTCAAGGTTGATAGGTTTCCAAATGCTTTTGCAGGGTTTTTTTTTGGGGGGGGGGGGGAGGATCAGGGGTACCATTCCATTGAAGGTTCAGGAGACAGGTTCGAATTCCACCTCAGTCATGGAAAGGGTGGTCCTGAGCAAGTCACAGACTCTCAGACAAACCTTTAAATTAATATTGCAAGGATGGTATCTAGGATGGTATCGCTATACAAAGTGTAGCGGTCTGAGTTTTGGATTAGTTTTGTCTGGAGACCAGGGTTGGAATCCTGTGCTGAGCCCTGGAAGTCCGTTGGGTCCCCTTGGGCAAGTCACCCTCTCTCAGCCTCAGAGGACGGCCGTGCCAAGACTTCTTCCGGAGGAATAAATCTTGCCAAGAAAGGCCCAGTAGTCAAAAATCAACATCATGGCATATGTAACAATTGAGAGTAAGTGTGATGTAGCTGTTGGAGGGTTGGAACAGGACTCTGGGAGACCTGGGTTCGAATCTCCGCTCGGCCGTGGAAACCCATTGCGTGCCCTTGGGCGAGTCACACTCTCTCAGCCACAGAGGCATATTTGTACGCTTATACGCCTTAGGATTGATGGATAACAATGGCATACAAGCAAAAACAGCTTGGAAACGATAGAAACATTGGATCAGTTAAGAGCACATTCAACAATTGAATACGTTTGGAAACCGTTTAAAGCCTTGCATCTATCCGTTCCTGCACGAATGGCTTTGCAATGGCTTCTCCGATGCCCGATACTTTTCATTGCCTCCTTTCCATGTATCTTTACGGATTTGGAGAAGGCCGCCAAGGTTTGTCCCAAGCGCCTCCGCTCTGAAATCTGTCCTCTTCCCGTGTTTGGTCTTGTCTTAACGGCGGCTGCAATGGCACCTTGAAGCTTTTCTTGGGATTTGGAAAGATTTCTGTGCCCCCGCGAGGTTTTCCGTATTGATGGCCCAGCCGTAATTACCCGTCCTTCGCCGCGAGGAGTTTTCAGATGGAACAGATGGATCTTTCCCTGGGATTTTTGCAAGGGAGCTTTTCATCTGCCGGAGCGTCGCAGGTTTAATTTGTTTCCTTCCTATAACAAAACTGTCACCTTCTTTGGGACGCGTTTGTCGTTGCTTTCCCCCCCCTTTCCGTCGGGGAAAATTAAGCTTCTACGGCTGCGCCTGGGCCTTAATTAAAGCATCAATAAGCTGACAGGGTTTAAACTGTGCTTGATTCCTTGCATAATGAAAAGCGAAAGAAAATTAGCATCCGTTCCCTTCCCTTCTTCAACTCCCCGGATGGCACGAACCTGAGCCACGGGCATAAAGCGCGACGCTTTGATTTCGGAGGGGACGAAATTTGCTGCCGTTATTTGGCTTTGCAAGGAATGCCTTACCTGTCACGAGTGAGAATTATCGCCAGGTGAGCAAACTGGGAAGATGTTTGGAAACCGTTTTTTGCCAACTGGATAACCAAGGTCTTGTCCCCAAAGGGAGAAAAGGTTGGCCCATGGGTCAAATGCGGACCCTTGGATCCCACTCGAAACTGTCACCAGGCTCCTGATTTCCCAATTTTAAAACAATTGGAATAAATTTGGGGCAAGTTTTGCTTCCAAGCTATTCAGAAAGCCCCCCCTAGACCCAGAAAAATGCACAAAAGTGCCTACAATCCATCCTTGCGGACAGCTCAGAACCATTTCCAGACATTTTTATTTTCCTCTGCGCTTCTTTTCAGAACAAGGGAAAGCCTATTTGGAAGGAGGGCAAGCCGGTTTCGAATAAGGGGAGGCCTCTTTGGAATAAGTAAAGCCTATTTGAACACAGGCAAGTGTGTTTGGAATAAGGACAAGCCTATGTGGCATAGGGGCAAAACTGTTCAGAGGAAAGGCACGCCTGTTTGGAATAAATAAAGCTATTTGGACAAAGTTATTTGGAATAAGGACAAGCCTATATGGAATAAGGGCAAGCCTATCTGGAATAAGGGGGAGCCTATTTGGGAGAAAGAGGAGCCTGTTTGGAATAAAGACAGTAAGGGCAAGGCTTCTGGGCATCGCTTTTGAATTTTTCCAAAGCAATCACTTTCGGTGTTGCTCTTTAAAGTTCTCTCTGCATTTCCTGATCCTTTGCTTCTGCCATTTTCACCCACAAAATGCTTTCCAAGTCCACATCGATGAGGGTTGGGTTGTAGTCGTTTTGCCCTGTCTCCATGCAAACTGTACCAAGATCCCATGGCACAATGTGCCATTTTGCAGAATGAGGCCACGGTCCAAACCACACTGCGAAAATAATCCGGTTTGAGACTGTTTTAGGAAATCCTGGTAATCGTAGTTTATTGTGGCACCGGAGCTCTCCGACAGAGAAGGCTAAATGTCTCACGAAACCGCCATCCCCAGAATCCGCTAGCATTGAGCCGGAGCACTTAAAAGTGGTGTCAAACTGGATTTGTTTTGCAGCGGGGACCCACGATGAGAGCAATTCCCAGAATTAACCGCCACCGTTATAGAAATGATTTGCATCGCTTATTGCTGGGACTGAGCGGAAGAGAACCGACCCCAGGAAGAGCCCTCGAAGCTACAGGTCAGGAGAATAAACAGACTTTGAAGTCCAAGGCCGGCGGAAAAAAATGAAATTAAAAATAGAGAATAGCTTTATCTCTAGAGGACTCTCGGTATCGGTGATTACACTTTCCGCAGCCAAGGACAGCTCCTTTTTTCCCCCTTTACTGCTGGTCTCTGATCGCAAAGATCTCACTGCAAATGAGTTCAGAGAGATTCATTTTTCCGTCCATTTTGGAAGGACGGCCTGCAGCGCAGAAGCAAGACTTAAGTACAGTTCTGGTCACCCCAACCCCCCCTTTTTTATTTTAAAAAAAGATATTTTCAAAGCTGGAAACGTTGCAGAAGAAGGCAATGCAATAACTCACTGGAGAGTTATTGCGAAAAGAAAGGTCAGGCGGTTTGAGGTTTATAAAATGACAAGCGAGGAGTTGAATGGCGAGGTTTGGAAATGGCTGTGAATGCCATCGATAGTTTAATTGTATTTTAACTGTTATGGGTTTTTTAAAAAAGTGAAGTGAGTTTTTATCAAGTTGAGTCTCTCTTCTATGAAAGGCTCAGGACCGGAAGTGTTTTGCATTTCGGGTTATTCTGGATTTTGGAATACCTGTATTTGCATATATCTTGGAGATGGGACCCAATCTAAACACAAAAGTTCACTGATCTTTCATATTTACATAGCTTGAAGGTCATTTTATACACAATATTTTAAGACGTTTCAGTTATTAAAATTCTTATTTAAATAATTGTGTGCATGGAACGAAGCTTGTGTACAACCGGACCATCAGAAAGCAAAGGTGTCAATCTCTCAGCCACCCATGAAAAATATTTTGGATTCTGGACTCAAACTGTGTTAAGGGGGATTCAAACCGTGTCTGATTTAACTTTCCTAGGCTATCCTGAATCCCAGGTTTGGGACATACAAGAATAAATGACGATGAGGGGAGAGGAGACCAGGGTTTGAATCCTGCGCAACCATGAAAAGTGCACTGGGTGACCTTGGGCAAGTCACACGTTCTCAGCCTCAGTGGAAGGCAAACCACCTCTGAACAAACTTTGCCAAGAAAACCCCATGATAGGGTTGCTTTCGGGTCTCCGCAATACCAACTCGAACTTGGCGCTGCCATCCGGGCATTGCCTGACGACTTTCTGCCCCCACGAAGCTGAATTATTCAGCGCAGAGAGTGCAGGAGAGAAATCAAATTGCTTGATTTAATAGGATAGACATTGAAACGCTGAACGCAATCTCAGAATAACTAATTTGCAAAGACACCGACAAGTGTCTGGATAACTAAGAAACAGCCTTAGAATAACGATGAGATCCAACGCTTGGCAGAAAGATTTTCCCTCGGCCTCATTCTGCACAGGCCTCTTTATAATTTGCAAGCTTTCGAATCTCTGTTAAATCAGCCTGCCTAGCAAACGGAGTCTGAAATCAGATTATTTTCAACGCTGGCTTCTCTTCTGGATTCCAGACACGTCTCTTGCCCCTCATGATTGCAAAGGCATGTTTTTGGAGATGAGGAGAAAGTCTGAAATTGGTCCTGATGGGACCAGCCATAGGGAAGGGGACTATGGGACTCTCTCAAGACTCTCGCACTCAACACTTTCCCGACGGAAAGATGCTCCTCACTTGCGCTTTGCGTGTTTATCACCCACTGAGTCCGGCGGTTATCATTAAAGGCACATCCATGTGTTTTAAAAAACTGGAAGCTTTGTCGGGTTGCTTTTGCTTGCAGGTGCCTAGCGTATGCGCCTGGGAGCCAGGTTTGGAAAAGCTCTTTGTCTGGAATACGACTTCCGAATACCCTGGACCTGTTGGGTAAAGGGGTTTTGGGAATTGCACGACACAAAAAAGTTCTGCCGGGTGTGAAATTTAGACTTTGGAGGGGGCATACATCTGTACGCACATGCAGATCACCTTTCCCTGGTTTCCGAGCGTACGCTATTCTTTCCTTGTGTGTTAGTTGTAGACGGTGCTCTCCCTGCTTCTGATTTTTGGTTTGATCTGTGGTGTGATTTCTACCCTTGATACAAACTGGGCGCGAAGAATATACTGTAATGCAATGCAAATGAAAACTGAAGGCACTCTTAGTGATGTACGGATGTGCAAAGCTATGTGTGTGTTAGATCAGTACGCTGTTGTTGCTTTGAAAAAGTGGAAAATGATAGCTCTCTAAAAGAGTCTGCAATGCACAGAGGGTCTCGAGATGAGCCAGGGCTTGGTTTTTCTAGGGCTTCTGGTTTGCCTGCCTTTTGTTGTTCTTGTTCTTGTTGTTGTTGTAATTCAAAAAGCTAGCCATCTTAGCTTGGGTAACACGCTACAAAAGATCTTGCCGCACCTTTGTGCAAGATTTCCGACTCTAAAAGCTATTAGCCATCACAGTTCAATACAATGCATCTGAAATGCAAACAAATAAGCTACGGCGACAGTAATAAATTTATAATAGGACACAGGTAGCAAGCGAGCGATACAAAGAATATACAAATGCAAAAATATAAAAGTATCGTATATGAATTTTAATTGTTGGAATCCCGCCTTGATCCGAAGGGAGAGGCGGGAAATACAAATAAATATTATTATTATTATTATTATTATTATTAATGCAGATTAAATTAAAAGCCTCCTGGATCAGGCACTATCACCTCCATATAATTCTTATAAATCATTTTGATGCCTAGATCTTAACTTCCTCGCAGCCAAGGCCAATTTTGCAACCATTGTGGCAATATATGCATCATTCCCCGCCAATATGACTCAAAACTGTTCAATTGGAAAGAGAGTGGAGGATATTATGAAGAGAAACCTTTGTCTAGGGGCCATATTTATTTATTTAGAGTATTTATACCCTGCTCTTCGGCTGCAAAGGCTCTCAGCATATAGAGAGGGCATTGCAAAAGATAGCAGTGGATGGCCTCTACTTCCCCTGAATCACAAATGCAAAATCTTTGGTGCACAGGAATATTATTGTATCTTCCCTTCATGTAGGCAGACGGCATACACTGAAAGTGTATTGCAACTGTGCAAAAGAGGTTGTATAGCATGAGCTTTTGTAGATTTGAGTCTTCTTCTCCAGATGTTGTTGTTGTTGTTGGTATCAGTCTACGGAGTTTATTACGCGGGAGGAATTTCTCTCAATTGCGAATGGAGTCAATTCGCAATTACATGAATTTGCTAGTTTAGTGAATTTACGTGAAATCTGATTGCGTTCGGAATGTGTTCAGAATGACTTCCTGTTTCCCGAAAATGAACCCCCCCATTGCCCGAAATTGTGTGAGATACACTCATTCGCAATAACGTGAAACCCCAGGATTGCGTTCGGATTGCCATTGCATTATACCCCCCAATTCCGTCGTATAATAAACTCCTACCAGATGTTACTAACTGTAGATTTGGACCGTCAAGGATTCGGATTCTCTCCTAGAAGCCAGACGTCCGTGAGGAATCGTTGGACAGTACGGCACATTCCAAGTTGTGCGCTCTTCAGATCCTATCTATGGCCAATTTCTTTGGATGCTTTGTCATCCCACTTGGGATTGCTAGTCCTCGGAGGCCTCTATCAATACGTCAGGCCAGAATTATACAGGAGCATTAATGCCCCTGTCCTTTTCTTGCCTGCTCCTTGCAACCACCTCTGTTGCAGAGGCGCCTCTTTGCTTTAGAGAAAGGTTGAAATGTAATTGCAATAACAAACCCTCTCTTGAGAATTGAAAGTAAGCACGGAAGACTAGGTCTCCCTCCGCCAAGAATAACAGCAGCCTCGTTTGTAGCTTCCGATGCTAATTAGCTCCTTTAATTACAGCCGGCGACTTTGGTTCCTTTGGGTTGCTGCAACAGGCTTCCTTTCCAAGGCTCCTCGGGAGAGGCCTGTCTCTTCCCGTAATGTGATTCTCTTCTGTCTCCTGCTTTGTCCTCATTCACAAACTCCATGGAATGGAAAGAGACCTCCAAAAGCATTGAGTCCAATCCATTGCCAGGTTCTCTCAACCCTTCAGGAGCTACAAGGCCTTTCAAGAAACTCCTGTTTTGCATGTTGTCTACCCAAATTCTGTATTCGCTAGTTTAGCGAATTTACGTGAATTCTAATTGCGTTTGGAATGCGTTCAGAATGACTTCCCATTACCCAAAAATGATCCCCATTGCCCGAAATTGCATGATATGCTTCAAATCGCAATAACGTAAAACCCCATGATTGGTTCGGAATGACTTCCCTTTTGCCCGAAATCGCATGAGATGCTTTAATTCGTAATAACGTGAAACCCCATGATTGCGTTCGGATTGCCATTAGATTATACTTCCAATTTCTGTTGTCTGATAAGGTCCTTATTTTGCACCATTGGTTTGCAGAACATTGTCAAGGGAGAAAAAGCTTCCTGGAGATCTTACTCTGCCATTTTAAGTTTGGAAGTTTCATCTGGCATTCCCCTTGTGCATATATAAACGTATTCTCAGAGGCATGAGGTCTAGAAACTTGCTGGTTCATTGAAACATAGAGATGGAAGAGACCCCAAGGATCATCCAGTCTAAGCCCATTTTACCAGGAATTAAAGTACTCCTAACAGATGACCATCCGGCCTCTGTTTAAAAACCTCCAAAGAACGAGGCTCAACCACTCTCCAAGGTAACATTTTCCACTCTCAAACCATTCTTACTGTCAAGAAGTTCTTCCTAATGTTTCGGTGGAATCTCTTTTCCTGTAGTTTGCATCCATTGCTCTGTGTCCCAGTCTCTGGAGCAGCAGAAAACAAGCTTGCTCCATTCTCAACATGAAATCCCTTCAAATATTTCAACAGGGCTCTCATATTTCCTCTTAACCATCTCTTCTCCAGGCTAAACATCCCCAGCTCCCTAAGTCTCTTCTCATAGGGCTTTATGGTTTCAAGACCTTCCACCATTTTGGTCACCTTCCTCTGGACATGCTCCAGCTTCTTAACATCCTTTTTTGAATTGTGGTGCCCAAAAGTGGACACAATATTCCAGGTGAGGTTTGTCCAAAGCAGACTAGAGTGGTGCTATTACTTCCCTTGATCTAAACGTTATGCTTCTATTGATGCAGCCTAGAATCACACTTTTGCATGCACTATTGTTAAGCCAGGTATCCCCCATCTTATACCTGTGTGTTTCATTTTTTCACCCTAACTGTAAGTATCTTACATTTCTCCCTGTTGAAATTCATTTTGTTAGTTTCAGCCTAGCTGTCGTTTTCTAAAATCTCTCCTACAAGTAGATTCTCAGTAAGATAGACCCACGGCTGGTAAGGCTTTTTGCATGGCCACAGAGTCACAAGGGAAACCCATATGTTGCTTTATGCCGGTGGTGCCAGTATAATGGGCCGAAATTGATGGAAATGGTGGGTTACAGATGTAAAACCTTCTGCACAACAAGGCGGCTTGTTCTCCTCCTGCATCGCGTTTTTGTTTAACCTGCCAATCTGGGTATCTTGGTGACCTTGTCTTTATGGAATGGAAAGGTTCCCAGCCCTCTTCCTCCTCCAGAGAGAAATTAGGCACTTTTTGTGTGTTCGGTAACTATTTCGGAGGTGACTCACTGTTGTGTCAGAAATGTCAAATGTAGCAAAGAGAAGAAGGGGAGGCAATGAAGTTATTTGGAAGGAGGGGAGAGAGAAAGAGATTTCCAAGTTAGTTTATTCCTGCCTGGAAGGTAAACGAACCTTCATTTGAAAGTCTAATGCAGGCGTCAGGTGCTTGAGAAGAAAAATTGTGCAGTGCATCTCTTGTGTAGAAACTTGGCTGATATGGCCTTCTGGGTCAGCAATGTGAAAAGCAACCTAATATATATATACACACATAAGGGACAACCAAGCAAATGGCAGATATTTTAATATATACTGAAACAGGAGGCTTACAATCCTACAAATATAAATATAAAATATACAGTGGGCCCTTGTTGTCCGCAAGGGTTTGGTTCCGGCACCCAACATGGATAACAAAATTCATGGACGCTCAAGTCCCATTAAATACAATGGCATAACAAAATGGGGTCCGTTATATGGTGAAATCAAGCTTTGCTTTTTGGAATTTATAATTTTTGGAATATTTTCAAGCCGCGGATGCCTGAATCCATGGGTAAGAAAGCCATGGATAAGAAGGGCCAATTGTAATATAATATAATATAAATACTTGTAGGATTGTAAGCCTCCTGTTTCAGTGTATGTTAGAATATCTGCCCTTTGCTTTTTTGCCCGTCGTAAGCAAAGTTCACCCCTATGCGAAGAAGCAACAAATCTTTTGTGGACAGACGTGACAGTTCTCATATCTAGAAAATAAAGGCCGTCAGTAAAAGAAGGGAGCAACCAAAAATGTAGGTTGATGACCCCCTTCCCCATTTCCATTTGCCAAGTTTAAAAAATCTTGCATTTTTAAAAAATACCAAGACCCTTACGAAATCTTTATGCCTTTTTAGAAAGAGGCGCCTTCAGGGAGGGAGAGGTTGGAAGATAGATTCCCGTTGGGTTTTGCGTCGGTTGGGAGCTGCAAGTCTTCGCTTAAGGCGGCTTAGGACATTGCGATCCTTGCAAAGACGCTTTGCAGAAATCTTTTAAAAGTCCAGTGGGAATTAACCCCAGCTTTTCAAAGGTGGCTGCGCTTTGTCACCTCGGTTGAGCCGCTCGGATCTCCTTTGCCCATATTGGAGTGCTTTAGACAATCTGAAAGAGTTGGAAGGGTGTCTCGGGGGACGTTTAATCCAGAGTGAAACCCTTTGGTAGCTTTGGGGTTTAAGGGTCTTGAAGCAGTTGTGTCGCCCGAGTTTCCCTCGGGTGTTGGTTTTGCAGATCAGAACCGCCTTCCGACTTTGGGTGATGGTTTTGGTACCCAGGTTCTTCCACGATGAAGCTTCAAGGGCTTTGCAGTTGTGTTGTTGCGACAGGCGTGGCCCTCTTCCTCGCAGGCTTCCCAAGTGGAAGACTTACAATCAAATGAATGGGACTTCCTTCCGTTTTTAGCAAGTACGTTTCTAGACCGCTTACCGAACAATGCGGGCTTGTTTTTCTACAAGGCATTGCTGGACGTTTCCTGCTGGAGCCTCCTCCCAGGTTCACAGAACTGGGCTTTTCTTTGCAGAAAACTCTCTATTAAAATGCCATGGCCAGTCATAACTTGTGCTAATGGTATATATCCAGACTCAGAATACATTTCATAGTTTGGATCCCTCCCCCCTTCCCAATTGCAGTTTGGATTGGGAGGAATATTGCAATGCTTCTGAGTTTTCGTTAATGTTTAATAATTACTGGTAGTCTCGATAAGTTTATTTAGTTGATTCTGTAATGGTAATAATATTATAAATTATTATTTGAGTTATATTTGAGGTAGATTTTCCTCCCCATCTCAAGTACAGTTTGGATTTTGGAGGGACATTGCAATCCTTCTGAGTTTTAGTTAATATTTAATGCATTACTAGTAAGCTCAGTAGGTTTATTTAGTTGATTCAGTAATGGTATTATTATTATTATTATTATTATAATTAGATATATAATTACATATATATATATATAGATGTAATTATTATTTATATTTATTTATATCCCGCTTCTCCAAAAGGTTGGCGTGGCTAACACTAAAACCTCCATAAAATACAATAATTGCTGATTACCATTATATCCCAAACCCTCCCTGACACTCCCATTCACAATAAAATAAATAAAATAAAATAATTTAACCATTATTAAAACAATAATAGTATAAGAATATATTTCTGAGTTTGGATGGGGGGGAATTAAAGTCCTTTTGCATTTTATTTAATTAGTTAGCTTGTGCTTATTGGTTTAGTTTGGCGTTTCAGCTTAGCATGTAAGTCTGCTATTCGGGGCTGCATCCGCACTGCACAAATAATCCAGTTTGACACTGGTTTAACTGCAGTGGCATGGACTTATGGGAACTGTAGTTTCGCGACACATTTGCTCTCCTCTGTTAGAGAATGCTGGTGCCGCGACAAACTACAAAACTCAGGGTTCCTTTGCATGGAGCCATTGCAGTTAAAGTGGTGTCAAACTGGATTATTTCTGCAGTGTGGATGCATCCTTTGAGGGGAGAAGGAGGACAAATGCACTGGAGGAGTGTATTTTTTAAAAATCCGCTTATAAAAGTTTAAAGTTGAGAGGAAGAAGTGTGTTACGTTTGCAGCAAAGAGAGGATGTGTTTCAAAAAGAAAGAGAGATAAAGTCAAAGCTGTTTGGAGCATTTTGCCCAAGATGTGCCCAAAAATATGCCCTGGGATCCTGCAATATAAATATTTTAATATTTTAATAAAATATCTGTAGAATATCTGTCCTGACTCCTGCGCGTGTTTATCATTTTTCTCGTTCGATCTGCAGCTATTGGCAAACTCTCTTGGAAGTTCCTTTGGCCCAGACGGATGATCAATAACTAATTAAATAATGCCATTTACTTGTATTTAAAGCATTTCCGTCCTGCTTCCCTGACTCTCACCAAGGCAGTGTATGAACCAAGTGAAGGACTTCTTGCAGTCCTAAAAGCAAGATTAATACAGCTTTTAAACAATCCAAGTTTTAAAAGGTCAAAATAATTGAACAATGCGGGGGAATCGGTCCCTGGAGTTGGTTAATCTCTTTGGTGGGTTGCATTTCCTGCAAGCAAGGTCTGGTTTTTCGTTCTTGGCAGCTCCCGCTTTTCTCCTTGTCTTTTAAACAAGAGATTGACTTCTTATTTAATCCTGCGAAAGGTCTGCAGGTGCCGTATCGATGCCTCCATATAAATAATTGACCACCTTGGCAGTAAGAGACCACCGTTTGCAGAGAGGCTGGGAAGTCGGATCAGAGCCCAGTGTGTGCAGAAAGCGACATTTTTGCGCAGAGAGGCAGCGTTGTGCCACGGTTTGAGCCCTGGGCTACGACTCTGGAGACCAGGGTTCGAATCACCGCTTCGCCATGGAAACCCACTATATAACACACACACTCTCAGCCTCACAATATGGCAACAACACATCTCCATCTGAGCAAATCTTGCCAAGAAAACCCCTACTAGGCTCACCTTAGGGTTGCCATAAGTCAGAAATGATTGGAAGGAATGCTGGATCAGTCTCCAGGGGCCCATCCACACTACCGAGTTATAGCGCCATGATTCCACTTTAATAAAGAACGTACACTTTTATTGTAAGCCGCCTCGATCCTGATGGAGAGGTTGGGTAAAAAGTAAAGTGTTATTATTTATTATTTTATTAATTGTCCTGGGAAATCTTTGGACCGGCCATTTGGGGAAAGAAAGAGAGAGAGATAGTAACATGCCTTATGTTTAACATAGGGCATTTCCTGTTTAATTCCTGTTTAATTCCTGTTTAAATCCTGTTTGCCCTCTAGTGTGATAAACTGAGAGCTCCTTGACCAAACTCTCAGTCCCAGGATTCCCTGGGAGGGGAACCAGGTCCGTTAAGGTGGAATCATTTTGCTATAATAGTGTATTGTGAATGTTAGGCGCATCCTCCTTTGCGACAGCTGCAGAGCTGTTTGGGCTGGAAGTCAGCCTGAAGAAAACGGAAGAGCACTATCACCCCCAGGTCACCATCGGCAAATCTGGGCTTAAGTCCGTCCAGCAGTTCACCTACCTCTGAAGTATCATGTCCTCAGACGCCAAGATTGACAAAGAGATCGATCACAGATTAGCAAAGGCACATAGTGCATTTGGAAGGCTTCACAAAAGAGTCTGGAGCAACAAACACCTGAGGCAAAGTATGAAAATCAGTGTGTACAGAGCCATTGTATTGTCCATTCTCCTCTATGGGTCTGAAACATGGGTCACCTATTGCCAACATCTACGACTCCTCGAACGTTTTCATCAGAGCTGTCTACGCACAATCCTAAACATACACTGGACTGACTATGTGACGAATGTTGCTGTCCTGGAGCAAGCAGAGATCACCAGCATTGAGGCCATGCTACTGAAAACACAGCTGCGCTGGGCAGGGCATGTTTCTAGGATGGAGGACCACCGCCTCCCCAAAATAGTACTCTATGGTGAACTCGCCACAGGTCAGCGAAAGAGGGACGCCCCAAAGAAGAGATACAAGGACTCCCTGAAACAACATCTCAAGCTTGGCCAAATTGATCACCAACAAGGGTCCGCCCTGGCCTCACATCGGGAGGCATGGAGACAATGCACTATCCACAATGCTGCAGCCTCTTTTGAGAACTCACGCCGAACGAGTCTCGAAGAGAAACGACAACGCAGAAAGAACCACAACTTGGAAATACCACCCAAGGAGACTTTCTGCTGTGCTTTCTGTATCCGGACTTTTTTATCTCGGATCGGCCTTTTTAGTCATCAACGCACTTGCAGCAAGCGTGGGATCATGAGTCCTTCCTGATATTTTGTTAGTGAAGAAAAGCCAGAGAGAGAGTATTGTGAATGTTAACCTGGTGTCTCTGCTCCCAGACACTTTGCTGGTGTGTGAGTTCTAGTGTAGCCTTATTTGTTATTACTTATTTTATTCCATAGAATTATAGAGTTGGAAGAGATCCCGAAGGTCACCCAGTCCAACATTCTGCCATGCAAGAAGAAACAATCAAAGCATTCCCAACAGATGATGATGGTGGTGGTGGTGATGATGATGATGATGATGATGATTTTTTATTTATATGCCACCTCTACACCAGGATCGAGGCGGCTTAGAAAGCAGACAAATTAGAAATACGTACCGTATAAAATAATCCCCAAATTATTATGTATGGCCATCAAGCCTCTTTTTAAGATCCTCCAAAGGAGGAGACTCCGAGGCACCGTCTTCCATGGTTGAACATAAGAAGTTCCTCCTAAAGTTGATGTGGAATCTCTTTTCCTGGAGCTTGCATCCATTGCTCCAGGTCCAAACTCTGGTCCTCCAGATGTTTTGGACTTTGGCTCCCAGAATCCCAGATGGCTGAGGAGCTGAAGTCCAAAATATCCAGAGGACCAATGTTTGGGAATCACTGCGCTTAGTCTCTGGAGCAACAGAAAAAAAGCTTGCTCCATCCTCAATGTGACATCCCTCCAAATATTTAAACCTGTCTATCATATTACCTTCTCTTCCCCAAACCTACCCAGCTCCCTCAGCCATATAGTTTTCTCGTGCAAAATCCTATCAGTGCTGGGCCTTTTGCCTGCATCCTTTGTCGAAACTAGCTATAGTCCCTTGTTTTGTTCATCACCCTTCTTTCCTCTTCCATGCGAAGGAAGCTCAGTTGCAATGGTCTTTGTAAGCTCCTTTCTGTTTGTTTCTGTTACTCGATAGAAAGAGATAAACTCCAACTTTAATGGCAAGAGCTGGCAGGGGAGCATTGCCCTCGACTTCGAAAAAGATGGGATGAAAGGTGTTTTCTCCATGTATGTTTTTTCCCTTCCCTGCTCTCTGGGAAAATCTTTTCCACATTAGTTGGCCATCAGAACATCAGCCGTGCATGAACCTAAATAGCCATCGCCCCTAAACAGAAAGCCGGCATAAATCAATGGCAGTGACTATGACGGAGGCGTGAGATACAATAATGCAATCTTCTCAACAGCTGCACTTTGCAATGTAAAGAAAAGAAGGTATTTACCACTAACATTGGATTTACCACTAACATTGGATTGCTTCCCACCCGCCACCCCTTTTGGCCTCTTTGCTAAAAGCTCTAACTGGATCATTACGTCCGTGATAACAGAGCGGGAAAGGGAGCGCATTGAAGGAGCGCATGCGTACCCCCGGAAGGGGAGTCTCTGAGCTTGGATGTGCTCCGTTAAAAATTAATCTGTTGCCCTCATTTGTTGGTTAGGAACACTGACGACGGTTGCTCTTTGAAGCGTTCGGCCCTCACAATGCAAAATTTGTAAGCGACTAACACTTGGCATTCATTTATTCCATTGCATTTAATTCAAGGGACAAGAAAAGGGATTCTACCTGAACGTTAGGAAGAACTTTTTGGACTGTTAAGAGCTGTCCAAGAGTGCCATAGGCTGCCTTGGAGGTTGGTGGAGGCTCCTACTTTGGAGGTTTTTCAGCAGAGATGGCTATCGGATGGGAATGCTTGGACTGTGTCTTCCTGCAGGGCAGAAGAGCGTTGGATTGGATGGCCCTTGGGTTCCCTTCCAGCTCTATGGACCTTATCACACGAGGCAATTTGGGGGTATATTCCAAAGGCAATCCAAACGCAATCATGGGGTTTCACGTTATTGTGTAATAACTTATCTCACGCAATTTCGGGCAATGGGAAGTCATTCCGAACCCAATCGTAGGGTTTCACGCAATTTGGGGCAATGGGGGGTTATTTTCGGGTAATGGGAAGTCACTCTGGATGCATTCCGAACGCAACTAGAACTCATGTAAATTTGCTAAACTAGTGAATTCATGTGAATTCGAATTGGCCCCGTTCAAAATTGGGAGAAATCCCTCCCATGTGATAAGGTCTCTCGATTCTATATCACTTTCATAGAATCATAGAATCATAGAATCATAGAGTTGGAAGAGACCACTAGGGCCATCCAGTCCAACCCCCTGCTATGCAGGAAATCCAAATCAAAGCACCCCCGACAGATGGCCATCCAGCCTCTGTTTAAAGACCTCCAAGGAAGGAGACTCTATCACCTTCCGAGGAAGTGCGTTCCACTGTCGAACAGCCCTTACTGTCAGGAAGTTCTTCCTAATGTTCAGGTGGAATCTCTTTTCCTGTATCTTGCATCCATTGTTCCGGGTCCTGTTCTCTGGAGCAGCAGAAAACAAGCTTGCTCCCTCCTCAATATGACATCCTTTCAAATATTTAAACAGGGCTATCATATCACCTCTTAACCTTCTTTTCTCCAGGCTAAACATCCCCAGCTCCCTAAGTCGTTCCTCATAGGGCATGGTTTCCAGACCCTTCACCATTTTTGTCGCCCTCCTTTGGACACACTCCAGTTTCTCAATGTCCTTTCTGAATTGTGGCGCCCAGAACTGGACACAATATTCTAGGTGGGGCCTGACCAAAGCAGAATACAGTGGCACTATTACTTCTCTTGATCTAGACACTATACTTCTATTAATGCAGCCCAAAATAGCATTGGCCTTTTTAGCTGCCGCATCACACTGTTGACTCATGTTCAACTTGTGGTCTACTTGGACTCCTAGATCCCTTTCACACGTAGTTTCATTCAGCCAGGTGTCACCCATCCTATATCTGTGCATTTTATTTTTCCGCCCTAAGTGCAATACCTTACATTTCTCTGTATTGAATTTCATTTTGTTAGCTTTGGCCCAGCTTTCTAGTCTATTCAGGTCATTTTGAATCTTGATCCTGTCCTCTGGGGTATTAGCTATTCCCCCTAATTTGGTGTCATCTGCAAATTTGATAAGTATGCTCCCAATTCTGTCATCCAGGTCATTGATAAAGATGTTGAATAGCACTGGGCCGAGGACAGAGCCCTGTGGGACCCCACTGGTCACTTCTCTCCAGGATGAAAAGGAGCCATTGTTGAGCACCCTTTGGGTTCGGCCATTCAACCAATTACAGATCCATTTAACAGTTCCTTTGTCTAGCCCACATTTTACAAGCTTGTTTGCAAGAATGTCATTATCTGAAGCTTTCATTATCTGAAGCTGCACGGGTCTCTAAATCCATTGCCAGGGCAAAATCCTTCTGTCGTATCTATCTGAAAAGAGATTTCACTTAGATATTAGGATGAATTTCTTGAGGGTAAGAGCCGTTGGATGGTGGCTGCTGCCTTGGAGGGTGGTAAATTTATTTGGAGGTTTTTAGAGGCTGGATGGCCATCGGTCACAGGGAGGGCTTTGATGGTGTATTCCTGCATGGTATTCCTGCATGGTAAAGTAGAGTTGGCCTGGATGACCCCAAGGGGTCTCTACCAACTCTAGGAATCTACTATAAGTACAAGAAAGGAGATTCCACCTAAACATTGGAGTTTATCAGACGGGAGGAATTTCTCTTTATTTCGAATGGAGCCAATTGGAGCCAATTCAAATTCACGTGAATTTGCTAGTTTAGCGAATTTATGTGAATTCCGGTTGCATTCGGGATGCGTTCAGAATGTCTTCCCATTACCCAAAAATGACCCCTCATTGCCCGAAATTGCGTGAGATGCTTTAATACGAAATAACGTAAAGCCCATGATTGCATTCGTAATGACTTCCCCTTTGCCCGGAATTGCGTGAGATACTTTAATACGAAATAACATGAAACCCCAGGATTGCGTTTGGATTGCCATTGGATTATACTTCCAGTTTCCGTCGTCTGATAAACTCCATTGGGAAGAACTTCTGTTTGACTATGGAAGATGCTGCCTCGGAGGGTGATGGAGTCTCCTCCTTTGGAGGTTTTTAAAGGGAAGCTGGATGGCCATCTGTCACAGGGTTGGATTCTGTCTTCCTGCATGGCAGAATGGGGTTGGGTTGGATGTCCCTTGGGAGGGTCTATGATTCAATAAAAATATATTTATAATATCTTGGTTTTGTTTTCCAAGTGGAAAAGTGCTTCTGATGGGCATTCAGCCATTCAAATGGTTTCTGAAACAGACGACATTGTGCCCTTCCATGCAATGCGGCTCTGCTCATGCCACCTTAGACCAAGCCCCTCTCCCCCTTTTAACATTCAGTAGCCAGACAGATGGATCAGTTGCCCCCCTTGGCTCCCGCTAATCGGAGGCATAACTCTTTCTGAATATGGAGATTGCCTGAGCTTTGCCCTCGTGGCTAATAACTCATGCGAGATCCATCTCCTTTGATTTTTGCCTCATCTGGGTTTAAGAGCTGTCAGGGACGAATGCTCCAAACTGGTTGCCTCTTGCAGCAACCTGCTGCATCCTTTTGAGAGGCACTCTCTGTCTCGCCTTCTCTTTCTCTTTGTGCAGATGACAGCTAAAAGCGCTTGATGATAATGGCGAAAAAGAGCGAACCGGCGGCTGTCGTTAGGGTAATCACGCTCCGTCTTCATCAGCATCTCCATGGAAACGGTCCTGGATGCCAGTCTGCAAAAGGATGGGCACCAAAAGGAGGACGATGGGGGGGTGCAGAAGGGTCCCGAGGATTGGTGCCCCCATCCCTTGTATGTCTTGCAGAGAAAAGGGTGACAGGGTCGGGAGATAGGACGGCACATTTGCTGTGTGCCTCCAAGTTATTTCTGATTTGTGGCCTCCCCACCGTGGGATTTTCTGGGGCTGAGAGAGTGTGGCTCATCTAAGGTCACCCAGAGGATTTCCATGGCTGAAAAGGAAACTAAACCATGATCTCCAGAGTTTTAGTCCAATGCTGGATCATGCTGGATCACATGCGTGTGTTGTGTGCCTTCAAGGCTTATGGCAACCCTAAGGCTTGGGGGTTTTCTTGGCAAGTTTCTTCGCCCTTGCCATCCTTTGAATTGCCCAAGGTTACCCAGGTGGTTTCCACGGCTGAGCAAGGATTTGAACCCTGGTCCCCAGAGTCCTGGTCCAACATTCAAACCGCTATGCCGCCCTGGCAAAGCTCAAATGTTAGCTGGCATCTTCCTGGTGTTTCTCCTGGTGTGCGCTTCAGCTTAGGAGAACTTTATGAATGAAAGACTTCCAAGAGCTCCAGCCAGGCTGAGGTCTTGCAAACCCAGGGCACTTGTGGCTTTCTTGATGGAGTCCATTCACATATAGTGCTTAATACGGACGTTATTAACAGTCCAACTCAGGTCTTGCAATCTAAGGGCAGCTACCTTGATGGAACCCTTCCACCAGTATTGCAATTCCCTCTTTTCCTGCTGGTTTCTGCTTAACACGGACATTATTAACAGTGCAACTCAGGTCTTGCAAATGCAGGGCAGCTGCTAGCTACCTCCGTGGAGTCCATCCACCTGCCATGCGGTCTTTCTTTTTCCTTATCGCCTTCCGCTTATATAGCATGGTCATCTTGTCCAGTGGGTTACGTCTTATGATAGATCCAAAGTTGCTGTTAGCTGTCAAGTGGGCTTTGAGTTATGGCACTCTTATGTTGAAAAAGCTGGATGGCGAAGAAAATTGACAGAAAGGAGACCATGGTGCTCTGTAGATACCATAGACGGAGACCAAAAGGATAAAGGGAAGAAAAGTATGACTATAAACTGTCATACTTTGGATGTATCGCAGGATCATAGACTTGTAGGGGATGCCAAGGGCCATCTATTCCGACTCCTTTTCATTCACAAGTAAAACACTCCTGAAAGACGCGCATCATAGTCCTTACTCGGATCGATCATCGAGTGCTGCAGATTTTTGGAGCAATATAAAAACCTGCAAAACCCAATTTCCCCCCCAGAGATAAAGCTGCTATTTCTTTCTTTTGGAGCAGTCTGTCCAGTATGCCATCGGTTTCCAGCGTTGCTTGCTTGCTCCAAAACTCAGTGGGCACAATCTATCAAGATTTTTTTCCCTTTTTAACATGTTGGGATGGCGTTTCTGGCTGTTGCCTATTCCTTGCTGAATGTGATCAGCTGATAGCATCTGCATTTAGGATCGAAAGAGCGTATTATCCATCGTTTGTTTCCTGGTTAAAAAATGGATTTCCCAACATCCGGGTTGGGAAGAACAAAACTGCAATGGGAATTGTGTGCATGTACACACCCATCTAGAAGTGTTTGGGGAAATTATTCTGCATAGAAGAAAAATCATTTTTTTGCATGAGAACAAAAGTCACCTTTTTTGCATCCAAAAAGCCACTGTTTCCAGATGGCTGTGTGTGGTTTTCATGTCAAATTGCTAGGAGTTTGGTTTTTTTACACAAAAATCAACAATCTTGCACAATTTTGCTCCCTTGTTTGAGTCTATCTGCCTGTAATACAGTCTTCCTATTTTCATACTGCCTTCTACTTTGCCAAACGCTATTGATTTGCACAACGAAAAAACTTACACAAACATCTTATGCAAAACTCAGCAGTTTTGCACCAAACGAAGACATGCGGTTTTGTCATGCAAGAGTGTTGTTTTCTGCTTCAGAACGTTGTGCATTTGTGGTTTTCTACGCAAAAACAACCCGCATTCTGGCACAAAATAAACACCTACCTGGAAACAGTGGGAAGTGTTTTGTTTGCAGAAGACTACAAAATTCATGCGAAACTCCATTTTTTCCTTGGCAAAGCACTCCAAGATGTGTCAACGCGAGATGAAAACTGCATAGAAACATTTCTTCTCTCCAAACCAGGGAAGAAACTGTTTAAAATATTGTTCCTCGCTTGGGAAGGTAAAATAGTACAATATGATTGCGATCTGCCCATGAACGCACACTTTTCCAAACGCCACTTCAATCCACTTAGTACCCTTTTTCTTCCTCTTAACCAAGGCCACAAAACAATTCGGTTCAACCCCGTAAAGATAATTGCTATGACACTTGAAACCGGCGCACTATATTTTATTTTTAATGGGAATGCCAATTAGCAGGAGTTAAAAGCGTTTAATTACCGAAGGGAGGGGGAAAAAATCCTGTTTGAATACAAAAAGAGGCATTCTATTTGGGGAGAAAAAGAATTAAAAACCCCAGGAGAGAGCGACTAAAATTGATCCGTTGATTCAATTTGGGTTTGGCTTTGAAACCAGAATAAAAGGTTGAGTTTGTGTGCGAGAGAGAGATAGTTGTGACTCTCTACACACACTCACATATTAGCTGGTGGCTTCCATATTGGTTGTTGTTTTGTTCCTCTCCAGTTTATGGTGACCTTAAAGCAAGCCTATCATGGCATTTTCTTGGCAAGATTTATTGAGAGGTTTGCCATTGCTTTCCCCTGAGGCTGAGACAGTGTGACGTGCCCAAAGTTCCACAGTGCATTTGAATGGCTGAACTGGGAATTGAACCCTAGTCACTAGAGTCATAACCCAACATTCAAAACATTACGCCACGCGTGGGAGCAATGGATTGGGTCTGGGTTTTAGTCTCAGCTTTAAAAGAGATAGCCAAAGTGCTGAAGCCTGTCTCATACACACACACACACAAACACATTTTTATTTAAAATAAAAATCAGTTATGGTGTCTTTTTAAGCTAAGGTATATGTAACATAGGTATTTTTTGTTTTGTTTTTGGTACAGAGCGTAGGTATCGAGCAATATCCTTAAATGCTCAATATACGTCAATGGCTTGTCTTAGAAAGGTGACAACATTAATTTTGAAATGGATTTTGGACATGATCCAGTGAGCTCCAAAGCCTGTCTTGAGTGTATGTTTTAGCACCTTGTATAGTTCCTTCAGTGTTTGGACTAAAACCCAAAATATCCGTATGTACTTGACTATAAGTCGACCTCATGTATAAGTCGAGGGCAAGTTTTGGGGCCAAAATTATGGATTTTGCTATGACCCATGGATAAGTCGAGGGTAAAATTTAGAGGTATATGGCAAAGGATCTAAAGGAGGAAGCAAAGCAAAACAATGTCAAAGAACTCCCAAAAGTCCATCAGACATAACCCTTTGTGCTTATTCTTAAGACTGGATGGATGAGAGAGTAAAGGGGGACAGATTATACTCTTGCTTTTCACCAGGGATGGTTCCTTCTTTTAAATAAGATTTAAGATGCAGTACTTACATTGACCTGTGGATAAGTCGACTCAGGTTTTTTGAGTGAATTTTTTGACCTAAATTTCTAGAGTTATACATGAGTATATACAGTAGACTCACTGTCTTACTGTCATGGAAGCCATCAGCAGGGCCTTCTCTTCAGTGACACCCCTGTTATAGAGAAAAATTCATCAGTGATACCTTTATTGGCCAACCAAAACGCACAATATACTTGTTGCAAGCTTTCGACGCTCCAGGGACTTCTTCGTCAGGCAAGATGTTCATCAGTCAAGATGGCCCCAGTTACAGAACACTCTCCTTTTTGGAGTGCGACTGGGGTCTCTCTTGCTGTCAGTCCAATGCCAAATGGAAAACGTGGTTTAAGGATTTGGGTGGTTGGTTTGCAAGGTGGGCCAGAGAACTGAACCCCTTGGCAACCTGAAGAGCTTGATACGGGAAGGGGGCAGCAGGAGGTTTTGCTCACCTGCCTCCAAACAACTAATGCCCGATGCATGCCCAGTTTGCTTTGGTACCCACCGTTTCTGTGAAAATTGCGGGTATCCAGATCAAGCGAGAGAAGGTTTCTTGCCAGCACGCGAGAGATTGATTGCAGCCCTTCCGTCTCCGCATGTGATGGCAAGGAAAATAATCATTATCCTTGGAAGCGGAGGCGGGTTTGGTCATTTTGCAGAGGCGTTTTCTCGGGCGGGCTGGGCCCTCGCTGGAGAACTTCTCTCTTTTTTTATTCAATGCAAGTTTATGGATTATTTATAGCTTCTCCTGTCACAGTTCTCTGAGCGGGTCACAGGAACGGATAATTAGAGACTCTTGGATTGGAAAGCAACGAAACAGAGCAAAACAGACAGCTCTTGGTCTAAACGCATAGTATATATGCCAGCTTTGCCAAGGGGTTTGTCTCAACATGGTGGCTACCAGATCCTTGTTTTGGGCCTGGACACCTGTCCTCTTTCCAGCCGTCACACTCACCCCAGTTTCCCTTAATATTCCCCCTTTATCCATCATGATCCGTAATGGTGCTACATTAGTTTCACTGGACAGTTTTTGGCTTCTAGGGGTCTATGTCACCCCTTCCTCGAAACAAAACCAGAGGTTCACTTTAGATTTTGCAAACCTTCCGGGCAAAAGGAAACAGAAGAGGGCTGTGCCTTGATTTTAAAGAGAATCTCCACTTTTGGAGACCTCCGAGAGTGGAAATGTTTGTTTTTCAGTGAGAATTTGGGGGGCATAGGAGACGGGAAAGTCCAGGACAGCCTAAAAACCATGAGGTTTCCAGAGGGTTATAGCACCCTCTCCTCGAAACAAAACCACTTCGGATTTTTGCAAATCCCTCCAAAGGGCTATAGATTGGAGAAAAATACTCCCGTTTCAGACAAGGGAGACTCAAGCTGCATTGCGTGTTTTGTTGGTGTGTTGTTTATGACTTACGGCAACCCAAAGGCAACCCTATCTTGGGTTTGGTTTTTTGGGGGGTGGTGGCAAGGTTTGTTCAGAGAAGATTTGCCATGCCTTCCCTGAAGCTGAGAGCATGTGCCTTGCTTAAGGTCACCTACTGGGTTTCATGGCTGGACTGGGAATTGAACCTTGGTGTCCAGAATTATAGTCCGATGCTCAAACCCTTGCTCCATGCTGGCTCACAGTGTGTATTGATATTGTCTGTAAATTCTCTGTTCTGTTGAATTTTGTTAAGTTATAATCCTTACAATAAATGTTAGGAAAGAAAGAACGAAAGAAAGAAAGGAAGAAATGTTGGTCCTGATGGGGAGAGGCGGTTTGAGGTCTCAAGGTTGGCTGATGCCCCCCTGAAACCAACACAAAATGCAACCATCGAATCATATACACTTGTCCATTTCATTTGTGGCTTTGACCTTTGAGGATTTGATTTTTCACAGATTTTATTGGTATGTTCTCTCTAGGAATATCTAGGTCCTCCAGTATAACTCTGTGGCCAACTTTGACTAAAAGTCACACTGAAGGACCTAGAGATCCCTAGAGAGATCACTTTACTAGGACTTTGTAGCTCCTCCAGCGCAGTTTTATGGTCAATGTCTGGCAGATGTTGACCACAGAGTTGCACTGAAGGACCTATAGAGATTTCCTAGGAGTTTATCAAGCGGGAGGAATTTTTCTTTATTTCAAATGGAGCCAATTGGAATTCATGTGAATTCATTAGTTTAGTGAATTCATGTGAATTCCAGTTGCATTCGGAATGCGTTCAGAATGACTTCCCATTACCCGAAAATGACAGCGCATTGCCTGAAATTGTGTGAGATGCTTTAATTCGCAATAAGGTAAAAGCCATGATTGCATTCAGAATGACTTCCCTCTTGCCCGAAATTGCGTGAGATACTTTAATACGCGATTACGTAAAACCCCATGATTGCGTTCGGATTGCCATTAGATTATACTTCCAATTTACGACGTCTGATAAACTCCCTAGAGAGAATACTCTACTGGGCCTTTGTAGTTGTCTGTCGGATGTTGACCACAAAGTTGAACTCGACAACCCAGAGATTTCTTGAGAGGTGTTCCCCCAGGTTAAAACACAGCATTTTTGTTATTTGCGGTTTTTTCACACTCACGGAGGTCCTGTGCCCTTAACCCCAGCGAATGTGGAGGGACAAGTTTAGTTGGAAGAGACACCGAGGGTATTCCAGTCCAATGCCATTCTTCCCTGTGTAAAATCTCTGAGGAGTTTATCATACAACAGAATTTGGGGGTATAATGCAATGGCAATCCAAACGCAATTATGGGGTTTCACGTTATTGCGAAGGAGTGTATCTCACGCAATTTCGGGCAATGGGAAGTCATCCCGAACGCAATCATGGGGTTTCACGTAATTGCGTATTAGAGTATCTCACACAATTTTGGGCAATGGGGGAGGTCATTTTCGGGAAATGGGAAGTCATTCTGAACATATTCTGAATGCAATCAGATTTCACATAAATTCGCTAAACTAGCAAAGTCACGTAATTGCAAATTGGCTCCATTCACAATTGAGAGAAATTCCTCCCGTGTGATAAACTCCTGAGAGTGGTGATGGTGGTTTTGAGTTTTCGGGTGAAGAGACCATCCCTCTGTTACTTCTTTCTCCCCGTTTTTAGACCGAGAGGTCCAGGCAGGGAGGAGGGAGACGTAGTTTGGGAGAGGAAAGCAATGAGCCCCGAATGTCCTCGTCCGTCTGTGCCAGGCGTCTCCAGCCGCACGTGTGATTCAGCTGCCCACGTCTCGGCGTGTTGAGTAATCCCATTTCCAAAGGAGAGTAGCATCATTCATCCAACCTTTTATCTGTCTAAGAGAGAAACGGGTATTTTTAGCCTCGGCTGAGCACCAAATTAACGCCTGGGAAGAAAAAGGAAGAAGGTGGCAGAGCTTTTAAGACACCAGCCGCCAATTTGCTTGAGAGCTGAAACTTCTTCCAGCAGCCTGTAATCTTTTCTGTTGCTTTTTTCCCTCTGTGATCTTCTTCTTCTTCTGAACATGCACTTTGGAAGCGCAAATCCCATGCAATGGGGACACTTGGTTCCCCGCATTTTTGGGTTATGGCTGCATCCGGGAATCTTCTGGTTTTGCTTTTCCCCTTTCATTGTTCTGCATCATATTTGGCTTGAGGGAAAATAAGGTTTTTGGGGGTGCTTAAAGCGAGCAGATGGCATCATTGGTGCCCGTTGGAACCCAGAATGACTAAATAGACATTAATGTACTTTTTGGATATATCATGAGAAAACAGGACTCTGTCAGAAAGGCAGTAATGCTTGGAAAAATAGAAAGGAGTAGGGGAAGAAGACTGCAATATAAATGCAGAATATATAGACCCTTTGTTATTGTTGTGAGCCTTTAAGTCCTCTCCAATGTACGGTGACCCCAAGGTGAAGGTATCATAGGGTTTCCTTGGCAAGTTTCTTCAAAGGGGTTTGCCACTGCCCTCCTCTGAGGCTGAGAGAGTGTGACTTGCCCAGGGTCACTCGTGAGGTTTTATGGCTCAGCAGGGATTCGAACCCCGGTCTCCGGAGTTGTAGTCCGGCACTCAAAGCACCACAAAACCCTTACCAAGCATTTTTGTCTTCTCTAGTGAGTCACATCATCTCATGATATGTCCAAAGTACGACAGCCTCTTCCAGGAAGGGTTCAGGCTTAATTTTCTTTAAATCCTACCTATTTATTTGGCAATCCGCAGGATACGCAGAACTTTCTTCTAGCACCGCATTTCAGATTTTCTTACCAACTTTCTTCACTCCCCAGCTTTCATAACCATACATAGGAATGGAAAATACGACGGCACGGACCGTCCTAACTTTAGTTTTCAGTGACCTATCTTTGCAATTTAGGATCTTGTCTAGTTCCTTCCTAGTTGTCCTTCCAAATCCTAGGAGTTTATCAGACGTTGGAAATTGGAAGTATAATCCAAGGGCAATCCAAACACAATCATGGGGCTTCACGTTATTACGAATTAAAGTATCTCACGCAATTTCGGGCAAAAGGGAAGTCATTCCGAACGCAATCATGGGTTTTACGTTATTGCGAATTAAAACATCTCACACAATTTTGGGCAATGGGGGTCATTTTCGGATTATGGGAAGTCATTCTGAATGCATTCCGAACGCAATGGGAATTTACGTGAATTCACTAAACTAGCGAATTCGAATTGGCTCCATTCGAAATAGAGAAAAATTCCTCCCCGACTGATAAACTCCCTAGTCTTTTTTCCTCTTTATTTGACCGCCGTCTCCATTTTCATGAATGATTGAGCCAAGGTATGCATGGTATAGTGGTTTGAGCGTTGGACTACAACGCTGGACGCCAGGGTTCGAATCCTGGCCCAGCCATATAAACCGACTGGGTGATCCTAGGCAAGTCACACTCTCTCAGCCTCAGAGGATGGCCAATGCAAATCCCCTTTAAGCTAATCTCGCTGAGAAAACCCTGCGATAGGTTTGCCTTTGAGTCGCCATAAGTCGGAAATGACTTACAGCAACAACGACATGGAAAATCTTCATTTTCAATGTCTTTGTCAACTTAACACTGTCCTAAGGTTCTTTCAAAACTTTCCACGTCTTCCTTCTCATTGTGCCATGCGTCTCTCTCTTGCCAAGTTGTGTCCTTGGCACCCAGTCATGTTGATGCCATGGTTAAAATGCCATGCTGGCAAGATGGGCTCAGGCTCTTCTCTCTCTCTCTCTCTCTCTCTCGTTCTTTTTTTCTCCATTTTAATCTTTGCTTACCTCGGCATCTCTATAGCAACCACTTAAATATATTGCACAGAGTTGGTACAAATGGGGGGGACTTGGAGGACAACTGCCGCGAAGCTTTATTCCACGTGAAGCTTTTGGTTTGCGCTGCGGGTTTCAAGCAAACGGGAGAAAGAAAGAAAAATTAAAAAGGGGAAAAAAGAAAAAGAAAGGAAAGATCTGAATTCTTTCCAATGTGGTTTTGAGAGGAAGGCATAGCGGCTGATCATTGGACTAGGACTCTGGAGACCAGGGTTCGAATCCCAGCTTGGCCACAGGTAAACCCACTCGGGCAAGTCACACTCTCTCAGCCTCAGTGGAGGGCAGTGGCAAACCACGTCTGTAAAACTCGCCAAGAAAATCTTGTAATAAGTTGGAAATGATTCGAAGGCAAACAGCACACAATGAAAAGCCACTCGAAGCTTATGGGGTTGCCATAACTTGAAGGCACACATTCGCACACATGTTTTTCTTTCCATTTGAATCCATTGGTTATTGTTTTTGGAGGAGCACAGTACAAGCGAGCTTTATCTTCTGCATGAGAACCCGAACCCCAAGCCTAAGAAAACCCTGTGAAATTCATCCGGTCCCCATAAGGCGACAAGCCACATAAGGACACACCGTCGTGGAAATGAAACAAAACCCGTAATAAGTGCCAAATGATCTTTAGAAACCCTTCTTTCCCCATCCCTTCGTTTTTGCTTTTGCAATACTGGCTCCTCGGTTTGGGTTGCAGCGATCTTCTTCCCTTTCTGTGCCGCAGAGCATTTGGAGGGGTGAGTTTTTAATTATGATTCATTCTTTAATTAGACGAGGCCTTATTGCACCTTTTGCGAAAGGCCTGGCTCCGTTCCTTGGGTTTCCAAAGGTGCCGTTTTCTTCTCTGCGCCTCTCTGGCTTCTGGTAGGTTTCCGAAATGAAACCCTGGATGTGATTAATGAGGGATGTAATGCGGAAAGTGGCCATCTTTCATTCCAAACCCCATAACGGTTTGTTTTATACTGTACTTTCAAAGCGCGGCGATGTTTTGCACAGGGACATTAAATGGAGAGGCAGGTTGCCGTCTCCAGGGCGAGCGCAGATCAAACTTCTCTGACTGGATGCCTATCAGATAGGCTGGACTACACTTTCCATCATCCCCATGATGGCTGGGCATGGTACAAATCATAGTTCAAGACATATTGGGAAAGGACTGGGTTGGAGGCGGTTGCAAATGGTCTGGATTACTGGCATTTCCAACCAATATTTGTCTATGAGGATGGTGAGACAGAGGCAGCCTCTGTACTGTAGATTTAATGCACTTTGACGGCACTTTAACTACTATGGGATTCTGGGATTTGTAGTTTAATGTGGCATCAGAGCGCTCTGGCAGAGAGGACCGAATAGCTCCTCAAAAGGCAAATCTCAGGACTGAGCCCTGGCAATTAAAACAGTGTCAAACTGCATTATTTCGGCAGTGTGGATGCAGCCAGAGAGAAACTCTTATTCGATTCCTCCTTGCAGGTCCACATAAAGAATACCAGATTGACTGAGATGAAGAGGAGAAAGAGGAGGAGGAAGATGAAGAGTTGTCCTTCGCTCTGCTAACTTGTCAGAAAAGGAAACAAAAGTTGTGTACTACCCACCCCCCACCCACTTTACCAAAAAATACCCCGTTTTCATATATAAAGTCACGCCTGGTGCTGGTTTGAAGCAGAGTTTGACAGCTCTGGAGGCTGGGTGATCTTTTGTGTGCCACTCATTCCTTTAAGTCAAGGATGCTTTTGGCAGGAAAATAGCAGGGTTGGCGCTTCATGCCCCCCTCCCCTCCTTTGGAAGGAGCTGTTCTTTTGGCAGCAGACCTTTGTGCGTCTCGCAGTTCGGCGCACGCTCCAAATTTCAACAGTTTCAAGTGCCTTTCTGACTTACGGCAACCCCTAAAGCAACCATGTCATGGGGTGTTCTGGGCATGATTTGTTCAGAGGGGCTTGCCATTGCCATCCTCGGAGGCTGAGAGAGTATGACTCGTCCAAGGTTGTCCAGTGGGTATCCATAGGATTCGAACCCTGGTTTCCAGAGCCGTGCTCCAGCACTGAAACCACACTGGCTCCATATAAAAACATGAAAGTTAAGGAGGAGGAGGAGGAAGAGGAAGAAGCCCCTGGTATGCTGCCGTTCGTAGCTGATGAACTGCCTTTGGCCATTCGTTGTGCAAAGAAGAGGGTGGAGATACTGAAGTTGCGTTGTCTTGTTTCGGAAAAGAAGGGCATAAGCAAAGATGGAAAGGAATGAGAATGGAGTTTATCACATGGGAGGAATTTATCTCAATTGCAAATGGAGCCAATTCACAATTACATGAATTCACTAGTTTAGCAAATTTACCCGAAATCTGATCGCGTTCAGAATGCATTCAGAATGACTTCCCATTTCCCGAAAATGACACCCCATTGCCTGAAATTGCATGAGATACTCTAATATGCAATTACATGAAACCCCATGATTGCGCTCGGAATAACTTCCCATTGCCCGAAGTTGCGTGAGATACACTCATTCGCAATAAAGTGAAACCTCATGATTGCGTTCGGATTGCCATTGCATTATAGCCCCAAATTCCATCGTATGATAAACTCCAATGAAGGAGATGGTGTGAGGAGAAACACTGTGCCAGGGGGCACCATCGTTGGGGGTGACCACCGGAACAAAAACATTTTATAAATTCCAAAAAGCAAAGTTTGATTTGGCTATTTTGTATAAAATAGCCACCATTTTACTATGCCACTGGATTTAATAGCCTTTTTAGTCATCCACGCGCTTGTAGAAAGCGTGGGATGACTCCTTCCTGAATCTTTGTTAGCGAAGAAAAGCCAGAGAGGATTTAATAGAACTTGAGCAACCGTGGATTTTTGATATCCACAGAAGGTCCTGGAACCAAACCCTAGAAGATACCAAAGGCCCACCGTAGCAGTAGTAGTAGTAGTCATAGTAATATCCCATTGTATTTAATGGGACCTTGAGTGTCAATATCCGCAGAAAGTCCTGGAACCAAACTCCAGAAGAAACCAAGGGCCCATTATACTCGTAATCTGGACAAGATGTTTTAGGTGCAAGAGGCAATCTACCTGGAGCACAATTTGTCTGCTTTGATGGTCGCCAAGGTTGTTCCGTCCGTCCTGTTATCTCGAATTTCTTCCATGGTTCACTTGGCAGCCTGTTACGTTCCCTTGAATCCGGCAAGGAAAAGACGGCAACATCTTTCAGGATTGCTTTAGTATTGTATTCCTGCATGGCAGTGGACTAGGTGGTCCTTGTGGTCTCTTCCAGCTCTATGACTCTACCCCGGTTGTCATTTCTCTTCCTTGGGTTTCTTCTTGCTGTTGAACGGATGGCGGTTTTGTCGGCCACGGAACGAGAAAAGCAACAGAGCCATTTTGCGTTCAGGCAAGATAGAGAGGGAACGATTCTTGAAAAAGAAGAACCAGTGCCACTTTCCCAACGATGCTCCATCGGGTTTTTAAAAATTAAAAACCGACAGTGTGTAAAAATCCATGCGGCAGCAGATGCAAAGCTAAAACCTCATGTCGCGTTAAATTGGGAGGGGAAAAAAATCATTTAGCGGGAAATAATGAATTAGCAGATGTCTCCCTCCGTGCCAGGAAACTAGCCTGGCAACTAATCCCAATGGCTTGGCGTGCTGCCCGATCTTTTTACACAGGTGCAAATCTGACCTTTCCTTGTGTTTTGTGGAACGCTTCCATCTCAAGGCAAGCGCCGAGTCCAATTTCCAAGTCATTTGCCGTCCCGCTTGGCGCGGGACACGGTGTGCCAGGAGAAGATGAGTTGGTTCCTCTTTAATGCCTCCCTGCGATGCTTCAAGCCTCTTGGAGTAGCAAGAAAGGGGGGAACGGCTTTTTTAGGTTGCATCCACAGTGCAGAAATAATCCAGTTTGACGCCACTTTAGTCGCCGTGGCTCAGTGCCGTGGAGTCCTAGGATTTGTAGTTTGGTGAACTATTTAGCCTTCGCTGTCAGAGAGCTCTAGTGCCACTTGTAGTTGTTGCCGTGCGTGTTCAAGTCATTTTTGACTCACGGCAACTTTAAAAGGCCCCTCTATCATGAGGTTTTCTTGGAAAGATTTGTTCAGAGGAGGTTTGCCATTGCCTTCCCCTGAGGCTGAGAGAGTGTGACTTGCTCAGGGTCACCCAGTGGGTCTCATACCTGAGCCGGGAATCGAACCTGGTCTTCAGAGTCATAGTCCAACACTGAAACCACTGTGCCACGTGGACGCTACAAATGCCAGGATGCCAGAGCGTGGAGCCATGGCCGTTAAAGCTGTGTCAAACTGGATTATTTCTGCAGTACGGATGCAGCCTTAGAAACCCCCAAGAGTCTCAAGGCTGTGCTGGCAAACAACCGCCTTGTCCTGGCGTTCTATGGAAAGGCTCTGTTTATGGAGGAACTTCAAAAAGGATCAAAGCCGGGAACTTTAATTAAACCGAATCTTGACATTTTGGTAGCATGTGGTCTGGACATTAGCATTCATGAAAATTCAGAGTTTCTTTTTCTCTTATAATGAATCCACGGAGGTTGAGCCTTGCAAGCTGCAAACTCAGAGGGGAAGGTGGAAAGAATACAGTGCTTGGAGCCTGCTTTTGTTTCCTTCTAGTTAACATTTTTATTACCAGCCTGTTCCTTGCTTTCTTTGTTTTCCTCTCTTTCTCTCTCTCTGCGGTGGGTGCCACTTTCTATTCATCTTCTGCGCGATGGGCCGATTCTCTTTTTCTTTCCCTGGAGGGGTTTTGGAAGGGAGAACGGAGAGATTATGGGCTACGGTTGGCACCAGGTTGGCAAAGCCGAGCGGAGCTGCTGGGCAGAGGGCCCTTCTTTGATCTGAAATTGCAGCGGGGTAGTTGTTGGGCTTTTGTTGGCCAAGGTGAGAACCCCAAATCTCACCTCTTGTCACTGATCTGATATGGGGCACAGGCCAGCTGGAACCAATGCCTGGAAGAAACATTCAAATCCCCTGCATTCAATGTTTTCCACATTTTTGTTTTGTTGGGAGCCTGTTTAGTTCCAGTAGACTTCGATTTTGCTTTCCTGCACGGAAGAAGAGGGTTGGATGGGATGGCCTTTGGGATCTTTTCCAGCCGTATGAATCTATGATCCTATAGCATGCAATCCCAGACTCTTAAAGTCAGAAGGGACCCCAAGGGTCATATAGTCCAGCTCCCTTCTGCCACGTAGGAACACACAGCTAAAGTACTCCTGAAAGATGCCCATCCAACCTCTGTCTAAACGCCTCCAAAGATGGAGTGTCGGCCACCTTCTGAAGCAGCCCTTTCCACTGTCTACCAGAGCTGTTTACCATTGGGAAGCCCTTACCAAACAAAACTGGTTTAATTTTGCAGTGCGGATGCATTAGTTTTAGAGTTGGAAGACCATCCCTGTATTCGCAGCTCCCATCTGTGCGTCGGAAGGGCTGCTTGGAGACCCATAGAAGGTCAGGCTACAATAAACCACTTAGGATGCATCACCACTATAGCAGTTTGATGCCGCTTCATCTGTCATGTGGAATCCTGGGATTTGTAGGTTGGTGATGAATACCTCGCCAGACTACACATCCCAGATTTCTGCAGGATAGAAATGGCAGATAAAGTGGTGTTGAACTGCTTCAAAGCAGCGTGGATATCCCTCTTAGTCTGTGTCTGTCCTGTAGAAATAATGCTATTTGACACCGCTTTAACTGCCATGGCTTAGTGCTCTGGAATTCTGGGATCTGTAGGGTTTTTTTGGGGAGGGGGGGAGAGAGTGTGAGCCTTCTCTGTCAGAGAGCTTTGGTGCCACAGGAATCCCAGGATTTCATAGGGCAGAGCCATGGTGGTTAATGCAGCATCCAACTGCATTAATTCTGCAGTGCAGACGCAGCCTTAGGACGTTATCACACAGGAGGCGTTTCTCTCAATTTCGAAAGAAATGAAAGTGGGGTCATTTTCGAATTGAGAGATTTGCTAGTTGAGTGAATTTACGTGATTGCATATTGATGCCTTATTGCGTTTGGAACTGCCCAAAATTGTCTCCCAGTGCCCGAAATTGCGTGTGACAGTTTCTCACGCAGTAACACGAAACCCCACGATTGCATTCGGAAGGACTTCCCTTTGCCCAAAAACACGTGTGATATTTCACGCAATAACGCGAAACCCCATGATTGCATTCAGATTGCCAATTCCTGTCGTCTGATAAACTCCATGGTCTCAAAGGAACTGATGGATTCCTTCAAACACACACACACACCCTTCGGTGTGGTATTGTTATCACCTATGTGCAAAAAACACCCACAAAGTTGCCTTGGAGGCTCAGTAGTTAAATACAAGCGATGCAACCACAATGTTGTGAGTTCGATTCCTGCAAGGCTCCAAGGTTGACTCAGTCTCCCATCCTTTCATAGGTTGGTAAAATGAGTACCCAGCTTGTTGGGGGCAGTTGGTTTACAGATTGTAAACCGCTTGTCTGAGTTCACTTTGAAGCGGTATAGAAATGTAAAGGCTATTGCATCATTTTTTGGATGACCATTTCTGTAAGTCCTAGCAAGTCTCACGGAAACAAACTGGGATGGCTACTGTGCTTTTGCAGAAGAGTTGCTATACAGGTCTTCCCAATGGATAGGACCCTACTGGATTCCCCAACCCTGTCTTAACCTGAAAGTTGCTGCTGCTGCCTAGATTTGGGTGGCAGGCCTGGTTCCTCTGGTAGATGATTCACGCAATTTGCTCTAACACGACGGGAGGAACGTGTGAGATTTCTCTTGGAAATCTTCTTTGGTTGCCTGGTGCATTGGGCACGGGCGCCTTCCTAATGAGATTCCTGCCGCTGAAGTGGGTGGCGGTGTTCTATCCGAGTCCAACAGTTTTGATCGGCGCTTCCTGGGGCCTGTTCTTCGCAGCGCGGCGAAATCACGCGAGCGGGGAACAGACGCCGGGCGGCATCCGGTTCCTTGCAAGTGAGAGCGAGGCGGAGAGGCTGGCGCTGCCATCTCTCGGCGTCCCACTTGCCGCTTGGGAGACGCGGCGCTTTCTTGCTTCCTGCTCGTCGGAGACTTCGGTCCCTTGCTAAGAGGATGCAAAGTCCTTAATTTTGTCTTCCTCTGGAGAGGGACTGATTCAACCGACTCCATCTTATGTTGTGACAGTTCATGCGTACCTAAGAGATGCACACACAAATGGGATATTAGGGTTTATCGGATTATTTTCTTTGTTTGAGGGACGGGGATCTAAACGGAGACATTTTGCTTTGGAGAACAGAGCGGACGATGAAGAGTAGATGATGATGACAATAGTAATATAATAGCAATACCAATTACTGCTACTAATACGACTACGTGTTGAATGCCTTCAAGTTGTTTCCAACTTGTGGTGACCCTATCATGGGCTTTTTTGGGGGCAAGATTTGTTCAGAGGAGGTTTTCCCTTGCCTTCCACTGAGGCTGAGAGAGTGTGACCCAGTGGGTTTCCAAAGCCAAGGTGGGAATTGAGCCCTGGTCCCCAGAATTCTAGTCCAACTCTCCAACCACCATGCCACATTGGCTCTATTATTATTATTATTATTATTACTATTATTGCTACTCCTGGGGAGTATATGGAAGGACCAGAAGTATGCGGCCATGTGTTTTACCATAATGCCTGGTGCATTGGGCACAGGCGCCTTTGGGTCTTGGCTCTCGCCCAGATTGGGATACTGAATCCTGGTGAGTCCAGGTCTTGCAGCTCTCAGATGTGAAGGTTTATGCGATGGGTTATACAGAAGAAACAGCTATTGCAGAGACATGGTGATTTCATCTGCGTAATGCTGAAGGGGAGGCAGGCGTGCTTCAAACATGTTCGTGGTTGCTCTTGTGAAAAGGACGAGTCTGGAACAATAAAGAAGGGGCGATACGGGAACGAGAGGGGCAAAAGGGTTTATTAATTGCAGCAAATGAGAATTAATGTGCACCGTTGAACTGAGCAGCGTTAACACTCGCCGTTTAGTTCTGGGCATGAATGTCTCTGGACTGGATCTGTAGTTCCTGAAGAAAGGTTTGCTGAGTTTTGACTACTTTAGCCTGAGTTTCCTGCCGCTGGACCTGATAGTGGCACCGATGGAAGGGAAGAGTCACGTTGAGGATTTTTGTTTAACCCAGTGGCACTCCATCGCTGCCACTTGCACTGAGAGGGTCAAAAAACCTGGTACCTATTATGATGGGCATGCTTGCATTTGCTTCCTTCCAAGGTGTTGGAAGATTGGCAAGGAGTTTTGCACAGAGGATTAAAATTACCAAAAAAACCCTGGCCTCTTTTTCTCCATGTTTGCCCCTTTGAGGGAAAACAAGTTGGAAATAGAGGAGTCTGCCTTTCCTTCTCCCCTCCCTTGCCTTGTTCCAGAAGGAGCCACATGGCCTTGTGAATTATGGATTTCTCTCCTTTCCCCCTCCGTGCATCGCTCCTCCTCGAATCCAAAGGGGCCTCATTTAGGCGCAGGCTGTTTGGGTTGTCTTTCCTTGACAAGACGGGGTTTCGTATGGGAGAACAAACAAGGAATAAAATCTCAGGTGTACGCACAGCTGGCTGGGTAGCGGCGTGCGGGTAATTTGCATCCCAATAATGAGCTGTTTACAAAGCTGGGAAATGCAGCGAGTGAGCAGTGTGCAGATCTGGGTGGCATGGGGGGGGGTGGGGGGTGGGCACCAGGAATGGCACCTACTGTCTCTTGCAAGAGGGCATGCTCTGGGGTGGCTGATGTCTCCCATGCCAACGGGTCGATTAATCCACGCCTTGCTTTAAAGCTTTGCTATCCAAGGTGCTAAGACCTGTTTAGGGATACAGTTCAGCACTTTGGAGAGCTTCTTGATCGCTTCTTGATGAGTGAGACCAGCGGTAGACAACAACAACAGCAACAATAACATCAGTCTTCCTCCTCCTCTTAGAATCATAGAATCATAGAGTTGGAAGAGACCCCAAGGGCCATCCAGTCCAACCCCCTGCCATGCAGGAACTCCCAATCAAAGCATCCCTGACAGATGGCCGTCCAGCCTCTGCTTAAAGACCTCCAAGGAAGGCGATTTCTTTATTTATATTCTGCTTTCCCCCCCAAGACTGAGTCTCAAGCCAGCTTATGCATTAAAAAGAGTACAATTAAAATAATAATTATTATTATTATTATTATTTATTTATTTATTTATTTTTATCCTGCCTTTCCATCAGGATCGGTTCCATATAGGCATTGAAACCAGAGCTGCAGCTCTGCACTTCAGAGATAATGCAGCTTGACTTTGCTTTAACTGCCATGGCTCCATGCTATGCAATGCTGGGATTTGTAGTTTGTTGTGGTCCTGGAGCTCACTGGTAAATGTCTTGCAATTCCCAGGATTCAGTTGCATCGAACTGTATCATTGAAAGCAGTGCCAGCTTGTCTCACTTCTTCAGTGCAGATGCAGCCCTTGTCTCTCCTGCTTGCCAATGTTGTCCTAAAGGGTAGTCGGTCTTGCCTAGAGGGCAAGGAATTGTGCTTGGATGTAGAAAACTTGGGTTCAGTTTGCCGACATGGGCTCCTTGGAAGCTGCCTCTTCGGGATCCAGAAAGAGCAGTCTTGTTCTATCCAACCTGGATCTCTCCAAGGATTCAAGGCAGGAAGCTTTCCTAGCCCAGGATGGGGTTCCCTAATGATCTCTCCTCCAAAGTCGAGTCAGGCTTGACATGGCTTAGTTTGCAAAAGCAAAGGAAATCAGTCAATTAAAATCAGAGGAGATTCAAGGGTAAACAGCTCCAGGTTTCATTTAGCTAATTGTCATGATAGATGTGGTGTCCGTGAGTTTGTCTAATCGCCCTTTTAAGCCACTATGCTGACCAATGTCTGTGCAATCCATAAAATCCATGTGCCGCGTGAAGGACAGTGTTCACCCTCAAAGTCCTGCTGAAAGACATAACTTGCCTCGGACATTGTGTGAGTGTGTCTGTGCCTTCAAGTTGCCTGTTAATATTTTATACCCCACCTTTCTCCCAATATAGAGGCTCAAGTTTGTGGGCCCTTTTGCTCTCCAATTTGGGGGACATTGGAAATGGCGAAGATTTTCTTTGGACCTTACCAGACGGGAGGAATTTATTGCAAATGGAGCCAATTCGAATTCACGTGAATTCGCTAGTTTAGCGAATTCACGTGAATTCCCATTGCATTTGGAATGTGTTCAGAATGACTTCCCATTACCCGAAAATGACCTCCCATTGCATGAAATGCTTTAATTCGCAATAACATAAAACCCATGATTGCGTTCGGATTGCCCGAAATTGCGTGGGATGCTTTAATTCGCATTAACGTGAAACCCCATGATTGCGTTCGGATTGCCATTGGATTATACTTCCAATTTCCAACGTCTGATAAGGTCCACCGGTTTCTTCCAGAGTTAAACGTCTCGGGGAGAGGATCTGCCCCACTTTCCTTCCCAAATTTTACCTACTGCTTGACAGAGCTGGGAGTTTTCTTACATTTTTCTCTTGGTAATAAGTATTCTGTGTATGTATTTATAGCTGCTGGGTGCAAACGTAGAATCCGCCCGGGGAATAGATAAATCAGCACTTGCGGGGATGATAGATATTTCTCCCCTTGTGAGCCACTTGCGGCGGCAAATGAGTTTCTGGGAGAGGCAGAAGCTGGTAGAAGTGGGCTCCTTTCTTCTCTGGGGTTGCTGCCTAGTTAGACTGTTCACTGCAGAGTTGTCTCAGGTTCCTCTGATATTTTTTTTATTTTAGCAGCATCTAAAAAAGCCAATGTGATCTGCATCAATAGAAGTATAGTGTCTAGATCGACGGAAGTAATAGTGCCACTCTATTCTGCTTTGGTGAAGCCTCCCCTGGAATAATCCTGGGTGCAGTTCTGGGCAAAACGATTCAAGAAGGATGCAGAGAAGCTGGAGTGTGTCCAAAGGAGGGCAACTAAAATGGTGAAGGGTCTTGGAAACCATAAATCCCTATGAGGAGAGACTTAGGGAGCTGGGTCTGTTGAGCCTGGAGAAGAGACTGTTCAGAGGTGATGCGAGAGCCCTGTTTAAATATTTGAAGGGAGCAAACTTGTTTTCTGCTGCTCCGGAAAATAGGACACGGAGTAGTGAACTCTCCATCAGAGCATCCCCGACAGATGGCCATGAAACCCACCGGGTGACCTTAGGCGAGTCACACTCTCTCAGCCTCGGGGGAAGGCAATGGCAAATCTCCCTTGAACAAATCTTGACAATGAAACCCCACGATAGGGCTGCCATAAGTCAGAAATGACTGGATGGCACACAACCACAAGAACTATAAATGCTGAGATGGATTTCCCTCCTTCCAGTCAGATTCTCCAGTTCCTTTTCTGGATCAGGAGAGAGATGTCAATAGCGTCCAAACAACACCACTTCGTATTCCCTCTGTTTCTCCACCAGGAATCCTTTTCTGCCCCTCTGCTCGCTGGCATCTTCTCCCTCCAGACTCCCCTGCCATGCCTCCCCAGCCAAGTTGCTCCGTCTTCTCTTTCGGAGCCTCCGGGTGCCTGTTGTTATGACAGGGAAGCCTTGCTCTGATCGGCAAGAGAGGGGAAAAAAAGAAGAAAAAGAGCCCTCGGAGGAGACCATATGTTTGCGAGGAGCTGTTGTCACACTGTCTCCACGGTGCCAAGATGCCAGGTTTCTGCACAGACTCTATAAATAATGCAGCACTAAAAAAAATATAAAATAATCCCTCCACCGACACCAACATCGCATCCACATCGCTACATCAGGTGCTGTTTTTATCATCACGCCGGTAACGTCTTCCGATCAGGGCCATGTTTTGGATGCGCCATCTGTCCGTCTGTTGCTTTTAAAAATAACAGTGGTGCTCGAGCTTTGACCGTCTTGACGTTTTGGACTTTTTCTCTATAGAAGCTGGGTCTTCTTGGAGTTTATGTCCAACAACCTCTAGCAGGGGTTCTTCCATGTGTTCTTCCATGTGTTTTGGACTTAATGTTCCAGAAGCTACATCTGACTTGGCCAGGAATTCTGACGTCCAAAACATCTGGAGGATCAAACATTGGGAATTCTCAACGTAGGGAACGTTAACTTTTGTAGGTGACTTGCAGGTTCCCATACTCTAGAGCAGCTGTTTCCAAACGTTGGTTCTCCAGATGTTTTGGAGTTCAACCACCAGAAGCTCCAGTCAGCTTGGTCAGGGATTCTGGAAGCTGAAGTCCAAACATCTGGAGGACCAAAGTTTGCTCTAGAGGATCAAAGACGGAGAATCCCACTAATACTAGTTGTTGCTATGCATCTGCTAGTTGACTCTGACTAGGGGAGTTTCTTGGATGAATTATTTGGATGAGGTTTCCTATTGCCTTGTTCTCAGAGTGTGATTACCACTATATCTCCTTGTGGTGCATCTACACTTGTAATACGTTGCATTATTTTTTGCAGTGTAGCTCCGTCCTGTTTGCAATGTGGAAACCCTCTCCTAGGTTTTTCTTGGCAAGAGGAAGAGGACGTTGCCAATGTTATAGGCAGTTTCCCCTTCTTTCCCAAACCCAAAACTCTGGAGTTTATCATACGACGGAATTTGGGGGTATAATGCAATGGCAATCCGAACGCAATCGTGGGGTTTCACGTTATTGCGAATGAGTGTATCTCACGCAATTTTGGGCAATGGGAAGTCATCCTGAATGCAATCATGGAGTTTCACGTAATTGCGTATTAGAGTATCTCACGCAATTTTGGGCAATGGGAAGTCATTTTCGGGAAATGGGAAGTCATTCTGAACAGATTCCGGATGCAATGGGATTTCACGTAAATTCGCTAAACTAGTGAATTCACGTAATTGTGAATTGGCTCCATTCGCAATTGAGAGAAATTCCTCCCCTGTGATAAACTCCTCTGTCTGTTAGCTCAGCGCCCTGTCAGTATCGGACACCGACGCTTTCCTCTTCTTACTTCCATTGCTGCAAATTGAATTCAAAATGCAAAAGTAGTTTGCACTTGGTCAACACAACAGCGGGAGAATAGGAAATCTCACCCTTCCCAGTTAGCTCTGGCAAAAGCAAACCTCTGCAGCCTCTCCTAGGCTTTTATATTCTTCCTCATTCATACCTTTTGACTTCTTGTCCACACTCCGATGTTGCTGGGCCACATGTATCTTGGTTTTTATCTGTGAAATGTCTGAGGGTTTATTGTTGTGCGCCTGCAAGTCATTTCCAACTCACGTATCGTGGGGGTTTCTTGGCAAGAGTTGTTCAGAGGAGGCTGAGAGAGTGTGACTTGCCCAAAGCAACCCAGTGGGTTTCACGGCCAAACTGCCTGTCTAACTCTGGTCTCCAAAACCATTATCCCAACACTCAAGCCACCCTTATGATGTTATATTTGAGTGCATTCTGATGGTTTTTGCAAAAGATTTGAGTTTAAGTGGACTAAATACAGGGTTCTTAAGGCCGGATAGCTGTAATGCCATGCTTCTAAGAAGGGAAATTCAGTAGCCACTTAATATTTTGTGGATTATAACAGAGGAGGATTATACGAACGGAGTTCAAGGGGACGTTTCCACCGCTCTAGAAAGTTTGCATAGATTAATCTCGGGGCTTTGAGCAAAGTGATTAAAAAGGGCAGCCTTATCTACACCTCACCTACATAACCAGCCGTCTTCCCGCTAATCGTTCCACTTTCTTACTTTTGAAAAGGTCACCCGATTAATAATTGTCTTTTCTTTGGATCTGAGCCATGCTGCAGTTTCTGTTAAATGCAGCTGTCGGCTGTCTACCCAGGAACAGAAGTTGAACTTTCTTGATTGTTGAAGTGCGTGGAGAACTTTATTGGGAGAGCTGAGGCTGGGCAATGGGGAAAGTGGCCTTCTGATGGTTCAGCGCACACAAACGTTGTGCAAAATTGTGTATAATATTTGCCTTCAGACTGTACATATATGAAACATCAATGAACGTTATGTTTAGACTTGGGTCCCATCTCTAAGGTATCTTATTGTGCATGCATATGCAAATGCAGATATTCCAAAATCCATATATATATATATATATATATGAGAAATCAAAAATGCTTCTAGTCCACAAGCATTTGGGAGACTCATCTCATAATTCATAAGTCATGACTGGTAATTACAATAGCCATATAAACCCACAGGGTTACCTTGGGAAAGTCACACTCTCTCAGCCTCTCAAACCTCCTCGGAAGAAAACTTGCCAAGAACCCCCCCCCCAATAGGGTTGCCATAAGTTGGACATGATTTGAAGGCACGCAACAACAACAACAACTTTATAATAGTCATCGCTCCAAACGTGATTAGATTACATCTCCCAGCATTCATCAGCATTGGCTATGTTAGCAAGACATGATGGGATCTGCAGTCCAACAACCTCCGGAAGACGATTTCCAATCTGGTACGGTATGAACCCCAAAGTAATTTATGCAGAAATTATTATGTTTTTCTTTGTTTTTTCCCAATCCCTCCATTTTCATCCTTCCTCCTCCATTCTCTCCATCATCTCCTTCCTTTCTCTGCTTTGGATTTCTCCCCATCCCTTTAGCCGTCTTGCATTAACGTTTCAAACAACGTACACAAGTTGTTGGCCTACAACAAGTGTAATTAAAGAAGAATATAGCTCCTCCGGGGTGTAATATCTCTCCGCCTCCATCGACACACCGTCTCTTCACTTGAAACTTCCACCAACCTCATTTCGGGGTGTTTCAAAAAGGGTGATGGATGATGGCTCCCTCGCTGCCATCTTGGTGGGACGGGCGTCTGGCGGCTGTAATTAATTTCAGACGAAACAATTTGTCTCTGTGCAAATTTTAATGAAGTTTGACACCATCCGACCAAGAAGCATCTTCAGCCTCCGTTGAATATAGGCAATACGCCGCGAAGTACCCAAATGTTGGAGGGGACGAGTTGCAAGCAGCCCTTGGGAAAGTTCGTGCGTTATGGGTTTTTATGTGCGTATAGTAAGCAACGTTTACTCATTATTTCAAAAATGCAATAGCAGGGTCACGGAGGTTGGCCCTTTTTATTCCATAAAGGATTTTAATTGTTTTTTAAAAAACCCTCATTAGTAACCTTCAGAGACATGGCCATGTTGGTCTGGAATATCCATATGCAAAAGGATTAAATTGTGATGGTTTTTAGCGTTTAACAATGAAGGTATTATTTACTTATATGCAAAGGGGTTTTGTAGCAGTTGTGCAAAAAGACGGTCTGGCATAAGCTTTCATAGATGTAGGAGTTTATCAGATGGGAGGAATTTCTCTTTATTTTGAATGGAGCCAGTTGAAGCCAATTCGAATTCACGTGAATCCGCTAGTTTAGTGAATTTACGTGAATTCCAATTGCGTTAGAAATGCGTTCAGAATGACTTCCCATTACCCGAAAATGACCCTCCATTGCCCAAAATTTCATGAGATGCTTTAATTTGCAATAATGTAAAACCCATGATTGCGTTCGGAATGACTTCCCTTTTCCTCAAAATTGCGTGAGATACTTTAATTCACAATAACGTGAAACCCCATGATTGCGTTTGGATTGCCATTGGATTATACTTCCAATTTCCGACGTCTGATAAGGTCCTTAGTCTACTTCTTCAGATGCATGGAGTGTCCTAGAAGGAGTAACCCAAACATTGGAGGGATTTTTTTAGATATTAGTAACATATTGTTAATATAGTACCTGCAAATGCAGCATACAGTATGCAAAGGGATCTTATAGTACCTTTGACACGGAGTGAAATAAGCTTTCATAGGAGTTTATCACAATTGTGAATGGAGCCAATTCGCAATTACGTGAATTCGGTAGTTTAGCAAATTTACGTGAAATCTGATTGCATTTGGAATGTGTTCAGAATGACTTCCCATTGCATGAAAATGACCCCCATTGCTCGAAACTGCGTGAGATACTCTAATATGCAATAACCTAAAACCCACGATTGCGTTCGGAATGACTTCCCATTGCCCGAAACTGCGTAAGATATACTCATTCGCAATAACATGAAATCCCATGATTGCGTTCGGATTGCCATTAGATTATACCCCCAAATTCTGTCGTACGATAAACTCCATAGACTTAGTTTATATCTTGAGATGCATGGAATGAATGGTGCCCAGGAAAGAGTAGGCCAAACATTGGAGGGAATGTGTTATGTATTAGGAACATATAATACATTACCTGTAATTGTCAGTAGTGTTAACATAGCATTTGTTCTTGTTGTGTACCTTCAAAATTGTTTCTGACGGACAGCACCCCTAAGGCAAACTTATCACAGGGTATATTTCGGGCAGGTTTCTGAATACAGTAACGTTAACGCAGCACATAGCATGCAAAGGGATCTTGCAGCCCTTTTGCGAGTTACTGTGCAAAGCAAAATTTTAATAGGAATGTTTGTAGACTGGATCTCTTTAGTGAACTGGTGCCCAGGGAGGACCTCCAACTATATGAATAGTATAGAAATGCAAAATGAAGTCACAAGTTTAGTTTTAACTGTGGCCATTGAGGGACAAAGACAGGAGGAAAGATGTTGCCTGAGGCCAGGGTAGGTAGATGTCCATAGGAATGGTTGAGGGAGCTTTGGAGTATGGTATGTGCAGAATGGGAACCAGAAAGGAGATGCCATAAACTGGCCAAGAGTGTCCTCATAAGTCTGGGGTGTTAACCAGGTTTGTAATATGTGTATTGTGCCAAGAGAGCAAGCGTGGCATAGCGGTTTGAGCATTGGCCTATGGCTTTGGAGACCCAGCTTGGCCATGAAACCCACTGGGGGACCTTTGGCCAGTCACACTCTCTCAGCCTCAGGGAAATACCATGGCAAACCTCCTCCGAACAAACCTTGCCAAGACACCCCTGGGACAGGGTCTACTTAGGGTCGCCATAAATCAGAAATGACTTGGAAGCACGCAACAGCAGCAACGCCAAATGTGCCAGGAACCCATTGTCTCTATTCAACCCACTGTTGGTGGATTGGAGTTTGTGGATTCAGCTGTTTCTCTTTCTATACAGTGTTAAAAGTGGCAACCGCAATTGGACCTTATCAGACGGGAGGAATTTCTTTTTATTTCAAATGGAGCCAATTCGAATTCACGTGAATTTGCTAGTTTAGCGAATTCACGTGAATTTCCATTACGTTTGGAATGTGTTCAGAATGACTTCCCATTCCCCGAAAATGACCCCCCATTGCCCAAAATTGCGTGAGATACTTTAATTCGCAATAACGTGAAACCCCATGATTGCGTTCGGATTGGCATTAGATTATCCTTCCAATTTCCGATAAGGTCTGATAAGGTCCTTTGACATAAACAAACCATTTCCCATAATATATCCAACCTTTGGGCCTCAACTCAGCTTCAAAAATTATCTCTTTGCTTATCGCTTTGGAACTTTGGTACTTCCATTCATATTTTTTGTTGCTTTGGGTATCCCGTATCTGTTTGTATTTGTTTGTGTGTTTCTAAAAAAACCCCAAAACGTCATCCTCTGCAGCCTAATGTTGTTGATCCTGTAGCGCTAATGAGGTTTGCATAACTGGTACGTATTAGCCTCTTGACAGCACTTTGGGAAGTCAGAGTCAAATAATTGCCAGTAATTAAGTATGCGGTGGCTTCAGCTTCCCTCCTTGGTACCCAGAATGCGTGTTATTTATTTTTTCCGCTTAAATTACTGCCGCATTTCTCCCCGTTGCCATTTAATGATGCTCCAAAATAACAGGCGAGGAAATATATTGCAGCCAAAAAGGATTCCAGTTCCTAGAAGTTTTTTAACTCTCCAGCCCAGCTTTCCAGATCCTGGAGGTGTTGGAGGTTCATATCCTTCGCTGGCCACCAGTCCAGAGGCTTCATAACAAAATACGTCACACTCCAAATGTTCCAATTTGACAAAGACAGTCCAAGTTAATCCTCTGCCTTCCCACTTTTTCAGCCGGTTTAAAATGTCCCAGTTTCTCTCTCCGGCCTCCAAATTTTCCCCCTTTGTCTTCAGCTCGCTTTTGCTTGCTGCAAACGGAGTTCAAACTGCAAAAGTAGCTTCCAATAAAAAGGAAGCGAAGAAGGGGCAAAATCTTGCCCTTCCCAGTTGTCCCAGGCAAAAGCAAGCTGCTGTGGCCTCTCCGAGCTTATTCCTCTTTTTTCTTTCATAACATTTGCCACCTTGGCCACACCTTGGTGTCGCTTGGCCACCTGCGTCCTAATTTTCATTGTGAAATGTTAGATGAATAAGTTGGAAAATGACTTGGAAGCGCACAAAAACAACAGTGTCAATGGCAGAGGAGGTAGTTTTTCATATATCTTGACCCCGAGATGTTTAGGGCTTTGGAGGTCAAAAGAACTAGAGAGGATCCTAAAGGGTAAAGATATACACCTGAGTACAAAAGTTAGACTCGTACAAGCCGTTGTTTTCTCTTTTACCCATGTATGGATGTGAGAACTGGATAGTGAAGAAAGATGGGAAGAAAATCCATTCATTTCAGCTGTGGTGCTGGAGAAGAGTGCTGAGGATGTCTTGGATGGCCAAAAGGACAAACAAATGGGTCCTAGGACAGATAAAGCCGGAAGCCAAGATGACCAAAGCGAGGCTGTCGTACTTTGGACACATCATGAGAAGGAAAGACTCACTAGAAAAGACAATAGTGCTAGGAAAGGTAGAAGGTAGGAGAAAGAGAGGAAGACTCTCCATGTTAGATGGAGATCATAGGTATGAACCTAAGTAGGTCCTGCAGTGGAGGACCGGGGTCTTGGAGATGTCTCATTCACAGCGTTGCCATGAGTTAGGATCCACTCAACGGCAAGCAACAGCAACAACAAGGTCCAAAACAGCTCCTTGAATTGACCCTGGAAGCCAGTACAGCTCTTGAAAAACGCTGCAACCCTTTCATACAGTTCCTCATGTTGTGGTGACCCCCAACCATAAAATTACGGTGTTCCTAAGACCGTCGGAAATAGGAGTTTTCTGATGGTCTCAGGCGGAGGGGTCTCAGACCCAAAGGGGCCACGACGACCCACAGGTTGAGAACCACTGCGCTAAAGGATGCACACCCGACAACTGTCTGGCTGCCCCGTTTTGCATCTGCTGCAGCCTCCAGGCACTTTCCAAGGGCAGCCCCACACGGAGCGCATTGCGGTAGTCTTGCTGACTCTCCTGTCGACTTGGCCAGAGGTTCGGAAGCATTGCCCGCTAAAACCCAGCTGCGGCGAGGCGTTGGAGCAGGAATGTAAAGCTTTAATAAATGAGCAATTCTCATCTACCCAAGTGCATGCCGAGATCTTCTCACCCCCTGCCACCTTTACTGAGATTCCCCTGGTCCAGTTCAGTGCTTTCCATTCTTGCAAATGTTTGGGACTCCCATGCCAGGCATTTTTGGGAGCCCTTCTGAATTCCTTGCGCACCAGCCTCCACTTTGGCCATCATTTGACAGCTCCAAAAGAGAAGTAAATTCCTTCACCGTGTGCCGCCGAAGCCTGTGGGTCCCAGCAACTCTCTTTGGTGGAGGAAATTGCTAAGGAGCCAAAGCGAGGATGAGCAACGCTGTGGTACAGCCGGGAAGGAGTAATCCCCACTTTACTCTTCCTCTCTTCACTAAACCTTGAGTTAAAAAGGCTGCTAGAATGAGAGGGTGCTTTTGTGCTTAAATCAAGTGTTTGCTTTGGGTGTTAAGGAGGCAAAGCTTAGCAAAGTGAAAATGTTGTTGCTTGTAGGTTTGCATACTCCACTCCAGCATTGAGGCACGTCTCATTTTAGTAGACGGAAGCCTCGATTTTAGTAGACGGATGCATCGACACTGGAGAAATAATGCGTTTTGATGCCACTTTTACTGCCATGGCTCCATGCGACAGAATCCTGGGGTTTTGTAGTTTGGCGAGGCACCAGCACACTTTGGCAGGGAAGGCCAAAGACCTTGCAAAACTAGAAAACATCGGGATTTCACACTTGAATTATTTCTGCCGGGTAGGTGCATCCTCTGACTTATTGTTCTGTTGTATGAAATCCTGGGATTTGTAGTTTTGTGGACTCAGAGCGATAGAGAGGTCTAATGCTGTTTCTTTGAACTACAGTTGACAAGGTACCCTGAGAAGAGTGAGTCTGAAGGTTAAATCAGGATCTGGTTGACCTTCCGTATCTGTGAATTTGACTATCCACGGCTTCCGAATATATATAAATTCCAAAAACAAACCTTGGTTTTGCCATTTTATTTAAGGGACACTATTTTATTACCCCATTTTATATGATGGGATTTGAGGAGCCACGTATTATGGTATCCAGAGGGGATCCCGGAACAAAACCCCAATGGATACCGAGGGCTCATTGTATTTTGGGAACTGTAGTTTGGGGCAATGGAGGAGAACTCGAGACCTCTCAGCACCTCCCCAAACTACAAATCCTAGGATTCCACCAGATGGATAGTTAAGGCAGGATCAAACTGGTATAAGAGTGTGCCTTAGACACAGTCTCCTTCGCCATCTATGCCTTTTGTGGAGGACAGTCTTTTTTTGTCTCTGCGTTTGCCTCTTCCTCCCTTGTTCCTCCTCATCCCGAATGCGTTTCTGCAGTTTGTTTTTCCAGCGAATGCTTCAAGAGAGATGGAGCCATATATAATTCAAAGGGAGCTGCCTGCCCCCCAGAGCCTTGCGGAGAAGGCGGATACAAATCCTGAATTTAAAGGAAATTTGCAGAGATACCTGTCAAGCAACCAGGCTGCTGTGCGGAAACATCCGTCTCAGAATGAAATGCCCCAGAGCTAGAAATGGCTCAAAATAGTGCAGAAGGAGGAAGGGAAGAGGCAATCTCCCCTCTGCTACCTAGTGCAGATCTTGGACTACAACACCCATTATCCCCAACCGATAGGGCCGAAGCCTTGCGCATCTTGTCCGGTGCTTGCTTGCAAAAGTGGGAGATTCTTTGACCTTGGCGTCCCTCAAGGTGCGATGCTCAAGTCAGCGTGTCCTGTTTCCAAACCGTTTTCTGTTGACCGAACATCCGCTCGCTTGCAGAGCGGGTCACTCTTTCTGTGACCGTGTGCATTCAAATATTTATGCAGTCTGTTAAGGCTTAAATAAATGCAATTACCTGAACCGCAATGCAGGTGTTTCTGGGAGCGGTCGAAGGCGATGGGAGAACTCCGGTTGGACAGAAGTTGTCGTTTGTCAGGGTGAAAATCGCAAACAACTAGATATTCTCCTTTTTGCAGGACAAAGCACCTGCTCGCAGGGCTGGCAAGTCGATGGAGTTTATCAGACGGGGAGGAATTTTTCTCTATTTCGAATGGAGCCAATTGTGAATTCTCTAGTTTAGCGAATTCACGTGAATTCCCATTGCGTTCGGAATGCGTTCAGATTGACTTCCCATTACCCGAAAATGACCCCCCATTCCCCGAAATTGCGTGAGATGTTTTAATTCGCAATAAAGTAAAACCCATGATTGCGTTCGGAATGACTTCCCTTTTGCCTGAAATTGCGTGAGATGCTTTCATTCGTAATAACAGGAAACCCCATGATTGCATTCGGATTGCCATTGGATTATACTTCCAATTTCCGACGTCTGGTAAACTCCGATGAGTATTTAGAAGAATTTGGGGTTTGAGCGCAGCCATAGACCATCCACCTTACTCACCATATCTTGCTCCGTCTGACTATTTCATGTTTCCCGACCTTAAAAATAAGGAAATTTTCATATGATTCAGAGGCAACAGCTGGAGCAGAGCAGTACTTTAGTAACCTGACATCTTCATTTGAGGGGAAAGGATAAAGAAACAATGTGCCAAGTGCATCGAACTCCGAACTTCAGCATAAATATGTGGAATAGCATTTAAGTTTCATGGTTTCAGGTCATTCCTTTCTTGGTCCGGCTGAGAACTTTTTTTGCAACCCCCTCCTACTATATTGCCCAGTATTGAGTTCAAGCAGACAGTTTCTCCCTTTAAAAAGTCAGAAATGGTGTCAGGGTGATAGTTCGGGACTTTCATCACAGTGCCACATCTTCTGGTCATTGCTTTTGTGCTTGTTGCTTTCTCCACACCTTTCTTCTTCTTCTTCCCTGGGAATTTCACTTGTCACACCGTCCAAAAGCCATTTCATGGTCTAAGATTTCAATCCAGTTTTCCATCAGCGGAGATTCTCAGAGGTGATTTTCCCATCTTCTCTGGACCGTCGAGAGGGCTTCTCTTGGTATAAATGCTTCACAGCCATGAGAAAAGAGACGTTCGTTCAATCCAAACTTACTTAAAGGTAAAAGGTACAGGTTTTCCCTTGACACGAATGTCAAATTGTGCCCTACCTTACCTACTTACCGTACCTTATCTTTAAGACTTTTAAGTTTATCGCATTCACTTTTTCCTCCATTATGGGGACGGGAACGGGACTCTCAGGAGCGCACCTGCACGGATTTTATTGCACAGCCAAGCATCCACAAACTGGTCCCATTCCATCACCCGTCCCCGTTCAGTACTGGGAAGCATCGTTTTTGAAAAATGGAAAACTTCCGTCGGACAAAAATGACGCTTCCCAGCACTGAACGGGGACGGGTGACGGAACGGGGCCTGTTTGTGGATGCTTGGCTGTGCGATAAAATCCGTCCAGGTGTGCTCCTGAGAGTCCCGTTCCCGTCCCCATAACGGAGGAAAAAGTGAATGCGATAAACTTCTTAGTGGAGGGGGTACATCTGTACTGTAGAAATAATGCAGTTTGATACCACTTAAACTATAACTCCATCCTACAGAATGTTGGGGATTTTTATTTTTCTGAGGACCCGGCATTCTTTGGCAGAGAAGTCTAAAGTCCTTGCAAAACTGCAAACCCCAGGATTCCATAGGACGGAGCTACACTATTTAAAGTGGGGTCAAACCACATTATTTCTGTACCCCAGATGGCCCTTGGGGTCCCTTCCAGCTCTAATATCCTGTGATGGTTGTGTTATGTTGCTTTATCCCACCATATCAGTATCCAAACCTGAGCAGAAGACTTTGCAAGAAGCAATAAAAACAGTCATTAGCGTTCCAGCAGAGCCTTTGGACTACAGTTCCCAGAATCCCCCATCCAGCGTAGGGATCTGTAGTCCAAACAGAAGCAAGCTAAGCAGCAAGGACGATGTCTGGCAGTGGTTATATAATACCGTGTGCCCAGAAGCGTTCAATTAACAGCCGATCTGGGAGCACTGGGATTTCGCCTAATGATAGCTGCCCTACATTTAGTTCGCAAAACAAACCAAAAATAAGATCAAGAAATAAATATTAAAACCTGGAGAGAGAAAAAAATATCCTTAAAGCCAATTAGAATCTCAAAGCAACCCTGGAGCGAAACGCCGCTGGACCCTGACAAGAACAGGAGGAAATGTTCTGGGTTGCTAATATTTGCAGACCTCATTAATTTTGGCCAGGAAAGACGGCAAAGTAAGCAAAAGGCGGGCAAAGCAAAGGTGGCCAATGATGGATTGGATCGGAGAGACCCGATTCTTTTCCTCCTCCTCCTCCTCACTGCTGGGCGATTTCACGTTTCCTAACACTTTGGCTTTTGTTTAAGAAACAAAATATTGAAATATATACCATATATACTCGACCGTGAGGGCCAGTTTTGGGGCCAGAATTATGGATTTTGATACGACCCTTGGGTAAGTCAAGGGTAAAACTTAGGGGCATCTAACAAATGATGCAAAAGACATAGCAAAGGAAAACAAGGCCATAGAACTTACAAAGTTCTTTGCATAACTATTTGTGCTCATACTAGAGGCTGGATGGATGAGAGAATAGAGGAGGTCCGTGCTTCCAGGGCAGATTAAACTCTTTTAATGCATATATATATAATATATATATATATATATATATATATATATCAAAGCTAAGCTTGCTCGGGATTAGCTGCCCTTTGCAGAGCAATGGGAAAAGGTGTCCCAGTCTACCAAGCAAGACAAGTCGCTTGCAATTCATTAAAAGTTTAGGAATGGTTTGCATCTTCCTGTGCATGGGAAGCCTACAGCTTTTAGAGCTGAAGAGCGGGGTATAAATAAATATTATTATTATTATTATTATTATTATTATTACATCCTAACTAGCTAATGAATAGATTAGCCCTCCCTTCAACCACCATCTTGAGGGGAGAGAGATGCAGGCCACCTCCTGCTGGAAGCAAGAAGAGCCCTCCCTTCAACCACCATCTTGAGGGGAGAGAAAGGCAGGCCACCTCCTGCTGGAAGCAAGAAGAGCCCTCCCTTCAACCACCATCTTGAGGGGACTTAATTGTCTAATTAACAAATTGTAAGCCGCTCTGATAGCTTTGGCTGAAGAGCGGGGTATAAATAAAATGTATTATTATTATTATTAGGAAAAGAAGAAAGTTTTAGGTCTCATCCTCTTTCCCACGTGAGAAAAAGGAGATGGCGACTCAAATAGGGAGAGATGAATCTCTTTGTGCAAAAGGAAGCTCCAAAAAGGAATTGGCCCGAATCACATCACGGTCTGTTTACCGAGCTGCAAAAAGTATTTATTCCCATTTAATTCAATGCGGAGAGCCAAGGATGGAAAATACAACTGATGCTATGGGTCTCCTTTAGTGGTTTGAGTGTTGGACTCTGACTCTGGAGAGGAGGGTTCGATTCCTGGCTTGTCCACATAAACCCACTGGACGACTTTAGGCAAGTCACACTCTCTCAGTCTCAGGCGAAGGCCATGGCAAACCTCCTCTGAACAAATCTTGACCAGAAAACCCCAAGATAGGTCCCCATTAGGGTCGCCATGATAAGTCGGAAACAACTCGAAGGCACACAGCAACGCATTTGATGCTAGTCTTCCACCAATGGGAGGTTTGAAACAAGGGAAGAGAGCGGGATTTGGCACCAGCGGTTTCCAAACGTTGGTCCCTCCAGATGTTTTGGACTCCAGCTCCCAGAATTCCTGACGTTTGGCCAAGCTAGCTTGGGCTTCTGGGAGCTGAAGTCCAAAACATCTGGAGGAACAACTTCTGGGAATCATTGGTCCCAGTTATCTGAAATCCTACTTGAAATGGCAAAGAGGGAGGGAAGAGAGAATGCTGAAACTTTTCCGACCTTCACTAAGGTAAGCATTATTTAAGTGCAGCATTATGATGCAGTTGGGAAGGAGGGATTCCCAACCAGATGCCAAGAACAGCCTGAATCTGCAACGTGTCTCTACAAATTAAGACAATCTCCATTAATGTCCTTCGTTCGGTGCATTTATTGCTTACGTTTGCTGCAGGAGGAACTTCAAAGCACGGTCGACACCGGCAGAATTTTTGTTCTGATTTCTAACTTTTGGCTAGGCTCAGCACACAGACTTTCAGGTGTATCTTCCCTGCCGTTGTTTCAAGTCATTTCTGAATTATGGTGACCCCAAAGCAAATCTAACGTTGTTGTTTTTCGTGGCACGATTTGTGCAGAAGAGATCTTCAGTGCGGGTTGTCTCCCAAAGGGATCTGCAGTTTTCTGCACGCGCAAAGGGCTTCACAACATCTCCTTGGACTTGTTCTGCTTGCCTCCCGGATTGGCACCAATGTTGCATCTCTTGATAGCACTGCAAGAGGTGATTTTTCTAAGACATGGAAAGATCTGAAAGACTGAAGTATCAGGACATGGAGGGATGCGCAGAGTGCGGCGTTCTTTGATGTTCAGAATCAGAAAAAGTACATGGCCACATAGAAAATGGCATTGGCACTGCAGAGATTATGCAGTTTGATACCGCTTTAATTTTCAAGGCACCATCCTATAGACGCCTGGGTTTTGTAATTTGTTGTGAGTTTGTTGCAGAGCTCTCAGATAAGAGAAGGCGAAACCTCTCCTGAAACTACAAATCCCGGGATTCCATAGCATTGAGCCATGGCATTTAAAGCGGTGCCAAATTGCATTCATTCTGTAATGCAGATGCAACCTTAGTGGCCGTTTGTAAAGAAACATATTCTCATTGCATGCTGTTTTTAGGACTTAAATATTAGAGGTGGAGAGGGATCAATTTTGGTCATCTCGAATTTACAAAATGTACCTAAATCTTATGCCCCAGCTATTATGGCTTTATGTGCTTTGCTCTGTTTTTACTGTTTATCTTCTCCATTAACTTAGTTGTGGTTCTTCTTGTTCAGATATTTTGTTTCATTGGTGCATCAATTTAACATTCCCCATAAATCTTTATTGCAGCAATATATGTCTCCCATATATATATATATAGACAGATACAGATATAGATATCCCATCGCATTTCTGTGTATTGCTTATACTCTGTACAAGGAGAGGCCAATTTTGATATTTTGTTCAGACCCCAATAACATGCCTCCTAGCCGGAGTAACTCGTGGGCTTCCGTTTATTTTTAGTTTTGCTGCGGATCAGATTTTTTTAGTGTCTCCAAACCCACCCGCAGAAGGCGCAGGAGCCAATTTTTGTCCCCGCATCCCCCGGGTCTTTTAATGATCAAAATAACGGGTTTTTAAAAGCGCTGCTGAAATATGCAACGAAGTAGGGCAACCAATGAATTTTTTAACAAACCGTTTCCCAGCTCTGCCGGGAAATTTTAATAAGCCCGGCTTAATAATGCCATCATTTGTCTGCTCCTTTGCCAGCGTGGCATATATCTCTGCTCTCACCTGCCAGTAATGTTTTTGCATTCCAGGCCGGACAAAGATGCCCATCTCTGCGCAAAAGGTGGACACAAGATGATGGTTTGGGCTGCAGGAGCTTTTTACGAGAGGCAAAATTGGACCTGGGATGTTTATCTACCATGCATAACAATTTCTCTCTTAACCTGCCTTCACCTCTCTCTGCAAAACCATTCGCTTCTCTTTGGTCCATATTAAGCAGCCTGCCTCTCCTTCATAAATTCTGCATTCTCCCTAAAAACCCTGTTCTCCCCGGTGTCTTGCGTTTGCAAAGAGCAAAGGATGCAAGCAGATTGAAACATCGGATTTTATTTTATTTATTTTGGTCACTAAAAAAAGGCCAGTGGGATGCAGGGACCAAAAAATCAGCTCTGCAGTTGATTTAGAGAAACTACAAATCTAACCAGCAACAAAACCGAAAAAATAAATGGTCACAAGTTACTCCAGTGGAGCATCTTTAAAAAAGCACAAATGACAGTCCCTGTTGTTGTGCGTCTTCCAGTTGTTTCCGACTTACGGCAACCCTACGGCAAAAGTATCGTAGGGTTTTCTTGGCAAGATTTGTTCGGAGGTGGTTTACCATTGCCTTCCCCTGAGGCTGAGAGAGTGTGACTGGCCCAGAATCACCCAGTGGGTTTTTGTGGCTGAGCGGAGGACTCGAACCCTGCTCTCCCAGAGTCTTAGTCCAACGCACAAACCACAACATCACACTGGCTGAAGAAGTAGGTGGCTTTTAAAGTGCGTCACAACAACTTCTAGTCGCCTTAATTTAAACCAAAGAAAAATGCTGGGGAAAGGACACACCGTTCCAATCTGCTCCAAGCCAATTTCCTCCTTGGAGATCCGCTTGACTGGAGAAGAGTATTGATCCTCTTGGACAAGTCACACTCTCTCAGCCTCAGGGGAAGGCAATGCGAAACCTCCTCTGACTAAATCTTGCCCAGGAGAGGGTTGCCTTGGGGTCGCCGTAAGTCGGAAACGACTCAAAGGCCCACAACAACGCCAAGGACAAAATGGATGCTCTTGGGGTGCTTTTGCCATCCAGATGAAACCTGCATCTTTGTGAGCACTTCAGGAGTGTCTGTGTCTGTGTGTTTGTGTAGCATTTTCCCCCCTATCTCTTTCTTTTTCCTGACTTGTCAATTCTCAATCTGTCTCCGCTGTTGGACTTGCACAGCGTTGAAAGTCCTCTCCCTTGGTGCCCAATTGATTCTTCCAGCCTGTGCCCACTCATTCTCTCCGGAGGACTGTGGCGCGTGCAGTTATTAAGTGGGCAGGCAGCCTTGGCAGAGATTTTGCAGAGGCCAGGAGGCCGTTCCGAGGAAAGAGCAGGACTGGAATCAAAGGCGTTGGAGTCTCTCTCTCTCTCTGTGGCCTCTCGACTCAGCAAAGGCTGCCTTGCCTTTTCATAGGAGTTTATCAGACGGGAGGAATTTTTCTCTATTTCGAATGGGGCCAATTTGAATTCATGTGAATTTGCTAGTTTAGCGAATTCGCGTGAATTCCCATTGCGTTCGGAATGCATTCAGAATGACTTCCCATTACCCGAAAATTACCCCCCATTGCCCAAAATTGCGTGAGATGCTTTAATTCGCAATAATGTAAAACCCATGATTGCGTTCGGAAAGACTTCCCTTTTGCCTGAAATTGCGTGAGATGCTTTAATTCGCAATAACGTGAAACCCCATGGTTGCGTTTGGATTGCCATTGGATTATACTTCCAATTTCCGTCGTCTGATAAACTCCATAAACCTCGTGCAAGGCTCCTTCCTTTTTGACACCCTCCTGGCTCTCCTCTCCAAAGGCAGCCCAAGATAATTAGCTGACTGAGACAAAATAGAAAGGAGCATCCCTCCACCTGAGCCTGATATTGCTATTAATAATGTCACTGGTACTGCCAGCGTGGCATAGTGGTTTGAGTATTGGACTACGACTCTGGAGACCAGGGTTCAGTTCCCGGCTCAGCCATGGAGAGTGTTACCACAATATGTGCCTTCTGGGACCAAAAATTTATATATATTATTATATTACATTAGAACAACAGCAGCATTGACTCCAAGTAAACAGTTCCAAATTTCAGGCCCTGTCTGTTGCAGAAGCTGCCACAACTTAAGGAGTTTATCACATGGGAGGAATTTCTCTCAATTGCGAATGGAGCCAATTTGCAATTACGTGAATTCGCTAGTTTAGCGAACTTACGTGAAATCTGATTGCATTCGGAATGCGTTCAGAATGACTTCCCATTTCCCAAAAATGGCCCCCATCATTACCCGAAATTGTGTGAGATACTCTAATACGCAATTACGTGGAAACCCATGATTGTGTTCGGAATGACTTCCCTTTTGCCCGAAATTGCGTGAGATACACTCCTTCGCAATAACGTGAAACCCCATGATTGCATTCAGATTGCCGTTGCATTATACCCCAAATTCCATCATATGATAAACTCCTAAGAGAGGGGAAGAGGGGGAGAGAGAGGGAGAAAGGGCCAGCAATGATAATGATAATGATCATAGGCAATCAGCGTTGGAATAAACCTTTCTGCCAGGTCACCTCCCATCTACAATTGCTTGGTACTGTCACATGGAGCCTGGTTGGCATCCTTCCTTTCCCAATCACCACTTTTTTGTGTTAACAGTGTGATGTGGCAGCTAAAAAGGCCAATGCAATTCTTGGTTGCATCAATAAAAGTATAGTGTCTAGATCAAGGGAAGTAATAATGCCACTCTATTCTGCTTTGGTCAGGACTCACCTGGAATAATCCTGTGTCCTGTTGTGGGCACCACAATTCAAAAAGGATGATGACAAGCTGGAAGGTGTCCAGAGGAGGGAGACCAAAACGGTGAAGGGTCTGGAAACCATATCCTATGAGACTTAGGGAGGTGGGTCTGTTTAGCCTGGAGAAGAGAAGGTTAAGAGGTGATATGATAGCCCTGTTTAAGTATTTGAAGGGATGTCACATTGAAGAGGGAGCAAGCTTGTTTTCTGCTGGTCCAGAGAACAGGATACAGAACAATACAGGAAAAGAGATCCCACCGAAACATTAGGAAGAACGTTCTGATGGGAAGAGTTGTTTGACAGTGGAAGACACTGCCGTGGAGGATGGTGGAGCCTCCTTCTTTGGAGGTTTTTAAGCAGAAGCTGAAGGGTCATCTGCCACAGGGAAAGCTTGGATGGTGTCTTCCTGCATGGCAGGAAAGGGTTGGACTGGGACCCCTTGGGGTCTCCTTCAAATCTAGGATTCTGTGATCCTTGCTCCTGTTGCCACTCTGTTGGTCATTTGGAATTAACCTTAGTTTTAAACTGGTCCTCGCTTAGCATCCTCTCTTTAGTAAACCGACCCACTTTGCTTTGCTGGTGCTTCTTAGATATTAGCATTTCTTTGTCTGGTCATGGTGCGTCCTTGGTGCCCAAACCCAGCAAAGGGAGCTTGTGTTTCTCTCTAAAGAGGCTTTCAGAGCAAATGCAACCTGGCAGGCTTTTTAATTGCTCCGGCGTCCTTGGTTTTTCGTGGCTAAGGAGGCGAAATTTGCTTGCAAGGAACGGGAAAGTGCTGAGGCTTACAGGGAAGGCTTGTTACCGAACGAATCCGGGAGGTGCCTGTATCGCATAGGTGAATGTAATTCAGTTAAAACCCAGGGGATGCGATACAGTCAGCCGGGCTGTTGGTACTCAGAATGGCAGCTTGTTGGGATAGCCCCCGGGGATGAACTTTGAAAAGTGTCACTGTCTTCATAATCCGTTCTAAAATTAGGTGAGTCTTGAGTGGTCATTATTCTTGCCCTGTCAATGAGAGGTATAATGCATCCGATCAGATGGTTTTATAGTCATCTTTACTGGTAGCCACTGATGTCTTTCATTTTTCTAAATTCTTTTTTGCAACCATCCAAGTTGGCAGTGAGTTTTCCACAGTTTAAATACATGACTTGTCTGTGCAAAGAAATCTTTCCTTCGGTCTGCCCTGAATGCCTGGCCATTCAACTTCGGTAAGTGATTTCTCCCATTGGGTTCTAGTATTCCAGGCAAATTTGCCAATGTGGGGAAGGGTATGAAAGTCGGACTGGATCAAGGGAAGTCATAGTGTCACTCTCTTCGGCTTTGGTCAGGCCTCATCTGGAATAATCCTGTGTCCAGTTCTGGGTGCCACAATTCAAAAAGGACGATGACAAGCTGGAGCATGTCCAGAGGAAGGGGACCAAGATGGTGAAAGGTCTGGAAACCACAATGCCCTCTGAGGAGCAGCTTATGGTGGTGGAAATATTTAGCTTGGAGAAGAAGATGTTTTAACATGATGGTCATGTTTAAATTTTTGATGTTGTGTTGAGGATGGAGTGAGTTTGTTTTCTGCTGCTCCAGACACTAGGACCTGGAGCAATGGATGTGAGCTAAAGGAAAAGAGATTCCGTCTCAATATTAGAAAGAACTTTTTGATGGTAACAGCTCTTGGACAATGGAAGATGCTGCTTCGGTGGAGTCTTCATCTTTGCAGCTTTTTCAACAGAAGCTGGATGGTCATCTGCCACAGGGAAGGTTTGGATGGTCTCTTCTTGCATGGCAGAAGAGATCTGGACTGGATGACCCCTTGGGGTCTTTTTCAGCTCTAGGATTTTATGGTTGTGGGAGACCAAGGTTCAAATTCCTACTTGGCTGTGGAAACCCACTGTGTGCTGCTGGAGAAGAGCGCTGAGGATTTTCATGGACAGCCAAAGGGACAAAGAAATGGGTCCTAGGGCACATCAAGCCAGAAATATCCCTAGAAACCAAGAAGACAAGACTTAGACTGTCATACTTTGGACACATCATAAGAAGGTATGAATCGCTGGAAAAGACAAAAAGGAAAGGTGGAGGGAAGTAGAAAGAGAGGAAGGCCGTATGCTAGATGGATGGACTTTATTAAAGAGACCACGAATATGAGTTTGCAGGAGTTGGGCAACAGAGGACAGGAGAGCCTGGGGATGTCTCGTCCATAGTGTCACCATGTGTTGAGATTGACGCAAAGGCGGTTAACAACAACACCAAGACCTTGGGCAAGTATTCAGCCTCAGCGGAAATCAAAGGCAAGATAACCCCCTCTGAGCAAATCTGGCCAAGAAAACCCCATGATAGGGTTTGCCTTAGGGTTGCCTTAAGTCAGAAAGAGCTTCCAGGCACACAACCACAATTATACGCAAAGGGGAAAAAAGTATCGACCCATCTCTGTACCAAGCCTAACTTTATCACCCCTCTACCTTGTCTCCTACATATTTGTTCTTAAGCGATACACATCCAGATGTTCTGACCTTTCCGCAGACCCTGGGTCATTTCTGACCACCTTTGGCCTTGTGTGCAAGTTTTGGTCTTTACACAGATGTGGAACAGACTCGGGCCTGGCTTTTTTATTTGCCTGTCATCTCACCTCTTTTTCCTTTCTCTGTTTCTCTGTCCATCTATCCACCGGCCTTGTCCATCAGGTAGACTTCTAGGCAAAGTCGGCAGCTTGCAAATTCCTCTTTCTGGGTTGATGCTCCTGTGACCGAGGCAGGTTCACAGCATTCAGGAACGGTAGAATCCAAAGCGACAGCCGTCTTCGTCTTGAAAACCAGTTCAGTCCAATCATTTATTAATCAGTCAGAAAATCAGTCTGCAGAAACTCAGTCTGCGGAGGGAATCTTGCAGCACCTTTGAGACTAACTGAAAGAAAGAAGCTGGCAGCATGAGCTTTCGAAGGCTTGAGCCTACTTCCAAATGCGTCAGAGGTTCATCTCAAAGGTGCTACAAGATCCCTTTGCGTACAAGTTCGTTTTGGGTAGCTAGGATTTTTCCCTGCCAGCTGTAGGATTATGCTTGTTATAGTCCCCCGACGGTAACACAATGCTGGTCCAGTACTATTACTATTTTTAGGGTTTTGTCATCCCTGAGTCTTCCAGAGCTAATTTATGGCTACCCGGCTGCCTTCCAAATTTTTGAATGAAATGCAACTTTGCCCCCGTCCTCCCTTCCGGGGAATTTGCAAAGCTCTGCTGTCTGTAAGTTGGACGTCTCCTCCTTGTAAGGTCAGCCTGTTTACAACTGTCTGATGGATGTGGATGGAGATGGACGACCTCAGGGTTGCTGGGGAATAGTATTTATGAATGGTCCCAAAGTGAGTTTCTCTTCCTTTTATTGCAGGGTTGTTGTTGTTTTTTAAACCTCGTCTCTCATTCGGGTTCCTCTTTTACATTTTTTTATTGTAAAATATAGCACTTTTGAGGGCCGTTGCATCTGAAAATCGATGCTGCCGGAGAGGAAAAGGTTAGGATCTGACCTCTTGCCGCTGACGGGAACAGAAGCTGACACGGGAGGGCAATGAAGAGAGGTGTTTCGGTGGGTTAATTAACACTGTTTTCTGCTATTCTCCAGCAATGATTTTTTCCCTTTTTTAAAGAAAAAGAAGCAATAAAATGCCCAAGACATGGAAAGAGGAAGCTTTATGGTCTCGGAGGGTGGTGGAGGCTCCTTCTTTGGAGGTTTTAAAACAGAGGCTGGATGACCATCTCTCACAAAGGAGGGCTTGGATGGGCAGAAGTGGGCTGGACTGGATGACCCTTGGGGTCTCTTCCAACTCTAGGATTTAGAAAATCTGGTTTGAGCGTTGGACTAGGACTCTGGAGACCAGGGTTCAAATCCCGGCTCAGCCATGCAAACCCATTGGGTGACCTTGGGGAGGTCGCACTCTCTCAGCCTCAGAGGATGGCAATGGCAAATGAAGAAACTTGCCAAGAAAACCCCATGATAGGTTCATGCCCTTAGGGTCGCCGTAAGTCACGAACGACTTGAAGGCATGCACCACCAACAAAGAATAGACAAAGGCTGCATCCACGCTGCGGAATTAATGCTGTTTTGCGCCACTTTAACCGCCATAGCTCCGTGCTATGGATTTCTTGGAGAAAGGAGCCTTGGCGATGCAGTGGTTAAATGCCAGCCCTGCAGCCACAAGGTTATGAGTTTGAACCCATGGTTTCTAAGGTTGACTCAGCCTTCCATCCTTTCATCCGTCGGTAAAATGAGTGCCCAGCTTGTTGGGTGCAATTGGCTTGTACAGAATGTAAGCTGCGTAGGGAATGCTGAGTTCATTATGAAGCGATATAGAAATGTAAATGCTATTGCTGTTGCCAAATTGAAATCACAGGGCTGTCGGGTGGACAAAGTGGGACCATAGGGCTGTTCATGAAAGGGCCCCCATGTCGCAAGGCATCTGGTGAGATGCCCTCTTTGCATCTGAGCTGGCATGGATCTTGGGATCAAGGTGGCAATCCGGCGGAATTGCTGGTTCGCTCTCAATCTCTGCCACCGAAGCCGTAGCTGCCGCTCTGGTGCCTATGTTGGTGGCATTGCCGCCTCCGGCCCATTAGTTCCTCTCTGCTTTCTCTGGTGCACCTGCCGCCTTGCCTTTCTTGCACAAATTGCTTCGGAGGTGTTGGCAAGCCTGTGGATTCTCTGAACACTTCTGTTCCCAAGCAACAATGGAAAAGATGCTTTTCAATGGGAGAAGGCGAGGCTTTGGGGAGGCAAGTGTGCGTATATAATAAAGCATGCAACTACCGCACTGTGTGGAACGGCTTCTGGACCCAGGAGTCTTTTACTCCTCCCCTTCAACAACCGGGAATAGTGCACCAGATTTCCTTGGCTTTGTGCAAATAGTACTATGCAGCATTGGGGTTTGTTGTTTAGCAATGCACCAATCTTGAGGGTGCATCTGCACTGCAGAAATGCTGCAATTTGACACCACTTGGAGTGTTGTAGCTCCCTCTTATGCAATGCTGGGATTTGTAGTTTCGCAAGGTCTTTTGCCTTCCCTGCCAAAGAGTACTGGTACTTTGGGCGGTCTTTCCTTTGGCAAAATGGTTACACCAGAGGTGGGCAAAATGACTGTCCTTTGCATGACGGGTCCATTCTGGCATCACATTGAGGACATTGAGAAAATGCCAGATGCACCCATTTTTGGAGACTGGCAGAATGGCTCTGCTCTTCAACCAAGATGGCTCATCCAAGGAGCTTTTTCGTCACCGAAGAGCATCTGCCCAGGTAGGCCGTGGTGGAGATACTGTATATACTCATGTATAAGTCTAGAAATTTTGGTCAGAAAAATTGACCCAAAAAACATGGGTCGACTTATCCATGGGTCAATGTAAATCCTGAACACACACACATATATGTGGTCACCTTCTTTTACTGTGTAGAGGGGCAAAAAGCAAGTGCTTTGTCCATCCTCAGAGCACCTCAAAAGAAGCCCCAACCATCTCTACTCTCGCATGTATCCAGCCTTTATACAATATTTTATACAAGACTTTAAAAACAATATTGCGCATGAAACAAAGTCTGTATACACTGAACCATCGGAAAGCAAAGGTGTCGCTCTCTCAGCAGTTATGCTGTAAGGTCTTTGGCATTGCTTTCTTTACTTCATCTTTTACATCCTTTGTTACATGGCCCTAAGTTTTACCCTCGACTTATCCATACCAAAATTCGTAATTTTGGCCCCAAAACCTGCCCTCGACTTATACATGAGGTCGACTTATAATCAAGTATATATGGCAGATGCCATGAAGGGGTCGCAGGAGCTGGACTGGGCCCCGAAGAGAAGCAAAGGGAAAGAAAGGCAGCGAGCCAAGATAAATTCTGCAGAAGGGAGCTGCGCGCGAATAACCAGCTCTGGCTGGCAATGCGGAGTCTGACCGTCTTTCCTCGCTTATCACGGTAGCGCTTGTTTTCTGCTCAGCGTGTGAGCAGAAAGGCGAGAGAGTTGCAAGCTGGCGAACGGCAAATAAAGCAAAGGTTTCTGCACATTGGAGAGGAGGGATTGTTGCTTTCTTGGTCTGGAAGGGATGCCGAGTTTCTGTACCAGCATTGATGCTGTCTTTGCAAGGTGTCAATTCACCCCCGGCAAGATTTATGGATAGGCTCATCAGGATGGAAGGCAACTCAAGGGTCCAATTCCCTGCAAATGCGGGGCTCCAGAGCGAGCGCATCCTTGAATGGTGATCATCCAACCTCTTGAACATCTCTTTCCATCAGTAATCAGAAAGCTTGAAGGGACCCCCAAGGGCCACCTAGTCCAACCCTCGCCATACAGGAATGCACCACAAAAGCTGTCCCAAGAGAGGACCCTCCAACCTCTCTTGAAAGGCCTCCAAAGAAGGAGACTCCACCATACTCTGAGGCAGTTCATTCCATCATCAAACAGTTTTTACCGTCAGGAAATTCATCCTAATATTTAGATGAAATCTCCTTTTTTCCTCTTTTTTGCAGTTGCTCATGTCCTAGGAGTTTATCAGACGGGAGGGATTTCTCTTTATTTCGAATGGAGTCAATTGGAGCCAATTCGAATTCATGTGAATTCGCTAGTTTAGCAAATTTATGTGAATTCCCATTGCGTTCGGAATGCGTTCAGAATGATTTCCCATTACCCAAAAATGACCCCCCCCATTGCCTGAAATTGCGTGAGATACTATAATACGCAATAACGTGAAACCCCATAATTGTGTTCGGATTGCCATTGGATTATACCCCCAAATTCCGTCGTAAAAATCCAGGTCTTGGTTTTGCGGCAGTGTGGTCCTTCCGAGAAGAAGATACCTTTGGAATTAACCCAACTATGGTTCCAAATATAAAATGGAATTTATTTCAAGGGAGTGGAAGCATTTATAAATAAAAGGATCAATGGATGGATGGATAGATAGATAGATAGATAGATAGATATTTTGTAAAGCATTCCTCACTCTCTTCTTCCCTCTTTCCCACTTGGAACAAGCACACCCTAAATAATTTCTATTGAGTTTATCAGATGGGAGGAATTTCTCTCAATTGTGAAGGGAGCCAATTCGAATTCACATGAATTTGCTAGTTTAGCGAATTCACGTGAATTCCCATTGCGTTCGGAATGCGTTTAGAATGACTTCCCATTACCTGAAAATGACCCCCCATTGCCCAAAATTGCGTGAGATGCTTTAATTCGCAATAAGGTAAAACCCATGATTGTGTTTGGAATGACTTCCCTTTTGACCGAAATTGCGTGAGATGCTTTAATTCGCAATAACGTGAAACCCCACGATTGCGTTCGGATTGCCTTTAGATTATACTTCCAATTTCCGACGTCTGATAAACTCCTATCTTTTAAAACCCATTTCCCAATACTGTGATTCATTCCATTCTCCGAGCTCAAGCACTTGGGTTTTTTTAAAGGTATTTTTAAATCTTTCAAATCACCCTTTTCTCCCTCCGGCAGACAGTGTAAATTTAGCCTGTTGCCTCGTCGTCTCTTTTTTTTCCCCTTTCCCTGTTTTTGTGAAGGATGGTTTTGTTTAAAAAGGAAAAAAAAGATGGGAAGAGACAACTGCTGCAGGTTAAATTGGTTGGGAAGGAGCAGAGAAATTTCAAGGACGGCTATCAATCAGAAAAATCAATTTATTAGCGGCCCGGCCCTCCCGCATGCAGCACAACGCCCGCACAAAGCAATCTTGCTTCCTTTTCTTACAAAATGCACTTTTGCTATCTATCTCCGCAGAGAGGGAGATAGTTGTGAAGCGCCCGGAAAGTGACAAGATTTCCCCAGGTATTAAGGCACTGACAATTGGATCCGGGATTTCATTCGGCCGAGGGAAAAAATATCCAGCATATAGATGAATTTGTTGTCGCTGCTGCTGCTGTTGTTATGTGCTTTCATGTCGAATCCGAATTATGGCAATGCTTTCATACTACTCTTTCACATGGGAGGAATTTCTCCCAACTTCGAATGGAGCCAATGCGAATTCAGGTGAATTCACTAGTTTAGCGAATTCACATGAATCCTCATTGCGTTCGGAATGCGTTCAGAATGACTTCCCATTACCCGAAAATGACCCTCCCATTGCCCGAAATTGCGTGCGAAGCTTTAATTCGCAATAACGTGAAACCCATGATTGCGTTCGGAATGACTTCCCTTTTGCCCAAAATTGTGTGCGAAGATTTAATTCGCAATAACATGAAACCCCATGATTGTGTTTGGATTGCCCTTGGATTATACTTCCAAGTTCCCACGTCTGAAAGAGTCCATAGGGTTTCCTTGGCAAGATTCCTTCAGAGGAGGTTTGGCATTGATTATCCTCTGAGGCTGAGAGAGTGTGACTTGCCCAGGGTCACATATGTTTCCCTCTTTATGCAGATAATGCTTTTGAATTTGCCTGCCAAAGGACAAATAGCATCGCCCCATACGTAAATACGGACTGATAATCTTGGTTAGGTTGCCAGTCCTTATTGCACTATTATTGTTGTTATTATTATTATTATTATTATTATTATTATTCTCAGAAGATGACAGCCAAAAATGCCGGCAAAACGTCAGGAATAAACTTTTCTAGAACATGGCCCCATAATCCGAAAAACTCACAAAATTTATTATTATTATTATTTGGCACTCCTCTACTTGGGTTTTCTTGGCAAGATATTTTCTGAGGAGGTTTGCCCCTTCCATCCAACTTTTTATTTTGCATCAAACATCCATGAACAATAAAAAGGTGAAATAATAGTAGAAAACAATAATAATAGACGAGAGAAGATTGCAGAATGAGACATTTTTTCTTTGGTGGTTTTGCACCATTTCATTTGTACTGAATCATTATTTTATCAAAACATTTTTATTATAATCATTATCTATCACTGTATACCATTATATACTACGTTATACCAGTATATAATCTTTGCCTCCCTTTGAGACTATGGACCTTATTAGACGGGAGGAATTTCTCTCAATTGCGAAGGGAGCCAATTCGAATTCACGTAAAATTCGCTAGTTTAGCGAATTCACGTGAATTCCCATTGCGTTTGGAATGCGTTCAGAATGACTTCCCATTACTCGAAAATGACCCTCCCATTGCCCAAAATTGCATGAGATGCTTTAATTCACAATAACATAAAACCCATGATTGCATTTGGAATGACTTCCCTTTTGCCCGAAATTGCGTGAGATGCTTTAATACGCAATAACATGAAACCCCATGATTGCGTTCGGATTGCCATTGGATTACACTTCCAGTTTCCGTCGTCTGATAAGATCTTATGACTTGCTCAAATGAATTGCCAGCCAAATATTGAATTAAGTAGAGGTTGGCTTAAAAATGCTTTTAGAAGGAAGATTCATAGTTACTTATTGCTTTGGAATTAGCCCTTTGTGAGTTGGAATTAGGCCTTTGTAGAAGACTCTATGCAGGAAAAGGGAATTAAATCACAGCTCAAATGTTTAATATGCATTGATTTTAAATAAAAACCATCGGTCTCCCATATTGGTTGGAGGAAGAATGAATTCTCACATTATAACTCAGGGTTTTGCCATGTTTTTTTGTAGGTTGCTGTCGCCCCTGTGTTCGCGTCCTCCTTTTTTTTTTGGTCTGTTTCTAGCAGTTTTGGGGATTGCAATTTACTCCTCTCTGAATTATATTTATTTACTTATTTTCCAGTTCTTCTCACATGAGTGTTGGGAAACCAGGGTTCAAATCTCTGTTTGGCCAAAGATTCAGAACTGTTGCACTAGAGATCCTTAACAAAGGAGTTTTATCAGACGACGGAAATTGGAAGTATAATCTAATGGCAATCTGAACGCAATCATGGGGTTTCACGTTATTGCGAATTAAAGCATCTCACGCAATTTCGGGCAAAAGGGAAGTCATTCCGAACTCAATCATGGGTTTTACGTTATTTCATATTAAAGCTCTCACGCAATTTCGGGCAATGGGGGGGGTCATTTTCAGGTAATGGGCAGTCATTCTGAATGCATTCCAAATGCAATGGGAATTCATGTAAATTCGCTAAACTAGCAAATTCACGTGAATTCGAATTGGCTCCAATTGGCTCCGTTCGCAATAAAGAGAAAATCCTCCCGTCTGATAAACTCCAAACTATCCATAGAAACTACTAATCCTAGGATTCTGCAGGATGGAGCCATGGCAGCTAAAGTGGTATCGAACTGATATGAGTTTGTTGTGCAGACATATCCCAGATCACTGGCTGGATCTTTTGCACCATTTCTGTTTCTAACCACATCACGGTTTGTCTCCTCCTGGCTAGCCCAGGAGGAAGAGCTTTTTCTCCTTGTCTTGGCATTGTTCGGACAGGAATCTCACTTGATCTCTGCTGAAAGCACGGGTGTCCGGGGGAATGTGCTTTGCCGCTGACACAGATAATGAATCAGAGCCCATGCTTTTCTCCTCGGAGCAGATTGCATTTGTTCGCTGTATCGAATGAGAAGCCGGACCGTCGCCTGGATGGCAGGCCGTAATTGATGGATGTTTTGGAAGAGGGCCCCTGGTGTATTGTTAGCACGGATGCCAAGATCGTTCAGGGCAAGCATGGATTCTGTGCCAGCAAATTGAACATGAGCCAGCAGTGTGATGCTGCAGCTAAAAAAGCCAATGAGATTCTAGGCTGCATCAATAGAAGTATAATGTCTAGATCAAGGGAAGTTATAGCACCATTCTGTTCTGCTTTGCTCAGGCCTCACCTGGAATAATACTGTATCCTGTTCTGGGCAAAACAATTCAAAAAGGATGTGGAGAAACTGGAGTGTGTCCAAAGGAGGGCAACTAAAATGGTGAAGGGCCTGGAAACCATGAAGCCCTATGAGGAACGACTTAGGGAACTGGGAATGTTTAGCCTGGAGAAGAGAAGGTTAAGAGGGGATATGACAGCCCTGTTTAAGTATTTGAAGGAGTGTCACATTAAGGATGGAGTGAGCTTGTTTTCTGCTGCTCCAGAGAACAAGACCCGGAACAATGGATGCAAACTTCAGGCAAGGAGATAACACCTAAATATTAGGAAGAACTGTTTGATAGTGGACGTGATGTCTCGAAGAGTCGTGGAGTATTTTGGCATTTTATATAGTGTTTTATCATTGGTCTTTTATTACATATGCCTGCTGTTCTGCCCTTTGGTTGAGAGGACATTACATTCATAGAATCATAGAGTTGGAAGAGACCCCAAGGGCCATCCAGTCCAACCCCCTTCTGCCATGCAGGATCAAAGCATCCCCATTGACAGATGGCCATCCAGCCTCTGCTTAAAGACCTCCAAGGAAGGAGACTCCACCATTCTCCATTGAGGGAGTGTGTTCCACTGTTGAACAGCTCTTACTGTCAGGAAGTTCCTCCTAATGTTGAGGTGGAATCTTTTTTCCTGCAGTTTGCATCCATTGTTCCGAGTCCTGTTCTCTGGAGCAGCAGAAAACAAGCTTGCTCCCTCCTCAATGTGACATCCCTTCAAGTATTTAAACAGGGGGATCATATCACCTCTTAACCTTCTCTTCTCTAAGCTAAACATCCCCAGTTCCCTAAGTCTTTCCTCAAAAGGCATGGTTTCCAGACCCTTCACCATTTGGACCTGCTCCAGTTTCTCCGCATCCTTTTTGAATTGTGGTGCCCAGAACTGGACACAGTATTCCAGGTGGGGCCTGACCAAAGCAGAATAGAGCGGCACTATTATTTCCCTTGATCTAGACTCTATACTTCTATTGATGCAGCCTAAAATTGCATTGGCTTTTTTAGCTGCCGCATCACACTGTTGACTCATGTTCAACTTGTGGTCTACTTGGACTCCTAGATCCCCTTCACATGTGGTCTTGTTCAGCCAGGTGTCCTCCATCCTATATCTGTGCATTTCATTTTTCCTCCCTAAGTGCAGGACCTTACATTTTTTCTGCATTGAATTTCATTTTGTTAGCATTGGCCCAGCTTTCTAGTCTATTCAGGTCATTTTGAATTTTGATCCTGTCCTCTGGGGTATTCGCTACTATTCAACATGTGGTCTGCTCTTTCAGCTAATATAAGCACTCCTATATAGACAATATATGGGACGCAGTGGCTCAGAGGCCAGGGATGCTGACCCCATCAGTTGCAAGACCAGCAGGTTGGCAGCTCGAGGTCCAAGCAGCGTGTGACGGAGTAAGCTCCTGCCAACCCAGCAGTTCAAAGGCAGCGAGAGCTTGTTTTGGATACAGCAGCTTTCCAGTTCAGCAGCCCTTGACATGTTTGGTGCCCAGGGACGGCATCTTTGCTTCGTTGCTTCCCTGTTTCTGTTAGATCTCCTCGGTCTGCCTACCTCCTTCGTGAGCAAGGTTGGCGCTTGGTTGCTTTTGAAGCTGGCTGCCTCTCGGTTCGGCGTTGGCACTCTCTGTTTCTCTCTCTCTCTCTCTCTCTCTCTCTGATGATGGCCTTCGGAGTCGAGAGATCCCTTTGTAGTCTCCTTTCTGATAGCTCTCTCTCCTCCTTTCCAAAGCCTCAAAGCATCATTATTTTGATCCTGCAAAATAATGGTCCGCATGTGAGGCAGGAGCCAGGGATCGGCAGGCCAAGGCTAGACTCAAAGGTAGGTTAGAAGGTCCTGGATGAGGGAGCCTTGATCCACGTTGCTCTCATCCGTTGGTGGTTAAGTCTTAACCTGGGTTTAAGTCTGCAGCCACCTATGTTACAAATAACATAGGAGTTTATCACACAACAGAATTTGGGGATACAATGCAATGGCAATCCAAACGCAATCATGGGGTTTCACGTAATTGTGTATTAGAGTATCTCACGCAATTTCGGGCAATGGGGGGGGGGGGTCATTTCCAGGTAATAGGAAGTCATTCTGAATGCATTCTGAATGCAATTAAATTTCACTAGTTTAGCGAATTTACGTGAATTCGAATTGGCTCCATTCGAAATTGAGAGAAGTTCCTCCCGTGTGATAAACTCCATAGTATAATTCAGCTCTCAGCTCAGAGCTGAGCTTAGCATTCTTCATCAAAAGCTACTCAGGCATTCAAGAATCTTCCTGAGTCTTTCCCAAACTTTAGGTCTGATTCGCTGCCAACCTCCTGGACTTAAAACCCAACACCCCAAAGTGAGCCGCTTTGCCTGCGAAGACCCCAGCCTTTCCATAACGGTCTGTTAATCCGCAAAGGATAAGAGCAGCCTCTCCGGATGGATAATGCCCGTTGTTCTGGGTTTCTAATCCTCCTTCCCTTTGAATATTTTGACTAGCAAATTGTGATCCAGAGGGAGTTTGGGATTATGCCGTCTCTTTCTCTGAGGATCAGTGGCTGGATTTGCATATTAACTTCGTGCCTGATAAAAATGTTCCATTGTTCCAATCCAAAAAAAACCCCTAGCTCTACTTGGACTCCGCAACGTCGGGCTGGTTTGAGCCAGACCCCATCTCCAGTCCTTCTGCTGCATCTGTTGGCAACTAGGGCTCATTAATTCCTTGCCGGAGGGCCACAAATCCAGAATCTGGAGCTCATGAATCTGGGTTTGCATGAATGAATGGCAAAGGATGGATTTTGCAGCCGGTCCATGGAAAGCCACAAGGCTTGGAGCAAGTCTCCCCAAACTGGTGCAGTCCAAGAAGTAGACTAAAGTCAATGAAAGCTCATGCTGCCAACTTCTTTCTTTCAGTTAGTCTCAAAGATGCTACAAGATCTCTCTACATACTGATGCAGTCCAAGTTTCCTAAAGAGGAATCGAGCAGACTGGAAAAAGCATGGCTCTTCCATTGCCGCATGCAGCAAGTAGCCAGACCTAAAGGTCCCCTGCAAATGCGTAACTATGAACCCTGAAATTTGGAATCCTCTCCAAATCTGTGCCACAGTTTTGCTGTCGTTTTGCAGCATTTTGCAACTATCTCCCACATATTTAGCAACCCCCGCCCTCCGCAAATTGAGAAACAGATACCTCAACTTGGAGTTGATGGTATACTCTCCAAAACCCAGCGTTACCTGTTTCACTCCAAACCTGTGCCAAAGTCTTGCGGTTGATTTGCAGTGTGTTGCAACCAAAATCCCACACGCATGTTTTGCAATCCCCCAAAATGACCGACAGATGCCTCAACTTGGGGTTCCTAGCATACACTCCAACGCCCAGCATTACTTGATTCACGCCAAACCTGTGCCAACGTTTTGCCGTTGTTTTGCAATAAGAAAAAAAAATCCGACACATTTGGAAACAACCTCAAAACAGAGTAACGGATGTCTAAAACCAGCCTTCATAGTTGTTGTTATTTGCTGTCAAGTTGACTTTGACTTTTAGGGACCTGATGAACGAGAGGCTTCCCTGAGTCCCAGTCATCTATTGTCCTGCTTAGTTCTTGCAAAAGCAGATCAGAAGTTGCGGCTTCCTTGGTTGAGTCTATCCATCTATGAAGCAATTTTCTGCTTTTATTACTAAATCCCACTTTACCAAGCATTATCATCTTTTTTTTTGTGCCATTTCATGCTATATTCAAAATACAAAAGCCTTGGATAATACAAACGGTTAGTTTAATCGCGATGGCTTCTAGGGAGAGTTCGGATTTGATTTGCTCTCGGACCCATTTGTCTTTTGGGCCATTCATGGTGTTTGCAAAGCTTTCCTTCAGCCGCGCATTTCGGATGAGCTGGTTTTCTTCCTATCCTCTTTCTTCACCGTCCAGCATCGAAAACAAAAATACTATGGATCGGAGGATCCTGACTTTAGAGTTCAATGATGCTGTTGCTAAGTAACCTTTCCAACCCCTTTCCAAAAATCTTCAAGTGCAAAGACAAGTAACGGCAGATAAATGATGCTTCTGACTTTGGTACTGAATTATTTGCCTTTGCATTTGAAGATTTTACCTAGTGCCATCCAAGTCCTAATCTTCTTCTGATTTCTTGACTATTGACCCTATATGACTGAGCCAAGTTAACAGGAATCTTTACATACCCCAGTGTCTTTATGACTTACTATGAAGTTAGGTATTATCTGCGCTCATGGTTTTTCTCTTCTTAATATTTAAATGTAGAAGTGATTTTGCTTTCTTAACGTTTTTCGCAACCTCTCCAAACCCAATAAACTGGGTCCTCGGATTTGGTCCCAGGATTCTCAGGTCCCATTAAATACAATGGGATAGTAAAACGGTGCCCCTTGTTTAAAATGGCTAAATCAAGGTTTGCTTTTTTGGAATTTATATATTTTAAAAATATTTTCGTATATATCCTTTCTAATTTTCCTACTAGCCTAATACAAAGACAGATAAAATGTACGCATCCTAAATTATATAAAGTTGTCATATTATACCAACAAAATTAATGCCTTACTTCCCTTAGTTCTCTAACAATAAATATCTTTTGTTCCATTTTAATATTCTGTACAGTCTTATTCTTTCATAAGATATATATTTGTATGTATGAATTTGGTTAATTATATTTTGAAAATATATAAATATATTTTCAAGGTGTGGACGCTTGCATTTGTGGATACGGAGGGCTGACTGTACATCCTCCTTTTCTGCAAATCTGTGCCCAATGTAAGATAAGAATATGGCACTGTCTCTGCTCCGCTCTGTTTCTCCTGTATTTTATCGATTTTTTGGCCAGATTGTTTTGGAAACAGCTTCAGAGATTCAGACAGTTACAATATGCCTTCCTTTGCCTCTAGGCTTTGGGATTTGTCTGTGCAAACGGGAGGTTTTGCTTGTTTGGGGTTCCCTTGTGATCCCACGCTGTTAGTGGGGTTAGGATGGCTATGTACAGTCATAAATGTAATGCAAAATGTAAACTGTGAGTGGGGGGCGAAGGCACCAGAATGCATTCCTAAATAAATATGATTCTAATGTAGAGTTGAAGGCTTTCATGGCTGGCATCTATAGTTTTTTGTGGGGTTTTCGGGCTATGTGGCCATGTTCTAGAAGAGTTCCTTTCTGACGTTTCGCCAGCATCTGTGGCTGGCATCTTCGGAGAAGATGCCAGCCACAGAGGCTGGCGAAACGTCAGAAAGGAACTCTTCTAGAACATGGCCACATAGCCTGAAAACCCCACAAAAAACTATAAATATGATTCTCTTCCTTGCTCCATGGCTGCACCAGGAGAGAAAGGAAGCTTAGAAATGCATATTTGGTGGGAAATGTGCACCGTTTCTGCGCACGAAGGAGTCCGTGCATTGGGTTGGAGTGAGATTTCATTCATATGAAAAAGCTATGCGCTCACACACACCTTGGTTGAATTAATGCCACCGAATGGCACTATTTTGGGGTAGAGTCTGCTATAAAACCTGAAAATAGTTTCAATGAAAGATGGTGCTGGAGGCGAGAATGGGAATGCTCTCTGAATTCGTCCTATTGTCAAGCCTGTCAATCAGACGTCTCTTCTCTTTTGGCGGCCGTGGGCTGCGTCCGCACTGCGGAACGAGGACGGCTTTAGCTATCACGGCTCGGGGCTATGAAATGTTGGGATTTGTAGTCGTGGGAGAGATTTAGCTTTCTATGTCCACTACAAACTACAGATCCCAGGATTCTGTAGAATGGAGCCATGGCACTTAAAGCGAGGTCAAACTGCGTCAGTTCATGGTGCCATGCTGTGGAATTCTGGGATTTGTTGTTTGGTGAGATCCTTACTTTTCAATGTCAGCGGGCTCTGTCAGCAAACTACAGATCCCAGGGTCCCATAGCCGTGGCAGTTAAAATGGTGTCAAACTGCCTTATCTTAACCACTGTGGCTCCGTGCTATGGAATTACGGGGTTTGTAGTTGGGTGAGATCCTTTAGCTTTCAATGTCCGAGAGAGCTCTGGGGGGGCCACAGCAAACTACAGATCCCAGGGTTCCATAGCATGGAGCCGTGGCCGTTAAAGTGGTGCCAAACTGCATCATTTCTGCAATGCAGATGCTGTCTTAGTCTACAGACTGCAGTCAGTAAACTGGATTTTCCTCTTCTGCCTTTCTCTCTAAAATAAAGAGCAGGCCTTGGAAAAGGCCCAGGTCCCAGAAATCCCCTCGCCGCCGTCCCTGCAGGATTTTGGGATTCGCAACTCGCCGACCCCCCCAAAAAGTCCCTTTTCCATCCCGTCCGAATGCATCCTTCCCTTCCTGGCTTTGCCCATGTTTACGGAGGGAGCCATCCGAGACGTAAGCCCCCTTTTTAACGGCATCCTTCATTAGCCGGAGCTTTTTGACACTGCTTTGAATTCACTTCTGAGGCTCGGCCTCTCCTCCCGAAGGGGAGACTTTGATGTCTCTCGATTGAGAGCCCTTTTTAAAAAAGGATTTCTCAGCAAGTGGGATCATTCAGAGATCTGTGTCATCGTCTCCATTTGTGGGATGAAGCCTCTCTTGCAGCCCAGTTGCTGGGAATGAATGGGGACCAATGGGGCTCTGTATCCTGCAGAGTTTGGCTGTAGGACTGCTGGGAGTTGCAATCCATCTGGAGGACAACCTGGGCCTGAGTTCCACTACCTTTTAAACTGGATCGCAAATCAGTTTGAACCGATTCAAATGACCCCGGTTCCCCCTCGAATCGATTCGCTGAAGTGATTCGGAGAGGGGGGAACCACGCGCTAGACCCATTTAACCCGCGTCTTTTTGACGCTCATGTTTTCCACGTCTTTTTGGATCAATCCGTTCTGATGCGGATCAGAATCGATTTAAATTTGCCCTTCGGCCGGCTGGAGCGGGTCCATTTTGAACCAACTCATTCGCGAACGTGAACCACAAGTGGGTTATTTTAAAGGGAAAAAATGCAATCGGGGCAAATGTAGTGGGAACCACGCTCCGCTGTTGAATCGATCAATTGATTTGGATCGCAAACCGCTTTTTTATTTTTGTAAGTAGGAATGAGGCCCTAGTTTTTCACTCTGAAAAGTACATAACCAGGTGGCAACAACCCTTGAAAGCTTGTTGTTGTTGTGTGTCTTCAAGTTGTGATGCCCCGAAGGAGCCCACCCCGATTCATTTCCTCCCTTTTCTTCTCTTGCAGAACAAAGTGTTGAACGTGGATGGTGTGAAAGTCAAACTGCAGGTATGGAAAGACACCCTCTTGTGATTTTTGTCTGTTGTGTTGCATTCCACCTTGGTGGTGCTAAAGAATTATTAAGTAGTTGCAACAGTGGCTTTCCAAAAATGAACTAAAGCTCTATCACTGAAGGCGAGTTTAGAGATGCAATGGGTTGGGAATCATGTTGGTCTGCAACTCCCAGCATTCCTCACTATTGGCTGAGCAGGCTTACAACGGATGGGACTTGCAGTCCTACAACATTTGCAAAGTCTTCATCCACAACGTCATTCCAGTTGTGATGTTTTGGTACATCAAGCAGACAGCGTCTTGTCGCAGTGGTCAACGTTGCATTACTATCCTTCTGCTCACAGCTTTTGGGACCGAGCCAGAGACCATGATGAGTTCCTTCCACACTGCAAAATTATAGTGGCCTAATCCCACTTTCATTGCATTGTGCAGAATCCTGGGACTTGTAGTTTGGGCACACAAAGAGAGCTTTTTGGCTGAGTTTAGAAATCCCAGCACTTCTCAAGGTACCTCGGGAACTGTATTTCCAGGGAATACCCTTGGTATTGAGTGGCTCAGATAGCGTGGGGAAGATAGCTTTCCGCTCTTCTACACTACACACTTGTAGCACTGTGATTCCTCTTTAACTGTGTCAGCATTTAATGGAAACTTGGGATTTGCAGTTTAGGGAAATGGACTTCCGAGTTTATCATACGGCGGAATTTGGGGGTGTAATGCAAAGGCAATCCGAACGCAATCATGAAGTTTCACGTTATTGCGTATGAGAGTATCTCACGCAATTTCGTGCAATGGGAAGTAATTCCAGACGTAATCCTGGGGTTTCACGTAATTGCGTATTAGAGTATCCCACGCAATTTCGGGCAATGGGGGGTCATTTTTGGGAAATGGGAAGTCATTCTGAAGGCATTCCAAACACAAGTAGAATTCACGTAAATTCTCTAGTTTAGCGAATTTACATGAATTCGAATTGGCTCCGTTTGAAATTGGGAGAAATTCCTCCTGTGTGATAAACTCCGTAGACTTCTTCGCCAAAACGCTCTAGTGTCTCCCCAAACTACAAGTCCCAGGATCCCACAGCAATGGCAGTTAAAGAGGAACCAAAGAGTGCTATAATTCTGCGGTGCGGAAGGGCAGGTGCAAGGTGACCAGATGCCCGAACCATAAAGGTGGACAAGGCACTGCCAAACGTAGAAGATCCGAGACGAATGGAGGACACTGCCAAATAAAAACGAAGAGCACTCCTAGAAATAGAAATCCTTGCTTCTTGGCCATGCTCAAAGTGGAGGGCATTCTGGAATCCCACCTGGACGGAAGGTAGAAACGGAGGGCAGGTCCTTGAAAAGGAGGACCTTCTGTCTCTGTCCGTGAAAGGCGGATAAATCCAACTATAAGGCAGCTTTTTGCAACCGTCTTGTCGGATGGATTTTCTTTTCTTAAGACTGCGTTCTGCCAACCTTTTCCCAAGTCAAATGGGGATCGACTTTGGTTTTCGTCAGGCACAGACCGCCTCGAGAGATGGATTTGTCATGCCGTTTTCCCTCTGTTATCATCTCTATCAGCCTCCCTCGGAAGGCTGCAAAGATTAATCGTCTTTCAAATTGATCAGGCCCTTCGCCTCCGATTACGAAGGACACTTTCCCAGCCGGGACGATGGAGGAGATTGCTGGCGTTGGCACAAAAAACAATGTTTTCCCTCTTCTTTTCTCAGAATGATCACAGTTGATTTATTTTTCACAATGTTTCCATGCTAACTTGCATCCAGGGTTCTTAGGCCAACGTGCAATGAAAATCCAATTAAACTGCAAAACAGTAAAGAATTAATTTACCTTCTAATGCATATTGTTATTGTTGTTGTCGTATATAGCCTGCCTTTCTGCCAGTTGTGGGACTCAAAGCTGCGTACGAAATATAAAATATAAAATACTTTTTATAACGATACCAATTAAAAACTATACAAAAGCGTCAATAACTTTATAAGTTTAATATCTAATGTTATTTTAATTTGTTGTCCGCCTTATTTTATTGATTGTTCACATGTACTAATATATATTATAATTATTTTTGCCGAATGTACTCCATAGGCAGGTTTGATTTATCTATTTTAATTGATTGTATGTACGGCGCTGTGTAAATTTACAGCGCTATATAAATAAAGCTTAATAATAATAATAATTATTATTATTATTACAGTCGGCTCTCCATATCCACGGATTCCTTATCCACGGATCCACGGCTTGAAGGTGTTTTTAAAAATTATAAATTCCCAAAAGCCAACCTTAATTTGCGGTTTTATATCAGAGACACCATTTTATTATGTATTTAATGGAACTGGAGCATCCTCCATTTTGGTATCCGTGGGATGGGGTTCCTGGAAACAAACCCCAGCGGATACCAAGGGCCTACAGTATAAAAGTTATTTAAAAGCCAAACAATTTATGAAATTAAAACATCATATGTACATACATATGTATATATATATATATATATATATGTTGACTAGCACGGCACACCATTAAAATGTCCTCCACAAAACCCTACCATAGGTTCACCTTTGAGTCGCCATAAGTTGGAAACAACTGGAAGGCACCCAGCAACAACAACAACAACATCTGGGAGAATGGGCAACTGGGGATAATTTTTAATGCATTTTCTCCCCTACTTATTGACCTTTTCAGATTTGGGACACTGCCGGTCAGGAGAGGTTCCGTAGCGTCACCCACGCTTACTACCGGGATGCTCACGGTAAGACCTGGCACGCTTTTCTTTCCTGCGTTGAACGGGACAAGATGAAAGAAAGCATCCGTCTCCAAACTGGGGCTCCATCACTTTCATAGCATCACAGAATCCTAGCGTTGGAAGGGTCAACCCCATTCTTGCCATGCAGGAATACACCATCGAAGCTCAGGTGGCCATCCTGCCATGCAGGAATACACAAAGCAAAAACAAACCTCCAAAGAGGGAGACTGCACCACACTCCGATGAAGTATCTTCCACTATTGAACATCTCTTACCATCAGCAAGATCTCTTTTCTTATAGTTTGAACCCATTGGTCCAGGTCCTATTCATTGGAGCTGCAGAAAACAATAAGACATCCCTTCCGACATTTAAACATGGCTATCATATCACCTCTTAACCGTCTCTTCTCCAGGTTAAACATCCCCAACTCCTTAGGTTGCTCCTCATAGACCTTGTTTTACAACCATTTGGGGTTGTAAAAGCGTCCCTTTGGCCAAACGGGAAAAATCCTTTCAGCAAAAGAGATGTGTTTTTGCCACTCTCTCCCACGCTTTTACGACTGGAAAGAGGATGAAAGCCCTTTGCCCCTCGTCTGAAGGCAGAAAGATAAACGCGCTCCTTTCCGTTTGCCGGCCGGATTTATTTTTAATCCAATGAGGCTCTAGATCTGTAGAGATACGAGTCCGTTTAATAAGCCCTTGGTGGCTGGCTTTGCGTTTGCTTAGGGATTATCCCTCCAGAGCCAACCCAACTGCTTTCTTTTTCCGCCCGCTGATATTTACCCGTAACATAAAAATTAAACTTAAGAAACTTAAAAATTAAGAATACAAATGGAAACAGGCAGACCCTTCGGATGGCTTCGCAATGCAAGAATTCCTTCCAACGGAGAGGAACATCTGGTGCCAAGGAGGTTTTGCTTGCCTTGCGCTAAATGCTGGGCTTGGAAGAACTTCATTGTTAACAATTGTTGCATCTTCCTACATTGCAGGGGTTGGACGCCATCGTCCTTGGGGGTCCCTTCAAACTCAGTGAATGTATTGATCTACAGCAAGATTTTGGCTTCGCCCAAATGTGGGTTTCGTGGCTCGGTGCAGGACTAAAACTTGGATCCTCCAAGTGCCAGTCTGACACTTTAAAAAAATTTTTTTATTACATATATATACATAAAAACACATACATAACATACATTGACAAAACATACCCCTGTATTTACCCCCTACACACACACACATACCTAAACAATCAACTACCTAAAACCACAGATGATAACACGGGCACAAAATGTGGACCAAAATATAAATGTGGAACAATGGGAGGAAACATGGGTTAAAAGAATGAAACAGACACTGAGTTATAGCTTGAGGGAGAACTATTACCAAATGCAATACAGGTAGCACTTAATCCCATATAAACTTGCGAAAATGAATAATTATAGTAATCTATGTTGGAAATGTTCTGAAAAAGTGGGAACATATTATCGTATGTGGTGGAAATGTAAATATGCAAGCATCCTCTGGAGTAAAATACATGAGAAAGTAGAAGACATACTACAGATAGAATTAGGTAAAGATCCGAAGAGATATCTGTTAACAATAAATCAAGATAAAGAAATATCCGAAGAGATATCTGTTAAGAATAAATCAAGATAAAGAAATAGAAAAAACTAGGTAAGATTGTTATTTCACATGACGACCGCCGCAAGATTGTTATATGCAGCCAAATGGAAAGAGAAAAAGATACCGGAGATAAACGACTGGTTAAAAAAGATGATAGACTTTATGGAAATAGACAAATTAACTCGGATGCTACAGAAAAGATCAACAGAAAATATTTAAAAAGACTGGCATCCTTTAGGTCAATATTTGAAAAATAAAGAAAACCCAAACTGGGAAGACAGTCTAGTTTGAAAAAGGAAAAACTTGGAAATGTTATAAATATATGGTAAAGGAGAAAGGATAAATGCCAAAGTTCAATTAATGTGTTGTAATGAATGATTATGTAGAACAAGGGTACTTTAATCAAATGCTAAGAAGTGAAAATATAAATTAAGGATTTACAATGATATTCACCCAATAAGGAAGTCAGGTTTTTAGTGCCAGTCTGACACTTTAACCATCATCGCCATCACCATCATTTATTTATATAGCGCCGTCCGTGTCCCTGAAACATTTAACTATTCCAATAATATAAAATACTAAAATGCAGTGCAACCCACCTCCAACGTACACAATGCAGAATATAACAGAAATGTACTAAAGATGCGGAGCATTAATCCAAAAATCCTAGTACCCCACACTGCCATTTCAAATGGGACAGACCTCCGCTCGCATGACGGGCAAAGTGGCATCCGACAGCTATAATGGCGCTCTTCAGAGAGAGGTATATAGATTGCGGATCAAACGGGAACGGATATCCACAGCCTCGGAGAAGCCCTTGAGTCAGTGTCTCTACTCCAGAGGTGACCAACAGCTGGATTTAGGCTCTAAATCTTGCACAAGCGCATGCTTTATAGCATCAACTCACTTGTCTTCTCCTCTTCTCCCCAGCTTTGCTCCTGCTCTACGACGTCACAAACCGAGCGTCCTTTGACAACATCCAGGTAAGTCTCATCTGCTCACTTTCAGGCAGTTGAACCCTATAAGCAAGCTTGGGATTTATTGCACCCTGACATTGGGGACTCGATCGCGTCAACCTGCTGTCCTGCCACAATTGTGCCAGTTTAAGACGGGAAGCGGACCAGCTTGGCATCATTTCTTATCACGCTTTCCTCCTGTGATAGTGCTTTGGCAATTCAGAGTCGCATGGTCTCTTCCTCACTGCTAAACGCCACTTTCTATGAGAAAGAAACATGCCATAATTGGAGTTTATCCGACGGGAGGAATTTCTCTTTATTGCGAATGGAGCTAATTGGAGCCAGTTCGAATTCACGTGAATTCGCTAGTTTGGCGAATTTACGTGAATTCCCATTGCGTTTGGGATGCGTTCAGAATGACTTCCCATTACCCGAAAATGACGACCCATTGCCCAAAATTGCGTGAGATGCTTTAATTCGCAATAACGTAAACCCCATTATTGTGTTCGGATTGCCATTGGATTATACTTCCAATTCCCGACGTCTGATAAACTCCATAGCTGCCAACCATTTCCTGAAGCCAGCTTATCTGCACAGCAGCCAGTTTTGGGAAGGTTTTGGGTCTGTCTTTGGCCTGAGCCTTTGCAGATGGTGAGGATGACAAGGATGGTTTAATTACATTTATACTCTGCATTTTCCCATTTAACCCAAAGCAGCCTATAGGGCTCATATGTTAAAAGGTGGCTGAGAGAGTGACACCTTTCCTTTCTGGTGGTTCGGCATACACCAACTTTGTTGCATGCACAAAAATATTGTGTGAAATTACCTTCAGGGTATGTGTGTATCAGGTGTGTATAAATGAGTTTCATGCTTAGACTTGGGTCCCATCTCCATGATAAAAGCTGAAATTTTACAAAATCCAAAATTGTCCACATGGATGGCTGAGAGAGCAACCCCTTTGCTTTCTGACGGTTCAACATGCACAAACTTTTTTTCATGCACAAAATTATTTTTTTTAAAAATAATATTGTATAAAATTACCTTCTGGCTGTGTGTATCAGGTGTGTATGAAACATAATTGAATTCTGTGTTTAAACTTAGGTCCTATCTCCATGATATACGCAAGTATTTCAAAATCTGAAATTTTCCAAAATTGTCCAGATGAATGGCTGAGAGAGCAACAGCTTTGTTTTCTGATGGTTCAGTGTACACACACTTTGTTGCATGCACAAAAATATTGTGTAAAATTACCTTCAGGCGATGTGTGTATCAGGTGTGCATAAATGTATTTTGTGTTTAGACTTGGGTCCCATCTCCATAATATCTCATTACGAATATGCAAATATTCCAAAATCCAAACTATTCCAAAATCCAAAATTGTCCGCATTGATAGCTAAGAGAGTGACCCCTTTGGTGTTCTGATGCAACACCAACTTTGTTGCATGCACAAAAATATTGTGTCAAATTACCTTCAGGGTATGTGTGTATCAGGTGTGTATGAAACATAAATGAATGTCGCGTTTAGACTTGAGTCCCGTCTCGCAAGACAATCTCATTACGTGTTCGCAAACAGAGGTATTCCAAAATCCGAAACTCACCTGGCCTTAATCTTTTCAGATAAAGGAGACTCAACCTGTACAAGGTTTCCTGTGTTATGCCTAGAGATCGGCCAAGGATTAAGTTGTGTCTCCGTTCGGCCGAAGGGACTCGGGGATGTTTGCTTTATATTTTTATTTTATTTTGGCTGCTGTATTGCAATCAAATCTCTCTTTGCACTTAGATTAAGCTACACTTTAGCTTTGTTTCACTTGACTCTAGCTTCGGCTAGGCTTCCAAAACATTACAGGACAGACAGGAAAGAGGAGACAGTGTGAAATGTCACCAGCCACATATTTCATCTCCAACTAAAGGACTGACATTATTATCACACAGAAGCTTGCACCGTGCTCGGATCATCCACAGGAGACAAAGGCAGATGCTTCAGAAATCCCTTTGGGAATAGCTCGCTCTCCGGAGCAGACGGTTCCCCTTCCAAATCCAATATCCTGCCCTTTCCACTCCTGACTGCAACCATAATTGGTGTCCTTGCACACGGGAGCAGTTAAAATTTGCACATTAGTTCTTCCCATGATCGCCTTGGCTTTTGCATCTCTTCTTTGAGCATCTCTGAGCTTTGAGACTTGCTCAGGCTTTCCTGAGGAAAGAAGGGCTTCTCTGGAGACCTCACCTCCCTGCATCCTTTCTGTTTTTAGGAAGGCTCTGGACAGGCTTTGAAGAAACTGCATTGGTTTTTTTTTTGCAAAGTCCTGTGGTCGGCCCTCCGTATCCACAGATTCTTTATCCATGGGTTCAGCCACCCGTGACTTGAAAATATTCAAAAATATATATACATTCCAAAAAGTAAACCTTAGAATCATAGAATCCTAGAGTTGGAAAAGACCCCAAGGGCCATCCAGTCTGACTCCCTTCTGCCATGCAGGAACTCCCAATCAAAGCATCCCCATTGACAGATCCAGCCTCTGTTTAAAGACCTCCAAAGACGGAGACTCCATTACACTCTGAGGAAGGAGTGTGTTCCACTGTCGAACAGCCCTTACTCTCAGGAAGTTTCTCCTAATGTTGAGGTGGAATCTCTTTTCCTGCAGTTTGCATCCATTCTTCTGCATCCTAGTCTCTGGAGCAGCAGAAAACAAGCTTGCTCCCTCCTCAATGTGACATCCCTTCAAATATTTGAACAGGGCTATCATATCACCTCTTAATCCTCTCTTTTTTCCAGGCTAAACATCCCCAGCTCCCTAAGGCAGTCCTCATAAGGCATGGTTTCCAGACCCTTCACCATCTTAGTTGCCCTCCTTTGGACCCGCTCGTTTCTCCGCATCTTTTTTGAATTGTGGTGCCCAGAACTGGACACAGGATTATTCCAGGTGGGGCCTGACCAAAGCAGAATAGAGGGGCACTATTATTTCCCTTGATCTAGACGCTATACTTCTATTGATGCAGCCTAAAATAGCATTGGCCTTTTTAGCTGCTGCATCGCACTGTTGACTCATGTTCAGCTTATGGTCTACTTGGACTCCTAGATCCCTTTCACACATAGTTTCATTCAGCCAGGTGTCCCCCATCCTATATCTGTGCATTTCATTTTTGCGTCCTAAGTGCAGTACCTTACATTTTTCCGCATTGAATTTCATTTTGTTAGCGTTGGCCCAGCTTTCTAGTCTATTCAGGTCATTCTGAATTTCAATCCTGTCTTCTGGAGTATTGGCTACTCCTCCTAGTTTAGTGTCATCTGCAAATTTGATAAGTATGCCCCCAATTCTGTCATCCAAGTCATTAATAAAGATATTGAATAGGACCAGGCCCAGGACAGAGCCCTGTGGGACCCCACTGGTCACTTCTCTCCAGGATGAAAAGGAGCCATTGTTGGGCACCCTTTGAGTTCGGCCGGTCAACCAATTACATATCCATGTATACACACTTACCACCTTGATTTTGCCATTTTATATAAAGGGCACTATTTCACTATACCATTGTATTTAATAGGACCTGAGCATCCATGGGTTTTAGTATCCATAAGGGGTCCTGGATCAAAACCCCAGTGGATACCAAGGACCTTTAAAGGGGCTACCAAAAATGTTAGACCTTTATTTCTTCTCCCAAAAACTAGGCACCATGGACATCTCCCTTAAAGTCGGGAATAAAACCCAGAGCAGATTCCCGCAGCTGGGTTTGCAGAGTATGTTTCCAAATCCCAGATCCTGGAGGCAAGTCGTGGGGGAAAGTTCTTGCAGACTTTTATGGTATACTGGACTATTTTCATTTGGAAACAGGATGCCGGTGCAAAGAAAGCCTTTGTGCAAATGTTGCAAAGCAACCCTCCTCGCAACGGCCCTGACAGTCACCGTTGTGGTTGTTTACTTTTGGTGGAGAAATCCTGTTCGAAGCTATTATGCGAAGCAAATTTAGACCTCTAATTTATCAATCTGTCACTCCTTGCTCCAGAGAGCGCAGATGGGACTCTCATAAAAGTAATCGGTTTATTACAGATTAGGGTTTGCACATAAAACACTTCCTTGCTGGGCTTCGGAGGACTCCCTGCCTGCCTGTAAAAGACGGACTCTGGATCCTTTCCTGGCCCTTTCTGTGAAATGTAAGCAGTAAAAAATGCTCAGCTGCAAGAAAAGATGGACAAGGGAACAGAAGAGAGTGCAAAACACAGGAAACATAAGAAGAAACAGCTAGGCATGGTTGCTTCCATATATATATAGGTTCTAGCCAAGACTTTGCAAGAGCTTCCAAACTGCCCCAAAATCAGCATCGCTCTGTTCAAAGTTTGGCTTAAACCCTGAAATGGACTTTCTGCCCCAGCGACATGGAAGACCGTTCCTGACTGTCTTTTTAATCATCTTTCTTGACTTCTTCCAAATGGGACTGTTGCTCCAAAACTGGCACTGAGAACCAAACCCCGCTCCGTCAAACGAGAAAATTAATATAAACAGCAGATTGGCACTGGGTGCCATTGCCAGGCTGGCGAAGGGAATAAAATACCTGGCAAAACTGGTGCAGCCACTTGGAGAACGGTGAGATGGTGAAGCCACTTTAACTCTTGCGAATTTATTTCTCTCCTGCCTCTAAATTGGACGGAAGGAGAGGAGAAATGATCGGCTGCTGGCAGATTTGGATGCTAATGAAGTCTCCCGGCTCTGCTTCTTTTGAATGTTCCTCCTGGAACTATTTTTAAGTCCCTTGACACCTTTTCTTTTCTTTTTCTTTTCCCCCCAAGCCTGGTACTTGAGAGATTAAATGCCTGAAAAATAAGGGAGCATTTCTTAAGCCAAAGTGCAACAGGTTGGATTAGACAAGTCTGGTTCATTTTGGTAGCAGTGTCTGTATGGACCTTATCAGACGTTGGAAATTGGAAGTATAATCCAATGTCAACCCGAACACAATCATGAGGTTTCACGTTATTACGAATTAAAGCATCTCACGCAATTTCGGGCAAAAGGGAAGTCATTCCAAACGCAATCATGGGTTTTATGTTATTGTGAATTAAAGCATCTCACGCAATTTTGGGCAATGGGGGGGGGTCATTTTCGGGTAATGGGAAGTCATTCTGAACGCATTCCGAACGCAATGGGAATTCATGTAAATTCGCTAAACTAGCGAATTCACGTGAATTCGAATTGGCTCCAATTGGCTCCATTTGCAATAAAGAGAAATTCCTCCCATCTGATAAGGTCCTGTGTTGCATTTCATGCCATTGCATCCGTTTCATGACCAATCCAAAGCTTGCGGGGGGGGGGGGGAGGCAGAATTTGCCCTTCAGATTGCTTTGGGGAAGGAGAGTGGGTTTAAGATAGAGGGATATGTCAATTTCAAACAGAAATGCATAGATATAGGATGAGGGACCACAATACATGTGAAAGGGATCTGGGAGTCTCGGTAGACTACGAGCCGAACATGAGCCAACAGTGTGATGCTGCAGCTAAAAAAGCCAATGTGATCCTAGGCTGCATCAATAGGAGTCTAGTGTCTAGAGCAAAGGAAGTAATAGTGGTATATTATTTAGCTTTGGTCAGAACTGACCTGGAACATTTGTGTCCAGTTCTGGGCAACACAATTCAAGAAGGATGTGGAGGAGCTGAAATGGTCAGAATTGCAATTATTTTATGTTTGGACGTACCTTTCCCATTACGATGAATAGCCACGGGGGAGATATTTGGACGCGGCGGAATCAGCTGCCTCTTATTAATCCGGTCTGCAGAAGTCTCCGATGCGTCCGTTATCATGAGGACCAAGTGCCCAGACCCAACAGCTTTGCATCTTTTTGAAAGCTTGAACCCTTTTGCCTCTTTTGAGAAGCACAACACAACCACGTTATCTCGCACCTTCGGAGCTGTTTCTGACACTTTTATTCCGCTCCAGACAAGTGTTGAGCGACTGGGTCTTTCTGCCAAGCTCTTTCTGCTAAACATGTTCCCCGAGCGTACATTGTGTTGCCGCTTCTTCTACACACTGTCGATGCGACAGAGAAAACAAAGGCAGGCATATTTTACTCAAGTTACAGTCTGGTGAACTGTATTTTTGGTAAAAATAAGAATCTTACAGAGCTGTAGAGATGTTTGATTTGTTTGGCACCAGTTTTCGCAGATTGTTCAGTGGTTATACTGGGCTTGGCGTTGTTGTCGTCGTGCAAGCCATTTCCAACGTTGTTGTTCTTGTTGTGTGCCTTCAAGTTGTTTCTGGCTTTCGGTAACTCCAAGGCTTTTTCTGAGTTTTTCTGGGATGTATATTGCTTTAGCTATTTTGCTGTAAGTTGTATAGTAAGCTCTGGGTCCTATTTTGAGGAAAAGGCAGAATATAAATCAGATAATTTTTTATGGGGCATTGTAGGAGGCTGTGCCTTGTTGGTATTTTTTCCTCCTCCGTTGCTTCCTTTGCCTTCTTTGCCATGGAAAATCCCTTTGGAAGAAAAGGAGGTTAGAGCTCCGTGCTCTTTTCTTAATTTCTTAATTTTCGCTTTGGCTGGAAGTGCTCAGACTCCAAAGCATTTTCTCCCTTGAAAGATTTCTTCCTCTCTTTCATTAAGGCTCCAGAACGCAGAGATGCCTAATGATCCCAATTGGCACAGAGTCCCAAATAGATCGATCCGATCTTTGAAATGGAAGGGGGAAAAAGTCTTGCAAAACTCAGGCGGGAGAGCGTGGAGCGCAAAGACAAGAGGCTGGAAGTTAGGTCCAAGATCGGCAAAATGTTAGGTCCAAGATCGGCAAAAGGAAATGCGCTGAAGGGCTTTGGTCGGTTTATCTGACTTCTCTGTCATATTTATCGAGCACCCTTGTAAGGGAAGAGGACAACTTGCAAGGAAAACAGAACCCAAAATGGTATAGTTGGCCCTTGGTATCTGCTGGGGTTTGGCACCAGGACTCTCTGCGGATATCAAAATTAACGGATGCTTAAGTCCCATTATATACAATGGGGTATTATTATTATTACTACTATTACAGTGGGTCCTTGGTATCCGCTGGGGTGTGGTTCCAGGACCTTTGATGGATACCAAAATCCATGGATGCTCAAGTCCCATTATATATAATGGTGAATTATTATTATTGCAGTGGGCCCTAGGTATCTATTGAGGTTTGGTTCCAGGACTCCCTGTGGATACCAACATCCATGAATGCTCAAAACCTATTACGTACAGTAGAGTATTATTATTATTATCCTATTGGGTCCTTGTTATCTGCTAGGTTTTGGTTCCTGCACTCCCTGAGGATCCCAAAATCCATGGATGCTCTAGTCCCATTAAATCTGATGACATAGTAAAATGGCATCCCTTATATTAAATGGCAAAATCAAGGTTTGCACTTGAGGATTTACGTATTTTTGGAATATTTTCCAAACCACAGGCAACTGAATCCATGGATAAAGAATGACAGAGGACTGAATCCATAGATAAAGAATTACAGATAGATACAGAGCTGTACGATAGACAGTCAAAAGCCGCAGTGATCAGAAACACGCAAAGCTGCATAAAACACAACATAGAGATAGTGGACCTTATCAGACGGGAGGAATTTCTCTTTATTGCGAATGGATCCAATTCGAATTCACGTGAATTCGCTAGTTTGACGAATTTACGTGAATTCCCATTGCGTTCGGAATGCGTTCAGAATGACTTCCCATTACCCCAAAATGACCCCCCATTGCCCGAAATTGCATGAGATGCTTTAATTCGCAATAAGGTAAAACCCATGATTGCGTTTGGATTGCCATTGGATTATACTTCCAATTTCCAACGTCTGATAAGCTCCAGAGATTGTTGCTGTTGTGTGCCGTCAACCCATTCCCGACTTATGGCGGCCCTAAGGTGAATGTATCATGGGTTATTTCCTAGGGCTGAGAGTGTGCGACTTGCCCAAAGCCACCATTGCAGAGTGTTATCACAATGGCACGCTTCTGCTTCTTTCACGAGAGATGTATTTCTTTCTCCCTTGCTCGCTCCTTCTCTTAGAAGACACCCTGCAGAAGCCATAAGTGTTCCCAACCCTTTGCAGTAGGAAAGCAGGCGTGAAATTGCAAAGGTGATGAAGGGACCCTTCATTAAAAGGCATTATCACACCATGGAAAAGAGAGGGCCTTGCCTGGCAACTCCACCTTCCTCTCTTAAGTCATTGCCTGCTGGTTTTGCGCAGCAGAAAATGGGATTTAATAAAGTTCCTAATTGCTTGGTCCTAAGGCTGGGCGCAGGGTCCTCGCTTGGCGCACGCGGAAGACGTTGCAAAACCACAGGTGTGTGCAACGCGGACGGCGCGGGGTGCACTTTGGCGTCTCTCGAGGGAAGGTGTTTGCATTTAGTTGTTTGGGTTTCCATCCCAGATAATGCACGAAATACAAATTGTAGAACATCAACGCAATAAAAATACCGCAAGGCGGCACAACGCAACCCAGGAACAACCTCAGCAGATATTAAGAGACAATTACAAAGAGAAAGAGCAGCAGTTATGTACAAAGACACCCAAAGAGGAAGGTAAAAAGCAATCCAAGAGGCTCTCTGACTGAAATGAAACAAAGTTAGGATCTTATCAGACATTGGAAATTGGAAGTATAATCTAATGGCAATCCGAACGTTAATCCGAGTTTTTGTGAATTAAAGAGTCTCATGCAATTTGGGGCAATGGGGGGGTCATTTTCGGGTAATGGGAAGTCATTCTGAACGCATTCCGAACGCAATGGGAATTCACGTAACTTCGCTAAACTAGCAAATTCACATGAATTCGAATTAGCTCCAATTGGCTCCATCTGCAATAAAGAGAAATTCCTCCCATCTGATAAGGTCCATAGATTGATAGATCAGAGGTAGGGAGACTGTGAGAGAGGCAGAGAAAGAGGGATAGTCAGAGATAAGGGATAGATAGATAGATAGATAGATGTGCATACAGAGGAGAGAGAGGGAAAGAGAGAGATGTAGATGTAGTGATACATATATAGATAGATAGATGAGAAAAAGAAGGGGAGACTGATAGATCAATAGAAGAGAGACGGGTAGAAAGACATAGAGAGAGGTAGAGAGGGTATAGGTAATTAGAGATTAGATAGATGGATAGATAGATAGATAGATAGATGTAGGTCCATAGAGGAGTGATGGAGGGAGGGAGAGAAAGAGAAAGATGAGAAAGAGGGAGATAGATAGATAGATAGATGTAGGTACATAGAGGAGTGATGGGGGGAGGGAGAAAGATGAGAAAGAGGCAGGGAGGTGAAAATAAATAGATAGATATGGATAGATAGATGTAGATAAATAGAGGAGAGATAGGAGTTTATCACACGGGAGGAATTTCTCTCAATTTTGAATGGAGCCAATTTGAATTCACATGAATTTGCTAGTTTAGCGAATTTACATCAATTCCAATTGCATTCAGAATGCATTCAGAATGACTTCTCATTACCCAAAAATGACCCTCCCATTGCCCAAAATTGCGTGAGATGCTTTAATTTGCAATAACATAAAACCCACGATTGCGTTCGGATTGCCTTTGCATTATACCCCCAAATTCCGTCGTATGATAAACTCCCTAGAAAGATGGAAAGAGAGAAAGAGAAAGATAAGAGGGAGGGAGACAGGCAGTATTACCTTTTAGCCCAAAAGAGACACAGCACATAACTTGCATGTGGGCATCTATGGGACACAAGGCCATTGTGGGTTTTCCACTCCATACCATAAAGATGGAGGATTAGATTCATGAAAGAAAGGACTAAGGGGTGATACGCTTCTGTTCAAGTATTTGAAGGACCTACCTGTGTGCGAAGAGGATCAAATGTGTTTCCTTCTGAACCACAAACTGCAAGAAAAGGACTTAGACTAAACTTTGCTTTGGGAACTGTGGCCTTCTTCAGAGTTTATCATACGATGGAATTTGGGGGTATAATGAAATGGCAAGCCGAACGCAATCATGGGGTTTCACGAAATTGCGTATTAAAGCATCTCATGCAATTTCAGGCAATGGAGGGTCATTTTCGGAAAATGGGAAGTCATTCTGAACACATTCCGAATGCAATTGGAATTCACGTAAATTCACTAAACTAGCGAATTCACGTATTTGCGAATTGGCTCCATTCACAATTGAGAGGAATTCCTCCCATGTGATAAACTCCTTAGATCTTTTATAAGCGGTGGTTTGAGGTCCGTCTGTCCGAAACGCCGCATCCGTAGGGGCCCGGCATTAAGAGGGGTCTGGACCGGATGACCTTTGAGTTGAGATCCAGCAGTGAGTGCTTTTCTCATCATTTTGCGCAGCTCAAAGCGAGGAATTAAAAGTGAAGTTGCAATGGCTGTGCGGAGCGAACTCTTTGTTCCTTTGAAGGTTAGCGAAGTAATGATCCTCCCAGGTTTTTGTGCATTTGCGTCTGTGCCAAGGAGGATGCTTTCAGGCTTTTTAAAAACATCAAGGAAAAATCTGAAGTTGAGTCGTTCCGAACCGGAGCGCTTACGACTTGCCGTTTTCAGGCATTTTGCAAATTTCTCCCCGGTCTTAACAATGTCTCTTTGGCACCATCTTGTGCCGAGTTTTCAATTATTGTTTCCTTCAATGGAAACGATGGTGCACCAGCAAACCACTTTCTATTAACACAACAGAAAGAAGAAAACAAAGAAAGGGATAAGAAAGGAGAAGAAAATGAAAGAGTTCAATTGCTCTGTGATGAATAGGTGCCATCTTCGAGGAATACGGTTCCAAAAACTCTTTAAAGAGAGGTTTTGGGTGGTTTTTAGATACATATTTAATGAAGTCGGTGTTTTTATCCATTGCGCATTGCCTCGGAGGCCGTGGCGTGATGAGACGCAAAAAGCAAACGTCTTTGGAAAATATTATTTTAATCATGCACAACGAAACAGAAGGCTTTGCAAACTGAAGCCGATGCTGCAAACTTGTGATCTGGGGATTTTAATAGGATGAAAAGAAGCTGTATCAGGACGATAAGAAATGGAAGGTATGTCATTTCATTGAACTACTGTGTTTCCCCGAAAATAAGACGGTGTCTTATATTAATTTTTGCTCCCAAAGATGCGCTAGGTCTCACTTTCCGGGGTTGTCTGATTTTTCCATGAAGAAGAATTGTTGAACTAAAAATGACAATTTATTATATACTCTATATATTTATATACAAAAACTTTGCTAGGTCTTACTTTTGAGGGAGGCCTTCTGTTTAGCAATTTAGCAAAACCTCTACTAGGTCTTATTTTATGGGGAGGTCTTATTTTCGGGGAACCAGGGTTTGGTGGAAAAAGGTATGGTTTGCAACACATCCTTACAGCATCGGAGCTGGACTTAATTTTACCTTTTTAAAAGGATTGCAGCTCCCAGAATCTTTCAGGCTTCTATGGCCACTGGCCTATTTCTGGGAAAGCTCTTGGAGTAACTTCTTGGGTTTTCCTCCCGCTTTCTCGTTTTTGGCTCATGTATTTATCCTTTCTTTTCTCCCCTTTCCTTGCCTAGGCTTGGCTGACAGAGATCCACGAATACGCAAAGCAAGACGTGGTCCTTATGTTGCTGGGGAACAAGGTGAGTCGGCTAGCTTTGGATCCGAGGGCTGGACTTGGCTTGGCACAAATGGGAGCTATTTGTAAGGACCTTATCAGATGTCGGAAATTGGAAGCATAACCCAATGGCAATCCAAACGCAATCCTGGGGTTTCACGTTATTGAGAATTAAAGCATCTCATGCAATTTCGGGCAAAAGGGAAGTCATTCCAAACGCAATCAGGGGTTTTACGTTATTGCGAATTAAAGCATTTCATGCAATTTCGGGTAATGGGGGGGGGGGTCATTTTTGGGTAATAGGAAGTCATTCTGAACACAATGGGAATTCACGTGAATTCGCTAAAGTAGCAAATTCACATGAATTCGAATTGGCTCCATTTGCAATAAAGAGAAATTCCTCCCATCTGATAAAGTCCTAAGAGAAAGAGGGGAATGGAGGGGTCCAGAGTCTCCCTAATTTCAGTGTCCTGCCTGCCTCACCCTGAAGGTATCACAAGGTTGAATGTATGAATTGGAATATTTTATATGGGAAAGGAAAGAATGCATTGATAGAGAGATGGAAGATGAAGAGAGTAAAGTATGTAGAAGAGGGAAATGCAAGTGGAAGAAGGTGGACGAAGATGGGGAGGAAATAATGGACAGAAACGGAGACGAAGATGGAGAGAAGGAGATGAGAGGGGTAATAATAATAATAATAATAATAATAATAATTGTTATTATAATTCTACCACTCCCTATGGATTGAGGTGGGTTACAGCACACAAATACTTCAATAATAGATTAATAAATCACGTAATACATAAACGACTAACCCTACATAATCCCATATCCCCTTACACTGAGCAAAACATATCCCCTTACATTGATAGAAGATGAACAAAAGGATGATAGGAAGAAAGTGAGGAAGGAGTGTAACGGAAGAGAGTAAGGGAAGATAGGACAGAGATGGACGGATTAAGGGGAGATTAAGAAATAAAGTGTTCATTAGAGGAAAGTATAGAAAGAGAATAGACTGAATGTAAGGGGAATGTGAGGTCAACTTTCTAGATTATCACACTAGGGGTCAATTCCAGAACCATTCCACAATTATCCCATTATCGGCAATGAATATCCCATTATTTGCAATGGAATAATTGTGGGATGGTTCTGGAATTGACTCTAGTGTGATAATCTCAAATAAGTGTGATAGATATTATAAGATATAATAGATAGCATCTCAGTCTTGTCTGTTTAAATAATTTTAACAGTGTTGTTTTATTGTTATTGTTTATAATTATGGTTTATTGGTTATGGTGGATGAGTGGGTTTCTGGGACATTGTACCTTATTGTATTTTAATGTTTTAATGGTGTTAGCCTCGGTCGTAATGGAGAGGTGGGGTATAAATAAATATTATTATTAGTTTTAGTATTAAATAGATTAATGAATAGCTGCACTATGCCTGATAGTAGAGATGCTGTAATATAATGGGGGTGTGTCTGATATTTGTTGGGATTTTATTGTGAAAATAATATAATTAATAATAATAATAATACTTTTAAAACTGATAAGATACCCCAAGTCGCTGAGTAGAGCAAACCACAAAATCCTAAAAATGTTTCTGGTTTTTAAGTTGCCATCTTGTTCCTTCTTCTAGGTGGACTCGACCCAGGAACGCGTGGTAAAACGGGAAGACGGGGAGAAATTAGCCAAGGTATGCGTTTTTCTGGCATTGCATTTACTGTAGTTGCAATGTATCTTCTTGTAATGAGCGAAACTCCTCACTTGTGGCATTGCATTGGGCTACGTGTAGGATCTGTGCCATTGTGCAACCAACTTGGTGCAAATAAAAATGGTTGCATTCGATGAGAACGCTGCCTCTGAAAAGGAACAGCTGCCAGGACTGTGCGGACTTTAATAAAGCAAGTTAACGGAGATTTTGCTGCAAGGGAAGCTAATGTATGCAAGCTGTATAGGCTATGCGCTGCTCACACCTCTCCAAGGACATCACTGGATGCAGGCCAATCGATTTATTTTCTTTTAAATGTAATCTACATCTGTTACTCTCCGTTCCTGACATCACTCCGTCGGCTCCTCCTTTGCATTTAGATGTATTTGCAGGATGCATGCCCGCAGAGCATTATTTCGTATTCCTGCTGAAGTTCAATCTGCCATGGCTGGCATGCCTAGATTGGTTCCTCCCCTTTGTTTCTTGCGATATTGCATTTCTGCAATATCGTTGCATGTTGTTATGGGTACTGTCAAGATGGCTTTATGTTGGGGCAACCCATGGGATTGTCTCAGCAAGACGTCATTGCCGTCTGCTGAGTCTTAGGAGTTTATCAGACGGGAGGAATTTCTATTTTGAATTGAGCCAATTCGAATTCACGTAAATTCGCTTGTTTAGCGAATTTACGTGAATTCTAATTGCATTCGGAATGCGTTCAGAATGACTACCCATTGCCCGAAAATGACCCTCCATTGCCCGAGATTGTGTGAGGTACTCTAATGCGCAATAACGTAAAACCCATGATTGCGTTTGGAATGACTTCCCTTTTGCCCAAAATTGCGCGAGATACACTCATTCGCAATAACGTGAAACCTCATGATTGCATTCGGATTGCCATTGGATTATAGCCCCAAATTCCGTCATCTGATAAACTCCATAGAAAATAGGACTCATCCAAGGTAACCCTTGGCTAAGGAAGATTTGAACCTTTGTCTCCCAGAGTCATAGTCATACTCAAACCACTACACCTCACTGCTTCTCTCTTTGTGTATGTGATGGTGTTTTACTTGGCGAGCCAGGGGAGAAATACAGTCAGCCCTCCATCGAATGCGACCGTTTTTATTTGCACCATGTTTGCAGATTTGACATTTGCGGACTTCATTATTCACAGAGTTGATTAATATTTTAAGTCTTCCAACACAACTCTGTGGTCAATGTCCGCCAAACGTTGCACCAGAGGACCAAGAAATTCCTAGAGAGAACACTTCTCTAACAATTTGAAGGGTAGACATTGGCCGTAGAGTTGTGTTGGGGGATCTACAGATTCCCAGAGGTGTTGTCTCAGGTTTTAAAAAGTATTGTTGTTGTGTTATTTGCAGCGTTTCCACTTTCACAAGGGCCTTGTGCCCTAACCCCAGTGAATGTGGAGGGCCCACTGCAATATTGCTCCTTATGGTAATACTCACCGATCAATAACCTTGGACATGTAGCTCGTCCTTGTTGCAAAATTCCCAAAAGAACATGTACAAAATGTTGGGCGTTGGAATCACGTAGCCCCATGTTCTCAACACTGTGGCTTATTCCTATGGTTAGTTCCAACCAAGTTGGACACATTGAGCCAATACAAAATATACAAATGTTGGCTTATCATTCAGCCATTGATTCTGTGGATCCAATCGGAAAAGGGGCCTGCGAGGATTCTGCATTCATCCAAGGAGAATTTTCATACAGAACTCCTGGATATATGTCCCTCTCCATAACCCTAAATCCGCAACAGTGCCCGCCTTGAGATGCCCTAAATCCTTGGCGGGCAACTAACAATGGGAATAGTAGGACCTAACAATAGGAATAAGTGCCCAGTCTCTCCCCATGCCCACCCCAGGGGCAACCCCATTGCATTTCAAGACGCCAGGGGTAACAACGCATCACTTCCAGCTGCCGTTTTGCCTTAATTTCAGCGGATCGTTTGGGTTTTGGAGGGGATTTGGGTGGATGGGAAAATAACATCGCAGCGAGGATTTGTCTGGAAATCTCCACAAAAGGACGTAGGGGAGTTCTGAAGGACTCTTAAAAGCTACCAATGGGCCATGCTTTGCCTTCCCTGCCCTGAAAAGTGAAAACATGGGGGAAACGTGGGCACTAAATACCCTTTTTTTGTGTGTCTGTTGAAGGAATACGGAGTGCCCTTCATGGAGACCAGCGCCAAGAGCGGCTTGAATGTTGACTTAGCCTTCACAGCCATTGCCAAGTAAGGCCTTGCGTTCTTTTAAACATCTGACTGTTATGTTCGTCTTTTGGTTTGTAAGCCTAGCTATTGACTTCTTACCTGCACGAAGTTGCGACCGAACCCGACGTTTCCATGCACCGCTTTAATGAAAGCTTTAAATATATTTTCTTTGATGCAAATGAGGATATGGAATACATTTTGATGCGAAATCCATTACGGTGTTTATACGCTTTACGGTTATCAACGTTTCCCAGTCTTACATGTAGGCTTAATGCATCGCCTACACACGGACTCCCATCCGAAGGGCCCACAAAGAGGATTTTGGATGTTCCTCTTAATGGATTGGATGCCATTATTCTTTTATTAATGTGCTTTTTTAATCTAGTTGTCTTTGCTTTTATTTCAGTTTCGCTGCTGATTAATATTGTTGGCCGCCCCGATTGCTCTCAAAGGGGCGGGATACAAATACATTTATTATTATTATCATCATCCTTGTGTGCGTGTGTGTATGCGTGCGCAGAATGTCAAGACAATAAATTTAATAAAATCCACCCATGTTAGCATTTTGGGCCACCATTGGTCTTTGTTGTTGTGTGCCATCAAGACATTTCCAGATTATGGCACATCTAAAATCTAGGGTTTTCTTTCCAAGATTTCCTCTAAGGTTTATCCCTTTGAGGCCAAGATAATGTGACATCCCCAAAGCGACCCAATGAGATTCCACAGATGACCAGGATTCAAACCCTGGTCTCCCAGAATCCTAGTCCAACACTGAAACACTAGGAGAGGAAATCTTGGAAACGAAACTATCCTGGTTCCAATATGGCAACCCTTTCTTAGGGTTTTCTTGGAAAGCAGACGTATGGAGAAGGCTTACCGCTGTCTTATTTGCAGGCTGAGCATGACTTGCCCATTGCCAGCCAGTGAGTTTCCATGAACAAGAGAGATTAGAACCCATGTCCACAACCTAAAAGCAAAACAGTTCTTAACAGCTATTTATAGGCAAAGGGATCTCCTTTGAGGCTGAAAGAAAGAAGTTGGTAGCATGAGATTTCCTAGGAGTTTATCATACGACGGAATTTGGGGGTATAATGCGATGGCAATCCGAATGCAATTGTGGGGTTTCACGTTATTGCAAATGAGCGTATCTCACGCAATTTAGGGCAATTGGAAGTCATTCTGAACACAATCATGGGTTATACATTAATGTGTAAAAGAGTATCTCATGCAATTTCGGGCAATGGGGGGTCATTTTCAGGAAATGGGAAGTCATTCTGAACCTATTCCAAATGCAATCAGATTTCATGTAAATTTGCTTAACTAGTGAATTCATGTAATCGCGAATTGGCTCCATTCGCAATTGAAATTCCTCCCACGGGATAAACTCCTTAGACTCTAGCCTACGAAAGCTCCATGCTGCCAACTTCTCTCTCTCTCAGCTGATCCCAAAGGTGCTACCAGATCCCCTTTGCGAACCGATTTTCCCGAACAACAGGGCTAGGGGCTTTGAATCGATAGCGTTGCGAGAGACTGAACCGCCTTGCCCTTGTCTTTGCAGGGAGCTGAAGCACAGGTCCATGAAACTGCCCCACGAGCCCCGCTTCAAACTCCACGACTACGTCAAGAAGGAGGTGAAAGGCGCCGGCTGCTGTCGAGGGTAAAACCCGGCGGATCCCGTCCCGCTCTTTTGGGTCGCGCACCTTGTACAGAGACTCACAACCAGCGTCCCAGCTGCGTCGATGTCTTGTGCCGCTCGTTCCCCCTTCTTCTTCTTCGTCCTCCTCCCTGCGGAAACTATGTGTCTCTTCTTTGTGTCTTGTCCGTTTCGTCCAGGTGAAAAATGGGACGTGGGGAAGCAGGTAGAGAGGCTTGCTGACTTCGTCCCGAGCGGCCAGGTATCGGCTAAGCTGCTTTAAAGAACGAGCATCTGTTAAGGACGGAGGAGATAAAGAGATGAATTAAGGAAATAGATGGAAGTTGGGCCAACCCTGGTGCTGGATATGAACCATCTTAGGCAGTTTGCAAAAGCAGGTGTCATACTAAATAGGGTTTTTTTAACACAAGCAAGTGTGCAACGGCACACTTTCCATTTGTTTGAGCTGCAGCCACGCCAGGCAGCTCTTTGGCGGATCAGGCACTGCATCCCTTTTGTAGCCTTTTGTGTTCATCTATTGGCAACCAGCAACCGTTTCGGGATTTGCACTCCATGTTGTCGCCCATTGTGCGAAATCCCCTAAGACGGCGCTTGCCGCCCTTTAACTTTTAAAGAGTCAGGGCTAGGAGGTTAGGCTTGACGTTGCGTCCCGTGTGCCAAATGGCTTTTCCTAGGATCCAAGCGAGGATGAGGGAAAAGTCGCCGGTTCTTTTGCTGCATTTTGGCCGGCTGTGCTCAGTCGGCGGGACGGAAGCAAATATCCCAAGCCGTATTAAGGCTTGGTTTTTCTGGGTGGTGGGAGTTTTGAGAGGGTTCTTCGTCCTTGAGCCCAAACGCTTTGGGTACGTTTTAAGTTCTTTACCCCCTCCTCCTCTTTTTTCATAGAGACGTGCAATACAAAGAAAGGAAGCTCATTTTCTTTTTGTATATTTGAAATAATTGTATTTTTAAAGTTAATACTCATTCGGTTCTCTCATCATTCCCTTGGTGCATCTGCTGTGGTTGTTCTTGGATACAGAGAGCGTCTCTCTTTTTTAAGGTTTCGATGTCTTATAGCGGGGGGAAAACATATCGTGTTTGAAAATGGTGCCAGAAGCAGACTAAGGCAAAGTGGGCAGTAGTACAGATTGCAATGAGTAGACTAGAGATGTTTGAGAAAATCTTTCACTTTCTTGGAGAGGAATTCCCAAAAGCAACACTTTGTTAACTCTGGTTTGTGCACCATTTCCTTTTGGAGACCGAGTACAAGGCGTAGCCTGGAGGCTTCCGGTTCCATTGCCGTTGAATAAACCTAACATGGTTACTTGCGGTAAGCTATCTTGGCCTCTCCAGCCCTCCGATGAAGGGAAGAAATACTAGAATACCTTACAGCGCCGTTGTAAGGAGCAACTGAGAATGTATTCCAAGTGCTTTGCACACTCAGAAGTGCTCGATGTATACTTCAGCAAATGCTTTTAAGTTAGGATAGGCTTTCTTCCCGACGTTTAGGTTTCCTCTCTCTCTGTGTGTGTACAGCTGAACATTTTACTTTTGAAACGGCGATTCCTTTCCTCACTGCGGCCTTGGGCTGGGTTTTCTTATCGCTACCCAACAACTCAACTGTTTTTCTAAGGAAAAACACGTTGTTTCGGTGCCGGTTTGCATGTCGCGTGTTCATCGCTTTCTTAAAATCGCCTGGACATCCAACCTGTCCGGGGGGGGGGGGGGGGGGAACCAGTAATGTGCTGCATCTCGTACGGGAAACCGAGGGCCAGGTTTTGTACCCCCGATCCCAAAACCGCCCCGACTCCAGCTTCGCTTCTGCAATTTTACATTTAAGGCGGTGTGGATGAAGAGAGCAGGGATTGACTGTGGATTAGCCTTTCTCTGCCAGGAAGAACTTGGGGTTTTTCTACATAGGCTTTTACTGCCACTTAGCAAGAGGCCTAAACAACTCTTAAGCACCTTCAGTGTTATGTTCCTACAAAAGTGCTGGCTCTGTTTATAGCTTTTTTTTTGTTCCTCTTAATAAAAAGATTTTTTTTAAACTATGCTTTCTCATTTCTCAAGTGCTAAGATTCTTTAGAAAGCGAAGAACCCACAAGCCTCCTTCGTTCGTCCCGCTCTCTTCTTCTTTAGCCTTACAGAAACATCGTACCATCGCTAGAGATCAATGCTTAAGGCAGTATTGCCAATGGAGAGGAATGCTACGAGTTGCGGTTCAGTAAGAGCCAAAGGGGTACAGATCAGTTAGCGCTTGAGCTTTTTTAGACTTAAGTCTACTTCCTCAGATGGACGTGGAAGCAAGATACAGCCGTACATATAGATGTACACCATTGGTACTGTAATGGAAAAACGGGTTCGGCTAGGACTGCTTACCCAGTCCTCAGCATTGACAGAGTGGAGTAAAGACAAGAGGACCCAGAGTCGGTTAAGGGTTCCAGATTTATTCAGCCGGCATAGAATAAAAATGTCCTCAGTGGAAAATTCAGATTTCCAAAGACTGAGACCCCGAAGAAAACAAGATCATGGGATTTATAGTTTTTACACAAAGGACTTCCAAAAATGCTTTCTATTGGCCAATCTTAACTCTAAACAAATGAATTTCAAGCAATCAGACAAACGAACACATGAATAATTAAAAACCCACTTATGACTCGTCATGTCACATGTCACCTTACAGAAAGTTACTTTCCTTGTAACTAACCTTTACACATTATTTCACAGTTGCAACTCTACTTATCTGGTATTTATGTTTTGACTTCACTCTGGCGCCTCTGCTTAGGGTAGCAGGGCAGCGTGTACCTTAAACAATGTCTTGTTTCAGCATTTTCTCAAAAAACCTTCACTTAACCCAATTGTCAGCAATCTTAAACTTTGGTTCAGAAACCATCTTTGTTCATTCTGCATAGTTAAAGTATGAACTAAAATATTAAATATAAAATTTCCCACTTCAGTACGTGAGGATGTCAAGACAAATTGCAAATCCTTTTGTGTATGGGGATCAAGTTGCAGGTCGGATTTTAACTACGGTCACCGTCAACACGGCTTTATCTTTGAATTCTTTCTTTCAGTTAGTCTCAAACGTGCTACGAAATCTCTCTACATGATTCCCACCGTTTGTTATTGATGTGTACCTTCAAGTCAATTGAGTTATGCTGGCTTTTAATTTTAGAGGCTGAAAGTGTGACTTACTTTAGGGTCCAAAACATACTGCAGAAATAATCGTCTGAGATCGCTTTAACTCAGTGCCAAGAAATCCTGGGAATTGTAGCATATTGTGACACCAGCGCTCTCCGACAGAGAAGGCTACTTAAGCCAGGGCAGTTAAAGCGGTCCCAAAGTGGATTATTTCTGCAGTGTGTTTTGCACCTAGGTCACCCCATGCATTTCCACAGCCGAGTAAGGCTTTGAACCCTGGTCTCCCTGGTTCCAGGACTCAAACCATTACACTGTATGGGCTCTCCAAGATTTATTCCAAAGTGGTTTGCTTCTGCATTCTTCTGAGGCTGAGCTGGGATTCAAACCCATGGGTCCTATTTTAAAAGAACACCACCATGCTGCGTCTCATTGGCCTGGCATATAGCATGGCCAGAGTTAATGTGGCATTACACTTTGTAGAAAAATTTAAAAAGCAGACACATGTAGACATAACAACGCAAGCGAATGAGAAACAAGTTTATTTATATTTTTTCCTCCTTCCAAAACAACCCAAGATTGCTACTCTTTGCACAAGGCGGCTTCTTGGTCAGACCTAGTTTGCAGCCACAGAGGACTCTCTCCAAATGAGAAACGGCACCGTTCGTGGCTGAAGAGATCCACTTTTGGGTCAAAACAGCCGACTGGAAATGACAAGTTCTCTTTTGTGTTGGGATTCCTGCCACCTGAAGGCAAGTTAAATTCCTTTGGCCAGGAGGGTGGGAGAAGTAGGAATTCACTTACGTGCCAAAAAGTGTGACAATTATAAGGGGCACGGGGGCCTGTAACAATCACACGTCCAACACTTTTGCACACAGGTGTGCTCCCTTTCAGAAGGGGCTCCCACACGCCCCGCTTAGAAATCTGAAAAGGTTGTCGTATGTTAAGAATTTTAAGTCCCAAATCAAGAGCTGACTTTTACACGGTCTGATAGGACTTGGCTCTTAGTTAAGAGCAGTCTCAGAGGGGGACTATAAAACTGGATTACCTCCATTACCATGAATGAGACTAAATCTCAACTCGCAATACCCCGTTTCCCCAAAAATAAGACATCCCCAGAAAATAAGACCTAGTAGAGGTTTTGCTGAATTGCTAAATATAAAGCCTCCCCCGAAAGTAAGACCTAGCAAAGTTTTTGTATATAAATATAGATACAGTATGTAATAAATGTTCATTTTTTTTTTTGGTTCAACAATGAATGTGAATTCTTCTTCATGGGAAAAAATAAGACATGCCCTGAAAATAAGACCTAGTGCATCTTTGGGAGTAAAAATTAATATGAGACACTGTCTTATTTTCGGGGAAACACGGTACCCAGATGGGGTCCAGTGATCAATGCCTGGCATAACCAAAATATCACAGTGGGATTCAAAGCGAGCCCTTCCTCGTGTGAATCTTGTCACGCACTTTCTTTTGTTGGAAGATTTTAAACACAAGTTGGATGGCCATCTATGCTGTGGGTTTCTAAAGGGGCTGAATTAGATGATCCCTAGGATCCCCTCCGATTCAATACTTCTATGCTTTACGCACCGTTCGTCTCGCTTGCTAAAACCTTTTTAAGATGGTTTCGATTCCAGCACAGATCTGTGCGTCCCTGAAGAGAAAGAAAGGAAAAGGAGGGAGAACGTTAGTGCCGATTAAAACCGTTTCTGAAATAAGCGCAAACCCTAACAGTTTATTATGAATCCTCCCGATTCATCTTGTCTGGAAGCAACATTTGTGCAAACCAGGGTTTAATAAGCCTCAGCTCATGTCCGTAATCACAGAACCGCGAGCGCAGTTTTCAGACGAGGTGTCAGAAAAATCAAAAGAGCTCATCACAGGCCGGGTATCTTGGGAGTTACACAAAGCGGGTCCAAAAAAAATCGCATTTAATGCTTACCATTTGGAAAAGCAGGATCTGCGTAAGCCAGTGCTGGAAAACTCACCTGGAAAAGAAAGTAAAGCAATGCTGAATCTCATATACAAAGGAGGCTCAATCTGGAAAGAAAATGCCACAAAGGAAACAAACCTTTTCTGCAAACCAGTATCCAGGTTTTCCGCAAGAAAAGATTCCAGTTTACAGTAGGGTTTTTGAAGGGATGGCAGTATTATTTATTTAAAGGATTTACCGTATAAACTCGACTGTATGTCGACTTCGTGTATAAGTCAAGGGCAGGTTTTGGGGTCAAAATTGTGGATTTTGATACATCCTGTGAATAAGTCGAGGGCAAAACTTAAGGGGGTGTGTTTAGGAGCATGTAATGAAGGATCTAATGGAAAACAATGCCAAAGCGTTTACAAAATTCCCAGCAGTGGCTGCGTTCGCATTGGAGAAATAAAGCGGTTTAAGTGCCATGGGTCAATGCTGTGAAATTCTGGGAATTGTAGTTTGTTGTGGGGCCCAGAGCAGAGCCCAGGTGTTTTGGACTACAACTCCCAGAAGCCCCTGGGCCAAAAGTGAGGAATCCTGGGAGACGGAGTCCAAAACACCCGGAGGACCCAAAGTTTGGGAAACTACTGATTCTAAAAATGGGATTTTTAATTTATTTTATTTTACAAATAGTTTTTAATGAGGCTCCCATACAATGGGTTATTTCCCAATGTGTTAAATATATATATATATATATATATATATATAAAACATATATAAAATATATACATTTTAAATATATAATATATATTTATATAATTATATATAATATATGTAAATATATATAATATATATTGTATATATTTAATATATTTATATATATATATATTATGTATATTTATATATATATTTAAAATATATATATTATACATACTTAAAATATATTTATTAAATATATATATTATGTATATTATATATGTATACATATATATTTTAAATATATATTATATATAAAATATATATGTTATATATTATATATATATATATATATAACATATTATATATATATATATATATATAAACATTTAAAATATACAATGTATATAATATATGTATTCCCAGACATATATTTTTACATATATGTATAAAATTAACTAATTTGACTGATAAATTCATTTAAGACGAGAATGAATCTGCAGAACATAATGAAAAAGCTGCATCTTCATCACCATTTTTACCCTCCTCCTCCTACCGATGACTTCGGCCCCTGCTGAGGCGGAGGCAACTTACCTTGACGCTTCCTCGTCGACGAAAGGAAGGAAACGTTGCCGCGCATCGCCTTTTATAACCTCGCCTCACTTCCCATTGGTCGGACGCGGTGGCCAATCGCGGCGCGGAGTACCCGCCAACGCCCCGCCTCTCGCCTTTCAGTCAATGGTCTCCCAGAACCTTTGAAAGCGGCTCTTTCTATTGGCTGGCGTGACCGCCGCTCCACAACTCCTCCGTCGCCTCTGATTGGTCGAGCTGCTAGTGAGTGAGAGAAAACGGCATCATAGAGAGGAGGGCGGCTAGATAGTCTCGGACCGCTGCGACCAATCAAAGCGCTCAAAACTCTTTACGTCATGACCGCGAGGCCTCACGGGAGTCGTAGGCCTGAGCCGCGGCCTCCTTATAGGGAAACCTTGAACCGTGGAGAGGAAAGGACTACAAGTCCCAGCGGCCGAGGCGAAGGAAGTATTTAACGAGGGGGAAGTGACGTAGAGGCGCTTCCGGACGCGGCAGCTGGGCCGCTGTGAGGAGAAGAGGGAGACGGCGGCGTCCAAGGCGCTGCTTCGGACGGAGGGCCGCCATGCGCCGGGGAGCCTCGCGCGGCCCACCGGGGCCTCCTCCGCGGCTTCTTGCTCGGCGCGTCGCTCCTCCGTTTTCTCCTCAGAGGCGGACAGGTGAGCGAGGGGGCGGGGCCAGAGAGTGAGTGGGCGTGGTCAGGGAAGTGAGGGGCGGGGCCAGAGAGGGAGTGGGCGGGGCGTCGCTCTCATTGGGAGCCGCTCTTTCTGGCTGCTCTTGGACTACAACTCCCAGCATCCCCCGGCCCCAACTGTGTGTGCTCGCAAGGGGATGATGGGAGTTGTAGTCTTCATTGATTTGAGCCTTGGAGATGGACAAGGGCCCTTTTTCTGCTCCCAGGCGGTGTTGGACTACAACTCCCAGCCATCCTTGGACGCTGAATGGGCTTTCAAGGGGACCCTTGGGAGTTGTTTCTTTCAAAAGGAAGGGAAATGCTAACAAAATGAAATTCAATGCAGAGAAATGTAAGGTTCTGCACTTAGGGAGGAAAAATGAAATGCACAGATATAGGATGGGGGACACCTGGCTGAATGAGACCACATGTGAAAGGGATCTAGGAGTCCAAGTAGACCATAAGCTGAACATGAGTCAACAGTGTGATGCAGTAGCTAAAAAGGCCAATGCGATTCTAGGCTGCATCAATAGAAGTATAGCGTCTAGATCAAGGGAAGTAATAGTGCCACTCTATTCTGCATTAGTCAGGCCCCACCTGGAATAATACTGTGTCCAGTTCTGGGCAAAACAATTCAAAAAGGATGTGGAGAAACTGGAGCCATGTGTCCAAAGGAGGGCAACTAAGATGGTGAAGGCTCTGGAAACCATGAATCCCTATGAGGAACGCCTTAGGGAGCTGGGGATATTTAGCCTGGAGAAGAGAAGGTTAAGAGGTGATATGATAGCCCTGTTTAAATATTTGAAGGGATAATGTCACATTGAGGAGGGAGCAAGCTTGTTTTCTGCTGCTCCAGAGAACAGGACCTGGAATAATGGAAAGAGATTCCACCTCAACATTAGGAGGAACTTCCTGACAGTGAGGGCTGTTCGACAGTGGAATAATCTACCTTTGAGTCTCCTTCTTTGGAGGTCTTTAAACAGAGGCTGGATGGCCCATATCTGTCAATGGGGATGCTTTGATGGGGATTTCCTGCATGGCAGAAGGGGGTTGGACTGGATCAGGGCTCTTTTCGGGGTCTCTTCCAATTCTATGATTCTATGAGCCCAGCCTTCCCTGGTTCCAGATGATGTTGGACTACAACTCCCATCATCCATGGCCACTGAATATGTCTTCAAGGGGATGCTGTGAGTTGTAGGCTCGCATTGTTTTGAGACCGGGAGATGGGAAAGGCCTTTTCATCTTCCCCATGCTGTTGGACTACAACTCCCAGCATCCCTAGCCACTGAATTTGCTCACAAGGGGCTGATGGGAGTTAATAATAATAATAATAATAATAGAGTATGCTGGCAAGGGGCTGCTGGGAGTTGTAGGCTCCCATTGCCAAGGGTTAGTGGGCAGGGCCATCCCTGCGTAGAGATGCTGTTGGACTGCAACTCCCAGCATCCCTCACTCTTGGATTGTGCTCAGATGGGAGTTGCAGTCCCTGCTGCTTCAGAGCCAGGCGTCGGTTCTGGGCTGCTCCACTTCCAGATCTTGCGGGACTTCAGCTCCCAGAATCCTCCACCATGGAAGGGGCTGCTGGGAGTTGTTGTCAGTTATTATATTCATTATTATGATATTGGTTGTTTTGAGCGAAGGGGGTATAGATCAGTCTATCCAAATATTCCAAATATTGGACCACAATGCCCATCATGCCTTGCCATTGCCTGCGCTAGAAAGGGATGCTGGGATTTGCAGTCCAGCACCAGCTTTCTTTTTCATGTTCCATTTCTTCCTCTTCACTTTATTAGACTAATCTCTCATTTCTTTTTCACATATTTCCATAATATTCCAAGTGAATTTTGTACCGTCCTGTTGTTGTTTTTTCTCCCAGTTGTGTTATATAGTTCAGTGTTTTCCAAAAATGTACGATTGCTAAATGTCCCCCGTTTTCTTTCCAAAATGGTATTCCCTCTATCCGTCCTCCTTCCAAATTATATACATTCCCCCTTTTAAAGCGAATCTGTTAATGCTCAATATATCAACTTCTGGGGGGGATTTTTTGGACTGTCGCTCCCATCATTCTTCCCTTCTGGCAGTTTACAGTTAAAGCAGAACGATAGTGGGATAATAGTGAGCGTGGATGGTCCCCAAATCTCGAACACTTTGCAGGAAAGGCAGGAGGAAATAGAAGAAGCATTGAGGTGGTTTGAGTGTAAGCCATTGCTTTATTCGTGGTCTGTCTAGCTCAATATTTTTGGCTTATTTAGCAGTTTCATGGATTACGATCTGCTTGAAGTGCCACAAATGTTCAAAAAGTAACGCTGCTGTTGTTGTTTTGATTCTATTTATTTATATCCCACCTTTCTCCCAAGGCTGGGATGTAAATATTGTATACAGTTTGTTCACAGTCATTAATTCTGGGAGTAAAAAAAGAGGCAAATGTTCTAGCCTTGGCTGAAGAGCGGGGTATAAATAAAAATTATTATTATTATTATTATCTTTGATCGTACAAGGAGGGCCCTACTATCTCTCTATTTCTTTCCACTTATGTCAGTGGCTCCCATCCATTCGTACATGTAAATATAAAGGACCTCCTTCCGTTCTTTTGTCCTTGTAAGGCAGTTCAGTTGTATGATCTTTCTCGTACCACTTTTTGGTTTGAGGCAAATGCTCTTTGCAAACCCATCCCAGAGCCTTAAACGACAAAGTCTGAGGAATCTCTTCCGTGCGGTTGGTTAAAACCGGGCCGTTCCTGCCCATTGGGTGCTGTTTTAATTTCCGGCTCCTTCCGCGAAGAGGAGGAGGAAGGCTTCCCTTTCTCGGCTGGATCCTGCCATTGGCTGAGTCCGTGGGGCTGGTTTGGGCCATCGGTTTGCATCTCGCCTCCCGCTTCGCATGCCTTTCCGTCTACATCACTTTCGACTCGGAGGCAGGCCAGGCATGGAGCAGAGACATTTTGAAAGGGCCTGAGAAAGATCCCCGGACTTCCCTTTGGCATTTTTTTCTGCTGCGTCTTCCGAGGTAAAGGACCTCCGCCGTCTGTCGGACTTCCTTCCACGGGTTCCCATCGGTGGCTCCCCAAAGTCTGGATCAAGGAGAACTGGAATCTCATTGGAAAAACTGCCTAGGCTCCAGCTTGTTATCGACTTTATTTTCCAGACTTTAAAACTCCTATTCGTCAGCAAAGACTCCCCCAGCGTGTCCATAAACAGTTAGGTTTCTGTTTTATATCGGCTGAGCACAGGACAGGAAAAATATTCTGGATTCCTATGGTTTCGTAGTTCAGACTTGTGTTAACTTTCTTCTGCCCTTCCGTGCTCAGGTTTATTTAAATGCCACAACGGTTGGCGGCTGCAGAGGAGCGTAGAAATGTGTTACGATCGGCTCTTGGACTTGTTCCGCTGGAAATAATCTGCCACGGTTGCTGTGTTTTGCCGTCCCATGGTTTTGTGTGGATGTTAAAAGAGATATTTTTTTTCCTGGTGGATGTTGACTCTGTTTGGTTTCTGACATCTAGACTATTGTCTAATTCCAGAGGCTAGAAAGTTGAGTAGGTTTTCTGGGAGCTTTTCTTCCTGAGGACTTTGAAGCCAGTCGGTACTGCCAAGTGAAGTACCAAGGCTTTTTTCCGCTTTCTCGAACCAGCATTGCACTTAATCTTGCTAAAGCACAAAGTTCAAATAAGTTTATCACACTGGGGGGAAAATGTGGAATTTAAACAGCAATTAACCCGTGAAAATCACGGAGTTGACATTAAAACGCCATTAAAACGAGATCAACACAAGAGCCAGGGAATAACCAGGCAATAAACAGCAAAAAGCCATTCGCAGGAAAATCCGGTGAATGATTTGCTGATGTTTCTTGCCTGGCTATTCATGGGATAATGGCACTTTAATCGCATTTCATTTCAATGTTGCTAGCGCGTGAGATTACCATGGGTTACTTGTGGGATAATAGCACTTTCAACATGACGTCATGTTCAAACCATTAGTGCAATTGCAGGATTATCCTGGGTTAATCACCGTTTATACTTCCGGTCGTCCCCTGTGTGATAAACTCTGTAGTGGTGAAAGGCCTAGCAATCCCTTCCTCTTCTACTTTGGCTTCCTTTGAGTGGTAAGGGGTAGGATTCTGGGAGAAGGCAAAAGGGGTTGATCGCAGGCCCTTAATGACGGGGTGCAGTGTGGCACCGTTTGCCAAGCGACCGCCAACGCTCAAAGTATGGTCACCCCAGGTGCATCCAATGTGGAGATGCTTAGCAGTTTCATAGGTTGCCCGATGTGGGTGCGTTACCAGGGTGGGAAACAGAGCCATGTCCTCAAGCAGGTCCGCAGTCACCTAGTATGTGTCCACAGGCCTATGAGGTCTTGCACATGCCATTCACAGGGTCCACGATCAGCGTGCCACTAGTACGAAATGCACATGTCACGTTCCTGGCAGATATAGTACGTGAATCCAGCAAAAGCCCCGCAGGATTGAGACCGAGGGCTCGTGTGGTCCGGCAGCTGAGCCACTTGTTTCTGGGAAGTCCACAAGCAGAGGTCGAAAGGCAAAAATGCTGGGGATCCATTTCCATTTTTATGACGTCCAGCTTCTGAAGCGCTTCCTCAAAAGTCAAACCTTCTACTTGGCTAGGTATTGCGGCCTGAGATTTTTCCAGCTCTGCAACAACCATAAGTGCAGAGATCTGTTAGAAATCACTGTGGCGGGACTTGAGTTGACTTAACGTAGTGGATTAGTCACGTATGCATTTAGGATAGTCAGACGTGGATTACTGTATTTCCCATCCTTTCTAGCTCACTTAACACAGATCAGGTACGTCCTAACAGGCCTGGTGGCAGAAATCCTTTGTGGTTTTTGTGTGCCCGGGCAGCTGGAAATGTAAAATGTCATTTCCAATTTTATTTTGGACTGCTCATTGTGTATCATACACATCTGTTATTTTCCTCAGCATAGCACAACATGCCACAAACACAGGAGAGTGACCTTCCTTCCTTCCTTCCTTCCTAATCCCTTCTGTTGCTTCCGATAGAGTTCTGTCCAAGTCTTTCGCGTCCTTATGAACCTCCGAGGGATGTTAATCTATAGAGCAGCCTTGCAGATGACTCCACTGAAGCTTCCTCTGTGTTTCGTTCCTAAATAAAAAGGAAAGAAAGGCAGCTTGGGTCCATAGTTTTCCTGCCAGATCATCCGGAAGTGACTCTCGCTTCAACAGGTAACCGTCTGTCTGTTGACAAGCCTGTTTGAAGAAGGAATGGCACTTCTTTAGCTCTTTCTCGGCCATCGTGTCGTGAGTCCCCGTGCGTCACTTTTTGTGCCATCCCTTTGTGTGGACTTTGCAGGCTGCCTTCCACAACAGTGTCCAAGCCTTAGCTAAGCACACAACGGGAAGAGAGGCTTGTGTTTGTGTTTTCCCTTTTTATTGCCAGTAACTTTGCTTTAGGTCAGAGTGTTGCAATTGTGTTTTTTTCCCCTGGGTAAGCAGACTTTCAGCAAAGGAAATGAGACTTGGGTCAGAACAGATTTTTATAAAGGAGGGAAAGGACTGAGCGACCCTATAAATATATAAATCCACAGGAAAAACAAACACCCGCTTTCCATTCACGTCCGCACATGTAGCTGTGATAGCCGTTCAGGGGACACAAGTGGCCCAAAAGGAGAAAAGGAATCCCCAAATCTGTTCTGTTTGACAAAAAATATTCCTTCCTTTCATAAAGTAACAAATAGATGGTATACTACACCAGTAGGAATTTCCAAAATGTACAATTTAAGTGAAAATAAATGTTGGAAATGCCACAGAGAGGGGGATCTTACTATCATGCTTGGCGAACATGTAGTAAAGTTAAAGTATTTTGGAGAAAAACGCATAATACAATAAGAATATATATTAAAAATAAAATGTCCAGTGGTACCAGAATTATATTTACTTAATATGACCTCCTTTTTGGGAAAAAGAGAATGAAGGAAAGGATTGGCAATTATTGTTATATTTCATAACTGCTGCTAGAATACTTCTAGCTAAAAATTGGAAGTCAAAAAATATACCAAAGACAGATGCTTGGATACAGAAGGTACCGGAGATAAGAGATAAATTAACTTCAATTTTACAAAAACAACAAAAAAGAGAGATGGAGACCTTTTGAAGAATATGTAAATTTGGTTTGGGAAGTAAGAATATAAAGAATAAACAATATAAAATTATTGTGTATGACAGGGAAAGATTAAATAAGATGACAAGGGGGTCTAAAATGCTTTATTCAATTTGTATTTGAGACAGAATATCGAATAAGAAGTTAATGGATGAAGATGAAGAGATATGAAGAATCAATTTGTCACTTCTAATTGTTATAATGTCATAATATATTGACTGCTATGTATTATTATTTTATATAAGAATATATATATATATATATATGTATTATATTTTATAATCTTATATATTATATATTTTATTTTCTTATATATTATATAAGACAAAGTTGCAAAAAAATTCCTTCCTGATTATAAGGAGGGGGACCAGATAGTACATCTTTAAAAGTTCTGGAGTATAAACCATTGTTCAAAAGCACATTCAGATGATTTTCAACATCACATTTGGGGTATCCCTTTCACGCAGATGGGGTGAAAAAATACACAGGCCAAAAACATACATCATTGCACACGTCTGAGGCGGCTTCTCACTGTCAGACAGATGCATCCCTTCAATGGTTTTGTTGTTGTTGTTGTCATTTCTGTGGGCCATGGATGAAAGCCGCGTTTGGTAGGATGCTTCCCCACATTGCGTAGGTTGCGGTTTGGTGATGAGTGGCTTCGGGTGGAATTTGCCACGCGTGGTCAGTGACGTTTCAAGCGATGGGGTCGACTGTTTCTGTTGGCTCATTCAGAGCGGAGCTCTTCGACAATACCTGCTTAGGATGCCGGACAGACTTTTTGACCGTTGAGTAACTTGGGAGTATGAGGTGCCACCCGTTTTGCAAGCGTGGATTACTGAGTCAGGTCTCGGAAATCTGCATAACCATTTTTAAGGATCGTGTGCTGGTCTGTGTGGGCTTTCGCTAGACCAGTCCAGCAGCCTTGATCCCTTTGTTCTCTAGTTCCTAGTCGAAATTATATCCTGGAATATGGAAACAAGAAAAGAGATTCCACATAAACATTAGGAAAAGCTTCTTTATTGTAAGAACGGTTGGACAGCGGTGAGCAACAACACATATTGGACCTTGTTAAGACCTGTTTTTGATGGACATACATTTTTTGTGACCCAAAACCTTTCTGTCTGTTCCAGAGGTGGCTTTTGTGACCTTTAAGTACAGGACTAGATTATGAGCGCCAACAAGAACGCCCGCTACAATCGTTTCCCCAGCGGTACGACGACCAGCCCTCCTTTGGAAAACAACAACGGGGTAAGAGATGGGGGTGCGATGGGCAAGGTGTTGAAAGTCCTAGCCCTTGCCTCCTTAGACTGGCAAGTGAGCATTTTCTGCACACACAACAGCATTTTGTATGTGTAGAAAATGCTTGTCTAATGTGCAGAAAATGTCGTTTCCTGCACACAAAGCACCGTTTTCCATGCACATCAACCACGTCCCAATTTTACACAGAATAAAACCCCACTTGCAGCATTTTCTGCGCAGGAAATATTTCCGCGCAGAAAATGCTGTTTTCTGCACAAAGCAATCACGTGTAAATTTTGTGTAAAAGAAGTCTCAAATGTGAAGATTTTCACATTGGGGACAACAGGGTTTGCCATCCACGGATGCTTAAATTGGTAGATGGCAAGCCTGTGGATATCGAGACTCCACTGTATAATGGACCGTTTGCTCTTTGTTTCAGACAAGAATGGAGACAACCTTTGGGTCAACCTACGCTGCTGTGACCACCATCACCAAAGGTCAGTGCCGATCAACCTCAAGCTCTTATCCTCCCAAAGGCTGGAAGGGATCCTGGGATTTGTAGTTTGCTGTGGCACTGGAGCTCTCTGACAGAGGAGGCTAAATATCCCCAAACTACAGACCCCAGGATTCTATAGCACTGAGCCATGGCAGTTAAAAGCAGTGTAATGTTTCAGTGTAGATGCAACTGAAGAGAACTAGTTTAGGGATAAAGAGCAAGACCTCTATAATGGCGATCACATAACGGCATCCCTGTCATTTTGTTTGTTTGTGTAGTTAAAATGTTATTTAATTAAAAGGCTGTGGAGGGGATTAGAAAGTAGTATCGATTTCCCTCCCCCACCTTTTTTGTCGGTGGTTGGATGTGTATTTCAGAGCTCCTTAACTGAAAAGTGGGAGTTTGCTAAGACTCTAGGCTATAGGAAGGTAAACCTATTCTGTTGCGGAATATCTGATGTTTTTGTCCTTCTCCTCATTCCAGCGGATGGGACTAGTACGTTCCAAAAGCATCGCCGGACGCCTTCTTCCTCCAGCACTCTCACCTATTCCCCACGCGATGAGGATGATAGCATGGTATGTGCCTTAAAGAGAGGAGCTCACAGTTGCAGAAAAGGTGCCAGTTCTCTGAGAAGCCAGATTGGGCTCTGATAACACTTGCCTCGATTACATCTTGTTTCGACTCTGCTGGTGTTGGAAACCGTTTGGAAACTTCAGCAGGTCCAAAATGACGTGGACAAAATGTTGACGGGGACCAGTAACAGGGAACATATAACCCCTTGTTTAAAAAGCATGAGCAGGTACTGGTTTGTTTCCAGGCACAAATCAAAGTGCTGGTCATAAAGCCCAATATGGCTTAGTTCTAGACCAGTGGTCCCCAAATATATGTCTGGAAAGAAGAGGTTTTGGACTCCCAGAAGCCTCAGCCATGTGAGACAACAGTCTGGGATTCTGGCAGCTGAAGTCCAAAAATCCCTTAAAGAGCACAGTTTAGGGACCGCTGGTCTAGATTATTTGAAAGACTCTGTTTCTCTAGGCCGGTTTCCTCCTAGCTTTCCTTTCTCCAGGCAAAGACCTTTCTTTTCAAGCAGACTTTTAACATATCATTACTCACAGAGGGGCTTCTTATGGGAGGATATTATTTTTTAAACGTTTTATGCTTTTTAATGATGTTATACTGTTCAACTATAATGCTTCTGTGTTGAAATGCTATTGGAAGGGCCAGAGAAGTGTTATTCAGCCTTTGTTTAGTGAGGATTCCTCTCTTTGGCTATTTCATTAGGGTTATTTTGCTCCATCTTATGACTTCCTATCTTTATTCTCTGTAGAGTCCAGACTACTGTACTGTATATACTAAACTATAAATGGACCTCGTTTATAAGTTGAGGGCAAGTTTTAGGGCCAAAATTATGGATTTTGCTATGACTCATGGATAAGTCGAGGGTAAAATTTAGGGGCATATGGCAAAGGATCTAAAAGATGAAGCAAAGCAAAACAATGTCAAAGAACTTACAAAATGGCCAGCAGACATAACTCTTTGTGCTTATTCTTGAGGCTGGATGGATGAGAGATTAAAGGGGGGTCAGTGCTTCCAGGACAGATTATACAGTGGTCCCCCGGGTTATGAAGGTAATCCGTTCCGGATTACCTTTCGTAACCCGGAAGTCTTCGTTTCCCGGGGGACCGCTATTTCTGACAGACTGCGCGGCCGATTTAAAGGGGCCGCACGGTTTTTCTTATTCGCATCCCGGGGGATGTTTTTTGGTCCCGCCGGTTTCGGGTCCTGCCGGTTTCGGGTCCTGGGGGATTCGTACACCGGGGGACCACTGTACTCTTGCTTTTCACCAAGGGATGGTTCCTTCTTTTAAATAAGAGTTAAAATACAGTACTTACATTGACCCATGGATAAGTCAACTCAGGTTTTTTGGGTCAATTTTTACCTAAATTTCTAGACTTATACATGAGTATATACAGTAATCTTAACAGTGCAATACTTTTACACCCCAAAGCAACGTCCTCTCAGCCCTTCCCTCAAAATATTGTCTCCAGTGTTGCTTGAGTTGTGTTGCATTAGAAACTGGGGGCTTTGTGTGTGTGTGTGTGTGTGTGTGTGTGTGTGTGATTTCCTGGGCAGCATCCCTTTTTCAGCCAGTCTCTGAAAGCATGAAGGCTGGTCTGGCTTGGGGATTGGTGGGCACCATGCCCAGCTGGTTCTCCCCGCCATCTCCCAACCCCCAAACAGGAAGCCACAAAGCAGAACTCAGAGTGAATTGAATAGGAGGAAGTCACCATCCATCTACGCAAAGAGATTTGGCCGAGGCGAGGAAGGCAGCCATACAGCAAGTCCTCTCAGAAACAGTAGAGTCCGTGAGAGAAGCATGCTCAGCTTTCGGTAAGGGATCCTAGCAGGGAAGTGGCACTTCTGGACAGAGTAGCCAAAAATTCCAGGTTGGGAAGGTGAGCTTAAATGTAGAAACGTCAGGTGTCTCAAAATGGAGGTGCTTACATACTAGGAAGGGTGTTGCGATAGTCTCATTTGGTCAGCAGTTTTTGTGGCTTTAGCGTGTGGTTTTAATAGCCTTGTGTAGCGCAGGAATAGAGCAAGGGCTTAAATTGCATAAAATAAAAATGGAGGGCATTCTCGGGACTCCCTCCCCAGGCTATTAAAAACAACTGCAGCAACTTGGATGAACAGATATAATGGGCTTTATTTCTCCTTCAGAAGTCACTAATGTCCTAGACTTCTCTGAGTTTTGCATCGTTGCATTCCCCCCCCCCCTTGCTTTCAAATTGTGAAGGAGCTGCTGTTGTGAAAATGGTTGTGCAATGTCTTTTGGAGACTTGTCTGGCATTCTTGCTGACTTGTCTTCCCCCTCCGTAATGAAAGAGCTGCCAACTGAAGACGGAGCTCGGTTTCAGGAATAAGAACTTTGTACAGGATTCTGTGGAAGTATAGAAAGACTACTGTATTCGACCTTTTTTTGGATTCCAGTTTGGTGTGGAAGTGGGGAAAGAGACGGGTGGAAGCGACGTCTTGTTTCTTGAAAATGTGCAGGGATTCCTGGTTAAAAATTAGAACGTAAAATAGTTACTGGGGGAGGAAAACTGCAGATTTGCAGCATACAGAAAAGCAGGTGTTTGGAAGTGCTGGGTCTCACCTGCTTGCGACTGATAGAATCAGAATATTCGTAGAACGTATTTAAAATTGCGGAATGAATTAACCAGAGGAATTACGTTACATAGACTAGTTCCTATAGTTTAAATCAGATTACAGAGTTCAGCTTTTATTGGCACAGTAAAGTTCATACGGGATTGGTGTCAAGGTTATACAGCCTTTGCCAATGTGTTGTGTTTTATGAAGAAAACCTACTATATACCTTCTGCAGTTCTAACACTCAGCAGAGGCACTCTGAGGACTTTTATGCAATTTTAGAAGCAGGATTTGGTCCCAGGGCTAGCTGGTGAACATCACAGATGTAAGGATTGCCCTGCATTATGTTTTGCAATATACAAATGAAAATACCCCCCGTTTCTCTTTCTCTCTTCTCTCTGCAGCCGCCAATCAACACCCCACGTCTTTCCGACTCAGCCATCTCCGTCCGCTCATTGCATTCAGAGTCCAACATGTCCCTGCGTTCAACTTTCTCTCTCCACGAGGAAGAGGAGGAGCCAGTAGGTATTTGAGGGTTATGGGGTGGGGAATCTTCCACGAGAGAGATCAAAAAGGTATCGGGGGTCTTTATGAACGGCCAGAGAATGGAAAGGAAAGTCTGACATTTAAACTATTTTACAACCTGCCCTCCATGAAGAAACTACGGCAGCTTGCAGGCATTAACAAAACAAGCAACAAAAATGAAGCAGACTTTGCCATCATAGGGGTTCCCACAAAATCTAGTTTGTCCCAGTATAGAGCTCAGAACGGAAGTCATCTTCTCAGAATGACTTCCTCTTGCCCATCCTTGCGTGGATGCTTGTACATACCAGTCAAATCCAGGATGTTTATGAATTTACCTGTTGGTTTACTGTCATTTCTTTCTCTGTGTAATGTCTGTTTGTTGCCTTATCTCTGAGGAAATACAGATAGGTTGCAACAAGTCAGGGGTTTAAAACTGCTAATGGGCAAGAATACTGGTACACAAGCCTTTGTGATCTCTGTCTCATATTCTTGGAAGTCAGCCTCTTGTTGGCTTCAGTTGCAGGCAGCAAAAGGCTCATTTAGATCAGCAAATATAAGCCTTTCTACTGTTTGCAGATGGATTGTGAAGCCTTGCCTCATGTTGGACTGTGTTTTCTGCTTATTACTTGCTGCCTTGGCTCTTGTGATCCCAGACCTCACCATCTGCCTCGTGGCATCTTTACTACATGTGAGCAGCAGCTTTTAGATTTCTATTTTGCCTTGACTTTCTGGTTTGTTATTCCCCCTCTCCCAATTTGCAGGAGCCGTTGGTGTTTGCTGAGCAGCCGTCGGTGAAGCTCTGCTGCCAGTTGTGTTGCAGTGTGTTTAAAGATCCAGTGATCACAACTTGTGGGGTAAGGAATGCCACAGACTTATAGACTTGGAAGGGATCTCCTACCCCATTCTGCCATGCAGAAATACACAACTAAAGCACACTTGAGAGATCTGGTCTGCCTCAGATCCAAGTAGGCCAGTGCCAGCTGCAGGAGAGAGTGTTGGACTAGGTGAACCATTTAGCTGAGGGAAACATCATTATGTTTAGTGGGCAGGGATTTGTTGTTGTTATTGTTGTGCCTTCAAATAATTTCTGACTCATAGTAACTCTAAGGTGGCCCTATCATGGGATTTTCCTGGCAAAATTGATTCGGAGGAGATTCACCATCCTCTGAGGCTGGGAGTCACCCAGTGGGTTTCCATGGACAAGTGGGGATTTGAACCCTGGTCTCCCAGAATACTAGGCCAACACTCATGCCTCTACACAACAATGGCTCCTGAGAAACGATTAAGTCACTGCAAGGAGCTGTTGGAAAACCAGGAGATGGGTCCGTCCTCCAACAGCAGGCGCCAAAGGCCCTTTCAGTTTCACTGTCTTCGCAGGGCTGTTTCAGCCATCCCTTGCCATTTACTCATCCTGCAAGGGAGGTGGGGATTGCTGTAGGAAGCAGGCTGGTTTGATTTCCAGGCTCTGTTTTGGCATCTCTGGCAAGAGCTTTTCACAGCTGTAAAAAGGCCAGGAAAGGGAAGCGAGAGCTGATAATCTCAGCCTGCATCCATGCCTCGGAAAGCAAAGCAAGCAGACGGAGTACTGACTAAAAACCCAGTGGGTGACCCCCCCCCTCCTCTCACCTCACTGTTTCGCCGTATCCTGAAATTGTTACTCGTGTTTTCTTTGGTGTGGGTGGCGGGCTCTCAAAAGTGCCTTAAATGTGGGCCCATTTTGTTACGCCTCAGCCCATCCTCCTCCACTTCCAAAGGCATTCTGAATAAGTTCATAAATAAACAATAAATTCAGGCATCAATCAAAATACTGGTGACTGTGCCAAGCAGAGGAGATGGCTGAGCTTATCATGTTGAGTCTGCGCCATTGTTATTTGCATGCTGCCAGGTCTACTAAGAACATTGGAAGGGAAATAAATAGAAGTCAACTACTACTTTCTGAAAGATAGAAGTCAACTACTACTTTCTGAAAGGTTTTGAGGGGCCATCTACCCTGAACTCTTCACAAGCATGGCAGTCTTGTGATGTATAGTTCCTCTAGTCTTTCCATGCGGCCAATTGTCAACTCCTTTGTGCTTTAACGGAAGCCGCAACCTTCCCTTTTGTTATGGTCAAAATAAAACCCCAAATGGAGGATACTATGAGCCAAAAAAGCCAATATTGTTCAGAACAGGTTACCTAATGCAGTTTGAAAAAATAGAGGTTGCTTGGTCCAGTTTATAACCTGCCTTTCTCCCAGCGAGGGACTCAAACTGTCTTAGAAAATTTTTAAAACAAAGTCCAATAAAAATCTATGTTTTTGAAGTGAACAAACAATTAAATAGAAAACTCTCTTTTCTTCACAGCACACATTTTGCAGGAGATGTGCCTTAACCTCTGGTAAGTACTTGAAAACTTTTTCAGTGTCATATTCATTTGGCTTTAATACGTACAGCTGTCTCTTCTTTTCTGCCATATTTCCTGTTTTCTTTTTTAAAACCTAATACAAAATTTGGAAGCAGAATGAATTCTGTGGCTGTTTTGGTAAAAAATGCCCTTTCTTAAATGGTGGATGAGTGGTACCCGGCAGGGTTAAGTTGATGGACAGGGTTTTTCCCCTCCTGAGCACAAAGCTCCCTATTACAGCATTGCAGTATACTTCTAGAGGAATAAGCAGCCATCGCTTGCATGCACCCATGCTCCATGCTCCAGTTTTAAGTTTCCTCTTACGTTGTTTTCGCCTGTGGATATAGTATATCTTGACTTCAGTAAGGCATTTGACAATGTTCCCCATGACATCCTTGCAAACAAGCTTGTAAAATGTGGACTAGACAAGGTAACCGTTACATGGATTTGTAATTGGTTGACTGACCGAACCCAAAGGGTGCTCAACAATGGTTCCTTTTCATCCTGGAGAGAAGTGACCAGTGGGGTCCCACAGGGTTCTGTCCTGGGCCTAGTGCTATTCAACATCTTTATTAATGACTTGGATGACAGTATTGAGAGCCTAGTTATCAAATTTGCAGATGACACCAAATTGGGAGGAGTAGCTAATACCCCAAAGGACAGGATCAAAATTCAAAATGACCTGAATAGACTAGAAAGCTGGGCCAAAGCTAACAAAATGAAATTTAACACAGAGAAATGTAAGGTCCTACACGTAGGGAGGAAAAATGAAATGCACAGATATAGGATGGGGGACACCTGGCTGAATGAGACAACATGTGAAAGGGATCTAGGAGTCCAAGTAGACCATAAGTTGAACATGAGTCAACAGTGTGATGCAGCAGCTAAAAAGGCCAATGCAATTTTAGGTTGCATCAATAGAAGTATAGTGTCTAGATCAAAGGAAGTAATAGTGCCACTCTATTCTGCATTGGTCAGGCCCCACCTGGAATACTGTGTTCAGTTCTGGGCACCACAATTCAAAAAAGATGTGGAGAAACTGGAGAGGGTCCAAAGGAGGGCGACTAAAATGGTGAAGGGTCTGGAAACCTTGCCCTTAGAGAGCTGGGGATGTTTAGCCTGGAGAAGAGAAGGTTAAGAGGTGATATGATAGCCCTGTTTAAATACTTGAAGGGATGTCACATTGAGGAGGGAGCAAGCTTGTTTTCTGCTGCTCCAGAGAACAGGACTCGGAACAATGGATGCAAACTGCAGGAAAAAAGATTCCACCTCAACATTAGGAGGAACTTCCTGACAGTAAGAGCTGTTCAACAGTGGAACACACTCCCTTGGAGTGTGGTGGAGTCTCCTTCCTTGGAGGTTTTTAAGCAGAGGCTGGATGGCCATCTGTCGGGTATGCTTTGATTGGGAGTTCCTGCACGGCGAGGGGTTGGACTGGATGGCCCTTGTGGTCTCTTCCAACTCTAAATTTCTATGATTCTATGATTCTGTTATAAGCAGCACGATGAAGACTGGTGTGTTTCTTCTTGCAGAGAAGTGCCCAGTAGACAATGCCAAACTGACTGTGGTGGTCAACAACATTGCCGTGGCGGAACAAATTGGGGAGCTCTTCATCCACTGCAAGTACGGCTGCCGGCCCACTGCTAGTGGCAAGCCTTCGACCTTCGAAGTGGATCCCCATGGGTGCCCCTTCACCATTAAACTGAGTGCCAGAAAGTAAGTAGGGGTTAAACGTCTTCCCAAGAGAGACAACCTGGGCTTGCTTCTTTATTCCCTTATCTTTGTGGCTCATGTGTGTGCCTTCCATGGGATGTAGGCAACCCCTTCTTACTTGACTGCTCCATCGACTGCCCATCTGCTCGATTTTGTTTGTTGGTATTTGTCTTGAATTATAATTTTAAATTTGAGGATGGGTCGGTCTTTGGGTTATAGGGCTTTATGATATTAATTATGATTTTGTATTTTAACGCTGTTTTAATGTTGTAAGCTGCCTCAATCCAATTGGAGAGGTGGGGTATTATTATTATTATTACTAGTACTACTACTACTCTTCTTTGCAACTTCAGAACAAAAAAACCACGTATTCACAGTGGTCAAAAACGTATTTCTTTAAAAGCCCATTGGTGACAACAAATTTCCTTGGAATGAATCTCACCAAGAAAACTCCATTACAGGGTCACCACTTTTTTTAATTTTTAAAAAGTGTATTATGCTTTGTTAGAGTTGCATTTTGCTTTTAACTTACATTGTGAATCCCATACTGAGGGAATGCTGCATTATGAATTAAACAAACAATAAATGAAGAGTAACATGGGGTGGGGGAAATGACATTTCTTTGACTTCTCTGACAGTTCTCCATCCTCCTTGTCCAGGGACCATGAGGGCAGCTGCGACTACAGGCCGGTGCGTTGCCCCAACAATCCCAGCTGCCCACCGCTTCTCAAGATGAACCTGGAGGCCCACCTGAAGGAGTGCGAACACATCAAGTGCCCCCATTCCAAATACGGGTAGGCACAAATCCGCCCCTTCCACAATGGTCCGTATAAAATCTGCAATTTGACTCAGAACATCCCTATTCTTACACTGAAGATTAGTTGCCCAGCCTTTCCCTTTCACATATCACTGAGCTTCTGCCTGACTATTGCCTCCTCCCATTGATTTTAAAGACAATTTGATGTTTGTGGCCCTCCGGAGCTTGATGGGACTACAGCTCTCAGCATCCTTGACCACTGGCAATGCTGACTGAGCTGTTAGGGGTTGGTTTCCCAACATACGGAGGGCTGCAGTCCCCCTGCATCTAGTTTACAGATTCCCCCCACCCCTAATAAATACCCTAAAGGGGTCAAGACCCCCCCCCAGCAAAAACTGGAAAACATTCAGTGGAATTCATGAAGGAAATAGGAGACATATCTCAAGATGCTACAAAGATGTTCTTAGGTCTGTTATTAGGGTCTTGGGCAAAACATCCTTCTTTTACATCCTGAGACATGTTTATCTTTGTAAAATGTAATAAAGCAAAGAAAACAAAAATAGCAGAGAAGGTCCCATTTGTGTATCCCCCCACAATGTATTGCACCCACTACTGAGAGACAGAGGAGGGTAAGTCAAGTCGGAGAGAAGGTGGGACACTGCTTTACCTCTTTCACGCCATCAAACAAAACAGATTCCTGAAGCTTTCCTTTCACCCTTGTCTCTGAGCCCAGCCCATAGTAGGAATTCTTGAAGCAGTCCTCCATCTGATGACTTCTCTCCCGTTCTTCAGGTGTACATTCATAGGAAACCAGGACACTTACGAGACTCACCTGGAAATGTGCAAATTTGAAGGCCTCAAAGAGTTCCTCCAGCAAACAGACGACCGCTTCCATGAGATGCAGGTGGCCATGGCCCAGAAGGACCAGGAAATTGCCTTCCTGCGGTCAATGCTGGGCAAGCTTTCGGAAAAGATTGACCAGCTGGAGAAGAACCTAGAATTGAAGTTTGGTGAGTCTCCAGAGGAGAAGGCTAGCTATGTTTTCCATGTAACAGTAGGAAGAAGGAGAGCTGTGAAGGTGGGCAACTGGTCAATTTTTGCAGGTCACAATCACAACTCAGGTTCTGTAGAAGAGACTCTTCAAATTTTTGGTCCACCTTAAGGCTTTTTAGGCACCAGTTGCAAAAAGGATAGCTTCAAGAGTGTCCTTAGTGATGGCTTTGTGAGACTGGTGAGGCCTAAGGTCTGGTCAGGTTTCAGTTACCCAAGGAAGCTTGCTGTGTGTGTGACTTTGGGCCAGTTATACTCTCAGCATGGCCTACCGTACATGGTGTTTGTGAGACAGAATTTGGGGCAGGGGAGCCAAAGTACATCACCTTAAGGAAAGGTGAGATCCAAAGTGGTGGCAATGGAGTGTTGGAAAGACTTATCATAATACTTAGATTAGCCCTGCAAGGTAGACCAATTGGTTTTTTTAATTGATTTGGCACTGATGCCCTCAGAAGACAGTTTGTCTAAGCCCCATCCGAGTTGCCCCCAGAGTATCAAGTTATGGTACAAATAGTGACTTTGTGGTGACAAGAATGAAGTTTAGGCCTTAAGATTGTATGGCTGATAGCAAGACTTTGCCTGCATCTGCACTGCAGAAATAACGCAGTTTGACACCACTTCAGTTGCCATGGCTCAATGCTTTGGGATTCTGGGCTGTGTAGTTTCATGAGAAATTTAGCCTTCTCTGTCAGAGAGTTAAAGCACTATCAAACTGCATTTGTTCTTTGGTGTAATGCAGCCAGTGAGCCATAACACCACTTTGCAGCTCAGTGTGGTATTTAAGAGGCTGGGGACTTGAAACGGGTTGAGACTGTTGCTTGGACCAGGAGAAACTTGACCTGCTTGAATTTTGCATTCAGAAACCAAAAGCACTCTTCTCCCAATTGTCTCTGTTCAGATGTACTGGATGAAAATCAGAGCAAGCTGAGCGAAGACCTGATGGAGTTCCGGAGAGATGCCTCCATGCTCAACGTGAGTGGTGCCACTTTTGGAGTCATGTCCTACACAAACCCTATGGGCATGGTAGACCAGTATTGCAGTACGGAAGGAATTCCTCCCAGCCCCATACATGCCAGGGCCTTGGCTTAGTTGCTTGTGCCCCTTGGGGTGGCCTACTCCACAGGGAACTGAAATGCCACAGTTGCCCACCCCTGGCATAGAGTGATGGAGACTCTTGCCTGCTGACTGGGATAGTGTTGATCTGGGTTGAGATTAACACTCCAGTGGTTAAAGAGTAACCAGTGTTAGAAAGCTGCAGACTCAAAATGACAATTTAAGCATTTTTTGATGCACAAAACCCAATATAGCAACTGGAGAGCAATGCTACTAAAACTGGTCGCCTGTGGACCAGCTTCTACCATTCCCTGAACAACTTCCAAGAAAGAAAAGGACACTTGTACTACAAATATGGTACCAGTCCCTGGCACATTGTGGGTGCTGAAAGCTTGTCTCCGACATCAGATAGCTTAAGCACTGCCTTAGAGAATTAATATTGGAAGTCTGCAATACAGAAACAACTAAGCAGTCTTTCCCACCTCCCACGTTGTGCCACATTGTGCCAAGGCTGTTCTGCCTTTAACGTGCTTTAATTTGTTTCTTTAGGATGAGTTGTCCCATATCAACGCTCGGCTGAACATGGGGATCTTGGGCTGTGAGTATCCAGGTGTATCTTTCTATAGGTTGATATTGTAGAGCATCTAAGGATGCTGGTTGAGCCTGATTGGGAGTCACAGTCCCATAACGCTGGGACCTCTATCTGGTCTACTGTCACAGAGAGCCACTCCCTGAGCTTTCAGAGAAAGATCTCTTCAGGTCCTACTTGAAGATGGCAGAGGTTGAATTGAGGTCCTTTTGCAGGTCTGCTGCGGAGCCATAAGCATTTTTCCCAGGGGAATTCATTGCCCCAAGTGAGATGAGATGGGTATGGAATTTGACCAATTCCTGGCACTAATGGAGTGTCCTTGCTCAGTGACGGCACGTCGCTGTGGAACAGACAGTGGGGCAGGATGGTTGCCTTCACACCATGTCTGTGGGTCTCCCACTAAGCTTTAGCCAGTCACAGCCATAAAAGGGAAATGGACTGGATTAATCCTTGATCCAATCCAGCAATACTGCAGTCAGGTTAATGAATAACTTGACACCATCCACAACCCAATCTGCAGTTTTGGAGGGGGTATGCAACTTGTTCAGATGCAGTCATATTGATGAAGCTAGCTTCATGCTGCTTTGGGGATCTGTAATTCACTGTTTCCTAGAAGAGCACTGACCTAGCTCCTTGGCATGTTGCTGCTCTCACACTGGCACACCTTCTTTTCTCCCCCTTGGCAGCGTACGATCCCCAGCAAATCTTCAAGTGCAAAGGCACCTTCGTAGGGCACCAGGGCCCCGTCTGGTGCCTCTGTGTTTACTCCATTGGGGACTTGCTCTTCAGTGGCTCTTCAGACAAAACCATTAAGGTAAGGGCCTTGTCGAACCATTCTCAGCTTCCGCCTGTAAGCTTAAACCTGAGTCTCATTTGACTCCCGGTGCCTCCCCTTTAGCCTTCAGAGGATGCTTGGGCCCAAATGGGAAGAGGATTCAATTTCTCAGAAAGATAAAGAAGTAGGGCTGGAAGTAAACTTTCTCAGGACAGGGTCTGTGTGTGGTTGAGGAAGATGGATCACCCTTCATTCAAACAGCCCTAATGTTAACCAGGGCCAGCTTGTTGCAGCAGCTTCACTGGCTGCTGGTTTATTTCTGAGCACAATTCAAAATGCTGGTTATGACTTTGAAGGTCCTATGCAGCTCAGGTACAGGATAGCTGAAGGACATTCTCACCTATCCACCTGTCTGTGCTTCTGCAGAGGGCCTGCCTTCTCTCCCACCGCCTCCACGGTTAACCTCTAGCGGAAACATGGAAATAGGCCTTTTTGATGGCTTTTCCCAGACTCCAGGACTCCCTTTCCAGAGCTATTAGACTAGTATCCCCATTGCCATCTTTCTGCAAACAGGTTAAGATGGTCTTTTAAGACTGATTGCTTATGGGGAACTGGGCATTGCAAAACTTGTGTTGACCTGTCTGGTTTTATTTACTTGTTTTTAACAGATGGTTTGAATTTTGTAGATAGTTTAGTTGTATTTTAAATCTTTGCATTTGGGATATTTCCCAGCAAAGTTTCTTTCAACTCTTGTCAGCCGCCTTGAGTGCCAGACTGGGGGAAAAGGCAGAATCTTAATAATGACAATAATAATGGCAACAAGAATAACAAGAACAGTTCCTTCTTTTGAAGATGTAGTAGCAAAGCTTTGTTTAGGAGACAAAGAAAGGCAGTGTAGTTGTCTCCTGTGCCACTTAAATGAGAATTAAAAGCTAATTCCTGAAAGCTAGTTAGGAAGAAGAAAGAGGTGTAGTTAGCAAGTAAGAGTGTGGGTATGCATTGAGGTTTTGATGTATGGGAGGTTGGGGTTTATCGATAAGGGGTATATGGGGTATAGGTATACGTATAGTATATGTAATGTACGTATGTATGTAGTATATATGTATGTGTGAATAGTTGTTATGTTCGAATTATGGGAAAGATTGTAAGGAGGATCGATATTTACGTCTTCCAGGTGTAAATGTTTTTCAGTTGAAATAAATGTATAAAATAGGAAAATCAAAAGCTAGTTCCCTGCCATCTACCTTGATGAGAACTGCCTTTGGTTGCATTTCTTTGTTCCTTGCTGTCTGGGAAAATCTGCCCATTCATTTCCTTTCCTGGATGAGTGTCTCTCAGCCTGAAAGATGGGAAAGCAGGTGTCCCAAATGACAGGCAAGCTGCTTCCTGCATTCCCAGCGATGGCCTGTCACCCTTCTTCCTGTCTGACTTCCTAGCAGGTCTTCAGGGCAGTCATATAGCACTTCTGTTTCCTGTTAGGTGTGGGATACCTGTACCACGTACAAGTGCCAAAAGACCTTGGAAGGCCACGATGGAATTGTCCTGGCGCTCTGCATCCAAGGGTGAGTCAGAGCATTCATTCCTCATTTTCCACTTCACCTCTTAGTAGAATTGAAGGAAAGATAGGTAGTTACTGCTCACAAAGAGTGGCACAGCTTTCATGGGGCTTCTTTCTGTAGCATGAGTTGTTACTCTCCTTTCACAATTGGGTAAATTGAGCATGAGGTGGCATCTATGACGTTGCTTTTAAACAAGTGCATATCCTTTTAAGTTAGGGGCTAAAACAATGTGCTGGAAAAGCCTGAATTATGCAGGTGGCAAACAGAGAGAACAAATTTGCCTCTTATACAAGTCAGCCCTCCTTATCCATGGATTTTTTTATCCATGGATTCAAGCATCCACGACTTGAAAATACTTTAAAAATATACAAATTCACATTGTGAACCTTGATTTTGCCCTTTTATATAAGGGGCACCATTTTACTATGCCATATTTTAATGGGACTTGAGCATTCACAGATTTTGGTATCCAGGGGGGGTTCTGGAACCAAACCCCAGTGGATACCAAGGGTTCACTGTATTTTGTTTTGCATATTTTTAATAGGGGAGAGAGCTAATTTTTTTTAAAAGAAAGCTGCCCTAGAAGCTAAATTCTACTTGCTATATTACAGTGTGCATTTCTTGCTTTCTTGTTGCAAAACCCTATGTACACATGCCTATGCCAGGCACCGTCTCCGAGGATTGCTGTGACTTGGCTTTCAAATTACAGCAAGTTTCCTTGCTTGGAGATGACCCTTACATGCCACCAGCGTCCAGGCCAAGTCTGCAATGCTTCCTTTTCCCTGAACCGATGTCTTAAAACTTCCACCCCGTCCCCAACTGAAGGTCTTTTCCCCTTTCTCTTTGCCCAGGAACAAGTTGTACAGTGGCTCTGCTGACTGCACCATCATTGTAAGTGGTCCTTAATCTAAAATGGGGTGGTGGGAATCTGTGGAAAGTCTCAACAATCAACAAGCATTTTTCATGCCCTCCTACCTTTATTTTTTATCATTTCCTTTTTGCAGGTCTGGGATATTCAAACCTTACAGAAGGTTAACACCATCCGGGCACATGACAACCCTGTGTGCACGCTGGTCTCCTCGCACAACATGCTCTTCAGTGGCTCCTTAAAAGCCATCAAGGTAAGAGTCGGGGAGAGGAGGACTGAGCTCTTGCATCCTTGAATCATAGTTGCCATGATAAACATGAAAGGGATTGTGTAAATTATTACAGACAACTGTGTAAATACCTGCGGCTCGTATTCCGCACTCCCATCTGTGCATCTGAAGGCATGGATTGAAATCCTCGAAAGAGCTTGCTAACATACATTAGTTTACATTAAAGCAGCCAATAGATTACTGCATACACTTGACTTTAAGTCGACCTCATGTATAAGTCAAGGGCAGGTTTGGGGGCCAAAATTATGGATTTTTGCCATGACCCGTGGATAAGTCGAGGGTAAGACTTGGAGGCTCCTTCAGTGTGTGTATATATGTGTGCAGAGCAAGAGAGACTCTAAGGTTTTTTGTTTCAACGTTTCAACATTTGCTTTCACCCTTCACTCCCAGACACCGCAGGTAGTGTTTTGGATTATAGTGTTATAGAGGGGAAGTCTGTTTCTTTGTTTAATAGCAATGAATCACCCAGGACTCTTTGTCCGTGGCTTAAGAGAAAAAGAAACTCATTCCATGGGGAAATCTGAAAGAGCTGCTATCACGTTACCATACTAACCTGTAAATGACCTGGGATTTTGGGGTCAATTTTTGGGCATACATTTTTAGATTTATTGACTGTATATGGTAATTGTTCCCCTTTCTCTTCTTATGCTGAAGCAGCCTAAGATAATTCTCTTATTGGCATCTCATGGTGAGATTTGTGCCATTCATTCACAGTTATCTTCTACTCTTCTTCTTTATTACCTTTGGGGCAAAACGTATGGCTCTCTTTCTCAGTTTAATCCTTGCACAATCGTGTGTGGTAGACTAGACTGAGGGGTGGCAACTGGCACAGGGTCACCTAGTGAGTTTCCAGACCAAGTGGGTCTCTTAATCCGATCTTTCCCAGTCCAGTTATGCAAGAGTGGCTTTCCTTTCTGAGCAGTTTCACTTGCTCCCTCGAGATGATTGGAACCAATTCCTGTGTGCCTGTGAGAGGCTCTCCTACCATTTAATATGTGGAGGAATGGTGAGGCCGAGAGGTGGCTCTTATCTCGGAAGAGAAGATAGCCATTTGTGGTGTACTTAGCTTTACTAAAGTGTTTATTCTTCTGGCCCTCAGGTCTGGGACATTGTGGGCACTGAGTTGAAGCTGAAAAAGGAGCTGACAGGCCTTAATCACTGGGTCCGTGCCCTCGTGGCATCCCAGAATCACCTGTACAGTGGCTCCTACCAAACAATCAAGGTAAGTACACTTCCCAGTTCTTCCCAGCAGTTCATGACTGGTCCATGCCACTCGTCCAAGAGCTTGTGAATAATTCAATATCTTGTGAGTATTTGTTTTGAGTCTAGGAATGACCATCTTTCCTCTTGCCCCCCCTTCCCCCCACACCCCAAAATAAATCACTCTAGATCTGGGACATCCGGAACCTGGAGTGTGTGCATGTCCTCCAGACGTCGGGTGGGAGCGTCTACTCCATTGCGGTCACCAACCACCACATTGTCTGTGGCACCTACGAGAATCTCATTCATGTAAGGATGGGTCACAAATGCGAAAGTTGTTGTGGGCTCTGCCTTTCCCATTTGAACAGTGGAAGGGCAGAGGCGATTGTTAGTAACACTCAGTGGATAAAAGTCAAGAAACGCGATGTGCTGCCGCCTTGGAGTGTAGTGGAGTCAGTTTTGGATTGTGTATTCCTGCAAGGCAGAATGGAGTTGGACTACTCCTTGGAGTCTCTTCCAAGTCTAGAATTCTGTGATTCTAATCCTGGTGTGTTCAGTAAGAAAATTCTCAGCTGTTTGAGAGGATTTTAAAGTTCTTTTCCATTTGTCCTCTCTCCCCCCAGTTTGTTTCATCTTGTTTTGCCACTCAGAAGCATTTCCATTCCTCTCCCTTTATTTCTCTGCAAGATAGATATGGTAATATATGCCCTAGTTACATCCTGTTTGGATTTTCAGTAATGCACTCTGTGTGGGGCTTCTTTTGAAGAGTGTTCAAAAACATTAGTTGGTCCAAAGAGCAGGATATATATGAAGATGATGACACAATAACAACAACGATGATGATGCAACCTCTGTTTCTCTCTAATCTTAACTATTTAATTTTCACTTTTTTAATAGTCACTATTTAAAGTAATGGCTTCAAAAAGGAGAGGAAAGGTTTAGAGATGAATCAGAGGGTGAACAAAGACTGCATATAGGCTCTGAAAAGAAGTAGAAGGGGAATTGCCAAGGAGCCAGCTCCATAAAATTTGAGTATTTGCAGTTCCACCTCCTCATTCTTGCTGTTTGCATTTTTCTGTCCACAGGTATGGGACATCGAGTCAAAAGAGCAGGTGCGCACACTGACAGGACACGTTGGCACTGTATATGCCCTGGCCGTCATCTCCACACCCGACCAAACCAAAGTCTTCAGTGCTTCTTATGACCGGTCCTTGCGGGTATGTGAGGTGTCACTTGTTACTGGGTTGGCTATTCTAAGGGTGGCTGTGTGAAAAATAGGGAGGTGACATTAGAGGACATTTTGATGCATATTTTAATTCCTGTTTTGGGATCAAGTTATATTGGCGTCGGTCAAAAGTATCTCAAACTTGGCAGCATAGACTCCAGTGATCAGCTGCTCTTTTCCTCAGCTGTATGGCTAAGTTTGGAGACCTTTAACCATTCAGCTAAGCCTAGATATCTATTACGTTGGTTGCCTTAACTAGCCAAAGGCCCTTTCACAAGCAACCTTGTCTGTGTGTGTCTCTGTTTGCAGTACATGTGAATGGCAGCAGAACTGTTTGGCTTGTTCTGTGAGCAAAAATTGCTTTGCCTGAACTAGACAGGCTTATTAAATTTGGCATCTAGGAGGTGCATAGTCTGTTCTTACTGGCCCTGGGCACTGTCCAACATCTTCACCGTGGCTTGTGTCCCACCTCTAGGTATGGAGCATGGATAACATGATCTGCACGCAGACCCTGTTGCGCCACCAAGGCAGCGTCACTGCGTTGGCCGTCTCCAGAGGTCGCTTGTTCTCCGGTGCTGTTGACAGCACTGTTAAGGTAAAGCACGGGGTGTTTGGATCATGGAAGGGAAAGAGGGATGTACTTGTTCACGAAGGCGACATCGCACAGCAGAAGCAATCCAGATCGACACCATTTTAACTGCCATGGCTCAGTGCTATGGAATTCGGGAGGCTGTAGTTGTAGCGCCAGAACTTTCTGATAAAGAAGGCTAAGGGCCCAAACAAAACTACAGTTCCCAGAATTTCATAGCATTGAGCCACGGCACTTAAAGCGGTGTCAACCTGCATCAGCTCTGCAGTGTGAATGCAACCTAAGTGTCTTCACAAGAGAAATAATGCACAGTTTTCCTGCTGTGAAAACGACTTAGAAAACTGGAGTTTACGACGACTATTTGCAATGTGGGGCTTTTATTCTGTGCAAAATTCTCATGTGCTTTTTGGCACAGAAAATAGCATTTACCAATGCAGGCAACAGTCTTTTGTGCACAGAAAATGACATTTCTACTAATATCTGTGTAGAAAAAACTGCTCTATGCACAGAAAATGCTGTTTTCTACACACACGTGAGGATTTTGCAGACTTTTAAGTGCCCAAGTACAGATTTTTCCACCGCAGGAAATACTTCTGTGTAGAAATACTGTTTGCTGCTGTCTTTTTGAATAGGCTGTTAATGTTTTGCTTAATGGTGCCGTGTCCCTTGGCAGACAGGCAGAGGAAGAATGAATGAGGTGGAGTGCTTGAAGTCTGGGCATTTTAATAGCACTGTGGGGTTGGGGATGTTGCACTCAGCTCAACGGGTCACAAATAACGGAGCTCTGCTTAGGAGATCATTCCCACCACGAAAAGCTCCAGATCCTGATTTGGGGTATATGCTCCTAGCTCTCACTAGAAATCAGTTCTGATCTTCATTGGATCGATTCCAGGGGAAACAAAACGGAGCAAACGCAGAAAGCCCAGGGGTTTTTTTTAGGAGCAGTTCTTTTGAGAAGAATTGGTTCTTACGCGATTCCAGTGGGAACGCCAGATCAGAATTAAATTGATAGAATATGTGATTGATGGAATATTTGATTGATAGACTATATGATATTGATAGAATGTGTGAATATGTAATTGATGGAATATGTTGCAAAATCAATCAAAAATTCTATATTTTATTTTAAAAAAACACAAGAACCCTTGTCATCCCCTTCATCCTCCTCTTCCTCCATCCCCCCGATGCCTGCCTTCCTTCTTGAAGCAGCACAAAAGGGACGAAAAAAATGAAAACTTGATTCAAGTGAAATAAAAAATCCCCTTTTATAGTAAGAATGGTAATCCAACGTCTATCTCTCTGTTTACTGACACAAAGCTGCCTGGGAGGGAGACATGGGCCTGGGGCAGGCGGTGATTCTTCTGTTTGGCCTCTACCGACTCCTCTTCCCATTGTAGGTTTGGACATGCTAGAGGGTGCCGCCACTCGCTCTCAGAACACCGGGCTACCAAATACCGCTCCAGCGCCACACACTCCGTGTACTCCTTTCCCTTCTTCCCGAAGCACTCCCACGACCCGCCAGCTGTGAGAGGGAGCTTCACGGCCCACGTACCTCAGCACTGCCACCAAGTTACCGCAGCAGGCCAAACGCGCACCCCGCGCTTCGCAGGACTGTTTGGACGTGTGAGAAAGCTGACCAACATCCTTTCTTTCCCAGAACCACTGTGCGAGGGGGCGTTCCGTCGGGATGCCTTCATTGCCGCAGCGTAGGACGCTGGACGCTTTTTCTCTGTGTCGGCTGATGGAGCGCATGGGTCTCGGGCAGCAGCTTTGGCATAAGATGGTACCATGCCGGTCTGCACAAACTCCCGCCGCGCACCTCGCAAAGCCAAGTATGCGAGTGGGGACCCCTTCTTGGTCCTGGTATTTAATTTATCTGCTCAGCTCTTTTGTTTGTGCCCACCACCGACGATAAAAAAGAAAAGAAAAGAATGGTTTTTCGTCTTGTGTAACCAGGTACGATTTGTAACATCAGAATACCCTTTTCCCTTTTCACTTCAGGTACCACAAAGGCCATCCACCCAAAACCACAGCCATCATCATGTCATGACAAGCCTCCATGGTAAAGACAGGGAGAGCCCACTGTTGTGTTTTTACTGACATTTTCTACTGTTTTTAAGATTGTGATATAGATTTGGATTATTTCTTCCTTGACAATAAAAACGGACCATTGTTTTAGGCAAGCATGACTTATTAATAGACCTGCAGAGAGTTGCACCAAAGGGGTAATGCCTCTCACTAACCGGCCCATCTTACGTCCCTTTCCCACCATAAATTCGCGAAGACACCCATTAAACTTATACATACTGCTGTCCCACTAGACCAGTGGTCCCCAAACTGTGCTCTTTGAGGATTTTGGACTTCAACTCCCAGTATCCCAGACTATTATTGGCCAACATGGCTGGGGCTTCTGAGAGCTGAAGTCCAAAATCCCTTAAAGAGCAGAGTTTGGGGACCACGGATCTAGACCATGAGTGGCCTAAGTACAGCCCACTTACAGCTCCCAGGGTCAGCTGGCCCAAAATTTGCCCTCATTTTCCCTATTTTGGGTGGGTGGGCCATTTTAGGACCAGAGAGGCCTTTTTAAAAATTGGAAATAAACCACATACAGTACTCCTGTTTTAAAAGGCCTCTCTTAGACCTAACATGGCTCCGGAGGGCTAAAAAGATATGAAAATGCCCCTTGCACCTTCTAGAAGGTGTTGGGGTACATTTGGTGGCCATTTTTTGGGGTAGGGGGGATCTAATGCGGACCTCTAGCCTCCCACTGTTGCCCACAGTGGACTTCGCAAGCTGTTTGCTCTGTAGGAAAATTTAGCCGCCTAAATGACTACCGTATATATTCAACCATAAGTCGGCAGGTTTTGGGGACAAAATGATAAATTCGGATATGACCCTTGGATAAGTTGAGGGTCAACCTTATTGACATGCACCAAAGGATCCAAATGATGAAGTAAAGGAAAACCATGCCCAAAAAAACCCTACGAAATTCTGGCAGGCATAACCGTTTTGGCTCATACTAAAGGCTGGATGGAAGAGAGAGCAGGGGGAGGTCAGTGCTTCCAGGACAGATTGCACTCTTGCCTTTCTCTCCAGGGGACGGAGAGTTAAAGTCTATTTTTTTACATTGACTCGTGGATAAGTCGATCTAAGTTTATTGGGGAGGGGTGTCAATTTTTTGACTAAAATTTCGAGACTTATACATGAGTATATACAGTGTTAAGGGAACTGGGGGGGGGACACGTACCTTGTTGTTGTTGCAATAGGAAAATCAGGCTTCGTTGTTTTGAAAGGTGCAATCCCACTTTAGTAACCTGCAACAAGGATGAGAGGGAGTCCCTTCTGCTTATTCACCTTCTCTTTGCCGTAGCAATGGCTACAAAAGGCTTGACAGCTGCCAAGGAGAAAAGTATGGACAGGGCGCAAAGGGAATAATAAAGCTCCTTGCACCTTACTTGAAAATAAAGACATACGCACAGAGACAGGGCATCCACGTCACTGATAGGATTCCAGCCTGTAATGCCCAAAGGGGAAAGAAGTGAGGGCACCTCCATCTGAGTACCTTGGGATGGAGGGTGGCCTTGGTTCTCTTCTCCTTGCAGCCAAGACTGGCTTCCGCTTCTTCCGAAGCCACCTCTCTTGCTAAGTCAGCAAAGCGTTTGGCAGTTGTCCGATTGGGGAAGATTTGGATAGAGTGCAAGGAGCTAGAAAACTGTGTCCCGTTCAGGACAAGATAATATGCACACATAAATTTCATATCTGTCACTAATAGGATTCCAGCCTGATCTACTCAAGGAAAGGCTGGATATGTACACAGTCCGACTGCTACCAAGAACTGGGTTGGTATAGGACAAGAAAACCAAAATAGGACATCATGCTTCTAGCACTAAGCTTTGGATATACGGATGAACGGAGAACACCTCTTCCCTTTAAGACTTCGTGTATCCCGTATAAAGTCAACCTCACGTATAAGTCGAGGGCGTGTTTTGGGGCCAAAATTACGGATTTTGGTATGACCCAAGGATAGGTCAAGGGTAAAACGTAGGGACATGTAGCAAAGGATCTAAAGGGTGAAGCAAAGCAAAACAATGCCAAAGAACTTTTTTTAAAAATCCAGCAGGTATAACTGTTTGTGCTGATGCTAAAAGCTGGATAGATGAGAGGTCAGTGCTTCCAGGAAAGATTATGCTCTTGCCTTTCACCAGGGGATGGTTCCTTTTTTAAAAATAAGAGTTAATGTGCAGTACTTACAATAACCAGAGGATAAGTCGACCTAGGCTTTTTGGGGTCAATTTGTGACTAAAATTTCTAGACATATACATGAGTATATACAGTAGCTCTGCCCAGAATCAACTGACCATCCCTTCTATTCTCTCATCTATCCAGCCTTTAGCATCGGCACAAACAGCTAATGTCTGCTAGCATTTTCTAAGTTCTTGGCATCATTATCCTTTGCATCATACTTTACGTTCTTTGTTACATGCCCGTAGGTTTTACCCTCGACTTATCCAAGGGCCATATCAAAATCCATACTTTTGGCCCCCAAACCGGCCCTTGACTTATACATGAGGTCGACTTATAGTAACAACGGAGAGGGAGAGTGCCACTCCTCAAGTAAAGAAAGGCAGGACTGCTCAGCTTTTGTTTCCATCCCCAAAACACTCTTGCTAACTTTCTGTGAAACCGTGCAAGGTGCAACTCCCCAAAACAGTGACACCACAATGCAAAGAAGACCCAACTGTGGCCAGGGCTCCATCACCGTTTCCAGCAAAACAGATGTCCACTTACCGATCGCGGCCGCGGCCATCGCAAAAGACTTCAGCGGGGCCCTTCTACTTGGATGTTTGTTAGTAAGCCCCAACCAGGTATAAATGCAACAACCGGACTGCCTTCCTGGACTTGGAAACAGTCAGCCTAAACATCCTGGAACTGCCCTTGAGGTGGGATTTTTCTCTTTCTAACCTCAACGATAAAAGTTATTTTAGAATTGATGTCGTATTGGATATCGTATGTATGAAGTAGCGCCAACCCTTCCTCCCCTCCGCCTTCAAATATTTATAGCCAGACACTTCTTTTTTTTTAAATAAGAGCAAAATTCTTTACAATACCACAGAAGCCATCAAATCATAATAATAATAATAATACAGGTGGGACGCACGAAGCAAGAAAAGGAGATTGGCGGCAAGATGCATAGCTCTGATAGGATGGGAATACAATACAGTTTCCATAACTTAATAATAAAAATATATAATATATATATAATATGTATATATCCAGCATTAGAATCTTGGAATATTTTTTTTTCTTCTTAAAGATACATTTTTGTTTCTCTTTACAACAGGTATCTTTATGTCGTCTCTGTATTTATTTGTTTTTCTATCATTAAGAAATCTCAAAGTTGTGCCAGACACGTTTCGGAGATCAGCAAAGACAGACCTATCGAGAGAAGAAGACGCGGCGCCTGGGTCCGGAAAAAACCGCCGCGACGGCGCCAGGGAACCAGGCGAGTTTGCGGCCCAGACTTTTAAAAAGCCGTTGTTGTTTTTTTTAAAACTGGACTGACTCCCATTTTTTGTACATCAAATATACACAGCTGCGCATACACGGAAAATACTTCCACACACATGCATTGAAATGCAGACTGACACGCGCGCACAGGTGGGCACACACACGCACACATACGCACCTCGACGTAAAAAAATAAAACGCACTGAAAGGAACACGTACTTGTGTCAGAGATGAGACTCGACAAAAAAAAAATCCATAAAACAAGGCACGTCCTTTGATTTTGTTTTTCTCATGAAAACCGTAAAAAGAAAACGACAAAACGGGAAGAAAATAATAATAATATTCCCATATATAACAAAAACGTCATGTTTTCTGTACACTTGGAAAAGAAGAAGAAACGGTACCTTTTTTTAAAAAACATTGTGCTACTCTTTTAAATGATCTCACCACAAAGACACACAGCTTATTATTATAAGTCTAATAGTCAAGCTAAACTCCAGTTCTTTCTTAAAACTCGTTTTAATATACACTTGAAGATAATATTTTAAAATCTTTTTTTTAATATATATTAAAGTCCTTTCCTTTTATTTTCTTTTGTTAATTATCTCTGGGGAATGGGGCAAGGGGAATTCCATCTTAAATAATTTCTATCAATAAATTAATACTCCTTTATATAGCTTATTTTCTTTTCTTTTCTTTTCTAGTTTGATTTTGCTTTCACACGTTAAGAACATTCATAAAACATGGCTGTTTCGAGAGGAGACCCATCCACATGGACCACAACAAAAGCCAACAATACCTTTTTATTCAGCCTGGTCGCTAATTAATTAATTAGAGTCAGTGTATGTAACGAACGCTGGCAGCAACATCGAGAGGGTTTGAAAGAGTTTGACGGTCGGCAGGGCGACCAAAAGTTCTCCTGAGATGTTGGTCTGAACTGATGGACTGGAATCCATGAAATCCTATCCCAAGCCAAGTTGGGCACCAACTCCTAGATCAAGGGAAGCTAATAGTGCTGCTCTATTCTGCTTTGGTCAGGCCCCACCTGGAATAATACTGTGTCCAGTTCTGGGCTCCACAATTCAAAAAGGATGTGGAGAAACTGGAGCTATGTGTCCAAAGGAGGGCAACCAAGATGGTGAAGGGTCTGGAAAGCATGAAAGCCTATGAGGAACGCCTTAGGGAACTGGGTATGTTTATCCTCAAGAAGAGAAGGTTAAGAGGTGGTATGATAGCCCTGTTTAAATACTTGAAGGGATGTCACATTGAGGAGGGAGCAAGCTTGTTTTCTGCTGCTCCAGAGACTAGAACGCGGAACAATGGATGCAAGCTCCAGGAAAAGAGATTCCAGCTCAACATTAGGAGGAACTTCCTGACAGTAAGGGCTGTGGATGGATGACGACGGAGAGACGGTGGAACCACAGAAGCTCACGTTTTCAGACATCGGGATGGGATTGTTATCGGTTGCGTTGCTGCTGTGTACCTTCATTTCCAACTTACGGCGGCACTATCGCAGGATTTTCTGGGGCCGAGAGGGTGTGACTCGCCCAAAGTCACACTCAAGGGTTTTCGTGGCTGAGCAGAGAATCGAACCCCATTCTTCAGGATCCTAGTCCTACGCTCAAACCATTATAATTGCCTAAAGAATCATCACCGACTCGAGAAGTTCCTTGGAATTGGCTTCGGTGGGTAGAAGTCCAGAGGACTTTTCAACCAAGGTTTGTTGGAAACATCAACGATTTTGCTTCGCTCTCAGTGTTTTTAACACCATGATTGAGGGAAAGACAATACAGGGAAGTTCTATTTGGAAGGGATTATCATTTCGCTCCGTTAGCAGCAACAAGAAGCAATGGAAGGAAGAGCGGGAGAGAAGAGATATTTCTCTCTCGCCTGGATTTCCCATTGCTGAAAACGTCTGAAATCCCATTTCATTGAAATGTGAAATGAGTATAATGTTCATACAGAGGATGAACATAAAATAGCAGAGCTACACTTAAAAGAAGAGGTGGTGCCATCCGTGGCAATGCCTAGGATGAAAGACTGGGTCTTTGGCTCTGTCCCTCATGGTCAGGAAGGTGCAGGAAATTATGATTATTTTAAAATTATTCCAACAAGTACCATGGCGGTATGATTTACGGAAGGCCTTTTGAGACGTGACTGAAGTTCTTTTGGGGGCGCGGGGCCATCCTAACAACGAAGCAGCCTTCTCACAGGGTTCAGATAAAATGCAACAGGCTGAAGACACCTCGAAAACCAGTCTACACTACATAGTAATCGGAAACGTACCTGTCAAAAACATTGGGGTGCCCCTCTCCAAAATCCTCCTTTTAAGGACTGATAATCAGAATGAACCTCGATATACCTGTCAAAGGTTTACAAATGCCCATGACCAGCTTCAAATCCCGTGCATCTCAGCTTTTATGCTTGCAACAACTGAGGACACGGCTGGGATTTTTGGGGATATGTGCATAAAAGCAAGTCAACATCCGTGCCGAAGCACTGTCTGGTGTGACCCTCGCTTCTCGTGAAGCTACCACTTCTCATGATAAAATGTGGTATCTCCATTAAGGTCAAGACATAGGGTTGTTCTTGTAGGAGAGATTTGCATTACCAGGAAGGAAAGAAGGAACAGGAGTAGCGGATGTTTAAGAAAAGCAGAGAGAATTCAGTTGGAAGATGGCAGAATATGTATTCCATTTTGGGGCGAAACCCCGATTGTGCTCATTTAAGAACGGTACAAGCCTAGGAAAAGGCAGGCAAGGAAGTTCAGGAGACCTCATAAGACGCGAGACGTAACAGCGAAGAGAGAAAGCGGATCCGATACTCCCATGGCGCTTTGACATTCAGATGCTTCCTCTCCCTCCAAAACTACTTGCAGTGTTTGGACATTCCTACTGCACCCAAAGAGAGGGAAAGGAGGGATTATTTGGTAGGGTGCAAGGCAAGGACAATCCTCTGGGCCAGCATTACATTCTGCAGGCCGCCTCTGTGAAGAGGAACACAAGGCTGCTCTTGGGAACCCAAGCGTCCATTTAAAACCTCCTTGCAAGAGAGCCATATAGAGCAAGACACAATCTCCCACACTGTGACACTTTCTTCTCTCCAAAAAGTAAACCCTCTTGGGGATTGAGGCTACTGCAAAATCTGTGCACCGCTAAATAGATGGGGTACAGTCTTTGGCACACTTTCCATTCCTTGGGTTCACAGAAATCTGATGGAACACATTTTCTGAGGCACGCATAACACAAGATACAACCGCCAAATGCCTGCAACCCCCCCCAGGGTTCATCATCCTCTTCCTATATATTTTCTTAAACTGATGACTAGCGAGACCAGGATAAGAATCCCAAGATCTAATAGGGTAAGAAGTGCAGCTAAGACGGATGTCAAGAGCCCAAGATTCAAACCTCGTCCCAATTGACTCGCTCTTGGCACAGGGACAGAACTCAACTTTGCTTTTGGAATATCAAGAATACAAAGGGAGTCAAGTTTCCCCTTCTGCTAAATGCCTGCAAGAATACAAGATCACCGTTGGGCCAATGACCCAATGCTGCTGCTTCTGCTGCTTCACAATCATCAGTTTCCACACAATCGATTCACAACTTACCTATTGCCACATCTGTGCCCTGCTTACTAAAACTCTGTCCTCATTCCTCATCCTCCCAGGAACGACCACTAAGGAATTGTTCAACCAGGGACAAAACTCTTTGGAAGCAAGTGCTTTGAAGCAAAGAGAAAAGTGCAACGTAAGTCCCTCATGCTCAGAACTGCCCTTTGCCTAGAGAGATATAGATATACATTTCTATATATTTAAGGGAAACGGGGGGGGGGGGGGGGGAGAGAAAGGGATCGGGAATAAATATTCTTCTTTGGCAGCTATAGAGGCCGCCTGGGGATATTTACAGTGGGATTTTGGCCAGGTTGTTTCTAATTTCTTTTTCCTTTTCACTTTTCAACACTGTTATCGATCATGCACAATGTACCAAGGCTTCTACACCGCCCCAACTGGGGACGGTGCTTTCCCAGGCAACGAACCGGGGGCGGGAGGAAAGGAGCTTATTATATCTCAAGTGGAATTCATCAACGGAACAAAAACGTCTCACAGTCACAGCTTCATCATCACCAGGAGCAGACGAAACACCTTTGGGACAAAGAAACAAAGCATGCAGCTAGCCAAAAGCCTCCGGGGGGGACTCCACGGCTTCCCTCGGGCGTTCTCGGCCCCGTCGCGCCTCGCTTTTCCGGTGTTTCCCGGAATGGGGGCAGCGGCCGCGCCGGAGAGAACGGCATTGCTCAGTCAAGGAACAGGACCAACACAGAAGGCAAGAGTTGTTCACCAAGACGAAATCTCAACCCCAACGGAAAAACAGGAAGAACCAGAGAAAGACTAATACTTATTTTTGTGCCACACGTTTCGGTAACATATTTTTTTTTGGACTGTTAATACCTGTCGGGTAAAAGGAGAAGGGAACTCAATTTGGAAAGAGCGAGGAGGAATAGAGGAAATACTTTCCAAATTAAACGGAGGAGGAGGAGGAGGAGAAGCAAGTTTTGACTCGAGCGGAGCAGGTCTGCCTGGAGGAAAGTCTGGACGCTCGCGTTCGTCTTGCAGATATGGAAGCTCCTGCCCATAACTTCATTTTCAGGAAGGAAAATTGCAATATTCCCCAAGGTTCGCGGGTGTTTAGGGAGAAGGCTGGGGAAAATGAATATACGAGAGATCCTCCCTTTTTGTCGTCGCTGTTGTTGCTGTTCTCTGCTTCCGCAAAACCGGTCGCAAGGAAAACCTTTCCCAAGCATCTCGCGTTTGTTTCAGCACAATCCTGAGGTAATACTTTATCTTCATTGTGCAAACCTCAAAAGACGGGAGGGGAAGGGAGAAAGGGAAGATCTTCCACGGAGATGATTGTGCCCTTGTGCCCTTGGCGGATCCTGAGGTTGGCTGGGATTGTCGGCCGGCTCTCATTCCAACATGGCGTCCAGCTGGTCGGCCAGGTCGTCAAACATGCTGCCGATGTCGTCCAGGATGCTGACCGTGCTCTTGGACTCCGCGGCGGAGCTGAGGAGCAAAGAGAGAGGCGTCATCCCTGGCCTTCGGTCTTTCACCCATCCTCCTCTTTTGCTATCAGTGCTTTTCCCGTAGCTCCCGTAACCTGCGTTTAAGCTAAGCTGAAGTACATCTCGGCGCAAGAAACACACACTGGATACATCTCCCTTCATCCCTCTGCGCTCGGAAAGCACAGAGATGGTTATGATGGGGAGGCTGTGCTTCTTGCGGAGAGATTTTTTCGGAGGGGCAGATGTATAGATACAAGATCCACCTTTCCCGACATAGGATCTCATCCATAAGAAGCATTGCTGCAAGTCTAAAATGCTTCTCACAGCCTTGCTCCTTAATAATAATAATAATAATTATTATTATTATTATTACTACTACTACTACTACTACTACTATTTATTTTACTGTATATACTCATGTTTCTGTCTAGAAATTTTAGACAAAAATTTGACCTAAGAAAAACCAGAACCAACCTATCCATGGGTCAATGTAAATACTGCACTTTAACTCTTATTTTAAAAAGGACCCACACAGTGGTGAAAGGCAAAGTATAATCTGTTTTGGAAGCACGGACCCTCCTCTATTCTCTCATCCATCCAGCTTTTAGGATGAGTACAAACCTGGGATTTTATAAGTTATTTGGCATAGTTTTTCTTTGCTTCATTCTTTACATCCTTTGTTACGTGCCCCTAAATTTTACTCTCGACTTATGCCTGAATCATATCAAAATCCTTAATTTTGGCCCCAAAACGTGCCCTTGACTTATACACGACGCTGACTTATAGTCGAGTATATACGATATATATAGCGCTGTGAATTTACACAGTGCTGTACATAGAATCAATTAAAACAGATAAAATCATAAACCTGCCTATAACATTAAATACAGTGGGCCCTTGTTATCCGCTGGGATTGGGTTCCAGGACTCTCCGTGGATAACAAAATCCGTGGATGCTCACGTCCCATTAAATACAATGGCACGACAAAATGGTGTCCCATATATAAAATGGAAAATCAAGGCTTGCTATTTGGAATTTACACTTTTTGGGAATATTTTCAAAGCTGTGTATGCTCAAATTCGTAGATAAAAAATCCGTGTATAAGGAGGGCCAACTGTATTCTGATCCCCCCGCTATTGACCCTTATGCTCCTTACTCTGCGGTTTGCCCGTCCTCCTGCTTGATCTTCTCCTCCACCGCTTGCAGAGCGGCGGCAAGGGAAGCGCTGGTCTCCTCCAGCTTCTGATGGACGCTCTCGGTGCTGGCGCTCTCCACCGAAGGGCCGGCCATAGAAGAGCGAGGGGGCTTGACCGGCACCGTCTGAGAGGGAGCCCGGCCGGGGGACAAGGGCTTGGCCGGGCTGGAGCAGAGCGAGGGCGGCGTGCTCGAAGGCTTGATGGTGGGGATTAGCTGCTTGGCGGGCGATGGGGCCGGCGTGGAGCTGGCGCTTGCGGACTGAAGGGCTGCGTGGACCTTGGGTTTAGGGGCGGTCGGGGGCGGCGTTGGTTTAGGAGAGACAGGTGGTGGCGTCCCATGAACACGCTTTACTTCTGGAAGAGAGGAGAGCACTGTCACTCCTTGACCCCGTTCTTTAGGGAGCAAGGAGGTCTGCCGCTGTTGCATGGAAATCCCTCTAGCATAGGGGCCTGAAGCCTGTACTGTATATACTCACATATAAGTCTAGAAATTTTAGTCAAAAACTGTGTCAGCTTATCCACAGGTCAACGTAAGAAGTGTACTTTCATTCTTATTTTAAAATATTTTGATCCCCCTATGACCCCTGTTGAAAGGCAAGAGCATAATCTGTCCTGGAAGCACTGATCTCATTTATCTCATCTATCCAGCCTTTAGTCTAAGCACAAACAGTTATTATGCCTGCTGCAATTTTTGCAAGTTCTTTTTGCATTGTTTCCCTTTGCTTTGTCTTTTAGCTCTTTAGTTACATGTCCATAAGCTTCGCCTTCGACTTGCCCATGGATCATGGAACAGGCCCCAAAACCTGATCTTGACTTATGAGGTCGACTTATAGTCGAGTATATACGGTATATGTTTGCTTTCTTTTCTGCTCCGGATGCAGAGGGCTTATTTATATCCTTTAACCCAGTGGTTCTCAACCTTCGGTTCTCCAGATGTTCTGGACTTCAGTTCCTAGATTCCCTCATCATTGGCCATGTTGGCAGAGGCTTTTGGGAGTTGAAGTCCAAAACAGCGGGCACATCAAAGGTTGGGAATCCCCGCTTTAGCCCCTTGTGCCCTTTCCATAGTCTCCACCATCAGCTGTCAAAACCTGCATGGAGTGAGCTATGATGGCCCTGTCAGACCCTGAGGTTGGCTGGGATTGTTGGCTAGCTCTCAATGCAACTTGGCGTCCAACTGGTCAGCCAAGTGGGGCATTTGGGAAAGGGGGAAGAAGGGCAACTAACTCAGAGGTGGAAGACGTGGCTGCTCTTGTCTGCAAGGGAAGGGAAACCAGGTAACACGCCGCCGGGAGAGTGCCTTCACTTCCTTTCCTCCGCAGCCAAGACCAACAGGATCCTAGTCAAGGTGCTGAGGACTTTCTGATCTCTTCTGATTCTGACATTATTAAAAAAAATATATCAGCAAGCTGTCTGCTGTGTTCCAGAGCATTAAACCTGGCTAAGGGAGAATCTCCCAACTTCAAAACTGCCAGTCCCACTGCCCAGTCCATATCTCCAAGTGCCCAGCATGTGGTCCATGGCTGCTGGACCACACTTGGGGAAGGGCAAAGAGAAGTGTGGGCCATAAAATCTGTCCCAGGTCCTCTGAAGCTGCCCATCCCTGCATTTTACATACTTTTTGGTCCAGCAAGACCCTCTTACCTGGACTGCCCGGGCCTGGAATTGGGGCCTTTTTGGAGGTCGGTGTGGGTGGTCCCGAGACTTTCTGGGGTAGGACAGGCTTGGGCGAAACGGGCGGTTTGACCATCTTCTTGGGTTCACCTTCTGGAGGGGGCTGTGTGGTGGCATAGTCGTATCTCTCTTGCTGCTCCGCAGGGGACACAACCTCCACGCCGCTCGTTTCTGAGGCCGGACGGCGTCTGACGGTGGTGGTGCCATTCTGGTAGACCGAGAGTGTGGCTGGCTCCTGTTCCTTGTCTTTCAACTTCGGCCGCCTCTTCACCGTGTCCGACTCGGTGAGGATAAACTTGACACCATCCTGTTGGCTCTGTTTCATCCTGATCCTTCTCTTCAGCGTGGCACTGGCCTCCACTTTGGAAAGGTCGCCGTGCCGGTGGGCCAGAGATAAGGCCTCGCCACCTTCAGGTTTGGCTACCCCCATCTGCCGGGGGCGCTGCTTGATCGTCAGGTTACCCTCCTCAGCAAAGGGAATGTTCTCCCCAGCACTGTTCTGTGGTGGCCCTCCACCGTGTTCTGCCCTTAGACGCTCCACAGGACCACCTTCTTTGGACGCTTCAGACTTCAAGCTGTCAGAACGTTCCCGGCGAGCGGCGGCCGCTAGTCCCGTAACAGGGCCACTGATTGTGCGGCGACGGTTGACCACCTCGCCATCTGGCCCAATGGCATCCTTGTGCTTGACGGTGGCCAGGACGGTCGCAACACGAGAGTGTTCTGGACTCACCGGGTGCAGGGCTGCCCCGGGTTGCAGGTAGTAGTTGTCGGGACCTTTCCCAGATCCGGGGGGCTTTTGGAGAGCAAGACCTCTGGCTCCGCCGCCAATTGATGACATTTCTAACATGGCAGCAATGCTCTTTACGCTCCCAGCACTGCCCGTATCCACAGTGCCCCCAGAATCACTGGCACGTCTCTGCTGCTGTTGCTCTTGAGAGGGCTCTTGCCCTTCTTCTCCATCCTTGGTGAAATCGTCCGTCATGTTGGTGCTGGAAATGGCCGAACTGGAGCGCTTGGGTGGGGGTGGTGGAGGCCCCTTTTTCTTTGGCCGTACAGCAAAGGATTGGCTGCGGTTGACATTCTTATCGCCTCCCGACTGGGCCCGCACCGAATGGCTGCGCCCAACTCGTCGCTGCACTGTGGCGTAGGGCCCAGCGTCCGGCACCAGTAACTCATCCCTCTCCTGCTCGCTGTCAGAGACAGCATAACGGTTAAGGCTGTGCGCCCTCTTCTTCGGCCGGCCTCCTTCCTCTTCGGCTTCTGCAGCCTGGGGAGGCAAACACAGCACCGGCACCGAGACCGGCAGCACCGGCACCGCCTGCGCCAAGGGTCCCGTGGTATGAGCGTCTCCCTCCATGGGCTGCGGCAAGACATAAGCAAAGCCACGGTGTGTCGGGGACTGAGGCAGCGAGCGAGGAGACATGGGGCGGTCTGACTGCGGCAACAACTGGGGTGTAGGTTTTACCTTGGCCGTGGCGTGTGGCATACCAAGAGCCTGCGGTGAGGAGGGACGGGGCTTGGTGGGTGTCTGTGGGGGGGTGTAGTGGCCGGCGGATGGGGGAAATGATTGCCGGGGTTTGCCAGGCACTGGGGGCACACTTGCTCTCTTGATGCTGTGGCCGTGACGGAGGGTCCGCACTTCCTTGGGCAAAGTGGCCGGACTCTCTTTCCCATCCTCCGCCAGGTACTCCTGGCTCTTGGACATGGTGCTGCTGGAAGGTTTGGGTCCATCTCCCAGCAGCTCTTGGGAGCTACTCATGTGTTTTGCTCTCCCGCTCAGACTGTTCTCGTGGGTGAGGCGAGAGGAGTGGCGGTAGGCTGCCCCTTCGCGGAAATGCCCCACGTGGTTGCCCTGCTTCTCTGCCCCTTCCTCGCCGGTGCCAGTCATGGCCACTTGCAGCTCGTTGCTCAGCTCACTGTCCTGGAAGGTGGTCATTTTGGGCGATTGGCACTCGGCCGTTTCCTGCTGAGGCGACTCGATAGCCATTGTGTCCAGAGACTGGGGCGCCCCCTTCTTCTTCAAGGTCCCTGACTCGTACTTGATGTATTCAGCCTTCTGAATCTCTGCCAGCTTCTTCACTGCCAACATCAGCTTCTTCTGATGACCTAAGAGAAGACCAGGGACAGAAGGGCTGAATTATTAGCAGAAAAGCATGGTAGCTGTCTTTCACCTTGGGGCAGCCTTCGGGTAACAAGACTAACCAAATGTCATGGTTTTTCTTGGATTGGTTGGCTGTGAGCGTCATCTAAGATGGAGGTGAGCAACTGTGGGAGCATGTTCTCCTAGAATGTGTTGAATGTTCTCCTGGGTCATAAATATGGCCCTGGAGCCCTAAGTTGAATGTTCTCTTAGATGAAGGGTGGGCAAAGTGCCCTTTGCCTAGTCCTGATCTAGGAGAACATTAAATTTAGCCATTGTGAGACTGACTTACATTCAGTTCCTGGAGGAAGAATCCAATTTCCAGCCAAGTGTCACCTGCCATGGATTGGTTTGGACCAGCGTCCAACAGGCTCTGCCCTCCTCCAGGTTAAGCCAGGTCTATAGTTTTTTGTGGAGCTTTCGGGCTCTGTGGCCATGTTCTGGAAGAGTTCCTTTCTGACGTTTTGCCAGCATCTGTGGCTGGCATCTTCAGAGAAGATGCCAGCCACAGATCTGAAGATGCCAGCCACAGATGCAGGCGAAACGTCAGAAAGGAACTCTTCAGAACATGGCCACAGAGCCCGAAAGCTCCACAAAAAACTATGGATGCCAGCCATGAAAGCCTTCGACTCCACACTTAAACCAGGTCTGTTTGGGCAGCATTTTTTAAATTTTATATATATCATTATTTTATTTCCAGATTGTTATGAGCTGCTCCAATCAGGGTAGCGCACAAGTGCAATAACAACATGCCACTGTGCAAAACAAGATGCAGAGTTGACCCAAATCCGGTTTCTCATCCTGGCTAGAATTAGATCCACTGAGTCACCAAGTCAACGGCGTTGCTCCAAGCGGGACCATCGCTTGGATTTAAGCCAGCGCTTGGTTGTCCGCAAAACAGATGGCAGGTTGGAGTACACAGGGACAGGCTTGCAAAAATAGGTGATTTTTCAACAGGCATCTAAAAATGGGAAACTGTTGGAGCGTGTCGAGTTCTGGAAGCCAGAGCATTCAACATAGGCTAGAAACCCATTGGTGGGATACACTGAACATGACAGATCATGACTGGGAAATATATATAGAGAGAGTGTCTGTCTGTCTGTATATATGTATATATATAGAGAGAGATAAAACACCATACTTTTTATGTAGGCATTTCCTGAGACCTGAAAATTATTTATTTAATTAATTTATTATATTTATTTGTATCCTGCTCTTTTCCCAGGAGTGGGACTCAGAGCAGCTTCACAGCATTAAAAACAGTACAATTAAAACATTAAAAAATTATTCAACATCCCCGCCTGTCCTCATAACAATTCCTTAAACGCCTGTGTGAACAGGTAGAGAAGGCTTTCTCTCGCATTCCCACCAACCGTGTTTGTGATGATGTTGGGACGGAGAGAAGGGCTTCTCCAGAGGATCTCAGACTCCGGGCCGGTTCATACCAGGAGAAACGGTCTGTCAAATAGTGTGGACCTGAGCCACGTAGGGCTTTATAGGTGACAACTAGCACCTTGAATTGTATCCGGAAACAAACTGGCAGCCTATGAAGCTGTTTCAAGAGGGGCGTTGTATGGTCTCTGTAATCTGCCCCTCTTAACAGCCTGGCAGGAGCTCTTTGAACCAGCTGAATTTTCCGAACACTTTTCAAAGGCAGCCCCATGTAGATCCCATTACAGTAGTCCAAACAGGATGTAACCAAGCCATGTACCATTGTGGCCAGATCTGGCTTCTCAAGGAACGGGCGCAGCTGGCGCACAAGTTTTAAATGGGCGAAAGCACTCCTGGTCACAGTAGAGACCTGGGCCTCCAAGTTCAAAGCTGAGTCCAAGAGTCCTCCCAAACTGTGAACTTGTGTCTTCAGGGGGAGTGTGACCCTCTCTAACACAGGATGGATCCCTATTCCCTGATCCGCCTTCCGACTGACCAGAAGCACCTCCGTCTTGTCTGGATTGAGTTTCAACTTGTTTGCCTGCATCCAGTCCATTACTGAAGACAGACACTGGTTTAGGGCCAGGACAGCCTCCTTGGATTGAGGTGGGAAGGAGTAGGAGAGTTGGGTGTCATCTGCATATTGATGGCACCGCACCCCAAAACCCCGGACAACCTCCCCCAGCGTTTTCATGTATATGTTAAACAGCATCGGGGACAACACAGAACCCTGAGGGACCCCACAGGTCAATGGCCAGGGGGTCGAACAGGAGTCCCCAGTACCACTTTTGAATTGTGGGGTCCCCCTCTGGCCTGTTTAAGAAGCCAAGAAGGACGAGGGTCCAAGATACATGGGGTGGCTTTGACCTCTCCAAGGATCCTGTCCACCTCATCAGGGATTGAGAAAAAAAGGGGTTGAGAAAGGCTGGTTTAGACTAAGCCTGTCAGAGATGTGTCCTTGCCAACCTGAGCCCACTTTTCTCTTTTTCTGGCTCCCCGCAGCCCTTTGTTTTGTTACAAATTGGAACCAGCACACACAACCCCGGTGTTGGGGATTTCCCGTGGCCTTTGGCTGGTCTTACCCAGCTTAGTGATGCCGATCTCCTGCAGGTCTTCCCAAGTGATGTCAGTGATGAAATCGATGTTTTCGTAGCCATTTTCCACCAAGACTTTGTAATACTGGGCCAGTCCGATCATGGAGAGCCAGAGCGCCAGGTTAGCCTGAGGAGGGAAGAGGAGAACAAACTCAGCTCTTTATTTTTAAAGATCAAGATTCCCCAAGCCACCAACAAGCTTGGCCTCTGGAGTCATGGCTTTCTTTGCTCCTCTTGGTTTGAACTGGCGCGTTTTCCCCCAAACCATAAAAATTCCTGCCATGCTTAGTATGGAATTGGCCGGCCGTCCTACACATCCCATTCTGGATAATTCAAAACACTCGGATGGTGTGTGGATGGCTTTCTGAGTTGTTTGCGTGGACAGCATCCGCAGTGCAAAAATAATGCAGTTTGGCACTGCTTTAACCGTGATGGAACTGTAGGATTTGTAATTCTGTGAGATATTTAGCTCTCCTTGTCAGAGAGCTCTGGTGCCACACCAAACTACAAATTCCAGGCTCCCGCATCATTGAGCCACGGCAGTTAAAGTGGTGTCAAACTGGACTATTTCTGCAGTGCAGATGCAGCCGCAGTCTCAGCAAAAACAAAAGGGAGAGGAGACTTACCGGTTTGTACTCTGGGAGCCATTCAGAAATGTTTAAGTTGTTGATCTCCGAGGCAATCTTCTTCCTGTGGCCTGGTTTGGTGACTCCGATGGCTGTCAGATCCTATGGGAAACATAACAACAATTTCTTACAGGTCCCAGGAAAGCAGCGAAGGTGCAAAAAGAGAAACCACGGGAGTGAAAGAGTCACTGTCAAAGCCTCGAAGATCCAACATAGCTCCCAGAAGCAAGACACAGATAGATATTGTGCTTGCTTTGTGAAGTCAAAGGCTTTCATGGCTGGCATCCATTTTGCTTGGTTGCTTATTGGGCATTACGAATCAACGCGGGCAATAAAGGAGTGTTCCTGAACTCTGGACCTATATTGCCATATGATCTGGTTGAGACAAAAAACGGACTACAAAATTTCTAACATCTAGCTCCTGGTATCAGGGTTGTGGGTTTGTGTGATTGTGATCGTGCCAAAATCCTGTTAATGAGAGATGCGGGCTTTTTTTTCATCTTGGATCCCTTTTTGGAAGAAAGGTGGCGTAGAAGCGAAACAGATAAAGTTGTGCTACGTCCGTGGAGTGACTTGTTTGGACAACGCGGAAGGGACCTCGCCAGCAAAGAGTAACAGGTGCAACAATCCCCCTAGATCAGTGCATCCATGTGCATTGAGCCCTGTGCGTTGTACACTATCCCTTGAGCATTGTGCAGTGAGGTGGCAACAGCGATATACATGCGTCCCCTTGCATAGATTGCACTGCAGCGGTATTCAGTAGGGAGGTTGCGTAGTGCCAGGGTAATAACTCCACCAATGGATATTTACACTGAATCAATGCCGTTTCTTGGCCAAGGGTCCCGGAACAACCCGCCACCCGCCTCTGTTCCTCGGCGGTCCTCACCTCGGGGGTCATCCGACTGATGGTAGGGATGTCGTACCCCGCGTTGATGAAGTTGGAGGCGTAGAGTTGCAGCTGGAACTTGCAAAGCCATTGGTAGACGGCCTCTGAGCTCTGCAAGGAGAAGACGGCCCCGTTATTCTCCCGGCACTTACGTACATTCGAGCCGCCTGCCAACTTACGGTGAGCCCCTGAATTTTTCCGTTGGGTTCTCTTAGGCAAGGGATCGTCGGAGGTGGCTTTTTCCAAACCCTTCCTCTGAAATAACAGACTCCTGCACCTGGTCTTCGTTGGCGGTCTCCCATACAAGGACTAACCAGGGCTGAGCCTGCTTGACTTCATAGATCAGACAGTATCCGGTGCCTTTAGGTCCTACAATTATCACTATTTGCCCCTCCGGTCTTTGGAACAGGAAGAGCTAGATATTTAAGTCAAAACCACTTAGATAGTCTATCTAATCTATCATATTTATTAATAAAATTCTAAACACTACAAAAATATTTACAAACAAAAAACATATAACATAAAATGACTTCCTCTCCCTTATTTTACACATTTAATTTATACTTCATTTCTTGTCCTTCTATTGTTATTCACTGAGTTTTCTTTAGATTGTAGAATTTTTATAATTACATAACATGTGCCATTTTAAAATCCTTTATATTTTTCTATTTTTCCATCTTTCCGCCATAACCTTTTCATAGTTATAAGACTTTTGACACTATGCCATGGCTCCTGGGATTTGTAGCTAGGTGCCACAGCAAATTACAGACCCAGGACTCACAGCATGGAGCCCTGGCAGTTAAAGCGGCGTGAAACTGCATTATTTGTGCAGTCCGAATGCAGCCTTTGCGTCCCAACCTTGGAGAGGGTTCCCCAAACTTACCTTCCCTTCGGACATAGGCTCCACTTTCTTCAGCTGCTGTTGCTGCTGCTGCTGTTCGCCGTAAGGCTGGCTCTGGAAAGAGGAGCTGCCGAGACTTGGGGTCCGGGAAGAACCTGGCACAATGCAAACAAAGTGAGGCGAAGGCATCTCTGCCGCCACCGGCACCTTCCTGGGGCCTTTGAGAGCCGGACTGCAACCGCATCACACAGTTGCATCAGTGTGGTGCCACTTTAACCATTAAAATGGGACCATCCTGCAGAATCCTGGGATTTATAGTTTGTTGAGTTACTGAGAACTGCAGTGCTCAGCAGCACAGAATTCCAAATCCCGCAACCAATGATGTATCCCAATATTTCACAGGTTAGAGCCATGGCTGCTAAAGTGGTACCAAATGGATAGATCTGTTGCTGCAGATATGTTCATATGCTTTCCAAGTATAGTGCTTGGTGAAAGGTGAAGGACACCCATGAATGTGGGAAAATTGCAAATAATAAAACCACCATTCATTTCACCGGAGAGAATTCCTGTCTAGAAATCTCCAGGTCCACGTCTGAACTTGATCACAGAATCATGCTGGAGGATGTACAAATGCCTAGAGAAGTGTTTTTCTTGCAGGTACGCCAGCGCAACGCTTTAGTCAACTTTTTCAGAGTTGCACTGGAGGACCTTGAGCAAGACCATATTAATCAAAACGGCGACTAATCAAATCCACAAAAGTCAAAGCTACAAAAGTGGAGGGCCAAGTGTGCTTGAATCTGCCCCAGGTTTTACTTTGAAATTTAAAGGCGTGAAATCTAAGGCGTGAGAATTGACCCCTGTCCGAATGGGTTTGGCACTTTGGATATCTCCTTTAAAACTGAAGGAGCCGATTCTTTCCCTGCAACAACACGGGCGGTATTTTTATGCCAATATTGCAAGCGCACAGAGCCACCCGGCAGATGCTCACGGCAGGACCCAGGTGGGACCTGGCCAAGATGGCAACCAAGGCGACCTTGACGTCCTCTGACCGGTTGGCAACCGACCCCAAACTCTCAAGCCAGCCAGCCTGCAAGATGCCCATCTGGATCAGGGAGCAGAACCAGGCCCCTCCGACATCTTACAGCCTTGAGCCTTTGGATGCGGACAAGGAAAGGAGGGCTGGGATGCTCTCTTTGCACCTAGAGATGGCCCTCCTGGCATCCCTCTTTGGGCTTCCAGATCCAGGAAAGTGAGCAGCCCTCCTTTCCCTGTTTGCATCCAAAGAGAGGTGTCAGTTCTGCAAGCCAGCAAACAAGCTAGGGTCTGAGCCATCCTGAAAGACAGAAAGATCTCAGGTATGGCCAAAGTGGAGGAGAGGAGAGATTTGCGCAGAAACCGAGCCCGTGATGTTCACTCGCATCCCCCAGACTGAGCATTTCAGCACACCAGATCGAGACCTTCGTGAGAACAGACACGCGCAGCTTCGCCCTGAAGACGCAAGAACACCAAGAGAGCACCATCTGCCATCCTTACTCCCCCAACTTCTCGCACTTCCACCCCTCCCAGCTCTGGAGATCTCTCAAGGCTTTCTGCCACCAAGCCCTTCATCTCTTCCATCGCCGGGGAAAGGAAAAAAATGGAGTAGGGGATGATGGTGGTGGTGGTGGATGGCTCCCTTCCTTTCCAGGCAAAGAGGGGACCCTTCCGAGACCACAGCCCTCAGACAAGACCCAAAAAGGAATACAAACAGACATCTTGGAAAGGTTGCGATGCCCCAAATTCAGGCTCCAAAGGATGGAGTCAAGGAGGAAATACTTTGGAAGGGAGAACGCCAAAGAAGAACGCAATAAACAGATCTATGTCTTCCGGAAGCCAGATGGTTCCTTTGACGGAGGGTGGAAGAGAGCCAGGCTGGTGAATTTTTGGAAGGGTGGGAAGGTAGGGTCCCCTGTTTCTGTTCCAGCCCGGGATAGAGGTTTTTCTCCTCGTATTTCCCCCATTCCCTCCCCTCCATCCCCAAACCTCTGTACTAACCGAAGCAAGCGAAGGCATGGCAGCAGCAAAAAGGAAGGGTCATTTTAAGCTGGCCCCGAAGGTCTCCCCTGATCTCAGGAGAAGCGGCTGGTCAAGGAAATAAGGAAAGCTCCGGCCGCTGGGACCGGAGGAGAAGAGCGAAAAAGCCTGGCGCAAGGAGCTTCCACGCACCTGCGGGCGTCTCCGCTGCTTTGGCAGGCCCGTCACCCGCGGCGGCGGATTCTTGCACAGACGCCTTCTGGGAGAGGACGGTTGCCAGAAGCTGAGAAATGGTGGGGAGAGAAGGAACAGACTGTCAGTGAAGGGAAAGGCGGCCGGCGGGGGAGGCAGAGCAAGGAAAAGGAGACATTCACACACATATATGCACAACGATTCCAGGAAGGTGGCACTGCGAACCAAGCGGTGCCCACATTGTTGGCAAGGGGGCACGCTGCTCAGGTACGGCCGATGGCAACCCTGCCTCGTTGGGCATTCAGGGCACAGCCCAGGCAGTGTGCAAAAGTTTAAAAGAGGCTTCTGGAACAGAGCCACGAGAACAAATGGGGTTTAAGGGGAGGAAAGGACAGGGAAGAGCCTTGGCTTCCTTTTGGCCCACTTTCCCCAGGAATGGAATGAGAGAGCCTGGTCACTTGCCAGGATGACCATTGCAAGGAGAGCTATGCTGACAAGGGCAGAAGAGGGCGGCATCGCACAGGCAATGCCAAGCTTTGCCACCCTGAACACACTCAACCCTGATTTTGGAAGCTAAGAAGGCCAGGCCTACCAAAGTGCACAATATACACGTTGCAAGCTTTCGAAGCTCCGCTGGCTTCCTCATTAGTCAAAGGCGTGAAGGAATGGCTGTTCAGGCACTTGCATATCCAAAAAACATATTGAAACATACAGTATCATCCGAAATTCACAAGGCAGCTATACTATTATGGGGCCAACCAAAATGCGCAAAATACATGTTGCAAGCTTTCGAAGCTTCTTCATCAGGCAAAGTGTTAAAAACGATAAGGGTTGAAAAATTGAAAATGGATACCATTCGAACTAAGAACAAAAACAGCACAAGGCAGGCCTGTGACTAGCATCCTCGATTTGGGGGCAGATGAATCAGAGACGTTTAGGTTGCCCTCGGTTCTGACCGTGACACTGAGTATGCTCAGAGGCACAAACAAACCCCAGGGTGGGACCTATCCAGACAGTGGTAACTTTGGCTCACCTTAACACCTTCGGAGCCCGGGTGGAGGGCCGTGTGGCCACCGCTTGCGGTGCTCTGGCCACTTCCTGAGCTCCGGCCACTGGCCACGCTTCCGGTGCTGCCCACGCTGCTGCGGTCACCACCTGCCAAGAGGGAAGGAAGAGAGGGTTAGAGGCCATGTGGCGAAGGGCAGGGGTGGCATCAGAGGATGTAGAGCCCCACCATTCTGACCCTATTGCCAACATCTGAATTCCTCCCAGACCCTACCTGGAGTCCTGTCTTGTTGGTCATCAGAGAACAACAGGTGAATGATGTTTCCATCAGGTTTGCAACAAGAGAGTCAGACCAGAAGAGGATGACTTAGGGTTGCATCTACACTCCAGAAATAATGCACTTTGACCCCACTTTTAACTGCCCTGGCTCCATCCTACAGAATCCTGGGATTTCTAGTTTGGTGAGGTACCAGCCTTCTTATTTTTTAGCACGGAAGGCTTGCAAAATTACAAATCCCAGGTTTCCACAGCTCGAGCTGCAGCACTTAAAGCGCTGTCAAACTGAACTGTTTCTTCAGTATAGACGCACCCATAAGTATAAGTAATTTACTTAGCAAAGACTTCTCTCTTCTGAAAGGCATTTGAGGAATGTGCTGGATGTTGTTAACTTTTTTCTCTCTTCCTATGTGTGAATTTCAATGTATGTTTTACCTGGCATTGTTTTTTTCTGATCGTCTAGTTGTGTCCTAACTTTTCTATTTTGTGGATTTTTAACCATTTTTAAAATAGATATAAACCACTTTCAGGCCCAATCTGGGAAAAAGTGGCATAGAAATTACTACTGCTACCACTTACTATTACTACTATCAATAATGTACACTTCGTATACTTAACTATTTAGTGGCTACGTTTCTGAATTCTGTACAGTCAGCTCTCCATAGCCATGGATTTTTTTATGCACAGATTCAAATCCACAGATTTTGTGGCTTGAAAACATTCCAAAAAGATATAAATTCCAGCATCACACCATGGGATGAGCTGCCCTGGACCTTCACAAAAACTGCCATTGCAAATTGTGCGCAACCAACACAACCGCTGAACCTGAGTTGTGCTTACCTTGGTCAGACCCAAAGGGGCCGAGACAGTGTCCACCCAGCTGCCAGCCCCCCTTCCTTACCTGCATAGGGTTTGCGGAGCACCCAGATCTCTTCAGCCGGGGCCGGCGTGGTCGCAGAGCCGCCCGAGGATGGGGACAAGTGGGACGGGCTGGCGTCGGACCCTCGGGAACCTTCGGGGGCAAAGGACAACCATTGCCACCCCAGCAAAGAGAGAAGAGAGAGACCAGATGAAACAAGGCGGTCGATATTGCATGCATGCTGGGAAGAGCGACAACCTCCGTTCACAACTGTAGACTATCTATCCCTTTGTAGGGGATCCTTCTAGGCCAGCCTTTTCTGGATTTAAGTCCAAACCTTCAAGAAGCTGCCCAGGATCCACTGCTTCCCTGAACATAGGAGCCATTGAGGGCCATGTCCATGGCAAGGAAGGGAAAATGGAGGCAGCTGACGTTGCCTGAGCTTCTTCTTTCTCAATCCTCCATGGTGCCGTGGAGCACCATGGTTCCACATGCAAAAGACACCACGCTGCACCATTTGCAACCCCCCGCGTTCAACCACAGAGTTGCCAAATGTCCCTTCCTCCATCCCTCCTCCTGTTGGTTTCCAACCCAAGGGCAGCTGGTTGGTTGATCCCATATCAGCAAGTGTCGAACCCATTCCAAATTACACCCCAGCCTTGGAAAAGGAACCGTTTAAGGGGCATTTCCCAATAAGTCCAGGAAAGGTCCCAATAAGTCCAGGAAAGGTCCTGGAAAGCCAGCCAAAACCTGGAATGGATTCCTTGGCCCACTGACATGGGAGCAGACAGTTGTCCGTATTCCATCCCTTGGAGCATCTGGCCCACATCTTTCTGATCTTGGCCCACCTTGCCTTTCTCTCCTCTCTCTCTTGCCTTTACCTCTCTGGGACAAGACCCTGGGCCACCCCCAACACACCTGTTGTGTGTTATTGTGCACCTTCAAGTCGTTTCTGACGTTCGGTGACCCTAAGGCAAACCTATCACAAGATGTCCTTGGCAAGTTTCTTCTTTTCGCCATTGTCCTCCTCTGAGGATGAGAGAGTGCAACTGGCCCATGTGTGCCTCCAAGTCATTTTTGGACTTACGCTGACCCTAAGGCAACCCTAGTATGGGTTTTTTTGTTTTTAAAACAAGGTTCTCCAGGGTGGGTTTGCCATTGCCATCCTCCGAGGATGAGGGTATGCAACTCCCAGTGTCACCCAGTGGGTTTCCACAGCCAAGTGGGGATTCGAACCCTGGTCATGGTGCAATACTCATACCATTCATTCGCACCACCTGTTTTATGAAACTGGGATAAAAAGAGTCCTCCCAGTCTTGCAGGACTCCACCTCCCAACCCCTGGGCCTGGCTGGTTGGGACAAATGGGACTTGGGAGTCCAACATCATATGGAGGGACACCAGTTTCCCCAGCCTTGCTTTGCCCAACTGCTCTCTCTCAATCTCGCCCATCTCACAACACCTTCATACAACCCATCACACACTTCCCCAAGTACCACCGGACCCACGGTTTGCACTGTATGGGGTTTTCTTAGCAAGATTTCTTCACAAGGGGTGTTTGCCTTTGCCTTCGTATGCGGCTGAGAGTGTGTGACTCACCCAAGGTCACCCAGTGGGTCTCATGGCTGAGCGGAGAATCAATGGTGGCACGTCAATGCTAAATCAATGGACGGCAACGATAACGTTGCTTGCATCCTCATTCTCTAAATAGGTTTAGGTGTGTTGCGTGCCTTCAAGTCATATTCTGACTTTACGGCGACTCTCAGGGCAAACCTATCCTGAAGATCTCTTGGCAAGATATGTTCAGAGGAGTTTTGCCATTGCCTTCCTCTGAGGCTGAGAGAATGTGCCTTGCTTAAGGTCACCCAGTGATCTCAAAATGCACTCCTGCCCTCCGTATTTGTGGCTTTGATATTTGCAGATTTGATTTTGCACGGATCTGATGAATACATCCTCTCTAGGAATATCGAGGTCCTCCAGTGCAAACTCTGTGGCCAACTTTAACGAAACGTTGCACTGAAAGACCCAGAGATTCCTAGAGAGGATACTCTACTAGGCCTTTGTAGCTCCTCCAGTGCGGTCCTATGGTCAGTATCTGTTGGATCTAGAGATTACTAGAGGTGTTTTTGCTATCTGCAGTTTTTCCATATCCACGGGGGGGTCTCTTGCACCCCTAACCCTAGTGAATATGGAGGGACAAGCGTCCTTGCACGCAATATTTGTTGCATGAGGAAGGGAAATGGGGAAATGGGATGGAAAGGTACACAAGCAAGCAAGCAAGCCAAGGGAAAACGGCAAGCGCAACAAATGTAGAAACCCAAAAAAATATATGCACAAATCAAAAACGAAGCGAGCGACGGACAGACGGACTACCTGGGTTGGCGCCGGGCCCTTCCACGGCGCCATGGGGGAGCCGGCGGTAGCCGAAGGAACTGAAAAGAGGCTGATGGGGGTTCGGTGGAGGTGGAGGCAGGACATGATGGAAGGAGAAGGAGGAGGAGGAGGAGGACATGATGGCGGTGGTGGCGATGGAGAAGGAGGAGGAGGAGGAGGAGAAGCAGGAATGGCCGTTGGGCACCATTGGGACCCCGCCAGCCGTATGGAGGGAGATGGCGTGGACCTGCCCTGCGTCCCACGAACCTGACAAAGGGAAACACAACAAAAAGAGGCAACGTGAAACAGGAGGAACAGAGGCAGAGACCGGGGAGGGTTCTTCCCATCCCGGATTTTAGGTCCACGGGGCTCTCCAAAGCGCTGGACCGTTCCTCGAAAGCAGCGGTTCTCAACCTCTGGGTTGTGACCTCTTTCACTTGCCTAAGGCCATCGAAAAACACACATTTGACATTATTACATTAATAACGTTATGGTCGGGGGTCACCGCAACGTGAGGAACTGTATTAAAAGGCCGCGGCGTTTGGAAGGTTGAGAACCAGCATTGCTCGAAAGCAATGGCTCCCAAACTCTGGCCTTCCAGGTGTTTTGGACTTCAGCTCCCAGTATCCCATACTATTGGCCAAGGTGGCTGGGGCTTCTGGGCGTTGAAGTCCAAAACACCTGGAAGGCCAGAGTTTGGGCATCACTGCTCTAAAGTATGAAGCAGATTCGCTCTCCCATCGCAGCGAAGGTGCCATCAGCCAAGGCTGCGTCCTGCAATGTCGAAAATGGGTCTGAAAACCAGAGACTAAGATGAGAATAAGCCAATCTTCCCTGCGCCCTCCTGTTTGGGTTGCATTGCAACACCCATCGTCCCCAACCAACTGGCCAATGTTGCTCCTGCCATGGACTCAGTAAGGCACCATTCAACCAACGTCTCTCTCTCGGCCTCCATTTTGCGGACTGCACCGGCAGGTGAAGACATTTTTTATTTAAAAATCTTTCAAATCTTATTTAAAAATCTTTCAAATCTTGCAGGCTTGGTTTTATTGCGGGATGAGGGGGTTGGTTTCAGATTATTATTTTTAACATTTACATGTTTTGAATTTTATATTTATAACTGTAAAATATTTTTTTTACGATTTTAATTGTACAATTTTAATTCTTGTTTTAATGGGTTTTATATATGTCATCAGCTGCCTTGGGTCCCACTTTGGATACTGAATTACTTAATATCCAAAACTATATATTTTCATGTACAAGATGTCCCAGTTTTTGAAAACAAACCTGTCAGCTGGGGGAAGATTGTTGTTGTTGTTGTTGTTAAGTTACTTTAACATCCAAAAAGTCTTATCTTTTTTAGAGCCGGAAGCATTTCTTTTCTTGTGTGGAGCCCTAACTAACATTCTCTTTCCCATCTTTTAGGAGTTTATCACATGGGAGGAATTTTTCCCAATTGCAAATGGAGCCAATTAGCAATTGCGTAAATTTGCTAGTTTAGCAAATTTACATGAAATCTGATTGCGTTCAGAATGCGTTCAGAATGACTTCCCATTTCCCGAAAATGACCCCCCATTGCCCGAAATTGCGTGAGATGCTTTAATTCGAAATAAGGTAAAACCCATGATTGTGTTCGGAATGACTTCCCTTTTGCCCAAAATTGCGTGAGATACACTCATTCGCAATAACCTGAAACCCCAGGATTGCGTTCGGATGGCCATTGCATTATACCCCCAAATTCCGTCATATGATAAACTCCTTAGTGGTTTGTAAGCAAAACTTATTGGCCTCCAGGTCAAAGATTTAATAAATTTAAATAAATATAATATATATATAAATTTATGGGTATCCATTAGGGTTGGACTCCAGGACTCTTCCCTTCTTGCATATCAAAATCCATGGATGCTTAAATGCCATGGTATACAATAAAACAAGTAAAATGGCATCCCTTATATAAAATGGTAAAATAAAGCTTTGCTTTTTGAAATGTATGTATTTTTTGAAATTTTCAAGCCATGGATGCTTGAATCCGTGGATAAAAAATACACGGATGCAGAGGGACAAACTGCCTCAGTACCCTGCGTTTCTTTTAACAGGTCGTCCTTACAACAAAATCTAGACAGTTTACAGCTAAAATATCATATAAAAGGTTCAAAACAGATTTAAAATGTTGGCCAGAATTTTTGTTATTCAGCTATGTGAATACCAAAAGGAGCTGGCAAAGCGTTTGATGCACAATGGGATGGAGACCAATGCACACCAGTCTTGTTATGAAGTGTCCAGTGTGTGTCGAGACACTTGCAAGAGCCCTGTTACACACCTTAGCAATTTGTTAACCCGATTTCTTAGCACCTCTGCTACATAGCTAAGTGTGTGCAAAGTTACATGATGCAGACTGTGATAAGAGGATTTTGTTAAAAGTTTTGTTAAAAGCCCAAAGTTACAACAGTTTAAAACTGTTGGGAAAGACAAAACCCTAAGATGCTTTTATGGCATCTCTCCGGATGTGTGACCGCCTTGTTTCCACTTCTTGGAAAGGGAAAGAGAAGTGGATGGTGGGACGTGCAAGGCATGCACACTCTTTGGTGTGGCTGCTTTGTGCAAAAGACATTCGATTTGCACACCTCCCTCTTCGGCGCTCCCTCCAAAAGCCGATCTGCCTCCAAAGCTGCTTCAAGGTCCCAGTATTGATCGCACTTCAAAGTGTGGAGTTGGATTTTTAAACTGAATTTTAATGGCATCATCTATGCAGGGTTTTCCTTTCCGAGCATGCGGCCGTAAAGGAAGGTGTGCGCCGCCGGAGAAGGAGAATCAATACTCCGGGGGCAGAAAGGGACTGGGGAGTTTAATTGCAAAGCATCCAACCTTGTCAAATTGGAACAAGAATATCAACAAGCCAGGCCGGCAAACCTTCGACCCCCCCGTTTGCCGTCAATTTAATAATTTTGCTGCTGGTCTGCAACCTGTTTCTCCTCCGTCAAGGTAAGAGCAGAACTCAACAGGGGCTGCAACCTTGTACAACCGGCAACGCAAAAATATCAACGGGTTTGGCTTCTCCCCACACCGTGAAAAATTTAGGACGCCTTCCCACTGGCCCCGGTGCATACAAAAAAAATGTTGTTGTTTGTTGTTGTGTGCCTTCAAGTCGTTTCCGACTTCTGGTGCCCTCAGGCAAACCTATCCTGGGGTTTTCTTGGCAAGTTTCTTCAGAGGAGGGTTGCCATTGCTATCCTTTGAGGCTGAGACAGTGTGACCTGCCCAAGGTTACCCAGCGGGTTGACACGGCCAAGCCAGGATTCGAACTCTGGTGTGCACAGCCATTGTCCAATGCCCAAAGTGTTGCTGGCTTTCACATATGCAAAATAGCATGCAAAAATGTGATGCCCCGTGCGTTTCGGCCTTATCCCCAATTGGCCTATCTTCTAAAATACAAAAGGTCCGTTTCTACAGAGAGTGCACTGGAACTCCAGAAATTTCTGGGATCTATAAACCCTCTCTTTTAGCACCTTATCACAAACACTGTAAGAGATATACGTATATTATAATATATATATATTACATATACATATATATATATACTCCTCTCAAAGAGCAAAATGATCCACTTTTGTGTGTGTATATATGCAGCAAAAGTAAAATAATAATAATAATAATAATAATAATAATAATAATATTTTGCACACAAAACCACTTTTGCAAAATCTATCAAAATTTTGCCCCAAAAAAAAAGCAGGGGGGAAAAATTCTTACCTAAAGCCTTGTGCAGGGAAAATAAATGTGCAAAACTGTTTTTGGCAACTCCCCCTCCAAACAAACCTTTGCAAAACTGGGATGCAAAAGCCCCCCCAAATATGAAATATCATCCAAACAAACTCATATTAACTCTTGCAGTTGCTCTCGGCAAGGAGAAAAACCCGTAGTCTGCGCTGGAACAAAATAAGCCAAGTTTTGTGTTCCTCAATCTGACACGATTCCTACGCTCCAAAAACAAACACATCAGATTTGTTGCCTCCATGGCATGTGTGATTTCTCATGGTTGTAACTAAGGCAGTACTATCATGAGACGTTGGCACAAATTATCCACCAAATATTCCATATTTCTTTGCTCCGAGTCCAAAGCAGAGCAGCAGCGGCTCGTGGGTCCCACGTCAGTCGGGCAGTGAATCCTTTCCAGATTTTGGCCAGTTTTCACGGAGCTTTCCATTGTGCCGAGCTTGTTTAGGAATAATAAGGCCTGCATAAAACCTGAAATAGATTCAGTGCCTCCCTGACATCCGAAATGGGAAGAAAGACCAAGAACGGAGTTGCAAGGAGAAAAGCCAATGGTTTCAAGCAAGGCGGGAACTCCGTATTTTTAAAAAAGGAAAGACTTGCCTGTGCGTTTGCTGATCGCCTCCACGAGGCTGGATGGGAAGTAGCCGACACGGTCGTTCCCGGTCCGGTTGTCATGGATGCAGCCTTTCCATCGGCCGTCCGCATGCTGCTCCAAAACCTGTTTGGAAGCCAGGAGAGATTTGGGTTGGAAGAAGACAAGAGGCCACAAAGCAGAGAACCAGAAGTGACCGTGCGACGGCCCTGATGGACATCCCATCGTGCGTTCATGGGATGGTCAAGGGAGCAAAGTGTGCACTTTGTCTCCTAAATTGCAACCCTGCCCCAAATGTTGGCAACCCCTTGATTTACAATTGGGTCTAAAGAGTTGGGCACCAAGCACTCCTGATGCGCATTGAGACATGGGTTAGTAAGTGTCCCAAGGAGGATCCTAACAAGTATGTGCAAAGTTGTGCAATGCAGACCCATGATAAGAGAATTGCAAACATTAATTTCAATGTGTGATTTGCAGTCTCTGGGCAAAGTTCCCAGGGGAAGACAGGCTGTTTCGTCGTGGTTCTCCTGCCCAATGCCAAGCTCCTGAGATGGAAGAAGCTACCAGTGACTTACTGTAATTATATCTCCGGCTTTGACGTTGAGGCTGGTCAGGTCGTAGTTGTTGCAATAATCCTTCACGGCCCTGACTTGAAGAGCAGCTGAAGCATCTGAGCAAAAAGAGAAGGAGACGATGGAGATGGTAGTTAGCAAGCAAGTTGGCTAGTTGATGCTAGAGAAAGAGGGACCAGGGACCAAGCCTAGATGGAAGCAACGGTGGTATGTTGCATCTAAGATACACGGTGAAGCGGAGCATGTTCAACCATCATGACACGATCCTTGGATCTGTAGTTTTGTATGGCACTGGGACAAACTGGAGCATGTCCAGAGGAGGGAACCCAAAATGGTGGAAGGCCCAGAAACCGTAAAGCCCTATGAGGAGAGGCTTAGGGAGATGGATAGGTTTAGCCTCGAGAAGAGAAGGTGAAGAGATAGCCCTGTTTAAATATTTGAAGGGGTGTCCTATTGTGGATGGAGCAAGCTTGTTTTCTGCTGCTCCAGAGAGCAGGACACGGAAAAACGGATGCAAGCTACAGGAAAAGAGGTTACCCATTAGGAAAACATCAGGAAGAACGTCCTGACATTAATGATCTTAATTGTATTTTATTATACTTATTGTTAGGTTTGTACTTATTGTTGCTGATTTGGGGCTAAGGAGGGGGGAGTATTGTGGGATTTTATTCTGTTGTATTGTATGGATTTTGTTGATGCAAGACAACTCAATCTTGTTGGAGAGGCAGGGTAGAAATAATGTTTGTTGTTGTTGTTGTTGTTAAGAGCTGTGTGGAGTCTCCTTCTTTGGAGGTTTCAAAAGACTTTATCAGACATTGGAAATTGGAAGTATAATCCAATGGCAATCCGAACGCAAACCTGGGGTTTCACGTTATTACGAATTAAAGCATCTCACGCAATTTCGGGCAATGGGCAGTCATTTTCGGGTAATGGGAAGTCATTCTGAATGCATTCCGAACGCATAGGGAATTCACGTGAATTTGCTAAACTAGCGAATTCACGTGAATTTGAATTGGCTCCATTCGCAATACAGAGAAATTCCTCCCGTCTGATAAGGTCCAAACTGAGGCTGTATGGAAGACAACCTAAAGGCACTCTGTACATGCTTAAAGGAAACCAGATACTACTTAGTTTTTTCCAAGGCATGGACAAACAATCCAAAATACACCCTCCTGCTGCCCTGAGCTGTTTAAGACAGAGCTGCAAACCATCAGCAAATGAAGGAAAATACAATTTGGACTACAGGGCCCAGGATTCCTAAATGAGCATTTAGGGATTCTGGGAGATGTAATCCCAAAAACCAAGTCTCTCCAAGCTCTGGGAGGACCCTCCATCTACAGTTTTGTGACCGTTTTCCCCTACAGAAGCTCTGCAGAAACGAATAGGGCAAGGATTAGTTCAACATACTGGTCAAGCTGCCCTCTCTAGGTGTCCCAGAACTGAAGTCCAAAGACAAGTTGACTCAAACTGGTTTGGGTTTTTGCTCTGGAAATTGACATTTTTAAACTTTCCAGTTTGGGGATATTGGTAGAAGCGGTGAGGAAAGCAGCTAAGGAGTTTATCATACGACGGAATTTGGGGGTATAATGCAACGGCAATCCAAACGCAATCACGGGGTTTCACGTAATTGCGAATTAAAGCATCTCACACAATTTTGGGCAAAGGGAAGTCATTCCGAATGCAACCATGGGGTTTCACGTAATTGCGTATTAGAGTATCTCATGCAATTTCGGGCAATGGAGGGTCGTTTTCGGGAAATGGGAAGTCATTCTGAATGCATTCCGAACACAATCAAATTTCATGTAAATTCACTAAACTAGCGAATTCACGTAATTGTGAATTGGCTCCCTTTGCAATTGAGAGAAATTCATCCCGTGTGATAAACTCCTAAGAGTGCAAACCATATATTTGGCAAGCCTCTGCCATGAACCTTATGCAAGGTGGCCTTAAGAAAGCTGCTATTCCCTTGAACCTCAGTTGCTGCAATCTGAAAAATGGGGCTAACAACACAGGAACTGTTGTGACAAACATTGGGACGGCGGGTGCAACGCACTCTGAGCACTACTAATGCACAAGTCTGTGGTTTAGCTTGGAAAACACTAGATGGAGACAGAGCACCGTGGAATTGTTGTTACCATTATTATTTCAAAGGGTCATGTCTTTGTGAAGTTGAAGGCTTTCATGGCTGCCGGCATCCATAGTTTTCTGTGGGTTTTTTGGGCTGTGCGGTTGCGTTCTGGAAGAATGTTTCGCCTGCAACTGGTATAGAAGCGTGTGGGGTATATGTACCTATGGGAACCTTGTTTGGGAAGAAATAGTTTTTACATGTTAATGGTGGAGTTAGTTTGTGTGTTGTACTGTGTTGGATGGAAGAGTTTTGCATGGGGGATGGGCTAGCGGGATTTGTATTAAATAAATTAATTAATGGAATATAATACCTCCAGGCTGTGGCATTCAACACAGTGCAACACACAAACTAACTCCACCGTTAACATGTAAAAAGCCACTTCCTCCCAAACAAGGGTCCCACAGGTATACATACCCCACACACTTCCACGCCACCGACCTCTGAAGATGCCACAGATGCAGGCAAAACATCAGGAATAAATTATTCCAGAATGCAGCCCGAAAAACCCATGGAAAACTATAGCCATGTTTTTCTTTTTGGTCACCCCAAGGGCCTCATACACCGCCCAGGAGAACGGTGCACGGTACATCGGGATTATTCCCAATTTGCAAAATGACAACTGAGCAGCCTAACACAACTCGCCTCCCGTTTGCACGGGGCTGGTTTTGAGAAGACTTTCCGACAGGCCCCACTGTTTCAATGGAAGCTCTCCCCACAAAAGAAAAAAAGACCCCCATGCCCATAAAGGCCTCCCCCGGCTCACCTCGGAGCATCTGCTTGATCTCTTTGCTGGCTTGGGTGGCCGTAAACTGGTTGACAATGTCCAGCGCCGTCTGGCTGTAAGTGTTCCGGATGTGAGCATTGATCCCGCTCTGCAAAAGACACAAGAGGAGAAAAATGGGCCAGAGACAACCGATTGCACAGTGCAACCGATTGCACGGTATGTGCACAAGCCATGAGTTGTGCAAGGATCCATGAGCAGGTAGGGTGAGGTGGGTCCTTACATCCAAGAGGAGCCGCACCACATCCGTCTTGCCGCACAAGGCTGCTTCGTGCAAAGCGGTGCCGGCTTTGGTTTGCCGGTTGATGTCGATCCCGGCTTGGAGCAGGAGGCTGTGGGCAAGAAAGGGAGAAGACGGACGGAAAGGAGATTATCAGATGGGGTCTGTCCCATTCCTGTCCCGTCATATTCCCATCTTTCCTGCGCGATCAAGGGAACGACTTTCAGACAGGATTCACACTTATCTCGTAATACGGCGATCGCGCAAAAGGCTTCCAGGTGAAGCTACGTGGATCCTGTCATTATCCCACCATTAACCTGTCATCAAAGTGACATCGGCTGGCATCTTGTATCAACGGAAGTTTGTGTTACTGCAATGCCGCTTTAATGACAGGTTAATGGTGGGATCGGCACTGCGATTTGAAAGCCTTTCCCGCCATCGCAGTCACGGACGGGATGGGAATAGGGAAGCAATCCTTTCCTTATCCCATCCCCATGTGAAAATCTCCAAAGATGAAACCAGGAAGGAGAAACTAAGAATTTAGATGCTCACTTGTTGATAGGGATGTGACGATCATGCTTTTTGTAAAACATACAGAATGTTGTTTTCTCACGCCTTTTAAATTTATATTTACCAGTGGAGAAATTGGCCACTATCTTGAGTCAGGTATGAGAATCTCCCAATGGTCCATTTGCAAATGAATGGGCAAAAATTTCCATTTGAAAGTTGATGTTCTGGGTGATTTTATGGCTTTTTGCCTCAATACTAAGAGAAGCAGTTGCACAGCAGGTGTGCAATTGATTCTGCCTTTTGCTTGGATCTGGCTTTGCCGCTCTGACTTACGGCAACCCTAAGGCAAACTGTTAACAGTTCAAGATCTGTTCAGAGAGGGTTTGCCTTTGCTTTCCTCTGAGGCTGAGAGATTGTGACTTAGCCAAACCATGAGTTTCTGTGGCATCTTTGGGGAGCCCTGGGGCCACATTTCAGGCTCGGCCAAACATTTCACAATTGCACCAGCCCCGAAAATGAAAAGGGAATCAACCCTGGCAGCGGATTCCAATACACTTCAGGTCCCTAGTCTTTTTGGGGGTCCCTAGCATGGATGTCATCTTTGGTGGGGTTGAGTGCCCCATGCCCCAGCCATTTAAAGGGCATTTCATGGAGCGGGGGCTTCTTTGAGGTCCCCGATAGCCAACCTAAACGGGGAAAGGAAAAGAAGGCATTGTCCATGGGGACGCAAGAGGGGTCCAAGCAAAACAAAAACGGTGGTACAATGCATTTCTGCACTGAATGCAAGAGCCCTCCGGCTGATGGGAAAAGCGGAGGATGCAAAGGAAAGGGAGGGTGGGGAAAGGGGGTCTTCTAGCCCCCCAAAGCTACAGCAAGACATCTTCGCATGCTGTCAAACCCATCAGAAGCTGTGCCAGAGCCAAAGATTAGCATCGGCCGGGTCTCACGCTGAGATGCAAGGCCCGGATTAGCAGAAGTGAAATGGCTAAGTGAATTCTCGGCCGGTGGGCGGGAAGGAGCTGCCATGGTGTTGGGGGGTGGCAGAAGCCTTCTAGGGCAGAGGAGACGCTTGCATCCATCCCTGACGGCCAGCGATCTGCTCCTATTATTACCACGTTTCTCCCTCTTCCACCCTCCTTTCCTCTCGCTCTCCTCCTGAGATGAGAAGTGGACCGAGATTGGAAATTTCAGCCACTAATGCACCGGAAAAAAGGGAGGGCGGGTGGGATGCTGCAGACAATCCTCTCCGGGGAAAGGGAAGCAATGCTTTTACCAAAGCAAAGCGCAGCTGTCAAGATGTCAAGAGGAAAAAGTGCGCCTCGAGGAGCCGCGGGGAGACGGCCTCCTCCCATCAAGGAAGAAGCAAACCCACGAAGAAAGCCCTACATCACCCACAGAGTGGGCCAAGGTTTCTTTTTTTGCATTTAAAAAGACCTGCGATAAAATATTTACCGACGTATTTATTCGCCTACAACGAATAACAGTAACAAATAGTAATTTTACAATGGGTCCTTGGTATCCTTGGCTGGGGTTTGGTTCCAGGATTCCTTTGTGGATACCAAAATCCATAGGTGCTCAAGTCCCATTATATACAATCAGGTATTATTATATTATCATCATCATCATCATCATCATCATTACAGTGAGCCCTTGGTATCTACTGGGATTTGGCTCCAGGACCCCCTGTTGATACCAAAATCCATGAATACTCAAGTCCCATTATATACAATGACTTGTATTATTACTACTACTACTACTGCTGCTGCTACAGTGAGCCCTTGGTATCTGTTGGGTTTTGGCTCCAGGACACACACACACCCCATGGATACCAAAATCCATGGATGTTCAAGACGCATTATATACAAAGACTTGTGTTGTTGTTACAGTGGTCCCCTGGTATCTACTGGGGTTCGGCTCCAGGATCCTCTGTGGATACCAAAATCCATGGATGCTCAAGTCCCGTTATATACAATCAGGTATTATTATTATTACTTCTACTACTATTACCACTACTAATGCAACGGACCCTTGGTACCTGGTGGGGTCTGGTTCCAGGACCTCCCATGGATACCAAAATCTGTGCATGCCCAAATCCCATTAAATACAGCGGCATAATAAAACGGTGCCCCTTATATGAAATGACAAAATCAAGCTTTGCTTTTTGGAACGTATGTATTTTAAAATACATTTTCAAGCCATGGATGCTTGACTCCATGCCTTAAACAATCAGTGGGCACAAAATATCTGTGGCTACGGAAGGTTGATTGTAGTATTACCACTTTACTATAAATTGCTATTAAAAAAACAAATAAACTTCCAAGCTCTGCATTGTTGTTGTTGTGATTGTGTGCCTTCAAGTCATTTCTGACCTACGGCAACCCTATGGCGAACCTATCGTAAGATTTTCTTGGCAAGATTTGTTCGGGATGTGGGATGCCTCTACTGCCTTCCTCTGAAGCTAAGAGAGTGCGATTTGCTCAAGGCGGTCAGTGGGTTTCCACGGCCAAGCGGGGATTTGAACCCTGGTCTCTGGAGTCATAATGCTCAAGCCACAATACAGAGTTAGAACGCACCGGATGATGTCGATGTGCCCGTTCTTGGCCGCCAGGTGTAAGGGGCTGGTGCCGTTGGGGTCGGTGATGTCCCCAGGCTTGGGTTCCAAAAGCGCCGCACACATGTTGCTGTTCAGGAGCAGCTGCACCACCTGCGGAGCCAAGCGAGAGAAAGAAACGATGGAAGAGGCACCATAAAGAGGTTGAACCCACAGAAGGACTTCCTGGGCATTATATGCCCTTGGATCATGCCAACACCTGCTTGACTCCAGGGCCTTTCAAAGGCACCCCAAAACTTCCCTCTTTCCTTCAACCAAACGTAAATTTCTGGACAACAACTCCCAGAATCCCCCAGCCAACACACTGCAGTCCAGTTTCAGCCAAGCCAGGGTCTTCCCTTTGCAGGCTTTTAAAAACAGCATTAAAAATGGTCTCTCAAAATAAATACAGAAATGTCCACTTTAATGAGAATGCCACCCCTCTTGACCCACTTGCCATACCAATTTTTTTCCACTTGGGCAGGTTGACCAGACTTACCCCAACGCGGCCAAACTCACAAGCCAGGTCCAGCGGTGTCTTTCCGGAGTTGTCCAGGATGCAGGGATTGGACTGATGCTGAAGGAGCATCTCGGACTGTAGGATACGGAGGAAGAAGCACAAAGAGAAATGAAGAATGAAGTCAATTCTGTGGTTAATGCCTGGCACGGCTGCCATGCGCCAAAGCCAAGACCCATGGTGACCACATGCCAAATTGTGACCTCTCTGACCTGTCCGTGTTTTTCCGAGTCTAGTTCATGAACGCACAACTACAGTAGACCTATGGAATCCATTGTCGGACAATGAGTACAATTGATGCCATTGGGTTTACTCTAGTCGGGAATTGCAAAAAGATGCACAGCCCAACGTTTTGTACAAATTAATTTCCAACCCCTAAAAGTCTTGACTTTTTTTTTAAATCTTATAGCATATTATTATTATTTTTATATTTACAGTGGGACCTTGTTATCCGCTGGAGTTTGGATCCAGGATCCCCCACGGATAACAAAATTCGTGGATTCTCAAGTCCCATTAAATATAAGGGCAGAGCAAAATGGTATCCCTTATATAAAATGAAAAATCAAGGCTTGCTATTTGGAATTCATACTTTCGTTGAATATTTTCAAGCCGTGGTTGCTTGAATCATTGGACAAAAAAAATAAAAAAATAAAAAATCTGTGGATAAGGAGGGCTGACGCTATTTCTATCCCACTTTCCTTCCAAAACTGGGACCGAAAGCAGCTTTCGGGTGTCTTGGATTTCAGTAACACGGTGATTCCCAAACTCTGGCCTTCCAGGCGTTTTGGACTTCAGATCCCAGAAGCTGCAGCCATCTTGGCCAAGAGTTGAGGATTCTGGGAGCAGAAGTCCAAAACAATCTGGAAGTCTATTCTTTGAGAATCACAACAGCAGTTGTCTATGGACCTTATCAGACAGGAGGAATTTCTTTTAATTGCGAATGGAGCCAATTTGAATTCACGTGAATTCACTAGTTTAGCGAATTTATGTGAATTCCCATTGCGTTCGGAATGCGTTCAGAATGACTTCCCAAAAATGACCCCCCCATTGCCCGAAATTGCGTGAGATACTTTAATACGAAATAACGTAAAACCCATGATTGCGTTCAGAATGACTTCCCTTTTGCCCGAAATTGCGTGAGATGCTTTAATACGCAATAAGGCAAAACCCATGATTGCGTTCGGATTGCCATTGGATTATACTTCCAATTTCCGACCTCTGATAAGGTCCTATGTTCTTAATGTGCTGAGATACCCGTTCTCACCGAGGGTTGGAACATTTGCAAGCCTTCTTTATATATTTAGCCTGCTACCCAACATCTTCCTTTGCAAGATCCGAGGACACCTTATGCATCTGGGGTGGAGATTTGAGGGCTTAGGTGGGCAATGTGCATATGTACAATAGGACCACCTCTCCGCTACTCCTCCGTGCCACTTACCACGTCGTAGTGCCCATGCTGAGCCGCCAGATGCAAAGGGATCTGCCCCTCGTCGGACTGGATGTTGACCGATGACCCGGCCTTCAGGACCAGCTTCATCGGCTCCTTCTTTCCCTGCCAGGCGGCATAATGCAAAGGCCGCATCCCTGCAAGAGACGGGAATGCAACCGAATGTCGCCACAAATGCTGCATTTCGCTCCTGGGGGTTGTAGGACTCAGTGCAAAAGGAGAGGAGAGGCGGCATCCACACTGGAGAAATAACCCGGTTTGGCACTGCTTTAACTACCCTGGCTCAAGGCTATGGAATTCTGGGAGCTGGAGTTTGTTGTGGGCCCAGAGCGGAGCAGAGCTCCGCTCTGGACCCCACAACATACTCCAGCTCCCAGAATTCCATAGCCTTGAGCCAGGGACGTTAATGCAGTACCAAACTGAGCTATTTCTCCAGTGTGGATGCACCTGAGAGTCCCCCAAAACGGAGAAATCTGACATGCTTGCATGTGATATAGGAAACTGTGCATTGCACAAACCAAGGTTAGTCGTAACACAAGATAAAGGGTCTTAAAGACTATTTTAGCCGTACTAATATTCTGAATTTATTTAACAAGAGTAATTAGGTGCATTTACACTCTAGAAATAATGCCGTCCGACAACACCTGAACAGCCGTATAGCTCCATCCTACAGAATCCTGGGATTTGTAGTTTTTGGAAGGCACCAGCTCTCTTCGGCAGAGAAGGCTAAATGCAACGAGCCTTGTATTACATTTTTAAGTTACATCCAGGTAGCCTCCCATTACCTTTTTAATTTACTTTTGGAGCCAATGGTCATAACCTTGCCAACAATGTGATTCCAAGTAATTATAACATATTTAACAATAGAAACACAACCTATAACCGTAAAGAAACAGTTCACATATAACTGCAAAGTTCAAAAAAGAATAAGCCACCTCTCCGTCTGTAACTATGTTTGTAGATTACTAGTCAACAATGTTTTAAGGCACCCAAACCATCCATCTGGCCTTTTTAAGGCATCCGAAACCTTAAGACAAGTCTTCCAAGGAGCAGTGTAAAGCTTAATAATGTTTTAGGGCAGTTATTCCCCAAGTATTTAATAGGGACGACTTCATCAACTTGGGAAAATGGGAAAAACTGCACGCGTCCTTTATACGTCTCCTGCAAATAGTAGCCCTGTGGCTCCAACCGCACTTGCCTTTATTATCCTTGATGTCCACAGCGGCCTGGGCCTCCAGCAGCAGCGAGATGAGCTCCGTGTTGCCATTGAGGGCCGCATGGTGCAAGGCGGAGAACCTGGAAGGATCGGGGGCAAAGCAGAAGCGTCACCAACCCAGCAAGCCCTGGGAGCCGCTCTCTCCAGCCAGCCCCCTAAATATTCCCTAAGCGGTTTACATTGCGTAAGCCTATCGCCCCCAACAAGCTGGGTCCCCGTTTTAGCAACCTTAGAAGGATGCAAGGCTGAGTCGACCCTGAGCTCCCGCCTGATATTGAACTCACAACCTTGCGGTTTGTGAGTGAGTGAGTGACTGCAAACGCCTTTAACCGCTGTGACACCAGGACTTTCTATGCAAGAGAAAGGATCTAGTCGCTTTGCCGCCGAAGGCACCTGTCCGTGTCCTGGGTTGTTCCAGGCTACCTGCCTTGTTTGCAAGACCTGAAGGAGTCCAGGTGCCATTCGGAGACTGGAGAGGCCTCCAGGAGTTTGCCATGGCATGCCAACAGCATCCTGATGGGCCTCCTTGTCACCTCCAGGCAAGTAAACCAGGTCCTTCCCAGGACCTTCAGTCTTGGTCTACCCACAGAGAGGCACACTCCGCACCGGAAGATAGACACGATCTTCTGAAGATACTGAGCTGGGATGGTCCGCACCCCTCTGGAAATGCCCATCAGGTTGTTACGGCTTGGCCAGACAGAGCAGCCCTCTCACTGCCTTTTCTCAACCACCAGCCATCACTGGTCCTTCTGATCCATGAGCCATCACTGACCCTTTCTATCCATAAGCCATCACTGACCCTTCTGAGCCACCAGCCATCACTGGCCCTTCTGATCGTGGCCAGACAGAGCAGCCCTCTCACTGCCTTTTCTCAACCACCAGCCATCACTGGTCCTTCTGATCCATGAGCCATCACTGACCCTTTCTATCCATAAGCCATCACTGACCCTTCTGAGCCACCAGCCATCACTGGCCCTTCTGATCGTGGCCAGACAGAGCAGCCCTCTCACTGCCTTTTCTCAACCACCAGCCATCACTGGTCCTTCTGATCCATGAGCCATCACTGACCCTTTCTATCCATAAGCCATCACTGACCCTTCTGAGCCACCAGCCATCACTGGCCCTTCTGATCGTGGCCAGACAGAGCAGCCCTCTCACTGCCTTTTCTCAACCACCAGCCACCACTGGTCCGTCTGATCTATGAGCCATCACTAACCCTTTTGAGCCACTAGCCATCACTAATCCTTCCGATCCATGAGCCATCACTGACCCTTCTGAGCCACCATCCATCACTGACCCCTTCTATCCATAAGCCATCACTGACCCTTCTGAGCCACCAGCCATCACTGACCCTTTCTATCCATAAGCCATCACTGGCCCTTCTGATCCATTATCTGTGACCCTTCTGATCTATGTGCCACCACTGACCCTTTCTATCCACCAGCCACCACTGGCCCTTTGAGCCACGAGTCCAATATCCTTTATCTGGAATTCCAAAATAATCCAAAATCATCTACGTGTCTGGCTGAGACAGTGACACCTTTGCTTTCTGGTGGGTCAGTGTTAACAAACTTGGTTTCATGCAAAAATGAATTTAAAATCTTTTCTTTAAAATTACCTTCAGCCTATGTTTATAAGGTGTAGATGAAACATAAATGAATTTCATGCTTTGACTTGGGTCCCATCTCCCGAGATATTTGTATATGCAAATATTCCACAATCAAAAAAACAAGGGATAGACCTTTTGTATCCCTCCGCCATCACTGACCCTTTGAGGCCACCAATTATCACGGGTCCTTCTAAGCCACTGGGATCCCAAAGAAAAAACTTTTCTGGGCTATGTGCATCATCTCTCTCCCTGACTTGCTAGCTCACCACAAGCAGGGAAGTTCGAACCCATGCCAGCCTTCCTATTCTGGCCTGGAAGGAAACTCTCCAGAATTTTGACCATGGGGGCTTTTTTTCACACTCGCTACCGCACCCCGCCGCAGCCCTGAGGAAGAGTGGAGGAGGAAGGGGTTGCAGTGGTCCATAAATCAGGCGTGTTTGGGAAGACACACAAGAGAGGCCGCCTGGTCTCCGAACACTTCCATAAAAGCCCCGAACCGGCCTCCTTCTCCAAAGATATAAACCAGAGAAGAGAAAAGGAATGCCCCGATTTAGAACAGGAGGAGGAAGGGGGGAAAAGGCACGCAGAGGGGACGGCGGGAACATGGATGAGGGGCTTTGCAGTCTTGCTATCGCCCACCAACCCACCGCTGGGACCCCTTTCCAGGAAAAGGGCCCAGAGGCCAAACTTTGGATCCTTCCCCACCATTTCTGCCCCCCAAGCCAATGTGGACAATGCAGGAAGGTTTCCAGTTAAGAAAATGGGGAGCATCTTCTCCTGCAATTCAATCAAAATCTCTCAGGGCAAAATGACCAGGCGTCCTCCTTTTCCAGGATGCAATCCTACATTTCCACCTTCTGTCCACGAGGAATCCCCAAAATGTCCTCCAACTGGAGCACGACGAAGAAGCGTGGGCAGGCTGGTTTCGTGGCCCTCGATGGACCTTATCAGACGGGAGGAATTTCTCTTTATTGTGAATGGATCCAATTTGAATTCATGTGAATTTGCTAGTTTAGCAAATTCACGTTAATTCCAATTGCGTTTGGAATGCGTCCAGATTGACTTCCCATTACCCGAAAATGACCCCCCATTGCCCGAAATTGCGTGAGATGCTTTAATTCGTAATAACATGAAACCCCATGATTGTATTTGGATTGCCATTGGATTATACTTCCAATTTCTGACTTCTGATAAGGTCCAATGTCTCCGGACTCCCTGGCATTTTGTTTTCCTGGCTACCTACGGCTGAAGAGTTTCTCTTGGAAATCTCCAGGATGAGCACTTTTAACTTTTAAAGAGTTTAAAGCATTTTTAGGATTGCTCGTCCTTATTTTTTGGAATCTGTGTGTGGGGTGTGGGTGTGTGTCTGTGCAACCCTTACCTGTGATCCACCTTGCGTCACTTTGGAGAGAAAGGTGGAATACAAATGTGATAAATAATAATAAAAAATTTGGATGTGACTTTATATGTTCCAATTTGCATTAGCCACACCAGGTCCTAGTTTTTGGAGGAAATCCAGAAGATAAAGTGATGCAATAACCATTTCATGGGCGAGAGGCCACCTTGAACCGTTTGTTCCTCTCCTTTCCATCCTGCCTCCAAAGGAACCACGCAGCTTGGGGCGAGCACTTTCTGTTACGCTGCGGCAGACACCCCTAAACTCCACGGGGAAGAAAGCCGGCCTTTCTCTCCAGCCCCTTTCCACGTCTCCAAATCTTTTAGCAAGGATTCATCCATGTGCCGAGGAGGCTGCGTGGGCAGCCTTGAAAGAGGAGAGACGGCACCTGCCCAAAGGCAAGAGGGTCGGATATTCCTCCGTTTCGTCAAAGCAAAAGATCTTGAAAGCAGCAAAGAAAGCATGTCGGCTTCCAACCGGCAATCATTAGCCGCGGCCAACGGAGGAGGATCAGAGAAAGAGATCCTCTCCATCTTCACCACGGGGCTGGGTAACCTACTTGGAGATTTGGAATAGGAAGGAAAAGCAAAAGGCCGGTGCCCGCCGTTCATTTATTTCTCTATCAGCCAAAGCCCTTCTCCTTCATCTTAAGGAAGAAGGAGAAGAAGAAGACCACGACGAGAAATCTTTTCAAGTCTCAGACAATCTCTCTCTCTCTCCAGAAAAGGAAAAGTTACTCAACAAAAAGAAAGGGAGGCAAGGGATTTCTTTGCAGAGCTGTCGGCTTTTTTTTTGCTTTAAGGGACGGAGGCAGCGCACGGCAGGGAATGGCATTCTTCCGAAAAATGTTAATATTTTTCAGCAGCCGCTGAAAAATACTGCTGTTCTCTTGGGGCATGGCGTTCCGCAGCTTAACTATACAATGTGCGACGAATTGTTGGATCATACATTCGAACTCGAAGGGTTCCCAAGGGTCATCTAATCCAACCCTCAGACAGAGGTACTCCCTTCTGGCGGTCCTGCATTCCCACACCTCCGCAATGGACTTTGGCTTCAGTGGAGGACCCCAGGTTGGGTTCTAACACACCAGTCCTCCAAACAACTAGATAATTTTATTTCTACGATACCATTTTTGCCCCCAAACGGTGCAAAAGGCCCCTCTGGATGTCTGGAAACGTACGGAAATAGTCTCACTCCATCCCCACAAACACCCCAGAACTCTGCACTACCCCCCTTCCATTATCAATAAGGAACCTCTCAAAATGGGGACAGGAAGCGATGGGCTGTCGCCTCCCGTCGCCATTTTGAGAGGGTCTGCAGAGTCAAAGTCAAAGTACCCTTGCTATTGTATAAGCCTAGAAATTTAGATTAAAAAATTGACCCCCAAAAATGGAGTCGACCGATCCAAGGGTCAATGCAAATGCTGTACCTTAACTCATATATATGGTCGGCCCTCCTTTCTCGCAGGGGATCCGTTCTGCGAAAATATTCAAGCCCCATAGGCTTGAATGGGAGTGCGCCCCATTGAAATTAACAGAGGTTGTCTCAAGTCTGCAAGATCATCCAGATGTGATGCCTCCCTCCTCTCTGCTGCTTCCTTGCCATTTAATGCACCCAACTACTTGCAAATACGTGACTATGATCTACTCACCCGTCGGTGTCTTGGAAATTAACATTGACCCTCTTGGCTGATCCCAGGAGCTCTGTGGAAGCAGGAAAAAAGAGAGAAAAGGAACGGTGAGAGGAGCCGCAAAAACAAAGCAAAAGAGTTAGCATTCCTTCCCAATGTTCATCAAAATTTTGGGGAACCTTTGGCTCCTGCCACACTGCAGCATTAACACAGTTTGACACCACTTTTATGGTTCTGGGAAAACCTGGGAATTTGTAGATTGTGGAGACACCAGAGCGCCCCAGATAAGAATTCAAAGTCCCTCTCCCTAAACTGCAAATCCCAGGATGTTGCCATGGCAGCTGGAGTGCAATCATAGTGCTATAATTTAGGAGTGTGACTATCCCCGGGAAGCGAGGACCCCTTGGGACCCTCCGGCCACCGAGGTCCATTTGCGGATGCGGTCAGGAAGTCCGATGCGTCCTTCCGGCCGGAGAGGAGCAGCAGCAGCAGCAGAGCCATCGGGTTTTGCATTTGCTCCATTCCCAGGAGCAAGAGGAGAAATAAAGCTCCCATAACAAGGTTAAGGTCAGAGAACAACCATCAGTCTTCTTGACAGCAGAAGCGCAACCAGAAAGGAGGGCGCCTGGTTAGTCAAGGATCTGCGGAGCATGGCAGGGATGAAAATGAGACACCAAAATGGCCAAGGTGGCTGGGAAGGGGGCAGGAAAAGGACTCCACAAACACTGCTTTTTCCTTTGGTTCTCATCACTATCCACGCCTTTTATTTTGCAACGTGAATTATCTAAGTGAATAACCTCAGCAATGTATTTCCAATTTATTGTTAACATTCTGCAAGTTCTGTTGCCAGACGTATGTCAGAATCAAGATGGGAGTCTATAATGTGACATATTCAAAACAGGTTCAACACAGTTTTATCCTGGGCTCATCCACATGGGTTATTCACACAGCCAACACTACAAATCCTTGAGGATACAATGGGGGTAAAAACAAAAACGCAGGATCGTACATCCCTGTTTTTGTGGGTTTTCTAACAGCTCCCCAAAAGTAAATTGGGTGTATTCAAGTTGCATGCAGATAAGACAGATCCTACCCACATTCTACTGGGATCATTTTGGCCTCATTTCCACTTAACAGATAAATCGGTGTGCGACCCAAATTGATGGATCAATTTGACATTGGAGTGTGGTTCCCACTACGTTTGCCCCGATCGCATTTTCTGGCATCAAAACAACCCACTTGTGGTTCCCATTCACAAATGAATCGATTCAAAATGATTCGCTTCCAGCTGGCCGAAGGGCAAATTTGAATCGATTCCGATCCGCTTGTGGTTCACACTTGCGTTGGATCAATTTGGTGAAAAAGACGCGGGGAAAAAACCAGCGTCAAAAAGGCACGGGTAAAATGGGTCTGGTGCGTGGCTTCAGCGAATCAATTTAAGTGGGAACCAGGGTCATTTGAACCAGTTCGAACCGAATTGCGATCCGGTTTAAGAAGTAGTGGGAATGAGGCCTTTGGTTGTCTAGACAAGCCCTTTCTCAGCAAAATGTTCCATGCAAATATATTCAGTTCACATGAGGATGAAATGATGATGATGATGATGTCAGCCACATCAGATAACAAAATGTAGGGACTATGCAAATGCACTCTGCTCCTATCAAGGTACGCAAGGCTGCAGAATCTCACAATCTCCCCCTGCTTCTTCACCCCAAAAAACTGTGTATGTAATGAACCTTGTTTTGAATACAAGGCTTCCGGCAGACAATATGGAAACAGCTCCTCTTTTGAGGTCACAAGGGACCCACGATGGGAGCGACGTGGCCATCCAACGCTCCCTCCTCCCCGAGCATCCTCTCCCGAGATGCACCACGCTGCCTTTCAGCAGCAGAGATGCCTGGTTTGATCTGATCACTGCGCCGCTGCGCTTTGACGGCGGGATGACATTAAAGGAGCAGATAAGGCAGGATAAAAAGGTGGAGGGATTGCAAGAAAGGGAGGTAAAATGAGGTGACTGGGGCCACCCTTCCCCAAGCACCCGGTCTTTGGGTTGCTCAAAGACATCCGTTTTGCAGAAAGAATCGCCTCCACCTTTGGCATGCAACGATGGCCAGCAGCAATAGGGATCCTAGGATAACCAGGACAAGCCAAAACGAAAAAAGAGATGTGCATGGAGAGTTGGGCTTGCAAACTTCTCATGGGACCTTATCAGACGTCGGACATTGGAAGTATAATCCAATGGCCATCCGAATGCAATCATGGGGTTTCACGTTATTGCGAATTAAAGTATCTCACACAATTTCGGGCAAAAGGGAAGTCATTCCGAACGCAATCGTGGGTTTTACGTTATTGTGAATTAAAGCATCTCACGCAATTTCGTGCAATGGGGGGTCATTTTTGGGTAATGGGAAGTCATTCTGAATGCATTCCGAACGCAATGGGAATTCACGTGAATTCGCAAAACTAGCGAATTCACACGAATTCAAATTGGCTCCATTTGCAATAAAGAGAAATTCCTCCCGTCTGATAAGGTCCATGGTTACTGCCAAACTGAGCCCAAGAGTTGGCAGCAAAGCACACACCGTGCAAAGGAAACCCCTCTGCCAACTTAGTTGGGGTCTCCTTCTCTTCGCACAAATCGACCCCCTTTCAGACTGCCAGCCAAAACTCAAAACGCCCAGCTTCCAAAACTCTCCCAAGGGTGGCAGGGGGTGAATTAGAGACTGTGAAGTGTCCATTAACTGCTGAATGAATGGAAAGAGGAGAGGATGATGGGCCATTGGAAGCAAGAAATATACAGGCCTCATTCCCACTTCCACATAAATCGGCGTGCAAGCCGAATTGATGGATTGATTCGATAGCCGAGCACGGTTCCCACTTACATTTGCTCTGGTCGCATTTTTCCCCTCTCCAATAATCCACTTGTGGTTCGCATTCATACACGCACCCCTTTGCACCTTGAATAAACACCCAAATGCCACACAACCAGCACACTAAATTTGCCATGGATCTGGAGCCTAAAAATAGCCTCCTCTGCATGCCATGAGCAACGAGAGGCATTACAATTATTCACTCCCAGCCTCGGAGAGCTGGCACATGGACCCGATGCGGAAACACAACACAAGCCGGTAACGCCGTGGAAATCTCTCCTTTTGCTGCACCTTTATAAAAACCTGCCACATCCCAGTCGTGCGCCTTTATCGGCTCATAATCTAACAAGGGGGATGCCTAATAAACATTAATGCTGGTAAAGAACTGCGTCTGTGCATAAATGTGTGTGAGCCGAGAGACATCTCTCTCTCTGAAAGTGTGTGGGAGGAAGGAGAAAGATGCTCCCAGGGTTTTTGTTTTTGTAAAACGTAAGGAGGCTAGACGTGAGCAAGTGAGCGACGGATTATTCTGCGGCGCGTGCGATTCCCTACAAGCAGCTACTAATGATCCAGCGTTTAAAGGCCCAAAAGTGGTTCTTTCTTTCCCAAAAAGCCACAACCAAAACCAGGGAGATCAGCTCCCTAGAGAGATGCTCACCCCATTCTCCATGGGTCCTTTGTTTCAGGTGGCACTGGCGTCACCAAAAAGGAGGCGGTCACAGGCAACAACCATCGGCGGTGCAGCTGGTTTCGTAGAACTGGTTGGGGAAAACCTGCTCTGGGTTTTAGCCCGAACTTTAACGGCACTATGGCATCTCAGTCGCCTCCTGCTGTCTACCTTGTTGTGTCCGTTTTAATAATCTTAACCATATTGTTTTAATTGTTATCGTTTATTGATGTGATTTATTGGTTACGGTGGGCGGGCGGGTTTATGGGCCACTGTATTTTATTGTATTTTAATGCTTTTTAATATTGTTGTAAGCCACCTTGATCTCACTGGAGAGGCGGGGTAGAAATAAATTACTATTATTATTATTATTATTATTATTATTAATTATTCAAGGTGTGTAGACAATTTTGGGCAGGGGAGTCCCCAAGCACCTTGGAGACCTCCTTTACCATTCTTTAAAAAAAATCTTTTTATTCAAAATGTCCACAGTAAATAATAATATATTTTTTCATATTTTTGTATCTTTGCTTTGTTACTTGTCAACATTTCTTCTTTCTGACTTCCGTATCTTCTACCATCCTTATAGAATAAATTATACTAACTCATTTTATCTCATATATTGGCTTGAAACACAACATAACCTAATAAACAGTGGGCCCTTGATATCCACCGGGTTTGTTTCCAGGATCCCCCGTGGATTACAAAATCCGTGGATGCTTGAATCCCATTATATACAATGAGATATTATTATTATTACAATGGGCCCTTGATATCTGCTGGGGTTTGGTTCCAGGACCCCTCATGGATACCAAAATCCATGGATGCTCAAGTCCCATTATATACAATGGGTTATTATTATTATTATCATCATCATTATCATCATCATTAAAACAGTGGGCCATTGGTATCTGAATTCTACCACTGTGATCCACAGAGGCATCTGCATCGCTTTACCCCAAAACATCCTTCCGCACCAGACGCTAACCAGGAACGGTTGTCTGTCGTCCATCAGGTTCCTCTCTTGAGTAGAGAGAGGTGAAGAGACTGTATTGTCTACTCGGCCGATGCCAACTCAGAGCAAAATGCCAAGAGAGAGAGATATGCCAGAGCAGGACAAAGGCGGCCAAGGAGCCCGTTTCGAGCATATGCTCAGCGCAATTAGCATCCCGCGGCCCAAGCAGGCATCTATGTCCGCAGCACATATGCAACGCTGATAGACGCTTTGGCTAGAAATGTCTTGGGGCGTTATGCCATCGCAGCTCCTGCTTACGTTGGCAGCGGCTCAGTCGGGCCTGCCTTATCCACGGGTTCTTTATCCACAGATGCAACCACCCGTGGTTTGGAAATATTCAAGCAAATATAAATTCCAAAAAGCAAACCTTGATTTTGCCATTATATATAAGGAGTTTATCACATGGGAGGAATTTCTCTCAATTGCGAATGGAGCCAATTTGCAATTACATGAATTCACTAGTTTAGCAAATTTACATGAAATCTGATTGTGTCTGGAATGCATTCAGAATGACTTATTTCCCGAAAATGACCCCTCATTGCCCAAACTTGTGTGAGATACTCTAATAAGCAATAACGTGAAGCCCCATGATTGCGTTCGGGATGACTTCCCATTGCCCAAAATTGCGTGAGATACACTCATTCGCAATTACGTGAAACCCCATGATTGCGTTCGGATTGCCATTGCATTATACCCCCAAATTCCGTCGTAGGATAAACTCCATTTTGCTACACCATTGCATTTAATGGGACTTGAACATCCATGGATTTTTGTATCGACGGGGGGCCCTGGAACCAAACCCCAGCAGATATCAAGGGCCCACTGTAGTAGTAGTAGTAGCAGTAGTAATCTCATTGTATTTAATGGGACATTGAGCAACCATGGATTTTGGTATTCATGGGGGTTCCTGGAAACAAACCCCAGTGGATACCAATGACCCACTGTAGCAACAACAACAACAACAAATGTAATAACCCATTGTATTTAATGGGACTTGAGCATCCACGGATTGCATTTAATGGGACTTGAGCATTTAGTCTCAAAGGTGCTACAAAGATCTCTTTACAACCGCAAGCTTTAGAGGATAGACTCGGTGTCCAAAAGCACAGACAATAACGCTGGTGTGAAGTCGAAGGCTTTCATGGCCGGCATCCATAGTGTTTTGTGGGTTTTCGGGTGACGTGGCAAAATAATGTTCCAGGAGAGTTTACTCCTGGCGTTTTGCTGGCATCTGTGGCTGGCATTTTCTGAGAATGCTGGCATGGAAGAGAGTGGGATATATATATATATAGTGGGAACCACGCTCTGCTATCGGATCAATCCATATTGACCCTTGGTTGAGAGGGAGTGATTTACATGTTAATCTCTGTGTTGACGAATGGAAGTAATAATCATGTTGGTTGTTGTTTATGAGGTTGTTTCAAGGCACTGAAAATGTCAGGGGGTTGGATTAGATGCCCTTTCGGGTCCCTTCCCACCATACGATCCTCTTCCAGAGCTGACAAGAGAGGAGCTTTGATTCATCTGCCCTGCAATTCCTGCCTGAAGCAGCCTCTCCTCTGTCTTTTCCTTCGCCGCCCACCGCATTAAAAGGGCTCCGAGAAAGACGCTAAACAAACATTCTCCCACTCAGGCACTGAAATAATTGCCAGCGTGCAAAACACTTGACGGGAGAGCGGCCATGCTGCTGCTTTTGTATTTTTTTTTAACCCGGCGAAAAACGCGTCGCGCGCTCAAGTGGTTAACGAAACCGGCTATTAACTAAGCGGGCTGCCCTCTCCAAAGGCTTCGGCGCCGCCACGTTCGGAGCGGTATGGTGCGAATGTGCCCGGAACCTACGCCAACATGCCAAGAGGGTGGGAGATTCAAATGGGGCCAAAAGCCCATCTCACAAACTTGTCTCTACAATTCTTTGAATGACCAGGCCTGACTCGACTTCGCTTCCAAAGATTCGGGCTCTGAGATGCTGCATTACCCTGCAAGTCTGGACCTTTATGGCCCATCTAGGTTTGGTACGACCGGTGGGCATTTGGGGTTTCAAACACTACGTATCCCTCGCTGAATCTGGAGATCCCGGGTACGTTCCCTCCTAGTGGTCCCCCACCCAAAGACTCACCAGGCCCAACCCTATTTCCAAACTGAGATCGGACTGAGAATCTAGAAAGCTGCCCTTCTTCTCAATCAGACCCATCAAAGTTCAACATTGCCAACCTTGACTGGCAGAAGCAACTTTCTTGGGTTTCTTGGCAGGGCTTATTCTGAGCTTCAAACCTCAAGATCCCGAGGATCTTCCATCCAAGAACCAACCAGACTTGACCCGGGTTTGCTTCCAAAACCAGAGGATAGTCGGGGCATACTGGGTGGGTACAATGGTCGCCAGCTTCCAGTTATGTGTGTGTATATAGAAATTATGGATAATACCGTTGTAGTTGTGTGCCTTCAAGTCCTTCCCGACTTGAATGCAAACCTATCATCAGTTTTCCTGGCAAGTTTCTTCAGAGGTGGTTTGCCATTGCCATCCTCTGAGGCTGAAAGAGTGTGACTTGACCAATGTCACCACTGGGTCTCCATGGCAGAAGCGGGATTTGAACCCTGATCTCCAGAGTCATAGTCTAGCACACAAACCATGATGCCACACTTGCTCATAGGATATAAAAAAGCAAACCGACAGCTCTTCTCTCACATTTGTCCTGGATCCCAGAACAAAACAAGCAAAACAACTTTTGCATTCTTCAGTTGCTCGAGATGAATTTGAGTTGCATCCAAGGTGGCTGTTTATTACACAGTTTCCAGAATTCTTCAGTGGATGATGGTATTGTCCTCTCGGTGATTCCCAAACCTTGGTCCTCCAGTTCTTTTGGATATCAACCCCCAGCTAGTCAGGGATTCTGGGAGCTGAAGTCCAAAACAGCTGGGGAACCAAGGTTTGGGAACCACTGTATCTGGGCTGAGGCCATGTGGTATTTGGGTCCTAGATCCAGGGACCCAGAATGTCTGCCTTTTATCCAAAATGCCCAAAGAAGGTGGCATCTCAATACCAAACAGAGACAAAGCAGAGAGGCTGTCATGCCCAGAGTTAAAATGCTCAGCCACTGGTTATGGCTTAGGATTGCAGACCTGTGGCTCCTGTAGCTTATATGCAGATCTCTGGATTGTTTGGCCATGTGCTGAAGACAACACCCTGAATGTCTGCCTTCCCTCGCATTGCAAGATTGCAGACCGGCGGGTAATGTGTCATTTAATAGAGCGGGTCTCCAAAGTGACCGTCTGCTGACGGTACTTGCAGCAATGCTTCGGCTCACAAGGGCGCAATCCTGGATGGCTGCTTCTTCCAGCCGCATATTTGTGTGATATGTCCTGCTGTAGAAAATGGCTCCCTACATCCCTGTTTCTCTCCTTGTTTGTTCCTGGATCGAGCGCATGGAAGAGATGGGGACGGAGGGATGCTCCATCGATACCAGCCTCCCTTTGCAAGCTCTGCACAGGGCCTGTGTGTGAGTGTGCGCGGTTGTGCGTGTACACACACACATGCGCACCGAAGGGGGGCAAAGAGGAGGCAGGCAGCCATCTGCTACCGACAGAGACAGCCGAAGAAACCGTCTGCTGCGGGCAAACGCTTGCCGGCAGGATGGCAGCCCAGGAGAGCTGTCAGGAAGGGTCTCTCTCACCACAAACGCACAAGGAAAGCACCGAAGTGACAGCTTTGCCCCGGAAGTGGCACCTATTTCCCTCTTGGGAGGGATGCCAGGATGCCCATGGTGGCAGGCGAGGGGATGGGAAACAAACAAGAGACGGTGCCAAGAGGCCGCATCCACCATCATCCATCCAGGGCTAAGTGTGCCAGCCACTCTCTCTGCCCATGAATGCCATGCCTTGTGCCAGGGAGGACTACCTTGGCAGGAAGGCGGCAGCCTTTTCCTCTGACTGCTTTTCACCGTGACTCAAAATGTCTTTCTTTGGTGTACTTGTACCTCTTGCAAAAACTAAAATCTGTCTCCAGACAGCACAGAAGAGGAAGAGGCTGGATTGCAAGAGAAGTTAATCTCTTACTGTCAGAAGTGGCAACGTTGCCCTGGAAGTGGCACCTATTTCACCCCAATAGGAATGCCACGGTGCCAAGGGGAGGAGAGGAAACCGCACAGAAAAAAAGTGCCGAGAGATTATGCTTAGAGACCACATCGACCATCATAAATCCAGGGCTAAGCTTGCCAGCCTCTGTCTCTGCCGCCCAGAGCATGCCATGTTGGGCAATGCCATGGAGAACCACCTTGGCAGGAAATTTTCCCCAGAACTGGGACTCAGCGCGGCTTCACAACATTAAAAAAACGCTACAATTAAAAACTAAGTTATTACAATATTAAAACAGATAGTTATTAAAAGGATAAAACACATTTTAAAAAGATAAAACAATTCCTTCGAACAATTCCTTTAAAAGCCTGTGTAAACATGTAGGTCTTATCCTGCTGGCGGAAGACCATCGAGGAGGGAGCCATTTCTGGTCTCTTATATATTTTTAAAATATTTTCAAGACGTGGATGTTTGACAAAGCCTCCGTGGATATGGAGGGCTGGCTGTAAAATTAATTAAAAGTCCGAATATGAACTGTCAAGTGCCCAGGACCACCAGTTCCTTGGTACAAAAGAAAAAGGGGTGGGTAACCACGTTTGTTTCGACACACATGCCTCGCCAGCATCTCTGGGAGGACCAAAATGGAGCGTCTTCTCTGACCCACTTACGGCCTCTGCCCCATCCCCCTGTGCCAAGCGGGATCCAAATCCTCTTACACGTTCCCTCCGCTGGCCCCAAATCAACCCCCTTTTTCCAGGTCAGTGCCACCCACAGCTGGTACTTTCCATGTTGGCACCGGGCAGAGGGGAGCGGTGCATCAACTCTGGGCTTTAGTCCTAACTTTAAAGGCACGATCCTAGGTGCTGAAACCGAGCCCCTCCAAATTAGGTTCAGCATCTGAAACCACTCCTTTCAAGTCCAGCCTAGGGGCTAATAATAATAATAATTATTATTATTATTATTATTTATATCCCACCCCTCTGGGCTAGCCTACATAGAAGTGTATTTTGCCAGCATAGGGGCTAGTCTACACATAAGTTATTTTATTTTACACTCATCCCTCCCTATTTGCGGCTTTGATATTTGCAGCTTTGATTATCCGCGGCTTTGATTAATATGTTCTCTCTAGGAATATCTAGGTCCTCCCGTGCAACTCTATGGTCAGCTTTAAGTAAAAGCTGCACTAGATTATCACACTAGGGTCAATTCCAGAACCCATCCCACAATTATCCCATTATTGGCAATGCATATCCCATTATTGACAATGGGATAATTGTGGGATGGTAATGGAGTAATTGTGGGATGGTTCTGGAATGATAATAGTTATATAATTATAATTATCTAGTGTGATAATCTCAATAGAGATTCCTAGAGAGAATACTCTACTAAACTTTTGTAGCTCCTCCGATGCAGTTCTATGGTCAGTGTCTGTCGGACATTGACCACAGAGCTGCACAGGAGGACCTAGAGATTCCTAGAGAGGTGTCCTTTCAGGTAAAAACATGTTTTTGTTATCTGCAGTTTGTCCATATTCACAGAGGTCTTGTCCCCTAATAATAACAACATGTGCCTTGCTGTGTATTTTTGCACACATTCGCATTGCCTTCACATCCCTGCGCACGTTTGCACCTATTCGCCCTCCCTCGGCCGAAAACACGCAGCCATGCGAATCCACGCAAAACAGACAGACGATCGCATCGGAACAGTGCTCGTCCTCATGGATACTTTGCTACAAACCAGAAACACTTTCTACTGGAATTTAGGGGAGTTTATTCACACAAATTCCTCCAAATCGCATGTGGACAGATCGCAATCGATTTAATTGTGTAGACAAGCCCCAAAACCTGAAGTCAACACACTGCCCCGCTCCTTATGGAAAAAGCATCACCCACCTCTGGAGATTCCTGTCGTTCTGAAAGCACAGATGCGGGGAGGATGCTATTGTCGAGACCTTCGTCATCACTGGGTTTTTGAGATGCGCAACGCATCTTTCTCGGCTTCCAAAAGGCTTTCAAAGAGACTTGCAAATGTGCAATTCAAATTTTAAAACCTTTCCAGAGAGAGAGTTGTTCCGAGAGTTGCGTGTTACGGATACACCAAGAGCTTGCAGTCTATTTTTGCTTGCTTGCTCCTTCTCTTCGAAAGCTTCTGAGCATAGGCAGAGCGCACCCTTCGCGTTGCTGAGCAGCCACAAATGACACATGGACCTATGCGCACAAAGATACGCACAAGCCAAGCCGCGTCACCTCTGTGCCGACCCAAAACACCGTTTCCGCAAACTCGCACATTTGCAAGACGGGCGGCAATAACACCGGCCTGCCTTTTAAGGTTGTCGTAAGGACTGTGCCAAGGACAAGTTAAGGGAAACACTGAACACCGCTTCCCTCCACGCTCCCCATGCGCTACTGGTAACCTGCTTCTATTTTGGTTCCCAGACATGCTCCATGTGTTTTTCTTTTTTCCTCCCCTAAAAAAAGACTATTTTCATGACGGGAACCGAAGGAAAGAGGAGGGGTGACTGGGGTGACAGCAAACACTGAGAATTGGCAGGGAAAACCACGGCAACAGAAAAAAATAGCGGCTTCCCCCTTCTGTTCGGGTTGCCTGCGAAACGAAACGGAGGAGGCCGGGAGCCCTGGGATCAGCTGCAAAAAAGGAAAGAGAAGGAGGAACGATGACTACATTTTCCATCCATGAGAAAAAGCAGAGGAGCAGAAGAAGAAAGACCTCAAGTGTGCAGACCGATGGAGACGTAGCGTCCCCTTCGTTGTCCTCATCGTTCGGGGAGAAAGTCCCAGAGGGATCTCCCAGATGATCAATGGGGTCGAAGGGTCCCTCAAAGGACTTCTGGACCATTTCCATTTCCATTTGCAAGGACAGGCCTAGCAAGAACCAGCATGTGCCACCTCTCCGTTTGCAAGGAAGAACATGGCGCAGGCGTTGCAACATTGAGTCCTGAGATTTGGAAGGGTCAAGTTCTCAGCAAGCCACAAAACTCACACCGGTCATTTCTTCTCGTTTTGGCCTACCCTAGAGGGCTGGTGTGAGGAATCCCCACACGTTGTATCAAACATCGATCAGAGACTGCAGTCAAGAAAGGAGAAGAAGACTAGGAATGGGAAGGGCAGCCATGGAAGAACTAGAAGATGTTGTTGTGTGGCTTCAAGTTGTTTCCAATTTATTCTGGATTTTTCTTGCTCAGAGGAGGGTTTACCATTGCCTTCCCCTGAGGCCGAGAGAGTGTGACTTGTCACAACTGGATAACGAAGTAAGGACCATCCAAAATGTTGTATTCCCCATCACCGTCTAGGGATGCAAGAGTTGGACCGGGAAGAAAGCCGACAAGAAGAAAATCAACTCATTTTGAGATGCGGCGCCGGAGAAGAGCGGCGAAGATACCGTGGAAATCCAAAACGTCAGACAAGTGGGTCCTGGGATCGGGTGCAAAATCTCCCTGGAAGCCAAGATGATCAAGCTGTGGCTGTTGTCCTTTGGCCGCATCAAGAGGAGGAATGAATTATTGGAAAAGATACAATGCTGGGGAAGGCGGAGGGATGTAGAAAGAGAGGAAAGGCCACAAACCAGATGGATGGACTCGATCAGGGAGGTCACAGGTATGAATTTGCAAGACCTGAGCAGAGCATCGGAGGGCAGGGAGTCTTGGAAATGGCTCCTCCGCAGGGATTGTCATGGGTTGGGATCAAAGATGGTTAACAACAACCGCAATAAAAGAGAAGAAGAGCCACGCAAGGCACAAGGGGAATGCCAAAAATCCCGAAAAAGCAACAGCTCCCTTTCCATGCTCTGAGTAGCGTATTTACAGACACACATCGTTCCGCCACACAGTGCCAATGCTCCGTAAAGCAATGCTTCCTCCTTTCTGTCTATGCTTCTCAATAAGCATTTTATATGGTTTTTACACGAGAGCCACTGTGATGTAGTGGTCTGAACAATGACTCTGGAGGCCAGGGTTTGAATCCTGGCTCAGCCATGGAAACCCATTGAATGACCTTGGGCAAGTCGCATGCTCTCAGCCTCAGAGGATGGCCGTGGAAAACCCTCTGAACACGCCTTGCCAAGAAAACACCTTAGGGTTGCCGTAAATCAGAAACAACTTGAAGGCACACAACAGCAAGAACAAATGGTTTTTTTAATGTCTACAAACAGTATATACTCATGTGTGAGTCTAGAAATTTAGATTAAAAAATTGACCCCAAAAACCTGAGTCGACTTATCCACAGGTCAATGTAAGTAAGGTACTTTAACTCATATATATATAATATATATGTATATATGTATATATATATATGTATATATATATAGTGAAAGCACTGGAAGCACTGACCCCTCTCTACTCTCATCCATCCAGCCTTTAGTATGAGCACAAATAGTTATGCAAAGAATCTTGTAAGGTCTTTGGCATCATGTTCCTTTACATCCTTCATTACACGCCCTTAAGTTTTACCCTCGACTTATCCCTGGGGTCATATCAAAATCCATAATTTTGCAAAAATCCAAAATCCATAATCTTGCCCTCGACTTATACAGGTTGACTTATAGTCGAGTATATATGGTATATACTATTTCAGTCTTAACTTCTCGCATGTGGTTTCACCCATAAATCTTCATTATTGTGACTATTATTCGGAAAGTCGGGATATAAATAAAGTGACTGATTGATTGATTGATTGATTGACTGAACTGATTGACAGGATGATGTTTGGCGTCCAAGAACCTTTCTTGATTTAAGGCCTGGCGTTATCTGGGTTACTTACATCTTCCTTTCCATCCTCCTACTCTCATCCCGGCAAAGTAGTAATCTACCCCAACGCGGTGCATCGTGTCTTTGTATTAAAAGGCTTGCATTCGTAATAATGTGCCTCCTGGCAGCTTGCTTATATGTAGTAAAGGACTGTTTTCGAGGGTCGGAGGGAATGCGGGTCCCCTCGAAGGAGGAGCAGTGCAGAATCCTTAATGGGCCTTTAGAAAAAGGCTCTTGTTCCTCATTCCTTTTTTAAACCTTTGCAAAAGCGGCGAGAGCAGCTACTTCTGCCTTCTGGGCTGAGTTAAAACCAAAACACAGTGGAGGAAGGGAAGCTGTGTGTATATATATATATATATAGGTTGAGGGGCTCCTAACTGCAATTCTGGTTTCATCCCTGTCTGGTCCTGGAAATCTTGCAAAGACAGCATCCTATATACCATCAGAGGATGGATATTGCAATGCCACCCGGTCCATGGGCTACTTTTTTGCCCCAGAATTTGCCAGTGCCCACCGAGGCTGCCAAATATGCTCCCCTTAAGGGAAAAAACATTGGAAACGGGCAGAAATTCCCTTCTGGTTTTGGGAAATGGGCATCTGCAATGGGCCCCTGCAATGCTTTTGCAAAACAGTTTATTGTTTCGGGAGGCTTCCAGGAGAAGAAATGAATATATTTGACGGGTGGAGGGAAAAGTCAAGAGGCTGAAAAGACAGCTTTGGGGAAACCCAAGGGCCATACGTCAGAAACAGAATTGGAAGGGATCCAGTCCAGTCCATGGGTAGTTTCCATGCTCTGTGGTTGCAGTTGTTTTTGAAATGGCTGCGTTTTTAAAGACATAGTCATGCTAGTCTGGAACATCAGTCTGCAAAGGGATCTTGGAGCCGTTTCTTTCGCATGGTTAAGTCTCAAAGGTGATTTTTTATAGGGATTGCCTTCGGTTCCCCAAAGCCAGAAGTTATTTCAGAGCACACAAGAAGAAGAAAAAGTTTGGCTTAATTCAAAAGAATATTTTTCTAGCGACTGCCTTGGGGTCGCCATATTCAGAAATTATTTTATAGCATACAACGAGAAGAAGTTTGGCTTGATATAAATGAATATTTACGGAGATTGCCTTAGAGTCGCCATAAGTCAGGTCTTACTTGAGCGCACAAAACAAGATATTTGGCTGAATATAAGTATTTTTCAGAGATTGCCTTAGGGTCACCGTAAGTCCGAAATTTTAGAGCACAGGACAACAAGGAATTTGGCTTAATATAAATGAATATTTTTCTAGGGATTGCCTGATCACTTTTAAAAGCACCATTACAAAGACAAAAAACAGAAAGAGATAGAGAAGGGAAAAAAGGAATACATAGGAAACAGACATGGGCTTGGCACATCCAGTGATACAAACCGACCTATTTCCAAAAATGCATTTCAGAAATAAAGCGGACGCTCATGCGCAGCTATAGTCGTAATCTCTTTTGGCCACTGAATGATAGTTTATTGCCATGGAAGCCATGGTCCCTTTTCCGTCATCCCTGGCTGCAGGACGGCTAGATTTGGGTGCAAGAGATTCGGGGACGAGGAATCCCTCTAACTCTTTCGAGAGACAAGAGGATGAGAAAAACGTCAAAACGGAGAGGACCATCCAGGCAGACCGTAGCAGCGGCAAATGGAGAAGTTAATCAGAGGGGGTTTATGGCTGCGGAGCACAGAGCTGAGCAGCCTGCCGGGGAAAATAAAACGTCTCTCAGATATATGGCCGGCCGCAGCTGCAGATGCTGGAAGACGTTGCTGCTGCACGGACTCTGCGAGGGCCAGGCAAAGAGCCAAAATCTGGGCTGGAAGGAGAGACGCAGAAGCAACCAGGCCAGGGCTTTCCTTTGGCTCTCCTGTTGCGAACGCTACTGTGCAGGGCATGCAGAAAACGCTCACGTTTGGAAAGAGGCAGCGCACTCAAAGGGAAAACAGCCCCCGGTTTGGATTCGTAGTGCACAGAGGGGAGACTCCAGTATCCGACCCCAGGATGCAAGGACAGTCCAGTGCAAAACGGAGAGGAACCCAAGGATGTTCCGCAAGGCTAAGAAGCAAAGGACAGCAAGCGAGAACTGGATTCAGTCCCATGGGACTCAAAACTAGGGGTGCGTTTGTGTCACTTTGGGGTGCAAGACTGGCATGTGTGCATGCGTCGCAGGTCTCCAAGTCATCTCCAACTTACGGCGACCCTATCACAGCAAAAGTTAAATTTTCAGAGCACTGCAAACAACCTGAGCATCGCCAGCTGATCATCAGCTAGGAATCAACAGGGATCAAGTGGCCAAAATCCATTCCCCCTTCCCTGCCATTTTGCTTTCTTGTTGTTGTTATTGTGTACCTTCAAGTTGTTTCTGAGATAAGGCAACCCTAAGGCCAGGGGTTTCTCAAACTTTGTTGTTTTGGACTTCAGCTCCCAAAAGCCCCAGCCAACTTGGGGACAATAGTCAGGAATTTCTTTGAGACGAAGTGCCGAACATCTGGAGGACCAACGTTTGGGAACCGCTGCCTAAAGGGGTTTTCTGGGCAAGTTTCTTTAGAGGGGGTTTGCCGTTGCTGTCCTCTGCGGATGAGAGAGTGTGACTTTCTCAATGGGCTTCACGGCTCAGCAAGGATTGGAATCGTGCTCTCCAGAGTCATAGTCCAACACTCGGACCATTGTGCTGACCGTACTCTCCAACATTTTGCAGATGAAAACCTGGGGCCTTTTAAAAACAGGAGGACAAATGTGATGGTAGAGAATTAATCCTGACAAATCTGGACAATAGGAAGGAGTTTATCAGATGGGAGGAATTTCTCTTTATTTCGAATGGAGCCAATTGGACCCAATTCGAATTCACGTGAATTCGCTAGTTTAGCGAATTCACATGAATTCCCATTGCGTTCGGAATGCATTCAGAATGACTTCCCATTACCCGAAAATGACCCCCCCCATTGCCCGAAATTGCATGAGATGCTTTAATACAAAATAACGTAAAACCCATGATTGCGTTCGGAATGACTTCCCTTTTGCCCGAAATTGCGTGAGATACTTTAATACACAATAACGTGAAACCCCATGATTGCGTTCGGATTGCCATTAGATTATACTTCCAATTTCTGTCGTCTGATAAACTCCGAAGTTATGGAATTGGAAACTATTACACCTATCACTGGTATTGAAAACTGTTATTATATTGGTAAGGATAACTGGTTTTATTTATTTCTCAAAACACTTCTATCGCTCTCTCTGCCATGAGATCTCAGAGTGGCCAATGATCAAAACCATACAATTTTTAAAAATTCTAGATAAAACCAGAAAAGCACGTTGAACACACCTCGCAATCTACAAAAGCAGAAAAAGGCCAGAAAACTATATGCATAAATGTGGAAAAAAAAAATACACACACAAAGATTAGGCTCCAAAACTTTAACAGAAAATGATGTTCTCACTTGGGGCCGAAAAGCATTTTCTGCACAAATTTCATGAACGAGGCCAATTCCGCAAAACTGCGATAGCTGCGTAGTGTGCGCACCGATAAGAAACACTGGTGCGTTGGCATCTTTTTAAAAATCTAAACCAGCCATTGTGACCTTGTTCTGTGTGTGTACATATCTAAGTGTTTGTGTATGTGTGCTTTGCTTCACAAATAAAAGGGGGAATGATTCCTGGTTTGCACAGAGACAATTTTCTTTTTTTGCACCAATGGCAGAAAGCTCCTCGCCTCGTTCTCTGCAGCCGAGACGAGAAATCCCACAGGGATCCGTCCACTGCTTCTTCTTCGGAGGTTGCCTTGGCAAGGATGAATCGCTTTGCAAGAATTTCTCACAGTCTGCGTAAGGAAAGGGAAACGGGGACGAAAAAAGTGCCACGTGGGGCATGGTTTTCCTGGGGCGTTTTCTTGCCTTTTCTTTCCGTAGGGTAATTTTAAGTTTCCTTAAAGCCTTTCTTAAGGAAACGAAAATATTGAAATATCAAAAATGTCAAAGCCAAGCCTGTTAGGGTCTAGCTTTACATCAGCAGAGGAGCAGAACACGTGTCCTGGTCTAACTATCCTTTACTAACAACGGACTCCAAAAACAACACAAGTACCTTGTAGTTTAAACAAAAGCTTACTAATGGCTTTAATCTATCTATCTATCTATCTATCTAGCCATCCTTGGGAGAAGGGTGGGATATCATCATCATCATCATCTCACCATCTTTCCAAAGAAAGTTGATGGAGAAGAAGGATGGAGGGCCCAACAGTGAATGTCTCTTCGGACCTTATCAGACGTCGGAAACTGGAAGTATAATCCAATGGCAATCCGAACGCAATCATGGGGTTTCATGTTATTGTGAATTAAAGCATCTCACGCAATTTCGGGCAAAAGGGAAGTCATTCCGAACGCAATCATGAGTTTTACGTTATTGCAAATTAAAGCATCTCACGCAATTTTGGGCAATGGGGGGGGGGGTCATTTTCGGGTAATGGGAAGTCATTCTGAACACATTCCGATCACAATTGGAATTCATGTGAATTTGCTAAACTAGCGAATTCACGTGAATGCGAATTGGCTCCAATTGGCTCGATTCGCAATAAAGAGAAATTCCTCCCATCTGATAAGGTCCTTAGTCCCAAAGGGGGAAGAGACCCAAATCCTGTGGTTAGTTTGAACGAGAGAGACGAAAGGAAGAGTTTGCATGCAGGAAATCCCTATCTACCTAAGGAGGGGGAAAGAGAATGCAAAAATCTTCCTACACTTTCCTCCTCTTTGAGCCTTGGTTTGGCGCTGCTGCCATCTTGCTCTGCCCATAGAGACGGGCAGAGGGCAAGGTAAAAGCAGTTCCAACCACCCAATGCCCATAACACCCGATTATGATGCCAGGCTTTAAATCAGGGGCGGGCAAACCGTGCCCCCCAAAGTCATTTCTTTGCCCCCCCCCCGAACATTTAGCAACCAGCGAATGCCAGTCCCTGCTTTCAAAGTGGCTCTCTGCCTGGGACTGTTTTTGTTGATGGACGCTTATTGGTCAAAAGGCGAAAAAGGCTAGCGTTGGGGCTGTTGGCAGATAACAGCGTTGCAGAAACCGGTGCCTTATAAACTCATCAAGGAGAAAGCAGGCAAGACCATTTTTCAGACATTTGGCACGCACAGATTATTTCCACAAAGGCTTGTATGGTTCACCCACGCAACACACGGAGGAGGCCCTTGCAGAGAGTGGCTTCATCTTAATTTGTAAACTTGAAAACCCAAACACTTAATAGGGTCATGGAGATGGAAGGGGTCTCCAAAGGCCATCAAATCCAACTCCTTGAGATCGATCGATCGATAATAGAGACAGACAGTCAGTATAGGATCTCCTACTAAACCATCCCCAACAGCCGTCCAACTTCTTTTGGAAGATATCCAGAGAAGGAGACCCTGTAATCTCTCCAGGCAATTGCTTCCGTTGCCAAACTGCTCTCGCCCGCCGAGATGGTCCTTCTAATATTCAATCGCATATTCAGTTCCAAAAAAAGCAAACCTTGATTTTGCTGTTAAGGCATGCCATTTTACTATGTCATTTGCATAGAATGGGACTTAAGCACCAGAAGATACCAAAGGACCTTCTCAGACGGGAGGAATTTCTCTTTATTGCGAATGGAGCCAATTGGAGCCAATTCGAATTCACGTGAATCACTAGTTTAGCAAATTTACGTGAATTCCCGTTGTGTTCGGAATGTGTCCAAAATGACTTCCCATTACCCGAAAATGACCCTCCATTGCCCGAAATTGCATGAAATGCTTTAATTCGCAATAACGTAAAACCCATGATTGCGTTTGGAATGACTTCCCTTTTGCCCGAAATTGCATGAAATGCTTTAATTCGCAATAATGTAAAACCCATGATTGCGTTCGGATTGCCATTGGATTATACTTCCAATTTCCGACGTCTGATAAAGTCCACAGACTCATTGTATAATAAACATGGGCTAAGCAGGGTCAGCTTTGGGTAGTACTTGGATGGGGGAAAGATATGGAATCCATATTATTATTATCATCATTTACTTACAGCACTCTATAAATAAATAAATGATGATGATGATGAGGATGATGATGAGGATGATGATGATGCTGGCTGTATTTCATAGGAAGGAACTGGCAAAATGACTTCTGAGGATTCCTTGCCCAAGAAAACCCTATGAAATTCACGGGGTCTCCATAAGGCAATGGACAACATCAAAGCACACACATTTGCACACATTGATCCTGGAAGCTAAGAAGGGTAAGGCCTGGCTGGTACTTGGATGAAAGACTATCACCGGGTGCCGTAGGCTCTGTTTCAGAAGAAGAAAGTGGCAAAACCACCTCTCGATTCTTCCTTGCCGAGGAAAACCCGATGAAATTCACCGTAAGTGAACAGGCGGCTTGACAGCACACGTACACACAATGCAAATATTGTTCTACATTTTTATTGTGAAGGAGGGCAAGAGACAAATGTCCTAAATAAATTAACAAATGCCTTTTTAGAAAACTAGTCGTTTCTGGAGTAGCTGGATATGAGGCGCTGGAGAAAATGGACCGCCGGTATCCCTCGGGCTGCATCCACACTGCAGAAATAATCCACTTCAACTGCCATGACTCAACGCTATGGGATTCTGGGAAATGTAGCTTTGTGAGATAGTCGGCCCTCTTTATCAGAGCGTGTTGGTATCACAACAAACTCCAAATCCTAGCATTCCATAGCATTGAACCCTTGAAGCAGCGTCAACCTGGATTATTTCTGCATTGCGGATGCAGCCGAAGGTGGAAAAAGAGGACTCTTCAGCTGCGTTCACACTGGAGAAATAAACCGGTTTAAGTGCAGTGGCTCAATGCTGTGAAATTCTGGGAACTGTAGTTTGTTGTGGGGTTCAGAGCGGAGCGGAGCTTAAGGAAGGAAGGCCCCACAACAAACTACAATTCCCAGAATTTCACAGCATTGAGCCACGGCACTTAAACCGGTTTATTTCTCCAGTGTGAACGCAGCCTTTGGTGGCAAATCCTGAAAATCAGATTTTGTTTCCCTTCAAAGCTTCCCATGTTCCACCCAGTTCTTGAGCAATTTCAAACAAAGCAGTCCATCTCTCTATTAGATTTCCTCCCTTCTTCTACTTTTCGCCACGGGCAACATTTTCCCAGTTTCTGCAACATTTAAAGATTCCCAATTAAACGATACTGCAAAGAGGGCTGAGAGAGAGACTTTTGGATCCAGGAGGCAACATAGGAATATTTTTTTACTAATAAACAGTAAAAACTGGAGCTGCACGACGTCAAGATCTAAATATTGGACATGTGCGACTCTCGTGTATCTGTTGGTGAGGTCTGCTTCTGCTATGCCTCCAAACAATAATTTTCTGGCCTCCTTTATGTCCAGTTATGAGAGCCAAATGAGGAACGGACTCCGACCAAGGGACAAGAGAGCATACTTTCCATCTCTCGCTTTCTTTTCCCGGCTTGGCACTCCAGTGACCCTTGCAAAAATGCCAAAGGCTTGGCTCTCCTTTTCCGGAGCAGGGGGACGTGACTCATCCGCCTCGTGTCCATCGGCATCAGGGCAGCCTTGCCGCTAAGGACGAAACACGTGTGGGCGCTCAAAGACGATGACGCGGATGTATTCGAAACACGTTCAAGGCGTGCAGAGTTGTCGGAAGATTTCTGTGTCCTCTTTTCCCCTCCTTAGATAGATAGGGAATTCCTGCATGCAAGCTCTCTCTCGCTCCCATTCAAACTAACCATGCAAATTACGTCACTCCCTCTTTGGGACTAACAGACCTTCTCTCAAGATTTTCAACTGAACTGTTGTTGCTTTTCCATCTTCCTCCTCTCTCAAACTTTCTTTGGAAAGATGGTGAGATAAAGAACTATTCACTAGCTAGCTTCTATGGACCTTATCAGACGTCAGAAATTGGAAGTATAATCCAATGGCAATCCGAACACAATCATGGGGTTTCATGTTTTTGCGAATTAAAGCATCTCACGCAATTTCGGGCAAAAGGGAAGTCATTCCAAACACAATCATGGGTTTTACATTATTGAGAATTAAAGCATCTCATGCAATTTCAGGCAATGGGAAGTCATTCTGAACGCATTCTGAACGCAATGGGAATTCACATGAATTAGCTAAACTAGCGAATTCACGTGAATTTGAATTGGCTCCGTTCGCAATAAACCGAAATTCCTCCCATCTGATAAAGTCCTATGTAAATATATATTAAAGCCACTAGTAAACCTTTGTTCCAAAATACAAACTACTTGCCGTTGCTGTTTTTGAGTCAGTCTGGGTTCTTAGGAAAGCATAGACGTGAGCACATTTCTGCCACTTTGCTGAGCTCAAGCCAGACTTTAACAGGCGTAGCTTTGATATTTTGATATTTAAATACATTTGTTTCCTTTAAGATGAAGCTTTAGGACACTTAAATTACCCCACAAGAGTTTTATCCTGGGTCTATTCGCATGGAGAATGTGAATTTTAAAGAAAAACTTGGAGGGGATGAAATCGATTATCCCTGGTTAAGTGGGGTTTGCTGGCTTTTTTGCAGCCTCCCATCAGATGCCTTCAAAATGCATGCGGACAATAAAGTTTCAACTGGATTGTTTTCACCGTCTGAATAACCCCCGAGAAGCCCCGTTTTTTTCCAAGCCGGCCGTCCAGAAGTGGGAAAGAGAAAGAGGACGCAGGGAGCCTCTCGACGCCCGATTGATAGTCTTGGCACATCTGGAGGACTGGCATCCTTCCCACCTCACTGTTTTGGCAGAAGAAGAGGACTGAGCAAAGGGAGGGTTTTGGGGAAAAGGAGGGCGCATGGTCGGCCAAAGGAAATTACAGGCTCCCTGGCCGGCAAAATGAGCATTTCCAGAGCAAGCCGGACTGCGGGGCCAGGAAGGAAAAAGCGGCCCTTCCCTTCCTTCCATGCTGGCTTGCATTTGGGACAGAAATGGCAGCACCAGACATTCACGGACGCAAGTTACAGGCCCCCTCGGCTCCAAATAACACAGCAATGTTCAGTGTTCTTCAACAGCAAGTGGTGATAGTAAAACCAAACCTTTTGCAATGTATATCCAAGCTTGCACTTTAATTCTGCAAGGAGTTTTGTTCGTTCTGTTGGTGGGTCCTGTTTTGGAAAACAGAAAGCGTTGCATCGACCCGTTTGCTCCCAGTTGGTTGCAGGGCTGAGGTTGCCTTTCCGCTGCTGGGATCCCAGGAGAGACTGGGATCATGCCAGCGTGGGTTGGTGAGGAATCACCGGAGGCAACATCAATGTATCTGCCAAATGCAAGTCTCCCGGGCATCCTAAAAAGGATTTCTGGAAAGCTTTTCTCCTCTTGACTTCTTGCAGGATTAACGCAAGAAGATGCCAAATTGGGAATATGGCTCCGAGGGTAGCGATAAACCTTCCCACCGATATACTTGACCTCATGTGTAAGTCAAGGGACAACATTATAAAGTTTGATATGACCTGTGGATGAGTCGAGGGTGAAACCTAAGGGCATGGGACGACGGACGAAGCAAAGGAAAACAACGCCAAAGTATTTGCCAAATTCCAGAACCGAATCCTGTTTGTGTTGACCTTAAAAGATGGATGGATGAGAAAGTAGAGGGGGGTCAGAAAGGAACAGGTTACTTTTCCATTTTTTAATGGAAGTACAGACAGGGACCCTTGGTATCCGGTGAGGTTTGGTTCCAGGACTCCACTTCGATACCAAAATCAATGGATGCTCAAGTCCTATCAAATGCAACGGGTTATAATTATTTTCATTATCGTCATCATCATTGCTACGACTACACTGGGCCCTTGGTATCTCCTGGGATTTAGTTCCAGGATCCCCCATAGATACCAAAATTCACGGATGTTAAAGTCCTATTAAATGCAGTGGGTTATCATCATCATCATCATCATCATCACCACCACCACCACCACCACCACCACTACTATTATTACTACAGTGGGCCCTTGGTATCTGCTGGGGTTTGGTTCCAGAATCCCCCATAGATACGCTCAAGTCCTATTAAATGCAAAGGGCTATCATCATCATCATCATCATCATCATCATCGACCCTTGGTACAGTGGGCTCTTGGTATCTGCTGGGGTTTGGTTCCAGGTTCTGCTATAGATACTAAAATCATGGATGCTCAAGTCCTATTAAATGCAATGGGTTGTCATCATCATCATCATCATCATCATCATCATCATCATTTCTATAGTGGGTCCTTGCTATCTGCTGGAATTTGGTTCCAGAATCCCCCAAAGATAGCTCAAGTCCTATTAAATGCAATGGGTCATCATCATCATCACCACCATCATCATGACTACAGTGGGCCCTTGATATCTGCTGGGGTTTGGTTCCAGGTTTCCCCATAGATACTAAAATCATGGATGCTCAAGTCCTATTAAATGCAGTGGGTTATCATCATCATCCCCACCACTATTATTACTACAGTGGGTCCTTGCTATCTGCTGGAATTTGGTTCCAGAATCCCCTAAAGATACAATCGAGTCCTATTAAATGCAATGGGTTATCATCATCATCATCATCATCATCATCCACCACCACCACCACCACCATCATCATCATGACTACAGTGGGCCCTTGATATCTGCTGGGATTTGGTTCCAGGATCTCCCATAGATACCAAAATCCATGGATGCTCAAGTTGGATACTTGGGTTATTATTAAATGCACGGGGTGACCTTGGGCAAGTCACACTCTCTCAGCCTTTGATAGCTCCTTCCAGGTAGGATTCCTCCAGCCCTACCTGGAGATCTGTGGGATTGCCTCCTCGAAATCTCATTCAAGGACTGACCCTGCTTGGCTTCCAAAATTAGAAACCAGCATGTTTTCCAGGGAGGCACGACTTTTGCTCTCTGCCAGGACAGCCATCTTTGCCAGCCCGGCAAGAATTCGAACCCGCCTCCCAGACCCCCCAAATCCAACACCTTCTTTGCACCAGCTCTCTGCGATATCATCAGCCGGGAAAGAAACATCTGTTCCTTTCATTATTTTCCCGTTTGGAATTGCAGAGACGAGGCGAGATTTCGGAATAGCTCCGAACAAAAGAGCTGGGCAAAGGCAACGGCGGCAGCGGCAGAAGCAGCTTCGGAGAAGGGAGAAAACGCTGCCAGGAAAGAAAAGAGGGAACGTGCCGTGGGAGGAGGGCAGCTGCTAAACTGTGTCAACCACGAGCCGGAAAAGATAAATATATTTATATTCCTGAGCCTTTTGGAGCAGCGAGGAGAGATGGCAGCAAGCCAGGTGACTTCGATCCACATCTGGAAACCATCAAGGGCAACTCAGGGGCTGCTGGACAAGAGGCATACGGGGGAGCCCGTGCCCCCCAAAAACCACATCTGCAAGGCCGGAGATAAAAGGAGGCACGTTGCATTGCAGAACGAGAAACGGCTGATGTGATGCCAAAGGCCAGGTTTGGTCAGGAATGTCAAAAATTCCAAACAAAACTCCACTAAGCTGGTTCAAAAACCATCCAGGATTCAAGGCGAGGCCCGACCAAAGCGGAAAAGAATGGCACTATGACTTGATCTAGACACAATGCTCCTATTGATGCAGCCTAGAAGCGCATTGGCCTTTTCAGCTGCCGCATCGCACTGTTGACTCATGTTCGACTTGTGGACTCCTAGATCCCTTTCGCGTGTCGTCTTGTTAAGCCAGGTGTCCCCCATCTTACGAGGGGGTATCCAAAAGTTTTAATGGTCACCTTTTTAAAAAAGCGACAGAAAGTTTCGATTTGTAGTTGTTAACTTATCGCTATGCAGTCACTATCTAGATTTATACATTTCCCCCAGCGTATCTTGAACCTCCGAACTTTTGGATACCCCCTCGTATGTCTACACATTTCATTGTTTCTGCCCCTAACACAACAACAACAACAACTCTTCTCTAACTACTCTTTCACACGGGAGGAATTTCTCCCAACTTCGAATGGAGCCAATGCGAATTCAGGTGAATTCGCTAGTTTAGCGAATTCACGTGAACCCCCATTGCATTCGGAGTGCGTTCGGAGTAACATTCCATTACCCAAAAATGACCCCCCATTGCCCGAAATTGCATGCGAAGCTTTAATTCACAATAACGTGAAACCCATGATTGCGTTTGGAATGACTTCCCTTTTGCCCGAAATTGTGTGCGAAGATTTAATTCGCAATAACGTGAAACCCCATGATTGCGTTTGGATTATACTTCCAATGTCCCACGTCTGAAAGAGTCCTAAGACAAACCTATCCATCTCCCTAAGTCGTTCCCTATAGGGCTTTCCAGACTTTTCACCAGTTCGGTTGACCTCCTCTGGAGACGCTCCAACTTGTCCACATCCTTTTTGAATTGTGGTGCCTGGAATTGGACACAGGACCAAAGCAGAACAGAGAGGCACTATCCACAAAGTTGGGAATGCCCTTACTTTGCACAAGCTTCTGTCCTGGTCTCCTCCGACCCCATCGATTTCAGTCCACCTCTGTCACAAAATGACAGTGAAAGCAGCAGGTGAGCACGATGGAAAGCATCCAAGGGCTGTCCAGGCGCAATGATCGACCATCCTAAGCACTGCAGCCTTTTCCCATTTTTGCAAATGGGATCCTGCTTCGGTGGCAAGATCGATCGAGCCGTAACGTATTTGCCAATTATCTCCTTAAAGCTTTCCAATGCTCGCAAAAGGCACCTTCAGGAATTCCTGGCACAGGGAGGAGATCTGCGAATCGCTCACAGCCCTGGAAAGCAAAGCCAGGAGAAGGAAACCGTCCAGAGAACGAAAGACAGGACCAATCCTGGATGCGGTTGGTCCTCCTCATTTGTGGCTTTGACTTTTGAGGATTTGAGGATTTGATTATTCATGGATTTGATAATATATGTTCTCTCCAGGAATCTCTAGGTCCTCCGGCATGACTCAGTTGCCAACTTCTGCCAAAAGTTATGCTGGAGGACATGGAGATTCCTAGAGAGAACACTTCTCTAGCCGTTTGTAGGTCCTGTAGTGCAATTTCATGGCAAATTCTGGCAAATCTGTGCCCCTAACCCCAGCAAATGTGGAGGGTTCACCTTAGTAACCCCAGAAAGCTAGATGAGCATCTTTTAGACTGCACAATTGCCACACTTCAATCTTAAAACTGCCATGGCTCCATCCTATGGGATTTGTAGTTTAGGAGGGTACATAGATATCTCTACCAGGGATTTCTCACCAAAGTGCACTCCCCAGGTTTGCATAGGAGCCAATTAGCAATTACATGATTTGCTAGTTTAGTAAATTTACGTGAATTCCAATTGCGTTCAGAATGCGTTCAGAATGACTTCCCATTACCCGAAAATGACCCCCCATTGCCCGAAATTGTGTGAGATGCTTTAATACGAAATAACGTAAAATCCATGATTGAGTTCGGAATGACTTCCCTTTTGCCCAGAATTGTGGGAGAGACTTTAATTTGCAATAACGTGAAACCCCATGATTGCTTTTGGATTGCCATTGGATTATACTTCCAATTTCCGACGTCTGATAAGGTCCACAGAGATGTTAAAGAACAAACGCACAAAATCTTGATAGGAAAGCATGCCCAGAAACAACAAACAAGAAATCCACTGTCAGGGTAGAAATGGTCCTCTGCCATGAGATTTTAGTTATTTTGGGACCGGGGTTTCCCCATTCCAAGCTGGCTTGCAACATATTAAAAGTAATTTACTACAACATAATGCAACCCATTAAAATCATCATAGCCACACCAGCCGATAAAACTCTCGGCAGGGTACAACAATATTGCACACACACACACATATATTGGGGTGGGAAAAACCCACCATGCCCAGCCATCACTTCGAGGCATGATTAAAGTTCGTGTTGGGTGTTTATGGAGACTGCGCATGGAACGCACGCCTTCCTTTGGGAACGGAAACCAACAGCAGAGTCTACCAAACCCATCCATTGCAGGGATGCTCCCAAATTGTGATGCCTTCAAGAGACGCAGCTGGCGTTGTGTTTGTGTGTTGTTGACCCTCCTCTCCCGCTGCCTGATCAGACGGGGATGCTCCTCCGTCTGGACACCTCGCACCACCTTCTTCGAGGTTTCTGCTTTCCAGGATGGTAGACGCGTGCTCTCCTGTCGTCGAAGCCTGACCTACATTCCTCCTTCCCTTTCAAACAAAGGCGGTTCAGACACAAAAGACACCCCCCGACTTTTGTTTCTGGGTCTTGGGCCTATTGATATCCTTATTCTTCAACACCTTTCCGGGTGGAGGAAGAGGAGGAGAAGGGTGGCGAATTTTGTAAAAGGAGAAATATTACCTCCTGTTGCAAAAGCCACCGCTTTGAGCAACTGTGCCTTTTTCTTTCCGCCAAACGACAGAACGGGAATTAAAAGAAACTTTGGGAAGAACTGTGGCCAGACTCTCTGGGTCGGAGAGAGGCAGGTCCACTCTTGATTTTAGTCCGAACTGTCAACGAACCATCCACAGTGCTGAACCCTGCCCCAATGATAGTTCAGCATTGCATTCATCATCATGATCATGACAGCTTTTTGTGGGTTTTCTGGGCTACGTGTCCATGGTCCAGAAGAGTTTATTCCTGACATCTCACCTGCATCTGTGGCTGGCGTCTTCAGAGATGCTGGCGAAACATCAGGAATAAACTCTTCGAGAACATGGCCACATAGCCCAGGAAACCCCCGCCAAAAAACTACAGACGCCGGCCACGAAAGCCTTCGATTTCACACTGTTTTCTTCGTCTGCACAGAGCAGGGCTGCATCCTCACTGCAGAAATAATCCAGTTGGGTACCGCTTGAACTGCCTCGGCTCAGCGCTATGGAATTCTGGGCACTGTAGTTTGGTGAGACGTTTCACCTTCTCTGTCAGAACACTCTGGCTCCACAGCAAACTGCAATTCCCAAAACTCCATAGCAATGAGCCGCAGTAGTTAAAACGGTGTCAAAAGTGGGTTATTTCTGCAGATGCAGCCTAAGTCTCAAACTATAAAGATTCTCACTCATCTAGATTTCTCTTCGTCAGGGAAGAGCAATAAGTTTGCCTTAGGGTTGCCATAAGTTGGGGAAGACTTGAAGGCACCCAATAACATCATTTTACTTTTTGTGGAGCTTTCGGGCTCTGTGGCCATGTTCTAGAAGAGTTCCTTTCTGACGTTTCGCCAGCATCTGTGGCTGGCATCTCCAGAGAATGAGAGCCTGGAAAAGGAAGATGCCAGCCACAGATGATGGCGAAACGTCAGAAAGGAACTCTTCCAGAACATGGCCAAAGAGCCTGAAAGATCCACAAAAAACTATGGGTGCCGGCCATGAAAGCCTTCGACTCCACAACATTTTATTTTATTGCAATAACTCTGAATATTCTGTCCATGTCTACTACAGACTTTGGGTCCTATCCATCCCAGACTCCCTACGGACAACTTGCTCGTGCCGCTCCCATTGGCACCACCAACGTCTCCGAATCTCCTTAGTAACTCCAACTCAAAGGCTGCCTCTGTTGACTGAGAGCGAGATGGGAGTTGGCAATTTCCATTTCCGACACGCCAAACTGGGTGAAGCATCCCAGCAAAACCGCCACTGTGCCAAACTGAGCCAAACGGTTTGTTTTTCAATCCCAGACACAGAAGCCTGCAAAGGAAAAGCAACCGGCCCTTCTCACCAAAGTGTGCGTTTTGGGGGTAGACCTTAGATAGGTCCTTTCTATCTCTCAGTACTTCTCGCCTTTCTAGTGCGATCCTGCAAACGTGCTCCAATCTGTGTCCTTTCTTTTCCAAAGTACACACACCGACACATTTATCATCCTGCCACAACGTCTCTCAGCAGGGATCGGCTGCCAAGGGCTGCAAGAGAAGAGCCCAAGCAGCTTAGGCTCCTTGCAAAACCTCTCCAAAGCAAAAAACAAGACCAACTCCAAAGCAAATGCGTTTCAGCAAAACCAAAACTTTGGCCTATTTTTCATGCCTCCCAAAGTCCCTGACCTCTGATATTTTTGGAGCCTGACTCACAACTTTGCAAGCTGCCCAAACAGGAGCTGCAAGGAAAGACGGGTTTCTTGGGAGCAATTCTGGGGGGAAACGCCAAGGAGGCCAAATACAAAAAACGGGGGGCAGAGAAGGACCCTGGAGGGAAGGTTTACAAGGCTCCCTAATGGCTGCCTATCTTCCATCAGAGCGCCATCATCCAGAATTGACAGGTCTAAGGCAACAGGACAGGTCCAAGGATTAAAATTAAAGAGGTCTTGCAATTCAGAGGGCCAGCACGGTTTGAGTGTTAGACTACGACTCCGAAGACCAGGGTTCAAATCCCAGCTCGGCCACGGAAACCCACTGGGTGACCTTGCACAAATCACACTCTCTCAGCCTCGGGGGATGGCAAGGGCAAACCTCCCCTGAACAAATCTTGCCAAGAAAAACCCATGATAGGTTGACCTTAGGATCATCTTAAGTCGGAAAAAACTTGAAGGCACACAACACACACATAGGAGTTTATCAGATGTCGGAAACTGGAAGTATAACCCAATGGCAATCCGAACACAATCATGGGTTTTACGTTATTACGAATTAAAGCATCTCACACAATTTCGGGCAATGGGGGGTCATTTTCGGGTAATGGGAAGTCATTCTGAACGCATTCCTAACGCAATGGGAATTCATGTGAATTTGCTAAACTAGCGAATTCACGTGAATTCAAATTGGCTCCCTTCGCAATAGAGAGAAATTCCTCCCGTCTGATAAGGTCCAGAGAGAGGTCCTACAGTTAAAATGGTATCAAAGGGTTATAAGGGACAGTGTTATAGATGCATTAATCTGGCAGAGCCCTAAGACCACCCCTTCTTTCCGCCATTTGCAGGTGGGCATGCATTGCCCTTGCTTTCATGTCGCTACCTGAATGCAGATGCCTGGTGAGAAGCAAAACGGCCGGAGAGCTAATATCCTTCCCCAGGGAAAGTCCTGTCTCCTCCAACAAACCCGAAACACATCAGATCGGACTCTGCTTTTGCTCTCGTGCTCTTTTTCCTTGGAAAGACTCCTGCATTTTTACTTATCGACTGAGCCAGGTTGGTGCAGTGGTCTGAGCATTAGCCCAGGGACCAGGGTTCAAATCCAAGCATCGCCATGCAACCCCACTAGCTGGCCTTGCAAGGGCGAACCTCTTTGGAATACGAACCCTACAAAGGGGTAAGTCCGAATGGACTTCCAGTGGCGTAACTTGGAGAGCATAGCATAGTCTGGTAGTTGCAGTGTTGGCCCAGGAGGTCCAGGTTCAAATCCGCACTCAGCCGTGGAACCTCAGTGGATGGCCTTGGGTAAGTTGCACTCTCTCAGCCTCAGAGGAAGGCAATGGCAAAATTCGTCAGAAGAAATCTTGCCAAGGTCCTCAAGGGTTGGAGTTGACTTGAAGGCACACAACAATTGGAAGCCAGCATGGCATAGTGGTTTGAGTGTAAGATGATGATGATGATAATGATGATGATCATCATCATCATCATCTTACACTCAAACCACTATGTCATGCCAGCTCCCTATCATTATCATTATTATTATTACAGTAGAGTCTCGATTATCCGACATAAACTGGACCGGCTGATAGTTGGATAACCGAAAATGTTGGATAATCCGGAAGGTCCAAGAAAAGCCTTGAAAGCACTACAAATTGCAAATGTATTGAAGTTTTATTGCAATAACAGTAAACATAAGTGTAGAGAAATCACTGGTCAACATTGTGGTGTACAGTATACACAGTTCAGTCCTCTGAAAATTTAAAGAAATTTTTAAAAATTTTAAAAATTAAAGTAAAAATTAAAGAAATCACAGCAGCCGCGACATTGGATAATCTGGAATGTTGGATAACCAAAGGTTGGATAATCGAGACTCGACTGTATTTCTCTCTCGTCTCTGCTCAAGGCGGGGTACAACATATTAAAAGAGTTTTAAATTTTAAATCTTTGTTTCAAAGAGTTTTAAATTGTAATAATGATAGTGTCGGCGTAAATCAGAAATGCCTTGCAATCACACAACAACAACAACAAGGGAATTTAGGGCTGCCAAAGTTGAGGCTGGTGGCGCTCATATCAAAGGGAGCAGTGAATCCATCCCAGGTTTCAGACTGAACAATGAAGGACATAGTTCTGGTTTTTTACCACCCGAGACAGTTCCTTTCCAGTCCCAGTTTAATCCATACTGACATTAGGGTTATTATCCTCCATTGCATCGAGAAATGGGTGACCAATGTTCACCGTTCAGGGATTGACCTGGAAAAATCGGGATTTCTGTCTCCCCGCAGCCCCCAGGTTTCTTGCTTACATTGTGTTCCCTACCCATAAATGGGAATAAAAAGAATCAGACAGTGGAGTTTATCAGACAACGGAAATTGGAAGTATAATCCAATGGCAATCCGAACGCAATCAGGGGGTTTCACGTTATTGCGAATTAAAGAATCTCACGCAATTTCGGGCAAAAGAGAAGCCATTCCGAACACAATCATGGGATTTCATGTTATTGCGAATTAAAGCATCTCACGCAATTTGGGGCAATGGGGAGGGTCATTTTCGGGCAATGGGAAATCATTCTGAACGCATTCCGAACGCAATTGGAATTCACGTAAATTCTCTAAACTAGAGAATTCACGTGAATTCGAATTGGGTCCAATTGGCTCCATTCGAAATAAAGAGAAATTTCTCCCCTCTGATAAACTCCAATGAAAGGCCACAACACAGTGTACTTGCAAATGTAAATTATTGTTATTATTGTTACTATTCTTATTACTATTACTATTATTACTAGAGGTTGAGTCTCCCTTATCTGAAACGCTTGGGACCCAAAGTAGTTTGGATTTCGGATTTGTTCAGACTTGGGAATATTTGCCTATATACCTAATGAGATATCTTGCTAGGACTCTACTGGCACATTACCCAAACCTTCTGGATAGGAAGCATTGCGTAGTGGTTTGAAAGTGCTGGACTGCAACTCTGGAGAGTAGGGTACAAAGAGCAAGTCACACTCTCTCAACCTCAGAGAATGGCAAACCCAAATCTTGCCAAGAAAGGAGGAGGGCAGGAAGGACTGGAAGTCACAAACCCTGGCTTGCAGATATGAGATGGGATAGTATTGGCAAAAGAGTCCATCACGGTGAATGCATAAAATGGCTCTCCATCCTGGAGGCACCACCGACGATGCCACAAGGCCAAGAAATTTCCTCTGGCCACAGCGAGAGGATTTTGGCTTGCCAGAGACGCCAACGAAGACACAATCACATCCCTGTTTTTCCCCTCGGCTGACTAATGCCACCTCCCAGCCGGCACGGATCTTGGAACGGGGCAAAGGATTACAAAGCTTCCGGCTCAGGGGAAAAAAAGACGCCCAAAGCAGGCGCGAACCCCAAAAGACGCCTGGAAAAAAGGAGGACTTTTACATTCTCCAAGCTTATTAGGACCAACATACAGGCCCAAGGGACTTTGCTGCAAAGACCATCCAACCAAGATGCACTTGGACTGCCATCCGCGCTGCAGAATTAATGCAGCTCGACAACGCTTTAATTTCCACGGTTCAATATTATGTAATCGTGGAAATTATAATTCCATGCAATATCCATCTTCCCCATGGGCCCATGGTAGCTCAAGCGGCATCAAACCGGATTAATTCTGCAGTGCGGCGTCCCATTCATGATCTGTCAGGAGCGCTTTGTGCATTCCTGCGTGGCAGAAAGGGATGGACTGGATTGCCTTTGAAAATCTCTTCCATTTCTATGTTCATGCCAATCCTACCTGTTATTGTTATTATTAATATTTATTTATAGAGCGCTGCAAAGTTTGCGCAGTGCTTTACATAGTAAGGATCAAATAAAATACGAGAGAAGAATAAAAACCTGCCAAGTAGTGTACAGTCTATAGCAACAACATTCGACGAGTAAAAGATCTCTAAAAGGATACTAACTGCTATAACTCCATTGCTATCTCGACATTTCTTTCCTTATTTCCTCCTCCAAATAAATATTTTATTTAAGTTAATGTATATACTCATGTATAAGTCTAGAAACATAGGTTAAAACCTGAGTCGGTTTATCCATGGGTCAATGTAAATACTGTATTTTAACGCATACCCTGTTTCCCCAAAAATAAGACATCCCCATAAATCAAAGACCTAGTAGAGGTTTTGCTGAATTGCTAAATATAAGGCCTCCCCCAAAAGGAAGACCTAGCAAAGTTTTTGTATATAAATATATATACAGTATATAATTAATGTTCAATTTTTGTTGTTCAAGAATAAATGTGAATTCTTCTTCATGGAAAAATAACACATCCCCCGAAAATAAGACCTAGCGCATCTTTGAGAGCAAAAATTAAAATAAGACACTGTCTTATTTTCGGGGAAATGCGGTATAAGGTGGAAGGCAAGAGTTTAATCCGTCCTAGAAGCATGGACACCTTCTAATCTCTAATCCATCCAGTCTTTAGTATGAGCACAAACAGTGATGCTTTCTGGAATTTTGTAAGTTATTTTGGCACCGCTTTCCTTTGCTTCATCCATTACATCCTCCGTTATGCGCACCTACTTTTTGCCCTCGGCTTATCGACAGATCATATCAAAATCTAGAATTTCCACCCCAAAACTTGCCCTCGATGTATATATGAGGTCGACTTATAGTCGAGTATATGATATGTCCTGACTTTCTCCAGCTATCGGCCTCAAACCCCATCTTTGCTCTCTGCTGAAGTGCAATCCCTGCATTTTGCACACTTCCACTCCTCATCCTTTGGCCTTCCTTGGGTTTCAATTAAATGTCACCGCCGTCGCCTGCTGAAAAGAGGGAGTTATTAAACCGATCAGATGGAAATGAAGGGAACCTAGAATTAACTGACAGCCACAAGAGACGAGAGATGGAAGCGGGGGCCCTTCCTTCCAGGAAAGAGAAGATGACAGGTTTGGAAACAGAGGCGTCTGCTCAGAGGAGAAATGCAAAATCATGGAGAGATGCTGCTGCCGCTTCTGCCGCTGCCGCCGGGGGAAAAAGTGCCTGGGCCAGATTTAGTCACGCTGCGCCGAAATTTCACATGCAAAAACAAATGGAGGAAGCTGCTTGTTCTTTCCTCCTGAGTCAGAGCATCCGTCCCTCCAAACAGACTGGCAGCTGCGCAAGGAATTTGGGGAGCCTTGCTTGGAGATGCTGCCGGGGAATCGAACCCAAGACTTGGGGCTTGCTACCGAGGTTATGGGATGTGACACAAAAGCCGAGATCCCCGGGCTTAGAGAGCAGGGCTTGCAACCATTTGGTCCTCCCGGTGTTTCATGATTTTTTTATTGATGTACTTATTTTTACTTCATTTTTATGCCGCCTTTCTCCCAGAAACGGACCCGAGGCGGATCACGAGAGAGCGCCCGAGACAGCGACACCTTTGCTTTCTGATGGTTTCGTGTATGCACGCTTTTATTCTGTGCGTGAAATTATTTCAAATATTGTGTAAAAAGTACCTTCGGGTTGTGTGAGCAAGGTATATATGAAACATAAATACATTTCCATGTTTTAGGCTTTAGACTGCAATATAGGTATATAGGCAAATATTCCAAAGTCTGAACAAATCTGAAATCTAAAATAACTTCGGCTCCCGAGCATTTTGGATAAGGGACAATCAACATGTAATTTTAAAAAACTTTACAGGAAAAGTCTAGAGTTTTGGACTTCGGCGCACAGAATTCCTGACTGCAGGGGCTTCTGGGCGTTGGAAGTCCCAAACACCTGGAGGACCAAAGTTTGAGAATCCTTGTCTTAGAGTTATCTATCTCTGACCTCTTCTAGGCAGCTCCGAACCAAGTCTCTCCATCCGAGGAAGCCGCTTCGTCATCCAAAAGCAAACCAACATTCCCATTTATCTCCATCACATCTGTCCTTCTGCTAGGCCACATCTGGCCCACTCCATGGGGCCACATCTGGCCCAGCAAAGGAGGCCAGGGTTCCTTTGGGAAGACGAACCCATTCCTTTGGGCTTCCCCGGGTGAGAAAGATGGCCTTCCTCTAACGCAGGGATGGGGAATGGAGATGGATACTGCATAAAGTAAGTAAACCACAAATAAAATAAGATCGCCACCTTGTCAATAGAATCCATGGACCTGGAGTATAAAGTACACTGTACATAGGATACTTTATATGCAGGATCCACGGACCTGGAGTATAAAGTATGCTGTATAAAGTAAGCGAATAACAAATAAAATATGATCACCACCTTGTCAACAGAATCCATGGACCTGGAGTATAAAGTATACTGTACTTAGGATACTTTATAGGCAGGATCCATGGACCTGGAGTATAAAGTATGCTGTATAAAGTAAGCGAATAACAAATAAAATAAGTTTGCCACCTTGTTGGCAATAAGCAGCTGATCTGGAAAAGGAAGATCGAACCCATTTTGGCTGCCCTTGGCTTGCAAAGTCAGGAGGAGATTAGTGATCTTCCATGGATCGCTCCGTGCAATCTCACCAGGGATCCCTTTTCTGCCCCAAGCTTTGTTCCGGATCCATTAGGAACATGGAAAGAGGGGCTGGATCTCTCCCACGGCCGACGCTGGATGGAGCCAAGAATAACTTTCTCAGCGGAGGGGACTCCACATCTAATCCGTCATCGTTCCACCCTTCTGCGGTTGGCAAGGGCCAAAGGAAGATGTCAGATCTTCATCGCCATTCCCAGGACAACAAACACGGGTTTTTCCCATGTTTTATTTTTGTAAAAAACCTTTGCTTTTAATGGACCTCAAAACAACAGCTGCGCAGTTCATACCGTGATAGGCAGCTGTATTTCTATATCGCAGGAACATACAGTGGGTCCTCCTTATCCACGGATTCAAGCATCCATGGCTTGAAAATATATATTTTTAAAAGGTATAAATTCCAAACAGCAAACCTTGCTTTTCCGTTTTCTATACGGAACATCATTTTTTGCTCTGCCATTATATTTTAATGGGATTTGGGCATCCGCAGGGGATCCTGGAGCCAACCCCGGCAGAGAACAAGGATCCACCGCACAGCAATTGTGAAACCTTCCTCCCTTTTGTGGACCACAATTTCCCGAATTCCCTTGGCTTGGGGATTCTGAGAGGCAGAGTCCCAAAAGCAACCATGACGGGGAGGGAATTTGGGGAGACGCCACCCAACTTTCCCCCTCCTTTTTCTTTTTAATGGCTTTGCGTTGTCGTTGCGCACCTGTAAGTCATTTCTAATTTAATGCAAACCTATCATGGGGTTGTTTTGGCAAGGTCTGTTCAGAGCGGGTTTGCCATGGCCATCCTCTGAGGCTGAGAGAGTGTGACTTGCCCAATGAGTTTCTGTGTCCAAGTGGGGATTTGAAAAATGGTCTCCAGAGTCATCGTCCAGCATTCAGACGACTAAGACTAAAGTTCCTTTTTTCCGGACAGCAGCCAAGATGGCCATTGGATTCAGCACATTGCATCTTGTATTTAGAAACTTGCAATTCATCACTTCTGTACCTTGGACACTGTGGGTTTACTTCTGTGTAAGGACTCCTCCATTATCGCCTTTCTGGGTACTACGATGTAGCCCTCCATTGCAAGAAAGCATTCCCCTCCCCACCATTTCTTGTCATCCAGCTCAAATGCATACAGTACATTTGTTGTTATTTAATTTGCAGTTGTACGCTTTGTTCCATTTTGAGTCAATCTTCATAGGCAGTCAACAGAGCGTTAAGACGTCGAAAGGTTGCATTAAAGACCCACGTCTTGGTAAAAATAAATGTTAATGCAGCCAAGGAGGTGCAAACTTTGCACGACGGCTAAACAGAAAAACAAACACATGGACGTTTGAAGTCAAGGGTGGGAAAAGCGTGGCCCATGGGACTCCATACTGTGGCCCTTGGAGTCACCATTTGGCAATATGCTTCTAAGCACCAGGATAGTTTATTTTTTAATTTACTTTATTTATATCCTGCCTTTCTCTGAAGAAGGAAACGCCACCATCCTCCCCAGTATTCACTGTCAAACACCATCGGGAAGTTCTTAGAAACTCCCATCCATCAAGAACTCCTTCCTCTAATTCACTATTTTTATCTTTTATTATTATTTTATCTTTTAATATTTCTATGTTTTTTGTGAAATGGTCGAAAGACTTATTCAATAAAGATTATCTATCTATTCACTAGGAAACTAGTGTCTGGGAAAACTGGGGGAGGCTTTTTGCATTTGGCTCACTTTAGCGCGACAGAAATCGATCAAAGTAGGATCGGAACTGGTTTCAAATGGGAATGATGGTCATTGGAACCGGTTTCAAATGGGAACGATGGTCATTGGAACCGGTTTCAAATGGGAACGACGGTCGTATAACTTGATCGGCGATTCGCTTTAATTCATAACGGGAACTAGTTCTCCTGGAGTTTGTTACACGAGGGAAGCCAAGGGTAGTCAGAAACGCATTCTAGGTTTTAGGATTTTTGCAAACTTAAGGAAATACCAGGGGCCAGGAATATTAATAGAGAAGGGAGCTCTTGATGGATGGGAGCTTCTAAGCCGGTGAAAGCTGTTTGGCAGTGAAGCTGTTGCTTTGGAGGCTGGTGGAGTTTCCTTCTTTGCAGATTTTTAAACAGAGGCTGGATGGCCATCTGTCCAAGAGCTTGGAGACTGTGCCTTCTTGCAAGGAGTTGGACTGGACTGCGCTTGCTTCCAACTCTACGATTCTACGGAAAAGAAAACACGCAAACCCCTGCTCCTTAAGCCTCTCCTTTAAGAGATATATATATATATATGTAATATATATTTAGGAGAGCTTGACGTTCCAACAAAGTAACAAGAAATAATCACCAAGGCGTAAGGGCAGCTCCTGCTGTAGCTATCATAGCTTAAGCTGCTTTGGAGAGGTTTAAGGAGATTGAGGAGAGCTTTAAGACAATTAAAAGGGAAGAATCAAGCGCCAACGCGAGCGGCGGATGCACCTCGGACGCAATGCCGTGCCAAAGAGCCTGGTGTTGACCATCTCCTCCTCCTCACTTTCTCTTCCATGAGAGACAAGGCACACCAAAACCAAAACACTCAGCATCTCTTTCTCTCCAGCGGCCAAGCAGTTGCATAGGAGACGGCCAGGGACAGGAAAGTTATCTTTTCTGGACTACAAAGCCCAGAATCCCCCTGCACTAAATGGCAGGGCTGCCCGTGATTTTGTGCACTGCTGTCGAAACAAATCCACTTTCTAATCTTTGCGTAACGATAAAGTTGGCCGGTTAGAAAGTAACCTAAAACCACCATCAGGGCATCGGAAATTGGAAGTATAATCCAATGGCAATCCGAACACAATCACGGGGCTTCACATTATTATGAATTAAAGCATCTCACGCAATTTCGGGAAAAAGGGAAGTCATTCTGAACGCAATCATGGGTTTTACGTTATTATGAATTAAAGCATCTCACGCAATTTTGGGCAATGGGGAGTCATTTTTGGGTAATGGGAAGTCATTCTGAAGGCATTCCGAACGCAATGGGGATTCACGTGAATTTGAATTGGCTCTATTCGCAATAAAGAGAAATTCCTCCCATCTGATAAGGTCCAAGGAAAGGTTTAACCACCAGGAACAAGCGACATAACAGGGCAAAGATCTCTCGAAGCACCAATAAAGAATCCTTAAAACTCTATGGGGAGAAATCCAACAGGTTTCACTGAACACCCAAAATACAATTTTGGACAGGCGTCAAGCAAACCGGAGACAGCGTTTCACGGATGCGATTGCAACGCCAAAAAGACTCTCATCTTGAAGCCAGGGAGGTTCAGAAAAGAAAACTTAAAAATGCATGAAACAGATAAATGCAAGGGAATTGTCTGAAAATGGTCAAACGGCAACATAATAAAACAAGGGGATAACAGCAAAGCCAGGACGACAACGAAGCACAAGGAGACTTTAAAGATCCACCTTGTTTGATGGAGAAAATTGCCAAAACCTGAGCGACGGCGCAAAGGAGAAACCGAGAGGCGTACAAAGATGTAACCAGCCCAGAACCCATGCACCGGGAAAGACATGTTTATTTTTCTCTTGATTTTATTTCCAGGAAATTTACGCAGAGCTGCCCAGGTTGGTGTTGACAACTTTGCTCATGACTCACACGACGCAAACATCCAAGGTGAGCCTTCAATCTTGTTTCGCACTAAAAAGCTCTGTGCAAAATGCACCCAAAATACTATTTAAAAGACCAAAGATTTGCCATTCGGCCGTGCACCAACATTTCGGCATGTGAAGCTTGGACCAAAAATTGATTCACAAACATACATCCTAACACAAAACAAGCAAGAATTGGAAGTGTTTGTTTGGGAGATGGAGGGGATGGATCGCATCCGCACCAAAGCCTGAATCCTGTTGTCAGTCCAAAGCAGAGTAAACCCATTGAATCAATGGGATTTACCAATCGACAACGGATCCCATGGTTCCGCTTTCACAAAGACAAACATGATCAGAATCAAGCTCATATTAAATTATGGAATAGACTGACTTCAGGACTTGTAGTCCACGTTTTTACAAAAGCTTCAACATGGCTGAGAATAAAATCAGATTAAACAATAAAGCACCATAATAAACACAGCTACAAAAACAAGGCAGTTGTCGTCTTCGCATCCAGAAAATGACCAGGAATAACTGTACAGCATCATCCCAAATCCACAAAACAGGGATACCTTTATGGGGCAAACCAAAATGCACATTATGCACGTTGCAAGCTTTCAAAGCTCCACTGGCTTCTTCTTCTTCTTACGGCAGAAGATGTTAAAAATCAGAAACAAAGAAAGATAGTCGATGATGTTTCTTTCTCGTTTATGATTTTTAAACACCTTCTGCCTTATGAACTAAAAGCCAATGGAGAATTGAAAGCTTGCGACGTACATATATTGTGCATTTTGGCTCGCCCGATAAAGGTACCACTGTTTTGGGAAAACTAAGGCGAAGCAAGACATCAAGGCAGCCAATGATCCGCAAAAACAAGCCAGAACTCATTAAAAAGCCAGAAGAGGAGAGAAAACAGGCTGGGGTTCATATGCCACCTTTGAACATAAAGTGACGTCAAACTGCATTATTTCTACAATGCGGATACATCCAAATCTATGCTTTTTTACCATGCTTGGGGTAGCTGGTGCCAAAAGCTTGTATGCTCTCTCTCCTTTCTATTTTGATATTCATGGATGCTCACTAAGGAAATTTGGAGACAGCTACTTTTTAATTTATATGTTGTATTGAATTGGTAGCATCTAGTAGAATATAATCTCATACTTTCCCAGCTCAAGCTTTGTGGCAAGGTTTGCTCCAAGACACTATGCTGCAACTCAGCATGAAAAATCTTTGTTCTCCAGCCCTCCTTCTCCATCCTCCCAATGCTGAGGATGCTAAAAAACCTCCAGCTAGGCCGAGGGCAAAGATGAACAGTGGGGCAGGGGTCTATTTTTGCTCCAAGGAGGAGATCCAAGATTGCAAAAACAAGTCTACTGTCTCCTCTTTGGGTACACAGTAAGTGTACAGTAGTATGTGAAACCCCTGCGCATTTTCAGCCATTCGCATAGATTGTTAAATCGTCATCACTTTCCTGTACAAATTTGCATCTATTCGTCTTCTCTCTCTCTCTCTGCGGAAAATGCGCAGCCGTGCGAATCCATGCAAAGCAAACGGACGTGCATTAAAGTGCATTGCTGCAAATATGCGGTAAAAACGGATAAAACTTTTTCTACATCCCCGGCAAAAAGCTGGAAGGCTTTCAAACTGTATGTGGCCGAACTGAATTATATTCCACTCAAATAAAATTCGACTCATTTAAGCCCTTTTTATTCTCGCCACAAACCTGTCAGGTTGGTTTCGAGACTGTCTCGACCTGGGCACTTCAACCTGGGTTCTGCCAGCCCCAGAACACACACGCTTGGAAAATATAATAATTATTACTAATTATTATTTGGATTGTAACGCCCAAAATTCTGCCAACGTTGGGAGCTGGCATTTTTTAAAAATTAAAAAAAAAAAGCAACCGTTTTCCAAGCTCTGATCTCATATCCTGGGATTAAGTTGTTGCAAACACGACGCAGACAGGACACTAAGCCCCTCCGAACGACGGCCTTTTCCCCTCCTCCTCCTCGCAAACGTTCATTATGCGCTTGTGAAGAAATTCGTTGCGCCGTCCGGCTCCAAATGCCAATCAGCTTAATTGGATGACCCCAAATTCTGTTTCGTAGCTTTTGTGGTTAAGCGAGAGGCGCTGCCACAGTGCGCCATTCATCGTTTTTACAAATCTCTGCCCTGCCCTTCCTCGCACTCCCTGGGCATCCTTTCCTCCGAAAAAAAAAAATAGGTATCTTTGCTTTATCCACTTTTCGCCATCCATAGAAAATCCTAGGATTTATAGTTTTGGGAGCCTTCTGTCCCGCCTCCTTGGACAGGGCAAAGACCGTATAAAACTACAATTCCCAAGAGGATCCTGTAGGATGGAGGCACCCCAAAGTGGTGTCGATCTGCATTTTTTCTACAGTGTAGATGCATCTCTAACGCTCAAAATTCCACCAATGTAGCCAACAATGGGGTTTATCACACAAAGGAGATTGGGAGTTTATCCCATGAATATCCCAGAAAAATCATATAATTAAGCAAGATCACACAAAACCCACCATTAAAGTGGTCACAAAGACATGCATCTTTTTACTTTCGGGGTTTCAGAGACAATGTGTTTCCGATGTCGCTTGTGATAATCATTTACTCACAATGTTTGCTTTATTTGCTGGATGCTTCAGATGTGCTTTGATCTCTAATGCCAAAAATTAGCCGCAGTGTGATAAACTCCAACGGCCGAAGAAGTTGGACACATTTGGAAAAAACAGGCTTTGCAAAAATATATATTTTTCTGTGTCAACACAAAGGTTGAGGAGTTGCGTTCTCTTTAAAAGGTGCGTTGCTACTCCCGAAAGTTTACAGGCGAATGGAACCCTTTTTTTAAGGCAATATAAAGGAGTCCAAGGCTGCCAAAAACAGCTTTCGGGGGCACAAGACGAACCCGAGCCCTCTCCGATCGAACCCCCTGAGACCGTCCTTCGGCAAGTAATAAACGCCTTGGTTACCTTGTGTCTGGACTACTGCAACACGGTCACCGCGGGGCTGCCTTTGGAAACTCCAATGGTTCAAAAGGATGCCAACTGGAGAACGTTCCAAGGGATATGGGACTCCATTCTTGATGCCAATCCATTTCCAGGGGTCATGGGGTAGGCAATAAGGTCCTATATATCTCCAGACCAGTTTATCCAAAAGGTAATGCCTTGCCCTCCGATCCTGCCTGAGTTTGAAGAGGGAGACCATACAACAGGTGGATCCATTCAGTCCACCGAGGCAACCACAGCTGACCTGAGTTTGCAAGATCCAAACAGTTTGCAAGATCCAAGGTGTCTTTGATTAAGTAGAAAGCAGAAAGCTAGCATGGCAGAGTGGTTTCTATAGACTCCGGAGAATGCCCAGCTCAGCTATGAAACTCCCTGGGGACCCTTGGGTAAGTCGCACTCTCTCAGCCTCAGAGGAAGGCTCCTCTGGACAAATTTGGCCAAGAAAACCCCAACATAGGTCCACCTTAGGGTACCCACAAGAGTAGGAAACAAGGAAGACTGCTTTATAGCTGGATCGACTTGATCAAAGAAGCCATGGATCTGAATTTGCAAGACCCGAGCAGGCCCCTTGTTCTGGGGATTACTCGAAGTCAAAGTCGACTTGACGGCACAGAACAAAACAACAAGAAATTTAAGCCAGATTTTAGGCCAAACGACTCCATGGAGGCTATCGTGCTTGGACACGTCATGAGAAAACGCGACTCGTTGGGGACATAAGGATAAAGTTTGGGAAAGTGGAATGCATAGGAGAAGAGGGAATGGCTCCGTCAAGGAAGCCGTGCTTGCCTTGGCTTTGCAAGACCTGAGCAGGGCTGTTCGGAGCTGGGTTTCTTGCATTAAGTGGAAGGAGGAGACCACAAGGAAGGTGTATTGGCTCCATCGAGGAAGCCATGCCTTCCTTGACTTTGCAAGACCAGAGCTGGGTTTCTTGGCGGTCTTTCGTTTCTAGGGGGCTATAAATCAAAGCCAACTTGCCAAAAAGTAACCAAGTTTATTTGGGATGTAGCATGAGAAGACAGTATTCATTGGAAAATTTGGTCATCGTGCTATAAAACTGGAAGTTAATAAGAAAAGGGAACGGCTGTATGACAGACGGATGGATGGAAACCTTGACTTTGCAAGACCTGAACGGAGAAGTCAATATCCAAGGTGGCTTTTGGAGAGTATTACTGACATGGCCACCATTTGTTAAAAACACAGTGACAGCAGTCAACGACAAAAACGAAAAACAGCCTCTCTTTCCGTTGTTGTTGTTGGGTGCCGTCAAGCCATTTCCAACTTATGGCAAACCTCTCATGACAAATTTCTTGGCAAATTTGTCCGAGGCTGCCATGGCCATCCTCTGAGAGGCTGAGAGAGCGTGACTTGTCCAAGGTCACCCAAAGGGTTTCACGGCTCAACAGCGATTCGAACCTTGGTCTCCAAAAGCCATAATCCAACTCTTAAAGCGATACGCCATGCTGGCGTGGCCCCCCCAAATCTCCATGTTCCTAATACCAGCTGGCAACAGATCTTAAACACATTTTTAAAATCATTTTTAAAATATTTTAGGTATTCATTGCTATGGGATACAAACGGTCCCGATGGAAAGAGGTCCCCTCGATGGGAAAGACGTATAACCAGGGCATAGAAAAATTAGCGAGAATGTTAATGCAAGATCCCCAATAAAGTCACAACGGAGAATTTTCTAAAGAATAACCCTCCTCCAAATAATAATAATAATAATAATAATAATAATAATAATAATAAGCAAGATAATCAATACTTGATTATTTTGCACAAGAGTTTAAATGAAACGAAATTATGAAATACGGTTTCCTTTTCATGCCGCACGAAAGGGACCCAAGCCAGCAATCATCGCAAGAAAGCCCAAGTTTGTCAAACGGTTCCAACTTTCCACGAAAAAAATTTTGGCGGAACAGCCTGCGTTCGTTCCTTGTTTCTCTTTTTTGAACAAAAAAATATTTAAATATTTTAAAGTAGATTTTATTTTTTTGAGACGGGGTATTTTATTTATCTTATTCCAGGGGTTTATGGGATTCAAGGCGGGGCTGCAATAATTTAAAAAGACGGGATAATTTAAAAAGATTTCTATAGGGTATAAATGAGCTTTGTGATATAGGGTAGGAGATATATATTTCAATTGGGAGTCAATGGTTTGCCTGTTGGGTTACAACTCTAGGGATCTTATCAGACGGGAGGAATTTCTCTTTATTGCAAATGGAGCCAATTCGAATTCACGTGAATTTGCTAGTTTGGTGAATTCATGTGAATTCCCATTGCATTCGGAATGCGTTCAGAATGACTTTCCATTACCCGAAAATGACCCCGTTACCCGAAATTGCGTGAGATGCTTTAATCCGCAATAACATAAAACCCATGATTGCGTTCGGAATGACTTCCCTTTTACCCGAAATTGCGTGAGATGCTTTAATTCGCAGTAATGTGAAACCCCAGGATTGCGTTCGGATTGCCATTGGATCATGCTTCCAATTTCCGACGTCTGATAAGTTCCTTGGAGACCAGGGTTCAAATCCTCATTCAGCTATGGACACCCATTGAGTGACTTTGGGCAAGTCACACTCTCTCAGCCCCGGAGGAAAGCAAAGGGAAACCCTCTCTGAACAAACCTTGCGGAGAAAAACCCTGCGATAAAGTTTGCCGTAAGTCAGAAAGCCACGCAGCAAGAACGCGGCAACAAATTGGCCGAGTTGAAATGGCAAGATTGATTTTAGAAAATGGTGCACACAAAGGGAGCGTCACTGTCCTCTTGTGATGCATTTCGTATAGAATAAGCAATTGTGTTAAAAAAGGGGAGACCCCTTCAGCCCCACAACATCTCACCTAGAAGTGATAAACAAATAAACAATAAGTGATGGACAGTCGCTTCTTGTTTGCAAAGGTCTTTTCACTTTTTGGGTGGGTGGGAACGCTTGGGGAGAAAAGACATGGCAGAAGGACCCGAAATGCAACACTATTCTCAAAGCACCAGATCAAGCCTAGTCTTGGAAGCTAAGCAGGTCAAGCCCTGGTTAGTCCTTGGATGGGAGACCGCCAACCAACACCAAGCGCTGGAGGTTCTGTTTCAGAGGAAGAGGATGGCAAATCTACCTTGACTAAGAAAACCCTACAAAATGAATGGGGTGGCCCTAAGTCAACAGGTGGCTTGAAGGCACAGACGCACAGAATCGAACATGGGGACTAAACTGGGTGAGTCACACTCTCTCGGCCTCTGGGGAAGGCAATGGCAAACCTCCTCTGAATAAAGGTTGCCAAGGGGAAAAAACATGGTATGGCCTTAGAGTTGCCATATGTCAGAAATGACTTGAAGGCACACAAAAATACCCTAAAAGGCACAAGATCACACCTGATCTTGGAAGCTAAGCAGGGCTATGCCTGGTTAGTATTTGGATGAGAGACCAGCAACAAATTCAAGGCGCCGTTAGTGATATTGCATGGGACGGAGCTGGGAAAAAACACCTCTGAATCTTCCTTTCCTAAAGAAAACCAAGGCCTAAATACCCCAGAAGGCACCAGATTCTCATCCGATCCTGGAAGCCAAGCAAAGTCAACCCTGGTTAGTCCTTGGATGGGAGACCACCAAGGAATCTCGGGATCTATTTCAGAGAAAGGGACTGAAAAAATCACCTCGGAGGATTCCTTGCCTAAGAAAACCCTATGAAATTCATGGGGCCACCAAAAGTCAACAGGTGACTTGAAGCCACATTGAGACCATCATCATCATCATCATCATCATCATCATCATCATCATCATCATCATCCCCAGTTTGGGAGTCAAGGCGGCTTATCAAAGATGTTTAAAAAGAAAATACTAACAGAGAGTTCGATTTGTAAATATTCCATCGCAGTGGTGATGGTTTCCATCTGGCCTTATATCTTTTAAACATTTATTTTTAAATAACTTTTGTGATGTCTGTGTGTTGTTGTTTTTTTAAAGCCCATTACTGTTTGAAAATTTTATAAGAAGAAAGAAATACGATTGGCAACAAGCCATTTGGTGGCCCGGATGCAGCTGAAAGCATGGCATCTTTTGTTGTTGGTGCCACCTTCATTGCGCCCAAATTGGTCGGATTTCAGAAGGGCTTTCCAGTCTTTTCCACTCCGGAAAGCCAGGAGTTTATCAGACGGGGAGGATTTTTTCTCTATTTCGAATGGAGCCAATTCGAATTCACATGAATTCACTAGTTTAGCGAATTCACATGAATTCCCATTGCGTTTGGAATGACTTCCCATTACCTGAAAATGACTCCCCATTGCCCGAAATTGCGTGAGATGCTTTAATTTGCAATAACGTAAAACCCATGATTGCGTTCGGAACGACTTCCCTTTTGCCCAAAATTGCGTGAGATACTTTAATTCGCAATAACATGAAACCCCATTATTGCGTTCGGATTGGCATTGGGTTATACTTCCAATTTCCGACGTCTGATAAGGTCCATTGCCAGAGTCCATGGGGGACATTTTCTGAAACCTCTCATTTGCCCCAAAGCTTCCAGCGCTGGTGGGTGCCATGCCAGCGGGGCAGTGAACCCGCTCCAGGCTTTGACCCAGGCTGGAAAAAGCTGGCACTGTCAGCCAAAACATGACCCGGATTCGCCTCCAGACCGACATGAGAATGACCAACAGTCACTGGGGGAAAAGTCCAGGAGAGTGGGCACTTCTAGCTGATGCCCGCTGGAGGGTCAACGGGTTGGCTGACCACAGAGAGAGCCAAAGGGGTCACCAAAGAGAGGGCCTGTTATGTTTCTACGATGCCACCTAACCTCCTCCTCGTATCTAAGAATATACTGCACCGCTCTGACGGTTCAGAAAGGAAGGCGGTGGGCTTTAGGAGGGCAGTGCCCCTTCTGCCCACACGGTCAGACCAATAGACGGAGCACTGGGTTTGTGCCAGGGATCCCTGGATAAAATCCAACTGGGGGGAAACGTCAAAAGAATTGTGCAGAAAAAATTGAGACGTTTTTATTTATTTATGGTACTTATAGACATCGCTGCAACCCACCCCATGGTGGGCAAGGTGAAGCGGGCCAGACCCAGATGCACACAAAATGGGCAGAAGGAGCCACTGCCACGGAGGAAGAAGAGGGCAGGATGCCCGCTCCATGCCAACACCTTGGCTCCTTGGCTGCGGCCAATTGCCAGCCTCTCCTTGCCCGTCTCACGCTTTGCACAGAGCGCAGAAGGAAAGGTGCCAAGGGAGACCTGTGTGGCAATCCCCTGTGGGCACACAGGTGCCATCGAGGGGCGAGGTGCCACCCACCTGCCTTCCCCAAAACCAGGCGAAGGTAAAGGTGGTCCCTTGACATCAAGGTCTTAGTTGGAACTGTAACCAAAGACCAGACTTGCAGGTTAAAAAATATACCTCTGTGCCACTTTGGTTGCCACCCAAGACCAAAAGGATATCTCTGCCCTGGCACCAAGCTGGGCCCAAACCAGACTCAAAACTGCCACCAGACCCAAACGGGTATGGATACGCAACTGCAACCAAACCAGTGCCAAACCAGTTTGGGACCAGATTCTGTGCCGTCAAGGAGACCCAGTTTGGGACTGGTTTGGTTGGCATTGCCCATCCATGCAGGACTTGCAACATGGATACTGGGTTCCGATCCAGTCCCAAGATTGGTTCCAAAGCCAAGCCGCACCGAGCCATTCCTGACCCAGACTTGAAATGGACCTGAACCCCAAACTGGTCCTGCATGGATAGGCAATGCCAACCAAACCAGTGCCCAACTGGATCTCCTCGGCAGCACCGAATCTGGTCCCAAAGCAAAGCTGCACCGAGCCACTCCTGGTCCAGACCCGAAACTGGGACCATTCCTGTAGGGATACCCGACTGCAACCAAACCAGTGCCATACTGGGTCCCCTCCCAGCATGGATACTGGGTAACAATCCAGTCCCAAAGCAAAGCTGCCCCAGATGTGGCTGTCCCCAAAGTGGTGCCATCCGTGCCCAGCGGTGCCCAAGTGGGTCTCCTCCCAGCATGGCTACTGAAGGGCAACCCAGATCCCAACGAGGCAGCAAATCCTTTCCAAAGTGGGCCAGTGTGCCAGGGGTGGGGTCTCTCCCTCATGCCCAGGAAGGGGGCTGGTGCCATGGCTTTGGTTGAGGTGGGTTGCAAGCAGCAGGGGGCATAGCAACACCTGGCACTCCTTCTTTCTTCCAGCCCAGAGGGGTTGGCTTGGCATTTTGAGGGCTGGGGAGGGTTGCAAGGCCCCCTCCCTTTGCCAACCTGGGCATATTTGGGTGCCAAGGGGCAAAGGGATGCTGCAGAAAGGGAAGAGGGCCTGCCAGGGCTCTGTGCGTAAAAAGCCCCTTTGGCCAAGGGAGAGGCAGGGGAGGAGGAGGAGACCCCTTTGGATGGAGGGGGGTGCCCTGGGGGTGCCCCTCGGGATGCCCCCGGTGCTAGAGCTGGTACTCACTGGCCTTGCCCGGCTTGGGCCTCTGCAGCAGCTTCTGGACGGCGCCCAGGTCCTCCGCCTTCACCGCCTGCATCAGCTCCTGGTCTTTGCCCATGGCTCTGGCTGCTCCTGCCTTCTCCTGGGCCCAAGGAAAGGAAAGGAAGGGAAGGCAAGGCAGCCTCAGAGGCCCCAGGGCAGCCTCATCCTCCTCCTGAGCAGCCCCAAAGGGACCAAGATTAAGGCCAGCCCTGGAAGGAAAGGGAAGGAAAGGGAAGGGAAGGGAAGGGAAGGAAGGAGGCAGCTCTCTGCGCAATGGACAGCAGCAGCCCCAAAGGCAGAGCAGGAGGAGGAGGAGGCGGCAGGGATGCTGATGAGGCTTCTGCTGCCTGCCTTGCCTGCCCTGGCCTGGCCTTCCTGCCTGCCTTCTGGGGGCTCAGCAGCAGCAGCAGCAGCAGCAGCAGCCCCTGCTTCTTCTTCTCCTTCTTCTCTCCTCTCCTGCTGCTGCTGCTGCTGCTGCTGGGTGGCTCTGGCTGATGGAGCTGGAGCTGGAGCTGCTCCTCCTTCCTCCTCCTCCTCCTCCTCCTCGGCTTCCCCTCCTTCTCCGCTGCGGACGAGGCTCCCCAGATCCACCAGCCCCGGCCATGGCCCCCCGAGGAGGCAGCCCCGGCGGCAGCAGCAGCAGCAGAACCACCGCCACCAGCAAGGAAGGAGGCAGGGAGGGATGCTGGAAGGAAGGAAGGAAGGAGGGAGGGAGGGAGAGGAAGGAAATAAATTAGGGAGGGAGGGAAGGAAGGAAGAAAAGAAAAAAAAAGAAAAAGAGAAGGAAGGAAGGAGGGAGGGAGGAGGGAGGGAGGGAGGGAGGGAGGAAAGAAATCAGGGAGGGAGGGAAGGAAGGAAAGAAAGGAAGAAAAACGAAGGAAGGAAGGAAGGAAGGAAGGAAGGAAAAAGGAAGGAAGGATAGAAAGAAAAAGAAAGAAAGAAAGAGGAAGGAAGGATAGAAAGAAAAAGGAAGGAAGGAAGGAAGGAAGGAAAGAAAGAAAAAGGAAGGAAGGAAGGAAGGAAGGAAGGAAAGAAGCAAGAGGGAGAGAGGAAGAAAGAGGAGGTAGGATGGGAAGGGAGGGAGGGAAGGAGGGAAGGAAGGAAAGAAAGAAAGAAGGAAAGAAAGAAAGAGGGAGGGAGGGAGGAAAGAAGGAAAGATAGTGGCAAGGAGGGAAGGGAAGAAAGGAGGGAGGGAGGAAGGAAGGAAACAAGGGAGGAAAGAAGGAAGGAAGCAAGGAAAAAAGAGAGGGAAGAAAGAAGGCAAGAAGGAAAGGAAGGGAGGGAGGGTAAGGAGGGTGTCTCCCCAACTCTTCCTCTCCCTCTTCCTGGCCCCAAGGGAGAGCTTTTGGTCCTCCTTCTCCTGGGGCAGAGGGCCTCTGGGCGCATACAGAGAGCCACCAAGGATGGGCCTTTCCTCCCCGGCCCTAAATTGCAGCCCATGGAAGGAGTTGGGGAAATTGTGGAGAAGGGGGTGTGTGTGGGTGGGTTTCCCATGCCTTCCCTTCCCATCTCTGGTGGTTGCTTTGCCCCTTGGCCACTGCAGCCCACCTTGGACTTCCTTGGCCAGTGTCTTCTTGGCCAGGGTTGCCTTCCTCTGGGCCAAGAGACCTTGGCTGCATTCACACTGGAGAAATAAACCGGTTTAAGTGCCATGGCTCAATGCTGTGAAATTCTGGGAATTGTAGTTTGTTGTGGGGCCCAGAGCGGAGCAACAAACTACAATTCCCAGAATTTCACAGCATTGAGCCATGGCACTTAAACCGGTTTATTTCTCCAGTGTGAACGCAGCCCCCCAAGGCCCCAGTTTCTTCTGCTTGACATGAGAAGGCTCTTTCTTTAAAGAAGATAGAGATACCTTGCCAACCAGCTCCCAGTTGGAGCTTCCCTGACCCATAGATTATGCCCAATGCGTTTGCGTCGGCTGGCATTTGCAGCTGCTACAAAGTGGGCAGAGAGGAAATAGCAAACCAAGGTGGAAGGGAAGGCTCTGGGTATGATATCCTTTCGAGGGCCAGACGCAGCGGGTTTCTGTCTATAAATATATAGCGGTCTCTCCTCCATCCTGGTTGCTGGCACCCTTCTCCTTTCGCAAAGGCGGGCAAGGTCTGGGGTCCACTGCCCAGGCGAGGCAAGCGGCCAAAGGGCATGGCAAGGGCGGCGCGCAGCAGGCTTTTCAAAATGGAAAAAGAAAAAATATTGGAGGTTTGGCAAAATACGGAAAGAGTCAAAGGCCTTACCGGCGGAGGCAAACGTGAATTTGGAGCCATGGCGAAGGATTCTGGGCACCCAAGTCGAACCCACTCGGAGGAGCAAAGTTGGACAGTGATGGCTTTAAATTCAAACAACGTTTGGAGCAAAATCTTCCACGGTGGTGGTCCTGGCTAAAAAGGGAGTTTATCAGACGATGGGAATTGGAAGTATAACCCAATGGCAATCTGAACGCAATCCTGGGGTTAAAGCATCTCACGCAATTTCGGGCAAAAGGAAAGTCATTCCGAACGCAACCATGGGTTTTACGTTATCGCAAATTAAAGTATCTCACACAATTTTGGGCAGTGGGGGGTCATTTTCGGGCAATGAACGCATTCCGAACACATTTAGAATTCGTGTTAATCTGCTAAACCATTCGAAAGAGAAATTCCACCTGTCTGATAAACTCCAAAGAGGAATAGCAGCAAAACGCACCCAACGTCTGTCATCTAAATTTGCACCTTGCTGAATGTGTGGCCCCCGCCGACCACGGTGCGACTGTCGCTTGCTCCATATGCAATGCTGGCGTTTGGCTGGTTTAGGCCCGTTGCTGTCATCTCATTACCTTCCCGGGCGCCGTGACGGAGACGCTTCCGCGCTTTCGTAATAATATCTGGCTCGTGGGCTCCAAAAGGTCACTGGGCAGCAAACAATTAGATGATGAGATGCTGATGGAGAGATGAGCGCTCCCATCAGAGATCACCAACGCGGGAGGGAGGAGAGCCCCGTTTCCCACCAGGCAAATCCCCAAACCTTTATTCGTGGCTTTGTCAGGCCAGCCAAAAATAAAAAAGGCACCCAATTCTCTGCAAATTTTCCAAACGCGCCCATACCTTCGTCTGGCAAAGGTCCCTTTTTTAAAAAGGCGTGGAGGGGGAAAGGAGAAGGGAGAATGAAAATAGGAGAATTGTGTTTTTTCATATGATTTCTAAAGGCTCTTGTTGGCTGAGATCTGAATTTTTTTGTCCAGCGTTGCAAACGTTGCAGTGAGTTACACGTTGGTTGTGATATAATGGTTCCCAAACATTGGTCCTGGGGCTTCTGGTCATTGAAGTCCAAAAAATACTTAGAAGACCAAAATGTGGGCATCACTGCACTGTACTCTGGCCTTCCAGATGTTTTGGACTTCAGGTCCCCGAATCCCAGACTATTGGCCAAGACGGCTGAGGTTTCTGGGAGACGAAGTCCAAAACACCTGGAGGACCAGAGATTGGAAATCACTATGAAACCGTATCAGACAGGAGGAATTTCTCTTTATTGCAAATGGAGCCAACTGGAGCCAATTCGAATTCACATGAATTCGCTCGTTTAGCAAATTTACATGAATTCCAATTGCGTTAGAAATGCGTTCAAAATGACTTCCCATTACCCAAAAATGATCCCCCATTGCCTGAAATTGCGTGAGATACTCTTATACACAATTATTGTACATGAAACCCCATGATTGTGTTTGGAATGACTTCCCTTTTGCCCAAAGTTGCGTGAGATACTTTAATATAAAATAACATAAAACCCCATGATTGCATTCGGAATGACTTCCCTTTTGCCCGAAATTGCGTGAGATACTTTAATTCACAATAACATGAAACCCCATGATTGCGTTCGGATTGCCATTGGATTATACTTCCAATTTCTGACGTCTGATAAGGTCCTATGAAACCTTGTGTCGAATAGCGATGCTGCACTCACAGGGCAGGAATGAGACGTTGCTCCCCATGAAGAAATGTTGCCCCCATTTGATTTTTCTCTTAATCCTTACATTTGTAGCATCGCCGAGGCCGAGACTTTGAAAATCCATTTACACCTAGGATTCCTCCTCCATTTGCGGAGTCTGCATCCTTTGGCCTCTGGGCCTCTTCCTTTTCTATGGATGCCTAAACAATATTTCCAAAGTTTCAAAATGGTCTTATTTACCTCTGCAAGGCTATTTACTTCTGTGCCGGCTGTTTCATTTTGCATGTGCCGTTCTAGATGAAAAGTTTGCCAAAGGCATGCCAACCTGTTCTTCTTTTATTGAGGTGGAGGAACCTCTCCCTTGTTCTTTCCGTGTTCTTTCTGCCTCTGGTACCAAATTTTTCTCTTAAAGAAGTCGCACCCGGGAGCTCGCTGGCTTTGTTAGCTCAGCAATATCTGCGCAGGGCTTGATGGAGCCCGAGGGACAGTATATATAGGACAAGTCTCCGAGACTCCCAAATCTCTAAATTCAGAAACTAAGCACAGTCAGCCCAACTTAGTCCTTGGATGGAAGACTCCGCAGAAGAGAATAGATCAGAGCTAAGCATCCTGCTTGACATCCTGCAGAGCGGCTCCTGTTAGCCATAACTGGTCAAGACGGACCACAGTATAAAGTACCTTCTTATTTCCAAGGACTTGGATTTTGGACTTGCATGCTATCCTGATCTCATCCGAATTTGAAACCTAAGCGGGACCAGGCCTGGTTAGTCCTTGGATGGGAAATCCTTAGTAGATTGCTTTGCATTGTGGGGAAAGGCAAGCATTATGGCCATGGCAAGGCAAAGAGAGGTCTCTGCCCTACAGAGGTTCCAGACGCATTTTTGTATACTGCATACTAGGCAAGGAAATGCGTGGACTGTATAATCAGTCCTACGCATTTGTGAATTTGACTTTTGCAGATCTGATTATTCGCAGGTTCGATCGAATTTCTAGGTCCTCCAGCTGGACTCTGTAGCGTTCGGTGTCCCTCTGCGGATCCGTCCGCACACCGAGAGGATACAATCTCTGCTAGCTGGCCTGTGATCGACAAACCGTGCCAGGACAAACATTTGCGCCCGGCGGCCTCTGTCCTCCCAGCCCTTAATCCAAAGGGCTCCCGGCTTATTAGAGAACAAGGGGCCAGCTTAAGCAGCTGCAGGCGCCCACAAGAGCGGAAGGGCCGAGGTGTTTGCTCAGCACTCCGGGGACTTGTGGCGCTTGACGTTTTGGGCACGGCTCCAAGCGGCGACAGAGCTGGGCCGGGGGCAGAAACGCCAAACAAGTGGGCCCTTGGCATCCTTGGCTGTGCTTTGTTTCCAGCCACAACCACCACCACCACCCCGGGTACCAAACTCCATGGATGCTCTATTAAATACAATGAGATATCATCATCATTATTACTACTACAGTGGGCCCTTGGTATCCGCTAGGGTTTGGTTCCAGGACTCCAACCATCATAGATACCAAAATCCGTGGATGCTCAAGGTCCCATTAAATACAAGGAGATGATGACGGGGGTGATGATGATTGCTACTACTATTACTACTACTCTACTTGGCATCTGCTGGGGTTTAGTTCCAGGACCCTCCATGGATCCCAAAATCCATGGATGCTCAAGGTCCCATTAAATACTATGGGATGCTATCTATCATCATCACCATCATCATTATTACTCCAGTGGGTTCTTAGTATCCTCTGGGGTTTGGTTCCAGGACCCACCATGGATACCAAATGGATGCTCAAGTCCCAGTAAATACAATGGGATATTATTATTATTATTATTATTATTATTATTACTCCAGTGGGTCCTTGGTATCCTTGGCTGGGGTTTGGTTCCAGGACCACCCTTGGATACCAAAATCCACAGATGCTCAGGGTCCCATTAAATAAATGGGATGATTCTTATTGTTATAATTATTATTATTATTACTACAGTGGTCCCTTAGTATCTTCTGGGATCTGGTTCCAGGATCCTCTGTGGATACCAAAAGCCGTGGATGCTCAAGTCTCATTAAATACAATGACAAAGTAAAATGGTATCCCCTAAATAAAATGGCAAAATCAAAGTTTACCTTTTGGGATTCATTTTTGAAAAAGCATTTCCAAGCCGTGGATGATTGAATCTGTGGATAAAGAAATCGGCAGATATGGAGGGCTGACTGTATTAGGGCTGATCCATGGGGAGAGGCCAATAAGAAATACTACTTACTACTACTACTACTTATTATTATCCTTTCAATGACTTTATTCCTTGTGATTCAAAAAGGAGCGTACAGAGGAAGAGAAGAAAGAGGAGGAAATGGTGATGATTCAGGCACTGCATAAATACAGGAATGCAGATTGACACCGCTTTGGCTGCCGCGGCTCACTGCTTATGGAATATTGGGATGCGTAGTTTTGCAAAATGTTTAGCCGTCTTGGCCAGAGAGCCCTGGTTCCACAACGACAGACGGTTCCCATAACTCCACCGCCTTGCGCCATGGCAGTTAAAAGCAGCGCCAACCCAGATTATTTCTGCACTGCAGACGTGGCCTTAGCCTTCAGACCCATTTCCCAAGCGGTGCAGCATCCAAGGCGAAAGGGTGGCAATAAGCTCGGTGGCCTCGGTTTGGCTAAGCCAGTCTGAACATGGATGCATCCGCACTGCAGCGATAAGGCAGTTTGACGCCAACTGAAGTGCCATGGCTCGATACTTATGGAATACTTATGGAACATAGTTTTGCGAAATATTTAACCATCTCCGTCAGGGGTGCCGCAACAACAGACGGTTCCCATAGCTCCATAGTACTGAGCCGTGGCAGTTAAAGCAGCACCAACCTGGATTATTTCCGCAGTGTGGGTGCAGCCTTAGCTTTCCAACTCGTTTCCAAAGTGGTGCAGCATCCAAGGCAAAGGGATCGCAATGAGCCTAAGGACTCGGTGGTCTCCGTTTGGTGGCCCACCTCTATGGCTTCCTAGCAAGGATGGCTCCATCCATCCACCCATCCATCCATCCGTTCCTCCCATCACGGTTACGTCTTCCTAAGGCCCCCCTCGCTGTTGCTGTTCGTGATGCCTTGGGAGGAACGCAGCTTCTCTCCCAGGACTTAAAAGCCGCTGAGTGACCCAGATTCCTCTCCCTGGTCGGAGGCTGCTGCGCGAACATTTCCCACGCTGCAGGAAAGCCAGGCTCGGTGGGGAAGGACGAAAGATAAACGGATTCCCCTTTCCCGACCGAGAAGGCCGGGGAGGCCGAGCCTCCATCCCTCCCCATCCCAAACCTTTGCATTATTACAGCAGAGTCTCAGTTATCCAACCTTCGGTTATCCAACCTTCCGGGTTACCCAACGTCGCGGCTGCTGTGATTTCTTTAACATTTTCTGCGACTGCTTTACATTTTCAGAGGACTGAACTGTTTATAATGTACATCCCAATGTTGATATCAGTGATTTCTTCACATTTACGTTTACTGTTATTGCAATAAAACTTCAATACATTTACAATCTGTAGTGATTTCAAGGCTTTTCTTGGGACCTTCCGGATTATCCAATGTTTTCGGTTATCCAACTATCGGCCGGTCCAGTTTATGTCGGATAATTGAGACTCTACTGTATTATTATGCCTCCGTGATGGAGCCAGGCCTTTCCTTCCGTAGAGAGAACTCTCCCAAAGCAAAAACCGATCCACTTTTGGAGACGGGACATTTTTTTAATCTGTTGTATCTAGCAAGAAAATAATTTCCGAAAAATTTAGACAGAAGCCTGGAATGGATTCACTCCTCCAACATGGAAGACACCAGTTGTCACTAGTTATACCAACTGCTAAGATTAGAAACTCTTGCATTTGGCGCAAAGAATTAAAAAATGGCACGGAATAACGTGGTTGGGCAATGTTGCCCCCAAGTGGCAGGTTTTGTCATTGGCACTTTCCTATAAATCCTCCAGATTTCTGGCTGGGGATGGGAGAGTTTGTAGTCCAACAACACATCCCTGGAAAGTGCCAGTTCGGGAAGAATCTTATTTAAAGTATGGCACTCCAACCTGAGCGATAATGTATTTATTTTTAGCCACAGATCTTCATTACTTCTCTCTCTTTTTGGGGGGCGAAGGAATGCCGGGAGCAGGAACTTTTCCCAGCTCAGCTATCATGCACATGGTTTTGTGGCACCCGGGTTGCTTTTATTCAACTATGGATCGGAGAGTTTTATTTTATGGACTGTTTTATCCGTCTCATCTTATGCCCGTTCAAATCTAGCTGGCCTTTGGAAACTGGAACTGCAGACCTTCCCTATCCTGGGTTTTTATGGCCATTTTGTTCTGTTCTCCGCTCCTCCTTTTTATTGATGTATGGTAGGACTGAGAAACTACGGATATGTTTTATGAGTGGAGAAAACAAGCAGTTAAATAAAAGGAAGCAAAGCATTTTCCGTTTTCTGTCTTCTGATGCTGTTTAATATCCTATATATATAAAACTGTTGTTTTGGCTTTCTTATTGTCAGGGTTTTCAGCTCAAATTTGTTTTAACCTTCTTGTAAGCTGCCTTAGGTTCCATATAAGAAGAAAACCAGAGGTTAAAGGAAGCCAAGTGCGTTGTCGTTGTGTGCCTTTAAATAGTTCCTGGATATCATTTTAATCATTTTATTGTCTAGCGGGAATTTTAAGTTGTTGTGTTGGAGGGAGGCATGATGGGTTTTAATCTGTACTTTTATTTATTCTTTCTTATGCATTTTATTCCTATTGTAAGCTGCCTCAATTCATCCAGAGAGGCGGAATATAACCTATCACGGGGTCTTCTTGGAAAGATTTTTCCAAAAGGGCTTTGCTTTGCCTTCCTCTGAGGCTGAGAGAGTGCGATGCGTCCAAGGTCCCCCAAGGTATTTCCAGGGCTGAGCAGGGATTCGAATCCTGGTCTCCCAAAGTCCTAGTCCAATACTCAAACTAAATAAATGCATTTCCAGAATAAGAACCGCAGGTCTCGAAGCAACACAGCTCCTGGAAATCTCCACCAAACACGGGCCGAGCCCCACAACTACTTGGCACCAACCGTGGCATACTGTACGCCATCGCTTTATATTAAAAAAATACCTTTATTATTATTATTATTATGATCATCATCATCTTCATCATCATCCTCCACATCACAGAAGCAATCTGTTCTGTGCAAACAAGAACAACAACAACCCAAGAACTTCCCACCCCGCAAAAAATGCCCCAAACAGCAACGTAACTTTAAGAGGTTATGTCCAACCAAAACACGTCAGCTGACGAGTGGAAATCTGATCAAGACGGGAGGAGTGACAGCTGTCAATCACCACCCCACACCAGCAGCACAGAATCCACAAGGATGGAGAGCACATCCTCCTCCTTCGCTCTTAAGAGCCTTTATTTTGGGGGAGAATGGGAACTGGGCACCGACGTAAAAAGACCGGGTGAAACTGGAGGTGAGCAAGTTGGGGCTTCAATATTCAACGTTTCTAATGGAGGAGTTATTTTCCTAGACATTTGGGGGTGCAGGGAGCATGCTTTGACCCCCTTTTCTTCATTCTGCACCGAGGAAGCCTGTTGGAAATCCTAACAGCAAACCAAACCTAAGGGCAGCCGTTGGCATCGGTGCCGCATCTGTTCGATTTTTCCAACGCTTTGGAACAAGACCAAGGAGGATCCACTCACCCAAGAGGGTCAACGTTTGCAGCTTTTGCAAAAGCACACGTTGCGACGGACCGCAACTGTTCTGCCACAAGCCCACCGCCAAAGAAATGGGTCCAAAGCTTGGCCTTTTCTGCCCTAAAAAGGGGCAAACATTTGCAACGCCTAAAAGAGGTAGGAGAAGATGGGTGCGTAGGGTCCCAGTGGCACCTGGAAGTGACCATTTAGACGACTCAAAAGTTTAGATAAATGGACAAAATGTGCTCGGCAGGCAACATGTGGCCCCCAGGAGCATTTCATTTTGTCCCTTAGCCCCCCTCAAGGGTCAAATTTTGATATATTTTTAAGGGTTTTCTTATCCTTGGGGATATTTTTGCTCTGCTTTTACTCCTCCCTCTGACATTGCAGGCCCAGGAAAGGACTTTTTCCCCCCAAAACAGGAATGATTTACAGCCACATTCTGTTGCTATAATAAAAGCAAAAAGATGGTAAAATGGACCCATTCCCCCCAAAAGGCAATTTGGGAAAAGGCAGGTAGCAGCCCTCCAAGAACATCTGGGGCTGAATTTGAAATTATTTCACGAATACCCTCTAGTCCCCATCTTCTGGTTTATTCTTTGATTATTTTTAATGGATTATTTACTTATTTTAATATTAACTTGTTTAATTGTTTAGCTGATGAGGAAAGGGAGGCGGACGAAGCACGTTGTACAATGGACGTTCCCCTTCTCCAAATTTCAAGCAAAGGAAAAGGAGGAATTCTTATAAGTGCGTGTAGCGGTGTTTGGTTTAACCTAAAACATAACGGCAACAGCCGCATCTGTTTCTTTTAAGCATCGTTTTAGCCAGTCCTGTTCCCACATCAACAAGGATCTGGGTTTCGTTCTGAATTTCCAAGGAGCGATTTGGAACCTTTTGGGGGGAGAAAGGTTCAAGACCTTGGAAAAACCTTATCGAAGCTGAGGCTAAAAACTCAGAGCAGACTGACTACTCTGTTAACGTAGCAGCTGTCGGACACAACTGCATCAAACAACACACACGTACACACACGTTTTCACTATTAACACCCTCCTAGAACAACGCAACGGTTCTTCTCCCCTGATCCTGAAACGCCACTATGTCCCAGTTTAGCACCTTTCCCAAAGGGTCATCGTGGTGGGAGACAGTGACCACAGACGGACACGGAGACGAATCCGATGCTGCTCATGGAAACGAGTAAACTGTGTTTGGAAAGGAGGAAGAGGAGGGTGCATTGCTTCGTTCTCCCGCCCCAATGTCCACCATCCCCTCGTTCACCTCCAGTCCTAGAATTTCTCCAGTCCTTCCCAAAAGAGTAAGCGAGGTGGCCCCACAAATCCCCAACCTCAAAATGGGGGAGAATTAAGCCCAGTGCCAGTCCTGGTTCGTATCGCTTGAATTCCCGGCAGAGAGACAGCCAGTGGAAACTGGGAAAAATCTTCACCGATCCATTGTGGCAATGCCCGAAAAGAAATTATGCCCCACCAACATGAATAGGGTCAGGGTGGATGCGCTTTGAGCCCCCTACGTTTGCTCCACAACCCTCCACCAAAGGTTCAAGGAATAACAAAGGAGGGATTCACGGCACCTGTCGCTGGACCACCATCTTGTGGCAAGAGGTGGCCCCTCTAGAGAGTCTTGGGCCGGGCATTGAGCCGGATGGTTTCCTTGAAGTCCCGGACGAACTCCCGCAGCCGATCCATGTGCGGGTTTACGTTCTCCTCCATCCATTCCTCCACCGTGTCGGGGAAGTAGATGGCCTCCATGTGCGAGCGAAGGGTTTGGATGAGGCTCTCCCAGTCCTCATGGACCCTGGAATGGGGGGAAAGAGAGAGAAGATCCAGTTCGGAGTCCAAAGATCAAGCGCTTGGCATGCATGCCCCAGGTCTATAGGTGCCCCGACCATTTGGGCACGTAGGATATAGCCCTCCTCGTCCCCAACATTTTCTTCCCGGCAATGTGTTGCTGATGGCTTCCTAGTCAGTGGGAGTTTTCCAAGACTATTCGCAATCTGGGATGGATTCCCTGCAAAATTTGCATGGCGACAATTTTGCAGAGAACTCAGCCTTTTCTGTGCTGGACATACCATTCCTGCACAGAAATCCAACTTTCCCTGCAAACCAAAACGCTGATTCCTGTACAGAAAATGCTGTTTTCCATGCAAAAATGCCACAGGCCAAATTTATCCCCCAACTACAGCGTTTTCTGTACAGGAATCAGCATTTTACAATGGGTCCTTAGTATCCACTGGGATTTGGTCTGTGGATGTTCAAGTCCCGCTATATACAGTTGTGTAGTAAAATGGCGATCCTTATATTAAATGGCAAAACCAAGGTTTGCTTTTTGTAATTCATACATTTACATTTCCCCCCCCCCCCCAAATAGTTTCATAGTGGATGAAAACAACCACGGATATGGAGGGCGGACTGTCTTTTACATGGAAAATGGCATTTCTGTGCAGAAAATATTGTTTTCTGCACCGAAAGGGCTCTTTTCTCTGCAAAATTACCCGTCCAAATTTTGCGCGGGATAAGTCCTGGACGGTTAATAGTCTTGGACAGCGTCCCAGTTTTCAAATATCCTCTTGCCTCAGGAAGAAAATTGCTAAAAGTGCTCATTGTTTCCCTCTGAGAACAAAAATTAGCCAAGAATGACACCCGTAGGCAAGAACATGGATTGCAACACAACCCTGGCCAAAAAAGCTGAAGCGTTCTCATTATTGCAGGCTTTTTCTATTTGCAAGGAGGGAGGGAAAACCTTACCCCCCACAACCTTTCGTAGCAAAAGGCAGACTTACTTGAGCACTTTGCTCCCGAAGCTCTCCAGGTTCCGGGGGTTTCCAAACTGGTGCTTCCGGTGGTACGGGCTGAACCAGCCCTTGATGTCGCTGCCAGGTCAGGAAGAGAAAGATACGACACACAACACACAATGTACACACACCAATTAGTAAAACCACCAAGAATCACCCAATGGATGAGAGTTGCCAGGTCAAAAGAGGAGATTTCCTCTCCGTCGCAGCCCAAACTCTCCCAACTGCATCAGGAACCGGGAAGCCTCTACACTAAAAATACTTATTTTAAAAAACCCAAAATGAGAGCTGGGAATGCATTGAAAGGAACAGTTTTGTTTCATATATATTGAAGAGGGAGGAAGAAATTTTATATATATATATATATATATTCCTCCCTCTTCAATATATATGAAAATACCTCTCCAGGAAAAGAGGAGAAGAGAACCGGGTCTGGATCTACATTGCAGAATTAATGCAATTTGGCTCCGCTTTCGCTGCCATGGCTCAATGCCATGGTAGGTTTGTGAGACATTTCGCTTTCTCTCTGTCGGAGAGCTCTGCCACGAGCAACTACAATTCCCAGAATTTCACAGCACCGAGCCATGGCACTTCAAGTGGTGCCAACCTGGATTGTTTCCGCAGTGCATCCAACTCGAGGGCTGTTAACAACAATGTTGGCAGCAGCCAAGGATTTGCATCCTCAAGAGGAGGGGAGGACCTAAATATAATGTAAAAGATCGACCCCCCCGGTTCTTGTTCTGACCCATACAAATGACCCCAGGGCAAAAGGGTTTCCCCTCCTGGCACTGACCTCTCCTCTTCCAGGACTTTGACCACCGAGTCCCGCAGCTGACCGTTGATTTGCTCAACCATTCGGTAGATATCTGAGCCAGGAAAGGCCCCATTGCCCTCGCTGGGGAAGAGAAGGGAGGCACAAAAACAGAGTTAGCGAGGCCAGCAAAACGGCTCCATCCTTCCTCATCCCATTAGAGAAAAGCGTTGAGAACGGAGGGGACCCTTCATGGCCAAAATTCCCTTTTTCCCTTAAACCTGCTCTGAAGACCGTCCTGTTTTGGAACGTTCTGTGTCACAGATTGCTTTGTTGGACAAACAAAGGTACACAACCACCACAACCTCAAATTGCTCAAAATGGGTGATAATGTAGTACAAAAAGGAGACGCCCCAAAACAGCCCTGTCTAGCCAGATCTCTATTTGGGAAAAACACATCTTCACGCACCATGTGCCTGTCTCCAGGTTCATGTTCTGGAAGCCGAGCATGGCCAAAACCTTCTTCTTGGTTGCATCGGTGAATCCCCCTATGGAAAGGGACAACGGGGTCAATTTTGGACTAAAATGTCTAGATTTTTACATGAGTATATACAGTAATCTCTGGAATTTCACACTGACAGGTATCTCTTTGTCAAGGAAAAAATTGCATGACAATAAGGGTATAACAACGGATCGGCAACGGAGAGACGATGTTCTGCAAAAAGGAGAGGAATCCCAGGCTGCAATTCCACCTCAATTCCATTGCGTGCACTTCGTGTGATAATCTCCAGAATCAGGCATCTGCAAACGGTACGCTCCAGTCCCACGCTTTTCCGTTCCCCTATATCCCACCCCACTTTTCCCGGCGTCCTCCCGACCCATCGCCCTGCCAGGTCCCCTCACCATTCACCAAGGTCTGGAGACACACAGCCAGGGATGGGATCCCCACGGGAAGGAGCTCACACAGCGCCGAGTAGTGGTCATACCTGCCGAAAGAGAAAGAGAGAATGGGGGAATGGAAGAAGCCAGCATTTGCTTTTGGGGTTTGGAAGGAATAATTCCCAACCGGTCCTCAGGCCCATCTGGAAAACCCATCCAGACCCATCTTCCTTCCCTGAAAAGGCTGCCCTTCGCTTTTGTCCCTCTGTGAAGTTCCCACAACCACCTCTGAGCACATCTGCGCTTTGGAGATAGTGGTGCGGTATCCCTTTCACTGCCGCGGCTCCACTCTACGGGATCCTGGGATTTATAGTTTGGGGAAGGACTTGTTGCCGCACGCCTTCAAGTCACTTCCGACTTATGGCGATCCTAAGTCAAACCTATCGCAGGGTTTTCTTGGCAAGATTTGTTAAGAGTTGTTGGGTTTTTGTTTTCCAGATTGCCTTCCCTCTGGGCTGAGAGAGTGTGACATGCCCAAGGTCACCCAGTGGGTTTCTCTGGCTGAATCAGGATTCAAACCCTGGTCTCCAGAGTCAGAGTCCAGTACACAAACCACTATGCCCTGCTGCTGCACTGAATTCTAAAGGACAGCACTTTAACCGCCGTGGCACCATGCTATTAAATCCTGGGATTTGCAGTTTGTTGTGGCACCAGAACTCTCTGACAGGGAAAGTGTAATATCTCTTCCAAATCCCAGGATCCTATACCTTTGAGCCATGGCAATTAAAGCGGCATCAAAAATGCATTAACTCTGCAGCCCGAAACAGGGCTCAGGATGCTCAGGATGTTGTCTGCTTCACTCCGTGTGCATCCATCGCATGCAGGAATTGTGCCTCTGAGCATGAGCAGAGGGCATCCCATTAACCCCAAATAACCACCCACATCTCCAGGGTATGGGGACTCAAAGGCATGTCTGCATGAGAGACAAAGTGGCATCTCAGGTGTAAGAGGGGTGTTCTCCTTGCTTTCCTTATTCCCCTACCCCCCTGAAATTTATGTTCTGGAAGGTCTGGGGTTCCGGTCCTACGGCACGCCCCTTGAACTTGCCTTTGCCACCCGGTGACCGCGATGCCCTGGAACCGGACGGAGGGGGCCGTGGTGGCCATGGACTGGATGACCTTAAGCCACCTCAGGTGGTTCTGGAGGTGGCTATTCAAGGGTGGCCAAGCCTGGGCCGGGCCGGTGGTGCCCTTGAAGGAGCTGGCGAACCAGATGGTTTTGAAGCCGCATTCGGCATACTTGGCAACGTATTTTCCTAAAAGGCGGAGAGGCGGGAGAAGACAGAGGTGACCAAATAATATGACAGCCTTGCCCACTGGCAGCGCACTAAGGTTTAGGAGGCTTCCACATTATTATCATTAGCATTATCGTTATTTAATTCTATAGCGCCATCCATGTACATGGCCCTTTACAAGCAATTACAACAAAACATTTGTCGCTACAGTATTCCAATGTAAAATACTAAAACGCAGTATTAAAGTACAGTCACAAAACACTCTGACAGACATAATGCAAAATAAAACAAAACAGTCAGCACAGAGCAGGGAAACACAATACACTACACCATTATAGCATTTTGATTCCACTCTAAATGCCATGGCTGCATCCTATGGGATCCTGGGATTTGGAGGTTTACTTCTCGAAGCTGCAAATCCCAGGTTTTCACATCATGCAACCATAGCAGTTAAAGAGCAATGGAAGTGTTATAGTTGCATAGTGTGGAAAGGCCCATCATCCCCATGAAAGGCCTGGGGCTGTACAGGATTCAGAAGAGGCCCTGGCCGGATGGTGCATTTTGCTTTGGCAAGGTGCGCAAGGATGGCATTTGGCGTTGCACGCATTGCTTTTTGAGCTGCATTTTATTTTCTTTCTCAGCCATCCTGGAAAACATTTCAGTAGATGGCAGCATACCATCATCATCATCATCGCTACAATTACTATTAATTTTATTTATACCTCGCCTTTCCCCTCCCCACCAAAATGGGACTCACGGTGGCTTATAAATTAAAATAATCACAGTATCCATATTCTGGAAAGAAACCAAAACAGAGGAATTAAAAACAACCACAATATCCCCAAACCTATTTGTTGCGTGTCAAAGTCCGGGGCGTAGAACCACAACATGGGAGAGGCTTGTTTGGCGATGCCAGAGTCTGAAATGAAACGAAATGAAAGGGTGCTCAACCTGAGGATAATGGAGCAGAGAACAGAATAGGGGAATTTCAGCACAGAATAAGTAAAGAGATAGTAGAGGAACACCTTGTTAATCTAAATGAATTTAAGTCTCCGGGACCAGATGAACTCCATCCAAGGGTATTAAAAGAACTGGCAAAAGTAATATCGGAGCCATTGGCAATCATATTTGAAAACTCCTGGAGAACAGGAGAGATCCCAGCAGACTGGCGAAGGGCAAACGTTGTCCCCATCTTCAAAAAGGGGAAAAAAGAGGATCCCAACAATTATCGTCCAGTTAGTCTGACATCGGTTCTAGGAAAGATTCTGGAGCAGATCATTAAACAAAGAGTCTGTGAACATCTAGAAGGCAATGCCATAATCACAAAAACTCAACATGGGTTTCAGAGAAACAAGTCATGCCAGACAAATCTAATCTCTTTCTTTGATAAAATTACCAGTTTGGTAGACGAAGGGAATGCTGTGGATATAGTATATCTTGATTTCAGTAAGGCCTTTGACAAGGTTTCCCATGACATTCTTGCAAACAAGCTTGTAAAATGTGGGCTAGACAAAGGAACTGTTAAATGGATCTGTAATTGGTTGACTGGCCGCACCCAAAGGGTGCTCAACAATGGCTCCTTTTCATCCTGGAGAGAAGTGACCAGTGGGGTCCCACAGGGCTCTGTCCTGGGCCCAGTGCTATTCAACATCTTTATCAATGACCTGGATGACAGAATTGGGAGCATACTAATCAAATTTGCAGATGACACCAAATTAGGGGGAATAGCTAATACCCCAGAGGACAGGATCAAGATTCAAAGTGACCTGAATAGACTAGAAAGCTGGGCCAAAGCTAACAAAATGAAATTCAACACAGAGAAATGTAAGGTATTGCACTTAGGGCGGAAAAATAAAATGCACAGATATAGGATGGGTGACACCTGGCTGAATGAAACTACATGTGAAAGGGATCTAGGAGTCCAAGTAGACCACAAGTTGAACATGAGTGAACAGTGTGATGCGGCAGCTAAAAAGGCCAATGCTATTTTGGGCTGCATTAATAGAAGTATAGTGTCTAGATCAAGAGAAGTAATAGTGCCACTGTATTCTGCTTTGGTCAGGCCCCACCTAGAATATTGTGTCCAGTTCTGGGTACCACAATTCAGAAAGGACATTGAGAAACTGGAGCGTGTCCAAAGGAGGGCGACAAAAATGGTGAAGGGTCTGGAAACCATGCCCTATGAGGAACGACTTAGGGAGCTGGGGATGTTTAGCCTGGAGAAAAGAAGGTTAAGAGGTGACATGATAGCCCTGTTTAAATATTTGAAAGGATGTCATATTGAGGAGGGAGCAAGCTTGTTTTCTGCTGCTCCAGAGAACAGGACCCGGAACAATGGATGCAAGATACAGGAAAAGAGATTCCACCTGAACATTAGGAAGAACTTCCTGACAGTAAGGGCTGTTCGACAGTGGAACGCACTTCCTCGGAAGGTGATAGAGTCTCCTTCCTTGGAGGTCTTTAAGCAGAGGCTGGATGGCCATCTGTCAGGGATGCTTTGATTTGGATTTCCTGCATGGCAGGGGGTTGGACTGGATGGCCCTAGTGGTCTCTTCCAACTCTACGATTCTATGATTCTATGATTCTATGATTCTATGAAATGTCATGGTCAAGTGAGAAGATGCAATAAATAAATAAAATCCAAACCGAATTAACAAATAGAAGACGCAGATGATTCGCAACTCGTCGATCTCGCGGCTCACCTTGGATGGCGGCCACGCTGACCTTGCGCAGCATGTCGTCCCAGAGAAGGGCCTGGAACCCCCCAGGCTGACCGGCGACGAAGCTGACCACTTCTTGGATGTGGTTCAGGTACATCTTGCCCACGTCTCCGGCGTTGCGGCTCATCCAGTTCTTGGAGTCCATCCCTTCACCCAAGTGGAAGACCTGCGGAGGAAAGCGAGGCGGACGCAAATTCAGCAAAAGCACATAGGAACACAGGAACGCAAACCTGTGTATGCATGAGCACATGAGGGATGGGAGGACTATTTGAAAATATTTGCAAAATGGAATAAAAAACACACAGAAATGGACACAAGTTTTTCGAGTGTTGAAAAATCCAGAATCCTGGACTGATGAGAATCTTCGCAATTCAAGGCTCATTGTATGCAAAATCTCACGCAGTCGTTCCGCATAGAAAACAACATTTTTATTTTTATTTTTGTGCAGAAGGTAATCTATTTGGCCCTCTATATCCACTGATTTTTTTTTTACTCCATGGATTCAACCATCCACAGATTGAAAACATTTTTAAAAAATATATACATTCCAAAAAGCAAACCTTGATGTTGCCGTTTTATATACGGGACACCGTTTTGTTCTGCCGTTGCATTTAATGGGATTGGAGCATCCACAGATTTTGGTATCCATGGGGCCAAACCCCAGCGGATACCAAATGTTATTTCCTGTACTTAATTATAAAAGGATAATACTATTTCTTGCGCAGAAAATGCTGCTTCTGGTGCAGCCATGTGCAAAACTTTACGCAGAATGAGTCCCACATTGAAAAGAGGCTTCAGAAACAGTGTGGGTTTTGATGGGAGTAGGAAATACCCCATAGTCTCACAGGAAGAGAGCTGCAACCGCTTGCATTACGGCTTCCCTCATCCCCAGCAAGGGCAACCATTATGTTGTGACACATTGGAAGTCCATTGGTTGTGTCCCACACGTATGACGCCCGTTGCTGTTGCGGGTCCCCTCTCTGTTCCATACCTCGTCCGCCCCGATGTGCACCCAATGGGATCTCCGGTGCTTGTTGAGGACCTGGGTGAGGACTGCCTTCACGACGGCCAGGGTCTCTGGGACATGGGGGTTGAAGCTGTTGGGGAAGCGCTCCACTTCTCGCAAATGGCGGTATTTGTCGTGCTTCAGGATGAACTGCGGTGAAGGAGAGATAGGAGACGTGAGCCAGGGATGGAGAAACGGGGGACTCTAAAACCCAGTGTGGGTGAGAGAGGCAAAGCAATGAGGGGGCTGGTGACATCTCGGTGTGTCCGCTCCCGGGTTTTGGTCTCAACTTTAAAGGAGCTAGCCAAGGAGCCACAACATTGTGAGTTCGATCCCTGCAGGGCTCCAAGGTTGACTCAGCCTCCAATCCTTTCATAGGTCGGTAAAATGCATACCCAGCTTCTTGGGGGCAATTGGTTTACAGACTGGAAACCACTTAGAAAGCGCTGCGTTCACTATTAAGCAGTAAAGAAATGTAAATGTTATTGCTCAATGCTATTAATTCCTACCCCTGCAAATAGCTCCGTTGCGTTGGACAGCTCCTTTTTAAAAGTTCAGACTAAAATCTGGAGCGGATCCACCATTATGGACCTCACACAAAGGGGCGACCACAGTTCAGCTCTTCCATCCTTACATGCAAAATTGGCTAAAGTTATTAGTCCACATTTTAAAAAGGATATTGTGCACCTTGCTACAAATTCTCCCACATTTGCATCAACACTTATCTTCGCTTTCTTTTGCAAATTTCTTTTTGCAAATTTCCACCTGCCTTCGCTCTGCAAAAGCGGCCCAGAAGTTAAACAGGTCAAGCTTCTCACGTCTTACACTTTTTAAACTGGTGGAAAAGCAAAAGGCCTGGAGGGCACTGCTCCGAGGTTGGCACTCGCCTCACCCCTTTGGCTCGCTCAGGGCCAGGGAATCCAGTTTCTCTTTAGCAAATAAATCCGAACGAGGCTTAAAAGATTGTTTGCACAGCGCCCAGCATCCTTGGGGCAGGAACCGGACCGACCGGCTCCGACACCAAGAGCCCCGTAGGTTTGCCCTCTTTGCCCGCGGGTGGGATTTGCTACCTCTCCCTTCTAATTATGAAACATACAAAGGAGTTTGCCAAACTGCGGCTAATTTTGGCATTGAAGAGAGAGATTAAAGAGCATTGAAAGCATCCCACGAATAAAGCGAAAATGGCACGTAAATGCACGAATGATTATCACACGCAATGGCGCAAATAAAGCGATACCTGAAATGCAATGTCGCTGAAATCCCAAAAGTAAAAAGATGTGCGTTAATGCTTCTTTGTGACCACTTTCGATGCGACAAACTCCTCATGTGAAATCGTTTCACATAATAAAGCGATTTTTCCAGGATATTCATGGGATAAACTCCCCGGTCTCCTTTGGGTGATAAACTCCAAAGAAAGAGGGTTCTGAAATTTTTATTTTTTGACTATAAAACTGCCAGAATATTCCGTTCGGGGAGTTCAGAGACCTAGCCGTGTCAGTCTGGGATATCAGTCTGCAAAGGGACGTTCTTGTAGCACCTTTGAGACTAAGGTCCAAAATACACGGCAGAAATAATAATCCACTTTGAGATCGCTTTAACTGCCCTGGCTCAATGCTAGGGAATTCTGGGAATTGTAGTTTGCTGTTGGCACCAGAGCTCTCTGACAGAGAAGGCTAAACTGGTGTCAAACTGGATTATTACTGCAGTGTGTTTTGGACCTTAGTCTCCAAGGTGCTACAAGAAGATCCCTTTGCAGACTGATATTCCAGACTAACATGGCTAGGTCTCAAAAGTACTACAAGATTAATTTATGTACTCAATTCGGGTATATAGTTAGTCTCAAAAGTCGTAGACGATTCCTTTATTCTCTCCCCGGAAGTTTTCGTGGTGAGGTTTGAGCCTTGGACTATGTCTCCGGAGACCAGGATTTGAATCTCGGCTCAGCAAAAAAGACTTTGAGCCAAGATTCAGATTTTGGAGCGTTCCAGATTTCCGGATAAGGGATACTCAACCCGCTGCATACACGCAAAGGAAAGGAAGAAAACGACAACCCTGTTATCTATCGAGGACATCGGTTTTACAGGAGGTCAATAAAAGAGAAGCAAGGTCCTCTAGGCTTCCCTGCCTACTCTTTTATTGCCTTTGCCGCCAAGCGGAGGCGGTCAGTTTAGACTCGGTTGCCGCTGCGCACACCTTCGCCGGCCAAAGTACTTCCCTTGCGGCAACTGGGTTGGACTCCTTGTTTGCAAGCTCGGTCCAAAGGATCTGACCTACAAATCCCTGCCACCCTTGGGGCCAGGATATCTGAAAAACCCTATGGATCTGCCCCAGATTTAAGATCAGCAGCAGCACCCGTTGCATAGCCCATACCCCCAAAAGTGGGCAAATGGACAAAACAGGGTTTTCTTCCCAGCCTTAGTTAGGGAAATCCCTTCCAAGGAGAGTCAGGTTGGCTACAAGTAGAGCCCCCAAAATGCTTGAGACCAGAAATACAGTATTTGGGATTTTATTTGTATGTTTGGATTTGGCAGTATTTGCACATTCATAATGAAAGATCTTGGGGGTGGGACCCAAGTCGAAACATCGATTTCGTTTATGCTTTCTATACATCTTATAAACATAGCTTCAAAATAATTCTATACATAACGTTTTAAATAATTTGCTGTATGAAACAAAGTTTGCACACGCTGAACCATTGGGAAGCTAAGGTGTCACTTTCTCAGCCATCCGTATGGGCAATTTTGGAATATTTCGGATTTTGGAATTCCAGATAAGGCATATAATAATAATATTTATTTCTTAACCACCTTTGCCCATGGACCTCATGGTTTAAACAGTGTTTGGCTTTTCTAATATTTAATGTATATCTTTTTAATTTAATTTAATTTATTTCTATTTTAAAAGAATTTTTAAGCCTCTTTTTAAATGTGCTTAACCTCCTTCTATCTAATGTTTTTTAAAGTTTTTGTCTGTTCTGCACCACTTCAGAGCCTCTGAAATTATAAAGAAATGCTCAAAAATAAATGAACAAGTCGTTCTTTCTACAGGCGGTATCTTTGCCATCAAAAAATGTGGGCAGCTGTTGGCAAATTTCATACCAGCGTCCCGTCGCCTTGTTTGATCGGCAGCCAGTTCCCCCAGATGCGAAGTCAGTACCATCCAAAGGTTGACAGATCTGTCCTAAGATACCACTTTGGCATCACTTTGCAACTTGTTTGGTGTCTTGCACGATAAGCTCAGAGTTTAGAAAAGTGACTTTGTGGCTCTGCAACCCATCGTGGGGACAAGTAACTTTTCCAAGCAGCTGCCGTGCATCCTCACCCACCCATTTCCTCATGCGTTTTTGCAAGAGTTTTAAGCAAACCCTGTTTTTCTAAACAAGGAAACGTCTCCGTTAAACAAAGAAATCCTAGCTTTATTTCTCTGTGGCTTTTGTCATTATAACCATCCTTGCGTGATCAAAAAGCCACAGCAAATAATGGGTGTGATGTTATGAGCAAAGGCAAAAATGAAAGGTGCATTTATGACTGCAAAAAAAACCACACCTCTCTCTCCTCGTGGTTGACTGTCCCTGCAATCCAGAACTCACACAATTGTCAGGTTGTGTTGGAAACCAGCTGGCTCATCTAAGGTCACTTTTTCTTGACTTGAAAACGATGAAAGGCCAAATTTTGCAGAGAGCGAGGTCTAAGCTGCACTGCAGAATTAAGGCAGTTCGACGCCGCTTTAATTGTATACATAACGTTTTAAATAATTTGGTGGCCCCATGCGACGAAATGCCGAGATTCGTAGTTTCGGATGACCAAGCTCATCCCTTCCTTCCCACAACAACTTTATTTGGTTGTTTCTCAACTTTTGCACGCTGTTTCCTCTTTCTAAAAGGCTGCATTGTCTCTCGGGATTAGTTCCTGGCAGCCGAGAGCTTTACACTAAAATAAACTGGTTATCTTTGGCTCCGCTTGCCCTGTTCCGGAACTGGGTCTAGTTCCAGGCCTCTCCAAGGGTTCTTTTGCGGCTGGCATTGGCTTTATCTGTGGCCAGTGATGCAGCAGGTGGTCTGCGAGAGAGAAGCATCCCAGCCCTTTGGCTCTCCTTGCCCCGAACAGCTAATTCTACCCAGACAATCCCCGGGAAGTGTGCAAACGTGTTCACAACCGATTAAAATCCACTCCTCTCTTCCGTTCCCAGCCTTCCTATCTTTTCCCAGCCTCGAAATACAAAGCGAATACAAAAGGTATCAGACAAGGACACTTAATGCAAACCAACCCCGTCTATCTCGCTCGATAGCGGCTAATGTTTGGCTGGGACGCCAACAAAGACTCCGAAGCCCATTTGCCAGGTGGCAGAGACCCAAAGAAAGGAGGGGACGACAGCCAGCGTGGCACAGAGGTTTGAACGCTGGATTCTCCGCTCAGTCATGGAAACCAATTGAGGCACCTTGGGTGAGCCACTCTCTCAGCCTCGAGGGAAGGCAATGGCAAACCTCCCCTTGCCATGAAAACCCCATAGCATTTACCAATAGTGCTTCCATTTCTGTACCGCTTCATAGTGAACTCAGCACTCTCTAAGGGGTTTTCCAATCCGTAAGCCAATTGCCCCCAACAAGCTGGGTACTCTTTTCACCAACCTACGAAAGGATGGAGGGTTGAGTCAACCTTGTTGCTCTGAGTTCGAACTCACAACCTTGTGGTTGTAGTACCGGCATTAACTACTGTGCCATCAAGGCACGATAGGTTCACCGTAAGTTGAAAATGACTCGAGACCCAAATCCCAGCACTGCCCTTGTGCCGTCGGCTGTGCCAACCGTGGGAACCCATCGTACCAATGTTGGGTCATGGGTTTCAAGTGGGGAGGCCCCGAGAGCGAGACCCCAAACGTCACTGTCCCCACTCCCTGCTTTGTCAGAGAAGCAGGTGAAAGGAGTTGCAAGGACTCGAATGGTAGGAAAGATCTAGCGCTTACCTCCACGTGTCCAAACGTCTGCACCAGCGGGATCACCTCCAGTTTGTTCCGCTCAGCCAACTCCAGGACTCTCCCAATGTCTTCTTCGCTGTCAGGAGACAAGAGCAGACCCTAGGACTTGCTCAGACCTCGGTGTCAGCCATCACAGGGGTCTCCCAGTACAGAGAGGGAGGCGAACATGGACTAACTGGGCCTTGGACTTCTTGCAACTACCAACATCGAGCAAGGGCTTGACTACGGATTACCTTTACTGCAAGGACTGACTGCAGACTTGTCGGAGTACAAGTGTTGCGACACGACAACGTTACGTGATATTATCTTACGATAAATAATATTGGCTTTCATGGAATTTGTACGATTGTGTTGCAATTGGAGACTTGTACGAATGTGGCACAACGTACCAGGCTCGAGCGTGAACATGAAATCTGGTGGCATGTGTGGATATATGCGCATTAATAGAAACGGAGCAAGTGGCCATGTCCCTGAAAGGGAGGGAAATGGGTGGGATGCCAATCCTCTTGTCTCCGTTCAGTGGGGCACATCCAAATCTGGGGCTGCCTATTCTGCCCACCCTCCTGGCACACTTCTCTCTGTATCTGGTAGAGTTTGCCTTACCTGTAAGCATAGGGGGATCTGAGGATTTCCAGTTCTCCCGTGAAGGGAAACATGTCTTCGTACTCAATCAGGACCCCATTGGCACCCAATTTAGAGAAAAGCGGGAAGATCTGCAGAAAAGGAAAGCCAGAGGCTGAAACCCCATAGGACCTGAGAAGAGCTGCCGGCGATGGATCCAACTCTGGAGAGGCAGCCAGGAAAGGCAATCGGGATCCTTATCCTTCCAACCCATAAGATGCCAAAATCCCAAGCGAGTGGCAGTTCTCCTTCCCCACAAAAACTGGGTATCTCCAACCTCTTTGGGGCCACACAAGTGTGCCCACCCATGCCTTCCATTTCAGGTGAGAGGGACTGGGCTTCCAAGTAACTTAAATTTATTTCCCCTTAATGTAATGCTCCTTTTGCCATTTTTATGGCTCCTTTTGCAAAATTAATGGTATCTTATGAATCCTAGTACCAGAGAAAGATGGGATATAACTCCTTCAAATAAACAAATAGTTTGCAATTTAATACCCCATATACTAATAATTAATTATTTTTGCAAGGGAAGTGAGTGCTGGACCAATACTCTGGAGACCAGGGTTCGATTCCCAGTTCAACCATGCAAACCCACTGGGTGTTCTTAGGCAAGTCACACTCTCTCAGCCTCAGAGGAGGACAGAGGATGAAGAAACTTGCCAAGAAAACCCCACGACAGGTTTGCCTTTGGGTCGCCGTGAGTCAGCTCAAAGACACACAACAACATTACAGCCGAAGTTGTTGCACTTACTAACCGGAGTTCTCAGAGCAGGAATAAGTTTCATTGTGATATAGATGGTACTTCAAGGTTTTACGTCAGGGGTGAGAAATGTGTGTTTCTGTCTAGATGCTACTGAATTGCATCTCCCGTCATCCCTTATCATTGGCTAGGATGGCTAGGGGATGCTGGGAGTTGCAACTCACCTGCTCCAGGTAGGCTACTTTGGGGGCTGCCCCTTTGAGGTCCAGGTGAACCAGCCGCAATGGGGTCGAGCTGAGACTCTGAAGCGGCTGCTTCCTCGTCTCCGACCGGGCGCCCACTGCCCCTTTGCTGTCCGAGAACTCAAAGGACGGGTCCCCGATCTGGGCAGATTGCTGGGGGTTTCCGGGGTCACCCCAAAAGCTGCTCTTCCCACTGAGCTCCTTGTGCCGGTCCAGAGTGAAGCTGCAAGTGCGAAAGAGACACAACGAGGATGAGAGAGGGCAGGCAAGGTTAGGGTTGCCATCAATCATAGAATCATAGAGTTGGAAGAGACCACAAGGGCCATCCAGTCCAACCCCCTGCCATGCAGGAACTCCAAGTCAAAGCATCCCTGACAGATGGCCATCCAGCCTCTGCTTAAAGACCTCCAAGGAAGGAGACTCCACTACACTCCGAGGGAGTGCGTTCCACTGTTGAACAGCCCTTACTGTCAGGGAGTTCCTCCTAATGTTGAGGTGGAATCTCTTTTCCTGCAGTTTGCATCCATTGTTCCGCGTCCTAGTCTCTGCAGCAGCAGAAAACAAGCTTGCTCCCTCCTCAATATGACATCCCTTCAAATATTTAAACAGGGCTATCATATCATCTCTTAACCTTCTCTTCTCCAGGCTAAACATCCCCAGCTCCCTAAGGCGTTCTTCATAGGGCAAGGTTTCCAGACCCTTCACCATCTTAGTTGCTCTCCTTTGGACATGCTCCAGTTTCTCCACATCCTTTTTGAATTGTGGTGCCCAGAACTGGACACAGTATTCCAGGTGGGGCCTGACCAAAGCAGAATAGAGTGGCACTATAACTTCCCTTGATCTAGAAACTATACTTCTATTGATGCAGCCTAAATTTGCATTGGCTTTTTTAGCTGCCGCATCACACTGTTGACTCATGTTCAGCTTATGGTCTACTTGGACTCCTAGATCCCTTTCACATGTGGTCTCATTCAGCCAGGTGTCCCCCATCCTATATCTGTGCATTTCATTTTTCCGCCCTAAGTGCAGAACCTTACATTTCTCCGCATTGAATTTCATTTTGTTAGCACTGGCCCAGCTTTCTAGTCTATTCAGGTCATTTTGAATTTTGATCCTGTCCTCTGGGGTATTAGCTACTCCTCCCAGTTTAGTGTCATCTGCAAATTTGATAAGTATGCCCCCAATTCTGTCATCCAAACCGTTAATAAAGATGTTGAATAGCACTGGGCCCAGGACAGAGCCCTGTGGGACCCCACTGGTCACTTCTCTCCAGGATGAAAAGGAGCCATTGTTGAGCACCCTTTGAGTTCGGCCACTCAACCAATTAAAAATCCATGTAACAGTCAACTTGTCTATCCCACATTTTGCAAGCTTGTTTGCAAGAATGTCATGGGGAACTTTGTCAAAGGCCTTACTGAAATCGAGGTATACTATATCCACAGCATTCCCTTCATCTACCAAGCTGGTAATTTTATCAAAAAAAGAGATCAGGTTCGTTTGGCATGACTTGTTTCTCTGAAACCCATGTTGGCTTTTTGTGATTATGGCATTGGCCTCTAAGTGTTCACAGACTCTCTGCTTAATGATCTGCTCTAGAACCTTTCCTGGAATTGATGTCAGACTAACTGGACGATAATTGTTGGGATCCTCTTTTTTCCCCTTTTTGAAGATGGGGACAACGTTTGCCCTCCTCCAGTCTGCTGGGACTTCTCCTGTTCTCCAGGAGTTCTCAAAGATTATTGCCAATGGCTCTGATATTACATTTGCCAGTTCTTTTAATATTCTAGGATGTAGTTGATCTGGTCCTGGAGATTTATATTCATTTAGGTTAACCAAGTATTCCTGTACTACCTCTTTACTTATTCTGTGCTGAATTTCCTCTATTCTGTCTCCATTATCCTTAGGTTGAGCACCCTTTGCCTTTTCTGAGAAGACTGAAGCAAAGAAGGTGTTGAGTAACACTGGTTTCCTTTCACCTGCTTCTCTGACAAAGCAGGGAGTGGGGACAGTGACGTTTGGGGTCTCGCTCTCGGGGCCTCCCCACTTGAATCTCTTCTGCAAACCCCCCCAAAAAACCCCTACACCACATTTTGACATTTAACAGTGTTTTATTGCATATTTCAGTTGTTATCGTCATCATTGTTTATTTATATATATTCTGGGATTTGTAGTTTGTTGCTACAACCGGCCCAGAAGGACATTTTCCCGATCCTGCAATCCAGGGTTTTCCTTGTTTTCCAGGAAAAATGGTGGATGGTGGACAGCCGGTGCCCAAAATGGGCAAACGGCAACATCCTTTTTGGTGCCCAGAAATGGACCCGGGATTATTCCAAGGGACATCTAACCAAAGAAAATAAGAGTGGCACTACGTCTTGGTTTTGCACCCGGATCCCCCATCGCACCAACCTGTCCCGGAAGAAAAACTTGATGCCCGCCAACACGACCGTGACAAGCACCGCCAGCCGAAGGAGGTTCAGCTTCTGGCTCCGATGGAGCGCCATCCCTGCCGAAAAAAGGACAACGACAAAGAGAGGTGTGTGATACGGCCATGGGACCCAACACCCAGCCAGACCCCGAACCCATGCACAACCCTGGATTTTTGTTATTTTAGACGTACAATAAAACGATCTGAACAGATAATAAAAGGAGGCAAGTCTTTGCCAATTTTCTTTTCAAACCCCAGGATTGGTTTCGCCTTCGGGTCGCCCTAAGTGTAAATGGGACGCACACGACAACAACAAATAACAACAACTCCAGATGCCAATCCCAGAAGGTGCCACGGATGTTTGGGGTGCAAACAAGTCTAAGGGAAACCTGACAAACGCAGCGTTGCCCCCCTTTCTTCTTCTACGACGGAAAGATTATTACGATTATAAGGCAAGCAGGATTATACTAATAAGCCAACATTCGCTTTCAGAGTCAACAAAAGGCACTCGGCAGAAAACACGGGAAGTTGCCAACCGTGGGAAAGGATGTTGTGGTGGCCACAAACGTAGTGCCAAGCAGGGGTGGCACGGTGGCACATCTGCTCCAGGCGCCAGTCAAAATCTAAATGAGTTATTCAGAGATATAAAAGTCAATTAAAGTCGTGCCTACAATGTAAAACACAAAGTACAACAGGACTGATTTTTCTTGGTTTTTGTGTGTGCGTTTGCGTCTCCTCCAGAGCGTTGAAAAGTTACTTTGCAGACCGTAACTCCCCAAATCACTTCACGCTGGTCCAGAAAAGTAACTTTCCCAATGCATGGTCCATTTATTCATTCATTTATTGAATTTATACTTTGTCCCGAGTTGTGATTTGGGTTCCTATCTGCAGTGCTGAATTAATACATTTTGAGACCACCATGGTTCAATGATATGGAAGTCTGGGATTTATAGTTTTATGAGATATTCAGCCTTCTCTGTCAAGAGAGCTCCGGCACCACAGCCAACCACAAATCCCAAGAATCTATAGGATGCGCCCGTGGCATCCTATAGCAGCGTCAAACTGGATTATTTCTGCAGTGCGATGAGGCTCAAGGCGGCTTGGGGGGAAAAATAAATAAAACATTACATTAAAAATCCTATTTGACAGAAGTTAAGGAAGAATTAAATGCCAATGTTATTAAAACCATGACAGGTAAAACATATTGAAAACATGAACTGCTAAGTTAAATTTCGGAGGGTGGCACACAATAACAAAAAGAAACTCAGACTATCTTTGCCTTGGCATCTGCGTTTCGGGCTCAGGAACGGAGTCCTTGCTCCGGTTAAGCAACCTGAGTTTTATTTGTGGGACGGGGAACGCCAGCATCCTTCTTCCGATGACAGTTCTGTGTCGTTTCCAGAGTCCCGGGTGCAAACGAGTGACAACTTTCACACCTCCCAAGCCTAGCTGGGAATATCCGAAGTGGCACAAACAGTTTCCAAGGAAGGAGCAAGCGAAGGGAAGGTGCCAACGCAGCATCCGGGGATATGTCTCCATGGCATTTCCATGGCACCGTGCAACCAATGACTATTAGCGCACACAGCAAGGGAGCTTTGGTACATTGTAAACCTGGGAGGATAGAGAGCAGCCCTACCCAATCCCATGGGTTACTCTCCGTATCGCACAATCTATCAATCGCATCTCTCCATAACAAGGCGGTTTTCAAAAACAACAACCCAAGATGAGAATCAGAGAACTGCAGAGTAGGAAGGGTTCCCAAAGGCCATTTTGTCCAGCGGTTCCCAAACTTTGATGCCCCAGGTATCTTTCGGACTTCAGTTCCCAGAAGCCCCAGCCATTTTGGCCAACCGTCACGAATTCTGGGATTTGAGGTCCAAAACATCTGGAAGACCAGAGTCTGGGAACCACCGACTGAGTCCGACCCCTTGCTCAATGAAGGATCTTCCAAATTTGGGTTCTCCAGATGTTTTGGATTCCGGCTCCCAGGATTCCTGACCGGTGACCAAGCTGAAGTCCGACTTGACCGTTGACCAGGTTGAAGTCCAAAGTACTTGGAGACCCAAAGTTTGGGAACCAGTGTGCAAAAGCATCCCCAGCCTCTTTTGGAAGACGTCTGGAGATGGAGAGTCCGACACCTCTCCAAGCAATAGGTCCCATCGCAGAACCACTCTTACTATCAAGAAGTTCTTTCTAAAGTTCAACCAAAATCTACCCTTTAGTAACTTCCAACCATTAGATTTGGATCTACCTTCCGGGGAGGAAAAAACGTGCCCCTTCTCTGTTCCAGCCTTTAAAGAGGGCAACCATGCCACCTCTCCATCTTCTCTCTGTCGGGTTGAACTTGCCCAACTCCTTCGACCTTTCCTCGTACGTTTTATTCCCCATCCCTCTTATTATCCTCATTGCCCTTGTTTGAATCTGCTCCAACTTTAGTCAATTTCCTTCTTGAAATGAAGAACTGAATGCAGTACAGGTTGAGTCTCCCTTATACAGAATTTGAAATATTCCAAAATTGTCCAAATATGACCCCCTTTTGATTTTGATGGTTCAAACCCTTTGATTCGTGCACATGAAGCATAAGTGAATTTGATATTTAGACTTGGGTCCCATCTCCAAGATATCTCATGATGGATATGCAAATATTCCAAAAATTCAAAATATCCCAGAACCCAAAATCGTCCACATGGGTGGCTGAGAGAGTGTCCCCTTTGCTTTCGGATGGTTTCAGTGTATGAAAACTTTGTTTCATGCAGACAAAACATAAATCAATTTCCCATTTAGACTTGGGTCCCATCTCTGAGATGCCTCGTGATGAATATACAAATATTCCAAAATCTGAAATATCCCAAAATTGCAAATTGTCTACATGGGCGGCCGAGAGAGTGACCCCTTTGGTTCAATGTACACAAAGTTCGTGTCTTGCACAAAACTATTAAAAATACTTGGTATACAAGCAGCTTCAGGCTATGTGCAAAAGGTATATATGAATGATAAATGAACATCATGTTTAGACTTGGGCCAAGATATCTCAGTATGCCTACACAAATATTCCAAAATCCAAACAAATCCAGAATCCAAACCACTTCTGTTCCCAAACATTTTGGATAAGGGAGACTCTATCGGAATTTCCAGAGGAGGCCTTGTTTTTGCATTATTTCTACAGCACCCGAAATATTTTGCAAAAGATATTGCCAATGCTTTCCAATAAAGGACGTTGCATCGCAGAGTGCATCCACACGACAGCGTTAAAGCAATTTCATTCTGGTTTAACTGGTTTGTATGGTTTTAATAACGCCTCTCCCGCAAACACCTGCTCTCTTTGGTTGCATCCACGCTGCAAAATTTAATCCAGTTTGACACCACTTTAACTGCCGTGGCTCAATGCTATGTCAAGGAGAGACAATATTTTTAGCAATATCTGCGTTTTTGCAATATTTGCAAAACATTGCTGGTACCATTGGAAGAATGTTGTTAATAATAATAATATTATATTCATTTCTATCCTGCCTTTTCCCCAGATTGGGACACAACAAATAATAAAAAGAAATCTACAAATCTACAAAAAGCAACACAGAAATAAACGCACAAGGATTAAAAAAGAATTGTGAGTAAATCTGCAAAAATCATAAGCTGAAAAAACAGAAATAAAGACACTGTTAAAAATCCCTACAAAAGTTAATAGTTGAAACAGAAATAAAAATACAGCAATGAAAAAAAAAAAAACATTGTTAAACCACCCACAAAAATAAAAAGTGAAAACAGAATTAAACAGTCAGGAAACACGAAAAGTGCGGTTATCAACAATTTGCATTCTTTGTAACCTTTGCAAATTATTTTCTTGGCATCATTTTCAAAATATTGGTGGCACCGTTCAAGTTGCAAAAATATAGTTTTAACTTGCGTACCGCCGTCTTGGTTCCCGTTCGGGAGAAAAGCAGCTTATCAATTAAATAAATAAAAAATAAATAAATACATACATAAATCAATAAAAAAAAGTTTTGGCAAGGTTTGAAAAACCCAGTTCGTACCATCCTCAGCTGTTTGCGGCATTGGTAAAACAAGCGTGGCAAACCCCGTTGGCATTACACTATTTGCAAAACGCTCAACGCCTTTTTCTGCAGAATACGATGGCTTGCAACGTTTGCAAAACCACTGTTGACAATATTCGCAGGACTGCAGTTGTTGTCAATCTTTGCAAAACATTCTTTTTTGCAACGTTTACACAAACTCGGCTGCCAATATTTGCAGTCCGAGGTTCGTCGTTCCCGGGGTGGGTCCCTTCGAATAAAACAGATGCCAAGCAAAACAGGCACCGAGGGGCCAAGAGATGAGGCCCCCAAATCCCAATGGGCACGGCAGCCCTTCCTTTCCTCTTTATGGAGCAATGTCTTTGGGGGTGAGACCCCCCAAAATGGAGTGCAAAGGACCCTGGCAAGGATGGATGAACCACGAAGCAAAAGAAGCCCATGCCTTTTGCTGGATTTACTCTGGTGCAAAACGGCAAACGGCACAGTGGGACCAGGTTCCACCAAAACAACAGGCCCCTACGATAAATGGAAAAAAAATGCATGCGTATATATACATAACATACATAACTAATAATAATTTTATATCCTACTTGTATATTCTTGTATAATATACTACTTGTATAAGATACTACTTGTATATTGAATTATAAAAATAGTAATCACGGAGGTTAATAACGTGCGTTCTTGGGAACACGACAAAGTTAGAACCAGGTCAGCCGTTTTATTGTAGGTTTCGGTTCAGTCTGAAAACTAACATTTTATTTTACGGTTTAATATTTTGAAATATATATATATATATATATATATATATATTTGGGGGCACCTGAATCTTTTAAGTGCTTAGGTAGATGCACCGGAGGCTGTTTTTGAAAAGCAATGCCAACCATGGATACGAAGCCCATCTTTGCAAAAAGAATAATGCAAAAGCCTAAAGAGAGACTCCAGGCAAAACCCGGTGCTTTATTTCTCTCCCATAAACAAAAACCCTCCCTGCAGGTGGGCTTGGATGCCAGTCCTGGGGTCCGCACGACCGCCATCCAAGGCATGCCAATCCTGGGCTCTGCAGGACTGGCACCAAAGGCATACTAGTCCTAATAGACATGAGTTCTGCAAGACTGGCACCCAAACCTTGGCATTCCTGGGTTATCCACAACTGGCACCAAAGGCACACCTGTCCTGGGTTCCGCAAGAGTAGCATCCAAGGCATCCAAGTCCTGGGCCCTTCAGGACTGCCATCCAAACTATTCCAGCCCTGGCATCGAAGTCTTGGGTTCTGCAGGACTGGCATCCAAGGCATACCTGTGGTGGGTCCTGCAAGACTGGCCTCCAAACCTTGGCAGCCCTGGACCGTTAACTTTATCCATATAGCCTCCAAGGCTATGCCAACCCTGGGCTCTGCAAGACTGCCATCCAAGGCATGGCAGTCCTGGGCCGCTCTGTAGCAGCAGGACTGGCACCAAAGGCACACCATTTCTGGGTTCAAATTAACCTGTGGGTGGGTTACCTGCAAGAGTGGCATTCAAACCTTGTCAGTCCTGAAGAGCGGCCTGCAAAGGGATGCCAGTCCTGGGCTGTGTGCATGATGCCAGTCCTTGCCAGCCATAAAAAGAGGCCTCCCTTCCCTTCCTTTCCCCAGGAACCAAAGAAGAAGACCCCTAAGCACCCATCCACCTGTCCCACCTGGTTCTGCAAGACCGGCCTCCAAACCTTGTCAGCCCTACAAGAGCGGCCTGCAAAGGGATGCCAGTCCTGGGCTGTTTGCATGATGCCAGTCATTGCCAGCCATAGAAAGAGGCCTCCCTTCCCTTCCTTTCCCCAGGAACCAAAGAAGAAGACCCCTAAGCACCCCCCAGACATACACACCTGTCCCACCTGGCTCTGCAGAAAGAGGCCTCCCTTTCCCCCCAAACAAAGAGCCCCCCTGCCCAGGTGCCCTCCTGGGCTGCACTGGCAGCAGTGCCAGCAGGGCCCCTTCTTCCAGGCTTACCTGCTCTGGGGCCTCACCTGGGCCCTTACCTGTCCTGCACAGGTGAGCCCAGGAGAGGGAGGAAGAAGAGGAGGAGAGGAAGAGGAGGAGGAGGAGGCATCACCCAGCAGCAGCAGGAGGAGGACTGATGCGGGATGGATGCGGGACAGAAAGCTTCCAGCTCAGCCCCTGAATCCTGCTGGGATGGAAAAGCATATAAAGCAAAGCCACCTGGCTGGCCTTCGATGCAATGGAGGGAGGGATGGATGGATGGGGCGCCCCCTGCAGGAGAAGGAGGGAGGCACACACCTTGCTGCAGCAGCAGGGCTTTTGGGGTTTTTTTAATGCAGTTATTGTTGGCATTTTAGTATTAGGCAGAACTGATTGGCAGCTTGCTGACCCTGGCTCCATCCAGCAGGGCTCTCTGGGATTTGTAGTCTGCAGAGGCACCAGCAGCAGCATCCTTTGGTGGTCAGGGAAGGCCTTGGGTGCAAAATGCACATCCCTGATGATGATGATTATTATTAATACCCCACTCTTCAGGCCTAAAGGCTATGCAGCTGCAGCAGAGCTTTAAATGGCGAGGGTCATTTTTATTTTATTTATTTATTTATTTATATTTATATTATATTATAATATATATATTTATATTTAATTTATATTTATATTTATATTTTATTTTTATTTATATTATATTATGTTATTTATATTTAATTTATATTTTATTTTTATTTATATTATTTTATTTTATTTATATTTTATTTATATTTATTTTATATTTATTTTATTTTATTTTATTTTGGGCCCTGAAGCTGCTTAGGACTTCAGCACCAGCCTCTTGGTTTTTCCTTTTGCAGCATGCCAAAAAAATTTTTTGGTATATATTTTAAAATATAACCCTGGAAATTTTTTTTTAATTTTATTTTAAAATATAACCCTAAAGGGCACAGCAAAATTGGGCACTGAACACTACATTTTTAAAAAATTAGCAAATCCCCAAAGTTAATGCCACAAAGGTGCCCTCTCTACTACACTCTTGCCAGCCATAAGTTAATTCAAGGTACCCAAACTGTGCCCAGATGGATAATAATAATTCAGGGTACCCAACCCACAATTGTGTCGCCCCAAAATTAATTCAGCTGGCCCAAACCACACCCAGATACATAATAAGAATAATAATTCAGGGTGCCCAGTTCACAACTGTGCCAGCCAAAACTAATTCAGGATGCCCTAACAATTAAAGTTATCCCAGGGTCAATTTGAAGTTATCCCAGGGTCAATGGAGTTTGTCACATGGGAGGAATTTCTCTTTATTGCGATTTGAGCCAATTCAAATTCATGTGAATTCCCATTGCATTCAGAATGGGTTCAGAATGACTTCCCATTACCCGAAAATGACCCCCCATTGCCCGAAATTGTGTGAGATGCTTTAATCCGCAATAACATAAAACCCATGATTGCGTTCGGAATGACTTCCCTTTTGCCCAAAATTGCATGAGATACTTTAATTCGCAATAACGTGAAACCCCATGATTGTGTTCGGATTGCCATTGGATTATACTTCCCATTTCCGACGTCTGATAAGGTCCAACTTAAACACAATCGACGGTCATTCCAGGGTTAGGTAAATCCTCTTTTCCCCTGAATTTACCTAACCCTGGACTGACCCCCGATTGGCTCCTGATTGGGTTTAGTGTCGTGTGATAAAACAACTTGAAACCCCATGCATTGCCTTCACATTGACCCTGGGATAACTTCAAATTTTGCTTGTGTGATAAGGTCCAATGCCTAGATAGATAATAATTCAGGATACCCAGTCCACAATCGTGCCAGTTAAAAATTAATTCAAAATACCCAAACCATGCCCAGATAGATAATAATTCAGGGGCACCCGGTCCACAATCCTGCCAGCCAAAAAACACAACTCAGGGCACCTTTCCCAGCCAGAAATGAAAACCAGGTCAGAAATGAAAACCTATTAAAGTTCAAGGAAATACAAAGAAATTTTAAAAATGCCCTGCAAAACTACCCAACAAAACATGCCAGCCTTTGCCACAGAAACCTAAATTAAAAACATTAAAAAGGCTGTTGTGCCCAACCCAGAAATGCCAAGATGCCCAAATCGCAACCGTTCGACCGAAACCGGACAAAGAGGATTTTTCTGCGTGTCCAGCCCAATAGGAAAGATAATTCATATATAACCCAGTTTTGCCCAGTCCGTTCCCATCAAATGCCCAGTTTAATGCCCAGTTAAGACACGAGCCGCCCATCGCCATCGCCAAACGACAAGGAAGAAAAAAGAGAATAAAATTCAACGGTGGCAAATTTTTGTGTGTGAAAAAATCAGGAATTGTCCTAATTTTGCTTCCGAGGAAAATGTTTTTCCAGCCCAGCAATTTTCCTCCTTTAAAGCAATGCAAAATAAAATTTTTTAAAAAGCCAGCAACCAACGTCCAACCCAATTTGAAGGAAGGAAATTGTGAAACAGAGTTTAAAAAATTACACAAATGCAAAACTCTGAAAAGAAAAAAAAGGAAAAAGTACATTGGTTTGGGAGGATTATTAACCTTTTATTTTTGTATGTTTTTAACTGTAGGGTGTTTTTATTTAAATATTGGAAGCTGCCCTAAGTCCTAGCCTTGGGGAAAAAGCAGGATGATGATGATGATGATGATTATTATTATTATTATTAAAATAATATATTAATAATTATTATTATTAATATAAATAATAATAATAATGTAATAAGAATAGATTATTAATAATAATATAAATAATAAATAATATAATTAATAATAATATAATAATAATTGATTATTATTAATAATATAAATAATAAATAGAATTAATAACAATATTGTAATAATTGATTATTATTAATATAAATAATAATAATATACTTATTATTATTAATAATAATAATAAATATAATTAATATTATAACAATAATTGATTATTAACAATGATATAAAAATAATAATTATTATAATTAATAATTATAATAATTATAATTATTCTCTGCCAGGGCCCCAAAAACTACAAATCCCAGGATTCCATAGGATGCAGCCATGACAGTTAAAGCAGTTTCAAAGTGCTTTATTTTCCTGCATTGTGGCAGGTTTATAATTCTTGAATGCTTTGGATATTTTTAAGAGCTTGGGGAAGTTTATCCCCCCTCCTCCATTTTGTTTCCCTTTGGACTACAACTCCCAGAATCCCCCTGCCAGCAGAAGTATGAAAAACATAGAGAGATGTTTCATTAGAGTTTTTTGAGCCACATTTTTCACCTCATTCTCATCAATTACAGCAATAAAAGCTTAAAAAGCCACTTATAGGAACTTATTAAAGAATAAAATACCTCAGACTTTTCAAGGAAGGGGGTTTGGGAGTAATTATGACCTTTTGAGGGGGATTCTGGGAGTTGTAGTCCCTTAAAAAGTAACCCTTTCATTCTGGGAAAGCATAGTGGGATTCTTAATTATAATTTTATGTGAGAAACTCGTCATTTCCTTCCCTTAAGGGGAAAATAATAATAATAAATAAATGCAGGCACCACAATGAACCCGGAAATCGGTATCCAGTTTTGAGTCTACAATTATTCAGTCTATAAAAAAAAAAGGAAGGCCAGGGGCAGCATCTCTTCTGCGCATGCGTCCTCTCTCCCCTTACTCGCGCATGCGCGTAAGGCACAACGCAGGCCTTGGAGCGCGCATGCGCACTGGACACCCTGAGTCCTCCCTACTTGCGCATGCGCATAAAGGACACAGCTTTTCTTTTGGTGCTGAAGGTAAGAAGCCAATTCCAGCCCAAATCTCTATTATTTTAAAGCTGCTTTCCTTTTGCAATGCTTTCTCTTTTCTTCCTTTGCACCAAAGGCTGCCTTCTTTTCCCCTTCCTACTTCCTGCCCACAACAGAGGAGAAAAGGCTCTCCATTGGCCCCAATGGGTTTCTGGGCTTCAAGGGGCATCTGGGGGAATAGATAGAGAAACAATGCAGCCTGACACTGGGGGCCCCAGCTGGGGGATCCTGGGATTTGTAGTTCCACAGAGCCCTTTCCCCCAAAAAACTGCAAATCCCAGGGTTCTGGAGTATTGGGAAGTGGGGCAGATGGACCCCCCCCCCCAAATGCTTTGAAACAGGACAGATCCCAGGATATTTTTTAAAAACTACTGTGGCTCGATAAACTGCGGGATCCTGGGAGTTGTAGTTTGTAGTTTGAACTGCAAATCCCAGAGTTCCACGTTGGGGGTTTAAAGTGGTGTTGGACTGTTAATTTCCGCAGCGTAGATACACCCTGAATACTTTGCGATGCTACAAATCCCCAAAATGCGTAGTCCCCCTTTGATGGCTAAGGCTCGGCGGCTAAGAAAACGGTTTTATATCGGAGTACGAAATAATTATAATAATAATAAATAATAATATAATAAATAATAATAATAAATATTAATTATATATATTTATACACACAGTAGAGTCTCGATTATCCAACCTTCGGTTATCCAACATTACGGATTATCCAACTGTGATTTCTTTCAAGTTTTCTGTGATTTCTTTAAAATTTTCTGCGATTCCTTTAAAAATTTTCTGTGACTTCTTTAAATTTCTGTGACTTCTTTAAATTTTCTGCAATTTCTTTAAAATTTTCTGCAATTTCTTTAAATTTTTCTGCAATTTTAAAATTTTCTCCGATTCCTTTAAAATTTTCTGCGATTCCTTTAAAATTTTATGTGATTCCTTTAAAATTTTCTGCGATATCTTTAAAATTTTCTGCAATTCCTTTAAAATTTTCTGCGATTCCTTTAAATTTTCTGCGATTTCTTTAAATTTTCTGCGATTTCTTTAAAATTTTCTGCGATTTCTTTAAAATTTTCCGCAATTCCTTTAAAATTTTCTGTGTTTTCTTTTAAAACTTTCTGCAGTTCCTTTAAAATTTTCTGCGATTCCTTTAAAATTTTCCGCAATTCCTTTAAAATTTTCCATCATTGCTTTAAAATTTTCTGCGATTCCTTTAAAATTTTCTGCGATTCCTTTAACTTTTCTGTGAGAGCATTTCCTTCATTTTTTCTTTAATTTTTTAAAAATTTTAAAAATTTCTTTAAATTTCCAGAGGACTGAGCTGCATATACCATACACCGCAATGTCGATCGGTGATTTCTTTACTTTTACCGTTACTGCAATAAAACCCTCAATCCATTTGCAATCCATAGTGCTTTCGAGGCTTTTCTCGGACCCTCCGGATTATCCGACGTTTTCGGATAATCGAGACTCTACTTTACACACACATATATATGTATACACACTTGTGCAATAAACACAAGTGTGCACCTTAATTCCTGCACCATCGCAATTATCCTAATCTTGTTGTTGTGAATATTAGTTGCGGCTATATCCCTCTTTTCCTCGATCGGCTTCGATTCCAGAAGAAATAATGAACCAAGGCTGCATCCGCATTGGAGGGATAACCCAGTTTGGCAGTGCTTTAAGTGCCTTGGCTCAAGGCTATGGCATTCTGGGAGTTGGAGTTTGTTGTGGGGCCCAGAGCGGAGCTTCGCTCCGCTCTGGGCCCCACAACAAACTCCAACTCCCAGAATGCCATAACCTTGAGCCAAGGCACTTAAAGCGCTGCCCAACTGGGTCATTTCTTGCCTTTCGAACCCATGACCTTCTCTCGTTTTTCCGCCCCTTTTAGCGACCCGAGCCATGAACGCCGCGCAGGGCACCGTGGGCAGCGATCCGGTCATCCTGGCCACCGCCGGCTACGACCACACCGTCCGGTTCTGGCAGGCCCACAGCGGGATTTGCACCCGGACCGTCCAGCACCAGGACTCCGTATCCTTCAACAAAACAGAGGCTTTAGGGGGGGGCTAACCTCCTTTGGGTTTTTCGGGTTGCCGGAGCTCTTCCTTAACCCCTTTTTTTGGCAGCAGGTCAATGCCCTAGAGATCACCCCGGACCGGACCATGATCGCGGCCGCAGGTAAGTCATCTCCGGCTCCGTGGTTTGATGATGATGATGATGAGCCTTGATTTTTCCATTTTATATATGGGACACCCTTTTGTTGGGCCGTTATAGTTAATGGGACTTGAGCATCCACGGATTTTGTTATCCACGGAGGGTCCTGGAACCAAACCCCAGCGGATAACCCAGTATTTTTATTGATGTAAGCCACCTCAATCTTATTGAAGAGGTGGGATAGAAATAAATATTATTTTTTTATTATTATATTTACATGCACCCCACTTTTCCCCTAAATTTGTCCTGGTTCACCGGACACCCATAGAGGTCACCTGGGAGGAAATTATTATTATTATGTTTATGTATATCCTGCCTTCCTCCCAGTACAGGGACTCACAAATCTAAAACAGTCAAAGTTAAACCACTATAAAGACATGCAAAATACAACTTATATTTACATATACCCCACTTCCCCCCCACCCCAAATTGTCCTGGTTCACCCAAAACCCATGTAGGCTGGCTGGGAGGGAATAATAATAATAGTTATTAATTATTATTAATTATTATTATTATTACTATGTTTATATGCTGCCTTTCTTCCAGTACAGGGACTCAAGGTGGCTTACAAACCTAAAACGGTCCAAGTTAAACCACTATAAAAAATGCAAAATGCAAGTCTAAAAGAACAATTAAACAATTCCAACAATCCAAAGCATTACGTTATTAAAAGCTAAAGTCTGAAAACTCTTTAAAACCAAACAGACTCCCTGTCATGCAAACGCCTGGTGGCACAGAAATTTGGGGTGGGATGTGATTGATGTTTTTACTCTGTATCTTTTTCTTCTGCTGTACCCCGCTCCGAGTATTTTATTAGAGGAGCGGGCTATAAATAAACTTATTATTATTATTATTATTATTATTAAATGTCCTTACCTGCCGATGGAAGAAGGACAGCAAGGATGGAGCCATTTTGGCCTCTTTAAGGAGGGAGTTCCAGAGCTTGGGATAATGCAGGCGGAGGCTGTGAATTACAAGCAGCTGGAAAGTATCCTTTGCCTCCCGCGAGGGTCCTTCTCTAAGAGAAAAGCGTTGGTCAAGCGGTCCGAGTCCAAGGGATGCAACAGGAATCGAGGTCAGTGTGGTCCAAGGGTTGTCGAAGAAGCCAGAGAGTAGAAATGTAGGATGCTGGCCAGGAAGGAGAAACAAACTCAGCTCTTCTTCCCTAGCCTGAGCCCAGCTGGTTCTAATCAGAGCTGGCTGCTTAGCTTGGCTGGGTATCTCAGCTGTACCTTTGGTCGTATTATTTTGTTCCTCCTCTTTGATCGAGCCCAGCTGTGTCCTCCTTTGCATCATCAGCTGCAGGTGAGCCTTCCTGCCCTTGTCCTGCTGGCTGAGGCTGCACTTCCACAGGTTGAGCTAGCTGAGGATGTTCCCTGATAAAGAGATAAGACCCTTCCTCCAGTTCCCAGTCTTGCAGCTCCTGGCCCAGGGCACAAATTGGGACTCCGAGCGGCTTACGGTGACAAGCGTCCGAACCTCTGGACCATGCCATGCCAACAACTCTCAGGTCAGGATATCCACAAACACCTGCACAATTTCAACAGGAAGGAAGAAACCCTTAACATAAACAAAAGTTTGGCTACCAGGCCCCAAAAGCTCCAAAATCAAGACCCAGCCAATACAAATGAAAACCACCCAGGGTCAAGGGTTTTCCCAGCAGACGATGGATCATTGATGAAACAAACATCCCGAGTCTTGCCATTCAGCTACAGAGCAATACGCAGATTAACACGGAAATTGCTTCCTCTCGACCAAGAGTATATATATATATATATATATATACCCCGCTCTCTTCCAGTCAAGCATTTTCAGAAGATGCCAGCCGCAGCTGCTGGCGAAACGTCAAGAAAACGCTTCTGAAACGTGGCCTCCTGCCCCGAAAACCCCACCAAAAACGGTGTCCTGACCTCTGCTTAAAAACCTCCAGCAAAGGAGAGTCCAAAGGAACTTGTTCCACGGTCAAACGGGAAATGTTTCTGTTTTAAGAGCTTTCAGTTTCCTGAAAAATCATTGGTACAGAGAATAATCGTGCGTTAATAATCATTTGCGAATCGTTAATAATCATTCACGGTTTGGTTTCTCAATAGTTATTTGTTTTTGGTAACAGTTACCTAGAAGTAAAACCGATGCCTGAACCTTCTGGAGGACATACGATGCCACCATGTCCAAAGCCCGTGTCTCGCCAGTCTGTGCTTTCAGGTCCCTGTGAACTAAGAATGTGTCTCTCTTCCAGGCTACCAACACATCCGAATGTATGACCTGAACTCCAATAACCCAAACCCGGTTATCAACTACGACGGCGTCAGCAAGAACATCACCTCCGTCGGGTTCCACGAAGACGGACGATGGATGTACACGGGGGGAGAAGACTGCATGGCCCGCATCTGGGACCTCAGGTACGGTTTGTTGGTTCATTTCCTCGACCTTAGTCTCATGGGGACTTCCACAACTACAGCTCCGTGGTTCCCTTTCGACTGTCAGTCCTACCGAATCCTGGGATTTACAGTTCAGGGAGAGATGGTTAGAATTCTCAGCCAGAGAGCTCTAGTCTAGGGCATTCCCAAACTACACAACCCAGACGTGGTTAAAGCGGAATCGCATTGCAGAAATTGTGCACTGTGAAAGGACCTCTAGGGCCTGTCTGCATGACATGTTTATAGAACTTTCATACCACTTTAATAGTAATCATCACCATCATCATAATCTTACCCACTTCTCCCCGTGATTCAAGGCAGAGAATGGCAACAGATAAGAATAGAATGCCTAACATCAGTTAAACACACAGCATCAATTAAAACACCTAACATCAATTTGAAAGAACATATAAGACCAAAGCAGTCAGTCCATAGTTTAACATTCCTAATTTAAAAATAATCTGCCAGTGTGGTGTCGTGGTTTGAACGTTGGGTTATGACTCTGGAGACCAGGGTTCAGTAACCCATTTGGCCATGAAACCCACTGGGCCATGAAACCCACTTAGGGCAAGCCACATACTCTCAGCCTCAGAGGAAGACAATGGCAAACCTCCTCCAAACAAATCTTGCCAAGAAAACCCCATTGACTGGGAGTTCCTGCATGGCAGGGGGTTGGACTGGATGGCCCTTGTGGTCTCTTCCAAATCTACGATTCTATGATAGGTTTGCCTTAGGGTCAACATACGTTGGAAATGACTTGAAGGTACACAACAACAACAGCTAGGCCTGCCAGAAGAGACTGGGCTGCCCATTTTGGAACACAAATACATTTCAATAGCAGTCCGCATAGAGATGTCCTCTTTTGAAACAAATATAACATGGAAGAAGATATAAGAAGTGGGAGATCTGGATAGCAACTTGGCTTCTTGCTGAAAGTTTCGATACCTGGTGAGGCGAATCCTTGGAGCTAAATGGAGAAAACAGAGAAGTTGTTCTTCCGCGTCCCCTCACTTGGTCTGGTTTTGGTTGTTTTCCAGGTCGCGCAACCTTCAGTGCCAGCGCATCTTCCAAGTGAACGCGCCCATCAACTGTGTTTGCTTGCATCCGAACCAGGTACTTGCGTGCTCCGGCTTTTTCGTTGGACTCGTCTCGGTTGTTGTGGGGTGTTCCTGGGTGAGTGTGACGATACCTTCTGTGCTTTTTTTAGGCCGAACTTATTGTCGGGGATCAGAGCGGGGCCATCCACATCTGGGACCTGAAGACGGACCACAATGAGCAGCTCATCCCTGAACCCGAAGTCTCCGTAAACTCTGTCCACATTGATCCGGATGCCAGCTACATGGCTGCTGTCAACAGTTCGGTAAGTTTTTTTTGGGGGGGGGACTGTTGTCCGTTGCCTGTTTTTTGGTGTGTGCCAGGAACCAGACCTCTCAGGTGCTGTCTTCCGTCCCTCTCCCTCGCAGGGCAACTGTTACGTGTGGAATCTAACTGGTGGCATCGGAGATGAGGTGACGCAGCTCATCCCGAAAACCAAGATCCCTGCCCACAACCGCTACACTCTCCAGTGCAAATTCAGTCCAGACTCCACGTGAGTAGAGTCACCGGGCTTTTCTGTCTATTCGCTTGCCGTGGCAATGAAGTGGCAAAGGATGGGTGGGAATCTTTAACCTGGGAGCATGGTAGGAGTGCTTGACTAAGAGACCAGGGTTCGAATCCCCACTCAGCCATGGAAACCTCCCTGGGTGACCTGCCTTGTGCCCAGGCTTTTCCTCTTGGGTTTGCTTAACAGGATCTAGAAACCCGTCTGGCCCCTAAAACACAATCCCCAAAGGGGTTTGACACGAGTTGCACACCAGGCTTTATTTCATGCTTAATGCTCATTTTCTGTTTCTGTTTTAGACTGTGTTTACTCCTGCCATACTTGGCCTTGTAGTTCTTTTGTAAAAGGGTCGCTAAAAGGGACAGATGGTGGGGAAAGACAAGAAGGTTCAGGTGGAAGATGTTGCTGTACACTTGGTCTGGTAGCACCTTGCATTCCAGATCTTCCCCATATGGATATTTCATAGATGTTGGGTTGGAACCATCCAATCCAACCTGAGCCAAGATCAGGAATCCATACCTGAAGCATCTGTTTGAAAAGCTGCTATGAAGGAGATAACAAGAACCCACAACTGGGTTGCGCTCCCTGCCCTTGACACCCCGTTTGAAAGTGGGAGGTTGAAGTTTCTTGCAGTGAAGGTTAACTTAGGTGTGTGTTAAATACTCAGAGCTGTAATTCTAAGGGTCCTGCCTTCAGCGGCCTTCTCTTTCCCTTCACTCTTCCTTCCACCCGCTCCAGGCTCTTGGCGACTTGTTCTGCGGACCAAACGTGCAAGATCTGGAGGACGTCCAACTTCTCTCTCATGACGGAGCTGAGCATCAAGAGCAACAACCCCGGGGAAACCTCTCGCGGCTGGATGTGGGACTGCGCTTTCTCAGGAGACTCTCAGTACATTGTCACAGGTGAGGGACCCCATTTCGGTCTCCTGCCAGGTAGAGAGTCCAGGGGATGTTGGTCTCAATTGCAGAAAAATATGTAGAGAGATATATTAGCACCAGAGCTTGGTGCTCTCGCAAGCCTTGCTGATTTCCTTTGGTTTCCTCTCCAGCCTCCTCAGATAACCTGGCCAGGCTCTGGTGTGTGGAAACAGGCGAGATCAAAAGGGAATACAGCGGCCATCAGAAAGCCGTCGTCTGCCTTGCTTTCAACGACAGCGTCTTGGGCTGAGTACCTTCTGGGCACACTTCAGGATTTCTCCATCGGACTTTCAGCCACCGTCGTGATGGATGCCAGCCGAACCCTCAGCCGCAAGAGCACAGCCGGCTTCCATGCCTTTTACGTGGAACAACCCCCCCCCCCCAAAGAAAACCCAGAACGAGCTACAACTGTAAGCTTTTGTTTGGGGGCATGGTGCTCCTTCATAAAGAAAAGGAATCATGTTCCCTCTTAAGCCGCGGTGTTTGTTTCCATTTGGGAGCCCCTTAGCCAACACTTCCGGAGCTCTGTGTCATGTTTATACGTGTTACTTGTTAATTCAGAAGTACGTTTTTGAATTCACATTTTGGAGGAAAAGTGTTTTTGCAAACAGAGGAAGGAACTGGTGATTTCTCACTTTATAACAGCTGCACGGGTCATTTCCTCTTTTTGTGCTTTTTTTTTATTTCATATGACACACATCAGGATTAACTAATCTTGTATAAAATGTTTTGTTTTTTTAAAAACACAAGATTTTGTTTGACATGATAATGCACATATGACCCAGACTTAAGGGCACTTTTACTACAGTCTCATGCAGCTACTGTTAGACAGGGATGGTTATTTACAGGTTACGAGGAGGAGACAACACTTTGTAAATAAAATGTATATACTGATAATAAAAAAGGATTAAAAATTGCAATAAAAACACATCTCTGTGTGTGCCGTTGCTCTTCCAGCTCAAGCCCAGACCCCCTGGATCACAAGAAAGGCAGAGGAAGGTGTTTTCAAGAAGCCAAAAAGTGTACTCTGGGGGATTTCAAGTACAGAAGAGCAGAGGCAAATGGGGAGATCAGATGCCCAGGAAGGTCACTCGGGAAGGTAGTAGAAACAGATGGACACACAGATGTTGCTTGGAAAGCAGATGTCGATGCACAAGTAGATCAGCCGCTGTTTTGGAGGACCTGCAAAGGGAACAGGAGCACAAGCGTGGAAGAAAGGGCACTTTTTGGGTGGGAACAGCACCTTTGCAGAGAGACTGCATAGTAAGATCTGAGGGAGGAAAGTTCCCATTTCGCTGTTCTTTTCATTTTAAAAAAAAGCTGGTTGTGGTTTGTAGCTGTGGATGTGTATGTCTATGAAAGATTCTGAGCCAGGAGGCTTGGTCTGCTATATTATATATATTAAAATGCTTATAAATATCCTATATCTGGGGATCTCAGATGGCATACATTAAACACAATTTTGATACCGTTCTGTTTTAAGGGAAGGACATTTTCACCACATTCCTTCTCTGGGCTGTTTTAGATCCAGCTTGCTTCTTGGTTGGAAAAAAAAGGCCTCTCATGGATCTAAAACAGCCCAAGTAGACACCTAAAAGTGTGGCAAAACTGCCCGTGGCCTGGTGGATGGCGTATATTTTAATAAAGACTTATTGAAAAATTGGGGTGCAGCCCTCCAAGCTCAAGTGGAAGCTAATGTGGTTGCCCGTCCCGAGGAGCCAAAAGTACATGTTAAGGCCCAAGGGCTTGATGTGAACGTCCTTTGGGCATTTGCTGCCTTTTTGTGCTTTTACTGTCTGCTGCCTCCCCCGAGAGCCTCGAGCCAACTCACCATCTTTCCTCTTGACCCAGTAGACGGGCGCCTGCTCACACAGGGTCCGGACGGCCTCCCCTGCTTCCTCTGGCCGCACCTGCCTCCCCGGCACAATCTCCAGAAACTCACGGTAGTACTGAGTCCGGCTGTTGAGAAGGGGACCCTGGCCCACCTTGGAAGGAAAGGGAAGCACAAGGTGGCTGCTTTGCATGGCAGACAATCCTTGCATGTTTGTTCTGTGTGGCCATGTTCCAGAAGAGTTTGTTCTTGATGTTTTGTCAGCATCTGTGGCTGGCGTCTTCAGAGAATGCTGGCATGGAAGAGAGCGGGGTAGGGAGGAGTGATTCCCGTGTTAATCTGTGTATTGTTCGGTTCTTCCGAAAATGCCAGCCAGAGATTCTGGCGAAATGTCAAGAACAATCTCTTCTGGAACATGGCCACGTAGCCCGAAAAACGCACAAAAAACAATGGGTGTCAGCCAAGAAAGCCTCCCCGCACCAATTTGAGACTCAAGGAAGCTTGCTAAAGTAAAATACAGGAAGACTGACAGCATACAGAAGTTGAAAAGCAATTAAACAAAGTTCATGATACAATGAAAAATCAAAAGCCTGCCAGTGTAGAAGGTTTTTTTAACTTGCTTGTGAAGGATAGCAAGGAGGATGCCAGTCTAGATGCCAGTCTAGCCTCTCTGGGAAGGCAGTTATGGAAGCCTGGGGCAGCCACTGAGAAGGCCGTGTCTCCCATGTTTCCACTATATGTGGGACAGAAAGAAGAGCCTCCCCAGAAGGTCCTCTCAAAACATGGGCGAGTTTGCGCCGTTGCTGCCTTCCAAGTTCTCGGGGAGCTTTGGGCAGAGGCTGGCAAGGAAAGCCAGCCACGAAATGGAACCAGAAGCAGTTACGCCAACCTGCCCCACCCACCCCGCTTTGGGGTTTCTTCTGACATTCCCAGCAAACAGGGCCTTCTGTCTTTCCGAAATCAAACCTCAGCCTCCAGCCTTGACGGAAGAGCCATTTAAATGTTTTGTTTCAAAGGCTGTCATACACCATTACTCCGAAACTTTGGGGCTGTGGGACAGCTGACAAAAGCGTCTTTGTTTGCTTGCCCTTCCTGGAACTGCCGCGAGCCGGCTGCGGCGTTTTCTCTCCCTCTGTGCCTTGACATTTTAGACTTCTGACATTTCTTCGGGAAAAGGAGTAACTCACCTGCCTTGGCCAATTGCAGTGTCTCCTAGATGGAGAGGGAAACTCTTGTCCTAGATGGGACTTGGTACTGTAGTGCACTGAACTACACAATTGCACAACCATCCCCTTTATAGTCACCGTTTAGAAAAATTACCCTTTTTTGGACTACAGCCCTCACAATTCCCCAGCCAATGTGGGCACTGGCCAGGCTGGTGGGGGCACACTGGGAACAGGAATCCAAAAAGGTAACTTTTCCAAGCTCTCATAATGAAAAAAGTGGGCCCTAGTTGTGTTCAGAGTAGAGGCCAGGCACACAGTATGCCCTAGGCTCACTCTGTATGGCATCTCTATGGGTCTGTCCACATTACACTTCCGTACCAGTTTAACTCTTCTTTCCTATGGAATCGTTTCCTAAGGAATTTTGGAAAGCGGCATTTATAATCCTCCGCTAGGAGGATCGTTTATCAGTGCTGTTCAGGGAAGCAGCCTAGAGCTCTCTAGCAGAGGATTTTAAGTACCCCACACAAAACTACAAATCTAGAGACGGCTGTAACCATGCGGTGTGGATACCCCCTAAACTAACAGGGTCTCAATTCTGGGAGGATAAGACCTGGGAGGCTACACTAGGGATGGGCATCATGTAGCCCTCCAGCTCCTACCGTTCCTTGCAATTGGCTGACTTGATTAGGACCGCTGGGACTTGCAGTCCGAGAACATTCGTAGGGCCCCATAATCCCATCCCATCCCATTTTAAGTGATGGGGATTAATAAGAGCTTGCTTGAGCTGGCAGCAGCTTGAGATGCCGGCTGCCTCTTCGTGAATGCCAAACACTTGAAGTAGTAGAAGGATAGCTCTGAAGAAACGTCTTGATGGATCAAAGCAGCCTCCAGCCAGTCTGGCGTATTTCCCCTCCCAATTTCAGCCGGTCACTTCAGGAGAAGGGTGTGATAACTGGGATGGCCTTTTTTCAGTTATGAGGAAGAAACACCTGCTCTCCAGAGATATATTGCCTCTGCACTCGTCAAGGTTATATTTAGCAGTCCTGGCGAATACCTGCTAGGCTCAGCCATACGTTACAGATACATCATGTTCATGTTCCAGAGAGAGATGGATTTGGGCAGCTTGAGGTCTGAGCAGTCAGACTGGCAAACTGTCTTAACCTTCGGTCAAAATGTTTCTGTTGTTGTGTGCTTTCAAATTGTTTACGACTTATGAGGACCCCAAAGTGAAACTATCATGGAGTTCTCTGAGCAAGATTGATTTTGAAGGGGGGTGGGTTTGAAACCATGGCCTTCCTCTGAGGCCGAGAGAGTATGACTTGCCCTGGCTGAGCAGCGATTTGAACCCTGGTCTGCCAGAGTCCTAGTCCAACACTCGAACCACTAGACCTGTTAGTTCTTCAGTCACAGAGACCAATCGCAAAAGAAAGCAAACTACTTTGCAAGCCAGGGAGGAATAACAAGCTCCAGATGCATTTCGGCATTAAAGGAATTTCTCCTGCTACTAATGGCATGCTACCTGTATCACATCTGTTCTTTCTGTGTGCCTTCAAGTTGACTCAGAGGCTATCCTAGGGTTTTCTTGACAAGATCCCTTTGAAGGAGGTTTACTTGTACTACGTACCTTGGCCCTATAACTGCAGCCCCTATGAATTATTTTTTCCCCCGAAGCCATTCAAAGCTATTGGCCACAGAGCAGGGATTATGGCCCCTGGCTCCCAGGGAACTGTTTCTAAATCACAAGGAAAGAGCTCAAGGGGGAAAGAGGATTAGGGGGGATTCTGCAGAGGCCGCTTACTGTCCCTGCAGCTGCTCACCCTTTGCTCGGACAGGTTGAAGGACATCTCTACAGTTTCTCGGTCCCAGGCGTCCATCATCCGCAGGTAGCAACTGCTTTGTCCTGAGGGCTTGTAGCAGACGTAGCCCTGCGAGGAAAAACAACAGTGAATGTGACGAGTTTCCAGACTGACAATCCAGGAAGATACTCATTACTTGAGAAGCTGGCCTTTGTTGGCTTCTTCTTTCCGCTGGCTCCAACTTAGGGCTGCACTAAGAATGAGAATATTAAAAATGCCTCTTAAAATGTCCTGAATAATGTTAAAATGCCAAGAGGAAAAAACAAACAAACATTTTTGATAGCCAGTAAAGTAACTTCACTCACATTCATTACACTTCTTACATTACTTTTTAATATTCCTCTTATTTGTATATTACATTTAATGTCTTTCTACTGTATGCCTCCCTGAGATCTTTAGACAAGAGGATGGGATATCAGCCCTCCCTTCAACCACCATCTTGAGGGGAGAGAAAGGCAGGCCACCTCCTGCTGGAAGCAAGAAGAGCCCTCCCTTCAACCACCATCTTGAGGGGACTTAATTGTCTAATTAACAAATTGTAAGCCGCTCTGATAGCTTTGGCTGAAGAGCGGGGTATAAATAAAATGTATTATTATTATTATTATTATTTTAAGAAGTAATAAATATATTTATTCTTGAAATGTGGCCTCCCTTACAATCTAGTGCCCCAAAATTACGCCGTGCTAGACTCTCATATTATATCCCATTAATAATCATTTCACTTGGAGATAACAAAAATATACTTTGCATACATTGCTCTTCTTCTTCTGCACATGAACCCTGTAAGGTAGGTCACGACCCTGTTTCCCCGAAAATAAGACAGTGTCTTATATTAATTTTTACCCCCAAAGATGCACTAGGTCTTATTTTCAGGGGATGTCTTATTTTTTCCATGAAGAAGAATTCACATTTATTGTTGAACAAAAAAAATGAACATATATTATATACTATATATATATTTATATACAAAAACTTTGCTAGGTCTTACTTTCGGGGGAGGCCTTATATCTAGCAATTCAGCAAAACCTCTACTAGGTCTTAATTTCTAGGGATGTCTTATTTTCAGGGAAACAGGGTATAATTCTCCTTCTGAACAGGCAGAGAGAGAAAGTGCTTGGTCCTGACCATCCAACAGATTTAGGATTGAGGTTTAATTTGAGGCAATCGTCTCTCCGAAGTGTTATACACCCGCCTTGTGTCTAGTGCCCCTTCAGCCTGTTTTGCGACTGGGAAAGGCAGCTTCGGTCGGCACACACTCACATTCTTGCGGTCAAACAAGACCGATGAAGTCTGGTTGCTTGGTGAAGTTACATAGTAAGTAACAGTGTTCTTGGACTTGTTGACCAAGGCTGATTGGTTCGTCGGGGACCCCGGTTGGTTCTGAAAGTTTAGCCGGACCACCTGCAAAAGAGGCTGCCAAGATGTGCACGGTTAGAAAACCGGAAAGAACAGAATGAAGATATCACACAGAGGGCTGAGGGCTGTGGAAGCTCACCCCACAGGTCCTTGGAAGTTTAGGGAAGCTAAAACCAAACAGAGGGGAGAACAGAACGCCAACAGACAGGAAAAAGGCTTAAGCTCTTAAGACCAGGCTCTTTGGCTCAGAAGACAGATGCCTCAAAGGGGAATATGAGGAGAGGTCTGTCAAATCATGGATGTTTGTGTATGTGTGAGTGTGTGAAACTGAAAACATGGAGTTGCAACTTTTTGAGAATGTCTGCACTACACAATAATGGCACTTTTGGCACCACTTATCTGCCACGGCTCCATCCTAAAGAAGCCCGGGATTTGTAATTTAGGGAAGATATTAGAATTCTGTTGGAGTGTTAGACCACCTTCCTGAACAACCTGATTTTTGGGGGGGTGAGGAGATAAGGGATTAAATCGTGTTACCTTGGGAACTGTAGTTCAGGGTAGTTTTATACTAGTTCCCTAAAACCCCAAATCAGATGTAGGTGCCAAATAGTGGAAAAGGGAGGTAGACACACACCAAGAATTAAAAGAGGGGAGCCACGGAGGGGGGGGCCTTCAGAGTTTGTCTTCAGCCCAAAAATCCTTTGGCCATTACCAGGATTACGCTCCTGAATCCTTTCACGCAAAAGTTTACTTCCAATTTCCCCTAAGCATTTTTTGGCACAGTAGGATGTGGTGGGATGGGGGTGTTTAATAGTTCATTCATACTATTTACAATTATTGTAGGTTGTTGTTAAGAGTCAAGTCCTCCTGGTGACAGAAAAAAAGTACTGAAAAGGGTGAAAAGTGCCATTAAAAAGCCAATAAATAATTATTCAGTACTAATACAGAAAACAACAATTAACAGTAACGCCTGCCGCAACCCAAGAAATATTCTATTTATTTGCTAGACAACTGGAAGCCAGGAAACCTTGCTGGGCAACTGCAAAACAGAGATCTGCAAATAAATCTTCCTGTCTCTGCCCCTGAACCAGGGCAGCTCAACAGGCAGATTTAGAAAGGAGTGGCAAGGCACAAGGATAACAGAAATAGAAATGTGGATGTCACACTTGACTGAATAGAATGACTACCTTGGTCCAACTCTATTATGGATTATTAACTAGATTGTGCTATTGTTATAAGACAATGACAGGAAAACCAAGGTCTCCTTCAAGCTCTTTTCTAGGTGTCTGATGGCACGCAATGACGCAGAAGTTACACTTTTAGTTTTGTGGGGGACTTATTCCCAAGGAGGAGCGTACAGGTTTCCAGCCTCACTGTTACGACTGGTTTCTGCAGGAGTAGCGGAAAGCCGTAACACATAGCATTGTAAAACGAAGTCAGGAATGGAGCCAAAGTCTTACCTTGGGCGAAGTTTGGGTCAAGCTAAGAGCAGCTGCCACGGCGATGCAGACCATTCCGCAGATCAGAACGACAGAAAGGATGACCCAAAATATTCTGGAAGGGGCTTTGGATTCTGTTGGGGGCACCCTCTCCTGTGAGCCAAGGTTAAACTTGTCAGTTAGAGAAACCACAACATGCATAGAGGCAGCTGTCTATGAGCATTGTATTAAGAATTTCCCTCCTTGCTTTTTTCTCCCTCCTACCTGCTTTAGAAAAATGAAAATCAAATAATCTTGACAAATATTTCAACATGGATGTTCTTGATGTATCTGGAAGTCACAGGATCTGATGTGGGACTGAGCTTTTCCAAGAACGGTGGATGACATAAAGCAAGGTACGAAATACATTTCAATCCTTTTGGCCACAGTCTATGACCGTTCCGTAGATCCCGGAACAGTATATCACCTTTTCATAGAAATGACAAACACATGACTCAATTATTTTGCTGCTCGGATTCACAGAATCATGGAGCGCATAGATCAAGAAACAGGGATATCCTGAATGCATAGCATTTTGGAATGCAAAGGTGGTTCGTTCGGAAATCTTTGGCAGAAAAGAAATAGAAATCAAGCTGTTAGTCTGTGAATCCAGGTCTCAATAATATCTATGCATAACCTGTTAGTTTAATATCAGTATCTAAAGTCAGACTTCAGAGGTCAGTCACCAAGAGAGTGACTGACTGACCTCCTAAAACATGCCTAAGCTCCATATACTGTGAAAGCAGACTCAGATCATCCTGGTAATCTTTAGCCTCCAGGAACACCAGACTTGCACGAATGGCATATTAAACTGGAGCAACGAAGGGGTTTCTGATCAAGATATTCCAAAGTACTATCCACTGATATCAAGTCCCCACTTTCAGGCTGCCTCCTGCAAAAGGAAAACCCCCAATATTTTGCTGCGTGAAGTGTGAAATCCAAGCGGCACATGCCTCGTCGTTAATATGGAACGAGAAGCCACACCTTGCAAACCCTGTGCATCGCTTTATTCCTTACAAAAGGGTGGGGTGGGGATGAAGAAGAAACGGAGAGGTCAGATGACCCAAGTAAAAACACCTTGCAGGTGCCAAAATAGGTGTTTTTTTTTTTTTGAGGGGGGAGAGCAAGGTACTTACTAAAGAGGGGGTGGCGGGGGGCCCGGCCTGCTCCTCCATTCCCGCTGCAACCCTTGCTCCTCCAAGTCTGCCTTCTGACAATGCAGGAGTTGTGCATCCTCAGAGCCCTCGGAAAACCTGGCTGGAAACATGAGAATCTGTCCACAAGGGCCAGGTAAAGGGCGCACCTTGGCACCTCGGCTCGGAGAGAGACACGTGGAGGCGAAACCCGAGACTCCCTCGTCGGTGGGAGGGAATGGGGGCCGCGGAGAGATGCTGTGCTTCGGGTACGGCGACGCTTCCCTTGTCCTTCCTTCCTTCCCAGACAAGCCAGTGCATTCATGAGGAACACAAACCGGGTCTTTGTGTAGGGCCTTCGCGTCGCTGGCAGCCGGCCTAAGACACAGACACACACAAACAGGCACAGAGGAAGAAAGAGTGGCAGCCCACCCAACCCCAACCCCAAAAAATCAGATGAGATGTGAGCCACAGTTACAAGGACAGGAGGATTCCTCACTCCTGAAACCCTTTAATGGGCTTGCCCCAGCTGCTTCCAGAGAAGGAACAGCTATCCTTAGGGTACTTTTGTTGCATCAAAGTACAGCTTTGAGAAACTGGAGAGTCTCCAAAGGAGGGTGACTAAAATGGTGAAGGGTCTGGAAACCATGCCTTATGAGGACCGCCTTAGGGAACTGGGGATGTTTCGCCTGGAGAAGAGAAGGTTAAGAGGTGATATGATAGCCCTGTTTAAATATTTGAAGGGATGTCATATTGAGGAGGGAGCAAGCTTGTTTTCTGCTGCTGCAGAGAACCGAACAATGGATGCAAGCTGCAGGAAAAGAGATTTCACCTCAACATTAGGAGGAACTTCATGACAGTAAGGGCTGTTTGACAGTGGAACACACTCCTTCAATGGAGATTGTGGTGGAGTCTCCTTCTTTGGAGGTCTTTAAGCAGAGGCTGGATGGCCATCCGTCATGGGTGTTTTGATTGTGAGTTCCTGCATGGCAGAAGGGGGGTTGGACTGGATGGCCCTTGGGGTCTCTTCCAACTCTATGATTCTATGAGCTCTCCAAAATGAAAGGTAAAAAGTCAATGCGAACGGGTTATCCAAACATGTAAAATGGATTAGTTGAATTAAAGATGTTGGCATAGTATCACTACACAAAGGGATCGTGTAGCACCTTTGAGACTAACTGAAAGAGAGACGTTGGTAGCCGAAGCTTTTGTAGACTTGAGCCTACTTCCTCAGATGCATGGGGTGGAGTGGAGGGTCCTAAGGACCCTCCACTCCACCCCATGCATCTGAGGAAGTAGGCTCAAGTCTACAAAAGCTCCGGCTACCAGCGTCTCTTTCCACCTCATGAATCTGAGGAAGTAGGCTCACCTCTACGAAAGCTCATGCCACCAATCTCTTTCAGTTTGTGCCAAAGGTGCTCCAAGATCCCTTTGCATACTGATTTCCCAGAGTAATGCGGCTACGCCTCTGAATTCTGCACAGTATCTGTAAAATCTGAGGCCCCAAGAGGCAACTTAAGAGTCCATGGAGACTAACTTCCTCATTCCTCTCCTTCCTAAAAAGGAGAAAGAGAACACAGGATACGACTTTAACCAAACAAAAAGCATCTAACATAACCATCAATAAACGCGAACGCCCCAGGCTCAGAAGTCTTATTAATACAATTTTTCTGATGGACGCGGTCAACCTCAGCTGGTCAGAAGAACGCCAGAGGAAAATCACAGAGGGAAAAGAAAATACAACCTGGTCTCTGGCAAGCAAATTGGAAGAAAAAGTAATAATGACAAGTTTTGTTTAAAAAAATAAAATCAGATGGAAAGAGCTGTGGCGTTTTGATCATCTGAAAAGGGCAGCCATTTCCTAAGTCTGGGATTTTTGCACCGATAATTGCACCAATAATTATTATTATCTTTGCACCGATAATTATTTGTAACTTCGCCGAACAGACAACAGTCAGAAGAGTATAGCCGCAACACAGCTATAGACCATCAAAAGCCTTTAGAGGAAACTGTTTTTGAAAGTTGTGGTGAAGACCTTGATGCTTCCACTTCAAATGCCACGAAAATAGGCATAAAACTGCCTCAGAAATGGCAAGAAAATAATCCTACCCAATTCTAAGAATCAGAGCCTGGAAAAGCATTAGCCATGTTGGCCGGGGGAGCCACTGTCTGAAAACACATCCCTTGCCTTCCCTTCCCTCCTCAGCCAATAACTTACAGCAACTTCTGTATTTGCACATTCTTCCTGTTTCTGCCTGAAGCAATCTCCCTTCCTCTCCTTTTGGGTTCACTTGCGCTAGATACCAAGCCTCTTACAATGTTAAGGCATACTGCATTAGGATCTCTGCCAAAAGAGGAAAAAGATTTGATTATAAATTTGATCACAAAAGCAGCGAGATTAATTACAGCAAGATGTTGGGAAACTTAAAATAACTGTAAATAGGAGGAGTGGTATAAAGAGGAATGGAAATTAGCAATTAATGACAAATCAACATGCAGATTGAAAGTTAAAAAGGAAAATTGGGAAAGAAGCGACTTTGATGGAATTTGGAAAGAATTTTATGGAGAAAGTATTGAGAAAAGAAGATGGAAGATGTCCTCCACGAGAGGAAGTGAGATTTTGGGTGGAATCTAAGGGTGGAAATGGCTCCAGGGAAGGGGACATAAAAGATATTTAGATAAGTAGAATGTAATATATAATATTCATTGCATAAATTTTAATTAAAAAAAGAAAGGAAAAAAAATCCCTGTCAGGGCATCTAGTGGACACTATTCTGCCTTGGTATTTTGAAATGGCCCCGAGGAATTTCCCCAGGACTTTTTCTCCCCCCAAGATGTGGGGCAAGATGAAGCGGTCGGCTTGTCAACATCCTTTCCCATCCTTTCTCCAAGCGCACCTGCCATCTTTGGCTTCCAAGCTATCCCGCCTGGCAAAAGATCACAGAGCCTCTCCTCTTGCGCTTGTTGCGCGAAGCCTGTTAAAAGAGAAAAAGGAGGAGGCGGGGAGGCAAGGGAAGAGAGGAATGCTTTTATGCCGCGTTCCCAGACGCTCGCATTCAAGAAGGCATATATTGTGTGCGCTCCATGCCTCAAGGTTAAACCTGGGCTCATTTCCCCCTGGCAAAGGCCCAGCCAGAAAGGCACCCGTTCTGCTTCTCCTCTCTTCTGTCTGAACCGCCCTTAACTGTAAATTGTTAAGAGTCGCTTTCATAACTGGTCGTTGTCAGCTCTTTGGAAGAGAACAGTGGCAGCTATGACGTTGGCTGTGTTCACCCTGGAGAAATAAGCCGGTTTAATTGCCACGGCTCAATGCTGTGAAATTCTGGGAATTGTAGTTTGTTGTGGGGCCCAGAGCGGAGCGGAGCTCTGGACCCCACAACAAACTACAATTCCCAGAATTTCACAGCATTGAGCCATAGCAATTAAACCGGTTTATTTCTCCAGGGTGAACACAGCCCAAGTAGAAAGAAAAAAGATTTCAAAAGCAAGGGACAAATGTAAGTATGGTCTCCTCTACCAAGATGATACAGGGAGGATTTCAGGGCGCAAAAGGAGAAGAGGGGCAGTGATTTCCCACGCTACGGATCTTCTATTGGTTTTCCCCATTTCTAAAAGGTTAAAGTTAATTGCTGTCACAGCAAGAGCAGACCACAGAGTCGATTCCCGTGAAATTCCTGAGACATAAAATGAAAAGATGACAAACGCAAAACACCCGGTGAGACGTCTGTTTAATATGACGCAAGTATAGGACTGACATTCCTTAATGGTTTTACGCAAACTGTGCGGTCATTCACCAGCGCAGTGTCACAACAAGAGGCAAAAGGACAGTAGAGAGACGGAGGCTACATTGTGTGGCAAGCAGCCCTGAGCCACCGCTGACAGGGTCGAAACATTTATCACCTACTTGACACGTTCCTCAATGTCCCCTGAAATTGCATAAGCACAAGGTTATTTTCAAGTCGGTCCAAACACAAAACAGTTTGCATTACTGAAGGTGGAAAACAACGTTCAGGGTTACAAACAGGTTTGGTAAAGTGAAAAAGGAAAAGTCCTCTGTTGGGAGACGGAATACAAGGGGTGGAATCATTGTGCCCCTTTAGTACTTTCAAGCAGATGCTGACACTAATGTATAAACGCAGAGTATTTTCCATCATTGTGAATAACGCAATTATTGCTTTACGAAAAAGTGACAAGCACAAACAAGTCCCAGGTGTCTTCAGTATCAGAAGTGTCATCCGCATGCAAGGTCAGAGTTAACCTGGGCTACGCTTGGAAAACAACGCGTCTTCTCTTGGTTGCTGTTGCGTGACCTTTGCCGTTTTAAATCCTTACGTCCGCAACGTTACAGCATTTGGCTTTGGCACCCCAGTGCAACGAGAGCAAAACCGAGGTTTGACATCAAGTCCAGTTGGGCACCTGAAAAGTGCAATAACTAGAAGAGTGACTTTCCATTTTGACCGGAAGAGATATGCAAGGGATTTTTCTTGGGTCTTCCCACCGACACCAAAGTAATATTTTAGCAGGAAGCACTGGACGAGTTACTGTTGGTTGCTTCATCAGGACTGACTCCAACGTGGCTTCAGAGGAAGGTACACCTTTTGCAAGGCGATTTATTCTTGCATCTAGGTAGATATACTGCCATCAGGGAACATATTCAGGGGCAGCACAGAGGTGTGTTTATCAGCCATTTAGCAAATAATTCTAGATTACAGTTTGGAAACCCTCCAGGAAACCTTAACTATTATACCTTAAAAGGGGTGCTAAGCCCTGCAGCTCATGCTGACACACTGCTGTGGTAACAATGTACAGAAGGAGGCGAGAAAGATCTTTTAGAAATCGACAGTCCCATCCCTCCTGGCTAATAAAACTCGTTCTCAATATATTATATTTCGCTTTTAAAATAGACATCTGAAGCTCTTTACGTCAATATATATATACATTCACCGATTATCTTAGAGAAATATGTGAGACGCAACTATTTTGCATACTGAGCAAGTGCAAATGGCAGAGGAAGGAGAGGGCCACAACAAGACTACCTGACACACAAATGACTTCCTTTTCCCTGACGTTGCTTCAGGACCAGGCTACTTAGAGCCGGGACCTGAGAAAGCATCAAAACCAAGCGGTTCCGAGGACCAGAAAAGAACACTTGCCCTCAAACTGCGCATTTCCCTGAAATTTCCAAAGGATGGGCTAAACAAATGAACAAAGAGAGAGCCCACAGTGCAAGGGATTAACCACACAATCCTGCCCGATACGCTGCCCTTTGGCCCAGCGGAGCAAGACTCTACCCTGATTCCTCAGCACTGCAGACCCCCTTTTGAGACAGACTTTGATACAACATCTGATGACTGAAACAACACGCTTCCCTTTTTGTTACAAAGTGCATTCTTAAAAGGAATTTGTAAACAGAGAACTTGAATTAAAAGGGGTGAAACATCTTAACTTGCAAGGAGCAGCTGTGTGCACTGCAGCAGGCTCAGGTGAGACTACCAGCCTTGAGCCGTCGAGGGGAAAATACCTTTAAAATCTGGGGGAAAAAATATTTCCCTTTCCTAATCCTGGAGGGCAGGAAGGAGGTCAGCTATGCTATCGACATAGTAATCGGGGACTAGCTTTCTCCGCTCGGGACAGCCGCTCTCTAAGTGGCCCCGCACTTCTTCCAGAGTAGTGACCCCCGTAAGGGTCAGAAGGGTAGTCAGGCCGCAGGTGTTGCCCATCAGGATGTCCGTGTCCAGGCGGTCGCCAACCATGACGGTGCGCGCGGGGTCGATGTGGAACTCCTTCGCCACGCACTCAAAGATGTAGCGGCTGGGCTTGCCCACGATGAAGGCTTCGCGCTCGGCCGCTGTCTCCACCGCTTTGACTAGGCAGCCGGTGCCTGCGGAAAGAAAGGAGGAAACGTTAAGCCACCAGCAGCCCAAGACGTGAGGAACCAGGGCAAAAGCCTTGTGACTAGTATGGGGCTGGGGCCAAAACTGTGCCAGGGTGCGCTGGAAGATGTCACGCCACCTCTGGCCTCCATTTGTGGTCAGTTTCCCCACTTGCTTTTTGGTTGTTTCACACTGACAGTGAAAATGGGTGAGAATATCTTTGGGTGTTATTGTGGGGGAGCTTCAGGGATCAAAATAGTGGAGCTCATTGAGTGCTAGAATCATAGATTTGGAAGAAACCTCGAGGGCTATCCCAGCCATGAACCCCACACTCTCCCCCTCAGGCTTGCAGTATATGGAGGGGAACGCCAATAGGTTCTGACCAGGAAAACACAGAAGAATCCCCATCTACTGAAGAAGAGGCTGCATCCGCAGAGCAAAATTAATGCCGTTTGACGCTGCTTTAATTGCCCTGGGATTTGTAGTTTATTGTGGCACCGGAGCTCTCTGACAGAGAAGGCTAAATATCTCACAAAAATACAGCACTGAGCCACGGCAGTGAAAGTGGTGCCGAACCAGATTACTTCTGCCATGCGGGTGCAGCCTTGGCCTCTAGTAGTTGCCCCCAGGGCAGGTCAAACCAGTCAGGCCTCCCTAAGGAATCCCAGCAGCCTCCGATGCTAGCCTTCCCGTTGCCGTCGCCCTGAATCCGTCCCTCATTTGCAGCAGCTGCCAGCACTTTGCCCTGATCCTTCCTGGAAATGCCTACGTGCCGCAAAGCACAAGAGGCAGCGAGCTCAGCCTTGACTGGAAGCGTGGGATGGGCACCCGGCCTACCTGCCCTCTTCCGGCTAAATAGAACTGGCGCTTTGTATCCTGGGATTCAACCACCGACAAGGGATGGCACCCCAAGGCGTGTGGGAATAGCTGAAAGGGACAGGGAGGCACCTGAACAGTGGCCCAGACCTCTGTTTAAGAGGAATTCCAAAGTGTCCTCCATTTGGAGCTTGGGATTCTGGGAACTGTAGTTCGAAAGGCATCCAAAGACAGGCTCCTTCCACCTCTCCGTCCCAAACGGAGGACATTTAGTTATTCCTCTTGGACAGAAGGTGGAAATGTCCTGGAAAAAGAGGACACCTGGCCGACGTGACTGCAGCGGGGATTGTGGGAAGTGCAGTCCTCTCGAACCCCTGTTTCAACACATTTCTATATCACAATAAACATAATAATAATAATAATAACAATAATAACAACCCAGTTGTCTGCCAGGAGGCAGGCAATGAAGGCGGCTTACAATGAAAACGTTCCATAAAAATCATAATTATCCCTATCATTCCCTCCCTCAAGGCATCAATTAAACAATTATTTGCTCTAGAGGCCTTTAAGCAGAGGCTGGATAGTTCTGATGGAGAGTTCCTGCATGGCAGAAGGGGGTTGGATTGGATGGCCATTCTTGTGGTCTCTTCCAACTCTGGGATTCTAGGATTCTTTAAGCAGAGGCTGGATGGAGGCCATCTGTCAATGGGGACGCTTTGATGGAGAGTCTCTGCATGGCAGAAGAAGAAGGGGGTCGGGCTGGATCAGGGCCCTTCTTGGGATCTCTTCCAACTCTAGGATTCTATGATTATTATGATTGTTTCTACGCTGTGAGCCGCCCGGGGTCCCTTTCTGCGAGAAAGGCGAACCAGAAGCAATACTGAGTCATGCAGACCGGAGACACATCTCATAGAATCATAGAGTTGGAAGAGACCCCAAGAGGGGCCCTGATCCAGTCCAACCCCCTTCTTCTGCCGTGCAGGAACTCTCCATCAAAGCCATGTGGGAATTCCCAATCGAAGCCCTGCAGGAACTCCAAATCAAAGCCACGCAGGAACTCCCCGTCAAAGCATCCCCATTGACAGACGGCCCTTATCCATCCTCTGCTTAAAGGCCTCCAAGGAAGGAGACTCAAAGGCAGATTATTCCACTGTCGAACAGCCCTCACTGTCAGGAGGATCCTCCTAATGTTGAGGCGGAATCTCTTTTCCTGCAGTTTGCATCCATTGTTCCGCTTTCTAGTCTCTGCAGCAGCAGAAACCAAGCTTGCTCCCTCCTCAATATGGCATCCCTTCAAATATTTAAACAGGGCTATCATATCACCTCTTAACTCTCTTCTCCAGGCTAAACATCCCCAGCTCCCTAAGGCGTTCCTCATAGGGATTCATGGTTTCCAGACCCTTCACCATCTTAGTTGCCCTCCTTTGGACACATGGCTCCAGTTTCTCCACATCCTTTTTGAATTGTTTTGCCCAGAACTGGACACAGTATTATTCCAGGTGGGGCCTGACCAAAGCAGAGTAGAGTGGCACTATTACTTCCCTTGATCTAGATGCTATAGTTTTATTGGTGGATCGCATTGGCCTTTTTTGCTGCAGCATGACACGTGTGTGCTGTTTGGGTCAGTCGCTATGGAATTCTGGGAGTTGGAGTCTGTTGTGGGCCCAGAGCGGAGCGAAGCTCCGCTCTGGGCCCACAACAGACTCCAACTCCCAGAATTCCATAGCAATTGAGGCAAACAACGCATTCTTCGGCTCCTCCGTACCAGGGACGGCGCTCCCTCCCTCGAGAGGCAGCCTGTGGTCCCGGTTGGTCCCGACCAAGAGGCACCGGGGCTCCCTGAGGAGGTATCTGAGGGCGAGGCAGAGCTTCCCGTATCCGAAGTCTTCGTCGTATCCGACCAAAACGGCCCCGACGGAGGAGTCCTTGAGGGGAGCCTTGGCCCCGAAGAGCTCGGATCCCGGCGGAGGGGAAGGCCCGACCCCGAAGTGGGCGACGCCGAAGGACTCGAGCTCGGAGCTCAAGGCCGGGCCTCCTAAAACGTAAACCTCGGAGCCTTCGGGGAGGTTTTCTCTGAGGAAGCGGGCGGAGCAGTATCCGGAGCCGAAGACCTGGCGAGTCTGAGCCGGAGGGAAGCCCAGGCGCCGGAGCTTGTGGACGTAAGCCTCCCTGGTGCGGGAGGAGTTGTTGGTCACGTAGCAGAGCAGCCTCCGAAGCGGCCCCGAGGCGGACTCCAAGAGGCGGAGGGTCTCCGGGGCTCCGGGGACGACCGCCTCGCCTCGCCACAGGACCCCGTCGCAGTCGAAGAGGAGCGCCTCGGTCGAGGAGAGGAGCGAGCGGCCCAAAGAGGGGTCCAGGCGGAGGCAGCGCTTCGTCCCCGGATCCATCTTCGGGCTTCTTCGGCGCCTCTCAGGCCTTCTCAATTCTCCTCAGGGAATCCGACGACGCCGGTTGGCTGAGGCGGAACCGAAGTCCCGCCCTCCCGGCCACGGCATTGGACGGAGGCGCCGCCTTTTAAACGTCGCTCCGCCCACTCGTCCCCCCTCGAGCGGTCATTGGCTGCCTCGGCCGCACGCCCCGCCTCTCTAAGTCGCCTCGCCTCAGCTTCTCCCGCCTCCACCTCCTATTGGCTGAGATGTTCCCTCTCGCGCGTTCATTGGTCGCCACAACTGGATAGCCCCGCCTCCTTTTCTATCTTCTTTCTACGTTGGACCCACAGCTCCCGTTTTTAGTTCCTATTGGCTGAGCCGTTCCACTTCGCGCGTTCATTGGTTGACACAACCGGATAGCCCCGCCTTCTTTTCCTTTTTCCTCCACTGGGCACAAAGCTCCTCCTATTACCCGCTCCCATTGGCTGAGCCGTTCCACCCCGCGCGCACATTGGCTGGCACAACTGGATAGCCTCGCCTTCTTTTCCATCTCCTTCCTCCATTGGATTCTTTTTTCAACTCTACACAAAGCTCCTCCCATTTTTTCCCCATTGGCTGAGCCGCTCCACCCCGCGCGCTCATTGGTTGCCACAAGAATCTAGCCCCGCCTCCTTTTCCCTCTTCTTCCTCCATTAGACACAAAGCTCCTCCCATTTTCGTTCCTATTGGATGAGCCGTTCCGCCTCGCGCGCTTATTGGCTGCCCTACCCGGCTAGCCCCGCCTCCTCCTTCAGGTGAGCCGAGGAAGCCCAGCCGCCCTTCCCATTGGCTGCCGACGTCACCGCTTTAGCCACGCCCACCCTCCGTGGCCGTCGTTGTTATGACGACACCCGGCCGTAAAGCCGCCATCTTGGCTGTTGCGGCGCCTGTTGCGACATGGAGGAGGCCGCCGCGATGGCAACGGGCGATGGGATTACGGCAGCCGCGGCCGCCTTCCTCGGCCTCCCTTCCGCCTTCGGAGGAGAAGGTAAGGGGAGCGGCAGTGGGCCCCTTTCCCCGGTTCAAACGCCCTCCTTCCCTGCTTCGCCGTTCGGGCCTTCAGGGGGAAAGCCACCGCCCACCTATTCCGCACAATACGGTACTTTGGTCTGGCACCGGCGCTCTATTCGGGGAATTACGGCGCCCTCCGCGCATGCGCAGTGCCAGGGGAAAAAGTGAAGGGAGCCTCGTCTAGAAACCTTAGGACAGTTGCAAAGCTCTATTGGCTTTTCCTATTGGACCCATTCTGTTATATTACTCTAATGTATTTATAAATATTGTTATAAATATTGTATTATAATAATATATTATATTATGTTGTAAATATACAACAATATGATATTAATGTATTCTATTACAACATATTATATTATAAATTAATATTATATATAATAATAATAATAATAATAATAAAAACTTTATTTGCGATCAGGGCGGTGCACAGCATGTTAACAATACAATACAAAATCACAATAATTAACAAATAACAACAATAAAATATTAAAACCTCAACACGTGTACGATAATAATGTTAATGTTAATATTCCGTCGGGTTTATTATTATTATCATTATTATATTAATATTATATGTACTATATATTACATATATATATTATTAATATTATATATATATTAATGTATATAATGTATAATAATATATATGATAATATTATATATTATATAATAATATATTATTATTATAATATATTGTGTAGTGAAAAACATACATAAAGAAATTGAATGCATTTTTCAACTGAATTTTGAAACATTATTGTAATATATTATAGTATGCTGTTACACATTTCCAGGACTGCAAGTCCCATCACCCCTCTTAAACTGTATTCTTTACCATATTGAGTTTTGTTTCATAATTATATAATAATAATGTTGCATTCTGTTACAACATTATATTACGTTATTCTATACCCTTTCAGGACTGCAAGTCCCACCATCCTTGTTTGCAGTCTTGATTTTTAACTATATTTCACCATAGGCATTCATTACTCCATATTCTCAAAGTGGGATTGTTTTTCTTCTTTTCGAACGCAGATGAAGACGACCGGCACAAGTGCGGCCGCTGCCAGTCCGAGTTCACTTCTTTGGAGGAATTTGTCCAACACAAGCTGCAGAAGCTTTGCCAAAGACAACAAAACGTAGCCACCGCTCCAGAAGCAGAAGCGGCAAATCCGGCAAGTTTCCAAAAGTGGGATGCTCCTTCTGGGGGGACAGCAGGACAATATTGCCCTTTTATTTGGGGATAAGAGCTGGATGCATTGGGGGGGGGGTGACTGGGGAAGAGTCGCTATTAGGTTTCATAATGGAAAGATGAGGAGAAGAAGATAAGTGATTTTATAAATCCACTTACTGGGATTTCCTAGGTTTCCTGACTAAAGCTCATTTTGGGGGGTTTCAGGTGATTTCCTCTCTCGAAGAGCCCATCACCGTGACTCACATCGTTGTCGAAGCTTCTCCGATAACGGAAGAAATCAGCGACGCGTCTGCAGTTGTAGGTAAGGAAGCCACCTTTTGCAAGTTGTGTGTGTGAGACAAGAACACCTCAGTTAATAAAGCTTTTGATGCTGACATTTTACATTGTTTAGCCCTTCTTTTTTCTCTATCTAGAAAGGTTTTTTGGGGGGAGGATGAGGATGCAGGGCCAGGGAAACATAGCCTTTTGGTGCCAGGTTGCAGCATTGTGCCTACAGGAAAACAGTGCAATAAAGCCTGAATAAGTGTGTCCGATGAATGTGCATGGGAGCCTGGAACAAGGAAGGTAATTGGCAGCTGCCTCTGGAATCCATGAAGGCCGAAACAGGGGAAAAGGGAAGAACGGATAAGCCTGCCTCACCAGCTCCTCCCAAAACAAACAAACAGCTTCATTTATATACCGCTTCATACCCTTAAGGAGTGTCTAAGCGGTTTACAATTGTAAGCTATTTGCCCCCAACAATCTGGGTACTCATTTTAGCGGCCTCGGAAGGATGCAAGCCTGAGTCGAGCTTCAGCCCTTTGCTGGTCTTGAACTCGCCACCTTATGATTTTGAGTGAGTGGCTGCAGTACAGGCATTTAACCACTGCGCCACCAGGGCTCCCAAAATGTCCAACAAACAAAACAGGTCTGTAACTTTGGCCAACAAAAATAGAAATCATAAGAATAGTGGAGATTGGAGAAAGAAAAAATAATGATCCGTAGATGCATTTTGGAAGAAGGCAGCTAAGTGGTATCTAGAAGATTCAAAACACTTTTGTATATCTCTGTAAGGCTCCCCTGACTTGGTTGTTTCATTTTGTATTAGTTTTGAATTTAGAGGTTTTCTGAAACACGTTGATCTGCTTTTTACAGTACCAAGCTTGCCCTTTCCATGCGATTTTTTTGTTGCCTCTGGTACCAAAATTTATCTTAAAGACCTAATGGCTAGGAACACGCCTGCTCCATTAACTGAGGTATACCTGTAATACTATAATGATTTTGGGCTTCCAGAGAATGTTTGATAGAATCACTTATTAAAGGTTCCTGAGTAAATGGAGTCACGGATATGATGGGGTGGGATGATGTCGGACAGATGCCATTGCTGGGAGTTGCAATCCAGGACTATTAGGTGGAAGGGTGCAGGTCTATGCTTCCTAAACCAGGCTAGGAGGACACCTCCTTCTAAGGATACGCAACTGGTAAAAGAACATTTTTAAACCATCATGGCAATGCACAGAACAGAGCTCTCTGATGTGAAGAGCTTAACTCTGTTGGGGTCTACTTTTCAGACAGCGGGCACATCAAAGAAGTCATTGTAGCTGGCGACCATGTCTTTGAAAGCTCCAATGGCCACATCGACGGCGGCGTTGGCGAGGAAGAGGGCAGTCCCAGAGGCCCGGAAGAAGAAGAAGGAGCGGGTTCCGTGGAGCTCATCAAAGTCAAACTGTTGGTTAATAAGGAAGGCCGTTACGTGTGCGAACTGTGCCACAAGACATTCAAAACGGTAGGGTGGAGATTCGTGCTGCATCCCGTGCACATTGTGGTTAAATGCCATCAGGTTGGCTTTGACATATGGTGACTGTGAATGAGAGATCTCTAAGAAATAGCCTTGCTTCACTCTTAGCCATGGCTTCTTGGATGGAGTCAGTCCACCTTTGTTGTGGTTCCCCTCTTTTCTGACTGCCTCTGTCTTCTTTGAGCATTATTGTCTTTTCTAATAAGTCATGCCATCTCACGATGTGCCCAAAATAAGATAACTTCCATTCAGTCGTTTTAGCTTGCTGGATCAATGAGACCATTCTGTGACACTTCAGTGTATTATCTGTAGTTAATGCCTCTCGCCATGTGACACAGAAAGAGTGGGGTTTTAGTACTCTATTGCTAGAAGTTCAATCCGAGTTAAAATTTGGAACTGGGGTGTGCCTGGCACTTTCGTGGACGTTTGCTTCCTCTTTCCGTAGGCCAGCATCCTCAAAGTCCACATGATTACTCACAGCAGCAGGAAGGACTACGAGTGCAAGTTATGCGGGACGTCTTTCAGGACCAAAGGTTCCCTGATCCGACACCATCGGCGCCATACAGGTGAGCGGGTGGCTTGCTTTGGTGCAAAATAGGTGCCGGGGCTCAGCGTTTACTTTTACTACCATTTTTTAAACTTCTCAACTTGTTCAGACGAGCGTCCCTACAAGTGCAAGAAATGCGGGAAAAGCTTCCGAGAATCAGGAGCCTTGACGCGGCACCTGAAGTCCCTGACTCCCTGCACTGAGAAAATCCGCTTCAACGTGAACAAGGAAATCGTCGTCAGCAAAGAGGAGCTAGCCACAGGTAAGCAAAAGGCTCCTTGCCTTTCCTTGCTCCGTCTTTCATTTTGGGATGCGCTGTGGATCTCGGGGGGTGGGGGCTGTTTAGGTCCCTCTTTGCCTCACTTTTGGGCATGTTTTGGCCTTTTCAACTTATTGATTGGATTTATATCCTGCTTTTCAATATAAACTAGAACGTCAAAAATAAGATGGGAGTACAAAATCACTACATTTAGAGCAGTAAAATGAAAACCAAACAGTGTGTGTGCATGTATACATATCCTGAGGGCTTATAAAAATGGGGGATTTGTTAAAAACCTCCTTAGCCATCTTTATTTTGCAAAACCAAGATGATTCTTCTTGGTGGGGGCAATGAGGAACCAGATCAGGAATCAAATGTTCAAGTCTTCATTGGGTGGGGAGGATCATCCAGAAGCATTGCATCTTTGGTGAGCCGGGCTGCTGGATCAGATGTTGCCTGTGTCCTCCTCTCCTTGAAGAGTTCAACAGCTCCGGCACAGAAGAGGCTGTCCCTTCGCTGGCCACTCCGTCTGTGGAGTCCTCGCCTGTCATCCATCTTGTGACAGACGCCAAAGGCAACGTCCTCCACGAAGTCCACGTCCAGATGCAGGAGCTCCCTGTCTCGGAAGCAAAGGCCTTAAGCCAAGAGGTTAGTTTTTACCCTTTAAGAAATACCACAAATGTTTCACCTACACAGAGGTACATCTGCGTTTCTTTTTGTCTCCACTAGAGACAAAATGCCTGGCTACTTGGAAAGGGTGAACTAGGAAGACAGATTTTAAAAAGGGAGGGCTGGCTGTGGGTGTAAAAAGCTGTTGTAAAAAGGAGCTTTACTGTCAGAGACTTCATTAACGGAGTATGTATTTCCACCAGCCTTCAAACCCGGAGGAGGTGCTTCCTGATGGCGAAGACCATGAGAACTTGCTTAGAGAAGCCATGAGGAACTCTGGAATTGTGATCGAACGGGTTTCTGTGGAGGACAGGGCCAACTCGGATGAAGCGGACGCTGTTTCCGCTGCGGCGGAACTGAAGGACGAAGAGGGGGAGGCGCCAGGAAAGCTCTGCGGGGAGCAGTATGTCGAGATTGAGCAAGCAGAAACGGTAAGCGCCCATCCCAGCAATGCCTGCCCTGCAGTCAGAACCTGCCCTGCTTTCTGTGCCACTTTTGAAATCTGCCTTGCCTTTGTGCTTCTACATTATGTTTCATGTTCCTGCAGAAAGATCTTATGCTTGCCCTCTCCTTTCATAGCCAGAAGCGGAAGCGACCGATGAGTGCAAACGCCACGCATGCCCCTACTGCAGCGAAACCTTCACGGAGCACAGTTCCCTTGATCTCCACATCAGTGGCCATCTAGGTAATGCTGGTTTTCCATAGATTTCTCAACAAACAATTTGCTTTCTCAGATGGATGCGGCAAGGTAACGTTGTGATAACTAATTGGCAGATTTTGCAGGACATGAAAATGATCTCCTTTTCTCGTTCAGACTGTTAAATGAGTTTGTATGGTGCAGAACTATAAAGCAGAAGGCTGCAGATTTAGTTGTAGCAAATGCCTTCTTAGTGATGCTGACGTAAGTATTTCGAAACACGGAGGAGTGGTGCTTCTGCTGAATGCCATGGATGGAAGATGTCTTAGCTTTGCTAACTGTTTAGCTGAAGATCATATGACTGTTATTTTTAAATTTAGCTTTTGCAGATGGTATGTAGTCTTTCTGCAAGGGTCAGTATTGGTATTTTCAGTAAAATGAAGTAGCAAGCCTGAGATGGCTGTTCCTTTGTCTAAAGAGGAGGATTTTTCTGAGCCGTTAAAATCAAATTGTGACGGTTTCAAGGCAGTTCCTTCTTTGACATGCTGTCGCCTTTCTCCTAAGGATATGGTAAGAATGCTGGACTTCTGTCCTCACCCTTCTTCTTTGTGAAATATCTTTTGCCTGCTTTCCTCCCAGATTACAAGCCTTTTACTTGTGAGGAGTGTGGCAAAGAATTCACCAAAGGCTACCTGCTGAAAAAGCACCAGGAAGTGCACGTGAACGAGCGTCGGTACCGTTGTGGGGAATGTGGCAAGCTCTACAAGACAATTGCCCACGTGAAGGGCCACCGGAGGGTACATTCGGACGAGCGGCCGTACCCTTGCCCCAAGTGTGGCAAGAGGTACAAGACAAAGGTAGGCGCTCCCTTGCCCCTTGGCGGAGAGGGGTTATCTCTCCTAGGGTTGCCATTGCCTGTGGTGATTTGGATGCTGAGAACAAGCCCTCAATGCTCCCTGAAACCAATTGCTCCTAAGCGCTGTGTGCTGTGCTGGGGAGCCTCTTCATCTCCCTGGTTTTTAGAGAGGTTAATAGCAGTTAGATGGAGGGCTGCTCACAGTCTCCAGCCATGGAAGCATGCAGCTCCGCTCTGAATCCTTCCTTTCTCTACAGAATGCCCAGCAGGTCCATTTCCGGACCCACCTAGATGAGAAGCCCTACGTCTGCCAGTTCTGCAGCCAGGGTTTCCGGGAAAAGGGCTCCCTGGTGCGTCATATCCGCCACCACACGGGCGAGAAGCCCTTCAAGTGCTACAAGTGTGGACGTGGCTTTGCGGAGCACGGCACCCTCAACAGGCACCTGAGGACCAAAGGTGAGGGAGACCCCTAAAAGCGGGCCTGTGCCCAGGTACACCTGCAGCTTCCAAAAACATAAGAGGCTTTCTTTTGCATTCCTCTCTCACCACTTCACTGTAACACCTCTGCAGTGTGACAACAGACTTTGTAGCTCAAGAGGCACAATGTTTGGGGAGTATTTGCAGGGAGTCTCCAGAAGAGTGCAGGAGAGGATGGCACTTGCCCCTGGAGTGATGGGGTGCATTAGTGCCTTATGCGCTTTGGTGCCTTTCCCTGTAATTAATTAAGTTGGACTAATCCAAAATAAGAGTACGCTCAGAATCTTGGTGGTGGCTTCTGTGCATGTTCCTCTATGGAAATGGATGGATATTTTTGTCTGAACATCCACATTCAAGTTCTGTGTTGTGGAGATGTGCATGCGGTGCCCTTGTGCACACAGATCTCTTGGCTGTGCATATAAATTATAGTTGCACGTTGTGGTGTGCATTCAGTTGTGCAACACTGCCAATCCACAGAAGTGTTGCACATAATCATTAATGTATACTCAGGAGGATATTTACACTGTGCAATCTCAACATACTGTAAGATCCTTGCCTATGTGTTTTAATTTACCTTTGAATCTGCTATTACTTTGGCATGCCTTAAAGGCAGAGGTGACACTTTTCTGCGACTGGACATTTTTTTTCCTGCTGTCAACTGAGTGATTTCTGACCTTATGGTTTCCTCTGCTTTTTCCCAGGCGGGTGCCTGCTTGCCTTGAAAGAAGCCAAAGAGGCGGTGGTCTCAGAGGAAGGTCAGACGGCGGACAGTTTGGCTGCAACAGTGATTTCCGAAGATCCCCCGACTGTCCTGGTGGAATTCTCTTCTGTGGTGGCAGATACACAAGAGTACATCATTGAGGTAACTGAGCAAGCAAGACAGGAGGAGGGAGGAGAACCATCTCTGGAAAACCAATGCTTCCTACATTGCAGAGTTTTTGGGGTGGTTTGCCAAGGACTGGAGGACCCTTCTGCTGCTTGGGTTGTGTAATGCACAAAAAACGCACTCATTCCAGTGAACAGAATGGAATAGAATCCATTGAGTTGGAAGGGACTCCCAAGGGCCATCTAGTCTACCCTTTTGTTTGCCCTCCTCTGGACACTCTATGTCTTGTCAACATCATTTTTTAATTGAATTTGGATAGACGATGCCAAACAAGTAGAGTAGGGTTGCTTGCAATTCCTGACAGGGACATACTTTGTCGGCTGAGGGTGTGGCTTTCAAGCTAACACGTTGCTCTTGTGGGATGTGTGTTCTTTTTTTAAAGACAGCTACTGAGGACATGGAATCCAGCGAAGCTGCTGAAATAATAGAAGGAACGAGACATCAGGCAAGTTGCTTTTTGGGTCATTAGATACTGGAAGTAATCTAACTTCATAGATTAAAGCAGATACTACTGCCGATGCCAGGGAAATCAGTTGGTTTGGTTCTAAATGTTACTTCACACATTGGGTCTTCTCTTTGGATTATCAGGGGAAGAGCTTGACGTGGAGTTCTGGAAATCTGGATGTATGAAAATATGTCAAAAAGAAATGATTGTCGCTCAGGAATGCCCTTTTCTTTGTTTGCTGCTTCCCTGATGGGAGGAGGCATGGGAAATATCTTCATACCAGGGCAGATCGGTAGCTTATGCTTAAGATGTGATGCAAGATAAAACCTACAGTGGTCTGAGCTGAGGAGTGCCAGTCAGCCTTGAGCTTATGTGAATCTTTGATGCGCTTTCTGTCTCTCTCTTCTCTTTTAGGTGGATAGTCACATCATGAAAGTTGTCCAGCAGATTGTCAACCAAGCTAACTCTGGCCATCAGATCATTGTCCAGAACGTCACCATGGCAGAAGGTTCTTCCATGACCCTTGACAGTGCCGACGCAGACACGATCGCCATCGCCACCCCTGAGAGCCTGACAGAGCAGGTGGCGATGACTCTGGCGTCCGCCATTGGCAAAGGCGCTGTCCTGGCCACAGAGGGCAGCGGCAAGGCCGAGGAGGCAATGGTGACCATGGTGGCCTCCGAAGACATTGAAATAATGGAGCACACAGGAGGAGAGTATGTCATTGCCTCCCAGGAGGAAGAGCCGGAGCCGGAGATTCAGACTGTGATTGTCTAGGGCTGCCCATCGTCTCCAGGTTTGGGGAGACTGCAGCCAGGAGAGAGCCATATTTTAGGGTTCCTGCGCGCATGGGCTTCCGTATGTATGTATGTGGAAAAGGCTGGAGTCTAGCAGGTGAGAGCCGGTCTTTATAAGCACCTCTTTGCAGCCTTTGGGAGAACCATAAATCCTCTTTGACGTTGTTGGACTGCAACTCCCAGTGTTCCTCATCAAGGCCTGTGTTGCTTGAAGGCTGCAGTCCATCATCATCTGGAGGGCCAGGCGGTTCTTCCTAACACTTCTCACCAAGCTGCTCTTCGCTGAAGCCATGCCGCAAAGGAGCGAAGCACTTTATCTTAGTTTAGAGGGGAAAGCCAAGGGAGGAAGGGCAGGAAGAAGTTTGCCGGAAAACCTTCAGTGTGCGCCTTACTGCGGGCTGCTCCCTGCCTTTCGTACCGTAGTCCCCCAAAAGTATGGAATGTAAGCTGCTTGTGAGGAACGTGAACTTTATAGAAAGGTTTGGATATGCTTTACGACATAGTGTTACAGATTATTTTGAGATGCAAAATTAGGGAAACTTACAGAAAAGCCAGACTGTACATTTCTTTTTTAACCATGTAGTTTTAACTGCGTATTGTACAGTCCAGATTGTAAATAATTTTAATGCATATTTTTGTACACAGTCTGATGTAATAAAAGAGACCTATTCCTAGCTGAAAACTTTTAAGAAAGTTGTCCCTTCTCTCCCTCAAAGACATAAGAGTATCAGCTGTGTTTTACCAGGTCCTTCATGTTTAGATTCAACTGCAACCAGAAAGATCTGGACAGAGTCACTTCATCTTCTCTTTTTTGCACAGCTCATGAGGGGCCTTGCCATTTCAGCTATATTGCTCCAGACCCCTCGAGAGTAAATGTTTTTGTAGTTTCTGTGCTCGTTGCACGGCTTTGAGCAGGAACACTTGTGTCTTGCTGACTTGAACCACTCGTTGCTTGTTTGGTTGGTCAGGACCAGGTACAAAAAAAAGCAAAAATAGGTGGCCAGTATAACTAAGAGAACAACGACAAAGCCAAGCATGAAAACAATCCTAGGGAAGGTCAGGAAAAGGTGCTGCAAGGAAAGGGAAAAATACAGATATGGCTGGAATCAAGCAGAACGCGATCTAAACCAGCCTGCCTTGGCTGCTTCAACTAGTTTATGCTAATGTCAATTTCTCCCTTCCTTGAAAAACTGCACAGCCAATCAACTATTTGTAGTTAGAATTACTGAGAGCCGGTGTATAAAGAAACGGAGGAGAATTACTCAAATAAACAGGTCCTCAGAGAAGCACAAGAGTTTTCTTATCTTTGGCTTAAGCAAGAGGAGATGGAGAAAGCTAGACATAACAAAACAAAGTTTCTCAAGAAATTGCAGGCAGGTCTTCTTGATTACAAAGAACATCTAATCTAGTGTCACTATATTAGCAGGAATGCTTGGTTTCCAAATCATAAACGATAAAAAGCATTATTTATTTGAGCTGCCCTAGCACTGCATGCAAAGTTCAGTAAACCACTGTACAGATTTAATGAAGTAAGATCTTAGGCTCACAGAGTCAGGCTCAACAGAGGTGTTTCCATCAGAACGCCCACAGCTATGAATGAAGGTACTTGCTATTAATGGCTGATTAACATTTACCTGAATTAGGAAGAAGACGTCCACTGGGCGCTCTTGTCCGTGGTCGTCAGTATAATGTCCCAGCATTAGGTTTGACAAAAGGACCACCTGGATGAGGAAGGCGGCTGTTAAGGCTGCGATGGAAGCTGCCATGGCGGTCAAGGTGAGAAGGTAGACAAGAAAGTACCTGATGTTGAATGCCCCAATGCAGTTGTTGACCCAAACGCAGTGGTGATCGAAGCGATGCACACAGCTATTGCACACACCTGAGCAAAGGTAGGATAAGGTAACGTTTTGGTTTTCAAGAAACAAGCTCTTCCCACCAAGGAACAAAAAGGTGACTGCAGTATTCCAGTAAAACACAAGGACATGATGTGATGGGATAGAATTGCAGCCTTCCAGATGCTGGACTGGACCTCCCATCAGCCCCGAGACAGCTCAGCCAATAGTTGGATGTTGCACACCGTCCTTTTTGGGAGGGCCACACTATCATCCATCCTTGGCCTACTGACTCGAGAAACAAAGACCCAAGTCCTCCTTACCGCAATGCTTTGACCGGGCAGGTTTCCTCACTTGGCAGGTAGAGCACTCGACTCCCTTCTCAAACATCACGCCGTCATAGGGATAGGCAGAGAGAAAGAGAGCCTGGTTGGATTTGGTTACTGTACCCGAGGACAGAAAGCAGCAAATTTAACTCAGATGGAAATTCCTGCTGGTGACACCATGAAGGTCTGTGTCTTGCCTGTTGATAGAATATCATCACCACCACCATCATCATCTGACTTTGAATCCAGCCATGTACCATCATTGGGTCAAGGTGATTGCTTTCCCCAGTTAAGACCATAAAGCCAAAATATGTTTCTGTATCTGGTCCCACCCCACACAAGTGGGCACCCCCCCCCCCCAAAGAAACATCTTTGATATCAAATTCATCCCTCAGGATAAATGAGTTCCCTGCCTTTGGTAGATGTGAAGTGACTGAATGAGGAACAGGAGCCTTTTATTAGAGTATAGTGTAGCCACAGGTTTAGCACCACACCTTTTGTGAACATGGGCCTTATCAGGCATGATGGCCATTGTTCAATCTCAGGCAAAAAAAGGACTTTTACCAGGGTCAGTCTTAGAGCAAAATATGACCTTACCAGGGTCAGTCTTGGAGCAAAGAATGAAGAAGCAGGTGTTCACAGTCAGCAAAAGGTAAGGCAGGAGGAGTGAGGGAATGCTAAACTCCAGTTCCTTGCAGTAGCCAAAGATTTCCCAGGTGTATTCGCCATAAACCAAAACCTCCAAGATCAAGTGCAGGGCCACGAATAAGCTGTTTCAGAAAGAAGAGGAGGAAGACGCAGGAAAAGAGGCTGGTGATGTTTTCAAATGGAAATTCTACAGTACTTTCAAGGTGAGAATAAGTTGTCCTCAACAAAAAAATAAGACCAAATGGTCCAAATTATTCTCCTGAGGTGGGAGTTCCTAACAGGTCCTCTAAACTGCTCTGCTTTAAATGCACTTTGATGCAGTCCAAACCTTACTTAGGAGTAAGTCCCATTCAACTAGGTGAAAGGGGCCTACTTTATGGCAGATATGTGCAGGAGGACACTGAGACTACAGCTGTGTCTTATTTTTGCTTTGCAGCCCAAGTGTTCCTACTGGGTTCCTTTCCATCAGTGATGAATAGATAAACAATGCAGAATCAAAATCTTAGCGTGGCATGCAAACTGGCACTCTTGGACTGTTGTTCTAACAAGTCAGAGTATGCAATAAGGAACTAGAATATTTTCATTTAAGCCACTGAGGGAGGATGAACCTTTTCAAGCCATTTTGCAAAGTGACGGTGTCCGTTCATGGACTCTTTGCAAAAAGTGCCAGCTGGAGGAAGGAAAGAAGGGAGGAGCAAGTGAAACAATAGACCAGCAATACCGGGTGTGGAAGAGTCCATGAAGCACCCTCTGAGCAGCTCCTTGAATCTGGGCTGGGATTGCATATGAAATTACCTGCATCAGGAAAGATAAAAAGTAGGAGATGTTCAGAGAAGGAAAAGACGGGGAAGGACAAAGCAAACACTACCTATCAATAGTTATAGCTGCTCTTGTGGCAAAACAGACGCTAGATGGACATCGTCCTAATTTGGTCCTGAAACCGGAAGAATTAAGTAGCTTCCTACTGGCGTTATGGTTTACTACTTGCAAACAGTAAGTGAAAATGGAATCGTGCTTCAGGATTGGGCTACTTCAAACTGCAGCACCTCAAAGCTACCCATAAAGAAATTAGGCAGGTCGAGGAGGTTAGTTCAGAACTGCTTCTCCCGAACCTCTGTGTGTGGTTTTTTCCTGGTACGAAGAAGCCAGAACTTTTGAATAGAAGCCCAAATGACTGAACTGAGGCTGCCATAGCTTGGACATTTCTTGAGACAACATGAACATGAATAATTGGGAAATATCATGAGGATGGGAAAAGCTGAAGGTAGTAAGGAAAGAGAAGGAAGGTAGTAAGGAAAGAAAAGACTACATTACAAATGGAAGAAAGCCATGGCCCAGAGTTTGGAAGACATGCGTAAGATGGTTCATACTATTGTGTACGTCCCTCATTCACTGGGGGGTCTATAAATCAAAGCTCACCGGATGGAACATGAGCACAACATCCTCGATACACAAAACGCACGTCCATCTTCTAGCACGGAAACTGAACGGCATCCACACTGAGCCCATGATTTCCTTTGATTTTCAACACAGAAAGGCAAGAATGGGAGAGACATGCGGACTGAGTGTTGGGAAGTGAAAGCCTAATGAGAAAATGGTGGAACAGAAACTGATCCGTGAGGGTGCTAGGAACGGCGATGGCAAAAGTAACTCCAGCCTTCCTTTCCATTTGATTGTGAGGGGTATACATGGGCCATGTGTGGCAGGAGAGCAGGGATACAAGGGAGACCAGACAGCAAGCGTGGCAGATGAGAGAACACAATCCAATTTTTACATTTCTTACCTGAGTTACCCAAGTGAAAATCCTTGAGGGGAAGCTTTGCTTCCTTCCAGAATAGACACAGACGAGGAGGAAGCTCAGCAGAACTAGACCCACGTAAAGGAGGAAGAGAATGAGGAAATCCATCTTGCCCTGTAAAAACAGAACAACGGTTGAACAAACAAGAAGCCCGTCCTCCCCCAGTTCTCTACTTTCATGGCTGGCATCCATAGTTTTCTTTGGGTTTTTCGGGCTATGTGGCTGCAAAGAGTTTATTCCAGACGCTTCAGTGTTGTTGAGCAATTGGGAGGCAGCTCAATTGAGGGGACAATCCTTAAAGCAATCCATGTAATGCATGAGCCCATCGAACGTTGGCTGGTTTGTATGCCACAATCTGGAGCCTTTTGGCTGCTCTTTTCCGTCAGCTTTCCCTCTTCTCTCCGCTTGCCTGGCCGCAGAGTGGATATCTTGGCTTATCAAACCATAGCTTCCAAGGGAGCTGTAGTTCAACAAGCCAAGTGAGCAATAATAAAATAGTCACAGGAATAGCCACAGTTTTTAAAGTCAAATGGGATATTTGGCTGCGAGGTCTGGACTTGCGTTTGAACACTGATGGGCTGCCACGGAAACCCTCTGCTAGATGTTTACTTATCTCCAGTTAGCCTCGGGCTGCATCCGCACTGCAGCATTAATGCAGTTTGACACCGCTTTCACGGCCGTGGCTCCATGCTGTTCTGGGATCTGTAGTTTGGTGTGGCACCAAAACTTCTCTTAAAACTACAGATCCCAGGATTTCACAGCACTGAGGCATGGCAGTGAAAGCGGGATCATTCCTGCCGCCTGGGAGGGGATGATGGATTCTTTTATGTCTCCTAATAGCATAAAACTGTTATTAACAGTTATTGAAGAATCCCGGCTCAGCCACGGAAACCCTCTGGGTGGCCTTGGGCAAGTCACACTCTCTCAGCCTCAGAGGATGACAACGGCAAACCTTCTGTGGTGAAACTCTGCAATACTCAGAAAGGAGTTGAAGGCACACAACAATGACAACAACAGTCCTGATCACATACATTTGCAAACACTACAGAAGGTTTTCCTCTTCCCTTGGTATCATTGAGAAGACTTAGCCGGGGACAGCGAATTGTTGGCCATAAAATACAACAATGTCCCCAAATCCAGAAAACAGGGATGCCTTGGCTTGGCCGATTAAAAGGGCCAATGTTTTATGGATTTGGGGCGTTATTGTACATTATTAAAGAGACTGCTTAAGGAGACATCCCTTCCGTATTATTATTATTATTATTATTATTATTATTATATTTGTATCCTGACACCAAATTAGGCGGAGTAGCTAATACTCCAGAAGACAGGATCAAAATTCAAAATGACCTGAATAGATTAGAAAACTGGGCCAATACTAACAAAATGAAATTCAATGCGGAGAAATGTAAGGTACTGCACTTAGGACGGAAAAACGAAATGCACAGATTTAGGATGGGGGACACCTGGCTGAATGAAACTATGTGTGAAAGGGATCTAGGAGTTCAAGTAGACCATAAGTTGAACATGAGTCAACAGTGTGATGCGGCAGCTAAAAAGGCCAATGCTATTTTGGGCTGCATCAATGGAAGTATAGTGTCTAGATCAAGGGAAGTAATAGTGCCGCTCTATTCTGCTTTGGCCAGGCCCCACCTGGAACAATACTGTGTCCAGTTCTGGGCCCCACAGTTCAAAAAGGATGTGGAGAAACTGGAGCGGGTCCAAAGGAGGGCAACTAAGATGGTGAAGGGTCTGGAAAAAATGCCCTGTGAGGAACACCTTAGGGAACTGGGGATGTTTAGCCTGGAGAAGAGAAGGTTAAAAGGTGATATGATAGCCCTGTTTAAGTATTTGAAGGGATGTCATATTGAGGAGGGAGCAAGCTTGTTTTCTGCTGCTGCAGAGACTAGAAAGCGGAACAATGGATGGAAGCTGCAGGAAAAGAGATTCCGCCTCAACATTAGGAGGAACTTCCTGAGAGTAAGGGCTGTTCGACAGTGGAACACACTCCCTCAATGGAGATTTTTGTGGAGTCTCCTTCCTTGGAGGTCTTTAAGCAGAGGCTGGATGGCCCATATCTGTCAATGGGGATGCTTCGATGGAGAGTTCCTGCATGGCAGAAGGGGCTTGGACTGGATGGCCCTTCTTGGGGGTCTCTCTTCCTGAGGCTGAGAGAGTGTGACTCACTGGCCAAGGCCCCCCAGTGGCTGAGCAGAGCAGGATTCGAACCCTGGCCTCCCAAAGAGGAAGGAAGGAAGGAGGAGAACCCTGGGGTTACCTAGCAACGGAAGCAAACAAACAGCCCACTCTTCTTGGCTCAAGTGATTCCTCCAAACATGAGCACCGCCATCTTGGCCCAGGAGCCGGAAGTGGGTAGATCAGAGAGAGAGGCGCTTCCTAGAGCGTCTCCATTCAGCCCGGTTGCCTTGGCAACGTTGACGCGAGCGTAAAGCTCAGTCTAAACACACTCTCCCTGCCCCGTGACGTCACGCGCGCCGTAGCCAATCAGCTTCCGCGGGAGGCTGAAAATGCAAATTAGGGTTCTCAGTCTGAGGAGAATTACTTTACAAGGGATTCTAGGGCGTTACTTTTGGGGTGTTAACTACTTTTTTTAGGATTCCAGCTCCCAGCATCCACCAACAAGCTTTTTGGGGGGATTCTGGGAGTTGTATTCCCAAAAATAGGAACTTATCACCCCCTTTGATAGAAATAAGTTACTAATTTTCAAGGACTTCCCTATTAATGTTTTTTTAGTGTAAATTTTAATGGTTTCTGTGTTTAAAATGCTATATTTACTGTATAAATTTAGTTTAGTAATGTATAAATTTCTAATTTTTTAATCTCTTTTGTTATGTATTTGTATTTCTTTTTTTACAATAAATAATAATAATAATAATATGCTATATTTTAATTTATAACTGTTTCAATTCCTTTAAATTGTTTGCCACCTTGAGTACATTGGAAAATAATAAAATATAACAACAACAACATACTTATTTCATCAACTGCCAGCTTTTCTTCACAGGATTTTATTTGTTTATTTAAAAGTCAAACAAGAAAATAAATAAAGGATACACCAAGGATACATAAAATAAAAAATGTAAAAATAAAACACACACACACAAAACAAAAAAGACCAAAAAGAGTTACACAAGCAACACAAAATGTGATTTAATTCCACCTTTCTTTTTAAATATTTTGATATTTCGATTCCTTGGGATTGCTAATTTATACACTTCTGTTGCTCTTCAAAACCAAGCAAAAATTAAAACCAATTATTATTATTATTATTAATTTTATATATATAGTGCTGTAAATATAAATTAGGTGGATCCCTGCCTTCAGGCTTACAGTCTAAAAACTATCATCCAATTGTTTTCGTTTTCCTTGCAAAAAAGTATTACGCGGGATTACTAAACATTTGCGGTCATTTTAAATAATGGAAAAAATATTGATATTTTCTGTTGTAGTAGCCCTTTCAAGCCAATCTGGATGGCTTTTGGACTACAGATCCCATCACCCCCTTTACTGGGGACCAATGTGGCTGGATTGCTTAGCCTCTCTGGGGTGGTTAGCTTGGTTAACCTAGGCTGCGTCCACACTGGGGAAATAACCCGGTTTGGCACCGCTTTAACTCTTTTCTGGCTCAAGGCTAGTTTAGCGAATTTACGTGAAATCTAATTGCGTTCAGAATGTGTTCAGAATGACTTCCCGTTTCCCGAAAATGACCCCCCATTGCCCGAAATTGAGTGAGATGCTTTAATTCGCAATAACGTAAAACCCATGATTGCGTTCGGAATGACTTCCCTTTTGCCCAAAATTGCGTGAGATGCTTTAATTCGCAATAATATGAAACCCCATGATTGCGTTCAGATTGCCATTGGATTATACTTCCAATTTCCGACGTCTGATACACTCCAGAGTGGCATCAAGATGGATCATTTTTGCCGTGCGGATGAAGCCTTATTGGGGAAGAAACAGTGTGGCTGTCGTGCCCGTGCCATGGCTGCCCTATTAGGTTACCATCCCTGGATTGAATTTGCCATAGAAACCCTTGGCCCCACAAGAGCTGTAACTGATCCAGGAGCGCCAAAGGAGCCGCCGCCGCCGCCGCAATGGCTTAGCTGGGTCCAAGAGCCTCTCCTTGGAATCGCCAGAGCCGCAAGAAAGGTAAGCCTTGCGCAAATGCATGCCCACAAGTGTGTGTGTGTGTTGTGTTTGCAGGTGTGCGGAAAGGAGAGGACAAGCGCCACGGACCACATCCTAAGTTCCTTCCCATAAAAGGGGAGCAAAGCTATTAGGATCAATAAACCACCGATGTTTGCGTTCTGTATCTTTGGACGGCCCTTACGGTCTCTTCCAACTCAATTCTTCTTCTTTTATCCCCCCTATATATAAATATACTTATTATATAATAGAATCGATATTAAAAGCAACATACACACACATACACATTCTTCCCAATATCGGCAATATTAACGGAACAAATAGTGACACTGACAAACAAACAACACACGACAGGATCAAACAAAATAACATATTAACAAAAACATAATTCTATGATTCTATATGTGTTGTATTCCTTCCTTGCAGTTCTTGCCCAGCTCTATAATTCCATGATTCTTTCAAGGGGAGGAAAAATGGGTATATTTGGATATGATTCGTATTGACGCAAGCCAAAATTGCATTGGCTTTTTTGGCCGCAGCATCACACCATTCGCTCATGTGTAGCTTGCGGTCCACTAAGACAAACCCTAGATCCTTCTCGCATGTCCTGCTTTCAAGCCGGCGTCCTCCATCCTATATTTGTGCATTTCATTTTCCCTGTGGTTGTCATGCCTCTTCAAGTCGTTTCCGACTTATGGTGACCCTAAAGCAAAGCTATCACAGGGTTTTTCTTGGCAAGTTTTGTTCAGAGGCGGTTTGTCATTGCCTTCCCCTGAAGAGGCTAAGAAAGTGTGACTTGTCTAAAGTCACCCAGTGCGTTTAATGGGAATCGAAGCCTGGTCTCCAAAGTCATAGGAGTTTATCACACGGGAGGAATTTCGCTCAATTTCGAAAGAAATGAAACTGGGGCCAGTTCGGAAATGAGTGAATTCACTAGTTCAGTAAATTTACGTGATTGCGTATTGACGCTGCATCGTGTTCGGAACGACTTCCCATTGCCCAAAATTGCGTGTGATAGTTTCTCATGCAATAACGTGAAACCCCACGATTGCATTCGGAAGGACTTCCCATTGCCCGAAAATGCATGTGTTAGTCTCTCACGCAATAATGTGAAACCCCATGATTGTGTTCGGACTGCCATTGGGTTATGTTTCTAATTTCTGTCATCTGATAAACTCCATAGTCCAACAGTCAAACCACTACATGCCATGCTGAGCACATCTTAAGTTTCTTGTCAACGGCACTCATGAAAATAAAAAGGGTAGTGAAGTTATTAGGCTCACTGATGCTGGAATAAACCTGGTCCTGGTCCAACACTGAAACCACTAAGCAGCCACACTCGTTCCCAATTGTTTTGTGCCTTCACAACATTTGCAACTTAGGGGGACACTTTCCAAGGATTTTCTCGGTCAGATGTATTCAGAACACATTTGCCACGGCCTTCCTGAGGCTAAGACTGTGTGGCTTGTCCAATGCCACGCAGCAGATGTCCATAAGTGAGCAAGGATTCGAACCCTAGTCTCCAGAATCGTAGTCCAGCACTCACACCACTAAACCATGCTTGGCGACACACGGTTGGCAGCTATCACCTCGTCTTGTGGCAGTGAGTCCTGCAGTTTAACTGCATGCTCTTTCCGTGTACTTGAGGTGTTTCATCTTTCCCTTGAGCCTATGTTTGCACTCTAGCTTAGATGACCTTTAAATATTCAGTAAATTAAATCCTTCTTTGTTAGAAAGCAGCAACCTTTTCTCTTTTTTGAACCTTAACTTTCCCCTTTAATCGCCATAGTTGGGTTTGGTGGTGATGACTGTCTCTTTCTGAAGCCCCCTGCGGTTCTCCTTCTGCCCCAACCCCGGGAAGCTCTTCTCTTTCTGCATTAGCGTCTTTTTCAATTTGCACACACCAGACCGGGGCTGGCACCTAATCCAGTTTAGCTCTTGTGACAGGTGCTCATGTGTCTTAGGGGTTTCCAGAACCAGATCACAGAGAAGTTGCAGACACGACTGGTACGTAAAATAGTCGGTTGGTTTCTCTTTCTTTGCAAACATTTCTGCAAAATAAGCAAAGGAGAAAAGAGAAGAAAAGGGAGAGAAGGGAAGGGAAAGGAGGAATTTGCACACAAAATTCCTTCCAGTTTGAGAAGGAAATCCAGTATCTCAAGCAAACTTCATGCTGGATTTGCAAAAACGTGGTCCGGCCATCCTTGCTCTCCAGAGAGACAACTGCATTTGCATTGTGGCAAGTGAGGATTTGGGCAAAAAGCTGCTGAAGAAGTGAAAGTGGAAAGGACAGTCTGGACACTCCAGTGAAATGTCGGCGACTCTGGCCAGACTTCAGCCGCATTCCCTTGGCCAGGAATTTCCGTGAGTTTTCCATAGACCTGGGGACAGGGAAGGGGTTTAAAAGAAGCCAGTTCCCCTTGAATTATTCTAGTTGTGTGCCTTATTGTCATTTCCAACTCATGCCAGCCCTAAGGTGACCCTATCATAGGGTTTTCTTTTCTTCAGAGGGGGTTTTCCCTTGTCTTTCTCTGAGGCTGAGGGAGTGGGTCACCCAATGGGTTTCCATGGCTGAACCAGGATTTGAACCCTTGGGTTAGAAAGCTACCTTCTCAGTTAGACCAAGAGTATGAACATTAACTTGTTTGAATGAAGGTTCCCAGGATTTCAGCTGGGTGTCTTTCTCACTTGGAGCTTCTGGGGAGGAAAAAATGCCAGAACCTTTTACAAGTGAAAGACATTGTCCTAACCCTTGATGTGTCCAAGGAATCTAACAATGTCTTATATACTGAGTCAGATGCTGAGTTATATAGTAAATTAGATTTTTACCTTATGTTGTCAACTTGGATTGGCAGTCATGGGCTTTCCAGGTTTCAGAGACATTTGTTCCTGAATATTTTCAAGCCATGGATGCTTGAATCTGTGGATGAAGAACCCATGGATATGGAGGGCTGACTGTATACATTTCTGGGATATTTCAAACCACGGATGGTTTAAATTGTGGATAAAAAATCTGTGGATATGGAGGACATCCCAGAGCCATTGAATCATAGTTTGGAAGGGACCCACACTTTCAAAACACTCCCAATAGATGAGCATCCAGCCTCTGCTTAAAAACCTCCAAAGGAGGAGAATTCATCATCCTCTGAAGCATATCTTTCTATTGTTGAACAGCTCTTCCTAAGGTTTAGATGGATTCTTTTTTCCTGTAGCTTGAATCTGTTGATCCAGGTCCTAGAGTCCCTGTTGGTTCAATGGGTCTACTTTGCTAGGGGTTTAGGCCACAGTCCTTGGTTTGGAGGGGGACCTGACCTTTTTCTGTGCCCGCTTTCTTTCTCCAGTCGCAACCATGCCCATCGACAACGAGAGATGGCCGGAGGAATTTGGCTTTAGGATCAGTGGCAGCGGCCCCTGCTACATCATGGCTGTGGACAATGGGAGCAGCGCCCAGGTGGCCGGACTCCAACCGGGGGACCAGATCCTGGAGATTGAAGGTCAGCCTGTCTCGGCCATGAACTGCGAGGCTTTGGTAGCCCTTGCCAGACAATGTGCGAACGTGCCCCCCAGCATTGGGGTGGTCTCCCGCGTCCAGCAGGTGGACCTCCGGCCGGGCCAAGAAGGTCGCTTTGGCTTCACCTTGGCCTGCGATGGAGGTCCTCCTCTGCAAGTGGACAGTGTGGCCCCAGCCTCTCCCGCCTCCCAGTCTGGACTCAGATCTGGAGACTACATCCTTGAGGTCAATGGGATGCCGGTCAAGGTTTATGAAGAGGCGGCGGCCATGATCCACGCCTGCCAAGGCCAGGGACTCCGGTTGGGTCTCCTCCGGCTCGGTCGGCTCCAGACGCGGTTGGCCAGCAGTGATGTCCGGGAATTTGTCCAGAGTGCGGACGCCATCCACCAGGAGCGGAGGCAGAAGGCCAGAGAGTTCAGCAAGAAGGTACATCTAGGATGATAAGGGTGCGCACATGCGTTTGTGGCGGGTCCCACATTGGCAGGATTGTCCACGCTGGGTTTTTGTCCAGGCTTTAAAGGCACCAAACTTAATTTTGGAGAGGGGGAAATAGGACTGGTACTTTGGACTAAGGCTGCATCTCCACTGCAGAAATAATGCATTTGACACCACTTTAACTGCCATGTCTGAATGCCACACACTCCCTCGGAGTGTAGTGGAGTCTCCTTCCTTGGAGGTCTTTATGCAGAGGCTGGATGGCCATCTGTCGGCGATGCTTTGACTGGGAGTTCCTGCATGGCAGAAGGGGGTTGGGCTGGATGGCTCTTGCGGTCTCATCTAAATCTATGATTCTATGATTCTGGGAATTGTAGTCTTGTGTGACATTTAGCCTTCTCTGTCAGAGAGCTCTGGTGCCACAACAAACTACAGATCCTAGGATTCCATAGCATTTAAGCCATAATAATAATAATAATAATAATAATAATAATAATAGAAAAGATTACTTCTCTGGGTCCTTTCCCAGCCTTCAACTGTTAGACTAAAGTGAAGCCATCTTGTAGGACTGCTAAAAACCAATTAATCTTTCCATGTCGCCAGGCAATTATTAAGGTCTGTCCATGATGTTGGTGAGGATTCTAGAATCCGTGGCTCTGGTGGCAGAGGACAATGAAGGGAGAAATCACTATCTATAGTACCCTTGGGGCTGTCCGGTTGTTTAGGGCTACAACGCCCATCTGCTGGAGGCACACTGGCCGATAGCCAGGGATTATGAGAATTTTAATCCAAAACATCTGGGAGGTTCCGGGTTGCCTCAGAGAGGGTCCAGCCCTCTAAACCCCAATTTTTCTCCAGTGCAGATTTGAGCATGCTTTGCTATAAATAGACCAGAGAGAGAGAGAGAGAGAGAGAGAAAGTATGAAAGCCTCTCCATCTCCATCACTGTACTCTCTGCACATTAACAGCAAATGCGTGCAAAGCAACAAGCAATTCTGCAAACACCCATCATGTCTTGCTGGTTTTAAAGCCGACCATGGTTGCTTGTCAGCTTTTTGGAGGCCATCTTATTTCCATTTCAAAGTGGCATTAAAAGAAAAAAAAATCTCACAGATTTATTTATCTTTTAAAAAAGACAGGGATGGGTGGATAGGACTCAGGCAGAAAAAGAAGAAGAGTGAGAGCCTGCCATTCTCAGCTATCAGCAGGACCCATCTCATCCTGAGGAATGTTTCCCTTCCACATTTATCTTTGCTTTAGGTCTTGTCAGGCTGCTTTCTTGCATGCTGAGTAGCTGGAATAGTAGTTTTACAAAAGCTGTTGTATTTATGGAGGGATTACCAAAAAGACAGAGATAGCTCTCCCCTAGTTCCTTGCTCCTTATTATCTGAGTCTTGGCATGAAAAGCGCAAGGCTTTCTTCAAAGTCTTTTGCCTCTCCAGAAAGTCTTATCGGTATCTGACACTTGTGTAAATCTGCCCGTCGAACTAGTTGGACATTTGTGTCCAGCGTGGGACATCCACGGTCGCTTCCGGGTCACAGAAACAGAATGACTGATGTGGCGCCATTTTGCATTAAGCATGGATTTGCACGTGCATTAGGTTGTGCATTTGGCAGCACTTTTGCCATTGCGATGGCTGGCATCCAGTCCCAATTAGAGTAGACTCATTCGACACCCAAGCTCTCTGACAGAGAAAGCTAAATATCTGAAAAAAGTCCCAGAATTCCATAGAATAGAGCCATTGCAGTTAAAGTGGTGTCAAACTGCATGGTTTCTGCACTGCGATGCAGCCCTTGAACCACCCTGAAGAAGTTATTGTCATGTCATCATCCTCATGCTGTAGAGCAGAGATGGGGAATGTGTAAGCCCTCTGAACTGCAACCCCCATCATCCTTGATCGTGGCTGGATCTGACAGGATTTGGGGTTCAGCAAGCATCACCTGGAGGGCCACTAGTCCCCACACAATGCTGCCGTTAGAAAGGAAGGTAGAAGGGAATGAAATGCAAAATGTGCCTGGCCTGTGACAATTCAATTAGAGCTTAACTGTTTGCAAAATGAGCTCAGGGTCTGGGAGCAACATTTGGTGCCAACGCATGAGCTTAGCAGCTGGCATAGGAGAGGGGAAGCCTCTCCTCCTTGTTCATCCCCACAAAAGGAATACAGTCAAACATCCAGATCAACAACTCACTTCACAGAATGGAGTGTCTTCCTTTTGAAACAGCTCTTTGGAAGATCTGTTGCTTGCAGAAGAGAGGCAGATCCTCCTCAGAGACAGAAATATTCTCTTGCCACTTGGGTTTTTGAAAGTTGCCCTTTAAAATGTCACATCCTCGACTGTCAATTCTGGTTTGCCCTACATAGAAAACAGAAGGGTATTGTTGTCGGCAGGTAACAACTGCAAGCAGCAGAAGATGGTGTAGGAAAGTGGAATGGGACAACCAGAGGCACAAGTTTCTCTTCCTTGCAGCCACCACAAAAATCCCCAAATGAAGGCAGACAGAAATTCATTTCTATATTTTTTAAAAGGTGTGGTTTAAAAAACCAATAATAAAGAGAGCCTGAGCATTTCCACTTTTGTTAAAATGGAGAATCACCATTCCCAGAAGTTTCCAGGAGTTGCAGTTATCCTTTCCGTTCCCTGAAAACTGGTTCTGAGTGCATGGATCCAGGAGAGAACTAGAGCTTTCAGGAGCTCTTTTGGGGGTTAGTGTGGTACCAATTTGGCTTCTCTTTCCCATCCAGGTTTTGGGCACTGTAGACCGAGGCCTCATCTGTACTGCAGAAATAATGCAGTTTGATGCCACTTGAACTGTTGTGCTTCCATCCAATGGCATGCTGGGATTTGCAGTTTCTTGTGGCGCCAGAGCTCTGAGGCAGAGAAGGCTAAATATCTCCCAAAACTACAAATCTAAAGCTTCCATAGCATGGAGCCACGGCAGTTAAAGAGGTGTCGAACGGGATTATTTCTACAGTGCAGATGAGGCCTGAGAAATTCCTGGTGCGACTCCTTGAGTTGTGAGCCTATGGAGAAGAAGCAGGCGCTACGCTATCCTATTAATTAATTTAAGGAGTTAATTAGGAGGTGATGGAGAGACCCCCGGTTTGCTGTCCTTGCTCCAGATGGAGTGACTTTGAATCCAGTCCCCCTGGTGACGCGGCAGTGCTTGGAAAGGGCTGCGTACCTTGTGGTTTGGAGATGTAGGTTACCAAAGCCTGTGATAATTGACTTTGGAGCGCCTCAAAGTGGGACAGCGCAGGGGTGGGCTGCAAATTGAGTCCCTTTCTTCCATGCAGAGACGTGCGCTGCGATGCTCGTTCCACTTTTTGGTGTCGCTGATGGATGGCACGCTGCATGGGAAAGACCTGCTGCTCTCTTGAAATCACCGAAAATCTGGGATGGTCAGATCTGGACAGTGAAGGGAGCAGATTGAAAGAGGATCCGCTCATTTGAAATGTGATGCTGGGGGAGAGTTGTGTGCATACTTTGGAAGCTTAAAAACAAAACCCTCCAATAAATGGGTCAGAGAGCAAATAGAGGCAGGACTCTCCAGAGAAACCAAAATAGCAAAATAGAGATGGTTGTATTTTGGTCCTTTGGTATACAATACAATGGCATATGAGAGTATTTTCAAGCCATGGATGCTTGAATCCGTGGATAAAAGAATTCATGGATATGGAGGGCTGACCATACATTGGACACCTTCTTCATAAATAGCTTTTTGGAAGGAAGGTCTCATTGTGTGGAAAGCTTACTTGATAACATGATGATGATGATGATGATGATGATGATGATAATTTCTAGACTGCCCCTCTGCAAAGCAACTGGGGCAGTATACAACAAAATTAAAACAATCAACAGCTAGAAACATTCCCTCAGCCCAATCCCTAACCCTCCCACCCCTAAAAATTAAATTAAACTAGTACAAAATTAAAATAACAATTTAAACAGCGAATACAGTAAAATGAAATTCCTTAGGGCAGCATAGGCAGTGGCAGCAGGGGGCCATAGGCCGGAAAGTTTAGAGCCGGGAAGTTATTCCGGGAAGGGCTGCCAGAAGAGATGCGTCTTTACAGCTTTTTTGAAGCTATTGAAGGTGGTAATAAGACGAATCTCATCCGGCAGGCCATTCCATAGTCTGGGAGCGGTCGCAGAGAAGGCCCTCTGGGAGGTCTGCGACAGCCTGGTCTTCATGGGCTGCAGCAGGTTTTTCCCAGAGGACCGGAGTGTGCAGGGGGGATCATATGGGAAGAGGCAGTCCCTGAGATAAGGTGGACCCAAGCCATGTAGGGCTTTAAAGGTTAAAACCAACCCCTTGCCCTGTGCCCGGAAACTAATCGGCAGCCAGTGGAGAGACTTGAGCACCAGTGTTATGTGCTCTCTCCTAGATGTTCCAGTAAGTAACCTGGCTGCCATATTTTGAACCAACTGAAGTTTCTGGGTTAGGCACAGGGTTAGCCCCATGTAGAGTGCATTACAGTAATCCAACCGTGAGGTTACCAGAGCATGTACCACAGATTCCAGATCCTTAATGTCCAGGAAAGGGCACAGCTGGTGTATCAGCCGAAGCTGATAGTAGGCACTCCTGACCATCGCATTCACCTGACAAGTCATATGAAGCGACGAATCTAGGAGTACCCCCAGACTGCGAACAAGGTCCTTAGAGGAGAGTGTCTAGGACTGGAAGCTGTATTCCCAAACCTGGTGTAGGACCCATGACTGTCAGTACCTCTGATTTGTCCAGATTTTGTTTCAATCTGTTTTTCCTCACCCAATCCACTACCATTCCAAGGCAGTCGTTGAGAGGAGAGACGCCATCTGAAGTCTTGAGCCGATGATCTGGTCATGGAGAGATATATCTGAGTGTCATCAGCATACTGATGACACCGCGCTCCATGCCTCTGAATGGTTTCTCCCAACGGCTTCATATAGATATGAAATAGCATCAGGAACAGAATGGTGCCCTGGGGGACGCCACAATTAACTTCAATTTTGGAAGAGCAGCTGTCCCCGAGCCTCACCCTTTGGGATCTGCCAGAGATCTATTTGGGATCTACATCTATTATATATTTTATTGTCTGTCAACTTTTGAGAACTCTCTTCTTCTATAGTATCTTAGGGCATTGTACTATAAAAATCACTTTACAAATACTTTTTAAAAATTTCTGCAACAGCAAGAGTAACATAAGTAGACAACAAATCTATTAAGTTAAAACAAACCAATTTAAAACCAGTTCTGTTTGGGTGTCATATTCTGGGCTGAAGATGAGTTCTATGGGTATGAAGTCTATAAATCCATAGGTTCTCCATCCTTCTTCCATGTCCTCGTTGTACCTGATGGTGCTCTTGGCAAGTCAGATGGACTGTGATGTTCTGGATGAAAAAGCACATGTCTGAGAGAGTGTGACATCCTTCCTCTTTTGGGTTTTTCTGCTATAGCAACCAGGGATGCACCATCTTTTACTTTCTCCCTGCTTCCACTGCAGGTGCAAGAGATCCTGGGGGACCAGCCAGAACTCAAAGAGAAGATGTTCACCACCCTCAAGCAGTACGCGGCCGAGAGGAAGGTGGACTACCTGGCTTATGCCCTCGCCATGATCCTCACCCAGGACTCTCACCAGCTCCTCATAGACAATATCAGGTATGGTGGCCTTCTGCACTGTTTTCCCCACCCCTGACATAGTGAAAAAGACATGTGGAATGTGTTTGCAGAAGGCGGGTGAGCTTGCAGATTGCAGATGTGTTTGCAGTCTGTAGGTGTGTTTACGGAAGGCAGATGTGCTTGCAGAAGGCAGTTGTGTTTGCAGATTGCAGATGCTTTTACGGAAGGCAGATGTGTTTCGGTGGGGAGGAAGCCTTCCGACAGCTTTCCTTCCTTCACAGTTTGCCCTTGTTATCTTTACCTTGCATCCTTGTTGTCCCAATATCTAGTATCTCTTCCTCTTGGGTCTGTGGAATAACTTTGGATACAACTTTGGTTGGGGTTTCTTTTAGGAAACGGAGGGCTTGTTCACATGGAGTGTGTCTGCACCACACAGTCACAGCAGCTTGATAGCCTCGTAACCGTCATGGCTCCATCTTGCAGAATCTTTGGATATGCCATTTGGTGCAAAATGGCCCAAAGCCATTTGCGCAAAAGTAGTTTGCACTCAGTTAACTCAGCAAAGGGCCAGGAGAGACAGAGTCTTGGCCTTCCCAGTTGGCTCAAGCAAAAGCAAACTGCTGCAACCTCTCCTATCTTGCCTGTTATTCTTCATTAATATCTTTGGTCATTAATATCTTGGGTCTTTAGGCAACCACCCTCTGATGTTGCCTGGATACACATGTCTCGGTCTTCATCTGTGAAATGTTGGAAGGGACGAGAGACCGTGGCTAGGGGTGCATAGTGTGTGTCTCTCCATCCCTAAGCCAGCAATGCTGCCTGTTGCTTCCCCTTTGTGTATCCATGGGGTATACTGCTCTGGCTGAGAGGCGAAGGGAAGGGATTAGAGACCTTCGAAGCTCTGGGTCTTTAGGCAATCAGGCCTCCATCTGGCTCTGTTTTCTGCATTCTTGCTTCTAATCTGGGGAACTGGGAGAAGCTGCGATGATTTCCAGAACAACCTTGTGCCGGGTTCAGCCGAGGGGAAACGCCCCAGACACTCACGTCCTGGGCTTCCAAAACCATCCCAAACCCCATAACCCAGTTCCTTGCGGCCTCTTCCCAGCCATCATTCTGCAAGCCAAAAGGAATTGCCTCAGCCCATGATTTCTATGCCTTTTCCCCAACACGGTGCACCCCCCCTTTTTTTTTTTGAGGGGGGAGAATACACTCCATAAAACTCTTTCTTCCTTTCAAAGGTGTTTTTCTGCCCAATACTGTAGTTTTATCTGAAATATCACGGCTAAAAAACAAACCCAAATGAATGCATTAACTGAAGGGGGAAAGGTGAAAGTGTGGGCTTTCAGAGGTGCCCAATATTGGAACAGACCGCCTGGGAGGATAATAGGCTCTCCTTTTCTTTGGAGGTCTTTAAACAAAGGTTGGATGGGAACCACGCAGTTGTGTATTCCTCCATAGCAGTCTATGATTCTATTACTCCTCCAAGGTCAGGACATTCCTGTGAGCCAGTGGGGTTTGAGCATTGGACTAGGACTCTGGAGATCAGGATTCAAATCTCTGCTCAGCCACAGAAACCCACTAGGCAACGTTGGGCAAAGTCACACTCTCTCAGCCTCAGAGAAAGGCAATGGCAAACCCCCCTCTGAACAAATCTTGCCAAGAAAACCCCAGGATAGTTTTGCTTTAGGGTCTCCATAAGTCAGAAGTGACTTGAAGGCAAACAGCAATAACAACAACAACAGCAACAGCAGCAACAGGACAATCCTGGGTCTGTATCAGTTGAGTTGTCTTTTGATCTATACTCCAAGAATTTTGAAAGGCTAATATCAGCCGAAGACATCTGTGTGTAGTGCTATTTCTCATTTAAAAAGAAGAAGAAAACACACCCTGCAAGGTGGGCCCTTGTTCTGCCCATACAAAAAAGTGAAAGAGGTGAGAAAGGTCTCATTGCAAAAGGTGGCAACACTGGGCAGAGAACTGCAGGTTCTTTTTTGGGGGGAAGAAGTGGGTGGGAATCCAGTTCTGGCCCTTTTCCTGGGGCTGAAAACTGGCACCCAGAGTGGATTCCAGGCCTGCAATCTGAACTCAGTGCCAAGGCAGTCCTTCTGTTTCACGGGGGAAGAAGAACTGGGACAGCTTCCCTGATGCCTTTGCTTTCAGGTGGCAGGATGGGATGTGTATGTGTTTGTTTGTGTGTGCAAGAGAGAAAGGTATAACAGAGAGAGGGGGGGTGTCGGTGTTTCATGCACACTTGTGGGTGCCATTGTGTGCCTCATCTCCCTCTTTCTCCACGCACACCCTTGACTGCAGGCATATTTGGTGTGCCCAGCAATGCAGCTTTAGAAGGGAGAAGGGGAAATATATATATATATATATATATATATCCCCAGAGAGAGAGAGATCAACCTTCTGCAGCTCCTCTGCTTGGATCTGTCCTCATTGCTTCTTCTTTTTGGAAGTGGCAGCAGGTGCAGGACTGAGAGAGACACACAGTTGCTGTGCTGCTGGGCATCTTCTCTGGGCATCCTCTTCCCTCTCCTTTCTCCTTTGTTTAATACCTTGCCTTTCGAGTGTGTTGTTCATCTGGGACTCCTTGGATCTGGCACAAGCCAAATCCTCTTGCTGGATAAACGTTAACCCATCCACCTCGGCTTCCTTTCCATCATTATTATTTGTTTGTTTATATTCCCCTCCTTAAAACCCTTCCTCTTTTTCTCAGTGGATTGCAACCCATTTATCCAGAATTAAGCTCTTTTCCATTTTTAATTTGCTGACATTTCTCTCCCCCCCCCCCCCCCTTGATCCCTTCAGCTGGGGAGATCAGGCACGTGCCCCTCTTTCCTGGCTGTGACTCTTCCCATCCCATCCGATCCCCCCTTCTGCTTCTGCTTCTTTTCCTCCTCCTCCTCCTCCTCCTCCTCCTCCTCCTCCTCCTCCCGTTTTCTGCCATATGGTTTGCAAGTCCTTGGAAAGGTGCAGAATTTTAGCCTCCAGCTCAAGGATGCGTGGAAACAGCAAGCAAGGAAGATGAGCTGCCTTGGGTAAGTGCAAGTGGGTCCCTTTTTGGATGTCTGGGAGAGAAGAAAATGTCCTGATGATATCTCTTGGCACTGTGCTGAGGTCTACAACTCCATCCGCAAAGGTTTTGATCCTCCAGATCAAAACTGAGAGAGAGGGAAAGAAGAGCATTTCTGTGGACGCAAACCAGCAGTGACTCATTCTCCTGTGGACTCAGCGGATAGGAGAGGAAAACTTTTTATTTCAGACTTTGATTTCTGGTGCATCTTGGCAGGCAGTTATTGAAGGGGGGGGGGTACTGGGTTCCTCAAGGGTTACACCGGAGGGAGATTTCCACCTCGGATTACCAGGGAAAGAGATGGATGGATGGATGGATGGATGGGGGGTTTCATGTCACACGCTAAGGTCAGGAGGTGACCAGATGTTGCTGCAAGAAAGGTCTCTCGCTTAAGGAGCCAAGGATGGATGCTGGGGATCTGGATGATGGAGGCAGCCGCTGGTCCCAGCTTGTGGTCTCAGGGATATTGCAAAGGTTTTGAGTATTGCAGGGGGAAGTATTCTTTTAAATAGACTTTCTTCTTCTGCTGTCTTGAAATCACCCACTTTTGCTCTCTAGATCTGAACTTAGTTTCCTTTAAGAGGCAAGTATCTATTTTGAGAGCCTACACCGGTTTTTCCCCTTCAAACAGTTGGAAGAAAGAAAGCGGGGACGGGGGGGGGGGGGAATAGACAATGCAACTGAACCAGCTTTAACTGGAGCTTTGAGTTTTCAAAGGCTTGGTCAGGATGAAAAGGAGGACTGCCAGAAACAGTATGCTGCGTTGCAAGGATGCTGGAATACTTTTGCTGCTGTGAACTAGCTTTGCCAGCAAGCCATGGAAAGCAAGGTGCATTGTGGTACTCACTGGTGGTAAATGAAGCTTTTCTCCTCACTTGAAACTCTTGTGAAATGCCACTGCATTTCCCTTCTCCCAGAGGAAGGGTTCTGTGAAACCCAGAAGGCTTGCACACTCTCTTCGTAACCTGCTTTGTATTGCCTCCCTTTTCATGACCAAGCACAGTTTTTTCCCAAAAAGCCAGGGTCTGGATGTATTTGCTTTTTCTCTTGGCTTGCATTTTCAGTTCAAACTCTATTTGTCTCTAAGTTGACATACTGGAGAGCTTAGTTAAACAATAGATTTGGTAGTTTGTTCTGGATGAGATCTGGATTTGTTAGATGAACTCTATAGAGTTTCAGGTGGGAATTGTTTCTTATCGTTCCCGTGAGACTCCTGAGATCATCAATCCTTTCTTGTTTCCCATCCGAGGGGTCACCAAGACCAACCCTGCTTAGCTTCTGAAATTAGCCAAAGGTGTCTTTATTTGTTACAAAGGTATTTTTAAAGTAATGGTTGTGTGTCCAAGTTGACATTCAGGAGAGGCAAATGGTGATATACAATTTAATCATTCAAACAACAGACTTCAGATCAAGAACTACCAGTGACTAATGCTAGGAAAGTAATGTGTGTAAACATATATTTGCATCTCTCTGTTGACTCACTCGGTGTTCATTTTTAATCATTTTCACCTCCATCCAAATGTCAGGATTGCACTTTGCCAAAACGTTTTCACTTGTATACTGTTGGAATGAGAAAACAGACTCCCAGAAAGAATTCTTTTAAGAAATGCCTCATTGTCACAAAGAGGAACCAAAGATTGTCTCCACTGAGATGGTGGTTTAGGATTAAACCTTTTTCCCCAACTAAGGGACGTTCATTCAGTTGTTGGGTTTTCTTGCCTCTCTGTGCAACCTTCCTGCAATGCAGCATGGTCTACTTTTCTTTGGACATAACATCTTTACTTTGCTTTTTAAAAAGATGACAGGATGACAGATCAGATGAGCAGACCTCCTTCCCTTTCTGCAAATCAGTTTTCTACATCTTTCTGGGAGTTTTGGGGGCGAATGCGGACTTTCTAATCAAGGCTGGTTCGGCCTCTGCGATTATATCTATTCCCGCTGGGATCTCTCTCATTACAGAAGAAAACACTGTTGGAATTTGTGTTAGTAATAGCTGGATGTGCAATCCATCTCCTCTTTCCTGCATCCCTCCAGCTTGGCTTTTTGGCGTCAACAGAAATTCTCTGCATGCAGCAAGGTTTGCAAAGTCCTCTCATTTGTGTGTAGATGTGTCCTCAAGTTGGTCATGAATTTCATAAGGTTTCTCCCTTCCCCAAATCTATCAAATCATTCTCCCTGAAGGGACCAAGCCTGCTCACAGATTTCCCATTAATGTGTACAGTGGTACCTCCACATTCACTGGGGTTAGGGGGTGAAGAACCCCCTTAGGAGATACCACAAATAAAAAAAAATCTTTTTACCTAAGAGAACACTTCTCTAAGAATCTCCAGGTCCTTCAGTGCAACCCTATGGTCAATGTTTGCCAGAAATTGATCATAGAATCACGCTGGAGGACCTACAAAAGCCTAGAGAAGTGTTTTCTCTAGTAATCTCCAAGTCTTTTCCAGTGCAACTCAATGGCCAACTTCTGGCAGAGTTGTGCTGAAGGAACCTAGAGATTCCTAGAGGGAACATATAATCAAAACCACAAATAGTCAAAGCCCCAAAAGTCAAAGCCGCAAATTTGGAGACTTCCATTCTATTTTGGGGACTTCCAGGAGAAAGGCTGAATTCTCAAGACCTATTTTGGGTGCTGATAATGGAACCAAGCATGGGAATTTGATGGATCTGTTCCCATTATGCTTTCCAAACCTACACATGTCCTATTGCAAAGAACAGAACTGTGTGATGCCACTGTCCTAGGGCTGTTGAATGCCTCATCTTTTCAGGGAGCGTTTTGCAGGTGAGGTACAGCAAACTATCCTTTTGCTAGGCCTGGGTGTTCCTTCCCCCTCGTCTCCATCCACGGCAACAGTCCTAAACTTACAGTCCAAGCTGCAAATCCCTGCTTTAGATCTCGACTTGGCCACAAAATGAGCAGATTGCTTTGCTGGCCGGTGCAGAAGAGAGCAGTTGGTGAGAGAAGCAAGAGGCTTGCCAGTTCTCTTTCACTTCTAGGTTGAAATCGTGCACCTTTCCTCCTTCCCTCCCTCTGCGCTGTCTTTCTGCCAGAATCGCCCTTTGGAAGATGGAGAAGGACAAAAGTCACTTGATCATCACAGATGAAATTACCTGAGCCAGGGACCCAGGATCTTCTTTGGTTACCAAAAGGAGCACAGCCGTCCCTGCATCTTCTCCCCATCCTACACTGCCGCCGCCGCCGCCAACGAAATCCCACACCAACAAATCCAAGCTGATTCTGGACAGAGCTGCATTATAACTTTTAGCGATAGCACCCCAGGGATGGAGGAGCCATCTATTAATAGGGAAGGTCACCCACAAAACTGGCGGAGAGTCGGAGCCGTCTGCCTTGCCTTCCCTGTGACGCTCTTCCTAGCTTTTTGGCCTGGTGAGAGTGAGCCATGGCAACCCAAGCAGATGGCAGCCATGGGGGTGTTGGGGTGGGGTTCAGGGAAAGATTAATACGGGGCAGAGGTTGCTCTACAAAACCTGTGATTAGGGAGGGTAGTCGGATGAATGGACCTGGCGTGCCTCACTGTTATTGGTTTCCGTTTTGTAATCGCACGCTTCAATTTCACATACTATCATCACATCCCATTCTGGGGGATGTCCGACCTCTATCATGGGAAGACAGCCCTTTAAAGTCCCCTGTTCCTCTTCAGTGCTCCGGGAGAAGTGTAGAAAGAATCTCTTTGCCATAGCAAGTGCTTTTCCTTACTGACTTATCTTGCATTTAGCATAATTTTTCCCCACGGTTGCCCAATGGGAGGCAGACATAGGCTTAATTTGCAGCGCTGACTCCTGATGTTTACACTTCAGGTGACAGGTTTGTGGCCGGCAAAGGTCTCACACTTGCCCCCGTTCACAGGTTGTGCCTGGTTTTATAGTTATTGTAAACAAAACCCCAAAGGAACCTGGGTACATTTGCAGCTGTGCAATGATGGCTCGTGTGTCCCATCTCAGTGGAGAATGTAGCTATCCCAGGTTTCAGTGTGAATTGGAAAGGAGCTGTCCAAGGTTGCAAACTCTTGTTGTTCTGCTGGTCTGCCTTCAAGTTATTTCGGACTTATGGCAACCCTAAGACAACCCTTTCCTGGGGTTTTCTTGGCAAGATTTGTTCAGAGGGGATTTGCCATTGCCATCCTCTGAGGCTGAGAGAGTGTGACTTGCCCAAGGTCACCCAGTGGAGTTCATAGCCAAGCAAGGAATCAAACCCTAATTTCCACAGTCTTAGTCCGACGCTCAGACCACTAGCTTTATAAACCACCCACAATTGTCCACTTCCTTCCAGGAAGGAACTGATTGATTTGAACTGAGCTCAGAAATCAATGGGAAGCCAGTACGGTTCTTGCACAGGATTTGAACCCTGGTCTCAAGAATCCTAGTCCAACGCTCAAACCTTTGCGCCACGCTGGCTCTTGTTAACCCTATCCCCTTCAGTACCCTGAACAGTTCCTTTCAAGTTTGGACTTAAAACCTGGAGAAGATTTGCACACTCCGTGGGGGCTTTCCTGGACCATGGCGCATGACCAAAATGTGCTGGGTTGCCGGCCAGCCTGTTCCTGGTGCCGAAACTGGCTCTTGTGCTTATGGCCGTGGATCCTTGGTCTCCAGCTAACCCTGTTGTCCCTGGAGGCTGCAGCCTGCCTGCCTCTTCCACAGCCAATGGATGGCCATGTTTCTGGGCTGGGAATAATCCTGCCCAGCGCAGTGGTTTTAATCCACCTTGATAGGCGTCTTCCTGCACAGATGACAGGTCCTGGGTGAGTTTAAGCTGTTTTGGCAGCTGTAAACCATCCGCGCATCTCCGTGCCGCCATCTGCACCGACACCGTTTCGTTCTACTGTCAAGAGATGACTCCTAAATGAATACAGATGAAGCAGCCGCTTCAGGTGGAGGAGGCTGAGCATAAGGCTGTGATCTGCCCAGTGGTTCCCGCTGCACATTTTGTAAGGGAACAGAGAGTCTGCCTTTTGCTCTAAAGCACAATATTATATTGTTCTTGTGCGCCTTCAAGTCATTTCTGAAGTATGGTGACCTTAAGGCCATGAACCTCTCATGGGGTTTTCTTGGCAAGTTTCTTTGTCCTCTGCCATCCTCTGGGGCTGAGAGAGTGTGGCTTGCCCAAGGTCACCCCCACTGGGTTTAAGTGGGCAAGGCAGGAATATTATATATTTATTCCTTTAATCATCATTGCATCCGAACATACGGTGGAGCATATGTGAAATCTTGCGGAATGGCTGGTGGGCATTTCTCTTTCCTTCATCCCTCTGAGAGAGAGAGAGAGAGAATTTATTTCTGTTATCGCAGGAGGCAATTTGGGGCCTGTTAATTGGCACTTTCAGAAGAGCTTCCCTGGAGTCCTCCTTTTCGGAGAAGTGGCAGCATCACCTTAGTGAGAAACTGCAGCCATTTTAAGAAACAGCGAGAAAATAATGAAAGAGAGATGGTCTTGTCCCTTGTCCATGTTTCAGGCGTTTTTGGGAACCTCGGTACCAATCTGGACAGAAGGACAAAGCAGGGAGAAAAGGAAGAAGCTGGGGAGACATGGACAAACTCCTTATCTCTGGGGGGAGCAAAGCAAAGGAAGAGGATGCCCTCACAGCATGCAAAGCCACTTTGGATGCCAGCAGGTCCAGCAGTGAGAGGGTGAAGCAATTCTTTTGCAAGTATTTCTTTCTCGCCAAGATCCTCAGGAGATCGACCCCTCCTGAAGCAAACTCAAGAGATTTCTTGGCTGTCTTTTGGACATGCTGAAAATGGGAAAGGATGGGAGATTCTTTCAGAATTTCTGGTCTGTCCCTGATTCCCTCCACTCTGCAAATGATGTTGGGTTCATGGTCTCAAGAGCTCTGCTCATCCTTGGTGGCATAGGATATCAAAATGCAACTCTGAGTGTTTCTAGACCAGGAGTGGGCACCTGCCATTTTGTTCCCCTGGGACCCTCTGAGGATACTTGGTTGTTATTCAGTGACTTCAAGACTTAATCATGGGTTTTTCTGGGCAAGATTTGTTCAGAGGGAGGTTTGCTATTGCCCTCTCCTGAGGCTGAGAGAGTGTGACTTGCCCAAGTTCATCCAGTGGGTTTCATGGCCAAGCGGGAAATCAACCTGATCTCCAGAGTCGTTATGCAATACTCAAACCTTTATGCCATGCTGGCCCCCAACAAACTGCTTAAAATATCCTTCCAAAGGAAAGTGGTGGAAGGTCACTGGTTTCGATAAAGAGGCATTGTTGTACATTGTAATCTCTTCCAAAAGACAGATTTGGGGGCTACATATATCCTCCAGGCCAGCCTTTACAAACCCCAAACAGGAGTCTCCCAGCACTTCCTATTGAAACTTATCATACTTTTCTTCCTTCCTTCCTCTCTTGAGATAGCTGGGTTTTTTAGCTGGTAAGGAAAAAGCTGCACAAAGTGGTGGAAAAACAGAGGAACGTTCCAGGCCATGAGGGCATCATGTGCGGAAAGGGTGTGCAAAAAAACTTTTGCCATTATTATTCCTAGTGTTGTATCTTAGTATCTTTTATTAGTATCTTTTATTAGACTTAGTATCTTTTCTGTCTCTTCCCCAATACTGGGACCCAAGGTAGCTCATAATTTAACCAGAAAATAGGAAATACAATGGGAACCACAAGAAATCTGTCTGTGTCTTATGCATGTCTAACTTTTCCTACAGAAGCAGATTATAATAACAATAACAATTCATTGATATTCTACATTTCCCCCTATTATTATTATTATTATTATTATTATTATTATTATTTATATAGCACTGTAAGTTTAAACAGTGCTGTACATACAGGGACACAAAGTAGGCTCGCAACATTTAAAGTGAATACATATTGGAATACATGAGGCTATGTTGGTATATATGGATAGTTAAGTTATTTTTTGTTCAAATTCAGTGGAAACAAGTCTGTAAAGAAGTAAAACCATTTTAAAATTCAAGAAAAGATGATAAAGGCAGTTGGAGGCTATTGTCCGGTGCAGAAAACCCACATTCAGTGCAGAGGTGAGGAAGCAGAGTTGTTCAGTTGCAGATTTGCTGCCTGGGTTCAGTTGTGCAGCATTGCCACAAAAGTTTCATGGTGCAATTAGTGCATAATTCATACCCGCCAGCTGTCCCAATGTGGCACAGTCCCGATTAATCCTCTGCCATCCCATTATGGTTCCTCTCTTCTTTTCCCACTTTCCTTTTTTGTTCTCAGCTGCAAACTAAGTGCAAGGTACCAAAGTAGTTTGCACTCAATTTACTCAGCAAGAGAGAGAGGACAGGAGGGTGCAAGATCTCCACAAGTTGTGTTCGGCAAAAGCAAACCTCTGCAGCCTCTCCTCACTGATCTTTTGCTACTTTGACCACACATTGAAGTTGCTTCACCAATGTGTCCCAACTTTCATCTATGAAATGTTGGAGGATGTGATGACCCAACATGTGGAGCTTTCCACAGTGCAGCCCCAGCATAGGATATCAGCCGATAAGTGCTAATATGAGAATACAGTTGGCCCTCCTTATCCACGGATTTCTTACCCACAGATTTGAGCATACACGGCTTGAAAATATTCCAAAAAAGTATAAATTCCAAATAGCAAACCCTGACTTTCCATTTTATATATGTGCCATTATATAAAAATGGACTTGAGCATTCACAGATTTTGTTATACACGGAGGGTCCTGAAATCAAACCCCAGCGGATAACAAGAGCCGGGCTACAACTCTAGCGCTAATATTTTGAGCATGCCAAAAAGCTGTAAGAAAGGCTGCCAAAGACCCAAGTATCCTCAGCTGGTACGCGTGCGTGGGCTGGGTTGGCGTGGGCATGGACACACCTGTATGCCACAGCAGCAGCAGCAGCAGCGAAGGGGCCTTCCACGCGGTGGGCTGGAAGGCTGCTGGTGAGCAAACTGTGATTTTACTGTCAGACAGCAACCGAGAGAAAACACCATCTGGTAGTTAAGCGTTAAAAATACTCCGTGCTTCAGATACTCAGGCTCGCAAACTGAGCGCACACACACATGCAAACAGGCACACAGATACGTGCTGGGCCTTCTACAAGTGCAGCCTGTGGACATTAGCATGCCAAAGGGACCAAACAGTACCCAGGTTGTGGCCTACAGTAGTGAGGAGGAGCAGGAACCAGACTCAGATGCATATCCTCTCTTTCCAGGGGTTGAGGAACTTCTCTAGAAGGTGGAAGGACCAAGCATCTGGGAGGAGCCGCTAAGTGTGCTATTCCTGGAATAGCAAGACCCAGCGGCTGAGAATTGGAGACAGGGAGGAGAAGACTTTGTAGTTGGCTTTGCATCCCTTCAAGGGCACCCAGATGCTGGGTTTTTCTCTCTAGCTGTTGGGTTTCTAAGGGTTTAGGTTGCCAAGGAGGCTGCCCTTGGCTGTTTTAGCCAAAGCTCCTCTGCCACTGCTTTAAAGTCTGTCCTTTGTCATGTTCCCCAGGATCTTCATCCCTAGGAAACACCGGCAGCGCTTTGACGAAGTGGTCTCCCAGAGCCTCATCAGCAAGCTTTGCCGGGCCAAGAGTGAGCAGCCGGGGGGCCGCCTGAGACGCAGCCGGAGCGAGGACCACCACGAACGCCTGCTGGTCTCCACCCGAGCCAGCTCAGTGCCACGGAGCCACGAGGAGAGCGGCAAGGGCCTCAGGAAGGCCTCCTCCCTCATCGCCAGCAATGTGGGGTCAGGGGCAGCACGCAGGTGAGCCTCCTTGCCTCCCAAATCTCCAACAAACATTCCAGAAAAGTAGGCACTTTGTTCTACACAGAAATGCTATTTTCTGAGCAGAACAAAGGTTCCTTTAATGTGTCAGGTGTGGTTCATACATTGCAACTATGTGGACTAGTAACTTGCCTTACCTTTCCAGGACTGTCCGGGTCTACAAAGGCAGCCGAAGTTTTGGATTTACGCTACGCGGACATGCGCCGGTGTGGATCGAGTCTGTCTTACCTGGTAAGGAAAATCAAGATTTTATGCAAGTAGCATTTGCAAAGTTACTTGAGTCTTTTTTGCTAGCAGTGGCAAAAGGAGAGACAGCAGCCCTTGGTATCTGCTAGGGTTTGGTTCCAGGACCACCACCACCACCCCCATAGATACCAAAATCTGTGGATACTTAAGTCCCATTAAATGAAATGGCACAGTAAAATGGTGTCCCTTGTATACAATTGCAAAATCAAGGTTTTGCCTTTTGGAATTTATACATTTTTAAAATATTTTCAAACTGTGGATGCTTGAATCCGTGGAGTAAAAAAAACTCTGTGGATAGGGAGGGCTGACTGTATTTGAACTTTCAGTAAAGAAATATAAATGATAATATATTTTGTTTTGTAGGGAGTCCAGCTGACAAAGCATCCCTTAAAGCTGGAGACAGAATCTTGTTCCTCAACGGCCTGGATATGAGGTGAAGTAGCCTCTCTTTTGCTTCTCCCCATGATCATCCCTGGGTTTTATGTCCCTTATGGACCCCATGGGACCAATTGGATCTAGGATGGCCAGAGCACCTTCCGATGCCCCACTTTGGCAGGGTCAGCCCCAATGAAGCCTTCATCATCCCAATTTCTCAGCTGCTTTTAGGATGTCCTGGCTTCTCTCTTCTCCTTCCACCTCCCTTCTTCATCCCTTACTTTCATTGCTGCAAACTGAGTTCAATGGACAAAAATAATTTGTACTCAATTAACTCAGCGCTGGGGAGAGGCGAGGCTGAAGCCTTCCCAGAAGGCTCAGGCAAAAGCAAACTGCTGAAGCCTCTCCTGGATTGTGTGTTCTTATGAATAACGTTTGCCATCCATCTGGTTTTCATCTCTGAAATGTGGAGGGTATGTGCCAATCCCTCTGTCACTCTGCAGCAAAGAGTGAGAATCCTGCCTGTGCGCAAGGGAGCCATGCGCCTCCTTAAAGGGGCTTTTCAAGGTCTGTTTTCCAGTGGGGAGGATTCCTCTCATTGCATGTTGTCTTCTTTTCTGCTGCAGGAACTGCTCCCACGAGAAAGTGGTCTCCATGCTCCAGGGCAGCGGTGCCATGCCCACCCTCGTGGTTGAAGAAGGCATCGTCAGCTTTTCAGGTGGTCACATCTCCTCTTTTTTTTTTTATCAGGGTGGGCAAAGTGTAAGGCTGAAAAATATATATGGGAGTCTTGGTGACACAGTGGTCAAATGCTGGTCCAGTAGCCAGAAGGTTGTTAGTTTGATCCCAGGGGCTCCAAGGTCCACTAAATCTTCCATCCTTTCATAGGTTAATAAAATGAGTACTCAGCTTATTGGGGGCAATTGTAAACCACTTAGGGAGTGCTGGGTTCACTATGAAGCAGTATAGAAATATGTATAAGAACAAGAAAGTGTGCTCAGAAAAGAGCAGCCCTTAGCTGCTCACTGTGATTTTTTTTTTTTGGCCAGGAAAGGACATGATGGGAAACAGATTGGTTGATCCGCTAACACAAAATATTGCCGCTTTAGGAGACAGCTCAGAGAAATGTTTAAAAAGAGGGAAGTGAAGTCTGGGTAATGCTAGCTCTAGTTTATCGCTGCAAATGGCTGCAAAAGGCAGAAAGGCTAACCACAGGCTACTAACTCTCAGCCCAACCTCCTCTCCTCCTTGCTGTTTCCTCAAAGAGCTAATCTACCTGGTTGGATTTGAGGTTTTGCTTTTGGAGAGCAATTCCTTACTAGGCTGAGATTTGTTTTGGGGAGACAGTCTTACAGGTGGGGAAAATGCACACAATTTTCCATGGCTGCACCTGCACTGCAAGAATAATGCAATTTGACTCGGTTTTAACCTTCATGGCTCCATAATGGTGTGTTGTGAGTGGTCCTCAGCCATCTCCTGTTTAAGCATGGATTGCTCTTTTGTGTGTGTGTGTGTGTGTGTGTGTATGTGTGTGTCTTCGGGTGCAGATTCGGAGTCATCGGAGACCCCCAGCAACTCTTCGGCCCTCACTTCCTTGCAATGGGTGGCGGAGATCCTGCCCTCCAGCATCAAGATCCAAGGGAGAACTTTCCACCAACAGCTGGAACATCTGCTCACACCACCCGAACGCTACACAATCTGCAAAGCACTGGAAAGCTTCTTCCAGCACAGGTACTATGCCATTGTGTTTAATGGGACTTGAATATCCATGGGTATTGGTATCCACGGGGGGGGGGGGGGTGTCCTGGGACCAAACCCCATCAGATTTTAAGGGCCGACTGTATTAGGATGCCCAGCTGCAGGCAGAGAACTGCCTTCTCCACGTCAGTCCTAATGCCCAGGAATCTGGGGTCCTTTCCCCACACTCGCTGAGACCATTCTCCCTTATCTCCCCAGGAATATCGACACCCTCATTGTGGATGTGTACCCCGTCCTGGACACTCCATCCAAGCAGGTGATCTGGCAGTTCATCTATCAGCTGTTGACCTACGAGGAGCAGGAGCATTGCCAGCAGAAGATCGCCAGGTTCCTGGGCTACAAGTCCATGGCAGGTAAGCAGATGGCATTTGTTGGGTTATGGCTCCTGGATGACTCTATCACAAGGTTTTATTGGCAAGATTTGTTCGGAGGAGGCTTTCCATGGCCTTCCCCTGAGGCTGAGAGTGTGTGACTTGCCAAGGTCATCCACTAGGCTTGCATGGCTGAGCTGGGAATTGAACCCCAGTCTCCAGAGTCTTAGTCCAACATTCAAACCACTAGGCTTTATAAACCAAAACCAGTACCTTGATCTGAGCTCAGTAGGAAGCCAGTGCAGTTCTTGCACAAAAAGAGATATGTTATCCGTAATACAGCAGTCTACCTGCCATATTTTTCATGAGCTGTCGTTTCTGAGCATTTTTTTTCCAGTTAACCCATCAAGTTATTTGTCTCCTGTCTTCAAGGTGGGTTACAAAATAAAGAAAGAAATGCATATAAAACTATGTGTAGCTACATGCTCTCAGCCTCAGAGGAAGGCAATGACAAACCCCCTCTGAATGAAACTTGCTAAGAAAACCCCATAATAGGTTTGCCTTAGGGTCGCTTTAAGTTGGAAACAACGTGAAGACACGCAACACATATACACAGCTACGCACATCCCCAAACGGAAAGTTAAAATCGTGTTAAGATGTCTGTAGAGTTAAAACCATGCACAACATTAATTTAAAAGCACAAATTAGAAACAGGAGAGCAGAAAACAGGTGATATAAAACAGCCAGTTGGCCTCTTTTAGGAGAAGGCATCAACTTTCCCAAAAAATGGCAGGAGGGTATTAACGCATCACCCAGATTCCTGCCGGATGGCACCTTCTCCTCCTCCTCTGTGCATGCTGCGCTCTCACTTTTTGCCAGTTGCTGTAGCAACTTCAGCACCAACATCTCTCTCTCTCTCTCTATTTGTGGGTTATTTGGGGGGGGGGATTCTGCAGCTCCCTTCCCAGTGGGTCCCATTTAGAACTAAAGATTTTAATCTTCCAGTCCTTGGAAACAGTCATTGACACACCAGTCCCTGAGCTAATGCAGAGATTATTTTTATACCAAAGGGAAGCATTGGAAGGAGATGGAGGAAGCAGTGTTTTAGGTTGGGATGGAGAATGTGGAGGGCATGCATATGTGTCTTCATGACACAGATAGTAAAAGGCAGATGTGGTGTTTGGCTCCAGTGAGATCCATCTATTCCAGGGAATCTGGAACTCTGCTGTGCCCACTTGGCTGCCTGCTGACGGTGGTGGAGGGGAAACAGGCTATGAATGTGGGTAGATGACCCTTGGGGTCATGTATGCACCCTGCCTTTGAGGTTAAACCCTTTCCCTTTTCCCCGCAGCTGAACCAGAAGCCGAAGAACGCCACCGCAGCTCCGTACGTGCAGGAGCCTCGGTGTGCCGGAGGAGCGTACGAGCTCACAGTCCGGAGGAGGGTGGCGCTGGAGGTAGGACCCACTGGACATAGGTTTTTGCACAATGCAATGACTCTTATTGACGTGCCCACCTTCACCTTCATCCCTCCAGAGGGGGTGACCTTCTGTGCCCAAATATGTGATAATAACCCATCCTTTACACCAGGAGTGAGCAAGTTTGAAGAGAGCCAGTGTGGTGCAGCACTTGAAACACTACAAAAATAATCCAAAATCTGGGTTGAATCCTTGGGTGTTCACACACGTCCTGAATGCACTCAATACACTGTTGGAGGGGGGGGGGGCTGGCAAACATAATGAACATGCCTGCACCTCCTAATTCTGATCTCTCTTTTCAGTTCTATCCAGACCATGCACTCAGCCATAGCCATCCCTTATGCTTTGGCGTTTCTTTATGGAGCAAGCTTATTTTCCCCCCAGCAGGTCCCATTGATGTGGCTGCAGATTTGCCAGTCCGTGTTGCACCAGGGGAGAGGCAGGCGGGTGACGGGACGTCCCTCCCGGAAACACCTAATCCCAAAATGGTGAGAGACTGGCCAAGGGGAGAGTTTGGCTTGACAAGGGAGAAAGGAAACCATGTTTGTGTGTTGCATTCTAAGGGCAGATGGTCTCACCCAGCACACATCCTATCCCTCTCTTTGCTTTCAGATGTCAGCTGTCTATGCAGAGCTGGAGACCCGCCTGACCACCGGATTCGGAGGAAAGTTGGGCAACTTAGCTGTCCATCAAGCATCCCCTCCGGTGCCAGAGCAAGGAAACCCTGCAGGTAAAAGAGGGATGGGCACAGGGGTCCCATGCAGCCCCCAGGACTGTATTTTAAGGCTTTCGTTCCTCCAGACTCCCCAGACTGCCCTTTTTTCTGGCCAAAAAAAAAGAGCAAATCATTTATCTCATAAGCCTCTAGGACTGCATCTGCACTGCAGAAATAATGCAATTCAGCACCACTGTGGAATCCTGGGACTTGTCATTTTGTGAGACATTTAGCTGTCGTCATTGCAAACCTAGTTTTCTTTTTCAGCCCTTTTTGGTTAACTTGCAAATTAGGTTTGCAACAAGGACAGTGAAAAATCGAAAGTGAATAAACGAAGGGAGAAAAGAAATAATACTGTCGGCCCTCTGTATCCATGGAGTCTTTATCCATGCATTCAACTATGTGTGGCTTGAAAATATAACTATTCATAACTGCTAGTTCATCCCATTTGTTTCAAATTTTAAAGGAAGGATCCAAGATAAATGGGTTACCTGTCCTCTACAAATAGGTTTGGCACCTTGGACAGTTCTGACTAAAGCCCAAAGTAGATTCACCACCTTCACTGACTCGGGGGCCAGTAGCTGTCCCATTGCTTATGCAGACCATCCTGCAAACATAATCCTGATGTTGAGTAATGCTAGGATACGGTTTCTGGTTTTGTCTCCCCTGCAGGTGTCCGGAAATCAGGTCTGACCATCTCCTGGCAGGACGAACCCGCTTGTTACTACCAGTCCCATGGCGAGGGCCTCCCTTCTCCTGGCAGTACCGAATCCAACCCCTACGTCAGCCTGGACAGCAGTCCGGCTCCTTCCCCCAAACATGGCGTCTATGCCCTCAGCCCACTTTCCCGGAGGAAGAAGCTTTTTACCTTCTCACGCCCACCACGCAGCCGGGACACGGATCGCTTCCTGGATGCCTTGAGCGAGCAGCTGGGCCACCGGATCACCATCGTAGATGACTTCCTCACGCCAGAGAATGATTACGAGGAGGTAAGAGCACTGCAACAAGGGTGCAAAGAAAAGAGTTAGATCTTCCCCCAGGAGTCCCATGCAAAGAGCAGCTAAATGGGAGGATCTGTCCCAAACCGCAGCCCTCTGATGGCTCAGAAAATGGTCCACGATATATTATTGCACCCAGAATATCTGGCCAGCACAGGGGAGCATCTGTTGGCAGCAGTGCCTGGTGGCATCCATGTCAGCAGGGCATGGTTTTTGTCTACAGGAGCCATCCAAGTGCTAGACCTTGCCTCCAAATAGTTTCAGTAGTCTCTTGGGGTGCATCTACACTATAGAAATAATGTAGCTTGACAACACTTTAAGTGCTGTCGTTCCATCCTATGGGATCCTTGGACTTGTCGCTTTAGCCTTCTCTGCCACAGAGTGCTGGTGCCTCACAAAAACTATAAATCCCAGGATTCTGTAGGTGGAGCCACAGTAATTAAAGTGATGTTAAAGCTTGGGAATCATTGCATGCTATCCCAAGCTCCACACCAGAGCAGGACAACTGTGCCTCTCCCTGATGCATCTCACAGCCCCTTCCCCATCATCTGCCCTTTGGGGTGTCTCTGGGCACCCCTCTTCTTCTCCTTCTTCTTCTTCTTCTTCTTCTTCTTCTTCTTCTTCTTTTTCCACCCCAACCAGATGAGCTTCCATGATGACCAGGGCAGCTACATCACCAACGACCTGAGCAGCGCCAGCGAAGACCTGAGCAGCAGCGAAGGGAGCTCCCTCACCTACTCAACCATTTCGGACCACATCCCTCCCCCTCCCATTAGCCCCCCACCCCCACCCCCACCTCCCCAGTTCCACGACCCCAAAGAGGACCAGAGGAACCCCGAGAAAGGGAAGAAGACCTTTGCCCCCACCGCTTCCTCCTCTTCCTTGTCCCCCCGTGCCAACCCCCCACCTGGGCACTCCCAGCTTGCACCCCCACCTCCCCCACCACCCCTTCCTCCCCCAGTCCCCTGTGCACCCCCATCAGCCCCCCGAGGAGGAATTGTCCCCCGGAGGAGCGACTCCAACCACATGAGTGTCAAGCGGCTGCGTTGGGAGCAAGTGGAGAATTCAGAAGGAACCATCTGGGGACAGGTATGTGCCGCACATGGAAGGAGATGACTTCTGGATGGGTAGCATGCATACAGCTGCCTTGGCCTGCATCCCTCTTAGAATTCAAAATTCTTTTACTTGCAAGCATCTGGTGAAACCTGAAAGCTTGTGCCAGTTGGGTTGCTAAAATGAGTACTCTGCTCATTGAGGGCAATTAGCTTACACTTTGTAAACCGCTTAGTACATTGGTAAGCGGTATAAAAATGTACTTGCTATTGCAATTGGTATGAAGTCTTGAATCCTGTTGGCACCTTATTCTTGTTGTTGTTGTGTGCCTCCGAGTCATTTTTGACTTCTGGTGACTGTAAGGTGAACCTACCATAGGGTTTTCTTCAGTTCCCAGAATTCCTGCCCAGTTTGGCCAACAATGGGTTCAGCAGTCCAAAACATCTGAAAGACCAAAATTTGGGAACTGCTGCACAGTGTATCCAAATTTTCCTGTCTTGGTTTAATGATATTTTAAACATTTGTATTTAGTATATCTTAAAGCTGTGTTTCTGTTAACCGTCACAATCTCCCTTGGGTCCCAGAGTGGAGAAAAGGCAGGGTATAAATAAATATACTCTTGCTACTGATAATAATCTTTCCTTCCACAGCTTGGGGAAGACTCTGACTATGACAAACTGAGCGACATGGTCAAGTACCTTGATTTGGAGCTGCATTTTGGAACCCAGAAGCCTGCAAGTGAGTCTTAAGGTCTCTCTGTGACTGCAAGCGCCAGCAACTCTCTCTGTCTGTCTTATGGATTTAAACCTTTGTTTCCTCCTCATATCCCAGGGCAAATAAGTTCTGTAGTTTTCTCTCCATTGTGTCCATGTGGGAGGGAAGAATGAATAGTTTTGTGCGGTTCTTGCCCAGCATCTGCACATCCCAAAGTGTTTTGGGGAATTTCTTATGTGCAGAAATACACCTAAGGATAAAATGAGGAGGTGGGTTGGCCGGGCAGGGACTTGGCGGTGGTGGCGCAGTCTCATTTCCAATTGGAGTCTGGGATCTCACGTGTGTTGTCTTGCCATTTTGCAGCTGACCTTCTGTTCTCCGGCTCAGGGATGCATGTGCCATGCTAAATTGTGGCACTCAATGATTTCCTGGCATGCACCAGCATTGCAACGCCATTTGTCTTCCCTTCCCACACTACGCTTCCCTGCCCCACTGTTACTCCCCTCCATCTCCCTTGTTTTTTCCTTCCCGGATTCCCGAACCCCATCCTTATCTCTGATTAAATCTTCCAGTTTCTCTTCCAGAGACGAACCCCTTGCCAGAGTCCTTTAAAAAGAAAGATGTGGTTGAGATTCTCTCACACAAGAAGGCCTACAACACAGGTAAGTGGATGCTCAGGGAGGAGGGAGAGTGGATTCCCTGCAATCCAGGGGCAAGGAGAGGTGGGCTGTTCTCTATGCCCAGGCTATGTTGTTCACACTCTGTGACAGACCCCAAAATCAGAGAACTGAAGAGGCAGAATTACAAAATCATTGAGTTGGAAGGGTCATATAGCCACCAAGCTGGATGGCACCCCAAGGGCCATGTTGCCAGGCACAAAGACATAGCAAAAGCACTCCTGAAATAACTCCAGAGATGGAGAGTCTACCACCTCTTGAGGCACCTCTAACAGTTGGGAAGTTCTTCCCAATCACAGAATTTGATAGTTGGAAGGGACCCCAAGGGCTATATAGTCCAGTCCTATATTGCCATGCAGGAAGACACAGCCAAAGCACTTTTGAAAGTTGCCCATCCAACCTCAGTTTAAAGAACTCCAAAGATGGAGAGTCCTCCACCTCTTGAGGCAGCTCTAACTGTTGGGAAGCTCTTCATAGATTTTGAGAGTTGGAGGGCCATCTAGTTCAACCCCATTCTGCTATGTAGGAATACACGACTGAAGCATTTCCAAAAGAACTGTGATTACAATCACAGGTCAGTCATAAGATGCCAAAAGCTTAAATAAGAAGAGTTTTGGTAGAAGAAGGCCAGGGGAAGGCTTAGCTCCTGTGGATGGAGCCTGGGAGCAGCCACTGAGAAGGTCCCGAATCCCAAGTCCTTACCAAATGTACCTGTGAGGTTGGTGGGATTGAGAGAAAGCCTTCCCTTGAGGATCTTAAAATGTAGGCAGCCTCATATTGAGTTTCCTATCATGCTTCTCCTTCTCTGCCCAGCCATCCTGATTGCCCACCTCAAGCTCTCCCACATTGAGCTGCGCCAAATCCTCTTGAACATGGAGAGCGACCGCCTGGAGGCTACGCACATCAAGCAGCTACTTCTCTATGCCCCGGATGCTGAAGAGGTCCAGCAGTACCATAGCTTCCAGGGCAACCCCAGCAAACTGAGCGAGCCGGACCAGTTTGTGTTGCAGGTGGGCCATGAGGGATGCTGATGCTGTTGCTTCACTGAGGCAGGGATGCTGGCTTAGTCCAGCAGCAGATCCTCTAGCATTTCACAGATGGAAACTGGGACATGTCTGGCCAAGTACTCCTCCAAACACACCCGCTCCTTGCCATTCTATGTCCTCATCTTTTCTTTCTTTTTCCAGATGCTTTTGGTCCCTGAATATAAAACCCGGCTGCGTAGCCTCCACTTCAAGACCACTCTGCCAGAGAAGACGGAGGAGATCACTGCCAGCTATGAGTGCATTTTCAACGCTTCACTGGAACTGAAGAACAGCAAGAAGCTGGCAAAAATCTTAGAGGTCAGACAAGACAAGTGTATTATTTGTAGTGGCCACAAGGGAGCAGCCATTTCCTAGGCATTTTATGGTTATAAATTCCTGGGGACATTTCCTAGGAGGTGACCTCCATCTGTTTGGGCAGATGAGGTGCTGTCCTCTTAACACTGGCATCACCCATCAGGCATTCATATACCTCCTTTGAAGTGCCCCTAGTGCTGCTCCTTCTTCTTAAACTGCAACATCTCTGCTACCTAGCAGGGTAAGGTTCAAGTTCAAGAGGCTGGGTAGCAGAAGGTAGAGACACACAGAATAGGAAGGGACTGCAAAAACCACCTTCCCCTGTTCTCTCTCCTAGTCAGAATAAGGCCAGGTTTGGGGAGCTTCAATGAAGTAAAGGTGAGCTTTGGAGGAGGGTTGGATGGGAGAGTTCCTCTTGGAACAAAGCTGGACGTGACCAGAGAGGAATTCCAAATGATCCCTAATGATGCCAGAATGACACCTGGTTAACATTGCTGGCTACCCATTAACTCCAAGTTATGACTGAAGCGTGCTTTTCCCGGAGCCAGGAGCAGGTCCCAGCCCCAGAGGAAGTTTCTGGAAGAGATAGGGAGCTCATCTTTGACCCCCGAACAGGGAGGAGAAGGGGTCAAAGGCCTGATGGGGCCTCACAGAGATATCTTCAAGGTGGGACCCAAGTCAGAACACAGAATTCACTTGTTTCATATACACATAGCTGGAAGGTGAATTTATACCCAATATTTGTAAATAATTTTGTGCATGAAACTTGTAATAATTTTGTGCATAATTCTGTGTACATTGAGCCATCTGAAAGCAAGGGTGTCACTCTCTCAGCCACCCATGTGGACAATTCTGGAATATTTTGGATTGGTGGTGGGACTAAGAGAAAGCCTTCACCTGAAGTTCTTAAAAGTTGAGCAGGCTTATGAAGCACAAACTGGATGCCTTGGAGGTGTGTGTGTGTGGGGGGGGGTGTCACACTGTACTTGCCCAGCCTCTGCAACCATGAAAAGCTCCTGCTGCAGCCATGCCTGCTCTGCCTGCATCTCATGCTTAGCCCTGGACCATTTAGACACCTTTGGGTGGGAAAAGGGATGAAGCTGGTGGGCTTTGTTGTTGTTAGTTGCCTTCAAGTCGGTTCTGACTCATGGTGACCCCGTGGATGAGACATCTCTAAGAATTCCTATCTTCCACTTCAGTCTTGCCCAGATCCTCCAAGTCCTTGCCCATAATGCTCCTGATGGAGTCTATCCATCTGGTTTGTGGTCTTCCTCTCTTTTTTCCACCTTCCCTAGCATTATTATTTTTTCCAGTGATCCATGACTTCTCATTACGTGGCCAAAGTACGATAGTCTCAACTTGATCATCTTTGCTTCCAAGGACAGCCCTGGTCTGATCTGTTCAAGGTCTTCTTAGCTGTCCAGGGGATCTTCCAGCACCACATTTCAAATGAGTTGATTTTCTGTCTCCTTCCTTCACTGTCCAGCTCTCACATCTGTACATGGGGATAATGGGGAATATAATGGCCTGGATGATTCTGGCTTTAGTGTTCAGTTGTATGTCTTTGCTTTACCAACCAGTTATGATCACAAAGGCTTCTCTTTGCAGTTTGTGCTGGCCATGGGCAACTACCTGAACCATGGGCAACCAAAGACCAACAAAACCACTGGCTTCAAAATCAACTTCCTGACCGAGGTTAGTGGCATCAGAGAGCTCTGCTAGGGAAGAAGGGTATTTCAGTTAAACAAAAGGAAACATGTCTCCCTCTCTCAGTCCTGTGCCATGAAAATTCCCAATTCAAAAAATTGTATGTTTGACCCAAAGTGATTTGTTTTTGGAGAGGTGCTCCTCTGAAAGCTGAAAGACAGATTTGTCTTTGCATGTGATTTTCCTTACTGACCCATCTTGCACCTTCTGGGCCTGTGAAGATAAACACAGGCTAAATTAGCAGAATTTAGATTTTCAGAAGACTGCAGAGTCACTTTTCTCAAAATCCCCACTGCAGGAGGGGAAATGAATGGGCCAATTGCTGGGAATACTCATTGCCCTCAATATGTCATTTGGCTTCTAAATTTACTTAGGGAGGAAAGTTCCTGCCAGGTTTCCCAAGAGGGAACAAAAATGCGGATAATTGATCCCAAAACTCCTAGGGGCCATTTGGGGACAATTTAAGAATTATTTTTTTAAAGTACACTTGGGGGTCTCCAGTGGCCACAAAAACACATGTACATTAGCCAGGAGGCACCTTGTGCTGCAGAGTCCCACTGACTGTTTTTGCTGTGCTTTGTCCGGCTTTCTTCCAGCTGAACACAACCAAGACTGTCGACGGGAAGTCCACCTTTCTGCACATTCTTGCCAAATCACTTAGCCAACATTTCCCAGAACTCCTGGGCTTTGCCAAGGACCTTCCCACAGTGCCACATGCTGCCAAAGGTAAGATGGCCAAGGAAAGGGAGAGTCTTCTGATATCTCTTGGCTTTCCCTGGAAACAGAGGCTTCCTGCCCTGGAGTCTATTGGGGCTGCCTCTTCCAGGGCAAAGCAGAAGGGCTGTTGTGCATTGTGGCTCATTCCCCTGCTGGAGTTTACAAAAAGGAACGGGATGTCCTGAATTTGCCAGGGTTAAAGTACAGGAATCATAGAGCTGGAAGAGAACCTCAAAGGCCGCCCAGTGCAAACTCAATCTGCCATGCAGGAAGACACAATCCAAGCCCTCCCTGTGACAGATGGCCATCTAGCTTCTGCTTAAAAACTTCCATCACCCTCTGATGTAGCATCTTCCATTGCCAAACAGTTCTCACCATCATTAAGTTCCTCCTCATGTTTAGGTGGAATCTCTTTTCCTGTAGTATGAATCCATTGCTCTGTCTCCTAGTCTCCAAAGCAGCAAAAACAAGTTTGCTCTATCCTCAATATGACATCCCTTCAAATATTTAAGCATGGCTGTCATATCACCCTTAGCCTTCTTTTCTTTAGGCTAAACATACCCAGATCCCCAAGTCGATCCTCATAGGGCTTTATGGTTTGCAGACTTTACCCCATTCTGGACGCACTCCAGCTTCTCCACATCCTTCTTGAATTGTGGTGACTAGAAGCCAAGGAGAAAAACTTAATGGTTCTTTGCATGTTTTCAGAGGCCAGAGCTGTACTGAAATACATGCTGCAAACTGGGTCTGGAAAAAAGCGGGTATTGTGAAAGGATAGCAACTACCTTTGATTTCATGATAAAAAGGAGGAGAAGGAGATGTTGGGATCCCATTTCCTTAATGCATCCCCCCCGCCTCTTCTTTTGCTTTAGTGAATCAGAGAACTTTAATGGCGGACCTCAATGACCTCCATACCACCATTGAAGAGATCAAGATGGCCTGCCAGAATATGGTGCCTTCCCCCGAGGACAGGTTCACAACTGTGATGAGCGTATCCTTTGGCCTGGGAAATGTAGGGATGAAAAACAATATTCGCCATGGTTTGCTAACTGGACCAAAAATTGAGTTTTCCGATACTAGGCTGCTGCCATGGTGCAGAACTGATGCAGTTTGACACCACAAAATCTTACAAAGAGATGGCTTTGGAGTTGGGTTTCTTTATGGAATAAATGAGATTAAAGGAAGCAGGCATCTCTTTTCTCTCCTTCCCTACCCAGCTTTCTTTCTCTCTGACAATTCAGCCTGGGGACTGTTTCTCACTGCAAGGTCAGTGGTTCTTTTTGGAAATTTGGAAGACAAAAATCACATCCTATGAATGTTTCTCCTTAGCTTTTCTCCTCTGTAGGCCTTCCTGGAGATGGCTCATCCCACCATCCAGTCCCTGGAGGATCTTCAGCACAAAGCCATGGAAGAGTTCAGCAAAGTCCTTTCCTTCTTCGGGGAAGACGCAAAAGTCACCACCTCCGAAGCCTTCTTTGGCATTTTTGCTGAGTTCATGAGCAAGTTTGAGGTGAGGTCCAACTCTGTGGGTTACTGGTTTCTTGGAAGGGGTGGCCAATTTACTCTGGGTTATATTCCCAACTTTCAAAGAGTTATCCAAGGCCGCTGCTGCACAACAGTCAGCCTTCCACATTTGTGGCTTTGACTTTTGCAGGTTTGATTATGCGTGGATTTTATGTTTTCTCTCTAGGAGTCTCTAGGTCCTCCGGTGCAACTTTGCCAGAAATTGACCAAAGAGTTGGGATGGAAGACCTAGAAATTCCTAGAGAAAACACTTCTCTAGGAAATCAAAGGTCATCCAGTGCATTTCTATGGTCAACAAATGCTGGATGTTGACCATAGATACAGTTGCGCTGGAGGACCTAGAGTTTCCTAGAGAGGTGTAATTGCATTTTTTCATTTTCATGGAGGTCCTGCACCCCTAACACCAGGGCCCACTGTAGTTTTCTACAGTGTTTTCTGCCAGTTGCAGAGAATGGCAGGGCTGGCATTTCTGTCATTAGACCAGCCTTGGACCTAATCCTCCCAACCTTAGCATGTTGACTGAACTGACAACAAGGCTTGGTTTAGCACTTCTCCCTTTTTTCCTTCTCTGCCCACAGCGGGCCTTCAGTGATGTCCAGGCTGGAGAGCCCCAGCGGAGTCCGAGGGTAACGCCACCTCTCGCCTGGTGACCGGATGACCGAGGACTGGGGACAGAGGGCAGGTGCTTCAGGTGATGCCTGGCTGTAAATACAAGGAGTGGCGACTGAGCATGGATGGAGAAACCACTGGTGACAGCAAAGACGTTGTTGTCCTTCTGCTGTCTGGGGAAGACATCTCTGCCAGTGCCCTCAAGGTGCATTAAGGGAGCAACAGAGAAGCGGAAAGGACCACTTTGCTGGCTTTCTGGAGACGCAAGGAGTGGACATTTTTCTCCTCTGCATTATTCAGGAGGGATAAAATCCTCAACATGGAGAGAGCCCATTGCTCACCATCCTTTTAACTTTCATTTTTAATGGCCTTTCTTGAATTCCATTTATTTGCAGAGAGAGGCAGGAAGTCTCAGTGGGTTGCATGGAATTGACCAACCCATGGTGCACGTGGGGAAGAAGGCAGGCGTACCCTGCTCCTATCCTGACCCTTTTCCCCATGGGAGCAGCTTTCCAGCTTACCTGAGAAACACCTGAGCACTCTTTGTGTCCAGCTCGCTCAGGCCGGTTTGCGTTGCTCTTTGCCCTTTCATTTCCAAGCACCCCAATAATCTCTAGGGCTATTTTCTTTGCACTGCAACCTGAGGACGGCTGTGCATAGACATTGCTAACATGCCAAGTGTCCACTCTACCCAACGATAGCACTGTGATCCCATTTTAACTGCCACAGCTATAGAACCCAGGGATGTTCAGTTTACTCTGTGCTACAATGCTTTAAGGCTGTAGTTCTGGGGAATGCCCTGGAGAATTCAAGCTCATCATCGAACTACAAATCCCAGGACTCCAGCCATGGCAGTTAAAGTGGGATCAGTGTGAATACCTGGGGATATTTCCCAGACAGTTCTTTGGGATTTGCTGGTTCTGATGTCCCATTAGATAGGGATTGGAAAATTAAGCCCAACGGGCTTCTTGCAACCCTGACTACCCCTTGCATTGCTGGCAAAAGCAACATCAGCTCTTGTCATTTCTGTCCATGCGCCACCACTAGAGAAAAAAGCAGGTTCACTGTGGCCTTGGCTGAAAACGTGGACTTGCCACCACCCAGTGCATTAACAACACCAAACCGCTCTCGCCTCTCGGGCTTCTTTGGTTTTCTTACTTTTCCAAGATGGTAGCCCAGCCATATCTCCTCCTGCAAACTGTTTCTTCTTGCCGTCGTCTTTCAAGTGCCAGGTTAACTTCTTTCTTTGGATGACTGAGCCTCTTGCGCGGCTTCTTTGCTACTCAGCTTCACATCACTGGAATGGTCATAACTGCATCCAGAGGAATCCTGGAGTTTGTAGTTTGGAAAGGGTGCCTAGAAAGTACCAAGGCATGCCAAGAAGGCAGGGGCTGAGAATTTGGGGTTGGTGCTGCGTGCCTTCAGGTATTTTCCAACCCAAGGGTGAAGCTTTCATGGGGTTTTCTTGGAAAGATTTGTTCATAGCGGGTTTGGCTTTACCGTCCTCTGAGGCTGAGAGACTTGCCCAAGGTCACCCAGTATGTTTCCATGCTTCTGCAGGGATTTGAACCCAAAGTCATAGCTTGCTCCTGCATGTAGAACTAAGTCACTTTAATTCTGGACGTAGTTCGTAGATGTAGTTTAATCCAGTTTCACACTTTATTTATTTAGTATTAAATATTTGTATACTCTGCCCTATATCAAAATGATCTCAGGGAGGCTTATAGATAACATTAAAATATCAAAATATTGGAGGAAGTAGAGTCAAATCTACAAAGGCTCATGCTAATACTTCTCTCTCAAAAGGTGCTACAAGATCTGTCTGCATACTGATTTTCCAGTAAGTTGAAAACATCTTAAATACCATAATCAATTAAAAACAGGTTTTTAAAGACTAAAAGAATTAAAACTATGTGACATTAATATTTGGTATGGATTAATGAAGAAAAAGACTAACAAGGAAAGCCTAGTACTTTGAATACATATTTAACAATAATGCCAAGATTTACTAAACTCATAAAAATTTCATATATTTACTCCAATAATACAATTTAAACTATCCAGTGGTATAATTTTAAACATATGCACCCCCTACCTTGACTTTGGTTCCAGAATTGCTGCCAATTGGCCAAACCGGCTGAGGCTTCTGAACTACATATCCCAGGATTCCTCAGGATGGTGCTCTGACAATTAAAGTGATATGAAACTGATATAAGAATGCAATGCAGATACAACAGTCTCCAATTATGGTCTGTCTCAATATATATTCATCATTGCCACTCTTTATTCTGAATGAGATGTATAGTGCCCAGCTAATTTTATTTTTCCCTTCCCAAAAGAGCTGTTTCTTTAAATCTACTGAGGCGCTTTTATTATGACTAGATTTGCTCACTGTTGTCATTGTGCAAGGCTGTCTCCAACCTCTGTTTCTGGGTGGCATTTTCTCGTGATGTTTTTCCAAAGGTCAGAGAATTCCTACCAAGGACTGTGTATATATAAATATATATTCCCAGCTCTGTGTCTCTGTCTGAATCTCTGTGCTCCCTTCCTTGCAATAAAGCAACCTTCCTTCTTGCAACAAAGGCGTCCTGGTGGAAGATAACACTTGTTCCTCTGTTCCTGATGCAAGATGTATGGAGAGAGATGGAGGACTCCTCCAGATGAAGCAAAAGGATCAACAGGTTCCAGTATTTGCTGCTGGAGTTGTCAGGTGTTTTGTAAGAAATACCCAAATAACAATGGAGTTCCTGCATCATCATCCTAACTACAATCATGAAGTCAAAAGATATAGCCATGTTAAGTCTGTGGGATCAGTATGAAGAAGATCTTGTAGCACCTTTGAGACTCACTGAAATAAAAAAGTTGGCAGCATGAGCTTTCCTAGATTTCAGTCTCCTTCCTCAGATGCATATAGCGGAGGGGAGTGGAAACCAGGGACAGACATATATATATGTCATCGGTATGCAAGAATGTCAATTCAAATTCAAAATCCTTTGGATATGGAAATGAAGTGGCAAGTTCAGTTTTAAGGATGGACGTTTGTGGACAAAGGCATAGCCATTGGATGTGGAAACTGGGCTTGCCATCTTACAGTATTTCCATATCCAATGGCTATGTCTTTCGACCATTGTTAAAACTTCATTTGCATACCCAAAGGATTTTGAATTTGAATGGACATCCTCATGCACCAATGGCACATATATGTCTGTCCCTGGTTTCCACTCCACCAAATGCATCTGAGGAAGTAGACTAAAGTTTAGGAAAGCTCATGTGGACAACTTCTTTCTTTCAGTGAGTCTCAAAGGTGCTGCAAGATCTCTCTACAGACTGATTCGACAGACTTAACATGGAGTATCCCTTACCGTATGATGTGTTGGGTACGGTCCTTGTGGAGAGGACACCATTAATTGTGGACCAGCCCCGTCTCATTCTCATTGACTGTCAAAACAAAAAGAATAAACCTGATTTCTCAATGGAGAGCCGCAGCCATTTACTACTCACTTCTGCTTGGCTCTCTTGGATGAAACTCTTGCTGCATTTTCTTAACTGTTCTGCCTCTGAACTCTGCCCTACAAATTCAGTGGGGCACCTTGTGCAAAACTCCTCACCCTCTAGGGAGTTTTGCATCCAACCAAGTCTCCTGCAGTTTTATGCAAGCGGCAGTGGCATACCTAGTTTATTTAACAAACAGTGTGGGTCATTTCTAACGTCCCATCCTCTCTTCAAAAGTATTTACTGGGACTGGTGGAGCTGCTGGCCAGGAGGGCAAAAGAGGTGACTCTCTTGACCAACTGGCCAGCAGCACCACCAAGGATTGAAGGCACCAGGATCCACTGGTCCAAGTGGGCTCTTTGTGCCACCCTGCAACCTTTCCAGGTCTGGCAGAGCTGCTGGCTGGGCAGCAAAGGTAGGACACTTGCTTTCCTATCTGGCCAGCAGACTGACCACTGATGCAGTCCATACCCTAAGGATGCCCCTAGTAACACCACTCAATTCCTTCCTTGGAGGATGGTGGAGCGGAGACCAGGGGTAGGGTGAGGTTTGCAAGCTGGTGCGTGTGATGGCCTGAGGTCATCTTGGGCAGAGAGCCCAGGCCTGGCATAAGCCTCACTTTGTCTTTGGCCATGCAAGACTAAGAGTGGGGTGGGGCTACCAAGGCTGGTCATTCACTAGCCCTGCTGACCAATGCCGTCGCAAGGAGGAAGAATGCCCTGATGGGGACAGAGCACAGTTCCAGGGTGGCCACAGGTCTTGCATATTACTACTACTACTACTAGGGGCTTCATAGCCCAAATGCAGCAGATGCTGTATGACATTGGAAGCTAGTTCTTGGACGGGAGTCCACCAAGAATCCCAGCTGCGCTATATCAGAACTGGCAAAAAACATCCATAGGGTTGCCTATTGAAACCCCATGAAATTCGTGGGATCACCATAAATCACCTGTTGACTCAAAGGCACTTGTGAGCCTGAATACCCCCAAAGGCAGCAGATCCTGTCTGTTCTTGGAAGTTAAGCAGGGTCAGCCCTGGTGAGTACTTGGATGGAAGACCACCAACAAATCTCAGAAGGTGAGGATACCTTGCAATGCATGGCACAAAAATGGAAAACACACAGCCAGGGGAGTCAGAGGTATGTATGTACATAGGCGATTGAAAAGCAAACCAACAGCATTTCTAGCAGGTTTGTCCTGGATCTCAGAAAGATGCAATCACTAAAAATGTGTATATATTAACAAACAGAACTAAGAAATATAAAATAAGCAAAACATTTTAACAATACATCCAATTAGAAGCAGTGAATACTAACAATGACCTTTTTAAAAAGACTTTCCCCTGAAAGACTTGGCTAGTGAACAAAAAAAGACTTTTCTTGCCTTCCTCCTTCTCCTTAGCAGTTCAGGGGGTACAAAGTGGCTATTTCTGTACAGAAATGCAACGCAAAGCAAATGCAATAGATTTCCTTGTGTTTGTGGGTGCATGTGTGTTCACACACACAAGGCTGATCACATGAAGAGCATCCCTGTGCCAAGATAGACAAATCCAGACTGGCTCAAGCATTTTCGGAAAAGACAATAAGAGGGGAAGAATGTGTGGAATTTGCAACCTCACTCCGCGGCCCTCCAGCTTGGCTCCCATCATTACGGTTGGGTTCTGCAGAAAAGAAAGTTGGATGTGGCACTCCATGCGCAATCCCTTTATTTGTATTACTTCGGCATTTGGCGTCCAGTTCAAAGTTCCAGGAGCAACTTCCAACAGGATGTAAATAAAACAACTGTACTTTTGAATATGGACATGCCTCGGTTGACAAAGCCTTTGACAGAGAAGCTGATTTTGACAAAGGCTTTCTGTGCCCAGCCAGCCTCCTTTCCCTCCTTGTCCTCTGTCTAGCTGGGATTTTAAAAAAGCAACATTGGCACTGCTTGTACGATTCTGACTTTGGTGCTCAGTTGTATATCTTTGCTCTTTAGAAGGTTTTCTAGTTCTTTCATAGCTGCCCTCCCCATTTTTAATCTTCTTCTGATTTCTTGACTTCAGTACCCACTCTGATCAATGTTTGATCCAAAGTACAGGAACTCTTTTACTATTTCTATGTCCTCATTGTTTAGATTGAAGTCCAACAGTAATCCTGCCTTTGCACTTTCTTCTTTGACCTTCCTCAAGAGCTGCTCTAGGTCTGCAATGTTTTCTGATAATAGTATGGTGTTGTCTGTGTATTTTAGATTGTTGATGTTCCTTAGGGAGCTGGGGATGTTTAGCCTGGAGAAGAGAAGGTTAAGAGGTGATATGATAGCCCTGTTTAAATATTTGAAGGGATGTCATATTGAGGAGGGAGCAAGCTTGTTTTCTGCTGCTCCAGAGCTAGGACACGGAACAATGGATGCAAACTGCAGGAAAAGAGATTCCATCTCAACATTAGGAGGAACTTCCTGACAGTAAGGGCTGTTCGACAGTGGAACACACTCCTTCCTCGGAGATTGTGGTGGAGTCTCCTTCCTTGGAGGTCTTTAAGCAGAGGCTGGATGGCCATCTGTCACTGGGGATGCTTTAATTGGGAGTTTCTGCATGGCAGGGGATTGGACTGGATGGCCCTTGGGGTCTCTTCCAACTCTATGTTTCTATGATTCCTGCTGTTTTCACTCCTCCTCCTTTCTTATAATAATGTTCTGCATACAAGTTGAAAAGATAGGATGAAAGGATGCATCCTTGCCTGACCCCATTGACAATGGTGAGACATTGGGAGCCTGGAAATAGGATGCTTGTAAGTGCTCTTTTATGTCCAGAGCAATGTGTGAAAGCCAATGTGGTGTAATAGTTTGAGTGTTGGACTACAACTCTGGATTTGATTCTAGGGTTTGACTCCCACTGGGTTCAATGAAACCCATTGGCTGACCTTGGCAAGCCACAAACTCTCAGCCTCAGGGGAAGGCAATGGCAAACCTCCTCCAAACAAATCTTGCCAAGAAAACCCTGTGATAGGGTCACCATAAGTTGGAAACGACTTGAAGGCCCACAACAGCAGCAACCACAATGCACCGTTGGTGACGGATGGTTCCTATTTTATGTCCCATTCATCTCTCTCTCTCTCTCTCTCTTTCCTGCAATGGACACATCTGGAAGGAGTGGCGGAGGAAGATACACTTTGGAATTTGACCCCCCAAATCCCTGATAAGGCAGCCAGACCAAACTCCCTTGCCATGCAACCAGGGCTCAAACAGTAACCAGAGGCTGAAGGGATTGAACAGCTCTCTGCCTATAAATTTCCCCTTTTCACACTTCTTGCTGCAAAGAGGGGAATGGAAAACAGCCCCGTTGGCACATCCCTGCCCATTAGCAATATTTAAGCCACTTCGTGGATTGGCAGGCAAGCGCAACACCCGAACAGCTGAGACCCAGAGGAGCACATTTGGTGAGTCCCATCTCTGATCTAAACTTGTTTCTGACCATGATTGCCCAGAGCAGATTTGTTTCCGATGGGGTCCAAGGGAGTGAGTTTAGTTCTAGAGGGGTATTTTGGGTGCACCCAATGCCAAGAAGCATCAGACTTGGTTTCAGAGGCAACAATGCAGCCGGTGCATGGTTTGCTGTCTCGCTCTGGCTGGGCCTACTTTGAATGGATTCCCTTTCAATGCTCTCCTTGTTCTTCTTGCCCCCACCTTCAAACCGGCCTTGGCTGCTCCCTCCCAGCAAAGCAAAGGCACTTGTGCCAAAGAGGGAACTGAGTGGGACGAGGCTGTGCTCAGAATCCACAAAATCCCCAAACTTTCCATGCGCTTGCAGCATGAGAAGGATGCCTTTGCAAGACCAGAGAGTCATCGGTGGTGGGAATGGAGAGGAGCGAGGTGTTAGAGATGAGTGTCCCAAATTCCCCTTTGGGCTCGGCCTGGGAAACTCGCCTGCCAGGTTGAAGAGCATTGCAAACAAGGCAATGCTTTGCCCAAGACCTGGCTACAAGAACCAAGAAAGCCTGGTTTCTAGCCATTGGGAGGGAAAGGGGGCACATCCTCTGGTTTGGGCAATGAAGCAAGGTATCCTCTGCAGGGCTGTAATAGTCCAAGGATGTGGCTGCTTTGTCAGAGGGATAGATTGGATGACCCATTGACTGTCACCCTGCCTGAATGTTTTCAGTCCAGACTGGACCAAAATCCTACATTTATGCACTGCATAAATGTCTGCATAAGGAATTAGGCATTGCTTGCATAATGCAATCGTGTCAAATAAAATATGAATGCATGGCATAAGGAAATAATTCGCTTCCATAGTGGGAACTACTCATCGATGTGAACTGACTGATCGACCTGATGTCAATGCGACTTGCAACCCGATTCAAATACAAGTGGGAATGAGCCAATTGAAGGGAAACCAAACCAAAGGTGCAATAATGCTGCCAGTTTGAGAAGGGGCAGAGAGATGATGCATTGGCCAAGAATGCCCATCTGCATGAGCATTGCATGCCCAACTCTGGTTTGGCAGCCTTGAAATGAATGCAGATTTGGAACACATCAGACAAAAATATCCAAAGCCTTTCGTTGAGGGACTTACACATCCATGAGACACCAAGAGGACCATGATCCATATCCAAATGGTGGATGCATCCTTTTGCATGCCTGTGCAGGGCAGACAAGAGTCTCTCTGACCCAGCCCTACTGGCTCTCAACATGTTCTGTCAGAGGAACTTCCTGCAACATTAATGGGATCTTGATCAATCCGGGAAACAACACCCACATACGCAAGTTGGAGCTTTGACTACCATTGAGCCAAGGAGACAAACTTGTTTGGCTGCTCTTTGGGCACCTCCACACAATGTGCCACAGGACAATGGGCAATACATCATCCCCAGGAGTTTTGTTCTCATGCCCAGGCAGAACTCCATAACCGGCCCCTGGAGGTGGAAGCGCCTGGCTGATGGTGTCCCCTTGGTTTGACTTGGATACACGCAAGGGACAGTGGCCTTCTGGTTGTTGGTGCCAAGAAGGATGTCCAGGGCTCTTTGGGTCTGTCCTATTAAGTTAGACACCTTCATGTCCACCTTGTTGCCGCCAGTTGAAAGTGGAAGAGGTGGCACAGAAGATTGGCTTTTCATATCCATCTATCTTGTCTCATTTGGGTAAGTAACCAGGTCAGTTCTAGGTAGAGACTGTCAGGAGGGAATTGCAAACCCAGGAGGGAACTGCAAATCATCAGGAGGGAGTCGAAGGCTCAACGACTTGAGTTGGAACTAACAGTAGGATTTAGTCTCTCGTTTTTTAAAAATATAAACAAAAACAAATTAGGCAACCAACTGAAATTCTCCTTAGCATCTGTTTAGAGAATAACGGGAGGATCTGCATTGCCATTTGATTTTTCATTGTCCTGTTGCATTACAAAACAACCAAGATAAATTAGATCCAGATGCAAGGTCTCCGGAGATATTTTGTTTCTTTATGGGGAGGAGGAACGTGTTTTGGTCACAGTTGTTGGTTCAGATTGGGAAACCAGCGAGAAGGTGCCCATTCCTGCCAGGAATGAATGGCACAGGTGAATAGGTGATGTTTCCACCGTAAGCAATCCATGACACAGCCTCTTCTGTTCCTCATGCCCTCCACTTCCCCCAGATGAAAACTGGGACACACGTGGCCATGCAACACCAGAGTGTGGCCAAGGTGGAAAACCTTATGAATGAAGAAGGACAGACAAGCCAGGAGAGTTGGCAGCACTTGGTTTTGCTGGAGCCAACTGGGAAGGGCCAGATTCTGCCCTGACTGGTTCGCCTTGGAGTCACCGTAACTCAGAAACCACTTGCAGGTGTAGGACAATAAACAACAATGCATGTGCAATCTCTTTAAAAATATAAATTGCTGTTCCTGAAGACTACTGGGAATGACCATTCACCTCCCCATCTTTTGGCCAGGAAAAATAAAAAGATAGCATATGGAAGTGGTACATTTTGTGTGTCTACAAAAACAGGTTTGGGGCCCCAGGCTTTTGCTTTTGGGAAGCCTTAAACCACAGTCTGATGCCATTTTGCCAGACAACTCCTGGTTTTCAATGCTGGGAATGTTTCACACAGTTGTGCATTTTTGGACGATGTGCAGCTACTCATCTGTGTCCTCCATGCGCCGCTTGGTTGGCTGGAATTGCAGAAATGTGCCCTGTGTATTATTCCCCGTTGCACAAGAGGTAGGCACATGGGAAGAAGTGCCACTGGTTGCACAAGGTCAGGAGTCAGCAGAAAGGTGGTGGTGCATGTAACCACCACTTAACTACATGGGTGTAGATTTACGTTATTCTCCCACGATGCTGGGTATCGGCTAGTAGAAAAAGATAGACCTCTGTTGTTGGTTCTGGAAGGCCCAGGGCACAACAGAATGACTTCCCTGGCTTCTTTCCACAAAAGAGTCACTCCTTTTGCTGCTTTGATCCAGCTTGTTGCCATTGGCACGGCCATCTCTGACCTCTCCCTCGAAGTGTGTCCCCCAACGTGCCAGCAGCCAGCCCTCCCCGCTGGAATCGTCTTGTTTCTGGGTTGAAAAACTGCCCAGGCCCAAAGCAAACACGCTCTTTGGCTGTCTCATCTTTGCATTGGGTCAATCACGTTGGGTGCCTGCCACCAGGGAAGGCGTTTATTTTTTCGTTTCCCCCTTTGCCAAAGTCAAAGGGGCTCTTCAGGGAGCTCAGCTGGAGTCAAAGTCGGAGCAGGGGTTATATTGGACCAACAAAAGTTACCCAGAAGGAGCAGAGCCAATCCCTCATATTGTGTGGCTTACACTTTGCTTTGCATTTTGCTTTTTCTCTGACCAGATAAAGGCATCAGGAAGGGAAAGCATCCGGACAATTCCAGGAGCTATGGAACTGAGCAGGACCACCTTGGCACCCGTTGACACCTCCGCCGGCAGATGGGAAGCTTTTCCCCAAAAGAACCTGGAGGCTGTGGATATTGCCGTCCTGGTCTTGTACTTCGTCTTTGTTTTGGCTGTTGGGCTCTGGGTAAGGAAGACGTTTCCTCCTTTCATCTAGTCAAGCAGAAAATGTTTGGAGCATTTGTTTGGAAACATTGTTTTGGGTTTGGGGGGAACTACATCTCCCAGAATCCACAGTATAGCCAGTCTGCAGGCTGGCTGGGCAATTATGGGAGCACTGGTCCCCCTTCAAATATATGTGTGTGTGTGTGTGTGTGTGTATAGAATCATAGAGTTGGAAGAGACCACAAAGACCATCCAGTCCAACCCCATGTATGTATGTATGTATGTATATTATTATTATTATTATTATTATTATTATCCTTTATTTATATAGCGCTGTAAATTTACACAGTGCTGAACATACAATCTTATATTTAGAGAGTTCCCTGCCCTCAGGCTTACAGTCTAATTAGGAGAAGGGAAAGTGGTGGGAAGGGGATGAGGTCCAGTGGTTCTTCTCTCCCTCTGGAGCCAGGACCAAGGCAGATGGACTGGAGGGAGGGCACAGCTTCTTAATACATAGTTAGAAGGAGGCATCCTGGGGCAGATGGCACAATCCTGGGAACGCTTCCCTAAACAATATAGTCTTTAACTTAATTTTGAATCTGGCTAGAGAAGTGATGAGGCGCACATATGTGGGGGAAGAAGGTTCCAGGAATGAGGGGCAGCAAGTGAGAAGGGACGAATACGGGACAGGGCAGTGGAAATCCTCGGCTACCAGAGCGGAGGGTACGAGAAGGAGTGTGAGGAGAAAGAAGGTCAGACAAGTAAGGAGGGGCCAGTCTGTGGAGGGCTTTGAAAGTCAATAACAAAAGCTTGTACTGGATGCGGAAGGGGAAGGGGAGCCAGTGAAGGGAGGAGAAAAGAGGAGAAACATGGTCAAAGCGGCGAGCAGATGTGATAGTACGTGCAGCTGAGTTCTGGACAGAGATTAAAGGATGGAGATGAGAGAGAGGAAGCCCTGTCAGAAGAAGTGAGACCACTAGGGCATGGACCAGAGTCTTGGTGGTGGAGGCTGAGAGGAATGGACGGATTTTAGCAATGTTGTAGAGAGAGAATCTACAGGTCTTGACGGTGGCCTGGATCTGGGGAATAAATGACAGAAAGGAATCAAAAATGAAACCAAGACTGCAGGATTGCTGAACCGGTTGAACAGAAGTGCCGTCAACCGAAACAGAAAAGGAGTATTGAAGGGTGGGCTTAGGTGGGAAGACGAGAAGCTCTGTCTTAGACATGTTGAGCTTCAAGCGCCGATGCCGCATCCACTGCGAGATGGCAGCCAAACAAGAGGAGACTTGCTGTTCAAGCCCCGGTGAAAGGTCAGGGGTGGAAAGGTACAGCTGAGTGTCATCAGCATACAGATGATAGGAGAAACCAAAAGAACAGATGAGTTTACCAAGGGATAATGTGTATAGAGAGAACAAAAGGGGGCCCAGGACAGAGCCCTGAGGAACTCCAACAGATAAGGGAACAGAATATATACATGAAGTATGTATGTATACATAACACTTTCAACATGTGTGCACTTGGAGAGTAGATAGATTTGTTGTTGTTGTGTGTCTTCATGTCATTTCGGACTTATAGCGACCCTAAAGCAAACCTATCATGGGGTTTTCTTGGCAAGTTTCTTCAGAGGGGATTTGTCATTGCCATCCTCTGAGGCCGAGAGAATGTGACTTGCCCAAGATTACCAAGATGGCCAAGCCAGGAGATAGGTAGTTAGGTAGACAGACAGACAGACAGACAGACAGACAGATAGATAGATAGATAGATCATCTCTAAATGTTGAAAAGGATCCACAAGGTTAAATCGAAAGGTGCTGAGCAGGGTGTTGTGCCCAAGAAAATCCTGCTGATTTTCAAGCTTTCATTGTTTAGAATTAGACCATGTTTGTGTCCCTGTGTTTTGGGGAGATGACGGAGGGATGATAACATTCAAGGTTAATTTCTGCAGTCCCATGTGCTGAAATGTTTAAATGGTTAAACTGATACTGTCAATTAAGGGGAAATCTTTGCAAAACCTTAAGAATGATGGAGGATTTTTTATTACCTTTTTTGCAACCCTGCTGGGGCTCTATATGCCTATTTTAGCCTTCATACATTAAACAGAGTTTATATGTAGTAGAAGTGTAAATATAATATAAATATAATAGCAGCATATAACCATTAGTTTAGGAGCAGGGAATTGGTAGTGTTAGTATTAGGGTTTTTTATGTTTGGTGGTTTAGTTGAGGTTGTAGTTTTGTTGTTGTGTATGTTGTTTTGTGAACTAGTGTGGTGTAGTGGTTTGAGCATAGGACATTCAGGGGGGTTAAAAATAGCCACAAGATCCTGAGAATTCTCCTACTTTGGTCTACTATGAGACTACTTTCCCTAGTTTACGAATGCCTGCCAGAGATTTAACTAACAGGTAGGGGAGCAAAATGGTGAATTCTGCAAAGGGAAATGAAATTTTGCACCAGTCCCTAAATTTCTGTTATTGCGGGGAGAGAGAGAGACACTGAAAAGAGCTCAGCCTGAGAACTCATCTGTTTGGTTTAGTTCATGTTCCCTTGTGCACTTTCCTTCAACCTTTTCTTTCTGTTCCCAACTGCACCGCTGCAATGCTAGAAATTTGGGACTAAAGGAAATTTTCATTGTAGGAAGTGTAATTTTGTTTTTATTTGTGGGGGGCAATGTCCTCATTTGGTGCCCAGTCCTGCGGGTTTCCCTCCCAAAGTTTTCACTCAACACCCAAACCACAAACACCACTCTTGCTCCCCCAATTTTTCAAATGGAGTAGAGGGAGTGCTTGAGGGGTTTTCTATGGTGTCTCCAGTCTTGACCTTCTCTATGTTTCTCCCAGTCCATGTGGAAGACAAAGCGGAGCACCGTGAAGGGCTACTTCCTCGCCGGAGGAGAGATGGTGTGGTGGCCGGTAAGTGGCTTCCTATTCCAAGGTTTTTAGCCTGTTTTTAACTTATGTATATTTTGTGTGGTTTTATAGTGTGTATATTTTATGTGAGCCCCTGTGAGCTGCCTTGGGTCCCTCTGGGGGGAAGGACAGGTTGCTTACCTGTAACAGTATTTCTTCGAGTGGTCTTCTGCGAATACATACAAATGGGTTTTACTGCGCATGCGCAGAGGAGCTCAGAAACTTCTGGAATCGCTAGGCAGAACTCAAATTGCAACTTTTTGGCGGTAACTCCGCCCATCCCTATATAATTCCCCTGCTTTCCCGCTCTTTCCCCAGTCCTAAATTTTTACGTCACGTAATGTGACAACGGAGCCACATGTGAGCAGGGCACTGAGGGGAGGAAGGGCGGGATTTGTATGTATTCGCAGAAGACCACTCGAAGAAATACTGTTACAGGTAAGCAACCTGCCCTTCTTCTTCGTGGTCTCTGCGAATCATACAAATGGGTTAGACTGACAAGCTTTAACGTGAAGGAGGAGGGAGTGTCATACACTAATCGTGTCCAAACAACATATCTTTATTTGAGATCCAGGCACCATAAGCATCCACCATAAGCATCCACTTTCAGTTAGCAGAAATGCTTTACTATTGAACCTCCTCATTGGACAATAAAGTTCTCCTAAGCAGACTATTGTCTCATTGTCATTATTGTCTTCTATTAGATTAAAGCCAAACTGAAATGGAATACAACCATTGCCACAAAACCTTTTGCGAAAGGCAACCCTGAGTGTTATAAGTATTATATCCCTGAGTATTAGGCATGCCTTTGACATGCTACATACACTAACTTCCAATACTATAACAATGTAAACATATCAGTGATAATTACTGGTTGCTAAACCTGTAAATGTAGAGGGATCATGAGAAACTCAGAAACATATATCAACTTTACCTTAAGGAATGTGAAAAACAACATAACTTGTGATAGTATTCAGTAAACATTACAGCATTAAGATAAGATTGGCATTTCAATAGCAGGAATGGAGATCTCACCTAATAAAGAACAGCATCTTTAGTGGATACCAGAGATCAATACTGCTCTTCCAAAAGCTGCATCTTGTCTGGCTCTGGTGTCCAGCCTATAATGCTTGTTAAAAGTCAAAGGCTGGGACCATACAGCAGCTTTACAGATGTCCTCCAAGGCAATTCCAGACAAAAAGGCAGATGATGTTGCTACTGCCCTAGTAGTATGTGCACAAACCCTAGCAGGGAGAGGCGAACCCGACAATTCATAGCAGAGGTGGATGGGGGCTGCTATCCATTTGGAAAATCTCTGGGCAGTTACGGGAAGTCCTATCTTCGGTTCCGAGTAGCATTGAAACAGTCTCTCGGAAGGACTGGAAGATCTAGTTCTGTCTAAATAGAAGGCTAGAGCTCTTCTAATGTCCGAAGAGTATAACTGGCATTCGGTGTCGGTGGTCGGGTTCTAGGCTATGGTAGGCAACACAATGTCTTGGCACATATGGAAGGCAGATACCACCTTCAGTAAGAAAGTGATATCAGTACGGAGGACTACCTTCTCCTTATGGAATCTAAGGTAGGGTTTGTCCCTCCTCAGGGCACAGAGTTTGCCCGCACGGCGAGCCAAAGTGATGGCAACTAAGAAGGCTGTCTTCCAAGTGACTAACCACACATCAGCATAGGCTCAAAGGGCTTCCGTGCTAGGGAGGCCAAGATGACATCCAAACTCCAGGCCGGTGTCGGTATCGAGGCTGGCGGGTGTAAGTTGTTGAAACCTTTCAAAAAGCTTTTCACCAGGGGATCGTTAAAAAGTGAGGGCTGGCACTTTATGGAGTTCAAGCAAAGTCCGGCGTCAACTGGGGTCATCAAGAATTCAAGGATAACTGGGGTCGAGGCTCGGGATGGGGAGAGGTCCCTTGAAGACAAGAACTCGAGAAATTTTCTCCATTTCGAATTGTAGGATTTAGTGGTGGCTGGTTTCTGTGCCGCCCGAATCAGGGTCTGTATCGGTGCCGGTAGGGCCTCCAGGCCCGCAGTTTCTAAGGCCAAACTCTCTAGGCCACCAGTGGAAGGTTGTGTATTTCCGGATGGCGGATTCAGCCGTTCCGAAGGGTTAGGAGGTCCGGCCTGAACTCAAGTCTCAGGTACCGGCGTCTTCACAGATGTAGCAGGTGAGGAAACCATGGCTGCCTCGACCACAAAGGGGTGATTAAGATGGCGTTTGTGTGGTCTCGAGTCATTTTGGACAGGACTCTTGTGATTAGCGGGAATGGGGGAAACGCGTACAGAAATTCCCCCGACCATTCGAACAGGAAAGCGTCTCCGAGAGTTTGGGCTCCTGTATAGGGAGCAGAAGCTGGTGCACTGACCGTTCTCCTTGGTTGCAAAGAGGTCTATAGACGGCGTGCCCCATCTTCGAAATAAGTCCGCTACCATGTCGGGATGGAGAGACCATTCGTGGGAGGTTGTGTGCGATCTGCTGAGTTGGTCTGCCAGGATGTTCTCGTCTCCAGGGAGGTGGATTGCCTGGAGAGAGATCTTCCTTTTGATGCACCAGTGCCATATTTTTAGCGTGATCTCTAAGAGGTCTGGAGATCTTGTTCCTCCTTGCTTGTTTATGTAATACATTACTATCGTGTTGTCCGTTAACAGCAACACCACCTTTCCTCTGAGAACAGTTTCAAAGGCCTTCAGCGCCTTCCATAGCGCCAACATCTCGAGGACGTTTATGTGAAGGTCTCTCTGGTCTGAGGGCCATCTGTCTTTGATCGTGAGATCTATCGTGTGGGCTCCCCAATCTTGCAAGGAGGCATCCGTAGTCAAAGAGATCTGAGGATGTGGCTGAAGAAAGGGCGGAGGGAGTTGGAGACGGTCTTCCGTATTGAGATCCACTTCGAGGGCGGGTCTAGTAGTAGGTTGAAGACCGAGAGGAACCAGGCCTGAAGAGGTTGAAACCGCAGTCTTGCCAGAGGCGTAACAGGTGTTATAAAAGGGACCGAGTCGGTGCAGGAAGGTCAGGGGTAGGGTGATGAAGCGCGCTGCAACCCTTCAGGACCTCTTTCTGGGTTGCTCAGCATCTTGCCTATGAAAACCTTTGCTGTATTTAGGTGGGGCCGAAAATTCACGCCGACCTGAGGACAAAGACGACTGAGAAGGCTGGCGCTGTCTTGTGTGTTCTTGGTGTTGGTACGGCCTGTCCTGGAAGGGCCTTCGGTATGGGGTGTAGCCGGGGCGCATGGCCCCGAAACGGCACCGAAAAGTAGGCTGGGATTCTGACGACATGCCATGTTTTCTGGCTGCGGCCTTCATTCTATATTTGAAATTAATCTTGTCATCAGTCTCCTTATTAAACAGACCTGAATCATCGAAGGGCATCTCTTCTATAGTTGACTTGGCGTTCGGATTCAGGTCTGAGCCCCTTAGCCAGGCATGCCTTCGCAGCGCAATGGCTATTGCCTTCGCCGACGGCTATTGCCTTCACCGAGCAATCCGCTGAATGTCTTGTGGGCGTAATTAACCAACTACTGATGGAATGAGCCTCCTCCAATTTTGTGGCCAGTTTGTTGGATTCCTCGGGGACATCAGGTAAGATCGTGGAAAGTCTCTCCATTAGGTATTGAATGTATGCCCCCATACACGCGTTGTAGCTGGTGACCTTAACCCCAAGAACCGATGCGGAGTAGACCTTTTCTGCCGGGGCATCTATCTTCTTAGCCTCATGGTCCAAGGGAGACGTCAAGGTTTTAGGCGTGAAGGAGCACTGAGAGTCTTCCACTATCGCCGAATTTTGCTTTGGATGAGAGAAAGGCCAAGATGTAGAAGACAGTGTGATCCTGTACAAGGCCTCTATCTTCCTGGAGGCTGTCAATGTGGAGGCAGGGGCGTCCCACAATCTCTTTGCTATGTTCTCAATCAAAGGCAGGAGTGGGATTGATGGCAGCGTGGGGACTTTGCCGTGGATTCTCCTCTCGACCGGATCAGCGGCGTCCTCCTCGAGATGGGTGACCTCCAGTTCGAGAGCTCGGCCCATCCGGATGATGTGTTCAGAGAAGGAGCGAACATCATCAGTCGGGGAAGCTGCCCCAGGAGTATACAGATCTTGTGGAGATTGTGGGGCCTCCAACTCAGAACTGTCTGAGCCATCCTTCCTGGACCGTCGGGTTTCTCTGGTGGGTTCCTCCTCAGAGTCAGAATCTAGACGATGGGGCAGCAACAATGGAGACGGTGAACAGTCCCTTGACATAGAGCGTTCCCTCAAATGCGACCTTTCCCTGCCCCTGGATGTCTGTGTGCTCGCTGCAACAGCTTTCGTCTTGGTGGTCCTATCTCAGAGCGGTGGTTGCTTTTCAGGTGATGATTTTGTGTAAAACTGATGACGAATCACCTCACGATCCACCAGCATGTAGTACATGTCAGTCTCGCTATCATACACGTAATCTGGCCCACAGGGTGACAGCTCTTTGTCTCGGGACCAGTGAAGCATGGGAGTAGGCGAGCGATCCTGACGGGCCTGTATTGGTGGGGACAGTACTGGAACTTCTTCCTCGGAATGGTCGGAGAGGACCTGAATATCTAAGTCCCGAATTGAAGCTGCTTGCATGGGGACCGAGGTCGGGAACGAAGTCGGGCCCGAGGATGCCTTTCTCGGAGGTGGAGTAATCTCAGGTTCCCGGCTTGGTTCATCGGACACTGGAGGTTCTTGGTGCGTCTTTTTGGAGGAATGATGGTCGGAGTGATGCCTCTTGCTCGGTTTTGAGCCACTGGACCCAGAACCCGAATGTTTCTTGGGTTCGGAAGCCTCCTTGGTTGAATCCGACCCTTTTTTAGGGTCCGAGGGTTTCTTGTGCAAGCCCTCCTTAGGTTGGCCAGTCTCTTTGGGAACTTTCTTATGCTTCTTCTTTTTCTCCAAGTGGGAGCTCCCGGGAGTGCATTCCTGGCCCGGTGTGGCAGCCGCCATCACCGCTGCGGATGTGGACGTTGAACCCGAAGCCGTGGATGCGGGAGGGGACTTCATAGTCTCCTGAGGCTGGAGCTCCTGCGTGAGCAGGGCAGCCTTCAAACGGGCCTCCCGGTTTTTCCTCGCCTGAGGGGTTATTAACTGGCACTGCAGGCAAGCTCTCGGATTGTGTGTTTCTCCGAGGCACAAGAGGCACGCTGTGTGGCTATCCTTCTCAGGAATTTTGCCCCCGCATGTGTCGCAGTGCTTAAACGGAGGCGCCATTCCAGGCTCCAGGGGTTCGAAGTCTGTGGGAACGCACCGGTGAAGACACAAAGAGTAGTCAAACAGTCCGTAGTCAAGCCAGCCGAGGTGATGATCAATCCGTAGGGTTGAGACAGAAGAATAGTCGTAGAGGTAGTCCGAGTTCTTAATCCGAAATACAAGTGATCCTAGCGCAGTTCAAAGCTACCACAGCGGCGGAAAAAAAGGAACTGGAGAAAGAGCGGGAAGGCAAGGGAATTATATAGGGATGGGCGGAGCTGCCGCCAAAAAGTTGCAATTCAAGTTCTGCCTAGCGATTCCAGAAGTTTCTGAGCTCCACTGCACATGCACAGTAAAACTCATTTGTATGATTTGCAGAGACCACGAAGAAGAAAGGTGGGATATAAATTAAATAAATAAATAAATATGGTTCTCAGGTGGCAAAATGTGAATCTTTGTGGAGGTACTTCTCTCTCTTGTCTAGGGGATGGAGAGTATTGTTTTTTCCCCAGGCTGCTGCTGCTACTGCAGCACACTGCACTGCACTGTACTGCACCGTACTCACACTATACTGCATTGCACTGCCTTGCATCGCACTGCATCACCTCACATGGCACTACAGTGCACTACTCTGCACCACAGTGGACCATACTGCACCATACTGTACCACACAAAAGTGAAATATGTGATGCACTGTGGTGTACTGTGTTGAAGCATCACTCTCACACTGCGTCACACTGCACCACATTGTGCCACACTACAGAACACTGCACAACATTGCACCATAGTGCACCATGTTGCACCAGACTGCACCTGCGAGCCCTGCTCCCTGCTGTTATCACTTCTGTGCAAGGCAAGTCTTATTGCTCTCAGGAGGTACGGAAACCACGTTGGCACGCAGTCCAAACTCATTCCCTGCTCCTCTCTAACAGGTGGGGGCTTCCCTGTTTGCCAGCAATGTGGGCAGTGGGCACTTCATTGGCTTGGCTGGCTCCGGTGCGGCATCTGGCATCGCTGCCACGGCCTACGAGTGGAACGTGAGTATCTTTTTATGGGACCAGCCCGCTTTCTCTCTGGGTGTGTTACCACACATTCCAGGGCCTGGCTCTCTCACAGGATGAGTTTTAATGGCACTAATTGGCACATTGTCCCTCGCTCTCATGGCAATTTGGACAGTGGGTATAGCGTGCCCACTGATTTAGTTGGCAAACACACATCTTGCCCTTTGGCCCAATTGCTCAATCTCAGGGCGCTTCTGTTTGATACACTCTTCTCCCCCCCCCCCCCCCCGAGGATGACTGACTGTTCCAGAAAAAGCAACAAAGTACGTTGTTGCATCACTTGGAACATGTTTTTATTGGGTTACGTTTTCGTGGACTTTTGCCCACTTCCTCAGAGGCATAAGGCATGATGGCATGTAAGGACTGAGACAGAATTGGATGGGAAGGAAATCCTAGGGAAGCAGCCTGGAATTGCAGCCAGTTGCATTTCAAATTTCCATGCCATGCTGCACCACAATGCACCACACTTTTAGTTAGTTGTCAAATCCAGCCTCTCAACAACTACTGAATATAAACTCATGTCTAGGTCAACCTCATGTATAAACAAAGAGCAGGTTTTGGGGATTTGGGATTTTGATACAACTAAAGGATAAGTCAAAGGTATAACTTAGGGCATATAACAAAGAATGCAAAGGAAAGTGATGCTGAAGAAATTGCAAAATTCCAATGAGCATTAATGTTTGTGCTTGCCTTAAAGCAGTGATTCCCAGATTTTAGTCCTCCAAGTGTCTTGGACTGCAACCCCAGCCAGCTGGGCCAACAGTCAGGAATTCTGGGAGATGGAAGTCCAAATCATCTGGAGGACCAATGTCTGGGAATCACTGGCCCAAAGGGCTGGATGGATGAGGAGGAAAGTACACTAAACGGTGGCTGTGTGATGTGAAGGGGAAGCGACCAGGCACATAAAACACATATATCAAAATGGAGGAAGAGGCAAAGCAAAGTAAATAGTGACCACATCAACAATGATTATAGCCTTTATATCAGCTATAGGGAAACGGATCTGCACAGACGTGGCCCATCTCCTACCTCCATAGCTATGGGAACAATGCAAGAAAGTTGCTAAGAGGCTGCTTTGCTCTCCCGGTCTGTTCCCAGCCAACTCTGCATTCGTGAGCTCCTGTGCTAAAGTGTCAACTATTTATCTGGAGATAACTGAAAATGAAATAACCCTCCATAGGCCAACAGACAGCTATTGAGGCTTGGCAAAAGATTTTCCCCAAAGCAGTCTGATTTTTTCAGTAGGTTTTGTTTTTGCAGGAGGGACTTTAGATGGTGAACTGGCAGGGATCTCCAGGGGGCACAAAGGTGGGCCCATGGATTGAGGTCCCAAGTCTGAATAAATGCTCCACAGTTTCCCACCTCCCTGACCTGGCCTCCTTTTCCCTCCGCAGGGCATGTTCTGTGTCTTGGTGCTGGCGTGGCTGTTTCTTCCTATCTACATTGCAGCTGGGGTGAGTATGTCGTCTACACCGTGGGTCTACAGATTCTTTCGGGGAGCAAGACCAGGCTCCCAGATAAATCTACTCATAGCACTCAGGTCCTTTGGGTTTGGACTGAAGGCACAAGCTGGTTCGGATGCCAAAGGAACTGGAGCAGAAACTCCATTGGCACAGTGGCACGGAGGGAGATGATGGGCTGGGTGGGGTGGAGAACATGGCCGGGGAGGCCATTGCATGGTCATGCCATCCCTGCCAACATTTCATAATAAGGACCCAGGATGTGTGTCCTGCCAAGCAACATTGAGGGTGCAAGATGCTGCCTCGGAGTGTGGTGGAGTCTCTCTTTGTTTGGAAGCTTTCAAACAGAGGCTGGATAGCCATCTGTCACATGGAAGACTTGATAGTGTGTTTTTGCATAGAGTGGATCACCCTTTTGGGACTAGGATTCTTTGATTCGAAGTGCTCAAGATGGCAAAAGTCATGAATAAGGAAGAACACACAAGCTGGGAGAGGCTGCAGCAGCCTGATTTTGCTGTCTTCCGTTCTCCATTCATCCCTTTTGCCATCTTGACCCACCATCCGATGCTTCCTGGCCACATCTGTCCTGATTTCCATCTGGGAAATGTTGGAAGGTGTGCATAAAATCTCTTAATCCCATCAGAGGATTTCCCAAGACTTTCTGCTCTTGTGGAAAAGAAGCGTGGGTGCTTGCCTTCCCTTTTCACTGACGCTCCCGTTCCTCGCAGGTGACAACCATGCCAGAGTATTTACAGAGACGGTTTGGTGGCAAAAGGATACAGATCTTCCTAGCAATCCTCTACTTGTTTATCTATATATTCACCAAAATCTCAGTAAGTAAGGAGGCGAGAGGAGACAGAACAGAATTGGCTTGGAAAGAGTAGGTTGCCATAGCCTTAATAAATGACCTTTCTGCCTTTTCATGTTCCTTTCTCATATGAAATGTTCTTTGTTGTTGTTGTGCACCTTCAAGTTGTTTCTGACTTATGGAGACCCTAAGGCAAACCTATCATGGGGTTTTCCGGGGCTGAGAATGTGTGACCTTTGCTCAAGGTCACCCAAAGAGTTACATGGCCAATCAGCGATTCAAATTTGATCCTAAGCCTTAAACGCACATCAGATCCCTTTGCAATGTGACCCGCTGAGCGTTCAATTCTGGAAACAGCAGGCTTGAATCGTTACTATCATGGCAACTCTTCCAGTCATATTTCTGTTATTGTTGTTGTATGGGTCTGAGTCAACTCCATATAATGTCTCTCTCCTAGGTTGGCAATATTTATTCAAAGGGGTTTTGGCACCATTGCCTTCCTTTGAGGCTGAGAGAATGTGGTTTGCCCAAGGTCACCGAGGGGGTTTCCATGGCCAAAGGGGGATTTGAAACCTGGTCCCCCAGACTCGTAATTCAACATTTAAACCGCAGCACCATACTATCTCTCACTAGCAAAATTCCCCCCCCCCAGAAGGTTTTGCCATTGCCTTCTGCTATACGGTTGAGAATATGTGACTTGTCCAAGAGGGGTTTCCATGGTTTAACAGAGGTTCAGTCCTTGGTCTTCCTAAATTCTCATCCAGAACTGAAACTATTATGACATGCTGTCTCTAGAAAATGTTTGAGATACATTGGCTTGTTATGGATTTATTCTGAGGTGGTTTTCCACTTTCTTCCTCTGGGTGTGAGAGTGTGTGACTTGCCAAAAATAACCCATGGCTGAGTGAGAATTCGAACCCTGGTCTCCCAAAGTCCTGGTCCATCACTGCACCCACTACACCACACAGCTATGAATGACACTTAATGGGAAGCTAGAAAATGGTTCATTCCAGAAATGTGGGGTTACTGGGTGACTAAAAATTGTACCTGCAAATATTTAAAAAACTTAAGAATTAGAGTATTTTAAAAACTATAGCATTTAACTGAGACAGTATGGTGTAATACGTAGTTTGAGTGCTGGACTAAGACTCAAGGAAATCAGGGCTTGAATCCTCGCTCAGCCATGGAAACCTCTTGCGCAAGTCACATCCTCTCAGCCTCAGAGGAAGGCAAAGGTATACCTCTCCTGAAGCAAATCCTTAAGGACAGGATCACCTTCAGTCAACATGAAGGCACACAACAGCAACTACAATTTTAACTGAAAGTACTGTGCATGTTGAATCTTTCATCTTGAATTGTATGTGTGTGTTGTGCAAAAGATACCTATCGATTCATGCAATTGGCACTGTATCAAAGCCAATTACCCAAGCAAATAATGCATTACCTGGAAATTGCTTTAGAAGCCGAACCCAATATATATATATTTAAAAGCCTGAGATTGAGACTTTGAGGTTTGGCTTCAGGAATATGGATGAGAGCTCATGGCTGCAGCTAAACAGACTAAGCAGGGACTTTCCCTCCTGAACATGTATTATTACTGGGTTTCCTGTTTCCTCCATTTATTGCCTGTTTGCGTTCGCTCCCTTCTGTACATTTATTATTTGGGGACAGGCGTCAAGGAAATGCAGACAGTAAGACGGGCACAAGAAATACCAGTTTTAAGATATTTTTGAGCATCTAAAGATGCTTTAATTTCTCTGCTGGAGAGAACTTGGTTGTATGTAGCCACATCACAAAATTAAAGCAGTTTGATACCACTTGAACTGCCATGACTCCATCCTACAGAAATTTTGGGATTGGTAGTTTGGAGAGGCACTAGCACTCATTGCCAGAGAAGTCTGAAGACTTCGTAAAACTAGAGCTCCCGGGGACCTTGTGAGGAGTTGTGTGCTATTGTGTGGCGGACCCAGAGTTGAGTCCCTGCCCTGAGCGACATGGAAGTTGCTGCTGCCTCCGATCTGCACGCATGCATGCCTTTGGAGAGGTACCCACAGAGATTCAATGCTGAGGAATGTCTCCATGTTTCCTCCTCCAGGTTGACATGTACGCAGGGGCCTTGTTTATCCAACAGGCCTTGCACTGGGACCTTTACGTGGCCGTCATCGGCTTGCTGATCATCACAGCGGTTTACACAGTGGCAGGTGGGTCTGAGCATCCTTGGACAGAGAATGCTCTGCTTTGACTTCCTTATCCGTGGATTCAGTGGAGGTCTCCCTCTTACGTGATTATTTTTCAGCACTGATCTCATGGAATATACTTCTGGGCACAAAGAAGACCCACTTTGGTAGCCTCAAAGGCATTATGGCTTTGTAGGACAGAAAAAAAAATCCAGGAGATTGGGTGATTGTTCTTGCTAAGTCAACCCTGAGGAAGAGACATCTCCAAGACCCCCTTTTCTCAACCTTTCTGCTCAGGTCCTGTAGGCTCCTGGCCATGGCCTCCTTGATCGCCATTGTCCAACCATATGGCATGTGGTCCTGCTCTCTTTCTGCTGCCTTCTACCTTTCCATCGTTGTCTTTTCCAATGATTTGTGTCTTCTCATGATGTGGTACGACAGCCTCAGCTTATTCACCTTGGCTTCCAGGGAGATTTTAGGCTTGGTCTGGCCAAGGGCCCTTTTGTTTGCCTTTTCGGCCATCCACGGTATCCTCAGCACTCTTCTCCAGCACCACATCTTGAAGAAGTTGATTGATCTTCTTCTTATCCACTTTGTTCACTGTCCAGCTCTCCCATCCGTACTCTTCTCTTCCATCTGTAGGAGGCCTTGCAGCGGTCATCTACACGGACACCCTCCAGACGGTCATCATGCTGGCTGGAGCCCTGACCCTCATGGGATTCAGTGAGTACCTTGGGGAAGGTTGGAGACTGGTTGCCTTGCTCCATGGAGGAGAGAGCAGAAACCAACATATTAAGCACTGATGCAGTAGGAAGGATGTGGATATTTATTTTAAAAAAATAATTTGTATTATGCTTGAAAAACAAGTTTCTCAAGAATCCTAGTCTAGTCTGAAAATGTCAAGAACTGTACAAAGTTTCATCTGCACAAAATTCACATGTTTTGTACAGAAGATGGTATCTTCTGTGCAGAAAACTGTGATTTCCAACCCCCCAAAAGAGAGAATTCCCTAAGAAGGAAGTTCCGTAGACTGGGAGCAGCCACCAAGAAGGCCTTTTCTCCCTTGTCCCCACCAAATGAGCCTCAAAAGGTGGTTAAGACAAAGAAAAGAGCCTCTCCAGAAGATCTTAACACTCTAATGGACTCATAAAGGGAGACAAAGTCTATCAAATAGCCTGGACCCAATCCATATACGGCTTCATAGGTCAAAACCGCTGAGGTTGGCTTCCTCTTTGCTTTCCTAGGCTTTGCCAAAGTGGGAGGTCTTGATGATCTTCAGGACCGATACTTTAAAGCCGTGGCCAGCAACCGTGATGGAAACAGCAGCTGTGGACTGCCCAGAGAAGATGCCTTCCACATATTTCGGGACCCCGTCACCTCTGACTTGCCATGGCCTGGTGTCTTGGTTGGCATGACCATCCCCTCTTTGTGGTATTGGTGCACAGACCAGGTAGGACTCTGTTGGTTTGGATCAATAGGGCTGCTTCCTTGAAGATGGTTCTGGGTCTTGGAGTGGGAATCAGGTCCAGGTCTGATGCCAAAAGAGCAATGGGGCTGCCATTCCACACCAGGGTATTGGGAAAGGATCCTCTTGCTTGCCAGCCCTTCCCATGGGATCAGCCTCATTTTAACATTACTGCATTTTTGTGGTGAAAGATACTGGGAGGAATGGTGAGCAGATATCCCTCAACTGTAACAACAAACCAATCCTACCTTTGTCTAGCGAGGCAGGGATAGAAATCTGCCTCCATCCAAGGCACACATTCCATTCCCCACATATAAAATGGTTGCCAGAGGCCATTTTGCTACAAGACTTTGCAATAGAGCAAAATGTAGCCTGGTATTCCCAGACATTTCCTGACAAGCCATTACAAACGAACCCAGCAGCTTATACTGTAAGTCTCAGGATTTATAAACATGAGGATGTTCATTCTACTAAAAGAGGGAAACAAAGACCAAAATCCACCCACGGCCTGCCAATAGATCCTTCAGATGTCTCCTTAATTTGCAGGTCATTGTTCAGAGGTCTCTTGCAGCCAAGAACCTGTCTCATGCCAAGGGAGGTGCCCTCTTGGCTTCCTACCTGAAAATCCTCCCACTCTTTATGATGGTTTTTCCTGGCATGATTAGCCGCATCCTTTTCCCAGGTAAGAAGGAACCGTAAGAGGTAACTGCAAAGAGGCAGTTGCAGGGTTTCAGTGGGTTCAAAGCATTTTGTGGGGAAAGAGGTCTTGCCCACGGTGCCCTGCTTGTCACACCAAAAGTTGGCAACTATTTTGACTCTCTTGAAATCTCTCCCTTCCTCCCAGCTGTTCACCTTTCTTTTGAATCCCATTTCCTTGCAGATCTGGTAGCCTGTGCGGATCCAGCCATCTGTAAAGAGATCTGTGGCAATCCCTCCGGGTGCTCTGACATTGCCTATCCCAAACTTGTCATTGAACTCTTGCCAATAGGTGAGGAACCTTCTCAGTCGCCCAAAGAGAGATGCAAGCAACCAGGTAGAAAGAAATGGAAAGACCAGGAGGAGAAGCAAAGGTGCTTTGCAGGGAAACAAAACCAGGGACTGAGTGCTCAGGCCTCACATTCCACAATCAAGTTGTAAAACCTTTGCTTACTTCATTCCTGTGCCCAAGAACAAATGCTTCTATTCCCCCCCCCCCCCCAAAAAAATTTCTGCATGTTTTAGACTTCAGATCCCAGAGCTGAATCCCAAAACATCTGGAGGACCAAAGTTGGGAGTTAGTGATTTAGACCATCATTAGCAACTTGAGTCTCATTTTGGGACGAAGGTGGGATATAAATAAAATAAATAAATAAGCAATAATCTTTGCACAAAACCCCAACATTTTTGCACGGAAAACAGGGCACTGTTCTCAAAATACCCTGCTTTTGTGTTCATAAACAATTTTGTGATGCGCCGGTGAAATTTTTCACCCCAAAGGCATTTCCCAGATCAAAAAGTGATGGTGTGGTTCATTCAGGTTGTGCCTCGCAGTGTTCTTGGGCCTTGCTCCATAAAACTTTCTCCCTTTTCCTTTTGCTTGTAGGGCTGAGAGGCCTGATGATGTCCGTCATGATTGCAGCCCTGATGTCTTCCCTGACCTCCATCTTCAACAGCTCCAGCACCATCTTCACCATGGACCTCTGGAGACATTTCAGGCCCCTGTCTTCCGAATGGGAGCTCATGATTGTTGGCAGGTAACTGACAATCCTGTTGCCCACAACAGCGCAGCAAAATATCATGGCTAGAATGTAACACATGCGTAGCTTTCCCCAGAGGAGGAGATGGACACTTTGGTGAATGCAAAATATCTGTGCTCGGTTCAAGATTTCCAAAGCAGAATTATCTCTGGGGTGCCATTGACTTGTTGAAGGTCTCCCAGTAGGTTTCCATGGCCGAGTGGGGATGTGATCCTTGGTCTCCCAGTGTCCTTAAGCACTGAAAACCTGGTCTGAAGGGAATGTCATTTGAACCCTGGTCTCCCAGTGTCCTCACTATTGCACCACACTGGATTTTAAGACTTCTCCAGAGAGGGTTTGCTAGCACTGCCTCCCTCTGAGGCTGAGAAAGTGCAACTTGCCCAAGGTCTCTAAGTGGGTTTGCATGTCTGAGCAGGCATCACAAAGAGGTTCCATAAGGAATATTGACTGGTATGTAGAAAACAATTCCAAATTTTCTCCTGACTCCACCAGTTAGTCGTACACAAGGGTAGACCCACTGAATCAATGGAACTGTTCTATGTTAACCCACTGTTGAACAGTTGACTAAATGGGTCTAATCTAGTTGGGAATAACCAAGACAATTTCAGTCTTTATGTTACAGGACAGACTCTCTCTCATCCATCAAATGGATAGCCCAAAACCAGAGACTAACCAGTCCATCCCTCTTTTCTTGGTCCAAGGGTGTTTGTTCTTCTTCTTGTTGTGATTTCTATCCTGTGGATCCCACTGGTGCAAGCCAGCCAAGGAGGGCAGCTCTTCATCTACATCCAGACCATTAGTTCTTACTTACAGCCTCCGGTCGCCGTGGTCTTCATTTTGGGCTGCTTCTGGAAGCGGACAAATGAAAAGGTAAAGCAATGGCACATGTTCTTTCTTGGCCCTTGAGCAATAGTCATTGCACTCAAGGGGGTGGACCTCTGAAAAAAGAAGGGACCAAGGCATTCTGGTGGTTTCCATGTCGATGGAGTCATCAGAGCTTCTGAGGCATTGTCCATGGTGCTGGGCTTACTTCTCAGAGAGGTTTCGGGACCCTGGACAACTCTTTTTTAAAAGTTTTAGATTAAAACTTGGAGTGAATTCACTGTCCTTCCACTGAGGTGGAAGCGGTTAGCAATGAATTGAATTTGTTGTAATGAAAAAGTAATGGTTATTGTATTGTTTTTAAATTGTATTATTTATAATTGTATTATATTTGTTGTTCACCGCCTTGAGTCCCTATATTGGGAGAAAGGCGGGATACAAGAAAACAAGCTACAGAAGATGCATTATATTATTAAACGATAAATCAACATTTGTATAAATCCCATTGACTTAATGGATTTTCTCCAGATGGAACTGCAAAGAAGATATGGGCTATAGAGCTTGGAAAGTAATTCAGTATTTAAAGGGAGCTTGTTGCATTGTTATCTATTATTATTATTATTATTATTATTATTATTACTATTATTATTTTTGTCTGTTCCAGAAGTTAGGACACAAACCAGTGGATTCAAATTGAAAGAGAATCCACCCAAACATTAGAAATAACCCTTTTTTAAATGTAAGAGATGTTTGACAGTGGGATGGACTGCCTTTGTAAGTGGTGGGCTCTCCATCATTAGAGGTCTTTAACCAGAGGTTGGATGGGCATCTTTGAGATGTTTAGTTGTGTATTCCTGCATGACAAAATGGGGCTGGAGTGGATTGCCCTCGGGGTCCCTTCCTCCTCTGAGACTGTATGATTCTGACTTCCCAAGCTCTGTTCCTACATCTGGGGCAGAAGGCTGTTCTTCTTCATCAGGAGTTTGCTCCTTTCCTTCCTCTCGCAGGGCGCTTTCTGTGGTCTTCTGTTGGGAATGGTCATAGGTGTGATCCGGATGGTCCTGGATTTCGTCTACCTGCCGCCGCAATGCGGAGAGCCAGACCAGCGGCCGGCGGTGGTGAAAGATGTCCACTACCTCTACTTCTCCATGATCCTGGGAGTGGCCACGCTTATCGTGGTGGTGGCGGTCAGCCTCTTGACAGAGCCTCCTCCAGAGGAAAGGGTGAGGAGGAGTTGCAAATGGGCTTCGTCCCTGGGTCTTTTGCGGCAAATCTTTGATACCACACTTTTCAGATCGTGCAAATCTGACTGGCCTTGGCGCCTGAGTAAAGTGCAATGTCTAATATGTTGTTGTTGTGGTGGTGGTGCCTTCAAGTCATTTCCAACTTATGGCAACCCTAAGGCAAACTTATCCCAGGGTTTTCATGGCAAGATTTGTTCAGAGGGGATCTGCCATTGCCTTCCTCTGAAGCTGAGAGAGTGTGACTTGCCCAATTTCTCCCAGTGGATTTCCATGGCTGAGTGAGGATTCAGACCCTAGTTTCCTGAGTTGTAGTCCAATGCCAATTACACCATGTTGGCTGTACATTATCTTGTTATGCTTCCCCTTAATATTTGCAATGGGGCCAACTGATTTGATGCATCTGCTGTAGCTAACATACCAACAAATTGAGTAAAGTTAACATATTTTTAAAAAAAGAAAAGTAGTTTCCCAAATGCTGTTCCATTGCTTAACTTTGGCTTTATCAGTGGCTCTTCTGATAGAGAGTTTCCTCAATAGGGTTCAATGAGTGGAGGATTGGAGTGGATTGATACCACCATTTATTTTCGGAGATGTCCCAGGCAGAGCACTTCTATGCCACATAAGAATCTGACCAAAAAAGCATGCCTTTTGTCACAAGGGTGGGCTAATAGTGTCTGATGGGACACATTTAGTCCCTGCTTTCCACTTTGGTGGCCTCTGAAATCCCTCAAGAAGTGCTAATGTTGACTTTGCCCACAAAAGAAATAGAGATCGATGGGAGTGTCAGCAGCTGCACCATGGAACCAGCCAGGATCCTTGGCAGATGCTGAACTATTGCTGCTTGGCATTGGTGAAAGGCACGTGCAGATTCTTTCTAATCAATGTTTGCATCCTCACAGATCAGCCACCTCACATGGTTCACCCGCAAAGATGTTCCCGTGAAGAAGGACATTCCCATAGTCTCTTGCAGTCCCTCTGCCGTCCCTATCGATGGCATCCAGGTCCCTCCTCTTGCTCCTCCAGTCCAGTTTGAGATCAGCGATGGCCCCGCAAACATCTGTGACAAAAACACTTGTAAGTGCCACTCAACCAGATCTTACTAGCAAAATACACGGCAGTCCATAGACCGGAGTGAATGCACTCTGGGTTTGCATCCAAATTTATAAAGGAGCTGCCAAGGTGCTGAATGTTGCTGTTGTGTCCCTAAAGGGAGCCTATCCTGGGGTTTTCTTGACAAGGTTTGCTCAGAGGAGGTTTGCCATTGCCAACCTCTGAGGCTGAGAGTGCGTGGCTTGACCAAAGTCATGCAGTGGGTTTCACGGCCAAGTGGGGAATTGAACCCAACACTCAAGATGCCATGCTGGGTCTTTCTATATATGATTCATTGTTGTTGTGGGCCTGTAAGTCACAACCCAGGGAGCGACTGGCCCTGTTCTCCAGATGCTTGCCTTACAATCCTGGCTCTTTCCTTGCTAGGTGCCCTGGATGGCAAGAAGGTCTCCAAGTTCATGCGGCTGGTTTTGTGGGTGTGCGGGATGGAGCGCCAAGATGCCAACGCACCCCAGACAGCTCCGGGGACCAAAGGAGAGACTGCCTTGGTGTCGGCAGAGGAGGCACCTGCCGTGAAGCACATCCTCAACGTCAACTTGATATTGTGCCTGAGCGCCGGAGTCTTCCTCTGGGCTTACTTCGCGTAGCGCTCTCAAGCAATGCCAATTGCAAGGACACTGTCCACGGTCTTGGGTTTCCGACGCAAGTGGAGCTGGGTCCTCCTGCAAGTTCTCTTCCCCCTGAAATGGTACCTAAGGCCAAATGCAGAGGGTTTCCTATGTATTGGGGGGTGTTGCAGGGGGAGGAAATGGAGACCGGTGATTCTGGGTGAAGGAGATATTTTTTTACAGAACATTTTATGAGCTCTCCCACGCTTTCCACCCTACGCTGGATCCTGCCCATTCTTGCACAGCAAATGCTCTGGGTGCATCCTGATGCAAAGTCAGCTTGGGATTCAAGCAACAGGTGAGACTTTCCTTAAAGAAACCGGACAGTATTTGTGCCCTTTTGAAAAGAAGAAAACTGCCTTGCTGGAGCAGATGGAATCCCTTCCTGCTGAGTATATTGTTCTCAAAACCCATCCGCCAAAGCTGTCACTGGCACTGATGGTCTTCTTCCCTCCATCTTGACCTCAGCGTCTGATATTCTGAAGACGACGGCCTCTGAAGAGGAGGTCCAATGATTAATAGGATTACTTACATTTGTGTTAGGGATCCCCGCAACTCAGCTACATCCTTGTGGACCAGTAGCTTCATCGGTTAGGAACCTATTGCAGTTTGGTGTGGGGGACTTCTTCTTGCAGAATGACAGCAACCAGGATTGAATGGCAAAGACTGAAGCTAATTTAACCGATTTTTGCAACTGATTTAAATCTGTAGGATAGATAACACTTTAAAACCCTCAGTCTCTAGTGGGCCAAATTGCATAATGCACTTTGCATGGTTTTGAAAGAGGTGCTCCACTCAGGTGGCGAAAGATGTCTGTTTGACGGACCATGTGCTTTCCCTCAGATACGTCTCTTGCACTTAGCATGCTTTGTTTGGCGATTGGTCTATGGAAGATGGAAGATGGGCTTTATTTGCAAGTCTGATTGCTGAAGCACGTTATCTCTGAGGAAGTCCCTTTATTTGCAAGTCTGACTGCTGAAGCATGTTATCTCTGAGGAAATCCCTTCGATGGAGGGAAAATGAGTTAATTCCAGGGAAAACCCATTACCTTCAATGCATTGACCTTTAGAGGCACGGTCCTGCCACCTTCCCCACTCAGCCCTAAAATGCACAAACACTAGAGCTTTCTAGCAGCGGATTCCAAGTCCCCACCCAAACTACACATCCCAGGATTCCACAAGGTGGAGGGAACAAAATAGTATAGTGCCAGAATATTCTGTGTTTATGAGAGATGTGTATGCATTCACTTACAAGAAGTGTTCACAGCGTCCTCCTTGAAGTACATTAAAAATGCAGACGGTGGAATTATTTTTTACAGAATATTTTATGAATAACGCCATGTTTTTTCATGGCATTTAATATATATATATATATATATATGAATGAATAAGTGTGTTTTTATTTATTATGTGGAATGGGGTTATGGAAAGACGCTTTTGTTTGTCCATGCACCTACTTGTTTTCTTTTCAGTTATTTTTCTCTCGCAATGCAACATAACCCAGCCTCATTCCATGGGAAATGGCCTTCTATGAGCCTTGCGCTCTTTCCATCAACACATTTATGGCAACAATTATTTGGATCTTGGCTGTACGATTCGTGCGCACCGTCGCCTGAAGCTTGTTTCTAGCGACTCCCATAGAATTCAGTGGGGCTTACCTGTGAATCAAGGTGCATCGGGTCCAGGAAAAACCCAATGCGGCAAGCAAGTTTAGGCCAGACTGACTAATAATAAATTTGTTTCAATGACCTGACGTTGGCTTCCGTGTCCTTCTTTTCTGGCTAGAAATGGATCTCCTGAATTCTCAGTCTAGACATTATACTTCTACTGATGCAGCCTGGAATCACTTTGGCTTTTTTAACCGCTTTCTCCTTTTCTCTTCATCTCTTGAATCCTACGTTGGAAAAAAAAAGAGCAAGATATCAATTAAAAACAATAAACAAGAAAGACATTAAAAATTCACTTCATTCTTCTTACACATTTTCAAGACAGCTGTGAATAACCCCCCAAAACAGACTCCATGTCCCCCAATTTTCACCACTAATTTTTTTCCAAACTCTTCTCTTTTTTAAAATAAAAATCCCCTCACGCCTCATTCCTGTCCCTCTTTTCTTGCCTCAGCCTTAAAATGCTTAAAATTCTCTATTTCTCTCCCCAGTTTCTGAGGAGATTTTAGTCCAAAACACACTCCTTCCTTTTCCTCTTCCAAACTTTTCCTCTTCCTCAGACACCCCCTTACTTAATAATAATAATAATAATAATAATAATTATTTTACTATTGTTTTAGATTTCCCTCCCTTACAGACTCAGCATTTTTACCTCACACAAATATTGCATTCCCCTTTTTTACCAAAATCTCATTTTTAAAATAAAAATCACCTCACTCCTCATTCCTGCCCCCCCCCCCCTTTTTTTGCCTCAGCTTTAAAGTGCTTAAAATTCTCTATTTCTCCTCAGGTCCAAAAACACACACACTGCAGAAAAAATAATAATAATAACCCAGTTTGAGACTGCTTTAACTGCCCTGGCTCAGTAGGGAATGCTGGGAATTGTAGTTTGTGGTGGACTCTCTGGCAGAGAAGGCTAAGGCAGCACAAAACTACAGTTCCCAGAATTCCCTAGCACTGCAGTGTGTGTTTTTGGACAGTTTCTGAGGAGATTTTAATCCAAAACACACTCCTTTTCCTCTTCTAACCTTTTTATTCTTACTCAGGTGCCCCTTGAGTATTATTTTTTATTATTATTATTATTATTATTATCCAATACACACATTTACAGCTTTCTTTTACCTCACAAAGTTAACCCAAATCTTTCAGTGCCTTGAAATCTCCTCAGGTGCTTCATTCATATATATATATATATATATATATATATATATAAAATCTCCTCAGGTGCTTCAATATATACATGAATGGAGCACCTGAGGAGATTTCAAGGCACTGAAAGCTCTGGGCTAACTTTATATATATATAAAGTCTCAAATTCTCTTTTTCTCCTATATATATATATATATATATATATATGAAGCACCTGAGGAGATTTCAAGGCACTGAAAGCTTTGGGCTAACTATAGCCTCAGCCTTAAAATGCTTAAAATTCTCTTTTTCCCCCTCAGCTTTTACTCTTCTTCCCTCCCCCTCAAGTATATCTTTATTAATTTATACCACAAATAACAAGCAACACAATCCTTCAGTACAACAACAACAACAACAACAATAATGGAGTTATTGCAAACTCTTCAGTGCCTTAAAATCTCCTCAGGTGCTTCTTTTTAAAATAAAAAAATCCCCTCAGACCTCCTTCCCGCCCTTTTTGTGCCTCAGCCTTAAAATGCTTAAAATTTCCTTTTTCTCCTCAGCTTCTGCTTTTCCTTCCTCTCCCTTTTTTTTTCTCTAGTGTATCTTTATTAATTTATACCACAAGGAACATATAACACAGTCTTTTACAGTACAACAATAACAGAATGACATACACACACACACAAACCCTCAAAATATAACACAAATGTGACACATATCTTATTCAGGTGCCTCCCCCCCTCAGGAGGTATTATTATTATTATTATTATTATTATGGGACTTGTTCTGTACAAAACTTGCACATTGTTTACACACACACACATATGAATCTTTGCATTTCAGGACTTATTCTGTACAATATTTGCACATCATTCATATATATATATATGTGTGTGTGTGTGTGTGTATGCATGTGTGTATGTGTATATATATGTGTGTGTGTGTGTGTATACACACACACACACACATATATATACACACATACATTAAAATATGTGTATGTGTGAGAACAATATGCAAATTTTGTACAGAAAAAGTCTCAAACACAAACATGCATATATATATATATCTGTGTGCATGTGTGTGTGTATATACACACACACACACACACATATATATATATATATACACGCATACATTAAAATATGTGTATGCGTGAAAAAAATGTGTAAATTTTGTACAGAAAAAGTCCCAAACACAAACATGCATATGGACAGGTTGCTTACCTGTAACAGTATTTCTTCGAGTGGTCATCTGTGAATACATACAAATGGGTTTTACTGCGCATGCGCAGTTCAGCTCGGAAACTTCTGGAATCACTAGGCAGACTTCGGATTGCAACTTTTTGGCGGTAGCCCCGCCCACCGCTATATAAGTCCCCTGCCTTCCCGCTCTTTCCTCAGTTCCATAGATTTTTTACGCCGCGTAATGCGACTATGGAGCCCTCTATGAGCGAGACACTGAGGGGAGGATGGGCGGGATTTGTATGTATTCGCAGATGACCACTCAAAGAAATACCGTTACAGGTAAGTAACCTGTCCTTCTTCTTCGTGGTCTCTGCGAATCATACAAATGGGTTCAGACTAGCAAGCTAAGGTTACGGCGGAGGGAGTGTCCATAGGCCAAAGTATGTTAAAACAAGTCACTTTATTAAAGTGTTCAACTTGCATCATCATTAGCACAACCTCTCTGTAACAATCAGAGAATCATGTGTTCAATGAACCAAACATAAGTGCAAATTTTCTGTAATCAATAAACTATTAAATATAATACACCCGTATTATGCTTGTGTTGGTCTTCTTTGCACCAATCAGATTACTTTCTTTCTTTTTTCTTTTTTAACAATACCACACACCATGAAAAAACATCTCCAAAAGGACACTTTGGTGATATATCATTTAACATTGCCATGTGTTTAACACAAAGGATTTTGGCCTTCATAGAATAATACTCCTTATTCTTGCAACAAGCCTTGAAATCATGGCAAATATGAACACAAATATTTAAACGCATTATCCTATACCGAACATTCCCTGAGGTATCAAGAGTTGCAACTAATACTTCCTGAATTCAACCCGAATTCAGATGGATAGCTGTTCATCTGCTACATACCAGTAGGGTATATGTGCTATATTGTACCTTTGAACATAGAAATTATACAGGACTATTGGCATTGTAAGTAAAAGTAAACCAGATATTCAATAACAGCATTAGAACCCATAAGGGAAAACAGTGAACTCTGTGAGGATCGTTTTTCATCCACTAATACAGTGAATCAAGAGCTGCATATGGTATAAACACATTCTGTAAACTAGTAAAAGAAGTGCAATCATTTCATAAAGGCATTACACTTGTATGGCTGAAACCAACACTGCTTTCCCAAAAGCTGCATCTTGCTTAGCCCTGGTGTCCAACCTGTAGTGTCTAATAAAAGTCAAGGGCTGAGACCAGACCGCAGCTTTACACACATCCTCCAACGGTATCCCCGACAAAAAGGCAGAGGATGCAGCTACCGCCCTAGTTGCATGTGCCCGGACTCTAGCAGGGGGAGGTTTACCCGACAGTTCGTAACAGAGGTGGATGGTACCTGCCACCCATTTGGAAAACCTCTGAGCAGTTACAGGCAGTCCCTTCTTTGGCTCTGAGTAGCACTGGAAAAGTCTATTAGAGCGACTCGAACCCGAAGTCCTGTCCAGGTAGAAGGCCAAAGCCCTCCGAACGTCCAACAGATGGAGACGGCGTTCGATATCGGTGGTCGGGTTCGGAGCTAGAGTCGGGAGCACAATGTCCTGGCACATGTGAAACGTAGAAACAACTTTTGGCAAAAAAGTAATATCCGTACGGAGGACTACCTTTTCCTTATGAAATCTAAGGAAGGGTTCGTCTCTCCGCAAGGCGCAAAGTTCTCCAGCCCGACGAGCAGACGTAATGGCTACGAGGAATGCTGTTTTCCAAGTTAACAGTCTCAAGTCTGTTGTAGCCATGGGCTCGAAGGGTCTATTTGTTAGTGAGGATAACACCACCTCCAAACTCCAAGTTGGAGCCGGAGCTACAACCGGGGGGTGAAGATTGTTAAACCCTCTCAAAAATTGCTTTACTAAAGGATCTTTAAAGAATGAGGGCTTCCCCCCTAGTGCATAATGTGAACATATAGCTGAAAGGTAACACTTAATTGAGGTTAAACAAAGACCTGCATCTACCAATGTCATCAGGAACTCGAGCACTATCGGTGTCGAGACATTGGCAGGTTTCAGGTTTCGAGATGCCAGGAACTGAACAAACTTACTCCATTTCGAGGCATACGACTTCGCGGTTGCCGGTTTCTGTGCTGCTCGAATCATCCTCTGAATCGGTACCGGTAAGTTGTCTACGGTCGAATTCTCCAAGCTACCAGAGGGAGGTTGTCCATGTCCGGGTGACGAACTCGGCCGTTGTGCGTGGTGAGCAGGTCCGGGCAAGGTTCGATTCTCAGGTACTGCCAACCGACGAGGTGCATGACCGACGGGAACCAGGTCTGTCTCGGCCACCATGGTGTGATCAGGATTGCTTCTGTCCGGTCCCGGATCATCTTGGCGATTACCCTCGTCAAGAGTGGAAAGGGAGGGAAGGCATACACCATGTCTCCTGACCACCTGTACAGGAAGGCATCTCCGAGGGAGGCTGGATCCCTGGATCGGGAGCAAAACCGTGTACAGTGTGTGTTTTGCCTGGTGGCAAAGAGGTCTATCTCTGGTTCTCCCCATCTGCGAAACAAGTCCAGCACCGTCTCGGGATGGAGTCTCCATTTGTGGCAAACCGTCGAGGATCTGCTGAGACGATCCGCTAGGCTGTTTTGTTCCCCCGGGAGGTGAATTGCCTGCAAGGAAATTCCTTTCGATATGCACCAGTCCCAAATCTGTAGTGTCATGTCCAACAGTTCTGGCGATCTGGTACCTCCTTGCTTGTTGAGGTGGTACATGACCGTTGTGTTGTCTGTCATGATCAGCACTACCTTGTTGCGCAAGATGACCTCGAAAGCCTTCAGGGCCTTCTGTACCGCCAGCATCTCCAACACGTTGATATGCAGGAGTCTCTGTGTTGGGGACCATCTGTCTTTCACTGTCAGGTTTGCTGCGTGCGCTCCCCAGCCCTCGAGAGAAGCGTCCGTTGTCAAGCTGATCTGCGGCTGCGGCTGGGCGAAAGGCATGCCTGTGCATACGTTCTTCGGATTCAGCCACCACTCCAGAGTGTTCGACACCGAGGCCGGAACCGAGAGTCTTTTTGAGGGTAGGTCCCATAATGGGTTGAAGATGGATAGGAACCATTTCTGGAATGGTCGTAGTCTCAACCTCGCCCATGGGGTGACGAAGGTTGTGGATGCCATATGTCCCAGCGCTATCTGCGCTTCCCGGGCACGTATTATGGTCTTTGACATACACGTCGTGATGGAGGCGGAGAGCGTCCGAAACCGGTCTGGTGGCAGGAATGCTTTGCATTGATTCGAGTCCAAAATTGCCCCTATGAACTTTACTTGTTTCCTCGGGATCAACGTCGACTTTTCCCGGTTGATTATTAGGCCTAGAGAGATCATTAGGTCTAATGCGAAGTTTACGTCTGATGATAACTGGTCCCTTGAGTCCGCGGCGAAGAGCCAGTCGTCTAGGTAAGGGAACACCCTGATGCCCTTCTGATGGAGGTAGGCTACTACCGGAGCCATGCACTTTGTGAAGACCCTCGGAGCGGAACAGAGGCCGAAGGGCAGCACGTTGTACTGGTAGAGTCTGGAGCCGATGGCGAAGGCTAGAAATCTTCTGTGGTCGTTCCGTATCGACACGTGGAAGTAGGCATCTTTCAAGTCCACAGTCGCGAACCATAGGCCCTGATATAACAAGGGTAAAATAGAAGCCAACGTTACCATACGGAAACGGCGATATAGCAGATGTTTGTTTAACTCTCGTAAGTCTAAGATGGGTCTCAGTGATCCATCTGGCTTGGGCACAGTAAAATATCTCGAGAAAAAACAACGTGGGGCCTCCTGCCAGTGAATTCGGGAGATGGCCCCTTTTGATAGCAATGTGCGTACTTCGTCGAGGAGGGGAGGTGAGGGATTCGTGGAAATGATGTTTCCCGTCTGGGGAAGGGACTCGAACTCGAGGGCATAGCCCTTGTTTATAATACGAAGGACCCAAGAGTCCGACGTGATCTGAGCCCAGGTGTGATAAAAGGGCTTAAGTCGGTCCCGAGTGCAGGGGCCGCCTTCGGCGAAGTACGCTATTGTGCTTCAGGACCTCTTCCTATTTTGGTCCGTCTCTTGTCTGCGAAAAGCCTTGCGGTATTGGGGCAAGGGCTGTCGACGGCCTGAGGAAGATGATGACTGTGAAGGATAGCGCTGTCTAGGCTGGTCCTGGGGCTGGTACAGTCTATCTTGCTGGAACGGTCGCCTGTAAGGTGTGAAACCAGGACGAACCGGACGGAACCGACGTCTGTAGGTAGGTGCAGAAGAGGAAGACATACCGTGTTTCCGTGCGGCTGACTTCATTCTATACTTAAAGTTTAACTTGTCGTCCGTCTCCTTGTTGAAAATACCGGCGTTGTCGAAAGGCATCTCCTCAATCGTAGATCTCGCATTTGCATTGAGGTCGGAGGCCCTGAGCCATGCGTGTCTCCTCAAGGCTATGGCTGCAGACATCGATTTTGCAGCACAGTCAGCGGAGTGCCTGGCCGAGGTAATGAGCCAGCTCCCTATGGAGTGTGCTTCATCTCTGAGCTCCATAGCTAGCTTGTTGGTTTCCTCTGGAACGTCGTCTAGGATGGGAGCCATACGTTCCATCAGATATTGTATGTAAGCTCCCATGCAGGCATTATAGTTTGCCACTTTCAGACCCAAGATGGACGATGAATATGTCTTCTTAGCTAGCGAGTCTATCTTTTTGGCCTCCTTGTCTGAAGGAGATGTCGAAGTCTTTGTGGTGAAGGTCCTTTGGGCTCCTTCCACAATTGCGGAGTTTTGTCTGGGATGGGAGAACAACCATGACGCTGGAGATGGCGTGATCCTATATAGGTTCTCCACCTTCCGGTTCGATGTCGAGGTGGAGGCAGGGGCTTCCCACGAGCGTTGCACGATCTTTTCCAACGACGGCAGGAATGGAATGGAGGGGGGTGTTGGTACCGACCCGTGGATCCTTTTCTCTATTGGATCTGCCGCATCGTCTTCCATATGACTCACCTCGAGTTCGAGGGCTCTCCCCATCCTAATGACGTGTTCAGTGAAGGAACGCACATCGTCACTGGGAGAAGCTGCCCCCGGAGTGTACAACTCTTGCGGAGACTCGGGAAGCTCCAGGTCTGATGCATCGGATTCCATGTGGAATGACTGCGGAACCGCGGCTTCCACCTCCATGTCCGAATCGGAGTCCTCCCTATGTACCAGGACCACCGGTGATGGAGATCTATCTCTATGAAAACTCGTCTGCGTCGCCGCTGCAGAGACCGCGTGCAATGAACGCGCTGAATCATGCCTCGTTGTTGATGACGACTTGTCCACTATTTCAGTACGGTGTTGCGGCAGAGTTCGACCCACCGGCACGTAGTACATATCCGTTTCGCTGTCATAGACATAATCGAAACGCTGTTGTTGGGTCTCCGCCCTCGGTAGGGGGGATTGTTCATTCCTCTTCCTGACTGGAGGAGACAGCACAGGGGGGTCTTGGTCTGAAACCACCTGTATGTCGAGGTCCTCGACCGAGACAGCATGGGTCCCCGACGAGCGAGGGCGGTCCGGCGTGGTCTTAGCAGCGGTGTCGACAGCACTCGGTACCGAGGAGGATCTTCTCGGGACGGAAGTCGGTACGGATACCTCTCTGGACGGGTCGTCCGAGGCCGGTGACACATGCCGTTTCTTCTTGGAGTCGTGCCCGGGTGCGGTCGTCTGTTTGTCATGAGACCTTTTAGAATGCTTCGAATCCGAAGCCTTTTGCGCACTCGAATCGGTACCTTCTTGAGGTTTCTTTGAGTGCGAGCCCGCCTTGGCCTGACCGTCTGCTGACTGGGGCGTATCCTTTGGATGGTCCTTAGCCCGCTTTTTGGCCTTATGTTTGGCCTTTCCGTCCCGGTCCCGGGAGGTAGAAGACGCGGTCGGCGTTGTAGTAGCAGCGACCTCCATCGATTTCGGAGTCTCCGCGGGCTTGGGAGCTTCCGCGGGCTTGGGCGCAGTCGTGGCCCCTGACACCGTGGCTTGCCCCGATAGGACCTTCATGAGGAGAGCGGCCTGTAAGCGGGCAGCGCGATTTTTTCTCGCTTGTGGTGTCATCGACTGGCACTGGGCGCACGATCTAGGGTTGTGCCCCTCGCCCAAACACAAAAGGCAAGTATTATGATTATCCCTCTCAGGGATTTTGCCGCCACAGGTGTCACATTCTTTGAACGGCGGGGCCATAGCTCATGGCAGGAATGCCCGAGAGAGCGCGGCAACGCGGGAGAATCGTCAGTCCAGTCCTAATAAAGCCAAATCCGAGTTCTTTCCAAATCCAAACAATATCCGTTAAGCGTTAGTCAAAGTCCGAAGTCCGAAGTCCAATAAACAGTAATCTAACAGAGCGAGCGAAGTTCCAAGCTGCTAGCGCGGCGGAAAAAATGGAACTGAGGAAAGAGCGGGAAAGCAGGGGACTTATATAGCGGTGGGCGGGGCTACCGCCAAAAAGTTGCAATCCGAAGTCTGCCTAGTGATTCCAGAAGTTTCCGAGCTGAACTGCGCATGCGCAGTAAAACCCATTTGTATGATTCGCAGAGACCACGAAGAAGAAATATATATATATATATATATATATATATATAAAATCTGTGTGCGTGTATATATATATATACACACACACATATATATACATACACACATACATTAAAATATGTGTATGTGTGAGAACAATGTGCAAATTTTGTGCAGAAAAATTCCCAAACAAACATGCATATATATAATATATATATATCTGTGTGCGTGTGTGTATATGTTTATATATATATATACACACACATACATGAATGTTTACATTCGGGACCTTTTCTGTACAAACTTTGCACAATGTTCTCACACATACGCATATTTTAATATTTTTTATTTGTTATGTTGTTCCTACAGTGGTCCCTATACTCTGTGGCTCCGAATTCCCAATTGTGTGGTTTGTGTGTATGGATACTAAAGGTGAAGAGGAAAGCACTTTGTGCATGCCCTGGGGCACACTGTTGCTAACATTTCAGGACTTGCTTGCACAGCTGAAAACCACAAACTCCTGGCTCACTGGTCTGGCTATTCAATCTCCCTTGGCCCAGCACAGGAGGAAATGGTGGAACTGGACTGGCCGTACTGGTTTCCACCTCCTTGCAACAGAAGCAAATCCCAGTAAGTACCAGCAACTGGATGTGGTGATCTGGCACCACCTAGTGGAGCTGCTGGTGGCTAATTTCGGCATTAAAGAGAGATTAAAGCGCATTTAAAGCATCCTGCCATTGTGCAAAGGGTTATCACATGCAATTGTGCAAATAAAGTGACATCAGTAATGCATTGTCTCCAAAATCCCTAAAGTAAAAAGATGTGCATTAATGCTCCTTTGTGACCACTTTAATGGCTTTGCAAAGCAAATTTTTTGGATCACGACTCCCAGGCGACCGCATCCATTGGATTGCAAGTCCCAGCGTGGCCAGGGTTTCAAAACTATCCTTGGATAAGGATCTCCCAATGACTGCAACTCTCAGAATCCCTTACCCAGTATTACCAGCAGCAGGCTCCCAAAAAATCTTTATGGGTTCTTTGCACAAGATCCCTGATTCTCACCATTCTTTTTTGAATTGTGATGACCAGAACTGGACACAAAAAGCAAAGCATAGACTCATAATGCTGAGGTGGGATCTCTGCAATTTGCAGTTTCTTGCAATTTTTCTTGCAATTCACCATTTTGGTCACTCTCCTCTGGACGCTGTCCAGCTTGTCCTCATCCTCCTTGAATTTAGGTTTCCGGAACTGGACACAATGTTATTCCAGGTAAGGCCTGACCAAAGCAGAATAAAGTGGCACTATGACTCCCCCGGACATGTCGAAAAGAGGAATAAATCCACTCATCCTTGAACGCATGGACCCTCGGAGCCCAGGACCGGCGCACTTTCACACATCGCCGGCCATTCTCTTGCACGTCGGTTGCCTCCGGCCGTTCTCCAGGTTCCGGAACAGCTTCTCTGGAGCAAGATGGCCACCATGTTGACCAACACAGTGACCAGGAGCACCCTCCTCAGCGCATTGGAGGAGAAGCGGCGGCACCAGATGAAGGTTTGTGCGCTGGGATGCGAAGCAATATGTACGACATTCAAGAAGAGGGCAAATACAAGCTTAAAAAAAACCCCACTCTTATAATTATAAAATTCATGCTCAAGCTCAAAACAGAGTACATTTTGAAGTTCCTCCTGAAGACGGAAATGTAGGATCGTGTTGTGGAAAAGGAGGACAGCTGGTTCAATGGCTGATTTTTGGACTTTGGTCTTCCTCTCTTTCTCTTACCTTCTACCTTTCCTAGCATTATTGTCTTTTCTAGTGAGTCTTTTATTCTCATGATGTGGCCAAAGTATGATCTTGTCTGGCTTGATCTGCTCCAGGACCCATTTGTCTTTTTGGCCGTCCATGGCATCCTCATCCCTCTCCTCCAGCACATCATCTCAAATAAATTGATTTTCCTCTCATCTACCTTCTTCACTGTCCAGCTTTTGCATCCGCACATAGCAATGGGAAACACAACACAGTTTGAACGATTCTGACTCCAGCAGTCAATTGTATATCTTTGCTGTGCAACTCTCCTAAAACAAGAGCCCATGCTTTGCTCATAGGATCTTCTGACAATTTTTCCCCACACAGAAATACCTGCTCCATCGTCTGTTTTTGGTGGCAATGGCGAGGGAAGAAACGCAGGAGGGAGAAATCATAGGTACGGTTCCAGTTCCACCGAGGTAATGTCATGCCCTCCAACGTTTCATGGATGAAAATGGAGACCTGTGTGGCCAAGCAACACCCGAACGTGGTCAAGAGGGCAAAGGTTATGAAACAGTAAGGACACACCAACTAGGAAAGGGTGCAGTGGTTTGCTTTTGCCCGGACCAACTGGGAACGATGAGATTATGCCCCATCCTCTGTTCCCCCCCTTTAATTAAATTTAATTAATTGCAGTTAATTAAAACATCAGGAATAAACTCTTCCAGAACGTGGCCCCAAAAACCCACAAAAATACTATGCAATTCACTTTGCCTTTGAGGGCCAGGTAGTTGGGGAGTGACCCATTCCCAGGATACATGCCACGGTGGGCACACAAAAGGGAAAAGCACAACAGCCGAGCTGGCCCCACATCCTCCCCATCGATGCCCATCCTGGGTCTGCCAGGTGTTTTGCCTGGCTAATATTTTGCCCATCTTGCCTCCACCAGCCTACCACGAGCAACTTTTCCAGAAGATCTACAAGTTCCACCTGGGAGAACCAGCCTCTGGAGTCCTGCTCATCTATTCCAACTGCATCCTCCACGTTATTGAGGTAGGTCAAAAAGAGACCCGACGGCGCATCAGATAAAAATGGGAAGGCTGTGTTTTGCATTTGCACAGCAGAGGTTGCCCCAAATCCCAGCAAAATCCCCTGCAGGGCCTGAGCCTTTGCAGCCTGAGACAATTTGCTGAATGGGACTTACTGGCAGATAAGCGCAGGATTACGGCTGCTGCGCTTCCATGCTCTTTTCTCCCACAATGCTATCATTTTGTAAGCCATGTGCGCGGGATCAGTCCCTGTCTGTGGAAACTTGGATCCAATTCTTCTTTGGATTTTACTTTCAAAGGAGATCTCAGGGAGGTGCTGACCCTATTTTGGGGGATAAGATTTTTGCACTCCGAATATCTCCTTTAAAGTTTAGGCTGCCACTTGGAGCAGTTTTCCTCCTCTGCGGAAGAAAAAGTCACCAACAGCAACCACTCCATGGAGCTTTTGAAACAAATTGGATTTTAAAAATATAAATCCAAACTGAGAGCAGCAGGACAAGAAAATAAATAAATAAGAAAGCAGGGAGGATCTTCTTAGGATATTAATGTGATGTATTAATACAATCTGACCGTATGTCCAAAAACGCATTTTCTTGGGATTAACCTCTACAAATTTAGACTTTCATGTCCAGCGGGACCTTGGTATTTGTTGGACTTTAGTTCCAGGACACACACACCCCTCCTGTATTTTACTGTATTTAATGGGACTTGAACATCTATGGATTTTGGTATCCTTTGATGTTCAAGTCCCATTAAATACAGTAAAATGGTGTCCTTTATACAAAATGGCCAAGTCAAGGTTTGCTTTCTGGAATGTATATATTTTTCAATATTTTCGAACTACGTATGGTTGAATCTATAGACGAAGAATCTGTGGATACAGATGGCCAACTGTATAGCCAAAGCCATAAGATCTTCCCTACGTAAGATATTGTCCTCTCCTATGCCTCCTCTCTTGCCCTCCCAATACTTCAGGAGTGGATGGCCTGAGATTTACCCAAATGTTTCTGTCCCTGTCATGGATTTCTCCTTCTTTCCAGGCCTCCAGTGGGACCCTCTACCACATCCTGAAGGACCTGGCCACCTTTGAAAGCCAAGGCTCAGAGTAAGTGCTTCAAAAACGATTGCAACTTGCAACGAGAGCAGGCAGAGATTTTGCTGCATCTGGAGAGAGAGGTCCCTTAGTTTTGACAGAGGTGTATCCCTCCTGACACAATCCTTGTTGTGGTTTGTGGCTCTCCTTTCAGGGCCCTGTTGCGAGATGTGAAGCTCCTCGTGATGTCCCACAACATCCCAACCCGTCTGTTCACGCAGTGGTACTCCACCAAAGTGGACGCACCCATCTCCCTGGAGGACTTCACCCAGAGCCAGACCACGGAGGAGGTCATCACCGAGTGCTTGACCCTCAGCCTCAAACTGGGAGTCTACCTTGCAACCGTCAAGGTGAGGCAAGGCTGGACTGATGTGGGTTGCCTTTGAAAATTATTTCTCCCATGATAAAGGGTTGCCGTAAGTCAGAAACGAGTCAACTATAAACACCAATATATCTTTGTTGTTGCTGTCCTTCCTGACTTATGACCACCCCAAATCATGAGGTCTTCTTGGCAAGATTTGTTCAGAGCCGTTGCTTTCCCCTGAGGCTGAGAGAGTGTGACTTGGCCAAGGTCACCCAGTGGGCTTCATGGCCAAGCAGGCAATCAAATGCTTTTTTGGAGAAACGTTAACACTCCCAACACAAGCGACACCTAGCAGGTGCTGGAGAAATGGAGCCTTACCTGTGCATTGCTCTTCCGCTTCTCTCTCTCTTGCGTCCAGGTGGGCAACAAGGGCCTGAGCGACTGCCTCCACTCGGTGGTCCCCGAACTTCTGATCCCGACGGAAACCATTCGGTGTCTGTGCCGGGCCAAAGAATGCTTGAGTCCCGCAGAATTTCTCCAGATGTACAGCAACCCTCTGCAGATAAGCATGGACTCAGGTATTGTTTCCCCATCAGAAAAGCATCACAGGTGTTTAGAGCAGACCCCAGACTGAGGAGCCTTGAGCTGCATGGGCTTGAAAGGCTCTATTCCTTTATTGGCATGGGGAAGGGGTTTGTACCCCAGGGCTGCCCCAAACTTGGACCTCTTTCCTGTGAAATCAGGCTAGCTCCAGATCAGCTCCTACCAGCAAGCAAAGGGCATTTTATTTCGAAAGATCTTTGGCTGTTAAATGGATGCTGGAGGAAAATCTTTTAAAGGTGTCCTGGGATGCTGCACATACCTTTTGAGGTTTCAAATGCTGACTGTTGGGGGATTAGTTTTCTACAAGCTACTGCTTGAATCCGTGGATACAGAATCCACAGATATGGAAGGCTGACTGTACTATTTTCCTGTGAAGTTAGTAAGCTGAAAGGCACAACTGGCAAAAGAGAGGGAAGAACTGCTGGACAGAAGGGAACAGAACTCTGGGCTTCTGTGTCTAAAGTGTGACAGTAACAGTTTTTGTGTTTCCTCTCCTCCCTTGCAGAAAAAGTGTGGCCCACTCCCACTCACATGCTTACCTGAAATGCTCCAAAACTCCTTCCAAACTACAAGTTGAGTTACAGCAAGTTTTAAGGATCTGCCGTGGATGACGGTGAAACTGCAGAACCAGACTGGGACTCTAAGTCCAGTAAATCTGCTCCATCTGCACCGGCAAAGCCCTGGGCATCAATAAAGACCTTTGCAATGGCTGGAGTTACCTGTTGCTTTGGTTGTTCATCTTCACAAAGGAAAGTTCTGCAAGGTTCAGAGTGCTCAGCAGTGGGTGCATTTGCACTTCACTACAAACCATGGTTTGCGTTAACTCTAGAGTTCAAAGATATAGCCGTGTTAGTCTGTAGAATCAGTACGTAGAGATCTTGCAGCACATTTGAGACTATCAGAAAGAAAGAGGTTGGCAGCATGAGCTTTTGAAGACTTAAGTCTACTTCCTCAGATAAGCTATGCTTTGCACAGAAGGTAAAAAGAAGCCTTGGGTTGCTTTCTCCATTTCTAGTTTCTCTCTTGCTCCTTCTGTTGCAAAAAGGGAGGAAACAAACTAAGGAAAAGTTGCAGCTGGGGCTGCAAATGTCACAAACTGAAGTTCGTAAGCCAAATAATGAACCCAGGCCTCTAATTGTGGACTATGGCTTGTTAGCAGAGATGGGTTCAAGCATTTCAATGAGCCAAATTTTGAGAGAAACCATACAATCCTTTGCTACGCTAGAAGCGGCAAAGAGGACTTAGGCTACAGTAATTAAAACGAAATGACCTTACAACCAACAAAAGTGAGATTTAATTTTACTCAGCATTTGAATCCAGACAAGATGTTCAAAATCACTTTCAAATTTCAACTCACTTATAACAAAGGAAAGCAAATACACATTTTTTTCCCCGAAAGTTTTCCGCATGATCGCAACCGTCTATGGATGTTACAGAAAACCAAAGCAGGAAGGTAAATACAAATAACTATGAAAAAAAAATTAAAGAGGTAAATAAGAATACTTATTTTTTTTTAAAAAAAAAGAGAGAGGGTAGCACTGAAATGGTTAGAGAGACAGTATGTTTCCTTCTACAGTAATAACAGTCCATCAAGGCACAAGGATACATCCACCGTTTGGAGAAGCGACCGATAACCAGCAGTCCCCCTCCGAAAGTGTGGCAAATTTGTTTTTTCTTTTGGAGTCATACTTTTAACAACAACAACAACAACAAAGTCTGCAGCATGTCTGAGATAAGGACATCTCTTGAGAGCCGTCTCCTTGGTAAGAGCAAAGAAGTAAGAGGAAGAAGTCCAACAGAGGAGGTTATTTCCATGATACATGCATTGCTTTGGATTCTCTTGGAATTATTTTCTTTTTGGCGGAACACCATCTTGGTTAACAGCAGCAATTAAGCTTCCTATAGGCATTTCGGTTTCCCCAGCCGCAGCTTTAGGCACCTCTGTCAAGGCACAGGTCATAAAACTTTCTCCAGATATGCGTGGAGGAGGCTTACGTTCCTGACATATCTTCTTTCTTTCTGAAGGTTCTCGCTGTGAAGCCTTGACCGGCCGGGCGTCCCCCAGGGACAAAAAGGGCTGCATCTCTTGGAGTGGTTTCTTTCTCTTACAAAGCTGTGCTTTCAGTATCGTGGTCGATGCCAAGAACAAGGTGGTTGTGCGAACTTGGAGTCGGTAAAGGCGCAGGTTCTGCGGGGGTAGGAAGGTCGACGGCCGGGAGGCCTCGGGGCAGCTCTTGAACACTGGAATTGGAGTCTGCATGGAAAAAAAGACAGTAAAATCAAAACACAATCCCACACCGTCCTCAATGCAATTGGGGAAAGGGCACATTCTTTGCAAACAGACAGAGACAAGAGCAACCTCTGGGCAGTTTACAGACAAGGCTGGGTATTTGGTCAGCCTTTCCTATCCATCTCATTGCCTCCAGACCAAGGCTGGGCTTTGGGACCTGAATGAAGTAATCAAATTAAATACCTTGTATATTCTTCATAGTCATGGGTAAAATAAGAGAAGTTGTGGGTTTGGGGTCCCACAGAAGTCTGGTCCTACCGTGCCCACCCTTAGATACAGCACACTCTTACCTTTGAAGCCATAAAGGCCTGATGCTGCTTCTTCGTGGAACAAACTGGTCAGGAATGATGAACTTGGCCCTGACTCTAGATGTCAAGGTTGCCAATTTTAAGTATTGAAGAAGAAATATCACTCTTCTGGGGCTTGGATGAAGGAAGGAAAACCACTGAAAAGCAGTTCTTTCATGTCTGCTGAGGAAAATGGGCTGCCTCTGGGCACATGCTGTCAGATCCTGCCAATGCATCTAGGGTCCAATTGTTTCCCAACAGGGCACTGCACAAAAGGCACAAGCTGTTTTTGCAATGGAAATCCAATCTGGAGGAGCAACCTGCTCCTTGAAAGGAGGGCTCTGTTCATTCTAATATGACTTTGCTCATATATAGGGGAAAAGCTGGCTGGCATTCTGGCTTGCAGGGTCACAAGGTGGGTCACCTGTTCCGTGGATGGTGACCTGACTGGTACTTGGAATTGGGCAGAGTTGGCATTATCAGGGTAACTATGTGATGACTGTTTGCTGCAACACAACCAGCACTCCCACAAGAAAACAACAACAACAAAGAGGCAAACCGACACTTGACACAAGCGACAGTTGGACACCAACAAACACTTCCCAATACCCCCCTTGCCACAAAAAGTAGGAAGCAATATCTGACGTCTTCCACATACACAGGACTTTTGTGCCCAAGTCTGCAGGCCTCAGCTCTGGGTGAAAAGTATCACTCCTCATTTAAATGCACAGTGCCTGACCGAAGGAGACTGAGGAGCGAATGCACAAGAGTGAATGATGTGGAGGGCAAGTGCCACAGGCAGTGCCTTGTGTGCCACCCCCATGATAACCAAGCCCAGCCTCCCAGCAGCCGACCACGGCCACCCCGTGCCACCTGGTAATCTTCTTGTGAGGACTGCAAAGAAGGGCATGATCTGGGCTGGCACAGGACTCCTCGACTCTACCCCCAATGTGGTACTTTCACACAAACTCCATCTCCCACGCAGTTAGTGGAGTGGAATTGTCCACACCCCCAAAAAAGAAAAGATGGAAAGGCAAAAGTGGACACGCTCCCTTTGAGGGGCTTAGGAGCCCCTCTAGTGAAGAGAAAGGACTGAGTAAGTATTAAACCTGGAGCAGAACGCCCTCCACCTTCCTCTGCCAATGCCTTTGCGGCTGTTTTGCAAGTGCCACGGTACAAAACACATGCGCTGGCTGTCCGCTTTCTCTCCTGTTTAACCAAAGACTGCCAGTTTCTTTAGGACATGGCATTAACAGAAAGGAGGGGAGGAAGTCACACAAGCCTCCCAACACTCAGCGGCATCCACAGTTGTGCTATGGCCACTGAGCTCCAAGCTCTCTGGGCTTAAAGTGCATGACATTTGTAACTTCCAGAGTGCACTGCTGCACTGGCCCACCTCACAGGGCTGTTCACCGGCTGACAACTGGGGCAGCTGCCACTTGCTGCAAGACTGCACCAGAGGCGTACATTGCTGCTCAAGCACTTTCTGCTCACCTGAGTTTTGTAGTTTATACAAAGAGGGTCCCCCCCCCCAAGTGTTTCTTTCATTGAGCCCTTAGCAATGGAAAAGGCATGAAACCTATTGGAATTTAATAATGGAGCAGCTGTTGGTGCTGGTCATTTCCCACATGGTTCTTGAGTGCCACCAGAGACAGATCCAGTCACAAATCCCCCAAGCAAAGGACGGAGGAAAAGAAGAGAGGGTGATAGGCATGCAATGGTATTTTGATTCATTGCTGAAATGCCAGACTTCTGGAAAGCAGAAGCTCATTCCACAGTTTCTGGAGTGGATGGCACAATCCCCTCCCCGACTCTAGGGCAATGAGAAAATGGACTGAAATAAGAGATACTGGGGGGGGGGGGGGGGGTGTCTCCTGGGATGCATCCAGCGAATGTGTTAAAACGGGGCAGGGGCGAGGACGTAACAGAAGCATCTCTCCTTCCACATGCAGAGTTAGTCCAGGTGCAAGCGCCAAGCCAAGGTTAACAGTGACCCGTTTTGTTAGTAAGGGACGAAGCGGCATCCACTGATTTCGCATTCACAACATGTCTGGCCAATCGGGGGGGCCTCGGTTTCTCTTACCGTTGCCACTCTCAGTTCCTGCGGAATATAATGCAGGTCAAACATCTAGATCGTTTAATAAAATTCTCAATTAGAATGATTACTCGCAAGTGGTGTTATCACCTAGAGGGGATTCAAAGGGTTATCGGTGAAGCTTAAAACAACTATCGTAATGTCAGCACCCATTAAGGTTCAGCCAATGAGTTAGAGCTCCGGTAAAATTAAGACACAGGCATGCACTCGGACGGCCTAAAATAACGCTTTTTCTCACAAAGAGGCTCTTTAAAATGAAGCACCATTGAGAAGCACTCAACCCAAATTAAAAATGAGAGGAAAAGTTAAGCCTGTGGATGCCTGATCATTATTGCCTCAACCAGGTAACTGCTTTGTCTACTTGGATAGCCAGCAAGGGGTAAACATTTGTTCCCAAAGATAAACCAGCATCTGTCTGCACACTTCCAGCTGGAATCAAATTGCAAAAGACCTCTCAACATTTCCTAACATCTACAGAACTGCCCCAGCAACTTTTCAGGGGTGTGTGAACCTTCCAGTCGCTTGTCAATTTATGGTAACCCAAGGATTTCATAGAGTTTTCCTTAAGGTAAGGAATCCTCAGAGGTGGTTTTGCCAGTTCCTTCCTCTGAAATACAACATGGATTTCCTTGGTAGTCTTTCCGGGCTTGGGAAAGGTTCTTCTTTTTTGACTGCCTGTCCCAGAATCCCTCAGCCATGTTGACCGGGGGATTATGGGAGCGACAGTCCACAAAGACAACTTTGCTCAGGCCGCCTCAGTCTGCAGTATTTGAGAAAAAGAGAGCAAGGTCGGATCTTGTGTGTCTATGTGCCTTCAAGTTGCCATGGATTTTTCATAAGCTTTTCTTGGGCAAGGAAATCCTCAGAAGTGGCTTTGCTAGTTCCTTCCTCTGAAAGAGGGGCCTACAGCCCTTGGGTCTTCCTTGGCGGTCTCCCAATGGTTATCTAATGGATAACCAGGGCTGCCTTGGCTAAGGTTCCAATATCAAATGGGACCTGGTGCCTTTAGGGTATTTAGGCAGTACCGTTTTTAATGTTTCTAGCCCGCTCTGTGCTGAAATGCCTGCTGGAGCCCTGGCCAGGACACTTTGCTAGGAATTCCTGGAGTGAAAGTCTAACTGAATATGGCAGAAACTAGGCAATATCTATCTGTGAGGTGCTGTGATGCCAGAGAATGTGATGTCATGCAATCCCAAATGTCAATGTAGTATGAAGGAAAGTCACTCTGGACGGGGCAGAAGACTCTAGGAGGCTCCAGGGAAAAAATGCTGGTGGAGAGAAATGGAGAGGAATGAAGAGTGGTATGCACAACGCCCTCCCTGCAAGATACGGCTGCAGATTTCTAGCTGTTAAAATATTGCTTGTGATGGGAACACAATCTCTCTCAGCAGAGACATTTGAGAAATGCTTGGAATCTGCTGATTTATCTGAAATTTGAAATCAGGCTGATGGGGGGGGGGGAGAGAAGAGAGAAAAGGATAGTGTTCAACCTTTTCAGCATTTTTGGCCCACTGTTTCAAGAAATTCTTTGGTCATGAGGACTAGAGAGAGTCTTTAGCGCTGAAGGGCGGGGTATAAATGGTGTAAATAATAATGATGATAATGATAATAATAATAATAATACCGTGTAAGTCCAAGACAAGCTGAGAAGCTAAAGTGCAGTTTTGAATAATAACGCTGTCCTAATTTCACAGCATCTTTAAGCTGGCAATGTGAAGAAATGCAAATGAATTTTGTGATATTTGTTGCTCGTTCTATGTGGGCCTCTGATGCGGAAAGGTCAGAGGTTGGCCATGCAGTCAAGGGAATGCTAGCAGAGACGTTTTCCTAACCAAAAATGTAGCAACGGCAGGGTTATTAGGAATCTCAAGACAAATCAGATGAAGCATTCCCAGGGCATTCCAACCATACCATTGACAAACTGCTGTTTCCTACAAAGGTTCAACATGAACAGTTTCCACTTCGTGCTCGCTTAGTAATTTTCCATTACAACTTAACGACTGCTGCTTCGCGATGGGATAATATACATCTAAAATCCTCCCATACATATATATATATTCTTGTATTTTGTTGCTAGGCTGATTTCCCCAAAACTGCTATAAACGGTAAGACATATGTTTGCATCAGTTCAGATTACTCAGTCTGAATGCTGACAATCTGGACTAACGCTGTGTCACTAACTGCATTCTTCAGTTTACTAAGGCCTCCATCCTTGAACCTTAAAAGGGGGCAACTTTCCCCTACACCTCTCTCCACTGTCTGGAATTAATCCCACAGCGATGAGAATTTCTTCTACCTCAACTGGGAGGTTCTCATCTACTGAGAAAGCCCTCAAACATTATTGGGGTCCCCTCCCACTTACCCTTCAATTTCTTCCACATATTTATTCATGCAATCACCCCTATGGCAGTGCAGACTGTGCGGCTGCTCCATTTGCAATCTTTTTGCTAAATAGGGAGCGAGTAGGGATTCTTACCAGTCACAATGCGGGAGGCGGTCGAAGGGGCGGTTGTCAGAGAGCCCTCTCCTGCCAGGTGAGGAGCTGGAGGGTGAGGCGGAGGGGGCACGCTGGGGCGGTTCCGGGGCTTGGGCACCGGCCGCGGCCGTGGCAGAGTCCCCGTTTGAGGCATCGGCGCTGGCGACTGGGCTGTCGGAGCGTCCTGTGAGGAAGGCTGAGGAGGCAGCGCAGGAGCAGGGGAGGTGGCATTCTGCTTCTCAAGGGGTGGCGTGTCAGGGGGTGTTGGCGTGCGTGGCGGGGTGGGCGATGGCTGCTGTGGCAGTGGCTGTTGCTGCTGCTCAGGTCCAAGCTCAGAGGCCGACGGTGTGTGCGGGGATGACCCGGGAGTGGTGGTCTTCGGCTGGAGGGGAGGCGTTGCAGTTTGTGTGGGGGGCTGTGGGGGTGGGTGGCTGGGAGCCTGTATGGGGGAGAGGCTGCTGGAGTAACGCCGAGGGGCAGAGACCTGGGACGGGGCAGCGTTGCTCTGGAGGCCCCCTTGGTTGGGAGGAGAAGGGCTTCTGGTGGGCGGCTTGGGAGATACCGAAGGCGGCTGAGGTGCTGGGCTGGGGCTCTGGTTCCCTGGCTGTCCGGGAGGAGGGTTGGCCAGCTTGGGAGGGGCTGGGGCAGGCTTCTTCACAGCTGCAAAAGAGGCCAGAAAGATCTTCTATTAGCAGGCATGGCCGAATATCCTTTCAAGCACACAAAAGTCATGACACTCGGTTTCCATCACCCCATGTAAATCTGTCAGATGTCTGGACCAAATCCTTTGGACCCTCTTGCAAAGGACACAGTCCTGAAGGTCTGTGAGATAATGTTTTATCACTAAAAAGCTTGGTGCCCTTCAGCCTGGAAATATAAGGCCTGCTGCAGGGAGTCATCACTAAGTTGCATGAGGAATGTAAGTTGGGTTGAAGCCTCTCTGAGTAAGAAGTTTCCTTAGTCCTCTTTGCTGAATCCCTGAAGAGAATCTGGGGAAGTTTCTGATCCAAGATCCACACTGAACTCCCCACCCCAAATGAGAAGACAACCAACCCCCCCCCTCTCTCTTACCCCCCCCCAAATAATTCAAAACTTTCTCCTCTCTTCTTGCAAAATAATAAACAACAGCAACCACTCCCATAGCTAGCACACCTTGCTGCCCTCCTTCCTTGCAACCTCCCAGAGAAATGGTTACGTCACCCACACTTCCCAAGCAAAATGGCTCTGGCAGAAAAGCAGCGTCCTCACAGATTCCCAGCAAAGAGTCTGCAATATGCTGAGCCACTGGTCAGGCTGTTCCCAGGACTCACCTCGCCTGACTGCGTGCGGACTGGGCCCAGCAGCATTCTGGGGCTGCCCAAGCGAGAGCTGGCCGGTGCCACTGGCCGGCTGCGGGTGGGTCTGAGCAGCACTGCCGTGGCCCCCATTTCTTGTGGGAGGAGGAGTTGTGGAAGGTGCGAGGTCCTTTGGCTTTGAAGCGCTGGAAAGAGAGAAAGATCTACATCAGGGATGCCACCATTTGGCGGGCTGGGTTGCTTCTCCTCAAGGCCCACAGTCCTCAGGATGACAATGCAGTCACACTGGGCAGCCCAAGGTCTGCTGTGGGTTGCCTAATTCAGCAAGCTAGTTGAAGTTGGTGGAATCAGTGACAGTTCCCAAAATGAGCCGTAGATGAGGGGATCAGGTCTCCTTACAGTGATACCGCTGAGCTCTAGTAGGAAGAGCAAAGCTGTAGCCCAGCAGGCTTCAGTCTGTTGTTATTGCTGGCCAAGCAAAAAGATCTCCCACCTGCACAGCAGGAGAGGTGTGTGCCCTAGAATCATAGAACCACAGAGTTGGAAGAGACCACAAGGGCCATCCAGTCCAACCCCATTCTGCCATGCAGGAACTCCCAATCAAAGCATCTCCATTGACAGATGGCCATCCAGCCTCTGCTTAAAGACCTCTAAGGAAGGAGACTCCATCACCCTCCAAGGAAGAAGTGTGTTCCACTGTTGAACAGCCCTTACTTGTCAGCCATGTAATCTCCGAAGTCTACGAGGGATCACTCCAGGACAGCTGACAATAGATCATGGGTTACATATTTTACTCTAGCACTATTTTGCTCACAGAAGAGCACGCAGTCAGAAACCAACAATGGGGCAGAGCAAAACAAACACAAATACTTTTTTCTTAAAACAGTGCAGTGCTCCAATTGAGCCTCACTTGGCTTCCTGCTCTTTTTAAATATAAAAAGACGAGTTTTTAAAGTGAGCTATGGATGTCAGTAAACAGAGGCGGGAAGGGACACAGCCTGCTACTCCACTTAGGCACAAACAAGACAAGACATAGAGGGAGCTGGCTACGGGATCTGAAGGAACACACTGTTTGACCTCTCACAATGAGGCAGCGGCAGGGGCCATCCTCTGTAGGGACATAACCTGAGGGACACATGCTCTCAGCTTGTGTGGTTGAAGGAAAATGAGCCTGATCTGGGCCAAGTCCAGGGATCCAGTTCAATTCTGCAGGGAGGCTGAGCGGCCTTTGCAAGTTCACTCCTTCCCAAGGGAGAATAATTTATGGTCCATGTCCTTAGCCAGAGGGAAAGAACAGGTGGATAATTTCCAGCCAGGGACTTTCTGTTTCCACTGAGTTCGGCACACCCCTCATCTGGCCTCCTCTACTAAACCCTTTTCCTTCAGGACTCCATCTGTCTTACCTGCTCTCTTCAGCGCCTTGGCTTTGGGGCTGCTCTGCTGGATCGGGAAGGGGGGCAGCGGAAGCAGCACCTAAGAGGCCGGATTCAGCCCCTGTGCCCGGTGGGTGCTGCTCCGTCATGGCCTGTGCCAGTGGGCCAGCCTCCGTGGGCGGAAGGGGTGGATGGAAAGCGGGGGCCGTGTGCTTTCTATTAACAGTGCCACCTCTCCGGGGGTTCGCCTGGAAATCCATAACCTTGACACCAAAGCTACAGAGGAGAAAGAGAGGAAACACACCATGCAGACCGGCTACGCAGAAACACAAGAAAGGGGCAGTTAATGCCTACAAGGACCAGACAAGAGGCTAGTCCCTGCTGCTCACTGTCTGGCGAAGCAGCAAGAACTCTAGACTTTGTCCATTTAAGACATTGTTAGATACAAAGGCATGCAGTAAACCTTGGCTCAATCACATAGGTTGGTGGGCAGGCGAACAATGGGCTGTTCAGCACCACTTTCTACTGTGAAGATACTTCAATGGAGAAACAAAATGGAATAAAAATGCCAATTTTTTTCTGACATCTAACTGTCAAAGTTTCAGTTGGTTTCAGTTTTGATCCAAAACTGGTTTCAGTTTTGATCCAAATGCTTTGCTGTGCTGGAGCTGCTGCCGCCACCGCATTTGATTAAGCCAAGGAGCCTGCCTTTGGGGCAGTCTAAATGCTAAGTGCAGGGCTGTGTGTGCTTCCCAATCCCACAGAGACACAGAAGAAGGACAGGAGATAGCACTGGACATCTGCAGAGGAGGAAGTCCACTTTCTGGCCATCAGACCCAAGAACGAAAGGAATATGTGGAAGGGCAAAAGGCATAATGAAATCTCAGACCAAACTGCTAGGACTGAGTAAGATCTCTAGTGGACATGCTTTATACGTTCTTTGCCTCTTGCCATCTTGACTCAAAGCCAAATGGTGCAAAGTAAGTTTGAACATGCATGCCTGATTCTTGCTTCATTTACACAGTCAAATGAGGCAGAATTCTGATTTGCCCAGATTAGCTTTTTTTGGTTTGGGGGGGTTTGGGATTTTGGGTTTTGTTTTTAAAAAGAGGCATGAAGCACACACAGCCCTGCTTAATCCACACTGACAAAAGCATGAAGAACAGAAGGGTCATTATTTTAGCTCAGCCTATGGACAGACAGCAGCCCGTCCCCCTCAGGTGACCCCAACACGGAGTGCTTCAGAGGAACCTCTAGCCCAGCCACTCTGTAGTAAAGCCAAGGCAAAACTTAAGGCACCTGCACTTTGCTGGCATTGCACCGACACCAGCAGAAAAGCAGCACATGTCTCAGCCACAGTTCAAATTGTCTCTCTGTTCACACCCTTTTCCTGCCCCCTGAACCACACATGGCTGCAAGAAGGGTGGGGAACAGGAGGGACACAATGAGACAAGCTATGACGGATTATTTTTTAGGAAGGCAGGTGCTAAAGAAGGTAGTTCTGGGAGCCTGAGCTTCTGCTATCAAGTATCTCCCCATGGATTCAGAAGTCTTTTTCACCCCACCTCATGGAGGCTTCAAGCCTTCCCCGGCATCAACCCACAGCAGGACAGTGTGCAGTTTGGAAGCAAGGGACCCCCTTCCCTCCAGCTCCACTTGGTTCTAACAGCCACAGCAAATCTCCCCCCAGCCAGCTTCTACCATGCATGGGAAACCAGGAGAAGGAAGTGCAAATGTGTTACCTTTGGATCTTCCTCAGGCTGCAGCAAGTGAGGGGAAAGGAACCACTCAACTTTAATCTCCAAGGCCATTTGCAATAATAGACCAGAGGCCTCAAACAAATCCTCCAGGACAGGGCTCCCAAGGGCCTGCTGGCAGGACTAATGGTCCCTAGAGAGTCACCCCATGGATCATGTCAACTTCAGATGGGCATGCATTATAGGGCGTGTTCAAACATAGTGGAATCCTGATATTTTGGGACCTTCTGGGATGACATCTGTGGGGAAATCCAATGAGTTTCTCTCCTCCTATATTTAGCTGAAACCTGGGATTCAGACATACTACCATTCCTACATCTGCGTATTACATTTCTTGTAAATACTGCATTTTCACTTGCTTGCATTTGATCTTGACCGCTGACTGAAGTGAATGTGGACAATCCCAGAACTTTTATCATGGCCCCCAAACTCATAACAGGACGACTTTTTGCCCAATTTCAGATATAACTAGAATACTACAGACATACTTGAAGGGGAAAGTCAGAAGGTGAAGAATGGTGAAGGGCTAAAAAAAATCAGGGGATCTCCCTCCAATGGTGGCTGAGCAACTTGGAAGTGGGGAGAGGGAATATTATTGCTGTACCTTTCCTTCCTCAGTAGCTCCCCGTCCATCACTGCCATGCTAATGGGTCTCTTCCGCTCCAGCGTCCCTGAGTCATATTCATTCCCTGTGTGTAGGTGATTTGAATTCACAGCAGGCTGTCCCACAAATGCTCCTGATACGTTGAAATCCATCTCTGCGGTTCAGAAAAGATTATGCTTTTTATCAGCTGAACTGGTATCGTTCCCTTCTTCCAAGCACCACATGGGTGCCTCTTTACCTCCGCACCCAGAATTAAATTTTACTTAAATAAGTAGAAACATTTTACATAAGTATCTTAAGAGGGTTGTACATAAGAAGACATTTTCAAAATATCCTTTGTGACTTTTGTTAAGAAATATTAGGGTAAACTCATTCTCTTGCACATTAAAAGTACCCATAAAGAGCAACTTCAAGACTTCACAACAGAAATGCATCTTAAACTCACAACAAGCCTGCAAATTTGTCAGGCTCAAGGAAGGGCAAACCCACAAAGGAATTTTCCTATTGGATTCACAGCCAAGTTGGGCTATAAGGGCAATCCCAAATTTATTCTCTCCATGTGGACTTTTCTGAATGTGCCAAAATGTGTGAAAGCAAAGGGCAGGATTTACCCTAACCTGCCAGCATTCTTAAACCATTTCACAAAAGAAAAAAGACAGACAGACAGAGGGACTATGTGCTGGAAATCAAGAGGGCATTTACCTTCAGGAAAGAACCAAGCCGCATGCTGGATTATGGGCTCAACAACGGCCACCACATGCACCGAGGTTGCTGCTGCTATTTCTGCCAGAGAGCTGAAGAAGGAAGAAAATTGAGCTGAAATCTCAAAGCAGAAACACTAGTGTGGGTTTCTTTGGAAATCCTGCTTCACCAATTATTATTTTTTTTAAAAAATATTACCCCTCTAGAGCTCACCCTTCATTCTTTGCCCACAACAGGTTTGGGCCTAAGACGATGGCAATGTTGCTGGGTGTCATCTTGTTAAGGTCGCTGTATTGTGCGAGCTTGGCCAGGAATTTGATTAAGTACCTGCAAGGAACAGTTGTGGTGTTAGGATGTGCATGGGATAAAAAGGCTGCTCCTGTTCTGGTGGGTCGTACTATAGTTCAAGAGACAGAGTGCCTGCTTCACATTCAGAAGACCCCCCCAGTCCAATCCCTGGCATCTCCAGGGAGTTCTTGAAAAGACTCCTGAGAAACTCTGAAGAGCCATTGCAATCCATCTGTGCACAGGTCACAGTCCTTACAAGGAACGTTGCTAGTGGATCTTCTAGGTTTTACACCAAGGATGAGCAAAGTACCCAAGACGGCTACCCTTTTACAGGAAGATGGAACATGGGTCAAAAGAGACCACGGCTATTTGCCACCCACCTGAAGTTGGCCAGGTTATGCTTTGGCAGTTTCTGACAAATCCTCCACAGGTCCTGCAGTTTCTTATCCTGGTCCTGTATACTGTGGGAACAAAAAGAATTCTCTGGAGCTAAAAGGAGACAGATTTCCACAGCTTCGTTCAGTTGCTGCACCTCAGTCCTTGGGGGAGAGGGAGGTTGGAAGAAGTCTTGTGCTTGTAGGATGAGGCCAAGACCAAAGTTATATCGAAGGGAAGCTGTGTCACAGCCCCTAAAAAGTGGTGCCCCCCCACCAATCCCTGCCAGGAGGAGAAAGACAGGCACAAAACTAAACCTCGAATACTAAGGAAACACTTAATGCAATGACTGAAAGAGGAAGAAATGAGGAGTAGGAAGAAATGAGGCAGCTTCATCCTACAGGCACAGAATTCAAGAGAGAGAGAAAGAAGGGTTGAAAAGAAAATGCACGAAATAGTAAAAGCAGGCCTGAGAGGAGAAGCAGAGAAGAGCTTTTAGAAAACAGCCAGAGGAGTCTGAAGAGAAGGTTAAGAGTGAGAGAAAGGCCCCAAAACCTCCCCACAAGGAACCCAACCAGAAGGCCTCCTTCCCTTTCCAGCTTTCCCTACTTTGCAACTTGCGCCCATTCTTCATACAAGGTGTAGGTCATGAGCGGTTCTGGCAGCTCCCTCAGGTAAGACTTCAGGGCACCTGGAGCAACAAAAAAGAGACTGAGGCGGCAGATCAGCACCCGAGGTGCCAATCAATCCAGTCTTGAGGCTTAAATATTTGAAGGGATTTCATGCTGAGGATGGAACAAGCCTGTTTTCTACTGTTCCAGAGAGTAGGACATGGAGCAATGGATTCAAACTACAGGAGTCTCCTCCTTTGGAGGCTTTTTAAGCAGAGGCTGGAGGAAAAGAACAGTTCTTAAACCTTTTCAAATGAAGAAATAGCCGTAAGTATTTTAGAAATGGTTGTGGAATATCCAGGCGAAACACTAGATGGTGCTCCAAGCAACCTCTTAAGTTTTTAATCCACCAAACAGTGATTCTTTTATTGGCCAAGCGAAATGCAAAATATATCTGTGCAATATACATTTTGGTTGGTCAATAACGGTACTGTATCACTGTTTGCTGGATTTTTGTTTGAATGTATTAAACGGCCAGCACTTGCGTGTTTTCTTAAGTTCTCAGTCAGTCCACATAGAAAGCTTCTTTCTGCCTGCAACCAGGTGCTAGAAAGGACCATTAAACATGGAAATAAAAGCACAGGAATCAATGTTTTTTAATGGGAGGGGAGAGGGAGATGGAAATAAATCTACCTGTGCAGATAAAGTGTCAGGGGCCTTGCAGAAAATGTTGCAGCAGTGTATGTTTAGCAAGGAGGGAAATACAACAAAGTTAGGCTTTCCTTTTCAAGCAGGCAGCCCCAGGTCAGGTTCTTAGCCCAAGATTCAATGCCTGGTTAAGGATGGGGACGAAAGTTTTGAGGAAAAAACAGGCTGTCACTGGTTGTCGGTGGCTCCTTGAGGATAAATTACACACACATTCCCAGCTGGGCAACTGGTATTAAGAAGCCCATGAAATAAATATAGCTTTAACTTGCATTTGAATAATGGTTCAATGAAACAGAATCAGTTCTGCTTTATAAAGACAAAACTGTGAGGCTGGAATTGCCCATAAATCCGAGTTAACAAAAAGCAGCTGGCTCACAAACCACAGTCTTACTCCTTTCACCAGGAGCAATGTCTGAATGACTCAGTCTGCCTCGTAATTCTGTTTTAATTTGAGAAGAAAAAGAAAAACCTCATTGGGAAGTACATCCAGAAGTTGCAACAAAAAGGAAGGACCTGTGGCTTGCGTGTGTTTGTTCTCTGGCCCGTTGGAGAAGAACCAAGCCAGGGTTTCCTGAAAAGATGGGACACCCCACAGAACAAACCACAGGCCAAAAGCTGATCATTTGTTCAGCCGCTGCTGTTGCAAGAAGGAGCAAAAGGCCAGCCAACCATCACCATTCTGGCATCTCATGATATCAACCTGTGCATAGACATATGGGGGAAAGTCAACCCTTTCTGAAAAATGTTTAAAACAGAAAGAGTTGGCTCAAATCAAGCCAGCTAGTATTTATTAAAAATGCAAGACTTTTGCGGTGACTGGAAGATAACACTTTCAGTTTTGTTTTTAGTAGTACCGAACCCTTATCCATTTTGAGATTGAAAGTAACTATCATTGTCATTCACTTGCAAAGTTTTATCTGTCTTTTCTTTGCCCGGTTCTCCCCATCCTCCTCCTTCCGATTTTATCCTCACAGCAACAACAACCACCCTGCGAAGGAGTTCAGGCTGATGGGGATGGCCCAAAGTCACTCACTGAGCTTCCTGGCACAGTGGGGATATGGACCTGGATCTCGCAAGTCCCAGTCCAACACTCAAACCACTGTGAAACACTGCTTCTTTCCTTGAACTTTACAGCTACAGTGGTCCCCTGGGATACGAATCCCCCGGGGAACGAAATCCCCGGGACCCGAAACCGCCGGGGGCGAAAAAAAGCCCCCGGGATGCGAAGGAAACCCCGGGATCCGAAGAAGAAAAACCATGTGGCCCCTTTAAATTTGCCGCGCGGTCCGTCCACTAAAGCGGTCCCCCGGGAAACAAAGATTTCCGGGTTACAAAAGGTAATCCGGAACAGATTACTTTCGTAACCCGGGGGACCACTGTATTCAGTTGGAACACTTTCATTAGGTTTCCCAAGAACGGGCCCAGCCAGGAGCACTTTGATTATGGCAACACAACAGTGGGATTGTGCTCACACCAGCCTTGTTTTTTGTAACAAGGATGTGACCCCTGCCTGAGAGACAGTGTGGTGTAGTGATCCAAGCACTGGACCAGGACTCTGGGAGATCAAGGACTGAATCCCTGCGCAGCCATGGAAGCTTACTGGCTGACTTCCGGGAAGTCATGTTGTCTTAGACACAGAGGAAAGCAACAGGGGCAAATTCCTTCTGAAAAAATCTGACCAAGAAAAATATGTGACAGGTTCCCCTTAGGACCAGCCTACCTGCTTAGCTCTGCATGCTTAGCTCTGCAGCACATGGTAAAAAACTGAGCTGGCAAGTTACACCCTCCAGCCCATGTGCAGTTCCTTCTTGTGGAAGCCCAGGAGTATTCTTCTATGATTCTATGATTCTCAGACTAACCTACCTGCCACGGCATGCGGGTCGGAGTAGAACTCATCCAGGTGCGATGTGGAGCAGTCCAAGGCCGCTTTCAGCTTCTTTAGCTTAGAAGCTCCAGCAGCGATACGGAATAAGCCCTGGGTGAAGACAGCAGATGCATCCTGTTAGCTGGGTCATAATGATAAAAGCAACCCTCTCTGCCAGCTAAGTTGGACTTGACTCTGGATTCCATCAACCAGCTCAGTCTGGCAGATGCCAACTCTGTGACCTGGCACTAGAAGTACCCAGAGCAACCTGAATGGAAGCAACCCATTTCTTGCCAATTGGATGAATACTCTTCCACACATTTTGGCCAAGGCAGCCTTCATGTGCTGCTGGGCATCGCCTAGAGCGTGCCATGTTGTTCCTAAGATCAGGGTGATTAAAGCGCTGCTACAACTACAGTGATTTCACCTGAGCATCAGTCCCTTAGCACCCAGAAAGAAAAGAGAAAGAGCTTACCTCCTCCTTCATGCCCGTTTCCAAGAGCATCATCACACACGCTTCAATTGGGAGGGCGATTTCTCGGGCGCTGCGCTTCAGATGCTCTTCCAGGGGAGTCCCGAAGGCTGGCTTTTCTGTCCATTTGTCTAGTTAGAGAGGCAGCATGAGTAAGTCAGTGACACAACTGGGGACTCTCTGAAAGGGGTGTATGTGTGGTGGCGGTGGAGGTATAAGATCTGTAATATGCTCACCAGGAGTCATACCAGAAGGACACCCTGATTGACAAAGGTTTTTGTTAGGTTTTGCCTGGGAGAGAAGCCAGAACATTGCCAAGCCCACAGAAGTGACCAAAAGCAGCCAAGAGCACAACTCTTGCCAGCCACGGGATCAAATGCTAGCCCTTCTGCACAACAGGCTGATGCAAACTCTATATGCCACTAGATCCCTATTACAAAAGAGTTGATTTCTAAACTCTGGGTGTAAGCCAAGGTCTTTTTAAGGGGCCCGATTCACACAACCCCCTGGCTGAGTAGTGGAAACCTTGGAGATACTGTATGTGAATTGAAAAATGGCAAGGAAAGGGTCAAATGTCGATTTAGGGAATGCTACTCCTCTTCTCCTTCTTTTCACACATGTTGAGATTTTGTTTTTTCGTGTCTGGGGCCCACAACTCTTGAAACCTTCCTGGAAGTGCCTCCATGGGCTTCCTCCTTGCTTAGGGAGGGAAAGCAGGTTGTCTTGGCAGTAAAACAACCAAACCACATTCATTTCCAATCATCCTCCTGCCTTCCATCCTAATATAGCCACTGGAGCTGAAATTCCAGCCCTGGGGTGGCTGACCTGGCCTGTGGCATAAACAGACCTCTACACACTCCAATGGGCATCTGAACTGGCTCCAAGAAGGAGGCATGGCATTGGCATTACTGGGATTCATCCTGCAGTGGGACTAGCCCTGCAACACAAATACACACAAAAGTACGGTTTTGTCAGATTAAATGTTAACAAGGCTGGCCAGATGCCTCACCAAGGTGTTATCTTATGAGAGGGAGTTTCATTCTGGCAACCCAAATTTCCATTTGTCAATAAAACATTTTGGAGGAGAACGTTTAACAACGGTTACTGTTTTCTCTCCAATCCAACAAGTACATTAACCATCATGTAAAAATGATTTTATTTGTTGCTCCAGTTGAGAAGAGAGCAGAAGACAGATGATTAGCTGTTGACTGTTAGGAAGTACCAGAAAACAAGAAATCTGGGAGCACTCTGAGATGGCTGTTGCCCTTGTTGTGCTGCTTGCCCCCCAGTGCTGTGAGCACAGAAAGTTGAACCTGTGACTGGATGCTCTGCAAGCCTCTGTGGCAGCCAGGATGAAGAGCAAAGGGCTCACATCTTCTCCAGCCCTGTGCCGACGCAACATGCAGCATTTGGATGGGTCTGGAAAGACCAATCAAAGGAGGCATGATGCTCTCTCTTCCTCTTCCTCTAGCCCCTTGGGAAATTATGGTTGTTTGTCCTTACAGAGCAAGGCTGGGGAAGCAGGGAAGTGTTCCCCTCCCCGAGATATTCTTCAGTTGCAGAATAACAAGATTTGCAGTTAAGCATCATCTGATGGGCTGCACACTGTCCACCCTTTACAGGTCACACACAGGAACATTACTTGTCCTGAAGAAGTTCACATGCCTCTGCAGATGAGGCTGTGGTTTGAGAGTAGTCACCTCTGAGTCTCTGCTTTCCTATCCCAATTATACTTGGCTCTGTTGATTCAACAAGTCATTGGCTTGGCATGCCTGTTGTGGATGCTGCGGGCATGTACACTTCATGATACTCAAAAGGGAAGGGCAGAGGGGATGGTGCCAGGAGTACCAGCTGCGCACAGGACTCTCCCCTTCCGACTGCCATATCACAAGGTCTCTTGCCACAGACTGATGTCTCTTCAAGGGACTGGTTCAGTAGCTAATCTATGCAAACAATGACTTCAAGATATTGTGGCAGGCCATGAAGTTTCTTGAAACAAAATACAAACAAACGAACAAAAAACTGGAGGAAGAAAATTTGACTAAATTTGGGGCAAGAGGTCTATCAAGGGCCTATTAACCACAAGAGAACTTTCTGTGACTTCCAAGTATTGATTTCAGTTTGCAAGATTTGGGTTGGGCATTTGGATAAATTTCTTATTTTTACACACTGGTCTGAGCATTCAACAGCCGGAAAAGCAGATTCTCCAGCATATGTTTATGTGCCATTCCTTAACCAGTCAATGGGTGTTTTCACGTTCATTACCATGTTTTCTTTTTATTGTAGGTTTTACTCTGTTGTTTTGAGCACATATCATGGAGAGGCAGAGCTTAAGATGCAAAGTAAAATCTAAACAGGGGAAGGAATTTTGACACAGTAAAGGAAGATTTCAGGGCCTTGTATGATGTGCTGGACATTTACCTGTTATTTTGTTGTTGTTGCTGTTTTTAACTGTTTTATGTTTTTAACTGTTTTTAAAATTTTACAAATGGTTTAATTGCTCTTTAACCTTGCACACTGCGTCAGTTTTTAACCATGCTCGTTCTAACTGTTGTAAGCAGCTTTGTGTCCCAAAGTGGGGGAAAGGCAGAGCATAAAGCAATAACAACGACAGCCATCCGTGGGCTAGACTTGGCTTCAGCTACTCCTAAATGTGGCCACCGAGAAAGTAGGCGGGGCAGCCAGGATTGGCCCTACGTCCAGTTGGCAGGAGGTGAAGGGGTGATGCTGGCACACCCTGTCCATGTCATGGGAAACAGTACCACCCTGGAAGAACCTCGGAACAAATGTAGCGCTTGTTGTTAGTGTGTTAATAAGAAGCTTGGAAGGATGTCAGAAATGCAGCTGCAGAAGGGTTATAATTTTGGAAGAGGAACCGTCAAGAAAGGTCCCAGTGCACTTATTCGAGAAGAATGGCATGCCAAAAGGAGGAAGAAAAAGAAAGTCAGGTGGAGGAAGAGGAGAGCGCAGAGGTGGCGCAGGCAAAGCAAGAGGCAGAGCACAGATTTACTTTACCTTGATGGCCCTGGATTTCGGGGATCACCTTGTCTAAGACTGCTAATGCTTTTCTATGGTAATCTGCTTGGGCTTCTAATAACTGAGGATAGAACCCACATTTTAGAACAAAACATTAGCATGGGATGAACACAACACCACACAGGCAGAAGGCTAAAGCACATGAAATGTATGTTTGAGAAAAGCAGGGCTTGGTGGGAGGGGAATGCTTACCGAGACAAAATATCGGGCGTAGTCGCCTTCTTTGGAAATGAAGTTATACATGTCTGCGGCAAGTTGATCCTGTGATGATGTGGGAGAGGATGGCAAAAAAAAAAAAAAAAAAAAGAGAGGCAAGTATCTTGTTAATAAGAGCAACAAGGCCTGTAGAAGGCATTTCCACTTCTTCAAGCAAAACCCATTAAAAGAGAAGGTGTATGGGAAAGCCACGCTGTAGAAATAATGCAGTTCAACACCACTTTAACTCCCATGGCACCAACCTACAGAAGCCTCGGACTTGTAGTTTCGTGAGGCACCAGCAGTCTCTGGCAGAGAAGGCTAAAGATCTTGTAAAACTATAAATCCCAGGGCTTCAAAGGATGGAGCTTCAGCATTTAAAGTGGTGTCAAACTACCTTTTAAATTCACTGAAAAAGTAGGAAGGCAAGCAACTTCCAATGACAACATGGCTCCCCAGGTTTCAACTGTATGGAAGAGAGAAGCTTGCAAAAGCAGAAATAAACACCAGTAAGAAGAGCCTGATGGAGGCATTTTCTCCAGAAACAAGGAGGAATTAAGCTTCTGGAGTGCAGATAAAGCATCTTAGATCTCCCTCCAAGACTGAAGTTCCCGTTGTTCAGAATGGATCTATTTTGGATGTTAAACAGTGGAGGGTCATTCTGTAGCCTATTTAAGAGATGAAACATCATTCTTGGAGGCTTCTAGAAAATGCAACTCACTGGCAATTTTAGACAGAAAATAGTAAAAGTGTGTGTGTGTGTTTGTGGAGTAAGAAGCAGAAAAAAAAAAAACAGCCATGCAAGCGTGTGCCCTAGGAGAACACTTTACCGACCCAATTCTACAGGCATCCAGCCCTCCTCCCCGAGTCTAGCACTCCCAGCACCATGTACCTTGCATTGCTCCACTTTATTTCCTGCTTCATCCATCTCCTCCTTCAGGGAGTCTATCTTGGATGGAAGCCCCTGGAAGTTAGTAGCGGAGGTTTTGTGGGCCTGGTTCCACCTGTAAGAAAGGGAGTGCAGTTATTCCCAGAGCATTTGAGGGAGGAGGTCCTTTGTGAATCATTGTCTCTCCTTGTCCCCTTCCCACTGAAGCCAGACAGTCCTCCTGAAGGACAGGCTATCAATTCAGAGGAACCCTCATTCTCCTAAAGAGACCACTTGGTACAGTTTTTTTCTGATCTGTTTCCTCAAAACATTACATTTACATGTTGCTTTCAATGCAGTTAGTACATCAGTGCTAACCCAAGGGTGGTCTCGGACTCAGGGGTCTTCTTGGTGTCTGCTCCCAGGCTCTGGAACTCCTTTCCCAAAGAGATCAGATTGGCATCCTTCCTGCTCTTATTCCACAGACAAGTGTTTCAACAGGCCTTTGGGAACACAGTAAACGAGGCCCATCCCACCTAAACAAACTGAAGGACTTTCAATGTGTTATTCTGTTGTGCTGGTGTTTATTTTTAGAGGCTTATGTTTTAAAATGCTTTCATTATTTTGTGACATATGCACTGTGTGAACTGTAACTGATGTTTTATTTTTTAATCTGTTGTAAGCTGCTCTGAATCCCAAACTGGTGAAAAGGTAGAATATAAATAAAGTTAATAACGATAAGGAGGAGGAATCAGAGGGTTTAGGCTTTACCTGGCTCTTGCAGAGTCCCAGTCCAGCACCAGCTTTGCAAGCTGCTTCCTCTGTTTCTGAATGTTGGGGATTTCTGTCTGAAAGCAGAGACAACAGGAAGCTGACATTTGAAAACCTCTCATGCAGAAGAGTTATATTTATCGCAGGCACTCAGCAGTATCTGCTAAACCCACCGCAGCGTCTTTGGAAAGAACTGGGCTGGCTTCTGTCACAGGCCTCCCAAGCAACCTACCTCTGTCAGTTGGTTCAGTGGTTCCAAGATGTCCTTTTCAACCTGCACTTCGTGGTGAGAGAGTTCCATCGCAAGCTTATTCTCTGCTTCGCCACAGGTCTCCAGCATTTTCCTTTAAAACAAAGATTTCTTGGATATTCAGACAAAATCCAACATTCCAGATTGTGGTGATACCTTCATTCGACCAACACAAGGGAGCAAAGCACATCATGCTTGTGTGGCGTAACTAGCCCCTTGGGGTTGGCCTAACAAAGGTAATACCACAACATGGACTTCGCAACCAAGAAGCTACTTGCTGTCTTTGATGTGTCTAAGCATCCAAAAACCCCAAAACAAAAACTCAACCCACCAGAGAGGGAGATGCCTCACTCTTTGGCTGTTGGGTCTATTTAAATTCACTCTGTGCAACCCATTTTTGCAGCATCCCCTACAATTTGGGACGTTTCTCATCATGAATACAGCTGCCTCCTCCACAGTAGCAATATAATTTTGTGTTGATGGACAAGGGGAAATAACTACAGCAGCTTTAAAAAGTGTTGTAACAGCTGATCTCTTTTTAAATTATATTCAGCCAGGTGTGAAATTTTGCAATAAATTTTTGTTCAGGTGGTAATAATATTGTTTAGGTAATAAAAATATTGTTTACTGATAGTGTTAGAAGATGCTAAAGATGCTGCAAACATACTGAAGTAACAGAACCATCTTGACGCTGAGGATTTATTGCAGTCTGATGGAAAAACGGAATCCAGATATGGCATCTGGGGGAGAAACACACGTATCTAGAGCTAAAGTGGAATGACACACATCTATATTCTGTAGAGCCACTTCCAGAACTCCAAATGGCAAAAAAACCAAGGCTGTGACGGCAAGATATGCCCCTCCATATCATCTTAACTAAGAACAGAAACAGCAAAATGCAAACCTATGACTAACATCTTCAATTTTTTTCCCCTCCTGTTTGGTTTGTAACACCTTGCCTGATGAAGAAGCCAGTGACGCTTCTAAAGCTTGCAACATCTATATTGTGCATTTCAGTTGGCCACTAAAGGTATCACTGCTTGGTAGATTTTTTTATTGCTTTTGCTAAATGGCTAACATGGCTGGATGTTTTCAAGATTGGGGCGGGTGATGAGATATGCAATTCTTACCCCAGTAACGTTTCATCACTTAGCTGCAGCGCACCTTCTTGCATATTCTGAGCAAAAGCTGTGAGCGGGAGCTTTTTCTGTAGAGGAAAACAGATGTGGATTTAGATCAGGATACGGAGCTCTGTGTCACCCAATGTACAGTTCTGCTGGAGTCAAAGTGGTGTGGCCACTGGACCGGGGAGTTTGTCAAATTCATCTTTGGGTGAAATTAAGCAAATGAGCTTCATGGAAGGGAAGGGGCAATTCAACGGCACAGGCGCACCTTCAGCTGGGAACGCTGACCCACGGGGGCAAGTGGGTAAGGACCCAGGAAAGTGCCAGGACTCACGTGTCTCTTTTCAGCATCTGTTCCATACTGCCCATGCAAACACACCACTAGCCGCTTGCAGGAATTGTGGCACACGGACCGCACGGTGTCAAGACGGCGCTCGATCTAACCAGAGAACAATTTGGGAGAAAGGAAGAGAAAAGGAGATGGTTCATGATGCTGGCAAGCCATTTTCCTTCTACGCCGACTGCTGGGACCGACTACTGGGATCCTGTCCCTCGCCTCCTGTGCTGAGCGAACCCACATCCCATCATTCATTCAATTCAGACTGTTCTCAGTCTCCCTTCAGGTAAAATTCAAGGGGGAAGGTGCCGCCTACCCAAACTCTTTACACTTTGCTTACTATCAGCTGCCTTCAAGGGGCTGAAAAGTTCAGATAATAGGAGCCTTCAGTGTGAAGAACTTTAGATTCTTGCCTAGGAATGCTGGCAGGAGGAATAAGCCACTAGATAGTGGACTGCTCCTCTACACCGGCCAGAAAATGAGTGATTCCAGATGGATGACTCCTGGCATTACAAAAACAACAAGGCACTCCAAGACACTATGAAGATGGTTTTCCAGAAGGCAAGGACATTCTTTCCCTAGAGATTTTGTACACAGAGGTTGAATGGCCTCCTATCTAAGTACTGCATTGCAGTGGTATCACCACATTGGATTAGATGGCCCTTGGGATCCCTTCCAACTCTGGATTCTGCTTTTGTAATAATAATGATGGAAGAAACGTGTGAGGGTTATGAGAGGACGATGGTATCAAGGTGTCTTGTAAAATTCCATGAATGAAGCAATGCGAATGTGAATGCACACACACATACACACAAACACAACCTGGAAGCACCCCAAGTGACTGCAAAAATGTAGCTGCTTATAAGGCATATTTTATAAGCAGCAGCAGCAGAGATTCTTTCTGTGAAAGATCCCTCAGTTCAAACATCTGAGATTGCAGAGAAAGTCTGCCAAGTTCTGCTGGGAACCTCCGCAGACAAGAGCAAAAGAATGCAGTTTATCTGTGTTTTGATGAGTCACGAAGGTTAAAAGGAGGCCTTCTGGAATGGTTTCTGTTTGAACAAAACCCAGCCAAAAAAGCCTAACAAGTTTCAACTGTGGGAGGCATGTAAATAGATAGGAATCCTCCCGGGGATTTGAAAATGCCACAGTGAAAGAGAAGAAGGGAGAAGGAGGGAGAAAATATTTTATCATCACAGATCGCCAGACCAATTCTTGGTCCGGTCATATACGAAGGCAAGAAAGTCTGCTACTCCCAATGACCTTTGCTTTTGAAAAACTGGATTCTGAAGATGTTGAGCTCTCAGAGGAGCCTTAGCTGCTGTATCCGTGTTTAAGCAGCTGCATTATCATATAATGCAACTTAAAGAGTAATGGCTAGAATCTTCCAATTAGCAGATCAGTCTTGATCACAACTGGATCCAAAGGGAAACTTCTTTTCTGGCTTTTGTTTTCTATCAGAGGCAACTGTTGAGTAGACTGGGGAAAAAAGAGGAAAAGCCTCTCCTCAGAAGGCTGAAATGTGATCCAAGTAATTCTTGGCCCAGATTTCCTTCTTCCTGGCTAAAAGGCATCTCTCAATTGCAGAAACCGGGGAGAAGAAAACCCATACAATTGGGAACATTTCAGGTCACCACCCAAGATGCCTTTGACCTTTTCTCTGGATAATGCAGCTCATTCTTCCGCACAACCTCCTCATATTTAGGGGACAAAAGGGGACTTAAAAAACCCCAAACAGCCTGAATTGTATACTGTAGGCATAAAAATCAGGTCTAAATCCTCCAAAGGCACCAGATACCATCTGATCTTAGAAGTTAAGCAGGGTCAGCCCTGGATAGTCCTTGGATGGAAGACAGCCAATGAATCTCAGGTGCTATAGGGACCTTATCAGACTTTGCAAATTGGAAGTATAATCCAATGGCAATTTGAATGCAATCATGGGGTTTCACGTTATTGCAAATTAAAGCATCTCACGCAATTTCGGGCAAAAGGGAAGTCATTCCGAACGCAATCATGGGTTTTACGTTATTGCGAATTAAAGCATCTCACGCAATTTCGGGCAATGGGGGATCATTTTCAGGTAATGGGAAGTCATTCTGAACACATTCCGAATGCAACGGGAATTCACCTAAATTCGCTGAACTAGCAAATTCACGTGAACTCAAATTGGCTCCAATTGGTTCCATTCGCAATAAAGAGAAATTCCTCCCGTCTCATAAGGTCCTAGGATATATTTCAGAGGAACGTAAGAGGAAAGGACTGGTACAACCACCTTCATTTTATTTATTACTTTATTGATTGGATTTATATCCCACCTTTCTCCCAAAATGGGATTCCTTACCTAAGAAAATCCTGTGAAATTCATGGGGTCACTATAGGTTGACAAGGGGCTTCAAGATACGCACATACACAGGCATAAAATATCCCGAGCAGTGCACAAAAAATTAAAATCACAACACGGGAAGGGGGAAAAATGTATCTGAAATATGAAAACAAGTTCATCAGTAAAGCCACAGCTGGCAATTTAGAATGAGAGCAATGCTGGTGTATACCTGGCATCACCTAACAGAGAGCCCACCTTTGCAAATACATAAATACCTGTGGCTATAATACTGAACTTCATCATTAGATCTGAAGAAGGGGACTGAAATACACACAAGCTCAGGGTAGAATAAACAAGTCTTAATGGGGCTGCCAGATTCCTTCTCCTTCTTTAGTTTTTTGTGGGGCTTTTGGGCTCTGTGGCCACGTTCTGGAAGAGTTCCTTTCTGATGTTTTGCCAGCATCTGTGACTGGCATCTTCAGAGAATGAGAGCCTGGAAAAGGATTGGATATATATATATATCCTGTGTGACCCTGGGAAGGAAGGAGTAATTTGCAAATGTAAATGTATTGTTCTGTTGCTAATGGCAGACCTCAGGGTGGGAGGATACGCCTTAATTGACCCACTCCATTTTGCCTATTTTAGATTAAGTTATTGGTGTTATTATTTTATTTGTTGAATTTTAATTTTAGGATGGGAGGGTTAGGGATTACTGTATTGCATTGTGTTTTATTTTTTATCTATGTTGTATTTTATTGTGTTTTGTAATTTTATCTGTGCTGTAATCCCGCCTCGATCTGTAAGGAGAGGCGGGAAATATAAATAAACATTATTATTATTATTATTATTATTATTATTAAAAAAGGAACAAATGATTCTTAATATTTTTCAGTATGGTTTCATGCTGGAGGTACTTTATTCTTAGCAGAGTCTTCTCTCTACCTGCCCGGTTATTATAGAATAGCGAGCCTCCCCAAGACAATATTTATTTTGTTTTTTTACTTACTGAATCTATACCCCACCTTTCCCCTGCCACAAGATACCAGAATTTGAAATAGAAATTAGCTAAATAGTCAATGACCTTTTATGTGTGCCATTAAATTGTTAAAAAACTTCCCTCCCCCCCCACTGAAACTGGGTGTCCATATCCATTTTAATGTTCATGCTTATGTTTTGGTACACGTGTCTTCATGATTTTTGTTTCTGTTCACTGTTCTATCCATTTGTGTACAGGAAAACAGGCCATTCATGTGCTGGTGAACACAAGCATCAGCCCAGCGGACGTTTTGTGGCTCTAAACTGGCAGGAGGCCGACAAGAATTGCTGCTCGAGAGCCAGTTCTTTGTAATGCCATCTCTTCTGGATCTGTAATGGCAACTTTTCTGCCCATCTCCCAAGGCCTTTCCCTCTCTTTCGCATGCGCAAAGCTCATCAGCCGATCTTGTTAAGCAATTCTGCATTTCATTGCATCTAGGACAAGATATGGAATGCTTCCTTCTGTCAGAACGGTAGCTCTCTGTCTTTGGAAATGAAAACATTTTAAACCAGCAGCAGTCCAAGGAGCAGAAATATATGTAGCCTGTACGGTGAAACACATAAAGAAAAGTCCGCACGGATGCCCTTGGAGGGATTCTGCGTAGCGACACGGCAAGGAGGATGAGTAAGCAAATCCGTTTTTGGGAGAAAAGGCCAAGCGACTATTAGTGCCTGGGAAAGCCACGGCTCTGACGAAGAAAAAGACAGATGTGCCAACAGCTGGATAGAAGAATTTCTGCCTCCCCACCCCCAAATATTTTACAGGGTCACCAAGGCAACCAAATGGGATAGCCAAAATCAGGCTTTGGAAAGAAAACTTTGCTGCTGATATTTACCCAGGAGAGCTGCCAGACTGCCTTACTTCCCCCACCCTTCTGATTCAGAAAGACCATAGCCCCTTTTTGCTCACATGAAGGAAAAAATGGGATATAAAAGGAAACTGGGAGAAAGGAGATTGAAGGTTCATATTTACAAAGGGAAAAATAAAAACGGTGGTGTCTGAGGTCTGGAAGGTGCAACCATTAGGTCACTGGGCAGTGGCTCATTCAGAGCTTCCTGACTTTGTCCTCCAGAAAAAACAGCTCCTCCCCGTCCATTTTCTCAAAGGAATGGCCAAAAAAATCCATCCCATTAAACACTTTGCAAACAGAATGGCACAAAGAATAAGGGGTATTTGCTTGCATTTATCCACTTCCCAGTCAGAGGCCATTAATGATGCATCTGCACTTTGCCCACAATTGCGTCCTATGCTGAATGGGGCAGAAAGGGCAATTTTTCAGCCTCTTGGGCCCCATCTGAAACCATACCCCCAGGGCAACGGCCAAGCCCCATGGGACCATTGCTACGAAGGAAGGGAAGGCGACTGGAAAGTTCACCAGAAAGAGGTAAAGAAACTGGTGGAGCACCAACGGCTGGGTCAAGAGAAGAAGCCTCCTGGTGAAGAAATGGGCATCTGTGATACCAGCGACAGGAGCACTTTTAGGCAAAATCTACTCAATTTTGGGGTAATAAGAGCCAGAGGCCATAAGGTCAAGGGGGTGGTTGTGCTCATTACCGAAAAAGAATTTATACACAGAATGTGTATTGATAATTTTTGGGCACCTGCAGGCTTCCTTCCTTTTTCTTTTGCTTGGTTACCCAGATATGTTCCAAAATAAATAACAGATGCTAACTTATTCTGCCTTATACAATTTGCAGCTCGCTTTCTTCATCTGGAAAAACAGGGCAGGGACGGGTCTTGTTTCAACCTTGACCATCACTTCTCTCACCTCTCCAGGAAGCATTGTGACTTTGAAAAAGGCAACCCCCCAGGATTTGTTTCACTTTTGATCGCTCTCTCTCACATCTGTTTTCAACCAGCCTTGCAGCTTGTGTGCAGCCCAGGTGATTCTCCTCGGTTGCCCTAAATCATACTGTAGCTTTTATTAAAACCCCCAGGATAAATAAAATAAATATAATAAATAAATAAATAAGCAAGCACCACAAAGCAACAACAAAATGAAATAAAAAAGAAAAACAACAAAACAAAGCAAAATCTCACTAAGCCGTCCTTTGATAGAAATGAAGATACAACATTAGTTAATTCATTTTAAATACCTGAAGCAGATCGTCACTGAGGACTTCCGTTTTCTCAGCTCTGTTGGAAGAGAGAGAAAAAAGGCATTAGAATCATTTTGTGCACTGAGCAAAGCTGGTCAGTACAAGGAAACGTTTCATATGCAGAAACCAAACAGCAAGATTTAAAAGCAGTTCTTCACACAGTTCAAGTACCAGGCTTAACATCCATCCAAACACACAAATCCATACGAAGTAACTTGATGTGCTGCAGCGTGGCCGTCCATGCAAGGGATAAGGAACAACTCTGTTATCTTCTTCTACCTTGGTGTGTGAGAAACAGCTCTCATCCCTCTTCTTGCATGGAAGCGTGGACTGGACACTGTCTCCGGTTGCTTCAGGAGGCTGAGAGAGTGTTTCCCTAATTGTCAGTACATATGTGCAAAACATGCAGAGAACTGCATATGCAAAAAAAGAAGTGGGGATGATGGAGAATTAGACTGTAGGAAGGGAATTATATGTATGACAGCTTTGAGAGGCCTGTCTTCTACATTTTGGTTCTCAACAGGGGCAGATGGAAGAGAGGGCTAGGAAACTAAGGACATGATATTACTGAGACCCTTCTGCGTTTGTACACACATATTTTCTATTTCTTAAGCACCAACACTTTGTTCGACGTATCTAGTTTGTTCCAGACAGGATGCCCTGAAGGGCCCTTTGTGACTCCCAGGATGTTAGAAACACAACAAGTGTCATTCCTGGTAAGAATGGATAATTTTCATGTTTCTGATATTGCTTATGTTTTAATTGTCTTTCTGGTTTTAACTTGCTGCTACTTTAATCTAATTTTAAGGGAAGTTGGGTAGTGGGTTATTGGAAATGTTTTACTCTGTAAATTTTTATCTGCTGTAACCCGCTCTGATTGTCTTGACAGAGGAGCGGGCTATAAATAAACAAATAAATAAATATTATTATCATTACTACTACTACTACTACTACTACTAAGGGAGGGTGAAGAGGTGTAGCCTGGAAACGCTGATCCCTACAGCAAATGTAGCAGCCATGCTACATTTAATTGCGTTGTATTGATGTGCTTTAGTTTTATTTTTTGCTTTTATTGTTGGAATCCCGCCTCGATCCAAGGGGAGAGGCAGGGAATATAAATAAAAATTATTACTATTATTATTATTATTATGCCACTGGAAGGGCAGCACGGGGTAGGTGCAACCCAAGCTAGGACCATGATGTGAGTTCAAGTTCTGACTGCACCAGGAGGTCTACTGGATAACTGCAAGCTGGGCACATCTTCTCACCCTGATCTACCTTGGATGTGAAGACTATATGAATGAAACATGAACGGAAAGTGTGCTCCTTAGAAGAAAGGTAGAGAAAAACATTATGAATACAAACAGAAATAAACGAATGGAGTTAGGGGATGCAGAGGAGAACTTTAGAAGGGTTAAGTGCAGTGACAGAAGGTGGGGAAGGAATGGGACCTGCAGTATCTCATGGGAGGATGGAACTGAGGCCGCACCGAATAATTTCCTCCATTACACTGTTGTGAAACTCTACCTGGCCGGAGGCAATTCTCGGCAGCAGGTTTCCAAAAGCATTTCTCCATGAGCTTCCCAGGTGGCAGCCAGCCGGAGAGTTGTTTATTCACTGGGACCCATAACTTCCCTAGGAAAGAGCGGTTTCCACAGAGGCGAGGAGCGGATGGAGCTGGTGCTCTTCCTGGTTTCCAGTCCCATTGCCATCCATCCCAGAGAGAAAGCAACCTCATGGAGAAGGACCACCAGATCTAACCTCCAAGATGCTTGGAGAAAGATTCCCAACCATGTGCAGCAACAGAGGCCTTCTAATTCCATGGGTTTTGTGTCCTCCCATAGGAAATGTGTTTAGGATTGCAACATAAGGGATGATCCCAAAGGCACTGACATGAAATAAGTCTCACTCAAATCAAACAGAGTTTACCTGAGTAAAGGTGTTCAAGAGGAGAGCCCTGGTTTCCTTCACTGGGAATAATGCAAGTTAATATTTTCTCTTTGCAAAGCACCACTACCTAGAAATGTTTCCCAATTTATGTGACTATGCTATAAACATCGTGAATGACGAAAACAGTTGAGCTGTTAAAACAAAGGAAGTTTCTGACACAGCTTTGAACGATTAAGCGCAAAACAACGGAGACGGTTTGCAACCAAATTAATGTCTGGGCTAAAGCGGAAGAGGGATCTCCTCTGTACGCTCAGGAGCTCTTCCTCTAAACATGATGTGGCTTTCCCTGGAAGAAGTGGAGATTTGTCTGCTCAGCGGGTTACGAAAGCTGCTGAACTGGCGGACCCCCAGAAAGTGCTGGGAAAGCGGAGGGAGCAAAGCACAACAACCTTCTCTCATGCTGAAGATGACTACTGGGACTCCCAGTTGACTCACCGTTAACTCTTCCAATGAACCCCATTACACCAAGGACGCTGTCTGGATCGTTTCCAGTCCTTCCACACCACCAGTTACAAACGCGGCTTGTACGTATGCATCTAAACTGAGACTATCATACTTGGGACACCATGGGAGAACATGTCTCCTTATGCAGGGAACATCTCAATGCATCTGAGGAAGCAGGCTGGAGTCTAGGAAAGTTCATGTTGCCAACTTCTTTCTTTCAGTGAGTCTCAAAGGTGCCACAAGATCTCTCTGTGCAACGATTCTACCGACTAACAGGGCGATACCTCTGAAATCTATGCAGGGAACAGTGGAAGAAAGCAGGAGGAGACCACAATAAAGAGAGATTGGTTCAAGCAAGCAAACAAGCCACAGATGCTGCCCTGAGTTTGCAAGACCTGTCATAAGATCTCTTAGGCTGAACTGCAGGAATAATCCAATTTGACACTGCTTTAACTGCCATGCTATGGAATTCTAGGAATTGTAGTTTTGGGAGATATTTAGCCCTCTGTCAGAGATCATTTCTGGGGCCACAACAAACTACAAATCCCATAGGATGGAGCCGTGGCAGTTAAAGCGGCATCAAATTGCATTGTTTCTGCAGTGCCGATGCTGTCAAAGCATCTACTCTGGTGGACTGGCTAAGCCAGTGCTCACTGTTTCCAAGGACTTCTCTGCAAGAAGACTATTTTACAAACGAGATATCAAAACCATGTGTCAGATTTTATTTTACATAATCTTTCAGGAAAGATTATTGAGTGGCTCCACTTTCGTTTGGAGAAAAAACCTGCAGGTTCCTAGGTCCCAGCTCTTCAATATTGGAGATGTTCTCAGCCTTGCCTATAACAGCGTCCAGGGCATAATATCTGGTGGTCAGCCAGGGCTGGAGGTCTGATGGGGGAAACATCAGATCGTAAGGAAAAACAATTCCCTAGCTAGAAGGGACATCAAGTACTAGTCTGTGGCCTCCCGTTGCGATTGTAGATAAACTGAAAAAGTAGGCCAAGGAGTGCGGGGAGGATGGAAACAAACCGTCACTCACGGTCAACAAGGAAAGAGAAAGAGAAGCTAAAGCTGGCGCAGATTGGGAAAGGCCATGAACTAAACCAGGGCACCCATTAAATCCCCAGTGACTCAGTCCCATTGTCAAACTGGATACAGAAACCTTGACTCAGAGGTTCGGGGCAAGGAAAACTTGAAGTCAGGGGCTACAGAAGGTGAGGACAGGTAGGGAAATCTGTAGTCTTTCCCTGCCACATTTTATTACTATAACATCCCTAGACATAAACACACTAGCCACATTCAAAAATCTCTCATTTCGGTACATGCTCCTCCATACAAAAACATCAAACGTAAAATTACTACCAATTCTACCCCCCTAAATTCTAATTCATCCGGGTCCTTATAGCACCTCTTTAGCTCAATATTATCAACTTCTGGTTATCATTTAATTTTATGGTCTCAAACACTCAGTATTCAATGGCACATTTGCTTTCCGTTTTCCGTACTCTACAAAATTCTAAAAGAGGGGCCCATTCTTTTCCAATGAGGCCTATGACCTTATTATTCAATCCAGTTGAATAATGTCCTTATTAATTTATCAGGCTGGCACATATCTGCTGAAAAGTAGGGACATCTGTATCCCAAAAGCAGCAAACGTGCGCAAATCCACATTCACGGCTTTCCCTGCTTTGGGTTTTCTTCAGCAAGCAAAGCGTGAGGTTTTTCTGCCTCAGAAAAGTAAGTTTTCCAGGGAGCCACGAGAGGAGAGGCTGCGTTCCCAATACATCCTGCTCACTTTCCATCGCACAATGGCTGGACTGGATGCCAGGACACAGCAAGGGGGGGACGACGGAAAAAAAATATCTGCGGTTTTGCGCCGAAGCCAAGACAAAAAGACTCCATTAAACTCAAGGGGCCAGTTTCCCCTCCAGCAAATGTTACAAGATCTCTTACAAAGTGGTACGCTTTGGGAAAGAGGAGGGCCTTGCATTTACGGGTTAAAATGACACCACCATTAAAGGCCGGGGTTTGGGGATGTTAAATCTGCACTTACCATTTCAGACATCTGGATTTTGACTCCTGTAATGATGGCTCTCTCGCAGCTATCTGCATCTCTCCGAATGACCAAGACCAAGAGGATGGGACTTTCAACCCTTTCCTGACTGCTCTGAGTTAGCCCCAGATGGTTCAATCATCAATCGCATCATAGATATCCGGTATAAGACGTATTTTAAATTTATTATACTTCAATGTCATTTGAAGAATCTATTAGGCACCTTGCCGTCATAGAACAATACGTAACGCTTTTAAAAAGCAAGTAAAACCTAATGTAAAATTGTGGAAAAAGCAACACCTCAAATCTATTCGCTGTTTCTACCATCAGCATTTTTGATTGCATTGAACGCTCTGACTTTTGTTGGCGTACAATTTAAAGAACAAAAACTCCGAATTGTCCTCTAGCAACTAACTGGGAGCCAAAGAAACTCTTTCGAGACTGGAAATGCAAGGTTAACCGCGGCAAACCCTGGCCAAACAGGTCCGGCTGCCCTGATATTGAACTAGTTGAGGTTTTCCAGCATTTGTCAAAGGCATCTTCTATGCAGAATGAACTGTACTTGGGATGTTCGCTAAATATGGTGAAGGGTAGCCAGACAGATCTCTTCTTGCCAAGAGGGGAAGCAGCTGGCACAGCAAGTGGGCAAAGGACGCCGGATGATATGGGAACCCTGTGAGCCTTGGTCACCAAAACTGGACTGAGAAGCACCAACAAATGACAAACTGGATCTTTAAAGGTCACTATGACCAAATCAGTTACCCCTGTTATCTTTATTGGCAGCCCCCAAACAGCACTCTACTGACTCCAGAGATCCCTTAGGGACAGCCAGAGCTTCACTAGGTCAGAAAAACATGGGGAGAAAAGGCTGGTTGTCCTCAGGATATTAACAACTGGCCCCCAACGGATGGAAAGCTCCATTTGTAATATGGACGGTACAGTGTCCCTCAAGAGGTCTGTCTCCCTGATTTGGTGCTTCTGGGTTAGATTTCTAGAAAGAGGACGGAATAAAAGGCACATTCGTACACATATGAGCAAACTGTTGCCTCTAATATGTTATTACATTGAAACACTCATCATTCTTCATCGCCATTTATGCTGTTTAAGGCTGTTGAGAGCTGCAGTCTAACATCAGGGAGAGGACTGAAAGCTGCCCGCACCTAAGCTCCATAGATGGGACAGCGCACAACCTCTAGAATTATTTGCATTCTCTGCGATCAATGCATCTGAAGAGAAAAGCAAAAATAAGAGAGAAGAAGCCTGGTCAGTCCGTCGCCACACATATTTAGAAAAAGTGATCCCACTCCGCTGGGGACAGAAGAAGAGTCCAGGGGGCTGTTGTGTGACTCTACAGTTTTCCACAAAATCCCAGGGGTTCCTGCCTTCATAGGTGGTGTCTCACTTTCCAAAGCTAACAAAATGAAATTTAACACAGAGAAATGTAAGGTCCTACACGTAGGGCGGAAAAATGAAATGCACAGATATAGGATGGGGGACACTTGGCTGAATGAGACAATATGTGAAAGGGATCTAGGAGTCTAAGTAGACCACAAGTTGAACATGAGTCAACAGTGTGATGCAGTAGCTAAAAAGGCCAATGCAATTTTAGGCTGCATCAATAGAAGTATAGTGTCTAGATCAAGGGAAGTAATAGTGCCACTCTATTCTGCTTTGGTCAGGCCCCACCTGGAATACTGTGTCCACTTCTGGGCACCACAATTCAAAAAGGATGTGGAGAAACTGGAGCCATGTGTCCAAAGGAGGGCAACTAAAATGGTGAAGGGTCTGGAAACCATGCCCTATGAAGAACGCCTTAGGGAGCTGAGGATGTTTAGCCTGGAGAAGAGAAGGTTAAGAGGTGATATGATCGCCCTGTTTAAATACTTGAAGAGATGTCATATTGAGGAGGGAGAGAGCTTGTTTTCTGCTGCTCCAGAGAACAGGACTCGGAACAATGGATGCAAACTGCAGGAAAAAAGATTCCACCTCAACATTAGGAAGAACTTCCTGACAGTAAGGGCTGTTCGACAGAGGAACACACTCCCTCGGAGGGTGCTGGAGTCTCCTTCCTTTGAGGTCTTTAAGCAGAGGCTGGATGGCCATCTGTCGGGGATGCTTTGACTGGGAGTTCCTGCATGGCAGGGGGTTGGACTGGATGGCCCTTGTGGTCTCTTTCAACTCTAAATTTCTATGATTCTATGATTCCCACATTTGCTCTGTATTATCAACTATTTTTCAGATCTCTATTTGCACTCTACTTCCCAGTAGAGATGTCTGTTGTCCTTACTGCTGGAGAAGTCCAGCTTTTGCAAAGTTATCTTTTCAAAGACCGCAAAGAATTTGCCAACGATGAAAGACAGAGATATGGAAGGCGAGCCTCTTGGACAGGGCCGGACTAGCCTGGCATGCAATCGGCTGTCAAGACAAACTGCCGCGATGAAGAGCCTTCCCTCCTTCCTTGGCCTCTTCTGTCTGAAACGGGGCCCCTCCAAGGTTGGAGAGTAATATCTCAGCCAGAAAAATTCCACTTTGCTCCAGCCGGCTCCTCTGACCAGTCCCAGCATCTGCGTCACTGGGAGCTCCTCTCTGTTTTAACACTGCTTAGCAACAGGATACACACAAGAGCACCAGCAATGTGTCCGCCCCACAGAGTTACGACAGGAAAGCGGGTCCCCGCATCTAAGTGCTCAGAGCCACATGGCAGCCCCGCCGGAGTTGAGATCCCTCATAGCGAAAGGCTGAGCTCCCTAGGAATAATCCCGTTAAAGCTACCCAGGCACATAATGCCATTTTAATTCCACCGGCAGCTGCAGACACACTTGGCAGCAGGCGGCTCATTAACACCGCAGTCCTTGCGTGTATTTCGGACCCAAAAACGCTGTTATTTAATACTTTAATGATCTATCATTTAGCACTTTGCAAAAGTGAAGAAGGCTGCCTTTGCTGAAACATGGCGGACAGGAAAGAGCGAAGGAACCATCCATGGCCATCAATAGATTGCATTACAATTGACATGGCACCATCACTTTAGAGAACAATATGAGGCAGGTTCTCACTCCAGAAAGGTTACGATCTAAACTCTGTGGCAAAACATATAGTTAAGTGGGACCTGGACTAGAGATTTCCCAGCTCTTTTTGTGGCTCTTTCAGGCTACGTGGCCGTGTTCTGGAAGAATTTATCCCTGACATTTCGCCTGCATCTGAACTAGAGAGTTCCCGGGTCTTTTTGAGGCTTCGTCGGGCTATGTTCTGGAAGAATTTATAGCCGACATTTCACCTGCATCTGTAGTTGGTATCTTCAGAAGCCTTCGACTTCACATTCCCCAGGTCATTCAAGCCTTCTGCTTTTTACCTTGTTGGCAAAGGAGAGGAGCAAAAGTACCCCAATTAAATAAAAAGAAAGTAAACCTTGCCTCTGAAAAGCTAAGCAACTCTGGACAGTGCCTTATCACACAAACCTCTGGCTAACTGGCTTCACTGACAGTCAGAGAATCCAGGGATTCCCTTTGTTGGATGAGACAGAGGCATCACACAGCCTAAAATCTGTTTCTGCCTGTGACCAATTAAACTCTAGGAAACTCACAGGTAAAACATGAAGGAGATAACCATCGCACACCTTCCCACTCGCCCCCAGAATCATTCTTTAATTGCACCTAAAAGTACAGCACACTGGGCACAACTTGCAAAACCAGTACCTGTCCCGACAAACAGCCTATGTGTGGGTTAAGAAATATTTCACAGTATAACTGAATTGTCCTTCCAGAACTGATGCACAGCTATCCGGCCTCATAAATCCTACCCACGTGGCACCATCCTTTTTCCTGCTCAATCCGACGTTGTCTTGGCAGGTGAAGTCATTCCTATTTTTAAATTCTAGGTGCCTGCCTGAGCTGGTAGGGCAGGTACTGGGCTCCGAAAAAGTCACATCCAGATCAGGGGAAGACGGATGTGTTGTGGTTTCAAAGGTACTCGCAAACATTCCAGGCTACCCACACACTCAGGATTACATGCCGTTTTTAAACAAACAAACAAGCGTGCTATGACAGTACTAGGTTTTGGGATTAGGATTCTATCTAAGCGATTCTGAATTCATGCAGCCCTCCAGATGATGTTGGAATAAGAAGTCCCAGCAGCCCTCCTAGTCAATGGCTGGGGATGTTGGGAGTAGCAATTCCATCACATACAGAGAGCCAAATAATCCTCCTTCTGCCACTTTACAAAGCTATACAGTCATATCTATGGATTCAACCATTCATGGCTTGAACATATCCCTCCCCCCACAATTTTACAAAGAATATTTGTTGGCTTAATGAGTTTATGAAGCATAATGCTATGCAAGCATTTAGGACAAAATCCCTGTTCCAACATTTGAGCTTCTTCTATGGGGAAAATATTGGAGGCAGTTACTTCTTCATACTCCAGTGTGTCGAGAAGCCTGAAAAGGAAGTGATGCAACAAATCTCAGTCATTCTTAATGACATCTAAACAGCTGCTTCTTACTTATGGTCCCACCCCTTTGCACCTACATGAAACGACTGCAGGATCCAGAGCAAGACGGATCCTTATGACGAGGAACACTGACTCTCAGCCAGTTACAGACTGTAATGGTTACCAGGAAGATGACTACTAAATGGAAGAAAGGAAGGAAAGGTCAAGCAGACAGGTCACTTTGCCAGACCTGACTTGCCAGTTCCTTGGGCCTCTGTGTCAAACCTAGATATAACCGCATGAACTACTCTGCTGCGAGATGATGAACAAAGGTGGAATCTAGGTTTCGTTTTACAACAAAGAGGAGCCTTTCTTAAGAGGATCCTTAATTCAGTTTTAAGAGATACTGGGCTGAGTCTTTGCCCTGCTGAAGTGAACAGAGTTCCCTAGTTTATCGGAAGCAATGAAAAGGAATGGGAAGAAGATGACAACGACCAAGTGACAATGGCAAGCCTGGCTTTAGCCCACCTTTCTATATTTATTGTTTATCAGTGATGGTAGTATAAATTTTTTAAGATGAAAAAGATAAAGTTAGCTGTACACGGTTCCTGCTGAAATCAATGGATCAATTAATCAAACCATGACTGTTGATTTCAAAGGGAACTAAGTCCAGCTAACTCAAGTTGCAGGGATGAACACAAGTCCCTCTGAACTCCCAGGGATCTGACTTCGAAGTACACAGCCATATGACTGAAGGCAAGACTCAAGGCAATTCAAACTGAATTAGAATTTTACAATTAGAAGAACATCATAGCCAAAACTCCCTGCCCCCAAAATTGGATTGTTGGTATTGTTTTTAAAAATGATTTTTATCCATCTTACTATGTGCAAATGCACACTCCCGCTTCCTATTGCTTCCCGCACCTTCGTCTCCAGAGGTATTTCGTGTAATTGATGCGCTGAAACGCACTGTCTTGTGGGTGTGTGCGCACATGTACAGGTGCTTTGGGCCCTTTACCCTGCCCTGACCAAGAATGTGTCAACATGAAAGCCTGGATTTCAGTATTTCGTTGGGCATCTGGTCCACACCGAGGTTACAGTGTCTCACTCGCTCCGCATTCCTCTTGATCGCAGGGCTAATCCTGGGCTTTTCCGGGTGTTTGGCTCGGATTACGACACCAGCGGGATGTCAGATCGCTCTTCTACAAAAGCATAAGCTGAACTCATTCGCTAGCTGTCAGGAGGCAGGTCAGAGTCTGCAAGCAAAAGGGGAGTCATTGGTCCGCAATGAGACAGACTAAACAACTTTGTTTGCTGGAAACCTACTGAAGGAAGCAGCATGGCACCGAACACACCCAACCTTTGAACTTTTCTAACCTACGGCGCATGGTTCCCCAAGTAACCTAAAATAACCAGGGCGACACCACCCAAGATGCTTTTGTCAAAAACAACCGTGAGAGTTGCCAAGCACAGAATGGGGCAGCTCTGTCTTCAGAATATTTCCCAAGCTCAGTTATCATCACAACAGTGCTGCAAGGTGGGCTCATACTAGCTCCAAATGGAAAACGGGGAGGTCAGAAATATAACAATGGCAAGCTGTCGAACACGTTTGCTTCAGGGAGTACTAAAGGTCATATATAAGCATGCCTAGGTAAGGTCAAATACGTAAGGAAGCAGTTTTGGATACAGCTGATGGAGAGGAACAAAGATGTAGTTTATCCTGTGCAATAGTTGAAACCTCAGGCATTTCCGTGACAAAACTCCGAAGGCTTTAAACTATAGATTGTTCTGAAATTATTTCTGTACTGTAAGATCCTGAACGCCTTGTTTTCAGGGGGTCAAAAATAAATCCTTAGTTGAAAAAAGCTTGGGTGAGGAATAAGATGCAGCTCCAGACTGCATGAAAACCAAACTCAGCAGTTTCTGCTGGAAGCAAATTCAAAACATTCCTGAACTTCAGCCTAAGGAAGATTAATGAAGATATTAACTTCCATTTCCACCTGCCTCGCGGAAGATTTTAGGAAGATACGCTCATTAATTTAAAGCTTGTTCAAATGGCAACTCGTGTTGAAAGGCAGAGGATCACACGCAGTACAGAAAGCTCAAGCGATTTTCTTTCATGAACGCACAGAAAAGGAAGCATTGTCTTGAATTAAATGCAGCAACTCATAATGGCAGAGTGTAGGAAAAAGAAGAACAATGCCTGGCACTCTTAGCAAGGCCTCTTTGCCCATTACTGACAGAATCATGGATGGTAAAGGAAACATTAACCAGCCGGCTCAAACCCAGGTCAAGTAACATCCGAGCGTTCACACATGCGTCCGTATATCCAGAGATGCCTCCATGGCAAGTGTCAGATGAAAGAACGCAGCTGCTTCCTCATACTTTAGCTTCGGCACTGGGGAATTTGAAGTATTTTAACGTCATTTCCTCTTCTTCTACAGTCGCACCCAAAAGTGACATCACATTGTATCTAGTTTTGGGTATGAGCCCCAAAGCGGCCCATTTTTACCTTTTAAGGGGAATAATGGCATGGCAATGGGACCCTAGTGAACACATTTTGCGGATGGTTTGGTTGGCATTGGTCAGTGATCCTTTCAGATTCTCCAGGAATGGACCAAGATCTTGTCTTTCGCCACGCTATTCGAAGAAGGGGATGGTCCATTTTTTGAGAAGATATGTGGTGCAGTGGTTTGAGCCTTGGAATACAACTGGAGACCAGGGTTCGAATCCTGGTTCTGCCACATAAACTCGCCGGGTGACCTTGGACAAGCCACATGCTCTCAGCCTCAGAGGACGGCAATGGTAAACTTCCTCCGAAGAAGCTTGCCAAGATTCACCGTCAGGTCGCTATAAACCAGAACCAACTTGAAGGCACACAACGACCAACTTACACTAACTTGCGGATAAGCTGATCCAGGGTTTTGGGGCTGACAATTCTAGATTTATACATGAGTACAGTCGGCCCTCCATAGCCACTGGTCCTTTGTCGACAGATTCAGCCAAATATAAAGATATCAATTCCAAAATGCAAAGCTTGATTTTGCTATTTTATGTAAGAGACACCATTTCTTTATGCCACTGTATTTAACGGGGGTTAAGCATCCTTGGATTTTGCTACCCACAGAAGAATCCTGGCACCAGATGCCAAGGGCCCACTGTCTATGCAATATATTTTGGGTCCTTCTTAAGGAAGCAGAGCCTCAGTCCCCATTTAAAAAAGCACAAACACAGTAAAGAGTTGAAGCCTGGAAAAACCATAAACATCTCCCAATTATTATTATGCTGTCAGCTTCAAAGCATGCCAGGCAACACCCTTTTACTTCATCTTCCGCGCCAAATTACCCAAGTGGTGCCACCTTCCTGTAATTCTAGACATCATTTCTGGAGACGATGTCACTCGACCAAATTGCTTGCCAAATTCCTGGGATCCCTCCACCTTTTCACAGCCCTGCAACATCTTCTCCTGCCCTTGATGTTTCTGTGGAAGTACATAATATATATTTCCATGCGCTAACTGCTACTGCAAAACAGCCAGCTTCCTACAGTTTAGTTCTCTCTCTGGCATCAACCCAGAAGACGCTCTTTCTTAGCCAAACCTTACCGCGCTTCCAACAACGCCGAAAGGTCACTGCAATCCCAGCCCTACATCTGTCGAACTCTTTTCTCCAAAATCACTGCCATGGCATATTGTGGACGGGCTGGGATTTTAAATTTAAGAGATGAATGTGAGAAATGAGATTTACTGTAATAACAGGTGTAAGTTTAGATTAAGGAAGTTGCACATATAAAGCTAGTAAGTTAATTATATGGCAAAAGGTGAAATGTTAAGCAGTAATAGATAGGGAAATATTACACACACACACACACACACACACACATATATATAGGGAAAACAAACGTCTTGATATGATAACATGTGCAAACCAAGTTAGGAATAATAGGATTGTACTGCAGATTATCTGTAATGAAAGAGGAATGGGGAAGGTATAGGTAAGAAATCAGCAACTGAGTGACTTAAACTATGATAGAAAAAGGTGAATATATGAATCTCAAGCAGGAAAAGCTGCTTTCGATCACTGTATTTTATTGCATATTTTTATAAATAAGTACGAAGTGCTGAATTTAATACACAAACACAAGCACATGTGTGTATATATATCTGTCTGGCTTACAAGCAGAGTTGTAGTAGATATTTTCAATTTATGTTTTTTACACGCATTGCTCTTTTAAAAGAGCAACATTATTCAACCTGAGCCCCAGGATGCTGCTGTCTGCACAGTTAAGTCTTTTCATACTTCAAATGAATAAATTTGGGAATATCCACTTCTCACATCACTGTTCTGGCTTCCTTTTGCTTAACCATATTTTGGGGAAAAGGGAATTAGGCCAGCAGGTTTCCATAAATGAAGCGAGGTTAGGAAACAATATTTCTCTAAGAGTTCTCATGGAAACCTCGAAGAGAAAAGCAGCGAGACTGGTCCGGAGGCTAACTGGGAGCACGCTTGCTTGCAAATCTGCATGGGGACATGCACACGCAATTTTAGGTGAACATCGGCTCTTCCGAGGAAGACGCATTAACTGCATTATCTAGTTGGAGGAATGCGCTTGGATGGCTCTGGCTAAGCACACTCTCCGAGTGCCTGCCATAAATTAAACCAATAAGCAGAAGATCTTATGGGACTGTAGCAAAGGTCCTGGACCCACCCTAAACCACACAAACAGACGGCTGCAGTCAAAGGTCATCTTCAGTCCTGCATTTGCCGCTCACCCGCCCAGATCCACCGACATCTTTCCACCAGGTCCTTCCAAAGGAAAACAATGTGTGTGCCCTGACCTAAAGACGAATGGCATGAAGGTTATCTGAAATGCAAAATACGGCCATTGGCATTAGGCTGGCCTTATCTTAATAGGTGGTGCAGCTACAACGCGAGCGCAGTGGTTCAAGTGTTGGGAGTAAGACTCGGGAGACCAGGGTTTGATTCCCGGCACGGCTGTGGAAACCCACTTGGGCAAGTCGCACTCTCTAAGAGGAAGGCGATGGCAAACCTCTTCAGGACAAACCTTGCCAAGAAAACTCCATGGTAGTGTCGCCGTAGGTCAGAAATTCCTTGAAGGCACATAACAACAAAAGTAGCTATAGAAAAGCAGTGGTGGAAGAGCACAAGAACAAAGGCAGGGTCTCTCTGTCCTTTAAAACAGTAAAATGCAGGCCAGGAAGGTCCTGCGTCAAATCCCAGGAACTGATCGAAGTTCCAGAAAAGCCACCTTGAAAGGCTCAGTCCCTTCATCTGTATGGTTATTGTATGCCTTCATGTTGTCTCCACCTCACAAGAGCGGGAGAAAACATCTTAGTGTTTTAATGGAAAGCTTTGTTCAGAGGCCGTGAGAGTGTGACTTGCTCAAAGTCATCCAGTGGGTTTCCACTTCCGAGCTGGGATTTAAACCATGGCCTCCAGGAGTCCTAGTCCAACAGACTAACCCGATTGTAGATTTAGATTGTACGTTGTAGGCAGGCTTTCCTTTTTATTTTGGATGGATTTGCTCCATAAAGCGCTGTGTAAAGCTTATGGCGCTCTATAAATAAATGTAATAACAACAACAACTGCTGCTGCTACATCGTTCTGGCTCTCACCGACGTGTCAACAAATATCAACTACTGCCATGTTTGAGAATCACTGGAAATATATGTGAAGTTTCTGAATACTGGAATCTGCTTTATGTTCGCAGATCAAGCCACTCACCAACACTGTCGATGACCCAATGCTGACAAAGTAAAACAACAACACTGAATCCACAGTAAATGAGAACCTGTGCTTATTATTTGGAAGCATTTAGATTGCTTTGTTTGAATCGTCACGTTCCAAGCCATATCAGAGGCCTAAAAGACAAACAACAGAGAGCTTCCTTGAGACTGAGGCAGGCGGCTTAGTTCGTGGCCGGAGCAAAATCTGAACCGACAACTTTCCGATTTGAGGCTTGCCGTCTTTGCCACAGGGATAAATCGAAGCACCGTGAGCCAACACTTCTCTTCCTTCCCCCGGTTTCAGATTTGGTTACCTAACCATTTACCAGCCTTGCGAATTCTGTGATGTTGGAAGGAGGAACAAATCACAGACTCTACAGGAAACAAAATGGAGAAGAAAAACCAAGTACAAAACGCGAGCGCTTCAGAAACTATATTAAGCCACATTATCAGAGCGCCGGTTTCCCCATTTTGGGCCGGTGCGTGTTTTCAGAAAGGACTTGCTACACAAAAGAGTCGATTTATGAAATGAAAGGGTGAAACCAAAATTACCCAGCCTTGCAAGCAGACGGGATCCAATATACTGAACCCCTCCTGAGGAGCCAAGCAGGTGGATGAAAGGTGTCTATAGGCTATCTATAGATGCTAAGATGCCATTGGTGACAGAAAATCTGTCTTCTGCCAGCTTTCATGATTCTGCCGGTCACTTATCTGGAAAGGAAGACAAAGCCTCAGTGATACATGCGTTGCCTGCATCCCAGCCATGATCTCTACCCGAAGCTGCCTTTTAAAATCACTAACAGCTCCCTGCAATCTCTGCCTTGGAGAGACTTTATCTGAAAAAGCAGAATGTAGATGCATCAGACGCACAAATGTTACTCACTGCAGTTTAGTATATTTTTTATCACAGCTGCCCATCTTCAAGATCCGCTTCACCGAGTCACGGACGAACGGCGTTATCGGTTTTGCAAAGAACAAGTCGGACAGTTCAACGACAGACGCAGCGACCTTTTCAGATGGCATTTTTTTCTTTTTACAGACTCGAAACGTCACACTCAGAAGCACTTTGTGAAGCGAATGTTTGCTGATAAGAGGAGATAAGTCTTTATTGCTAATACTTTCAGAATCACCACCCAAGGGTCGCAAACAGGGAATAAAATGTACTCCTTTTTGCGACATTCAGGTGAGGATGCTTTCGCTATTCCCGTTATATTAGAAGGATCAAAAGCACAACCAAAACTCTACTCGTACAACCCAAACGCTTTTAAATCCGAAACTCAAAAAAGTAAGTCGCTTGAGACAACATCCATTAAAATGAAGCCAAGTTTCTTCTGCTGATAAAGAGTGTTTTCCTTAGTATGGCTCAACCTATCAAGTATGGTTCGCAAAATAAAAATACTGTATATACTCATGTATAGAAGTCTAGAAATTTAGGGCAAAAAATTGACCCAAAAAACCCGAGTCGACTTATCCATGGGTCAACGCAAGTACCGTATCTTAACTCTTGTTTAAAAGAAGGAACCATAAGAATATAATCTGTCCTGGAAACAGACCCCTTTACTCTCTCATCCATCCAGTTTTAGGAATAAGCCCAAAGAGTTATGTCTGATGGACTTTTGGAACTTATTTGACATTGTTTTGCTTCATCCTTTAGATCCTTTCCTATATGCCCCTAAATTTTACCCTCGACTTATCCACGGCTCATAGCAAAACCCATAATTTTGGCCCCAAAACTTGCCCTCGACTTATACACGAGGTCGACTTATAGTCGAGTATATATGGCAAAAGTGCTTTTAGCATTGGACCAAGTCTCCAAAGGCCAGGGCTCAGATCCCTGTTTGAGGCGTCAAATCTCAGCAAAAAACAAACCTCCTCTTAAGAAATTTGCCTCCAAAACAACCCTTTGACAGATTGTCCTCAGGGTTTGTCATAAAGCGGACTTGAAGACACAACAGCAACAACTGAAACGACAACAACAACAACCGAAATGCTCCGCTGTCCATTCGCTGAGCAAAGTCAATAGGTTTCTTCAGAGTACGTATTTCGAACTAAATAATGCAGAAGGATCAATAAAGTGTGAGTCTATCATACTAGATAAATAAAGCATAATAATAATAATAATTATCGTGGAGGCAGTTGGAGTTTGTTGTGGGGCCCAGGGTTCGAGCTTTGACTCTTTCTCTGGATGAAGGCTGTGGAATTCTGGGAGTTGGAGTCTGTTTTTGGGGTCCAGAGCTTGTTGTCTGACTCGCTCGCTATGGAATTCTGGGAGTTGGAGTTTGTTGTGGGGCCTTAAGGCCCCACAACAAACTCCAACTCCCAGAATTCCATAGCAACTGACCCAAACGACGAGCTCTGGACCCCACAACAGACTACAGCTCCCAGAATTCCATAGCAACTGACCCAAACGACGAGCTCTGGACCTCAGAACAGACTACAGCTCCCAGAATTCCATAGCAACTGACCCAAATGGCGAGCTCTGGACCTCAGAACAGACTACAGCTCCCAGAATTCCATAGCAACTGACCCAAATGGCGAGCTCTGGACCTCACAATAGACTACAACTCCCAGAATTCCATAGCAACTGACCCAAACAACGAGCTCAAGACCCCGCAACAAACTACAACTCCCAGAATTCCATAGCAAGTGAGCCAGAGAAAGAGTTGAAGCTCCACTCTGGACCCCAGAACAAACTACAACTCCCAGAATTCCATAGCAAGTGAGCCAAAGAGTTAAAGCGCCTCTCTGAACCCCACAGCAAACTCCAGCTCCCAGAATTCCACAGCAGTTCAGTCAGACAACCATTTCTGGGCCCCACAACAGACTCCAGCCCCCAGAATTCCATAGCAACTGAGCCTCAAGGCCCCAGAACCAACTCCAACTCCCAGAATTCCACAGCAACTGACCCAAACGACGAGCTCTGGGCCCCATAACAGACTCCAACTGCCAGAATCCCACATCCTTGAGCCAGATAGAGCTCCGCTGTGGGCCCCCAAGAGACTCCAATTCCCAGAATTCCAGAGGGAGTGAGGCCTAGGAAGGGGCGGTGCCTGGCTCACCTTCCCACCGTCTGGTTGGCCAGCTGCTTCATGCGGTTGAACTGCTTCTTCATGGCGGCGGCGGCGTCTGAGGGCCTCCTCCTTTTCCCTCAGATTCAAGAAGAAGAAGAATCCCTTCCTTTCCTTCCCACCTCACCCTCCACCGGAAGCCCCTCCTTCCGCCGTCTCGTCTCCTCCGCCTCCTACGTCACTTCCGCCGCTCGCGGGCGCTCTAGGATCCCTAAACACCGTTCCTCGGTGACGTCACTCCTTCTCGCCCGGGTGTCAAAAAGAATAACAAGCTTTCTGCACTGCGCATGCGCGGTGGTCGTTTTCTTCCTACGCTCGAGTGACACCTCCGTCGACCAATAGGAAGAGCGAAGATGCCTCAAAGAGGCGGGAGGAGTCCCCCAAGGATCCAATCAGCGCGTAAAGAAGGGAAAGAAGGGAAGAAGGAGGGCTGAGGCGGCCGGGCCGTCATGGCCTCCGCGGCCGCCACCTCCCGGGACCTCTTCGCCTCCGAGGCCAACGACGAGGCCGTCAGGGGCACCTGCGACGACGCCTCGCAGTGCAAAAGGTGCGCCTTTGAAGGGCGGGACTACAACTCCCGGCGTCCCCTGCCGCCGCCGCCAGCGCTGAGGCATCATGGGAGTTGTAGTCCCCGATCCCTGAGGCGTCTCTCCCTAATCTTTTATTTTGCGTTTTAAAAAGATTTTAATTTGCTTTTTAACATTTGTTCCTTTCAAAACTGTTTTATGGTATATGTCAGCGCGATTTATTAAAGGAAGCCGCGTTTTATGCTGCTCTTAATTGTTTTAATTATTATTATATTATTATTATATTATTTTTATATAATTAATATTATTATAGTTAATAAAAATTATTTTTATTATTATTTTATTTTATTTATTTTTTATTTATGATTATATAATTATAATATTATTTTTTATAATTATATAATTATTATATTACTGTTTTAATTATTATTATAATAAGGAATAAAGTTTATGCTGCTATTAATTATTTTTGTTGATATTAATAGCTTGTATTAAATTAATTTTAAAAGTAAAAAAAATATATTTAAATTTAAAGTATTTTAAATTAATAATAATAATATTAATTAATAATAATAATAATTAATATTAATTTGTTGAAAAGGAAGTTGCCTCGGGCCCCAGCCTGAGAGAAAGGCAACACAAGGAATAAAGTTTATGCTGCTATTAATTATTTTTGTTGATATTAATAGCTTATTTTAAATTAATTTTTAAAATATTTTTTTTAAAAATAATAACATTTAAAATTAAAAAAAATATTTAAATTAATAATAATAATATTAACATTAATTAATATTAATATGATTAATATTTTAAAATAAAATATTAAAATAAAAAATTTAAAATAAAAATATTAATATTATTAATTTAAAATATTATTTTTAAATTTTAGTTTTTTAATTTTTATTTTTAAAATTAATTTAAAATAAGCTATTAATACCAACAAAAATAATTAATTTGTATGTTTTAAATTAATTTTAATTGTAATGCGTTTAATTCCATTGCAAGGGGGTATTGTAATATTATATCTAGTATTGTATGTTGGATGTTTTATCATATGTTGGATATTTAGCTGCTTTCGTTTTGTTGCAAAAAAAGCAGGGTAGAAATAAACACTTTATCTATTTATCAATATAATTATTGATATTAAATATAATAATAATAACTTAAACACACTGTAGAGAAATAATCCAGTTTGTGACCGCTTTAACTGCCCTGGCTCAGTGCTAGGGAATTCTGGGAACTGTAGTTTTGTGAGACATTTAGCCTTCTCTGTCAGAGAGCTCTGGTGCCACAATCAACTCCCTCGCACTGAGCCGGGGCTGTTAAAGTGGATTCAAACTGGATTATTTCTGCAGTATGTTTTGGACCTAAATGATTAAATCCAATGGATTTCTGTACTTTTAATAGTTTTTTTTTAATGATAATAATAATAATAACTTTAATAATATAATATAATATATATTAATATGTCATATAATAATAATAATAATTTTAATAGTTTTTCAATGATAATAATAATAATAATAATAACTTTAAAATATAATATAATATATATTAATATGTCATATAATATTAATAATAATAATAATAATAATAATAATAATAATTCTTATTATTTTCTCTCTCTCCACCTCAACCAGGTACGCTGTCAACATGGGATACTGGAATGACCCTTACATCGAATACTTTGTGAGGCAGCCCAAAGAAAGAAAGGCGCCGGAAATCAGTCGCGGTAAGACATCCACCTTGGTCGAGAGAGAGAGACAAAGCAGCGGAGTGGTTAGAGCCCTCTTTTTGTCATTATTGCGTGCCTTCAAGTTGCCTCTGACTTATGCTCACCCCAAAACCCACCTCACATGGAGTTTTCTTGGCAAGTTTCTTCTCGGAGAGGGTTTGCCATTGCCGTCCTCTGAGGCTGAGAGTATGTGACTTTCCATTATGTCGCCCAGAAGATTTATAGGGCTGAGCGGTGATCGGAATCCCAGCGTCCAGAGCCATAGAAAGCTCAGGCTGCCAACTTCTTTCTTTCCGGTAATCTCAAAGGTGCTACAAGATCTCTCTCCATACTGATTTTACAAATTAACATGGCTATAATCCGGTTTGGCACCGCTTTAACTGCCCTGGCTCAAGACTATGGCATTCTGGGAGTTGGAGTTTGTTGTGGGGCCCAGAGCGGAGCTTTGCTCCGCTCTGGACCCCACAACAAACTCCAACTCCCAGAATGCCATAGCCTTGAGCCAGGGCAGTTAAAGCGGTGCCAAACCAGATTATTTCTCTAGTGTCAACGCAGCCTTAGTATTTGCATGCAGAGAGGTCTTGTAACAGCTTTGAGATTAACTGAAAGAAAGAAGTTGGCAGCCGGAGCTTTTATAGGCTTCAGTCTACTTCCTTAGATGCTTTTGGAAGTAGAGTAGACTGAAGTCTAGGAAAGATCATGCTGCCAACTTCTTTCTTTCAATGAGTCTCGAAGGTGCCGCAAGATAACTGATTCTACAGACTAGCGCGACGATATCTTTGAATTCTGTTTCAAACTGATCTTACCACCTCATCTCCCTACCCACAGGCTTTGCATTCCTATGGCTAAATGTCAAGTTTGATGATAAAGGTCCTTCCTGGGCTCCGGTTCACTCCATGCACCTGAGGAAGGAGACCAAGTCTATGGAAGCTTGTGCCACAACTTCTTTCACACATTTAGTCTCAAAAGCGCCTCTGAATAATAAGATCATGAGCAAATTTAAGACAAGACATCTGTGTTGGCTGAGTGAATATGTGTCTGTAGGAAAGCTTGGACAAGTTCCTATTTTGGACTCCCAAAATGCCACGTTAGTAGGGGTTTCTGGGAGTTATAGTCCAAAGAAGTAACTTTTGTGTATTAAGATGTATTAAGAGTAAAAGTACAGGTTGGCTAACGGATGTTGTTGCCTAACTGACAGTGTTGTTTTTCCTCTTTAGGATATTATGCCCGGGTCCAAGGAGTCGGTCGCTTGCTTAAGGCTTTCCTACAGAAAACCGAGTGCAACTGCCAAATTATAAACCTCGGCGCTGGCATGGATACCCTTTTCTGGAAACTGAAGGTGGGTTATTTAGGTCACGACGGTAACCGCGGGGCATTCAGGGACTTCCTAGCTCCCGATAGACCTGTAGCGGCCCTTTATGAAAGTTTGCTCCTTTCCTTTTAACTGTGATATAAAGGAGCCCTTAGTATCTGCGTGGATTTGGTCCCAGGACTGCAAAGTCCTTGGATGCTCAAGTCCCATTATAGACAGTGGGGTAGTAAAACAGCGTCCTTTATACAAAATGGCAAAATCAAGGTTTGCTTTTTGAAATTTGTGTGTGTGTGTTTGTGTGTGTGCATATAATAAACTGTGGATGGTTGGATCCATGAATGCGGAATCCGTAGATATGGAGGGCCAGCTTTATCACCGGCCCTCCTGTGTTCTGGGGAATATTGTGGCTCCTCCTTTTTTCTTTTTCTTTTTATAAATATGTTTTATTGAATTTTTCGAAATTCAATATAAATACATAGTAGAAGATGAAAAGGGGGAGTATTAAAAGAAAAAATAAGAAAAGAGAAAAGAGAGAGAAAAAAAAGAGGGGGGAAGGGACACAAGACGTAGGAAGGAAAGTATAGGGAGGGCAATCAAGAAAAATGGTATATACATAGTATAAGTCCATCAATCAGGTTTGTTTCTAAGTGCGTTGAATATTGATTAAATCACATTTATGTATAAAGTAGTTACAATGAAATAGTAAGTAGTCCAATCGGATTAAGATTATAGTGTTACTTCTTGAAGGCAAATTGAATTATTTACTTCTTTAAAGAGAACAACTTCAAATTAGGACCAGAAATTAAGAAGGTTTTTCCGTTTCTCTTCATAGTCTTGAATTGACTTGCCCGATAAATACATCGATAATCGGGCCATGTTCCAAAATTCAGATACTCCCGAGTTTCCATTCACCCATTCATTCCTTCTTGAAAAAAATAGGTGGTATAAAATATTTCTGAAAAAGATGGCTCCCTCATTATTATTCTACGTTTCCAACGGAGCTCAACCTGTATGGAGCGAAGATTTAGGACAGAACATTGCAAGGTTTGTATTCTCTAAAGGGAACAACTCAGGCCCGAGGTTTGGTACAGGGTTTTGCAAGATTTACATTCCCTTAAGGCCATTCCCAGATTGCTGAGAAAGCTGCATAAAGGGTTTTTTGGAGGCTTGCATCCTTGACACATTGACAGAGCACTCTAGTCTCCACAAAATCCTTTTCAAAGACACACATAGCTTTCTTCCACATGTGTCAACCTTGGAATAGCCTTTAGGGAATGTAAACCTTGCAAAAACTCTGTACTAAGTCCAAACTTTGGGCCCGAGTTGTTTGTTTCCACCGGCATTGTCTTAAAGTGACCCTGTTTTTTTTTCCCCTGTCCTTTTCAGGACGAAAACCTGCTTCCTAGAAAATACTTTGAAGTTGACTTTCCATCCATAGTCGCAAGGAAAATCCACAACATCAAGTAAGTTTGGACACCCATGTTGCGTTTGAGATCCGCTCAGAGGAATGTGCGTTAGTTTTCGTTTGTAGAAAAATGTGCACATAAGGGCTTAAAATAGGAAAAGGCCTCTTCCTCGTCACATTGTCATGTCTGTCATGGAAAGGAGTGAAAATATGTACTGTATGCTTGAGTATAAGTCGGCTTCAGGTTTAAGTCAAGGGCAGATTTGGGGCCAAAATTATGGATTTTGGTATGACCTGGGGAGAAGTCAAGGGTAAAACTTAGGTGGTGTGTAAGAAAGGATGAAGAGGTTAAGAGGTGATATGATAGCCCTGTTTAACTATTTCAAAGGATGTCATATTGAGGATGGAGCAAGCTTGTTTTCTGCTGCTCCAGAGAATAGAACAAAATGGAGGAATGGATGCAAACTGCAGGAAAAGAGATTCCATCTTAACATTAGGAGGAGCTTCCTGACAGTAAGGGCTGTTCGACAGAGGAACACACTCCTTCCTTGGAAATTGTTGTGGAGTCTCCTTCTTTAGAGGTTTTTAAACAGGCTGGATGGCCATCTGTCAGGCAGAATGGGGTTGGATTAGATGGCCTTTGGGTTTTTTTCCAATTGTAGGATTCTACGAATCAAAGAACGACGATGCCAAAGAACTTACAAAATCCCAGCAGACATAACTGTAAAGAGTAAAAACTCTGCAAAGTTCTGTTGACTTCATCAAAAAATTAAACAGCCTCCTGATTCGGTAGTGTCTGGGGAAAAGGTCCCATGTTATAGACTTGTGGATGTGGACCTGCTAAAACCGAAGTGCTTTAGATCTTTGTTGCATCTCACAGGAGGCAGCCATGCATTTTTAAAATCACAATCTGGTTTTGCGTGGGTTCAAAGGCCCTGCACGGAATAGTAAGTGGAATACAAATTTGTTGGATAAAACAAAAAAACCAAGTGTCGTATGCGTCAATATGTATGGCGTAGGCAGGTCCGCATGATAAGTCTTGTGAAATGGCCCTGAGCCGCTTTCCCTCTTGTTAGCAAAGGTGGGCTAATGCCCCAGTTTAAGGGAGTGGCTGCCCTGAAATAACATAAACAAACAAACAAACAGCTTCATTTATATACCGCTTCATACCCTTAAGGAGTGTCTAAGCGGTTTACAACTGTAAGCTACTTGCCTCCAACAATCTGGGTACTCATTTTAGCGACCTCGGAAGGATGCAAGCCTGAGTCGAGCTTCAGTCCTTTGCTGGTCTTGAACTCACCACCTTATGGTTTTGAGTGAGTGGCTGCAGGACAGGCATTTAACCACTGCGCCACCAGGGCTGATAGGTTGGGCAAAGCACATTTGTTTCAAGCAAATAGCTAATTACATCTCTGAAGTCCAAATGTCATAAAGTTTCCTGGAGTTTTCATGCCACCCAAGGGCTGTTCTTCCTTAGTTCTAGACCAAGAGATTCCTGCTTCTCCACTGGTCCAGGCATTTTTGGAGAAGAAGAGCGGGGCATTTATGTGCCCCTTGATGCCAGTCCCCGCGGGCTCAGCCTTTCCTGCTTGGCTCCCTCTGTGCCCTGCTGCCTCTCTTCTCTTTCTCCTTCACTCCAGAGAGCCTCAGGGAAAAAATCCCCTTTCTGTCCAGGCCAGACCATCCCTCAGGTTCAGGGGCATGTTTTCCTTCGTGGCGCCAGCTCAACAGTCAGGCCTAGTGGTGTCCTTCCAGCAGAGGGCAGGCACGTCTAGCCCAACCTTGGCACTGTTTTGGGGAAGATGGCACCGTGTGAGATGCCTCACTGTCTCTTTTCTCCCTCCCCCTCTTTCTTTTTTGTCCTTCTCTCCCACAGATCTAAGCCTCCCCTGTCAAAACCTATCATGGAAAGCCATTCAGGGGAGTCTCTCCTAATAGGTGAGTCATCTGGAAAAAAGCGTCAGTAAAACAGGGTGGCATTTTTTCCCCAAGATGCCTGCGCTTCCTTGCTCCTTTTCTGCCGCGTGGGTGTGTTGTTAATATTTCAGGTAATGAGAGGGAGGAGAGAAACACTTTGAACCTTTCCTTTGCCTTCCACTAATCCCTCTGTGCCCAAATCTATGGCACCTTTTGGATAAGGCGCCATAGCATTTTCATAGAGGGATTCTGCCTCACCCCCAGCCTCTGTGCCACCATTTGTCTGCCCTGCTCTGCAACCAACTGCTTAGAAAGGTAAACCATCAGGAATTAAAACAGGATTGGGGGAAGAGTTGCCTTCCTCTGTCTCCTTTAAAAACAATGTGAACCTTTTACCTGGTGTTCAAATGATAGAGCTGTGGTGCCATCTGCCAGTGGCAAAGGCAGCTTTATCTGCCGTTTTAGCCTTAGAGCCCTGGGGTAGCTTTCTGAACAGGATTTGACAGCGGCCGCCCCATCCATCATCCTCACCCCATTGCCTAGAAATTAGTACACATGGTAGTAACTAAACACCAGTGATGATAAATGGGGTGTCGAAGATAAGAGAGTGGTTTCTGCCGGGCTACGGGTGTCTGTAAGGGTCTTCCCCAAAGAGCAGAGAGCCTTGAGGCTTTAAGGACCTGCTATAGGCTTTGTTGTGGGTTTTTTTTTACATAGGGCGCATGCCACAGCCGCTTGTCTAGGTGTCATTCCTTGGCGAAAGAGAGCTGTGCCCGAGTGCCTGCTTAATTTTGATCTTGGTAAGGAATTGATGCAAAGTGGCAAGTAGAGAAGCCTGCCATTCCACCTGGCTCGAGCTTTCACGTGGTTTTTTAAAAAATTTAATTGAATTATTATCGATTTATTTAGAGTATTTATATCCTGTCCTTCAACAAAAAAGGCTCCCAGGGCAGCTTACAAATCATCAGTTGGACAGCTCCCTTCCCTCAGAGTTACAGCCCAAATAAGACATGAAACCTAAGGAAAAGGGATTGGCAGAGGAGGGGAGGATTACGTCTAGCAGATGCTGGCTCCTCAGCTTTCCCCGTCTTGACGTGGCCGCTCTGGTGTCTGCTGCTTCCCTTGATGAAATGGCCCCTGACATTGTTCTCGCCCCTCCGGCAACAGCCTTTGCTCTCCCACAAGCGCCAAGCGGATCGGCTTAGCTTCCAGGCTGCCTTCTCCCTCCGTCAAACACTGTGCCAGTCTCCCGTCCAGGCAGGCAGACAGCTAACCTCTCTCTTGAAAGGAAGAAAGCTCTAGTCCTTTTTAAATGGTGAGTGGTTTGTGGAGTCGAAGGATTTCATGGCCGGCATCCATAGTTTTTTGGGGAGTTTTCAGACTCTGTGGCCATGTTCTAGAAGAGTTCCTTTCTGACGTTTCGCCAGCATCTGTGGCTGGCATCTTCGGAGAAGATGCCAGCCACAGATGCTGGCGAAACGTCAGAAAGGAACTCTTCTAGAACATGGCCCCAGAGCCCGAAAGCTCCACAAAAAAGTAAGGTGAGTGGTTTCTCTAGATGTCTTGTAGACTATGGAAAGAAGGAAGATGTTAGCTTTCTCTTTTCTTAGTTAACACTTCCCTTGGTGTGAGACCAACTTCCCCTTGAAATGTTCCAATGGTTCAAAAAACAACATTTGAAACATGCTGAAAGATTGCATAGCTTTGCAAACATCATATATATATGAGACCTGCCTTTCTCCCAATACGGGATTTAAAGTGGCTTATAACAAAGCTTAAGTGAGGCACAGCTACAAATGTGATGATATATATATATGCACACATACCTTATCACCTTATTTATGAAAAGGTAAAAGCCTTCTCTGCATCATTCCAGTTCACAAGCAAGATAAAGTTCCTCTTTTGTACTGCAGCTTCCAGAATCTACAAGCCAACATACAGTGTGGGGATTCTGGGAACTGTAATAGGTTCCCATAATCCCTTTTCTGTGCTCTGCTCCAGCCATCTGTTTCAAAGACAGTGTAAATATTGTCTATAAGTTTTGTATATTATAGGTGCACATTTTATTACTGTTTGACACTGCTTTGAAACATTTGAATCCAAGCAGTTTATAAATACATGTCATAAAAAAGTCCCCAATCCTCTTAAGAAGAATTGTTTTAAAAACATTTCTGGGTGACTCTAATTTGATGCTTTTTTGAAGTATCATGTTTTCAGCTATTGGGTTTGTTGTGGGTGTATCCTCAGTGCTCATGTTTTCAAACATTTCGCTGCAATTTGGTTAGATATTTGACCAATTTGGAAGGAGCCCAGGTGAATGAAGATCCCAGCCCCAAAAGAAATCTGAGCCTCGCCTACCTAACAGGGTTCATGTGAGGATAAAGTAAGGAGGAGGTGAACCAATGTATGTTGCTTTGAGCTCAGCACAGCAAAGTTGGAATATAAGAAATAAATGAGATGGATGGAGCTCTCCTGTGTGAAAAAGACATTTAAGTCAGCTCTTTGCATCATGCTCCTAAAATAACTAGCACCCTGCTAACTTGTTTGTCCTTGCACACTGGATTTGGACACTTTGGGTATCAAAGAGTGAAACCCCAAACAAAACTTACAGAGCCTCTTTCAATCTGCTTGCCCAGCTATGCTTTTTCACTCCCCTTTGTTAGCCAGTTAATAAAACGGCTTAAATGGGTCGTTCCTTTCCAGATGCCCACAGTCTTGACTCCAGCCGGTACGCCATAATCGGCGCAGACCTCCGAGAACTCCCAAAGCTCGAGGAGAACCTGAAGAAATGCAGCATGGATCCGCAGTAAGATAGTGACCCAAAAACACGTCTCTTTTTAAAAAGCTGTAACAGTGGGTCATGTCATCCAGATGGGCTGAGACAGAACACTGTCCCTGAACTTTATGGCCAGCATTGGGCACAGCATCTTCCCTGGTCCAGCAGTGACCCTTCAGGAGATCAGCTTTGTTTAGCTGACAGCTTTGCAGAGGACTTGTGGAAACATGGGAGGCCAGATTGCCCAAAGGTGGCAAGCATAACGTGGCATGCATACTAACAACAATAATACTCGTAGTAATAACAACAACATTGTTTATTTATAACCTCACCTCCCCCCAGCTTCCTCTGTCACTGGATAAAAAGAATGGCCTGGGCTCTGCAGAAGCCTCAAAGGCACATTTTAAATGCTGCTTCCCTGCAGGGTTGGCATATGTGCCTGTTCAGAGTAGCCCCTTGCAATCCACTGAACTCTGTCTGCAGGTAAGGAACAGGACAAGGATGTCTCCTTCCCAGTCAAGCCTTGGAGGGGAGACCGGCTGCTGGGGATGCTTTCTTTGGAGATCCTGAACACAGCAGGGGTTTAGAAGTGACGGCCCCTAAGGCTCCTTCCAACCATAGGATTCTAGAATAGGGTTGCCCATCTCTGTTCCATTTTCTCTGTTTGATGCTTTATGAATCCCTCCTTAAAAGGTAAGAGAAGAGCTGCTCCTTCCTCCACCCCACTGTATGATGTACCCAAGTTTTTGCCTTCTCTGTTCCATTGGGGGAGAGAGGTGCAGGGAAGTTGCCCCTCCGAACGGCATTGCCACGTGAGAGCTGCAGGCCGCATGGGAACGGGTTTGTAGGCGATGCAAGCAGCGCAGAGCGGCATTGATATGCCAAGCCTTTCATCCCACTGGCTGCTCTGCCGCCCACCCACCCACGCAGCTTTCATGCGCAGGTTTCCTTTGGCTTCTAGCTGTTCATATTTTTGGGAGTGGGGTGGGAGCTATCTGTGTTTAAAAATAACCCTGCAGGCAAAAATTACTCAGTTGTTTGCATCACAGCAGTTGGGTTTGTGTGGGGGTATAGTTCCTGGATTGCAGGGCTAGTGAGGAGAAGGCAGCTGGCTAACCAAAGCCCTTGCCCTTTTGGCATTTTTGAAATACAGACCCCATAAACTGGATAGATTTTTTTTCTCTTTGAAAGCAACCCCCAACCCTACCTCACCTCAAGGCATAACTCATTGGGCAGATAAAGCAGGTTTTTTCTCAGATTGATGTGTCACCCTGAACACACCTTATCAGGTTTTGGCAGCTAAACATGACCAGTCTTGGTTAGTACTTGGATAGGAGACCGCCTGGAGGGAACACCGGAGATCTCCAGCTAAGGCTAAGAGTATATGGCTTCCAGTCAGAATTGGCAATGCTTGGCTATAGAGTAGCGTTTTCAGCTTCGTTCCCAATTATCCAGGATCAAAAACGGGCAATTTGACAAGGGCTTGCTCTCCCAAGGAGGGCCTCTTTGTCATTGGTTAGAAAACAACAGGTTCCTGGAGTTACACGGGACCACGCTTAAAAAATATGTATTCTGAGTGTGTCAGAAGCAACCTTGTCTGGAATCACAGCCCTTTAAATGTCAGAGAAGGGCTTTAGAAGGATACCTGGTGTGAAGTATATGGAATGATCCTCTCTATATGTGCTATTTGTATGTTTTTAACTGTATCGCGTTTTTTAATGTTGTAAGCCACCCTGAGTCCCAGTCTTGGAGTGCCCAGAGAAGAAAACTTTCCCGACTCTCTGTTCTCTGCCCCTTTTTCCCCCAAGGTTACCGACTCTCCTGATGGCAGAATGCGTGTTGGTCTACATGGCCCCAGAACACTCTGCTTCTCTCCTCAAGTGGATCGCTGGCATTTTCCCGACTGCCATGTTCATAAACTATGAGCAGGTAAGTCCAAGCATGGGCAGTTTTCCTGCGCTCCCCACATGGCAGTCATCTTGAGTGCAAGTTCCACCTGTGACACAAGCAGGAGACCTGGGGGTGACACATGGCGACCCGGGGGTCTTTGTGTGCCTCTCTGTTTTGTCCCCTTTCCCCCAAAACAAATAGTGAAGTGCCTTTTTATTGGTATATATATATATATTTATATGAGAAGAACAGCTACTGAGTCAGAGGTGGCTGCACTTCTGCAAATGGCACAGTGAGCAAAGTCTTATGTAACTCTATGAAATGTTAATCGCTTGATGCTTCGGCAGTGTTGGCGGCTTGAACAGAACTGCCAGCCTCGTCCGTGTGAAAAGCAGGAACTGCTGGATGGGGGCGGAAATGGATATAAGAGATTTGATACCCTAATTCGGAATACAAATCCAGGTGGAGGTAGGAATACCCACAGAGGATGGGTTGATAGAGAAGCAGAGAAAATCTTGCAATTTCTGAAGAAGTCAACTGAATTGAACCTGGTGGCATAATAACTTGAGCATTGTGCTCTGTTGCTACTTGAATTCATTTCTCTTTTCAAATCGATTCTTTATTCGATGTCCAACCAGTTAGGTGGAGCTTGATTTACAAACAGGGTCGTGGGTCCCACCCATTGGGAAACATCTCAATCCTTGTACAGAAGGGTCTTTTAATGGTGTGTGTGAGCCATTCTTTTAATAATAATAATAATTTGCATTCTTATGCAACATTTAAATGCTTCAGTGCTGTCTTAAATTAGTGGCGTTTTAACAGGATAGCTTTTTAACTGGGTTTTTAAAACTTTATTAATTGAGCAAAAGTTATTCTTCTTGTTATTGTTTTTGAGCAAAAGTAAAGGAGCGTTGTGCATATGTGGCTCCCTTTTGACCCTGTCTCCTGCCTTCTATCCAGGTGAACATGTCTGACCGCTTTGGACAGATCATGATTGAGAACTTACAGAGCCGAAAATGCAGCCTGATTGGAGTGGATGCCTGCAGATCTCTGGATTCCCAGGTCAGGCCTTCAGGATGGAAGCAACTTTCCAGCAGGGTGGGAATTGGGCTCTCCTCCTCCCCAATGGTTCGCCGCCCCACCATTGGTTCCCCGCCACATATTTCTGACTGTTCCACAGTGGCCTTTGTATTGGGAAGTCCCTACATTGGAGAGAAAAGGATTGGCCCTACTACCTTAGCTTGAGGAATGTATAATCTGTTTCAAATTCAATCCAAACTCTTTTGGAATTTGAGATACACCTCAGAGCAGTGAAGGGGGGAAATTAACATTTCCAGTCCCATGAATGGTCTGATAGTAGAGTGGGTTTAGCAGCTTATTTAATAACACAGTGCTAGGTGGACTCCATCTTGGAAACCCAGGATGCCCCCCCCCAAAAAATAATTCAACTAACTTATAGTGGAAATTCTTCTGAGTCATGCCTTACATCAGGATCTCCTTGAGTCCTACTCCAACTTTCAGATCCCTGCATCATGATCACTCCTTAAAAAATTAATATAAAGTTGGTTGAGTTCTATATAAACCAACTATATATAGAATTCTTTAAGGAGCGACCATGGTGTAAAGAACTGAGTGTTGGATTAGGACTTCAAGAAACTCAAGTTCGACTCTCAACTCGGCCATGGAGATCCACGGGCTGACCTTGGGCTAGTCACACTCTCCCAGCTTCAAAGCAAGGTAATGATGAGAACCATATTCTGAATAAATCTGGCCAAGGAACCTTTGGAAAGGATCACCGTGTCAGTGTCAGCTTGAAGGCACACAACAGCAGCAGTACTTAATTTTTCAAAAACATGCAGCGGCATTAATTGAGCAGCAAACAGCTGTGAGATACAAACACCCCAATAAGGAGCAAGAACTGTTTCCTATGTTACTTGTCCTTTGTATCTTTTATTAGTAGATTAGTAGTGTTTTGGAACATGGCTCAGAATGTTTTGTACGTGTTTAGCTTGAAATCACTAAGAGTTTACAACACTTTCTGTATCTAAGCAGACATTTTTTCTTCAGCATGGCTCTGCCTGACTTTATTACCTTTTCTTCTGCACTGTTCCCTCTTTGTCCTGCCAATGGAAAACCTGCCCACCTTTTAAGAACACTTTTCGCTATGTTTCCTTTTCAGAAAGAACGATACCTACACAATGGCTGGGAGACGGCAAATGCCATAGACATGGTGACGGTCTACAATTCCTTGCCACCAGATGACATCAAAAGGTAAATGCCTCCTTCTCCTCCTGTACCAATGGGAACTCAAAGTCCTTGACGGTCATTTCTCTTGATGAATTTAAGCTATTTCTACACCCTGCTGGTTAGGGCAAGCTGTAACAAGGCCTGCAGTGTTCAGCATTAAACAATGTCACGTGCCAGAATGGTCAGTGCTGAGATGTACTTTTCATTGCAGCCCGTAAAGAGAACTAGATCTATGGTGTATCCCTTCTAGGACATTGTCAGCTGCCGTGTAGTAAACAATGGCCTAAATTCAATCTCCGATCCCAGCTAGAATAGAGCCGTTAAATCAATTGCTGGAGGATAAGTAACACCTACGTAAATCATCTTGATTGAGTTGCTTTGCTTTAGTTCGGGCACCAATTTGTGTAAGGCAAGGTGGTGTAATGGTCTGGGTGTTGGATCAGAGAAGCTGAGAGACCAGGGTTCAAATTCCCACTCAGCCATCGAAACTTATTGGGGTGTTTTTCTTTTATGCTCTTTTCAGCATCAGTTATTGTCTCATCCCCATCTCACCCAGTAGTTAGGTCACTCCTGAAATGGTTTGGGTTTTCAGCCTTATACGTTCAAAGTGCTCAGATGCCAGAGGTTTATATCTTGTTCTGGCAACAACCAGCTTCATTGCTGAGTTGGGCTTTAGAACCCAAGACCTTCCTGGTTCTGCTCCAGTGCTCTCACCTCTGCCTTCCGCTCCCAGGAGACACAGGGTTAGAAAGTATTTTTCCCTGGGTATGTACTTGGTGTCTGCTTCTCTTCATTGCCATCCTTCCTCTCCTATTTGTTCCAGGATAGAGGCGCTCGAATTCCTTGATGAGAAAGAACTGCTGGAACAGCTCATGCAACACTACTGTCTGTCCTGGGCTACCAAGGACTCCCAGAACTTGGGTACGGCTCCTTTGCTCAGCTGCCTTTATGTCCTGGGTGGGAGTCCTGCCCGGCCTGCAATGTGTCCCATGCTCTTGGGGAAGGCAGTGCTGGTCCCACCCAGCCATCCTTCCAGCCCCACATGGTTGCTTCTTTAACATGACAAAGCTTGGGCCTCTCTGCCAAGAGTGGGGGGCAAAGGCAGAAGGGGTGGGACCAAAAATACCAACCACATTTTAAGTTTATACTGCCAATAAGTAGCCCTTATGAACGGTATTCAAACCCTGGAGAACTGAGACCTAAAAAGGCCTGTACAGAAGTTAGGAAGCTTTTTACAGTGATGGTGTAATAGAGAAGGGGATGTTGTCTTCTGAAAAAGGCCAGAGGGCGGATCTCAGGCCCCAGGGCCTGAAGTAGCCCACCCCTGCCCTATGTGTTGTTCATGTTCCGATGGAGCACCCAAAGGGGCGGGGGATCAATGGGAAATCCCCAATGGGGTGCATAGAAACCTGTGCCCTTCCCTTGGTTCTTCAAAGTAAGCAGCTGATCCTGCGAGTGAAACTTGCCTTGCCAGCTAACTGGGACCCCTTAAGCAAGGTGAATCGTCCTTTCAGCAGCCTGACCTCCTCACATGTAAGGAAGATGGCCTAGAAAGGGACATTTTTTGCATCTCCCTGATGGGAAACAGAGTGCCTGCACATCACCCCCTTCCCAGCATCTGCTTTTACCTCTGTTGAGGCAATTCATGATGACCGGGAAACTGTGACAACTGCAATCCTGCAAAGTAGATTTCGTAAGTTTTGGATACATATTGGCGTTTAGCTTGCCACTGCTTGCAAAGGCTCCTGATCTTCCCACTGATGCCTCCATTATAAATCCAGAGTGAAGCATTGCGCTCTCTTCTTTCTCTCTCACCCTCCCACAGGTCTGTCAGAGATCGCTCTGTAACACATTTGCTCCAGTGGAGCTCCACGTGAACCTGCTGCCTCTTCCCCATCGGGGCTCTGCATGCATCTGCTCCAGCCACCAATTCCCCACCGATGATGTCTTCTAGAAAAGGTGAACAGCGGAGCCTTTGTGGCCCTCCCGTTCGTTCCCTCACCGACAGCATCTGGCAGCCTTTTTTTTTTTTTTGAATAAAAAAAGATCATCTTTCTGTTGGCAGCTGAATCATGAAAGAGTCTCTTCCCCCTTTTTCAGAGGCCTGTGGAACACTTTCCATTTTGTTTCCTGTTTTCTGAAATTATTTTAAGGAAATGATTTTGTTTCTTAAATTATTATGAAGCGAAACAGTGTCTTGGCGCACGTGTGAAAGTACTGGTAGGCTCTGCCTGCGTTGCCTGTGGTCTTGGTCTCACTGGGTGGCTGAGAACTGGACTGGGCAGCGACTGGGGGAAAGTGGGGGGGGTGGTATCTCTGCAGAAACACTGTTTTCAGCCCTTCCTTCCTCCGTCTCTTTTCATTTTGTGGTCTGGCTGCTCCTGGGGTGTGTTTCTCCAGCCCCTCCTGCCTCGATGAGGGCCATTTTCTCTCTCTGTGCCTCTGGTCAGCCGTCTCAAGGGAGAGCAGCTGTGTTCCTGGAGGACTCCTGCTGCTTGCCAAGACAAGGAAGGAGTGTTTGGCACTGGACCTGGCTTCTCCCTCCCTCCCGCTGTACTAAAACACATGCTCATCCTGCCTCCGGCAAGGGTTAATAAATGGTGGGTTGTTTCTTTTTTTTAACGGAGCGTTGTGCCTTCTTTCTGGTTCTCTCGTGTTAGTTTCGGTCTAAAATTGTAGGTGGTAATCATACATCTTTCCAGTCTGTCAGGGGCTGGTGCCATATTGGTGTCCATTGACCACAACATTTATTTTCCTGACAACTCTGTGGACTGGCACCAGATCAAGAGGGTGGTTGTCTGGAGCTGGGAAGAATTGTCCAAGGGACAATTATATGGCTGCATCTCTCCTGCTATCAGGCAAATCCTCCTCCGTGGCATGGAACGGGCAAGCCCTCCTTTTTTTCCTCTGTTGGGGTTTGTATCAAAGTCACAGGTTGTGGGGCAAGCACAATGTTCCAACGATAACACTTGCATCCCTTTGCTTTACAGCTTCAGCATATCAATACAATCATTGTTCCAGGTCACATGAAGCCAGGTACTTTTGCTAATTATTAAAAATCCACTTTACTTGATTATATATATATATTCCTTTTCAGTGCCTGCCACTTCCTATCTGCAGTCATTGTCTCTCTTTTCAGTAAGAACCTTTGCAGGGAGTTGATCTTCCGTCGCCATTATTTCCCGAGAGACATTTTTGCAAAGGGGTTGGCATGCTGATAAAACCCTTTTTTATTTGAACAGCAGGCAGTCGGTGCCAAATTTTCCCGGCTTTTTATCGGCCTTAGAACTGAGGTTGCACATTTCTCGACTCACGGTTTTGGCTTGTTAATCTCCTTACCTCCACTTGTATAAGAAGTTTGTGAACTTCGGAGGGGCCCTCACCTGTCGAGGGAAGTACAGCGTCCGACGCTGAGACCTCAGCTCCCGGTTATGGAAGGCTGCTGCGTATAGAGATCAGGGAGAGAGAAAGAGATGCTTGGTGTGCGGCAACAAGGGGCCCTTGGTCTCTTGTTGTTGTTGTTAGGTGTCTTCAAGTTGTTTCTGGTGATTTTGTGCACATCACATGCTCACAACATTTCAGAATGAAAACGGGGACCTGTGAGGCCACATCAAAGTGTGGTTAACATGGCAAGAGTAGGAAGTAGGAGAGGCTGCAGCAGTTTGCTTTTATTATCTGAGCCTCCTAAAAGAGCCAGATTCCACTCTTTTTTCCCTGAGTTAATTGAGGGATTACAGCTTTTGTATTTCGAACTCAAGTTTGCAGCGACTCGAGTAAGCTAAGGACAAAAGGGGAAAGTGTGGCGAGGGGAGAGTAAGAGAGGCGTTTTAAAAGCAGATGAAAAAGAGACAATGGAGGATTAATCAGGGCTTTTCTTGCAAAATGTATTTCATTTATATCCTATCTTTCTCCTAGTACAGGACTCGAGGCAGTTGGAAGGTATGGCACATGGTGGCTGGGGGATTCTGGGAGCTGGAGTGCAAGAAAGGAAGGCTTCTTCCAAGCCCTAGCTTTTACGCCAGTACCCAGCACTTGCAATGCTCTGTCGGATTGGCCGGTTGCCGCTTTCTCAAAAACACATGGTTCCCTTGCGTGAAGGTCTGGCTCAGTAACTGGAGCGCTCCACGTTTTGGCCAGGTGATGCCGCTTGCTTTTGAGATTTGGGGATTGTATAGTGCCAGGAATGGGTAAACCGGGATTTGGGTTGCCATGGAGAAGTGTGGAGGTCCCCCCTCACATTTGCCAGCTTGAGCTTCCAAATAGCCCTCTGCAGATTCATCCTGACAGCTTTGGCCGCCTCTTTTGACACGAGGTGTGTGTGTACAGGATATATTTTGCTCCAAGATTCCTGGGAAAATGGCATTTAAGCCTCCTTCCTTCCTTCCTTCCTTCCTTCCTTCCTGATGTGCGTGACTATTCTCCGCAGACTTCAAGGGCCTTTCAAGGAGAGGCTGGTTTTTTCCTGTTCCCTCCTTTGCAAAATTCCCCATCTGAATCCTGACCTCCCAGGGACTCTCCAGCTGTTCTGAGCAGCTCTGATGCTTGAAGGGTTTTCTAGGCAGAGTTTTTTCTCTCTCTTTCTCTCTCCGAACATCCCCCCTGCGCCATGCTGCTGCTAAGTAGCACTTTGCAGGATTTGCTGCTTCTGCTTCGAATACATCTCTTTCTGGCCTCTCTGTTTTTGCTGGGAGCCCCCGTACTTATCGGCTACCAAAATAGCAACACTGCAGAGCGCGGCGTCCCCAGCAAAACTCTGCCTTCTGTAAGCCTCTATTACATAATTCCTGGGGGGAAAAAACCCATCAGAGGCTCTTTTTTTGGCCAAAAATGAGCGAGCTTTCGTGGAGGGCAATTGTCGGTTTCATCATCAGAGCTGCCCTTTGTCGGAAGGTGTGAGCGGGTGTGAATATACACAGGCTCACCGTCGTAGAAAGGAAGGGATTGTGTGTAGTGAGAGCAGAATGAAGTGAAATGCAAACAGAAGATGGTTGCAATACAGGACCAGAGTCAAAATGAGGACATTGTCTCTCTAAAAAAAAGAATTCTCCCCATCCCCATGAAATGTCTCTTTGGTCCCCAATTTTCTGGCAGGACAGTAACTTAGGTTGAGCATTCGGAGATAAAAGTCCTTCCATGCATTCGGTGCAGGAGACCAAGTCTACGAAAGCGTATGCTACAACTTCTTCCCTTTGCATTTGGAAATCCAGATCCAGAAGGTTATTGACAACAAGCTGAAAAGTGTCCGAAGTGGGGCCACCAAGATGATCCAAGGTCTGGAAATCAAAATCCCTGTTAGAAATGGCTTTGGGGTCAGAGTCCATTCAGCCTAGAGAAGACTAAAAGGTGGCACAATGGTCACCGTTAAATATTTGAAGGGACGGAGACCAGGGTTTGCATATTCAAAGAAGAAAATACATTTTAAAAAGGTAAAAATGTTTAAAACGCTTTCAAACAATACAGTGGCCCAGCCCATTCTTTAAAATGCAGTCTGAACAATCCTGACACTCAGATTGAGGATAAAGAGATTTTTAAAAAACCCAAAACACCAGACGGTAAATATAGGGAGGCAATGCAAACACTAGCTTTCCAAGGAGTGTGGCTTCCAACCTGAACCCGGGTCTTTGGCTCTTGCATTTATCCTATGGAGGTTTGGTGTGTTTTATATCAAGTTCTGAGATGATCCTATAGTACCGTTCACTCTCTCTTGGGGGAAATTCTTCCATATTTCTGCGGCAAATGCTGTCGGGGGCAAGGTGGCCAATTCGGTACATCACCTTTGTGGAAAATTCCTCCCCGCCTTTTATGTCCCCCTGTTAACAAAAAAATCAATTGGTTTTGTAATAACATCTGTAAATTTTCTTAGGGATCGCATAAACCGGCGTGCCTGCTCTATTTTTGGGCGCTCTCGCTGAGCAAGGATTGTGCAACCTTCGGAGAGCCATTAACCGGGTCCAAGATCAATGGACACAAAGATAAGGCGAGTTCAGGGGAGTTTGGCAGCACTCTTTATCGCTGCCACCTTTTAAAGCAGGGTTTTAAAGAAAGGAAATATGTCAGCTATTATCTGGAACCTCACCAACGTATGTGCAGGAGGGAAAATGTTGGACGAGGGCGGGAGGAACATGGGCCTTGCAGTACCGATGCTCATAGAAATGGAGACTTGTAGGAGACCTCAAGGGCCATCCAGTCCAACCCCGTTCTGCCATGCAGGAATTTTCCGTTAAAGCATCCCTGACAGATGGCCGTCCAGCCGCTGTTTAAAGGCCTCCAAGGAAAGAGACTCCACTGTTGAACAGCTCTTACTGTCAGGAAGTTCTTCCTAATGTTTTGGTGGAATCTTTTCCTGTATTGCTCCATTGTGTCCTGTTCTCTGGAGTAGCAGAAAACAAGCTTGCTCCATCCTTAACATAACATCCCTTCAAATACTTTAACAGAGTTATCATATCACCTCTTAACCTTCTCTTCTCCGGGCTAAACATACCCAGATCCCTAGTCTTTCCTCATAAGGCATGGTTTCCAGACCTTTCACCGTTTTGGTCACCATCCTCTGGACGCACTTCATTCTTTTTTAAATCTGTGGCCCAGAACTGGACACAGGATTATTTTCTCCTGACCAAAGCAGAATAGAGTGGCACTATTATTTCCCTTGATTTAGACACTATACTTCTATTGCTGCAGCCTAGAATTGCATTGGCCTTTTTAACTGCAGCATTGAACTGTTGGCTCATGTTCCACTAGATCCCTCTCACATGTCATCTTGTTAATCCAGGCCCTGAGCCAATAGCGTGATGCGACAGCTAAAAAAGCCAACACGATTCTAGGCTGCATCAATCGAAGTATAGTGTCCACATTGAGGAAAGTAATAGTCCCGCTCTAGTCTGCTTTGGTCAGGCCTCCCCTGGAATAATAGTGTGTCCAGTTTGGGGCAAAACAATTGAAAACGGAAGTTGACAAACTGGAGAGTGTCCGAAGGAGGGCGACCGAAATGGTGGAAGGTGTGGAAATAGGATATTAAAACATTTCAGTCAAACCCTGTTATTAATAAACACAGTCAGAATCGGGGTTGGAAAGCTATTCTGGGCCTCTCTGTTGGAATTGGACGCTCAAAGCACACACCATGGGAGAATGATCGGCAGATCGATAAATATTTATTACAATCGCAGACCAGCGTAAAAATGACCGTGGGGGAATGGAAATAATTGCACGCTAAAGACTCCTGGATTCCTCCGCGAGCGCTTAAGTTCATCCACAAACTCTCCTGCCAAGGAGCGCGGCAAAAACGCTGCAAATGAGGCCCGAACTGAGGAACTGTAACGAAACACAAAAGAGCATCTGGAGTCCCGATCCCCCCGAGGGTTGGCAAGCGCAGCACGGCTGTTGACGTCGCCAAAGAGAGTTCTAATGAAGCCATGAATGGATGCTGGGATGGCGTTCCCTTTGCTTCCATAGTCGACTTTCTTGGTCTGGAAGAGCGGAGGCACGGAGCGCCTTTGCGCCCACCTGCCGGAAGGGGTACCAAGAAGAGGCAATTTTGGGAGAGATTTCGACGTTCCAGTAAAAGGTACGGGGTCCTCAGGCAGCTGTTTGGACCCATGGAGCTGGGTTTGGGATCGGGCAGCCCTGCAAAATGAGGTTGCATGGTCTCTGGGCTTTGGCCGGCATCTCATAGGGTTGCCATGATTCTCGGTGTCTCTCTCAACGCAGAGAAGCAAATCTCAGCTCTGGAAAAAGAAGAGGGATTTAGTTTTTCCTGCGTGAGTGGAGGCGAGGCTCACGGGCCCCTCCAGATGTTGTTGGGATGCAATTCCCAGCATCCAGGAACGCGGGGAGTTCCTGCGACATCTGGAGGGCTGTGCCGTTTCCAAGCACTATAGTGCTATATATATTGAAATGCTACGTAACAGGGTTTATTCTGCGCAAAAATGTGCACGTGGTTGATTTGGATAGAAGACGACGTTTTCGGAGCATCCATCCTTCCCCCCTCCCTGAATAAATATTCTTTTCTACACAAGAAGTACAGAATCCTGTTCCAAAAATGCTGTTTTCTCGGCAAAAGAGCCGTGCGCAAATTTCATGCTGAAAAGTCCTAAGTTTGGGAAATGTTTTCAAACGTTTTCTTGCAACAGCAAAAAAAAAATATTACTCCTTTCTCCTTTCAAAAGGAAACCGAATGATGTGTTATATCCCTAATTATAGCCCTAGCTATAAACTCAATGGTGAGGGAAGATGGGAGCTGCAATCCAACAGCATCTGGACATTCGTAGAGTTCTCCAGCTTCGGTCGCCAGCATTGGACTCTTTCAAACGGGAGGAATTTCTCCCAATTCCGAATGGAGCCAATGCGGATTCATGTAAATTTGCTTGTTTAGCGAATTTACCTGAACCCCTGCTCCGTTCGGAAGGCATTCGGAATTACTTCCCATTACTCGAAAATAACCCCCCTTGCCCGAAATCGCGTGAGAAGCTTAAATTCGCAATAACGTTAAACCCATGATTGCATTCGGAGTGACTTCCCTTTTGCCTGAATTTGCGTGAGAAGAATTAATTTGCAATAACGTGAAACCCCAGGATTGCATTTGGATTGCCCTTGGATTATACTTCCAATTTCCCACGTCTGAAAGAGTCCATTGAAACAGATGGGATGCCAATGGAAGTAAGGCAGTTTTCTAGTGAAAATTTGCGCAGAAAAGGCTAGAGGTCTCATGCGTCGCTCTTTGTGTGCACTAACATTAATTTCCGATGCGTTAGTGCTTATGCCATTGTTTGATACAGGACCGGACCCTTCGGCCACCTATATCCTGCAACGACTGTTTGCTTAGGAGATAGTGCTACAAATCTTATATTGTCTGTCTCACTCTCTAACGTATGCGCGTACGCACGGGCACACAATTTTTTTGCAATTATTCCTAAAGGTCCCACCCGCCGTATCAGGCTTTGGCTCTGAAATCTCAAGGAATGAAAAGGAGGCCAACATGCAAAGAGGGGTTGGGCCGCTGGTTGCAGCCCAGTCGATCCCTTTCTGGGTTTTAGTCCAAGCTTTAAAGGCGTTGTCCAAGGTTGTGAACCTATTTTTGGAGTTTGATGTGTGAAGGCGTTTTGCAGCTGGAGTCTCTAAAGCAGTGGTTCCCAACCTTTGGTTTTCCAGGTGTTTCGAACTTCAGATCCCATCACTGTTGGCCAAGTTGTCCGGGGCTTCTGGGATCCGAAGTCCCAAACAAAGGTTGGAGCAAAGGTTGGGAGCCGCTGCTCTAAAGCATTCCTGCCAGCTCTTCTGCAGTTCAAGTGTGTGCCTTGCTGTCACAGAAGCTCCATCAGTATTTTCTGGGATGGACAAATATGTCCCATGCCTCTTAAAAATACCCATCCTGCCGGTTTCTGCATTGCAAAGTACTCTTTGAGGCACAAGCCAGGTGAGGAATCTGCAGCGTTGTCGGAAACACAAGGACGGCTTATCGACCGCTGTGTGTTTTCTGGATGACGGTGGCTCTCGGGGAGTGGAAAGGTCAGATCACCCAGATTCTCAGCCTTTGTTCAAAAACAGGAAATTTTTCCAAATCCTTTCCCTCCTTCCGTCTCAAGATTATGGTCCCTGTTTTGATTCCTTTCACCCAAACAGACTGACAAGGACCAAGATTCTGGCAAAGGCTGCAGACCCCAAGTTACACCTCTCCGGTATGCGACGAATCATAACGTTGCATAACGTGCATGAAACTGTGCGTTCTCTGTGATGCCAACCACAAATGCTGGTGAAACGCCAAGAATCAACTCTTCCAGAACATGGCCACTTAGCCAGAAAAACCCACAAACATCTGTTGTGACCATTGTTTTCTTCGGAGGCTGAGAGAGTGTGACGTACTCAAGGCCATTGAGTGGGTTTCCAAGGCTCAATGGGGACCTAAAGGCTAGTTTCTCAGAGTCCAGCCCTCAAATCATTGCAACCACATTGGTTTCAATGTAACAACCATCTCCTAGGGTGGCTTTGTCAGAAGTTTGCCTTTGTCTTCCACTAAGGCTGAGAGAGTGTGACTTGCCCGCTATCACCCACTGGCTTTCCAGGGCTGAACAGAGATTTGAACCCAGGTCTCCAGAGGAGACCTGGGTTCAAATCTCTGTTCAGCCCTGGAAAGCCAGTGGGTGATAGTGGGCAAGTCACATTCTCTCAGCCTTAGTCTCAGCCAGAGTCATGGTCGAACACACCACTTGCACCACTTTTCAACCATTTCCCAATATTTCTGGCTATTCGTCCCATCCTGAATAAAATCATGACAAAGAATACATCAGAATTAAGCAAATTGAAATCTATCTCCATAAATAAATTTGTTTAATTGACACATCTTCAAACAAAGAATGGGAACCACCGATCGGGTATCTGGAACATGAATGGGGTCCATATATATATATATATATATATATATATAGTCTGATAGACGTACTTATTACATTGCAACAGCTAGAGAGAGAGGGATTTAAGAAGAATTTAAGAAATGTAAAGTCAAATTTACACGGAGAATACTGAAGTCTCAGTAACTGAGATAAAGAACCAAATACGCAAAAGAGTCTAGGAAATATAGTATATTCGTATCTATAGGATAGATAGGATATTTGTTGAATGGCAATATGATTGTTTAATTTAGGATAGAACAGAGACAGTTTTAAGTGTTAATCGTATTGGACATTTTATCGGGTATTGTATATTAGTGGTTTGTTGATTTGTTGTTGTTTTTGTGGATATGTTTTTAATTAAAGAAGAGAATAACGCAAATTGCAGTGTATGGATATGAGGCTAAGGTTCATCCGAATTAAAAGCCACGTGAAAAGCGGCCCCAGCACCCTCCGCATTAAAACCTTCTTCTTGATCTGCCAAAAGCCTTTTGCCTTTTTTTTTGTGGAAGGAGAACCGGAGCAGGGGAAAAATGTTCCAATTTCTCTCCAGATGGAGTGAGCGAAGGCACCTCTCGTCTTATAAAAGAGAGGCATAAAAGCCTCCCATCTTAACAGCTCCCAGGCTTTCCATCAACTTGATCACAAAAGGCCAAAGCCACCGAAAAGTCCAAAGAGAGCAATGAGAAGCGCAGGGAGAGGGATTTGTCTTCTCTCCCCTTTCCAACAGTTTTATGGCTCTGCTGCCGCCACGTTTTATTGTTTTATGAAGGATGATGCGATGTGTTGTTTTCATTATATGATATTTTTTGGTATTAAAAAAAGAGAAGAAGAAGGTACTATAGGCTGCCCCGAAGTCTGCCAGGATGAAGGGTATTCTAGAAATTCCTCAAATTAATCTCTTTCGCTTACTGTTTTTCTCTCTGCCCCTCAGTCTTTTCTCTCTCTCAAGATACTAGAAAATAGAGAAGGAACATTAGAAAGCAAAGTCTTGTTGGTTAGTACTAAGGCTGCAGAAATAATCCAGTTTCATACCATTTTAACCCCTGGGGTTTGGTTCCAAGGCACCCCGTGGAGACCAAAATTTGTAGTAACGGTATAGTAAAGGACATCATTTATAGAAAATGACAAAACCAAGGTTGGGAATTTTTTTAAAAGTGTATTATTTTCATGTTGTGCACGACTGAATCCAGAATCCGTGGATGCGAAGGGCTGACTGTAAAATCATTTAAAATGCATATAAAAGTTTAAAAGGTAAGGCACGCACAGACACCCTACATAAGAAAACTCTCTGTGAGCAATAATACATTAAAGGCATGTTTGAACAGCAAGGTCCATGCCTGATGGGGAAAAGAGAGCCAAGAGAAATGCAAGGGAGCTCCAAAAGTTCGGAGCAGCTGCCGAGACGGCTGCAAATACAATTCATTACTCTCTGGGAAACGGTGCATCCGGAAAGGAGGCCATGGGGAAGTGGCTGCGCTTGGAGAAAAAGGACTGTTTTCTATTTTTATGACTTTTATATTTACATTTATATTCGTATTTTTACGGGTGTCCGTTGGTGTCCGTATCTTACTAATGGTCGTAGTATGCACTGGATATACTTGGCTATAAGTCGACCTCATATATAAGTCGAGGGCAGGTTTTTCTTTACTTTGTCCTTCATTACATGCCCCTAAATTTGACCCTGGATTTTGATAAGACCTGTGAATAAGTTGAGGGTCAAATTTAGGGGCATGTAATGAAGGATGTAAAGGACAAAGTAAAGAAAAGCAATGGCGAAGAACCTACAGGATCCTTTGCATAACTATTTGTGCTCATACTAACGGACAGATGGATGAGAAAGTAGAAAGGAATCAGTGCTTACCTTTCACCATATATATTGAGTTAAAGGACTGTACTTACATTGACCCATGGATAAGTCAACTCAGGGTTTTGGGGTCAATTTTTTAACCGAAATTTCCAGATTGATACATGAGTATATACAGTATGTATTTTATATATTCGTACGAATGTGCGGATATGGTCATTTAATATGGCCATTGACCACATTGAAATGATGGATGGATTGACTGAACAATATACATTGCAATATCCCTGATATATGATATATATTGGACTCAGGCCTAAACCCGAACCCGAGCAATAATAATACATGAAAAGCCGGCTTGAACGGCAAAGTCTATGGAGAGCCGAGAGGAGGCCAGCCAGGAAGGGAACTCCAGGAGACTGGATCAGCCGCCGAGATGGTTGCAAATTCAATTTGTTACTCCAGGCCATGGTGTATCTAGGGAGAAGCGGCTGCGCTTGGGGAAAAAAGGGACTGTTTTCCACCTGTTTTGCTGGCGTTCCTGTCCTCTGCACCTCATCCACCTCCTTCCCCTGTTGGCAAGCGGACTTGGCTCTGAGCTCTGAACAAAATATATCCTTGAACCATAGAACCGCCCAGAGGAATAAACAACTTTCATCCCTGCCTTGGCTGAAACAACCCCCCTCCTCTTTCCTTTGGATAATACAGCCTTTTCTTTACAAAAAAAAAGGAAGAGAGCGGCATAATTTTTCTCTCTCCCCCCTTTTCCCTTTCCTTTCTAAAACCCTTCTTCTCCTGTGCCACAGGTCAAGGAGGGAGTGTGCCAATGTTTGGCTGAGATAAGGAAAACGGTTTCCAGTGCAGCGGAGCCAGGGCCATTCTTTCCAGAGGACCCGGCGGTGGACAGGTGAGCCAGGTGGACATCTCTCCTGTCCCTCTGAGGAAGGATCGGACAGACCTGCCGGACCTGGAGGACGAAGTGGGCCTTAAGGTGAGTCCCCAGCGTGACGCCGGTGGTTCAGATCTCCATTGTGCATTCGCCTGCACCTTTGCTTGGTTGGGGATTTGCAGGGAATGGTCATGCGAGGATGCAAGAAAGTGCGGAATTTAGGTTGGTTGTGTTTTTGAAGGGTTCTTGCAGTGCTTGTCCAAGACCTAGGAAGCAACAGCTGGTTCTTCATCCTTTTATTTACCTCGGAGTCCTTTCCCGTTATTCCTGCCGCTCTCTTCCAAAACATCCCCCAACGGTTCACAGGGAATAAGCAACCCATTTGACTACATTAAGGACCTTATCAGACGTCGGAAATTGGAACTATAATCCAATGGCAATCCGAACGCAATCATGAGGTTTCACGTTATTGCAAATTAAAGTATCTCACGCAATTTCGGGCAAAAGGGAAGTCATTCCGAACGCAGTCATGGGTTTTACGTTATTGCGAATTAAAGCATCTCACACAATTTCAGGCAATGGGGGGTCATTTTTGGGTAATGGGAAATCATTCTGAACACATTCCGAATGCAATAGGGATTCATGTGAATTCGCTAAACTAGCGAATTCACGTGAATTCAAATTGGCTCCATTCGCAATAAAGAGAAATTCCTCCCGTCTGATAAGGTCCTAAGACGAATTAGCATCTGCATAAATGCCAGCCATTTTAAGCCAACAAACATCTGTCGCAAGCATGAGACATGGTTGCTTTTTTAAAAAGTTGGTCATCCATCCCTTACGAAGTTACCGTTTCTAACTGGAAAGCTTACTGGAATGCTTGAGTTTTTTCCTGCCTTCCAAAGACAAGCAGAGATAGGGCCAAGCAGGGGATGAGCGGCAATGTCTTGGAAATGTTCCTCTCCGCTGGGACAGGAATATGCAAGCTTTGGAGTGATACAGAATTCCTCCTTGGGAGAAGAGAAACGGGTTTATTCTCAGGCGGTGCATGAGTAGAACTGAATGAGGGAAGGTAGCTATATCATAGAAGAAGATTTTATAATCACGGAGTTGGAAGAGAGCTCAAGGGCCGTCCGTTTCATGCAGGAAAGTCGCAATCCAGCCTCTGTTTTAAAAATCTCCTAAGATGCTAAAAGATGTAGAAGGAATAGTTGAAAAATATTGAGTTTTTTTTTAACCAAGGAGAAGACAAGACTAAGAGCCGATGTGACTGATCTAGACTTGTATATCTGATGCCACATAATCGCAAAGATGGAGCAAGCTTGTTTTCTGCTGCTGCAGAGAACGGGTCTTGGGCTGATGGATTCGAAATGGAAGCAAAGAGATTCTGCCAGAACTTTAGGAAGGACTTCTCGACTTTGATAGCTTTCCATCATTGGTGATCTTTAAGCAGACGTTCTCTGTGCTGACTTATTTGGAAGTAAAACCCGCAACAAGTAGTAGCTACTCGGTTTTGGTTATCTTATACTGTTTATTTCCAAGTGTGTTTGGTGCTCCAGTATTGAGTAATAAAGTTAAGCAATGATCATACGGAGGGCCACACAATCTCCGTCTCTACTCTAAACTGCAGCTTAAGGAAGTTCTTTGTTTGGATGACAAGTCCCAGAATCCCCCAGCTGGCTTGTCGTCCCAAAGAAGGAATGCCCCCAAGCTCACGTCTGGACATAGATAAGACCAAGCAGCCCGCAAATGTGGGTTTTTGCCAAGAAAACCGAACCAAAGAAGCAACTGGGATGTTTGGAAAATAATCTTCAATGCGTGGGTTCCAGCAGAGAACGAAAACGCCGTTATCAGCTTCATCGAGCGAGGCTTTCGCGCACTGCGCATCCCACTGCTCATCTGCACCTGGCATCTGGCAAAGCTCTCCTTCCCTTCCCATTTGGCGGGGCAAAAGGGGAGACTAAGGCTTATCCATACAACCTTTAAAAAATTTTTCACAATTTTTGCACAAACCCTTCCTAAACCCACCCTCTCCCAGTTCACAGGGCCCATAGAGCAAAGATGTGTCCACACTGCAAAAAAATAATCCAATTTGGCACCACTTTTACTGCCATGGCTCAATGCGATGGGGTTCTAGGAACGGTAGTTTAGTGCGACACTAGAGCTCTCTGATGGAGGAGGCTAAATGTCTCACAAAACTATAGTCTCCAGAATTTCATAGCATTGAACCTTGGCAGTTAAAGTGGTGTCAAACTGGATCGTTTCCACAGCGCAGGTGCAGCCATGGTGCCTTAAATTGAAATGCATGGTATTTCATTCCAAATCTGCTGCACTTTTAACCAGCTGGCTGGCTGACTGTGGAGCTCCGAAAATATATGTATGTACATATCTTTTTATACTGCAAGTCTCAGAGATTCTGGGATTTGTAGTGCAAAAAAGGAACCTTTGCCAGCTTTGGCACGCCTCTGTGTATATCTGGGAGAGATAGAAGTTGCATGATTGTAATTCTCCCTGGGAACTCCATGCTCCGCTGCCCACAAGCTTCCAGAAACACTTGGCCGGCTCCTCTTCTAAACTTAAAACAAGGCGAGATGAAATCTTGGATTGATCTAGCAAGATCGTCGCATTGATCCGAAGGCTGTTGCCGATCGATTTGCTCTCTCCCCCTTGAAGGACTCTTTCACAGTCTGTATGCACGCATAGGGGAGGCAGGCATGGACCGAACAATGGGGGCATAGCTTTGCCAAGGCCGTGCCCCGAGTTCGGGACGCGACAGCCCAAGAGAGTGACAAGAAGCCTTGGCCAGGTTTCCAAGCTCCCATTGTCCCACCTCAGGGAGGCATACCTGACCTGGCAGCCTCCGCTGGGTACTGGCCAGGTGCTTGGGAAGTTACTATTGAAAAGTAATTCAGGAGTCGAGCATCGGCTGAGGGTAGTGAAATGGGTCCAAGATTTTGGGCCAAGTTGTAAAGGCGCTCCCCAAAGTGTCCATCCCTCTCTCCATAGAGACCTAGAGAGCTCCTTGAATGCAATGTTATTCGCTCCAGTATGCAGAGAGATCTCATAGCACCTTAGAGACGAACTGAAAGAAATAAGTTGGCGTCATGAGCTTTCTATCAGACTAGAGCCTACTTTGGGAAGTACCTGATGCAAATGCATCTGCGGAAGGAGATCTAAGTCTAGGAAAGCTCATGTCACCAACTTTTCTTTCGGTTAGTCTGTAAGACTACATACTAATTCTACAGACTAACATGGCTATATCTTTGAACTCTGTTATTAACTCTGCAGCCTAAAATTGCAGAATTGCTTTTTTGTCCTTGCCCAAGTTCGCTGCCTGAGCATCAAGAAGTGAACCTTGTCTTCCAGGTTGGCATCATGTCAGACGTGGAATTTGGGCAGATGTCCATCAAGGAGTCGGAACTGGACGGCAAAGGCCTCTCCGCTCGACCCCACTGGTTCGAGCGTTACGTCCAGCCTTGCATCGGGGAGCTGGTGGGCTCTGCCTTCTTCATCTTCATCGGCTGCGCTTCGGTCATCGAGAATTCGGAGGGCACCGGGCGGCTGCAGCCGGCGCTGGCCCATGGACTGGCCTTAGGGCTGACCATCGCTGTCCTGGGGAATATCAGGTGAAGACGCATGGGCGGGGAGGGGAAAATGTGGTTGTTCTTCTGGACTACAACACCCAGAATCCCCCGCCACCTGCATAATAGTACCCTAATATCCATCATCCACAGGCTATTTCAGCTGGGGATTCTGGGACTCACGGTCCAGAAAGCTTTATAAGTTTGTTTATTGGTTCAATCCTATACCTCGCCTTTCTCTTGCAGGGAGACCGAAGATGGCTTACAGTAGTTTAAAGCAAAATACCACAGCTAAAATGTTACAAGACAAAGTCTAATAATAATAATAATAATAATTAAACATCCGTTCTATTAAAAGCACGTGGTTTAAATTAGTTTATTATGCATTTAGAGCCTAATTATGATAAACACAGAGAGTATACCTTTCCAAGATGCAGAACCAAAGGCCTGCCTTGAGTCCCTATATTGGGAGAAAGGTGGGATATAAGAAAATAATTATAATAATTATAATAATAATTAATATTATTGGTGGACTGTTAAACCACAATAAGTTGATGGCATTGGAGGTGACTGGGGAAACCTAGTAGGAACTGGTCTTTCCTATTTGGAAAGACCTACATGTTTGGTTAACTTTGGATTGGAAAGATGCATTCCAGATCCGGAGAGAGTACACTTCCCAACAACCCCAGCTTTGAACTTTGCCCACCTTGTTGATTTCCTTTGACTGGAAGGATGAATCCCGGTTGAGGATTATCCTTTTCGAAGAAAAGAAAAACATTGACCAAGGAACAGGTGAGCTTCCCGCCACCGCTTGAGCCTTAAGACCTTCCCAACCTCCTTCTCCAGGAAGGATGGCGTCAACAAGTCCTTCCTGACCGTCTTTCTCTGCCATCAAGGGCTTATAGGGCTTGGGCTTTTATCTGGTGGACCGAAGGCTCTGCTAGCTTTTCCTATCCTATGGAGCCGGGTCTGCCGAGGCTTTCGGAGAGACCCCTTTCCAAACTTGCAGGGCCAGCAGATGGAGCAAATCTCTGCCTAAGCTGCCTGCGCAATGCAGCGTCCCCTTTCCTGGCATTAGAGCTGGCTGGCGGTTATTAATATCAGGACTTCTAGTGTTTGCGGAGGACTTTCCCATTGCTTCTCAGGGATTATCCCCCTCCAGGCCTGATAACATCCTTCTAAAGCCGGAGTGGAAAACTTTGGTCAGTTGAGAGGCCAAATTCCTGCTCCCAAGACCGGTCAGCGGAGAGGTGCAAAATACTCCAAATGCCCAAAAATACTCCCCCCCTCCAAATGGGGTGAGTGGGTTGTAGCCCCTTAGGAGTGATAAAAAAGTGAGATTCGGGGTGCATCTACATGGTAGAAATTATGCAGCTTGACACCACTTTAAGTGCTGTGGCTCCATCTTACAGAACCCTGGGCTTTGTAGTTTTGTGAGGCGACGGCACTCTTTGGCAGAGAAGGCTAAAGGCCTTGGACAACTCCAAATCCCTGCATTGTTTCTGCACTGTAGATGCACCCAAAACCTGAAACGTTCTTGGATACGCCTCCACTTTAAGAAGTAATAAAAGTAACGAGAAACGCCAATAAATGCATTATCGAGCTTGCCAATAAATGCAGCACTTGGCTTTGTCCCATGCATGCTGCCACCGGAGTAACTAGTTACAAGCAACCATGCCGAATGTAACTTGTTCCTACAGGTTCCTAACAAGAGGCAAAGGTTTCCAAGCTCTGGAGGCAGCAGATATCCAGCAACCTTTCCCCAAAGTGTTGGACTACAACTCCCATCCTGTTTTTTGGACAACTCCAGCTTGAGGAAGGCTCAAGCAGGGTTGCTGATTTTTGGTGCCATTTTCTTGGCAGTGTGACGAAAACATTCAGGTCTCTCCCTGGCTGCCTTGGCAATGTTGGTCTCTCTCTCTTTCTTCCCTTTTTCCTTGCAGCGGGGGCCATTTCAACCCGGCGGTTTCCCTGGGGGCCTGGCTGGTCGGTGGGCTGAACATGGCGATGGTCATCCCATACTGGATCTCCCAGCTCTGCGGGGGGCTGATTGGAGCCGGTCTCGCCAAGGTACAAGGGCCTGCGATGGAGAAGGCAAAGCGGGGAGCACCTGCCCCTGCTGTAATGGAAATCCTATGCTTAGGACCCATCCGCACCACACAATTAAACTACTACGATTCCACTTTAACTAGCAAAGCAACGTATCCTGAGGAATACTGGGGTTGGCAATTTAGAGAGGGGTATTTCATGGCATAGTGGTTTGAGTGTTGGACTACAACTCTGAACTCGGCTCAGTTCCCAGCTTGACACAGAAACCCATCGGGTGACCTTAGGCTAGTCACACTCTCTCAGCTTCAGACAAACCTCCACTGACCAAGAAAACCTGCTATTAGGTTCCCCTTAGGGTCACCATAAGTCAGAAACGACTTGAAGGCACAGGATAACAACAAATTTAGAATTCTTAGTACCTCTCCAAACTGCAAATCCCAGAGGGTGCAGCCATGGTGGTTAAAGTGGAACCATGGTGCTATAACCGCGTCATGCAAAAGAGACCTTCACCTCAACCGTAGCCACAGAATCAATTGCATGATGGACCCATGTGTTAACTCAACTATGGGTCTGATGGGTCTTCTTGAGCTGGGACTCACCAACCTGGTGGCCAGCGAGGAGGTGAATCCTCTTTGGGCATTTAGTCCAAACTTTTATGGGCTGTATCTAAGACACTGGAAGCTTTAGGGTTGGCTCTGCACCTTCTAGACTCTATTAACGTCTGGAATGAACCTTGGAGCAGATCCACCAGAACTTGCCATGGAGCATCAACAAGTGCTGCTACTCACAAATATGTGCAGGTCCAGAACGGCGAAGCAGAAAGAAAACTTGGGTCCTCTTTCTCACAGGTCATGTCGGATTGGCAAAGGTATGAAAACGCCACGGGGGGAGCGTTCACTGCCATCGCCTCCGATGACCAGCTCCCAGCCGCCGTCGTTGGGGAGATTGTCATGACCATGTTCCTGGTGACGGCCGTCTGTATGGGAGCGATCAATGAGAAGACCAAGGGACCCCTGGCCCCCTTCTGCATTGGCTTCACTGTCACGGCAGACATCCTCGCAGGGTGAGTTGGCTATCGCTCCGGAGAGTACCCTGGAACCAAAAGAGAAATGTGGTTGAGCTATCCAGAGAGCCAGCAATAGTTTGAGCATAGGACTCTGGAGATCGGAGTTCGATTCCCCACTTGGCCGTGGAAATCCACTGGGCAATCTTGGGCAAGTCACATCCTCTCAGCCCCAGAAAACCCCGTTATATCTTTACCTTAAGGTCTCCATAAACCAGAAATGACTCAAAGGCTCACAACAACAAAAGAGCTCTCCAAGGTCCGTTCCAACCTATGGCCACCTTTTCCTAGGGTTTCCGGATTTCTTTACATGACTTTCGTTGCCCATTGCTTTCCTCTGAGGCAGAGAGAGGGTAATGTACCCAAAGTCACCCAGTGGTTTCATGGCTGAGTGGAAATTCAAAACTTTGGGGTGTATCCACACTGCAGGAATAAAGCAGTTTCACACCAAGTTAGATGCCGAGACTCCGTGTTATGGAATCCCGGGATTTTGAAGTTTTCTGAGATACTTAGCCTTCCCGGCCAGAGAGCTTTGGTGCCACAGCAAACTACAAATCCAAAGATTCGATAGGACAGAGCCATGCCAGTTAAAAAGTGGTGTCAAAACTGCATTAATAAATCCATCCATATTTAGTAGATTTATACAACTCTCCTTTTCATCCCAAGTTGAATTCTTAATGTACAAATTCCAACAAAATGTATATATTAAACCTCCTATATACCTTTTGTCAAGTAAACTTTGTACCTCATTTTTCATCATCATCATCATCATCATCATCATCATCATCATCATCATGATAATGATAATTCCTGCCTCTCCCAGTGGATCGAGGCGGGATTACATCAGAGAATAAAATAGACAAGACAAGACAAAATACAAAATACAATGTTATCTAAAATATAATCAGTAAAACAACAACATCATTATCAATGTAATTCCAATCATTTTTTTTTTGTGTCGGGAAATACATTTTCTCAACAACAACAAAAGAGGGAGAGTTTTGCATCGGGGGAAATGTGTCTTCTTCTGCAAGAAAAAGTGCCTGCAGATCTGCAAAGTGCAATTGTTGAGTGAGAACTGTGCGGCAATCTTTGCGTTTGGTGCAGCAGGGAGAAAATTGGAAGCAATGATTCACTGTCTGTTCTGTGAGCGAATAGTGCGGTGACAAATGTGAGGCTGCACATCCCTGTCTCTTGCCAACGTGGGCCAGCCGTTTGGGAGAGAAAAATGCCAGGCAAAAGAGACAGAGGATGGGTTTGATCTGCAGCAAACGCTTTTGAACAGGTTTCAGAAATATTTTAGCAAACGGCTTGGCAGGGCGGTCAAATGGCCGGAGCCACGTTGAGTGTGAAAAAGAACACAAGCGAGAGATGACCCTTCCCTGGAAGTGATCCCAGGCCTTGGAAAAGCAAAGAGGAGTCAATGTGGTTTGGACTCGAGATGGAAATTTCAATTTGGCTGGCTTGCTGATGGAGTAATCAGACATTTCCCTCTGCCCTTTCTTTTGCCAAAAGCTGAAAGAGTCCTGGGCATGTAAAGATGAGAGGGAAGGCATTTCGGAAAGCTCAGCTCGCAGGACATAAATTCACAGACTCACAGATTCCTAGAAAAAGACCCCCAGAGGCCATCAAGTCCAACCCTTTACTCATTGCGAGGTCTTCAGCGGTGTTTCCCAAACGTCGGTCTTCCCGGTGTTTGGTACTTCGAATCCCAGAGGCCCTGGCTAGCTTAGCCAATTGTAAGGAATTCTGGGAGCTGAAGTCTAAAACATCTGGAAGACCAACGTTTGGGAAAGACTGAGCATCATCTATCCATCTTCTCTTCACTGGTCTGAACGTATCCAAGTCCCTCAACCTTCCCTTCTATCCACTTCTCCCATCAAACGTTGGGTTTTCATACAACTATTTCTTCCTAGTCTAGCTTTCCGTATTACTATTCCCTGGGCAATCGATCGCATAGAAATAAAACAATATAATAATAATAATAATAATAATAATAATACATTTTCTTTATACCCCGCTCTTCAGCCAAAGCTATCAGAGCGGCTTACAATTTGTTAATTAGACAATTAAGTCCCCTAAAGATGGTGGTTGAAGGGAGGGCTCTTCTTGCTTCCAGCTGGAGGTGGCCTGCCTTTCTCTCCCCTCAAGATGGTGGTTGAAGGGAGGGCTCTTCTTACTTCCAGCAGGAGGCGGCCTGCATCTCTCTCCCCTCAAGATGGTGGTTGAAGGGAGGGCTCTTCTTGCTTCCAGCAGGAGGTGGCCTGCATCTCTCTCCCCTCAAGATGGTGGTTGAAGGGAGGGCTCTTCTTGCTTCCAGCAGGAGGTGGCCTTCCTTTCTCTCCCCTCAAGATGGTGGTTGAAGGGAGGGCTCTTCTTGCTTCCAGCAGGAGGTGGCCTGCATCTCTCTCCCCTCAAGATGGTGGTTGAAGGGAGGGCTCTTCTTGCTTCCAGCAGGAGGTGGCCTGCGTTTCTCTCCCCTCAAGATGGTGGTTGAAGGGAGGGCTCTTCTTGCTTCCAGCAGGAGGTGGCCTGCGTTTCTCTCCCCTCAAGATGGTGGATGAAGGGAGGGCTCTTCTTGCTTCCAGCAGGAGGTGGCCTGCGTTTCTCTCCCCTCAAGATGGTGGATGAAGGGAGGGCTCTTCTTGCTTCCAGCAGGAGGTGGCCTGCGTTTCTCTCCCCTCAAGATGGTGGTTGAAGGGAGGGCTCTTCTTGCTTCCAGCAGGAGGTGGCCTGCGTTTCTCTCCCCTCAAGATGGTGGATGAAGGGAGGGCTCTTCTTGCTTCCAGCAGGAGGTGGCCTGCATCTCTCTCCCCTCAAGATGGTGGTTGAAGGGAGGGCTCTTCTTGCTTCCAGCAGGAGGTGGCCTGCATCTCTCTCCCCTCAAGATGGTGGTTGAAGGGAGGGCTCTTCTTGCTTCCAGCAGGAGGTGGCCTGCATCTCTCTCCCCTCAAGATGGTGGATGAAGGGAGGGCTCTTCTTGCTTCCAGCAGGAGGTGGCCTGCATCTCTCTCCCCTCAAGATGGTGGTTGAAGGGAGGGCTCTTCTTGCTTCCAGCAGGAGGTGGCCTGCCTTTCTCTCCCCTCAAGATGGTGGTTGAAGGGAGGGCTCTTCTTGCTTCCAGCAGGAGGTGGCCTGCCTTTCTCTCCCCTCAAGATGGTGGTTGAAGGGAGGGCTCTTCTTGCTTCCAGCAGGAGGTGGCCTGCCTTTCTCTCCCCTCAAGATGGTGGTTGAAGGGAGGGCTCTTCTTGCTTCCAGCAGGAGGTGGCCTTCCTTTCTCTCCCCTCAAGATGGTGGTTGAAGGGAGGGCTCTTCTTGCTTCCAGCAGGAGGTGGCCTGCATCTCTCTCCCCTCAAGATGGTGGTTGAAGGGAGGGCTCTTCTTGCTTCCAGCAGGAGGTGGCCTTCCTTTCTCTCCCCTCAAGATGGTGGTTGAAGGGAGGGCTCTTCTTGCTTCCAGCAGGAGGTGGCCTGCGTTTCTCTCCCCTCAAGATGGTGGTTGAAGGGAGGGCTCTTCTTGCTTCCAGCAGGAGGTGGCCTGCCTTTCTCTCCCCTCAAGATGGTGGATGAAGGGAGGGCTCTTCTTGCTTCCAGCAGGAGGTGGCCTGCATCTCTCTCCCCTCAAGATGGTGGTTGAAGGGAGGGCTCTTCTTGCTTCCAGCAGGAGGTGGCCTGCATCTCTCTCCCCTCAAGATGGTGGTTGAAGGGAGGGCTCTTCTTGCTTCCAGCAGGAGGTGGCCTGCATCTCTCTCCCCTCAAGATGGTGGATGAAGGGAGGGCTCTTCTTGCTTCCAGCAGGAGGTGGCCTGCATCTCTCTCCCCTCAAGATGGTGGTTGAAGGGAGGGCTCTTCTTGCTTCCAGCAGGAGGTGGCCTGCCTTTCTCTCCCCTCAAGATGGTGGTTGAAGGGAGGGCTCTTCTTGCTTCCAGCAGGAGGTGGCCTGCCTTTCTCTCCCCTCAAGATGGTGGTTGAAGGGAGGGCTCTTCTTGCTTCCAGCAGGAGGTGGCCTGCCTTTCTCTCCCCTCAAGATGGTGGTTGAAGGGAGGGCTCTTCTTGCTTCCAGCAGGAGGTGGCCTTCCTTTCTCTCCCCTCAAGATGGTGGTTGAAGGGAGGGCTCTTCTTGCTTCCAGCAGGAGGTGGCCTGCCTTTCTCTCCCCTCAAGATGGTGGATGAAGGGAGGGCTCTTCTTGCTTCCAGCAGGAGGTGGCCTGCATCTCTCTCCCCTCAAGATGGTGGTTGAAGGGAGGGCTCTTCTTGCTTCCAGCAGGAGGTGGCCTGCCTTTCTCTCCCCTCAAGATGGTGGATGAAGGGAGGGCTCTTCTTGCTTCCAGCAGGAGGTGGCCTGCATCTCTCTCCCCTCAAGATGGTGGTTGAAGGGAGGGCTCTTCTTGCTTCCAGCAGGAGGTGGCCTGCATCTCTCTCCCCTCAAGATGGTCGATGAAGGGAGGGCTCCTCTTGCTTCCAGCAGGAGGGGGCCTGCATCTCTCTCCCCTCAAGATGGTGGATGAAGGGAGGGCTCTTCTTGCTTCCAGCTGTAGGTGGCCTGCCTTTCTCTCCCCTCAAGATGGTGGTTGAAGGGAGGGCTCTTCTTGCTTCCAGCTGTAGGTGGCCTGCCTTTCTCTCCCCTCAAGATGGTGGATGAAGGGAGGGCTCTTCTTGCTTCCAGCTGTAGGTGGCCTGCCTTTCTCTCCCCTCAAGATGGTGGATGAAGGGAGGGCTCTTCTTGCTTCCAGCTGTAGGTGGCCTGCCTTTCTCTCCCCTCAAGATGGTGGTTGAAGGGAGGGCTCTTCTTGCTTCCAGCAGGAGGGGGCCTGCATCTCTCTCCCCTCAAGATGGTGGTTGAAGGGAGGGCTCTTCTTGCTTCCAGCAGGAGGTGGCCTGCCTTTCTCTCCCCTCAAGATGGTGGATGAAGGGAGGGCTCTTCTTGCTTCCAGCAGGAGGTGGCCTGCATCTCTCTCCCCTCAAGATGGTGGATGAAGGGAGGGCTCTTCTTGCTTCCAGCAGGAGGTGGCCTGCATCTCTCTCCCCTCAAGATGGTGGTTGAAGGGAGGGCTCTTCTTGCTTCCAGCAGGAGGTGGCCTGCATCTCTCTCCCCTCAAGATGGTGGATGAAGGGAGGGCTCTTCTTGCTTCCAGCAGGAGGTGGCCTGCATCTCTCTCCCCTCAAGATGGTGGATGAAGGGAGGGCTCTTCTTGCTTCCAGCAGGAGGTGGCCTGCATCTCTCTCCCCTCAAGATGGTGGATGAAGGGAGAGCTCTTCTTGCTTCCAGCAGGAGGTGGCCTGCATCTCTCTCCCCTCAAGATGGTGGTTGAAGGGAGGGCTCTTCTTGCTTCCAGCAGGAGGGGGCCTGCATCTCTCTCCCCTCAAGATGGTGGATGAAGGGAGGGCTCTTCTTGCTTCCAGCTGGAGGTGGCCTGCCTTTCTCTCCCCTCAAGATGGTGGTTGAAGGGAGGGCTCTTCTTGCTTCCAGCAGGAGGGGGCCTGCATCTCTCTCCCCTCAAGATGGTGGTTGAAGGGAGGGCTCTTCTTGCTTCCAGCAGGAGGTGGCCTGCCTTTCTCTCCCCTCAAGATGGTGGATGAAGGGAGGGCTCTTCTTGCTTCCAGCAGGAGGTGGCCTGCATCTCTCTCCCCTCAAGATGGTGGATGAAGGGAGGGCTCTTCTTGCTTCCAGCTGGAGGTGGCCTGCCTTTCTCTCCCCTCAAGATGGTGGTTGAAGGGAGGGCTCTTCTTGCTTCCAGCAGGAGGTGGCCTGCATCTCTCTCCCCTCAAGATGGTGGTTGAAGGGAGGGCTCTTCTTGCTTCCAGCAGGAGGTGGCCTGCATCTCTCTCCCCTCAAGATGGTGGTTGAAGGGAGGGCTCTTCTTGCTTCCAGCAGGAGGTGGCCTGCATCTCTCTCCCCTCAAGATGGTGGTTGAAGGGAGGGCTCTTCTTGCTTCCAGCAGGAGGTGGCCTGCATCTCTCTCCCCTCAAGATGGTGGTTGAAGGGAGGGCTCTTCTTGCTTCCAGCAGGGGGTGGCCTGTCTCTCTCTCCCCTCAAGATGGTGGTTGAAGGGAGGGCTCTTCTTGCTTCCAGCAGGAGGTGGCCTGTCTCTCTCTCCCCTCAAGATGGTGGTTGAAGGGAGGGCTCTTCTTGCTTTCAGCAGGAGGTGGCCTGCATCTCTCTCCCCTCAAGATGGTGGTTGAAGGGAGGGCTCTTCTTGCTTCCAGCAGGAGGTGGCCTGCCTTTCTCTCCCCTCAAGATGGTGGATGAAGGGAGGGCTCTTCTTGCTTCCAGCAGGAGGTGGCCTGCCTTTCTCTCCCCTCAAGATGGTGGTTGAAGGGAGGGCTCTTCTTACTTCCAGCAGGAGGTGGCCTGCCTTTCTCTCCCCTCAAGATGGTGGATGAAGGGAGGGCTCTTCTTGCTTCCAGCAGGAGGTGGCCTGCATCTCTCTCCCCTCAAGATGGTGGATGAAGGGAGGGCTCTTCTTGCTTCCAGCAGGAGGTGGCCTGCATCTCTCTCCCCTCAAGATGGTGGATGAAGGGAGGGCTCTTCTTGCTTCCAGCAGGAGGTGGCCTGCCTTTCTCTCCCCTCAAGATGGTGGTTGAAGGGAGGGCTCTTCTTACTTCCAGCAGGAGGTGGCCTGCCTTTCTCTCCCCTCAAGATGGTGGTTGAAGGGAGGGCTCTTCTTGCTTCCAGCAGGAGGGGGCCTGCATCTCTCTCCCCTCAAGATGGTGGTTGAAGGGAGGGCTCTTCTTGCTTCCAGCAGGAGGTGGCCTGCATCTCTCTCCCCTCAAGATGGTGGATGAAGGGAGGGCTCTTCTTGCTTCCAGCAGGAGGTGGCCTGCCTTTCTCTCCCCTCAAGATGGTGGTTGAAGGGAGGGCTCTTCTTACTTCCAGCAGGAGGTGGCCTGCCTCTCTCTCCCCTCAAGATGGTGGATGAAGGGAGGGCTCTTCTTGCTTCCAGCAGGAGGTGGCGTGCATCTCTCTCCCCTCAAGATGGTGGTTGAAGGGAGGGCTCTTCTTACTTCCAGCAGGAGGTGGCCTGCCTTTCTCTCCCCTCAAGATGGTGGTTGAAGGGAGGGCTCTTCTTGCTTCCAGCAGGAGGGGGCCTGCATCTCTCTCCCCTCAAGATGGTGGTTGAAGGGAGGGCTCTTCTTGCTTCCAGCAGGAGGTGGCCTGCATCTCTCTCCCCTCAAGATGGTGGATGAAGGGAGGGCTCTTCTTGCTTCCAGCAGGAGGTGGCCTGCATCTCTCTCCCCTCAAGATGGTGGTTGAAGGGAGGGCTCTTCTTGCTTCCAGCAGGAGGTGGCCTGCATCTCTCTCCCCTCAAGATGGTGGATGAAGGGAGGGCTCTTCTTGCTTCCAGCAGGAGGTGGCCTGCATCTCTCTCCCCTCAAGATGGTGGATGAAGGGAGGGCTCTTCTTGCTTCCAGCAGGAGGTGGCCTGCCTCTCTCTCCCCTCAAGATGGTGGTTGAAGGGAGGGCTCTTCTTGCTTCCAGCAGGAGGTGGCCTGCCTTTCTCTCCCCTCAAGATGGTGGTTGAAGGGAGGGCTCTTCTTGCTTCCAGCAGGAGGTGGCCTGCCTTTCTCTCCCCTCAAGATGGTGGTTGAAGGGAGGGCTCTTCTTACTTCCAGCAGGAGGTGGCCTGCATCTCTCTCCCCTCAAGATGGTGGATGAAGGGAGGGCTCTTCTTGCTTCCAGCAGGAGGTGGCCTGCCTTTCTCTCCCCTCAAGATGGTGGTTGAAGGGAGGGCTCTTCTTACTTCCAGCAGGAGGTGGCCTGCATCTCTCTCCCCTCAAGATGGTGGATGAAGGGAGGGCTCTTCTTGCTTCCAGCAGGAGGTGGCCTGCATCTCTCTCCCCTCAAGATGGTGGTTGAAGGGAGGGCTCTTCTTACTTCCAGCAGGAGGTGGCCTGCCTTTCTCTCCCCTCAAGATGGTGGTTGAAGGGAGGGCTCTTCTTGCTTCCAGCAGGAGGGGGCCTGCATCTCTCTCCCCTCAAGATGGTGGTTGAAGGGAGGGCTCTTCTTGCTTCCAGCAGGAGGTGGCCTGCATCTCTCTCCCCTCAAGATGGTGGATGAAGGGAGGGCTCTTCTTGCTTCCAGCAGGAGGTGGCCTGCATCTCTCTCCCCTCAAGATGGTGGTTGAAGGGAGGGCTCTTCTTGCTTCCAGCAGGAGGTGGCCTGCATCTCTCTCCCCTCAAGATGGTGGTTGAAGGGAGGGCTCTTCTTGCTTCCAGCAGGAGGTGGCCTGCCTTTCTCTCCCCTCAAGATGGTGGTTGAAGGGAGGGCTCTTCTTACTTCCAGCAGGAGGTGGCCTGCATCTCTCTCCCCTCAAGATGGTGGATGAAGGGAGGGCTCTTCTTGCTTCCAGCAGGAGGTGGCCTGCATCTCTCTCCCCTCAAGATGGTGGATGAAGGGAGGGCTCTTCTTGCTTCCAGCAGGAGGTGGCCTGCCTTTCTCTCCCCTCAAGATGGTGGTTGAAGGGAGGGCTCTTCTTACTTCCAGCAGGAGGTGGCCTGCCTCTCTCTCCCCTCAAGATGGTGGATGAAGGGAGGGCTCTTCTTGCTTCCAGCAGGAGGTGGCCTGCATCTCTCTCCCCTCAAGATGGTGGTTGAAGGGAGGGCTCTTCTTACTTCCAGCAGGAGGTGGCCTGCCTTTCTCTCCCCTCAAGATGGTGGTTGAAGGGAGGGCTCTTCTTGCTTCCAGCAGGAGGTGGCCTGCCTTTCTCTCCCCTCAAGATGGTGGTTGAAGGCAGGGCTCTTCTTGCTTCCAGCAGGAGGTGGCCTGCCTTTCTCTCCCTTCAAGATGGTGGTTGAAGGGAGGGCTCTTCTTGCTTCCAGCAGGAGGTGGCCTGCATCTCTCTCCCCTCAAGATGGTGGTTGAAGGGAGGGCTCTTCTTGCTTCCAGCAGGAGGTGGCCTGCATCTCTCTCCCCTCAAGATGGTGGATGAAGGGAGGGCTCTTCTTGCTTCCAGCAGGAGGTGGCCTGCATCTCTCTCCCCTCAAGATGGTGGATGAAGGGAGGGCTCTTCTTGCTTCCAGCAGGAGGTGGCCTGCATCTCTCTCCCCTCAAGATGGTGGTTGAAGGGAGGGCTCTTCTTGCTTCCAGCAGGAGGTGGCCTGCCTCTCTCTCCCCTCAAGATGGTTGATGAAGGGAGGGCTCTTCTTGCTTCCAGCAGGAGGTGGCCTGCCTCTCTCTCCCCTCAAGATGGTGGTTGAAGGGAGGGCTCTTCTTGCTTCCAGCAGGAGGTGGCCTGCATCTCTCTCCCCTCAAGATGGTTGATGAAGGGAGGGCTCTTCTTGCTTCCAGCAGGAGGTGGCCTGCATCTCTCTCCCCTCAAGATGGTTGATGAAGGGAGGGCTCTTCTTGCTTCCAGCAGGAGGTGGCCTGCCTTTCTCTCCCCTCAAGATGGTGGTTGAAGGGAGGGCTCTTCTTACTTCCAGCAGGAGGTGGCCTGCCTTTCTCTCCCCTCAAGATGGTGGTTGAAGGGAGGGCTCTTCTTACTTCCAGCAGGAGGTGGCCTGCCTTTCTCTCCCCTCAAGATGGTGGATGAAGGGAGGGCTCTTCTTGCTTCCAGCAGGAGGTGGCCTGCCTTTCTCTCCCCTCAAGATGGTGGTTGAAGGGAGGGCTCTTCTTACTTCCAGCAGGAGGTGGCCTGCCTTTCTCTCCCCTCAAGATGGTGGATGAAGGGAGGGCTCTTCTTGCTTCCAGCAGGAGGTGGCCTGCATCTCTCTCCCCTCAAGATGGTTGATGAAGGGAGGGCTCTTCTTGCTTCCAGCAGGAGGTGGCCTGCCTTTCTCTCCCCTCAAGATGGTGGATGAAGGGAGGGCTCTTCTTGCTTCCAGCAGGAGGTGGCCTGCCTCTCTCTCCCCTCAAGATGGTGGTTGAAGGGAGGGCTCTTCTTGCTTCCAGCAGGAGGTGGCCTGCATCTCTCTCCCCTCAAGATGGTTGATGAAGGGAGGGCTCTTCTTGCTTCCAGCAGGAGGTGGCCTGCCTTTCTCTCCCCTCAAGATGGTGGATGAAGGGAGGGCTCTTCTTGCTTCCAGCAGGAGGTGGCCTGCCTTTCTCTCCCCTCAAGATGGTGGTTGAAGGGAGGGCTCTTCTTACTTCCAGCAGGAGGTGGCCTGCCTTTCTCTCCCCTCAAGATGGTGGTTGAAGGGAGGGCTCTTCTTACTTCCAGCAGGAGGTGGCCTGCCTTTCTCTCCCCTCAAGATGGTGGTTGAAGGGAGGGCTCTTCTTACTTCCAGCAGGAGGTGGCCTGCCTTTCTCTCCCCTCAAGATGGTGGTTGAAGGGAGGGCTCTTCTTGCTTCCAGCAGGAGGTGGCCTGCCTTTCTCTCCCCTCAAGATGGTGGTTGAAGGGAGGGCTCTTCTTGCTTCCAGCAGGAGGTGGCCTGCCTTTCTCTCCCCTCAAGATGGTGGTTGAAGGGAGGGCTCTTCTTGCTTCCAGCAGGAGGTGGCCTGCCTTTCTCTCCCCTCAAGATGGTGGTTGAAGGGAGGGCTCTTCTTGCTTCCAGCAGGAGGTGGCCTGCCTTTCTCTCCCCTCAAGATGGTGGATGAAGGGAGGGCTCTTCTTGCTTCCAGCAGGAGGTGGCCTGCCTTTCTCTCCCCTCAAGATGGTGGATGAAGGGAGGGCTCTTCTTGCTTCCAGCAGGAGGTGGCCTGCCTTTCTCTCCCCTCAAGATGGTGGTTGAAGGGAGGGCTCTTCTTGCTTCCAGCAGGAGGTGGCCTGCCTTTCTCTCCCCTCAAGATGGTGGTTGAAGGGAGGGCTCTTCTTGCTTCCAGCAGGAGGTGGCCTGCATCTCTCTCCCCTCAAGATGGTGGATGAAGGGAGGGCTCTTCTTGCTTCCAGCAGGAGGTGGCCTGCCTTTCTCTCCCCTCAAGATGGTGGTTGAAGGGAGGGCTCTTCTTGCTTCCAGCAGGAGGTGGCCTGCCTTTCTCTCCCCTCAAGATGGTGGTTGAAGGGAGGGCTCTTCTTGCTTCCAGCAGGAGGTGGCCTGCCTTTCTCTCCCCTCAAGATGGTGGTTGAAGGGAGGGCTCTTCTTGCTTCCAGCAGGAGGTGGCCTGCATCTTTCTCCCCTCAAGATGGTGGATGAAGGGAGGGCTCTTCTTGCTTCCAGCAGGAGGTGGCCTGCATCTCTCTCCCCTCAAGATGGTGGTTGAAGGGAGGGCTCTTCTTGCTTCCAGCAGGAGGTGGCCTGCATCTCTCTCCCCTCAAGATGGTGGTTGAAGGGAGGGCTCTTCTTGCTTCCAGCAGGAGGTGGCCTGCCTTTCTCTCCCCTCAAGATGGTGGATGAAGGGAGGGCTCTTCTTGCTTCCAGCAGGAGGTGGCCTGCCTTTCTCTCCCCTCAAGATGGTGGTTGAAGGGAGGGCTCTTCTTACTTCCAGCAGGAGGTGGCCTGCCTTTCTCTCCCTTCAAGATGGTGGTTGAAGGGAGGGCTCTTCTTGTTTCAAGCAGGAGGTGGCCTGCCTTTCTCTCCCCTCAAGATGGTGGTTGAAGGGAGGGCTCTTCTTACTTCCAGCAGGAGGTGGCCTGCCTTTCTCTCCCTTCAAGATGGTGGTTGAAGGGAGGGCTCTTCTTACTTCCAGCAGGAGGTGGCCTGCCTTTCTCTCCCTTCAAGATGGTGGTTGAAGGGAGGGCTCTTCTTGTTTCAAGCAGGAGGTGGCCTGCCTTTCTCTCCCCTCAAGATGGTGGTTGAAGGGAGGGCTCTTCTTACTTCCAGCAGGAGGTGGCCTGCCTTTCTCTCCCTTCAAGATGGTGGTTGAAGGGAGGGCTCTTCTTACTTCCAGCAGGAGGTGGCCTGCCTTTCTCTCCCTTCAAGATGGTGGTTGAAGGGAGGGCTCTTCTTACTTCCAGCAGGAGGTGGCCTGCCTTTCTCTCCCTTCAAGATGGTGGTTGAAGGGAGGGCTCTTCTTACTTCCAGCAGGAGGTGGCCTGCCTTTCTCTCCCTTCAAGATGGTGGTTGAAGGGAGGGCTCTTCTTACTTCCAGCAGGAGGTGGCCTGCCTTTCTCTCCCTTCAAGATGGTGGTTGAAGGGAGGGCTCTTCTTACTTCCAGCAGGAGGTGGCCTGCCTTTCTCTCCCTTCAAGATGGTGGTTGAAGGGAGGGCTCTTCTTGTTTCAAGCAGGAGGTGGCCTGCCTTTCTCTCCCCTCAAGATGGTGGTTGAAGGGAGGGCTCTTCTTACTTCCAGCAGGAGGTGGCCTGCCTTTCTCTCCCTTCAAGATGGTGGTTGAAGGGAGGGCTCTTCTTACTTCCAGCAGGAGGTGGCCTGCCTTTCTCTCCCTTCAAGATGGTGGTTGAAGGGAGGGCTCTTCTTACTTCCAGCAGGAGGTGGCCTGCCTTTCTCTCCCTTCAAGATGGTGGTTGAAGGGAGGGCTCTTTTTGTTTCAAGCAGGAGGTGGCCTGCCTTTCTCTCCCCTCAAGATGGTGGTTGAAGGGAGGGCTCTTCTTGCTTCCAGCAGGAGGTGGCCTGCCTTTCTCTCCCCTCAAGATGGTGGTTGAAGGGAGGGCTCTTCTTGCTTCCAGCAGGAGGTGGCCTGCATCTTTCTCCCCTCAAGATGGTGGATGAAGGGAGGGCTCTTCTTGCTTCCAGCAGGAGGTGGCCTTCCTTTCTCTCCCCTCAAGATGGTGGTTGAAGGGAGGGCTCTTCTTGCTTCCAGCAGGAGGTGGCCTGCATCTCTCTCCCCTCAAGATGGTGGTTGAAGGGAGGGCTCTTCTTGCTTCCAGCAGGAGGTGGCCTGCCTTTCTCTCCCCTCAAGATGGTGGTTGAAGGGAGGGCTCTTCTTACTTCCAGCAGGAGGTGGCCTGCCTTTCTCTCCCCTCAAGATGGTGGTTGAAGGGAGGGCTCTTCTTGCTTCCAGCAGGAGGTGGCCTGCCTTTCTCTCCCCTCAAGATGGTGGTTGAAGGGAGGGCTCTTCTTGCTTCCAGCAGGAGGTGGCCTGCCTTTCTCTCCCCTCAAGATGGTGGTTGAAGGGAGGGCTCTTCTTACTTCCAGCAGGAGGTGGCCTGCCTTTCTCTCCCCTCAAGATGGTGGTTGAAGGGAGGGCTCTTCTTGCTTCCAGCAGGAGGTGGCCTGCCTTTCTCTCCCTTCAAGATGGTGGTTGAAGGGAGGGCTCTTCTTGTTTCCAGCAGGAGGTGGCCTGCCTTTCTCTCCCTTCAAGATGGTGGTTGAAGGGAGGGCTCTTCTTGCTTCCAGCAGGAGGTGGCCTGCCTTTCTCTCCCTTCAAGATGGTGGTTGAAGGGAGGGCTCTTCTTGTTTCCAGCAGGAGGTGGCCTGCCTTTCTCTCCCCTCAAGATGGTGGTTGAAGGGAGGGCTCTTCTTGCTTCCAGCAGGAGGTGGCCTGCCTTTCTCTCCCCTCAAGATGGTGGTTGAAGGGAGGGCTCTTCTTGCTTCCAGCAGGAGGTGGCCTGCATCTTTCTCCCCTCAAGATGGTGGTTGAAGGGAGGGCTCTTCTTGCTTCCAGCAGGAGGTGGCCTGCCTTTCTCTCCCTTCAAGATGGTGGTTGAAGGGAGGGCTCTTCTTGCTTCCAGCAGGAGGTGGCCTGCATCTTTCTCCCCTCAAGATGGTGGTTGAAGGGAGGGCTCTTCTTGCTTCCTGCAGGAGGTGGCCTGCCTTTCTCTCCCTTCAAGATGGTGGTTGAAGGGAGGGCTCTTCTTGCTTCCAGCAGGAGGTGGCCTGCCTTTCTCTCCCTTCAAGATGGTGGTTGAAGGGAGGGCTCTTCTTGCTTCCAGCAGGAGGTGGCCTGCCTTTCTCTCCCCTCAAGATGGTGGATGAAGGGAGGGCTCTTCTTGCTTCCAGCAGGAGGTGGCCTGCATCGCTCTCCCCTCAAGATGGTGGATGAAGGGAGGGCTCTTCTTGCTTCCAGCAGGAGGTGGCCTGCATCTCTCTCCCCTCAAGATGGTGGATGAAGGGAGGGCTCTTCTTGCTTCCAGCAGGAGGTGGCCTGCCTTTCTCTCCCCTCAAGATGGTGGATGAAGGGAGGGCTCTTCTTGCTTCCAGCAGGAGGTGGCCTGCATCTCTCTCCCCTCAAGATGGTGGATGAAGGGAGGGCTCTTCTTGCTTCCAGCAGGAGGTGGCCTGCCTTTCTCTCCCCTCAAGATGGTGGATGAAGGGAGGGCTCTTCTTGCTTCCAGCAGGAGGTGGCCTGCATCGCTCTCCCCTCAAGATGGTGGATGAAGGGAGGGCTCTTCTTGCTTCCAGCAGGAGGTGGCCTGCATCTCTCTCCCCTCAAGATGGTGGATGAAGGGAGGGCTCTTCTTGCTTCCAGCAGGAGGTGGCCTGCATCTCTCTCCCCTCAAGATGGTGGATGAAGGGAGGGCTCTTCTTGCTTCCAGCAGGAGGTGGCCTGCCTTTCTCTCCCTTCAAGATGGTGGTTGAAGGGAGGGCTCTTCTTGCTTCCAGCAGGAGGTGGCCTGCATCTCTCTCCCTTCAAGATGGTGGTTGAAGGGAGGGCTCTTCTTGCTTCCAGCAGGAGGTGGCCTGCCTTTCTCTCCCCTCAAGATGGTGGTTGAAGGGAGGGCTCTTCTTGCTTCCAGCAGGAGGTGGCCTGCCTTTCTCTCCCTTCAAGATGGTGGATGAAGGGAGGGCTCTTCTTGCTTCCAGCAGGAGGTGGCCTGCATCTCTCTCCCTTCAAGATGGTGGTTGAAGGGAGGGCTCTTCTTGCTTCCAGCAGGAGGTGGCCTGCCTTTCTCTCCCTTCAAGATGGTGGTTGAAGGGAGGGCTCTTCTTGCTTCCAGCAGGAGGTGGCCTGCATCTCTCTCCCTTCAAGATGGTGGTTGAAGGGAGGGCTCTTCTTGCTTCCAGCAGGAGGTGGCCTGCCTTTCTCTCCCTTCAAGATGGTGGATGAAGGGAGGGCTCTTCTTGCTTCCAGCAGGAGGTGGCCTGCATCTCTCTCCCTTCAAGATGGTGGTTGAAGGGAGGGCTCTTCTTGCTTCCAGCAGGAGGTGGCCTGCATCTCTCTCCCTTCAAGATGGTGGTTGAAGGGAGGGCTCTTCTTGCTTCCAGCAGGAGGTGGCCTGCATCTCTCTCCCTTCAAGATGGTGGTTGAAGGGAGGGCTCTTCTTGCTTCCAGCAGGAGGTGGCCTGCATCTCTCTCCCTTCAAGATGGTGGTTGAAGGGAGGGCTCTTCTTGCTTCCAGCAGGAGGTGGCCTGCATCTCTCTCCCTTCAAGATGGTGGTTGAAGGGAGGGCTCTTCTTGCTTCCAGCAGGAGGTGGCCTGCCTTTCTCTCCCCTCAAGATGGTGGTTGAAGGGAGGGCTCTTCTTGCTTCCAGCAGGGGGTGGCCTGTCTCTCTCTCCCCTCAAGATGGTGGTTGAAGGGAGGGCTCTTCTTGCTTCCAGCAGGAGGTGGCCTGTCTCTCTCTCCCCTCAAGATGGTGGTTGAAGGGAGGGCTCTTCTTGCTTCCAGCAGGAGGTGGCCTGTCTCTCTCTCCCCTCAAGATGGTGGTTGAAGGGAGGGCTCTTCTTGCTTCCAGCAGGAGGTGGCCTGCCTTTCTCTCCCTTCAAGATGGTGGATGAAGGGAGGGCTCTTCTTGCTTCCAGCAGGAGGTGGCCTGCCTTTCTCTCCCTTCAAGATGGTGGATGAAGGGAGGGCTCTTCTTGTTTCCAGCAGGAGGTGGCCTGCCTTTCTCTCCCCTCAAGATGGTGGTTGAAGGGAGGGCTCTTCTTACTTCCAACATCCATATAAAGATGTTCAGAGCAGGCAAAATCACACAAAAGCATACTCCGATGCATATGCAAAAGACTAGGAATCCTCCGGGGGAAGCAGCCATGCAACGTTCCCTCGATGCCTGGATTTCTCTAGAGAACACCAGAAATTTCTGAATAATATACAAGGATATGAATCTTTGCTTATTCTACCTTCCAGCGCAAGAATAAATAATGTCCACAGTAGCATGGGAAGGCAAGGATTTCTGTGCAGTTCTTGATACTTTGGGATATCTCTGGGGTAATTCTTTTTTTTTGCAACAGAAATAAATGTTTGCATTTTTGCACGGAAACCATAGATGCGGGCGGGTTTTTGGGGTCTTTTGTGTGCAAGTTTTCTGTACAGGAAACAATGTTTTCTATGCAGAAACAGTGTTCTCCGTTCAAGGGAACAGTGTTTCCTATGCAAGCAAATGTTGTTTTCTATTCAAGGAAAGTGTTTTCTATGCAGGAAACAGTGTTTTCTGTCCAAGGAAAGTGTTTTCTATGCAGGAAACTTAACTTTCTGTGTTAGAAAGTTGCTGTCTACAAGCAGAAAAACCACACAAAGAAATTTATCTTAAAAGCCAAGTTGGTTGTGCCAAGAATCTTGTGGCTGGTCTGTTTTTCTCAGCGGAGTCTATTGAATGTTGGAGCACCCCTTTTTCACCAAGGAAACGACAAAGTAGGAACTATTATTTCCCATTGCAATTGTCCAGCAAAGTCAAGCAGCTGGCTTCCAGGGCAGGTTGCTTATCCGAAGTATCCAGTTCCACTTTGAAGGAGTCTTGTATTGTTAGGAAATGGTTCCTAAGGCTTAGCCAAACTCTGCTTGCTTGCCAGTTCCTTGGAGCAAAAGAGAACAAGCCTGTTCCATCTGCTCTGTGACAGCCTTTGAGATATTTGAAGATCGCGGAGTGCAATTTAGTCATGTCTTGCCTGCCGAAAGGTCTTGGGTATTCTTTTCGTGCTTTCAAATGTGCCAGACACTGGCTGACCTCTGGGATTTTTGGGGAGGACGGCGGATGCAGAGGTTGTGAGACTAAATCTGTAATGGAAGGTGGAGACGGTAGAAATCCTCCAATGAAGTATCCCTCAGAGGTGGACATCTAGCCTTTTATTTTTTAACTTCAGATGTCCACCTCTGAGGGATACTTCATTGGAGGATTTCTGCACTTGGAGAGATGGCCTTTGGAGCACCCCCAACTTTACATTTCTGATTCTAACAGCTCCAAATGTTTAGAGGCTTCTCCAACAGTACTGGTTAGGTGAGTCTGTTTGTGTCAACTGGATAAGCATCTTCTAAGGACATTGTTTTGGCCTGTCCATCTAGGAAGCGATCATCCGTGAACACAGACATCCCTCCATTCAAATGTGGTTGGATTTTAGATCCAACGGAACCATTGTTCATGTACTTTGCGCTTGCAGTTCACACACTCTCTTGGGGTCCACTGACAGAAAGCTGGTTTGGAAAATGTAAAAGGAAAGTGTATTGATGAATGTGAATGAATGAGCATGATGTGCTGCTTGATGAATGGAGGAGAAGGAGGAGAAGCAAGAAGAGGGGTCTTCTTTGGACACTAGAGGCAACCAAGTGTTATTGGGGGATGTTACTTTGGAACGGCCCCATTGGCTTTGACTGTTCTTCTTTTCTCCACTTTTCAGGGGTGCTGTCTCAGGCGCCTGCATGAACCCAGCCAGAGCGTTCGGACCCGCGGTGGTTGCAAACTACTGGGACTACCACTGGGTTTACTGGGTGAGCCCCATGGTGGGTGGACTTCTGGTGGGCGCATTGATAAGGTAGGTGGACTAGGACAAACAGGGTGGGTCACTTAGGAGTAGGGTTACGAGGAAAACACAGGAAGAGACCATAGCTTGGAAAGCTAGCTAGGGGATTCTGGGAGTTACGGTCTTAAAAAGTAAGGCTGCATCCACACTGGTGAAATCACCTGGTTTGGCACAGCTTTAACTGCCTTGGCTCAAGGCTATGGGATTCTGGGAGTTGGAGTTTGTTGTGGGCCCGGAGCGGAGCCGCTCCGGGCCCACAACAAACTCCAACTCCCAGAATCCCATAGCCTTGAGCCAAGGCAGTCAAAGCGGCGTCAAACCGGGATATTTCTCCAGTGTGGATGCAGCCTAAGTCTCCCAAGGTCCGGTAACAGAGGTTCCAAAAGGTTATGCCCTGTATAAAGAAAAAGGCCATAGTACTAGAAGAGGGAAAGAGCTTGTCGGCTGCTGCTCCGGAGACTAGAATAGGAACCAACAGATTCAAATGGCAAGAAAAGAAGATTCCACCGAAACTTTAGGAAGAACTTCTTTATTGTGAGAGCTCTTCAAGAGTGGAAGATGGACTGCCTTGAAGGGTGATGGGCTTTCCAACTTTGTTAGGTCTTTAAACAGAGGCTGGGTGGGCATCTTTCAGGAGTGCTTCGGAAAATCTCTCTGTTAGTTCATAATATGCCAGTGCAGAGTACAGCTGTAGAATTCATTGGAATCAAATAGGAAAAGGAGAGGACAAGGGATGGATGCCAAATCTAATGGAGATCTCATATGTGTAGTGTAAACTTACAGGTAAGGAGTTGTATTGTGCTTATGGTGCATCACCCTCCTTGTGCCATCAATAGTGTATCTGCCTATGTGTGTCTGCTTTTTGTTCCCATATGCAATGGGGAATAAGATGCACAGCAGCTGTTTTTGCAATCTTAAGGAATCGAGGGCACATTGGATGCATTTATGGATAGTTAAGCACCACCCAAGAGTGCATAATCTTTACTCCTGTGGGTAGGTCCTAACTAGAGGTGACCCCTTAAACCAATGATCCATGGGATTGACTGACTATGCTCAACAATTGGTTCAGAATATCTGCACCGTCCAGGAATGCACACAGTTGCATGTGCAACCATTACTCTTGTGCAGCATCACATGCGCAACTGTGAACAGAATCTGAGTAGACGCTATGGGCCAAAAAGCACCACTCCCTGCATTCAAAGTTGAAGTTAGACACCCTTGATCTCATCTTAATCAATCCCCATTTTGATTATTTCAGGTTCCTGATCGGAGACAAGAAGACCCGCATCTGGCTAAAGTAAAGTAAAGTTTAAAAAAGCCCTGGATGCAGCAGGGCTTTTTGGCCTTCTCAGCCATTGTCCATGCCACTTTCTCCACCTCTCCTTCCCTGTCGTCCTTCTTGGCCGGACTCAGGACGTCCCTGTCCACTTGGAGGCAACAGCCTGGACTCCTGGACCTTTTTCAGGACTTGCTCCTCTCTACTCTTTATTGTGTTGTTTATTATTTATTGCAGTTTCTTTCGTGTGAATGAAGACAGATACAAATCACGGTGTGCTCCTAATTGGGGATAGCCAGAGGGGGAAGGTTTGGTCACTTATGTACATTTTGGACCAAAGCTATGCACCATTAGAAGGTCTCCTCCTCTCTCCACCTTCAAGGAGGGAAAAGTCTCCTCTTCTTCCTCTTTACCCTGAGGACTGAAAAGAGGGGCCTTGAGATCTGGCAACCCTATAAATGAATGCACAGACACATGTCCAACGGAGTCCTAAAGGCATGAGAGCAAGGACGAGGAACCCCTTTTGGTCCTTGTTCCCAAAGACTGGACTCCTTTTCTGAGAATTTCGTCAGAGTCCTTTTCCAGCAGCTGCTGGGGCCAAAGTTTGCAAAAACTGCAAATGGAGGCTGGACCAAAACCACCCATTTGTTGTTGCTGGGAGCTCTTCACTCCCAAAAGCGAAGCCTTAAGGGAGGCATTATAACCTTTCCATTTTTTCAGGATAGGTGGGTGCAAACGTTGAGAAGGACCCCTTGTCCAGATGTTTTGGGATCATGCCTCATCATCACAGACTGTGCTGGGAGTTATTGGGTTTTGTGGGGGTTTTTCAGGCTCTGCGGCCATGTTCTAGAAGAGTTTATTCCTGACGTTTCGCCAGCCTCTGTGGCTTTGGCACCTTCAGAGCATTGTCTGTCATGGAACATGGCCACCTAGCTCAAAAAACCCACAAAAATCTATGGATGCCGGCCACGATAGCCTTCGACTTCACGTTGTGCTGGGAGTTTTCCAACACAAAGATGGAATTGCAAACCTTCTGCTCCGGAGGCCACTGCAGCCCTGCCCTTTGGCTGTTGCAGGTTGAAGCTCTCCGCATCCTTTCTACCACGTTTCCCCCAAAATAAGACACTATCTTTTATTTATTTTTCCTCAAGGAGACATCCTATGTATGGCTTATTTTCAGGGGATGTCTTATTTTTATTAAGTATAATGATATAACAATCTACATTTATTCAAATACAGTTAAGTTGTCGTCTTCTGGGACATCGTCATAACTCTCCAAACCCCGAATTCCATCCTGAATTTCTTGCGGCTCCATTTCCTTTAGGAGAACCATCGGCCCCAATCTTTCTGTTCCCTGCCTTTCCGCACCAGGACTATCACTGTGTCTTATTTTCGGGCATGGCTTATATTGCGCAAATGCTTAGAAATCCTGCTACGGCGTATTTTATGGGTATGTCTTTCTTTCAAGGAAACAGGGTACTGATGATGCTGACGGCAGGTCGATGGGACTTGCAGTGCAACAACACCTGAAGGGTTTTGTGATTCCCATTTTTGCTTGTGTTGGTTGCATTTTCCTACTTGGCAATGAATGCCAGTTTTTTCGGGGTGCCTGGAAAGAGACTCCCATCCCACCCTTGTCTGGGTTGGCTTTCCTTGCAGCCCTGAGTTCCTTCCTTCCTTCCTTCCTTCCTTCCTTCCCACTTTCTCTCCTTCGCCCTCGGCTTCCTTGCCAAAGCCAGCTGCAAAAAGGCAGCTCCAGAAGAAGCCCTAATAAGGTGAACCAAAGTGGAGGCGGCGGAAAGAAGGCAGGCCATAAATCACCCCTGGCTTGTGACGCTGCTAATTGATGCACAAATACTCAAACACACACACACAACACAGGCACACTCCTTCCACGGCTCTGCAAGCCAAGCGGCCTGGGTCTCTCCTTGAGAAACAACAGGCCCAGCTGGAAATTCGGCTTTAAAAATGGAAGCTGTTTGGTCTTAGTCCCTGGCCAAGGAGGGCGGATAGCGGGCTGCAGAGATTTGAATGCCTTTGAGTCATTTCTGACTTGCAACCCTATAATGGGGATGATGATGATGATGATAATAATAATAATAATAATAATAATAATAATAATATAATAAATTTTATTTATAGGCAACCTCTCCCAGAGGATCGAGGTGGCTTACACGCACCATAAAAATGCAAAATAAAATACAATAGACATTAAAATACAATCTATCATTCCCACCCAGCCCAACTAAACCATAATAAAATAACATTAAAACAATTATTTAGTTAATAAAAAAGATCAGGCCAACTAGCAACAGAATAATTGTTCCTTGCAGCCCCGACTTTCTCCTCCCTTCGTTTCTTCCTTCCTTGCCACTTTGCCTCCGCCACCATTTTGAGCTTGCCTCCATTTTGAGCACGACTAAGAGCATGGCCAGGTTTGTTCAGAGGGGCCGTTGCCGTGGCCTTCCTCCGAGGCTGAGAGAGTGCGACTTGCCCTAAGTCACGCAGGAGGTTTTCCTGGCTGAGCCGGGATTTGAAGAAAGCTTTCCAAAAAAATAAAGCTTTCCAAAAGGTCTCCCCGCAGGGTAACCTGGCGTCCCCTTTTTCCAGGACATGTCCAACATTTCAACCTATGCCTTCCATTGGAAAGCAACTAAGCAGCATGGATTTACATGTACATGGGTGCTTTTCGGTCTTTGATTTGGTAACATCATCCTTTTTTCGTGGCCTTGTCCTCCTTTATGGCAATGACCTCCGGTCTCCCTGCATCCTAGTTCAGCAGCAGGCCTAGGTTCCTATGGACCATCTTTTCTATTTTCCTGGAAAAGTATAATTTGGGGAAAGAGCCGGAGGAGCTGCAGCCCCAGAGCTTTGCAGGAGATCCTGAAACTAGGGAAGGCAGCTCTGCTGGCGGAGGTTTTTTGGGGATGGTAATTTAAGCATTGCCATGGCAACGCCTCCTTGCCAGCATCTTCCCGCATCCTCTCCTTTTGGACCAGAGAGGGCTGCGAAATGCCCGCCGCCATTGCCTTCCCCCGGAGGAGAAATCACAAAATCCCTGTGTCTGTTGTTGTTGTTGTTGTGAAAATGCTACAAAAGCTCCCTTTCTGAACCGTTTCACCTCCTCTGCCTTCCTTCACCCAAAGTTTCCTAAACGACCGAAGCCATGCTTCCCAGGGCAAGGCCTGAAGCCCCCATCGATCCCTCCAAAATGCTTTTTTATACCAATACCATCATCACTCTTCTGCTATGAACAGCAAAAGCCAAAGCAGGGACCTGGGTAGCCAAGGGTTGCATAGGCCAAGGGGCAACATATCGCAAGAATAAACAAACAGTTGCTTTCAGACAGTGTTTCTTAAGCAACCTGGTGCAGCTGCTGTTATGTACCTTCAAGTTGACTCTGACTTATGGTGATCCTCTTTCCTAGAAAGATCTGACGAGAGAAAGCTTGTCATGACCTTCTGAGGCTGAGAGTGTGTGACTTGCCCAAGGGTCTGCAAGCCTGAATAGGGATTCGAACCCTAATCTTCAAGAATCCTGGTCCAGCATTCAAACCATGCTGGCTTTCGGACCTATGGCAATCTTATCCTTGGACTCTTTCAGACGTGGGAAATTGGAAGTATAATCCAAGGGCAATCCAAATGCAATCATGAGGTTTCAAGTTATTGCGAATTAAAGCTTCTCACGCAATTTCGGGCAAGGAGGGGTCATTTTCGGGTAATGGGAAGTCATTCCGAATGCCTTCCGAATGCAATGGGGATTCATGTAAATTCGCTAAACAAGCAAATTCACGTGAATTCGCACTGGCTGCATTTGAAGTTGGGAGAAATTCCTCCCGTGTGAAAGAGTCCCTTGAGCTTCCTTGGCCAAATTTATCCAGAAGAAACTGAGGCTGAGAGGAAGTGTATGAGTGGGGATTCGCACCCAGTTCTCCTACTGGATTAGTCCGAAACTCAAACTGCTTCACTATGCTGACTCCGGGTTGGCATTCTCCTCGTTCTTTTCTTGGCAAGATTTATTTTTCCAAAGAGATTTGCCACTTTTGCCTTCCGTTAAGGTTGCGAGGAGAGCCATTGCGGTTTGAGCACTGGACTAGGACTCTGGAGACCAGGGTTCAAATCCTTGCTCAGCCATGGAAACCCTCCAAGGCCATCATTGCTGAACCGCTTTTACCATCAAGAAATCCTTCCGAATGTTTAGGCAGAACCCTCTTCTCTTGTAATCCCTCGGCTCATGTCCCAGTCTCCGGAGCAGCAGAAAGCAAACGCGCTCCACCTTCTATATGACATCTTTTCCAGGAATTTAAGTATAGTTCTGTCATATCGCTTCTCGCAGTCTCCTTTTCTCCGAGCGAAACGTATCCAGAAATCACTCCCAGCAAAGTCGGGTGGATTTTCTCTCAAACTCTTTTTAAGAGACCACTGACTTTGGGGAGACCTTGGAGAGAGAAGAAGTCATTTAAGGGAGTTACACTTCATTTGGTTTTGCTAATGGTTATTGTATTTTATAATAGCTGGTGGTAGATGTGTATGTCGCAGGGGGTTGCGGTAAAGCTGGCTATATCTCATGTTCAGACCTGGAGCTGAATCTTTACGTCTATGTATGCAACTGGAAAATGTGTTTGGCAAGTTGCTTTGGAGGGGCTTTGTGGACGCCTGAGATCGGCATGCACACTGGAAAATATAAATACATGCATGCATGCAAGATGAAGCTCTCTGAGCATCGAGTGTGCAAATGTGAGATCATGAATGTAATGGCATGATGTGAGGTGCCACAGTCTCCATGAGAGATGGGGGACGCAGAGGAGGAACGCCCCACAGTTCAAAACTCTCTTTGGATTGCATCTATCCATATACATGGGAACGTGTTTTGCATGTAATGCTTTTGAGGGGCTTTGTGGATGCAAGATTACGCTCTCTGAGCATCAAGTGTGCAATGCAAATGTGAGATCGTCAACATGAGTATAATGGGGCGATGTTGGCACCCACAATCTCCATGAGAGATGAGGGATGCAGAGGGGGGACACGCCACATTTCCAGAAACCCTCACAGGAGGGTAGGCTTTGATGGGCTTTTGTGCCAAGGCTGAGATCTCACCACCTCCCTGCCAGGAGATGAAGCGAAGCTGGTGGAGGCTTCGCGGCCTCTTCCTAGCAGAGTGAGGTGGTTCTGGTGTCTGCGTGGAGCCTGGTTAGTCATCTAAATCACTGATGCACAGCTGACGGAAGCAAGACGCATGGGCAACCTCAGCGGCCTGCCAATGGAGCTGCCTGTGGCACAGGCTTGGCCTCGCGGTGGTGCATCCCCACCAGCTCAGATCTTCTGCGCCAGCAGCTCTCTGTGGGCAGGTGCCCGGCCTGGAAGCAGCCAGAAGACAATGTCCTTTGACCACCAGCCCTCTTTCTATCACTTGACTCCGGGCGATATGAAAAGACAAGCCAGTCGGAGAAGGCTTTCGGGGGAGGCGCTCCTCTCGGCCCCATTGCCTTCCCAGGCGGTCCTGGTGGAACTGCAGAAGAAAGGCCCTCTTGGCGGCCTACAGCACCTGGCATTCGTTGGTGGTCTCCCATCCAAGTATTAATCTGGTCTGACTCTGCTTAGCTCCCAATATACAACAGAAGCTGGTGCCTTTTGGATATGTGGACCTATACTCTGTTTTACCCAATGTTGTGAGCTGCCTCGATCTTGCAGGAGAGGCAGATAATAATAATAATAATAATAATAATAGTTTCATTGCATGATGATGATGATAATAATAATAATAATAATAATAATAATAATAAAGTTTTATTTGTAGCCCGCTCCTCTGTATCCAATCGGAGCGGGTTACATCAATTAAAAAATGCAAGATAAAATATACATGACCCATACCCAACCACCCGCCCCTTAGAATTAAATTAAACTAACATCAATTAAAACGACATAATATGTTCAAATATATAGTTTTGAAATATATCCTTCGTGATGTCTCTGCATGCATTTGGATCTGCATTGGCGTGGATATTTTGCAAGCCATCTTGAGTCCCAGGGTAAAAGGAAGATGTAAATAAAATAAAATAAAAATGATCGCCACCATATCAGGAAGGCTGGGCACAAATATCTGGGGAGGTAAAAGCAAGAAAAAGCACCCGTTCCAGGAGCTCGGGGCAGCTTCCTCGAATCAGAATATTCTCGGTACTAAGATGGGCTGCAAAGCTACTTAAGAGTAGACCCCAAACTGGACCATGAACTGTATGCACACATTTATGTATTTATCCCATAAGTTGCCATGGTGCAGTGCAATGGGATTCTGAGACTTGTCACTTCTGAGCGATTTAGCCTTCTTCGTCAGAGAGCTCTGGTGCCACAACCGACTGCAGATCCCAGGATCCCATAGGACGAAGCCTTGGAAGTCGAAGCGGTGTCAAACTGCATCAATTCTGCGGTGCGGCAAGAGCCCAACCCTCATCAAGAATATCCCAGGATAGGTCAACCTGAAAGAGCAGGACAACAAACCCAAGGATCTGTCCGTGTCATTTCAGCACCTTGGTGCTTAAAAAATGCTAGCCGAAGCTGCATCCACACTGGAGAAATAACCCATTTTGGCACTGCTTTAATTGCCCTGGCTCAAGGCTATGGAATTCTGGGAGCTGGAGTTTGTTGTGGGCCTTCAAGTCATTTCCAACTTAAGCTGACCCTACGGTCAAATCCCTATCATGGGATATTTGGGGACTGAGAGAATGTGACTTGCTGAAGCTCACCCAATGGGTTTCCATGAGACTCGAACCCTGGTCTCTAGGGTCTTTGTCCAGTTCCCGAACCACGATGCCAGGCTGGTTCCAGTTAAACCCAATCCTCTCCCAATCATTCCTGCATTTTGGGCAGTGCCCCCTATAGTCCCATCCAAAGTGCAGAGCATCCTCTTTGTGCACCAGGCTTTCAGGACTCGTGCCGTTCTGTAAAAGCTTTCCTTCTTCTTGAGCAATTTTCTGTTCTGTTGCAACCAATTAGCAATTACGGTCGTTCTTTGTTCGGCTTTGTCTACAAGCGTCTCCAGGATGGGATTTTGGAACCAGCGGTGCCCAGCAAGGCTCAAAGCATATAAGACTGGCATCCCATATGGGACCCGGAGGGATAGAAAGTTTCTGATTTCCTATCAGGTGGGCTTCTTTACTTCTCCTTTTGCTTCTCCAGTTTGTGGGGATTATAGGTTCTGGTGGGGTGGGAGATCAAAATTGCCACCTTTGCAACACATTTGGGAGTAATTTTGTCTTTTTGTCATGCAACACATTGGTACAATATCCCCCACCCCCTAAAAAAATTGTTTGGGATGGATTCATTTATGGATTTATTTCATTTATATGCTGCCTTTTTCCCCGGCGGGAGCCAAGGCAGCACAGACAAAACATTTTAAAATCTCAACAAAATTCAAAACGTTTAAAAACATCGATACATACCATAAAGTCACATAAAAATATACAAAGGTTTAAAACATAACTGCTCCGTAAAACCCACCCTGCTATGAATTATATACCAAATGCCTGCCTACATTGGATTGGAGGCTTTGTTGGTATCCCAAGGGAGACTTGAAATCCCAAGAGGTTTGGGAAATAAGATTTGCAAACTGAAAATAAGATTTGCATACTGAATGGCTTGCACACTGAAAATAAGAGCTTTCCTACTGAAAATAGGACTTGCATAACGAAAATAAGGACCTTATCAGACGACGGAAATTGGAAGTATAATCCAATGGCAATCCGAACGCAATCATGGGGTTTCACGTTATTGCGAATTAAAGTATCTCACGCAATTTCGGGCAAAAGGGAAGTCATTCTGAACGCAATCATGGGTTTTAAGTTATTGTGAATTAAAGCATCTCACGCAATTTCGGGCAATGGGGGGGTCATTTTTGGGTAATGGGAAGTCATTCTGAACGCATTCTGAACGCAATGGGAATTTACGTAAGTTCGCTAAACTAGCGAATTTACGTGAATTTGAATTGGCTCCAATTGGCTCCATTTGCAATAAAGAGAAATTCCTCCCGTCTGATAAGGTCCATAGACTTACACACTGAAAATAAGATTTGCACACTGAACATAAGACTTGTACGCTGAAAATAAGAGCTTGCACACCACCTGCCAGCAGCACTTTCCCTTCCCTGTCCTATCACTAATCCCCCAACCGATTTGTTTTTCTTAAAGGGCTAAAAAGACTACTTGGTGTAGTGGTTTGAGTGTTGGACTACGATCCTGGGTTCGATTTGCACTCTTTCCGCCTCGAGGGAAGGCCGCTGCAAAGCTCCTCTGAGCAAACCTTACCAAGAAAAAACCCCAATAGGATCCCCTTATGGTTGCCATAAGTTGGAAACAGCTTGAGGGCAAACAACAGAGACACCCCGAAGGACTACGCAAAGTGTGGAGTGAAGGAACGGGACAAACGGAGGGGAAAATGCCTTTCCTTGGTTGTGTGTGTTTGTTTGTATACGTTTTCTTTCCCCCGGCCCTGGCAGCAAAAGGAGCCCCAATGAGCCTGCATTTCTCTGCAAGTGATCTAGGAGCTGCCAATGGCCCTAATTGATGGATGGGGCAGCCTCTGCTTTTGCTCGGCCAGTGCCAGCCTCACCTGCGGGTGATTTATGGCCGGACGGACAGCAGCTGCCCCTTAGAAAAGGCTATTAGAGGGTTTGGATGTTGGCCTAATGGGCAGGAGTCTCTGGCACCTGTGTAACAGTCGGGCACAGAAGACGTGCCTCTTCTCTTGGGGCAGGCTGCCTTGTGATTTGGGCGCTTGCCACCAGGAAGATGGGTCCTGCAGTCCTTGTTAGCATCCAAGCCAGCTGCCTAGTAAGGTTCGTTCGCATTTGTGTGTTTGTTAGGTTGCCGTTATTTTGTGCCTTCAAGCATTATGGAGACCCTGAAGCGGACCTATCATGGGTTGTGAAGTCGAAGGCTTTCATGGCTGGCATCCATAGTTTTTTTGTGGGTTTTTGGGGCTATGTGGCCACGCTCTAAAACAGTGTATTCTGAATGTTTTGCCAGCATCTCTGAAGATGCCAGCCACAGATGCCAGCTGGAAGAAACTCTTCTGGAACATGGCCACAGAGCCCAAAAAACCCACAAAAAACTATCATGGGTTTTTCTTGGCAAGGTTTGTTCACAGGGGCTTTGCTTTTGTAAGGCTGAGACAGTGTGACTTTCCCAAGGTTGGTTGAGTTACCGTTCAGCAGTTGGGTCAATGGGACCATATTATAACACTTGTTGCAAAGGTGCTTTTGGCCAGTTTATTCCATCGCCTACCTGGTTCCCAGCCTGCATTCTCCCAGTTCCAAAACTCCCTCCAACATTCATAGGATCACGAGCTTTTGGGGGGGTTGAGAGGCTGTGATTTGGCCAGATTTCCGTGGCCGAGTGGGGAATCGAACCCTGCTCTCCAGAATCCTAGGAGTTTATCGGATGGGAGGAATTTCTCTTTGTTTCGAATGGAGCCAATTGGAGCCGATTCGAATTCACGTGAATTCGCTAGTTTGGCGAATTTACGTCAATTCCAGTTGCGTTCGGAATGTGTTCAGAATGACTTTCCATTACCTGAAAATGACCCCCACATTGCCCGAAATTGCATGAGATGCTTTAATTCACAATAATGTAAAACCCATGATTGCATTCGGAATGACTTCCCTTTTGCCCGAAATTGTGTGCGATACTTTAATACGCAATAACGTGAAACCTCATGATTGCGTTCGGATTGCCATTGGATTATACTTCCAATTTCCGTCGTCTGATAAACTCCCTAGTCTTCCTATGCTCAAATCGGTGCACCGTTCTGCTGCTTGTTTAGATATCGTTGTGCATTAATGTAGCAGCTTTGAGGCTGGAGAAGGAGATGAGAATGGATTTGGGGAGTCAATTTCACTCCGACCCTGAGCTTCTTGTACATTTCCCAAAGCTTTACACGGGTCCTATTTGTGCCTTTTGACTTTCACCGTTTGCTTCTGCAAACAGATCATTCTTGTGACTTGTCTTCCTTTGGCTTTCCCTTCTGGTGGCATGCACCCATTTAGCCAGGAAAGTGGGACCGGACTGAATGAATGAAATTTATTATGGTCAGCGACCAGTAAAAGGACTGGACTGATGTCCAGGGCCGGTCTGGACAGAATTAGTGGCCCGTGAAAGGATGCTGGTCCCCATCAGCCGAAGGGAAGAGAAGCGCAAAGCAGTGCCAAGCGGCTCCATCAAAGGCGCTTTCCTCGGTGCCAAGGCCTCGCTTGGGTCCTTGCCCTATTATTAGTCTTTTTCCTGTGTCTCCCCCTCTGCCTCCCTCTTTCTGCCACCCTCACCCTTTTTATGAAGGACTCCTGTTGCTATGGAAATGCTGATGTCATTAATAAGATAAAGTCAGCATTTATTATAATGTTTGGAAATGCCAGGCCAGCGGGGGATTCTTGGCACTTGGCAGGGCTTGCCGACGGTGAAGGGAAGAGGTCGGAAAAGCCACACGGAGAGCAGGTGGCATCCTCAGTTAAGGGGTTTGGAAGAGCCTCGGTTGGGGTCGGAGGCTGGGAGAATGGATCCGGTGTCCCCCCCCCCCTCCTCTCTCTCTACGGAGAGGCTTGGGTACAGGGCCCTGGGTTCAAATCCCCACTCGGCCAAGATTCAAATGCCTGCTCAGCCATGGAAAGCCATTGGATAGCTTTGGGCTGCTCACAGTCTTTTCTCAGCCTGTTCATAGGAATTATAGGGCAGTGACTTCATTTTAGACTTTGGTCCATGCACACTGCAGAAACAATCCAGTTTGAGACTGCTTTACCTATCCTGGCTCAATGCTCAATTTAAAAAAAATTGATATAGGAGTTTATCAGACAACAGAAACTGAAAATATAATCTAATGGCAATCTGAACGCAATTATGGGGTTTCACATTATTGCGTATTAAAGCATCTCACGCAATTTCGGGAAAAAGGGAAGTCATTCCGAAAGCAATCATGGGTTTTATGATATTTCGTATTAAAGCATCTCACGCAATTTCGGGCAATGGGGGGGGGGTCATTTTCGGGAAACGAGAAGTCATTCTGAATGCATTATGAATGCATTCTGAATGCAATGGGAATTCACGTAAATTCGCTAAACTAGCGAATACACGTGAATTCGAATTGGCTCCAATTGGCTCCATTTGCAATAAGGAGAAATTCCTCCCGTCTGATAAGGTCCCCAGCCAGTTTGCCCTGGCTGAGCAGAAATTCGAACCCTGGTCTCCAGAGTCACAGTCGACCACCGAAAAGGGCTGAGGGTTTCTTTCACTTCCTTCAAAATGTGGGATCCTGGGTTTGTGGATCAGGGGCTGCAGAGAGAGTCTGCCCCCAGTTCCTGCTGCAATGGCACCGTGGAGCAAAGCAAAGGTAGATCTTGTGCGGATGTGTTGTACCAACCGAATGTCAGAGAAGTCAGTCGCGGTGCGTATTATGACTGCGTTGCCTGTCAATGGAGGCACCCTAATTAAACAGTGATTAGCATGTCAGCTAATTGCACTAATTGGCCCAAATCACCCATCATCCAGAGAACGGAGACACGCTTCTTTTTGCACTTTCGAATGGCACACGCAACCTGGTTTGTGGCTTCATGGCAAGGGCAGGGGGCAGGCTCCTCTCCAAGCCCAACAACGTTTGTCCCCCGAACAGATTTTTCCTTCTTACACTTCTTACACTTACACTTGTGGAACTGCGCAACTGATTGTGCTTTGCGACGGAAGGGCAAAGGTGCACCGCGAAGTCCATTTGCAAATGTCCGTGCAAGGGCAGGACTCCTGGCGCATGCTTTTGTGAACTCGCATCTCAGCGCCTGTCCCCGTGCCCGTCTGCATGCCCAATGGTGGCAAAGGCCTGGTCTCTTCCCGCAGGCTTGTCCCGACAGTTTTTAAACTGTGAATTTAAATCTTGGATTTGAAATGTGGCCTGTTTTAAATGTCAGTCAGCTTAGACCAAAGGCCGTTCGCACGCAGAGTGTTCAAATACAACACAACATGTAAGGGGCAGCATTATAAAAGTACTGCGTAAAGTAAACAGCATAGAAACCTTGCATATAAAGGATTTGAAATTCAATTTGGATTACTGCTTATTGGCCTTTTGGATGAGATCAAGCGTCGTTTTCAATGGTATATGTCTTATTTGTCCTTCTAAACTGTTGCGTGTTTTAATGAATGTGTTTTAAGTGATGTTGTTCATCGTTGATTTGTTGTTGTCCCCTGCCTTGATCCATGAGCAGAAGGATGCAAGAAATAACAACAACCACAACAACAACAAATAGATTATGTCCATTGGACAAAAAATATTCACTTCTGTGTTATATTATGACCCTGGAGACCAGGGTTTGATTCCTTGCTCAATCATAAAACAATCATAAAATCAATCAATCATCAAATCAATCAATGCTCAGTCATAAAAATCAATCAAGGCACACTCTCTCAGCCTCAGAGGAAGGCAATGGCAACCCTTCTCCGAACAAATCTTGCCAAGAAAACCCCAAGAGAGCATCGCCATAAGTCGGAAACAACTCGAAGACACCCAACAACAACAACAACAACAACAAATGGGAACGTAGGCATGCATAAGACAGGATTCTGCCTCAGTTTCCTGGAAAGAGAAGGCCATTAGAGAACGATCTCCTTAATCTTAATTACTGATCCAAAATCTTTATAAAGTAGATCTTTGCTGGCGAACGTGGCACGCGGCGTTTATTAAATGGATGTGTTTCATTTCGAAGCTGTCCTTTTCTGACAACCGCAAACGTACAAAGGGAGAGAGAGATGCATGCGCAGGCTTTGGCGTTTTCTGCCTTTGCAACAGAAATGGGTCAGGCGCAAGATTTTCCCAGTGCTTTTGGGGGAAGGCAAAAAGGAAAGCAGCAGGAAGATTTAATTATAAACCAACTCCCGCAGAGAGGAATTCACCAGGAATCTGCGCAAAATGGCACCGAGATCCTCGGAGAGGACAGAGAAGACAGTTTCCAAAGGCAAACAAAGGGCCAGGGTTACTCCAGGCGATGACCAAAGGTGCATCTGCACTGCAGGGACAATGCTGTCTGACACCGCTTTAACGTCCGTGGCTCCGTCCTACAGAAACCTGGGATTTGTTGTTTGGTGAGGCCCCAGCACTTTAGGGCAGAGAAGGTGGAAGACTTTGCAAAAGGACAAATCCTAGGATCTCGGAGGACGGAGCGACGGCACTGAAAGTGGTGTCAAACTTCACTATTTCTGCTATGTGGATGCACCCAATTTGCAACCCTACAGTGTCTGCAGGCTTGGTGGAAACGACCTTTGATTTGGCTTCAGTATGATTTCGTTGCAACCAAATGCACAACCGCAGAAGTCCAAGGTTTCCCTTGGATGGAGCGACAGAAAGCGGTGTCAAACTGCATTATCTCAACTGTGTGGACGCACCCCTTGTGTCCCCTGATAATCACCTGTTGGCGATGCCTGCAGACCAGGGCATAGGAGCAGGAGAGGAGGGTGTGTTTTTCCAGCCAGTTGGCAGCCTTGGAAAAGACAAGCGCATACTTGTAATTAACTACAATTTTCATTTGTATGAAGGCTTTTATGGAAAGATTTGTTGCTGCTGTTGCTGTTGTTGTTGCTGTGTGCCTTCAGGACACGTCTGACTTATGGAAACTTGGGTTTTTCTTGGCAAGAGTTGCTCAGAGAAGGTTTGCCATTGCCTTCTCCTAAGGCTGAGAGAGTGTGACTTCTTGCCCAAGGTCTCAAGAGTCATAGTCAAATGCTCAAACCCCACCTTTCTCCCAAAATGGGATTCAAGGCAGGTTACAATAATTTCATAAGGCAGAAATACAAAGGTTAAAAAATCATTAAATGTCATTAACATTAAAACATAAGTTTAAAACACATAGTTAAAAGTAGTAAAAAAGCACGCAGCAAACAGCACAAGTAAAATTCATCCATGGAACGCCTGCCGAAACAATAAATTTCATGGAAAGGTGTTGAACGTTCACCCCCAAATGGCTTCATCTCTTTGGAGAGCTCCGTTTCAGTTCAGAGTCAAACCCGGAGGAGATTCTCCTGGCACAGAAGATGCCAGCCGAGACTGGCATTCCCCCTTGTAATGCTGGCATTCCCCCTTGTAATGTGTTTCTGGACATCTGGGGCACATCTGGAGACCTTCCAAGTGTGGTCCAGGCTGGATACGTCCCTCTCCATCGCTCACCTCTCCATTCAGGTCAAGGAAAGAAAAAACAGGCAAGGAACCTCGGGCGAGATAATGGGAATGAAGGATTTGTCGTCTCAGGTGAAACTATCGACCCATCTCGCTCGGCTTTCTGTCTCGGGAAACAGCCAATACACGACTCTCCGGAGAAAAGCAGATCGCCGAAAATAAATGGGGGTATGGGGTGAGGATTCTCCCGAGAACCAGATGTTTCTTGGGCTGAAATACTGGGTCAGTTGAGGATGGCCTGGCTTGGCCACCCGCAACCTCAGAGAGGCATTTACTACCGACTTCCTACTGACTTCCACCCTTAACACAGTCCTGCTCAGGCCTTGCAAACTCGCCGGTTTCAGCCCTGTATCCTGGATTTTTCCACCCGTTCCTTTGGCATCAGGGGTTATCTCTACTAAAGGAAGAGGAAATGGGGAGGTGCCATTTCCCCAAATAGTTAAGGATGAAATGCCTGCCGTTATCGGCTTCCAGGAATGCCATTTGCCTAAACCGATGGGTGTGGGTCCGGAAACCCCCGAGAAAGCCCTCTGAGGAGAGACTTAGGGAGATGGGGATGTTTAGCCTGGAGAAGAGGCGGTCAAGAGGTGATATGATAGATAGCCCTGTTTAAACATCTGAGGATGGAGGAAACTTGTTTCCTGCTGCTCCAGAGAATTGGTGACAATGGAGCAAGGGATGCAAGATACAGGAAAAGTGATTCCATCTAAAGCATTAGGAAGAATTTCCTAAGAGTAAGGGCTGTTTGATAGTGGAAGACGCTGCCTTGGAAAGTGTTGGGGTCTCCTTCTTTGGAGACTTTTAAACAGAGGCTGGATGGCCATCGGTCAAAGGTGCTTTTATTGTGTATTCCTGGGTCTCTTCCAACTCTGATTCTATGGATGCTGTTACCAACCCTCTTTCCTTGCCAATTTGAAGGCCTTCGGCTCCCAATGAGGAAGAATAGGCCGACCAAGGGTCTGTGGCTTCAGTGTTCGGGACGGAGCTTTTAAATATCCGCTACAGTGCAGTTGTGGCTTGAGCCTCGGACTATGGAGTTTATCCCATGGGAGGAATTTCTCTCAATTGCGAATGGAGCCAATTCGCAATTACATGAATTCGCTAGTTTAGCGAATTTACATGAAATCGGATTGTATTCAGAATGCATTCAGAATAACTTCCCATTACCCGAAAACGACCCCATTGCCCGAAATTGTGTGAGATACTCTAATACGCAATAATGTGAAACCCCACGATTGCGTTCGGAATGACTTCCCATTGTCCGAAATTGCGTGAGATACACTCCTTTGCAATAACGTGAATCCCCATGATTGCGTTCGGATTGCCATTGCATTATACCCCCAAATTCCATCGTATGATAAACTCCTTTGATTCTGGAGAGCAGGGTTTGAATCCCGGCTTGGCCGTGCAAGTGCACTGGGGTGAACTTGGTGAAATCACACTCTCTCAGCCTTGGAGGAGGAAAAAGGCAGTTGCACGCTTCATTGCACATTCAGTCATGCGCATTAATACGAGGCAACACATAACTGTGCATGCAGAGGTTTCCATTACACAATGCAACTCCAATGGAGGATCTCGGACACACAAAGACACACACATACCGTGACTTACAAAATGCCATCAAAACTGGGAGCAAAACAGGGATACGAACAAATGGTAGTTTGCTGCGGCACCAAAGTTTTCTGACGGAGAAGGCTAAATAGCTCACGAAACTACAGTTCACATAGTTCCTTTGCATTGAGCCAGGGCAGTTAAAGTGGTCTCAAACTGGGTTATTTCTGCAGTGTGTTTTGGACCCATGTTGCACCAGAGTTCTGGAAGTCTCAGCCTCTCTGCGAAGAACATTACCCAAGCTCCGAGCTCTGTTTTTGGAGGACGCCAAAGACATTCAGGGTCTCCTTTTCCTTCTGCAAACTTCTTGCCAGACCCTTTCCGATTCGGTTCGTCTGAAGAGAGCCAACCCAAGGGAGAAATTTCCTCAAAAGAAGATGAAAAAGCAACAACTAGTTTTGCAAAGAAAAGGGAAACGTATGTTTACTAGGGCTGAAATAACTCAAATAAGCACCCAATGCCTCGGCGAGGCAGCGAAGAGGGTTTGTTCTTTTGCGCCAGCCCTCCATTTTCCTATTTTCTCCTCCCAGCCGCGTTTTTATTTGTGTTGCGAACCAGTTGTGGGGCGGGAAGGAGAGGAGATCTCAGAGGATGAAATTGCATCTCACTCCCACTCAGTCGAGTCGAGCTGTCAAGATATTCTTGCATGTTATGAGGACGCATTTCTGTGATAGTAGGATCAATGCAATCCCTGGGTTTGTTTTATCGGTTAAGCCTTTGCTTTCAGGTGCAGGGGGTCAATTGTGGTGGTGCGGTGCCTAAAGGGTTCCTTGGCAAAAAAATTTCGAACACAGGGCTTTGCTTTTGCCTTGGAGTTGCTCAAGGTCATCCGGTGGATCTCCATGACTGAGGCCGGATTCGAACCCTGGTCTCCGGAGTCCCAACACTCAAACCATGATGCCCCGCCAGCAGTCCTTGGATCTTCTAGAGTCTCCACCTCTTCGGTTTGGAAACCTCTAACCAGGAGAGTGCTTTTTTTCTATGGAGTTTATCAGACGGGAGGAATTTCTCTTTATTGTGAATGAAGCCAATTTGAATTCACGTGAATTTGCTAGATTAGCGAATTTATGTGAATTCCAATTGCGTTCGGAATGCGTTCGGAATGACTTCCCATTGCCCAAAAATGACTCCCCATTGCCCGAAATTGCGTGAGATGCTTTAATTCGCAATAACGTAAAACCCATGATTGCGTTCGGAATGACTTCCCTTTTGCCCGAAATTGCGTGAGATGCTTTAATTCGCAACAACGTGAAACCCCATGATTGCGTTCGGATTGCCGTTGGATTATACTCCCAATTTCCGTCGTCTGATAAACTCCAACAATGTCTTGACGGTGAAAGAGGATGCCCAACAACACAGAATATTTTTCTGCTCAGTAAGAGTCACTTTCCAGACCAAGGAGGTAAATGTCTGGATGGCAAATCCAGATGCCTGGGCGACGTGCCAGCTGAGGAGGGTGGCACATGAGACCCCACGGCTGTCCGAACTCACTTTCAGACCCATCTGCCCTGACTCTGCCCTTTCCTTGGCAAAACCAGGGCTTCTTAGCACCTTGGACAGAGGCTTTCAAATCTGGAATATAATGGAAGCCAGAAGCTGCATCAGGCCCATCTCCCAGCATCCTTTGGTGATGATGGGATTTGCAATCCAGCAGCATCTGGATTGCAGGGCAGGTCCTGGAAAAGGAGGACGTGTCCGGGCAGCCTCAATGGAGGACCTTCTGGGCTTCCTCCTGGCCAGAAGCCTGGGATGTAGGGCAGGTCTTTAGAAAGGAGACCCCTGGTCCCATTGAGTGGAGGACCTAGCAGGCTGGGATGTAGGACAGGTCCTGGGAAAGGAGGACGTGCCTGAACACATTGAGTGGAGGACCTTGTGGGCTTCCTATTGGCCAGGAGTCTGGGATGTAGGACAGGTCCTGGGAAAGGAGGACATGCTTGGTCACATTGAGTGGAGCACCTAGAAGCCTGGGATGTAGGACAGGTCCTAGAAAAGGAGGACACCTGGCCATGTTGAATGGAGGACCCTGTGGGCTTTCTATTGGCCAGAAGCCTGGGATGTAGGACATGTCCTAGGAAAGGAGGACATGCTTGGTCTCATTGAGTGGAGCACCTAGAAGCCTGGGATGTAGGACACGTCCTGGGAAAGGAGGACATGCCTGGTCACATTGAGTGGAGGGCCTTGTGGGCTTCCTATTGGCCAGAAGCCTGGGATGTAGGACATGTCCTGGGAAAGGAGGACGTGGCCGGTGGGCCGAATTGGGCGAGAGGGAGGGAGCGGCTTGTGATTGGTCAGGGGGCGTGGCCTGTATGCAGATGAGGAGGCGTGGCCTGGAGGGAGGGAGAGAGGCTGCAGCTGCTGCTGCTTCTTCTTCTTCTCTTCCAGCTGCGCTGCTCAGAGCGAGAGTGAGAGGCGGGAGCGCCTTCGCCGCATCAGCCGCAGCCTCAGCGGAGGGGCTCCGGGCCCCAGAGAAGGGCAGCCGAGGAGGGATGGCCGACCCAGCAGCTGCCCAGGAGCCCCCTCCGGCTGTTCTTCCTCCTCCTCCTCCTCCTCCTCCTCCAGGCTCCTTCTCCTCCTCCTCCTTCTCCTCTTCCTCCTCCTCCTCCTCTTCCTCGGGGGCTGCTGCTGCTGCTGGGGGGGGTCCCTGGTTCTTCTTCTTCTTTGGGGTCCGGAGGGGAAGGGTCCTCGGTCGGGGAAGGACCGGTGCGCTTCGCCCGGAAAGGGGCCCTCCGTCAGAAGAACGTCCACGAGGTCAAGGACCACAAGTTCACCGCCCGCTTCTTCAAGCAGCCCACCTTCTGCAGCCACTGCACCGACTTCATCTGGTGGGTAAGGGGCCCCAGGACACCCCCCCCGGAGACCCCCATCGGACCTTCCCATGGCATGCCCCCCCACTATCTCCCCTTCCCCCTGGAAGCCCCATCTGGAACCCCTCCATGCCCCCCAAAAGCCCCACGAGCCCCCCCCTCCATCCCACCAGGAAGCCCCACCAGCCCCCCCTCCATCCCACCAGGAAGGACCACCAGCCCCCCCTCCATCCCACCAGGAAGGACCACCAGCCCCCCCTCCATCCCACCAGGAAGGACCACCAGCCCCCCCTCCATCCCACCAGGAAGGACCACCAGCCCCCCCCTCCATCCCACCAGGAAGCCCCACCAGCCCCCCCTCCATCCCACCAGGAAGGACCACCAGCCCCCCTCCATCCCACCAGGAAGGACCACCAGCCCCCCCTCCATCCCCCCAGGAAGCCCCACCAGCCCCCCCTCCATCCCACCAGGAAGGACCACCAGCCCCCCCTCCATCCCACCAGGAAGCCCCACCAGCCCCCCCTCCATCCCACCAGGAAGGACCACCAGCCCCCCTCCATCCCACCAGGAAGGACCACCAGCCCCCCCTCCATCCCACCAGGAAGGACCACCAGCCCCCCCTCCATCCCACCAGGAAGGACCACCAGCCCCCCCTCCATCCCCCCAGGAAGCCCCACCAGCCCCCCCTCCATCCCACCAGGAAGGACCACCAGCCCCCCCTCCATCCCACCAGGAAGCCCCACCAGCCCCCCCTCCATCCCACCAGGAAGGACCACCAGCCCCCCCTCCATCCCACCAGGAAGGACCACCAGCCCCCCCTCCATCCCACCAGGAAGCCCCACCAGCCCCCCCTCCATCCCACCAGGAAGGACCACCAGCCCCCCTCCATCCCACCAGGAAGGACCACCAGCCCCCCCTCCATCCCACCAGGAAGGACCACCAGCCCCCCCTCCATCCCACCAGGAAGGACCACCAGCCCCCCCTCCATCCCCCCAGGAAGCCCCACCAGCCCCCCCTCCATCCCACCAGGAAGGACCACCAGCCCCCCCTCCATCCCACCAGGAAGCCCCACCAGCCCCCCCTCCATCCCACCAGGAAGGACCACCAGCCCCCCCTCCATCCCACCAGGAAGCCCCACCAGCCCCCCCTCCATCCCACCAGGAAGGACCACCAGCCCCCCCTCCATCCCACCAGGAAGGACCACCAGTCCCCCCTCCATCCCACCAGGAAGGACCACCAGCCCCCCCTCCATCCCCCCAGGAAGCCCCACCAGCCCCCCCTCCATCCCACCAGGAAGGACCACCAGCCCCCCCTCCATCCCACCAGGAAGGACCACCAGCCCCCCCTCCATCCCACCAGGAAGGACCACCAGCCCCCCCTCCATCCCACCAGGAAGGACCACCAGCCCCCCCTCCATCCCACCAGGAAGGACCACCAGCCCCCCCTCCATCCCACCAGGAAGCCCCACCAGCCCCCCCTCCATCCCACCAGGAAGGACCACCAGCCCCCCCTCCATCCCACCAGGAAGCCCCACCAGCCCCCCTCCATCCCACCAGGAAGCCCCACCAGCCCCCCTCCATCCCACCAGGAAGGACCACCAGCCCCCCCCTCCATCCCACCAGGAAGCCCCACCAGCCCCCCCTCCATCCCACCAGGAAGGACCACCAGCCCCCCCTCCATCCCACCAGGAAGGACCACCAGCCCCCCCTCCATCCCACCAGGAAGCCCCACCAGCCCCCCCTCCATCCCACCAGGAAGGACCACCAGCCCCCCCTCCAACCCACCAGGAAGCCCCACCAGCCCCCCTCCATCCCACCAGGAAGCACCACCAGCCCCCCCTCCATCCCCCCAGGAAGGACCACCAGCCCCCCCTCCATCCCACCAGGAAGGACCACCAGCCCCCCCTCCAACCCACCAGGAAGCCCCACCAGCCCCCCTCCATCCCACCAGGAAGCCCCACCAGCCCCCCCTCCATCCCACCAGGAAGGACCACCAGCCCCCCCTCCATCCCACCAGGAAGGACCACCAGCCCCCCCTCCATCCCACCAGGAAGCCCCACCAGCCCCCCCTCCATCCCCCCAGGAAGCACCACCAGCCCCCCCTCCATCCCCCCAGGAAGGACCACCAGCCCCCCCTCCATCCCACCAGGAAGCCCCTATCTCCCCTTCCCCCTGGAAGCCCCATCTGGAACCCCTCCATGCCCCCAAAAAGCCCCACCAGCCCCCCCTCCATCCCACCAGGAAGCCCCACCAGCCCCCCCTCCATCCCTCCAGGAAGCACCACCAGCCCCCCCTCCATCCCCCCAGGAAGGACCACCAGCCCCCCTTCAATCCCACCAGGAAGCCCCACCAGCCCCCCCTCCATCCCACCAGGAAGGACCACCAGCCCCCCCTCCAACCCACCAGGAAGCCCCACCAGCCCCCCCTCCATCCCACCAGGAAGCCCCACCAGCCCCCCCTCCATCCCACCAGGAAGGACCACCAGCCCCCCCTCCATCCCCCCAGGAAGCACCACCAGCCCCCCCTCCATCCCACCAGGAAGCCCCACCAGCCCCCCCTCCATCCCACCAGGAAGCACCACCAGCCCCCCCTCCATCCCACCAGGAAGCACCACCAGCCCCCCCTCCATCCCACCAGGAAGCCCCACCAGCCCCCCCTCCATCCCCCCAGGAAGCACCACCAGCCCCCCCTCCATCCCCCCAGGAAGGACCACCAGCCCCCCCTCCATCCCACCAGGAAGCCCCTATCTCCCCTTCCCCCTGGAAGCCCCATCTGGAACCCCTCCATGCCCCCAAAAAGCCCCACCAGCCCCCCCTCCATCCCACCAGGAAGCCCCACCAGCCCCCCCTCCATCCCTCCAGGAAGCACCACCAGCCCCCCCTCCATCCCCCCAGGAAGGACCACCAGCCCCCCCTCCATCCCCCCAGGAAGGACCACCAGCCCCCCCTCCATCCCACCAGGAAGCACCACCAGCCCCCCCTCCATCCCACCAGGAAGCACCACCAGCCCCCCCTCCATCCCACCAGGAAGCACCACCAGCCCCCCGTCCATCCCCCCAGGAAGGACCACCAGCCCCCCCCTCCATCCCTCCAGGAAGCACCACCAGCCCCCCCTCCATCCCTCCAGGAAGCACCACCAGCCCCCCCCTCCATCCCTCCAGGAAGCACCACCAGCCCCCCCCTCCATCCCTCCAGGAAGCCCCACCAGCCCCCCCTCCATCCCACCAGGAAGCCCCACCAGCCCCCCCTCCATCCCACCAGGAAGCCCCTCCAGCCCCCCTCCATCCCTCCAGGAAGGACCACCAGCCCCCCCTCCATCCCACCAGGAAGCCCCACCAGCCCCCCCTCCATCCCACCAGGAAGCATCACCAGCCCCCCCTCCATCCCACCAGGAAGCCCCCCCAACCCCCCCTCCATCCCACCAGGAAAGACCACCAGCCCCCCTCCATCCCACCAGGAAGCTCCACCAGCCCCCCTCCATCCCTCCAGGAAGCCCCACCAGCCCCCCCTCCAACCCACCAGGAAGCACCACCAGCCCCCCCCTCCATCCCACCAGGAAGCATCACGAGACCCCCCCCTCCATCCCTCCAGGAAGCCCCACCAGCCCCCCCTCCATCCCACCAGGAAGCCCCACCAGCCCCCCCTCCATCCCACCAGGACGCCCCACCAGCCCCCCCTCCATCCCTCCAGGAAGCCCCACCAGCCCCCCCTCCATCCCTCCAGGAAGCCCCACCAGCCCCCCCTCCATCCCCCCAGGACGCCCCACCAGCCCCCCCTCCATCCCTCCAGGAAGCATCACGAGACCCCCCCTCCATCCATCCAGGAAGCACCACCAGCCCCCCCTCCATCCCACCAGGAAGCCCCACCAGCCCCCTCTCCAACCCACCAGGAAGCTCCACCAGCCCCCCCTCCATCCCACCAGGAAGCCCCACCAGCCCCCCTCCAACCCACCAGGAAGCCCCACCAGCCCCCCCCCTCCATCCCTCCAGGAAGCACCACCAGCCCCCCTCCAACCCACCAGGAAGCCCCACCAGCCCCCCTCCATCCCTCCAGGAAGCCCCACCAGCCCCCCCTCCATCCCACCAGGAAGCCCCACCAGCCCCCCTCCATCCCTCCAGGAAGCCCCACCAGCCCCCCCCCTCCAACCCACTAGGAAGCCCCACCAGCCCCCCCCTCCATCCCACCAGGAAGCCCCACCAGCCCCCCCTCCATCCCACCAGGAAGCCCCACCAGCCCCCCCTCCAACCCACCAGGAAGCCCCACCAGCCCCCCCTCCATCCCTCCAGGAAGCCCCACCAGCCCCCCTCCATCCCACCAGGAAGGCCCACCAGCCCCCCCTCCATCCCACCAGGAAGCCCCACCAGCCCCCCCCTCCAACCCACCAGGAAGCCCCACCAGCCCCCCCTCCATCCCACCAGGAAGCCCCACCAGCCCCCCCTCCATCCCACCAGGAAGCCCCACCAGCCCCCCCTCCATCCCTCCAGGAAGCCCCACCAGCCCCCCCTCCATCCCTCCAGGAAGCCCCACCAGCCCCCCCTCCATCCCACCAGGGAGCCCCACCAGCCCCCCCTCCATCCCACCAGGAAGCCCCACCAGCCCCCCCTCCATCCCACCAGGAAGCTCCACCAGCCCCCCTCCATCCCACCAGGAAGCCCCACCAGCCCCCCCCTCCATCCCACCAGGAAGCCCCACCAGCCCCCCCTCCATCCCACCAGGAAGCCCCACCAGCCCCCCCTCCATCCCACCAGGAAGCCCCACCAGCCCCCCCTCCATCCCACCAGGAAGCCCCACCAGCCCCCCCTCCATCCCACCAGGAAGCATCACGAGACCCCCCCTCCATCCCTCCAGGAAGGCCCACCAGCCCCCGCTCCATCCCACCAGGAAGCACCACCAGCCCCCCCTCCATCCCCCCAGGAAGCCCCACCAGCCTCCCTTCCATCCCACCCCTTGTCTCAATGCCCTTCTCTCCATCCAACCCCTTTGGGAGGCTTGGGGCTCATTGGAAGCTCTCCCCCCCCCCCCACTTTGGAGACTGGCCTTGCCCTTCCCAAGAGTATGTATGGAGTGGGGGTGGGGTAGAGGAGGCTTTCTCCCCCCCTCCCCCATGAGAGAGATTCCCTTTTCTCTTTCTACCCCTAAGAAATGATCCCCCCAACTAGATCCCCCCACAGAGTGGCCCTTTCTGGCCCAGGCCTTTCCCTGTGTCTGGGGGGGGGGGACTTGCCCTTGCCCTCCTTTATCTACATCTGGAAGGAACCCCCCCCAAACACACACCTTTGCTTTGTCCCCCCCCCCCCCCACCTGCCATGAGACCCCTTTGTTAGATCGGGGACCTTGCTATCAATGCTGCCCATTTTGGTGAATGGGGCCCTTAGAATCCCTTTTGGATGCTGGCGTGGTCCTTTCAGGGGTCCCCACGAGGTGGGGGTGGGGTGGGGGATGAAGAAGGCTCTCTGCCCCCCATGGCAGATTTCCCCCCAACTATGCCCACCACAGAATGGCATGAAGTGGCCCTTTCTGGCCCATTCCTTTCCCTGGGCATCAAAGCAGGGAGGCACTTGCCCTTCCTCTCCTTTGCCCCCCTTTAAGAAGGCTCTGGGAAAGGAGTTGGGAAAAGGGTTTGATGCCCTTGGCAGGGTCTCATTTACCCCCCTAGGCTTTCCTTTGGGGGGGGGCAACCCTCAGGATCCACAGCTGAGGTCTCTGCCCCCTTCAAATGCCATCTCAAGACTTGGCCGGACATGGCCCACTTTGCCAAATGTGGCCCCTGTTTCTGCATTCTCCCCACTTTGCCAGAGGTGACTCGTATTCTGGACATGGCCCGCTTTGCCAGATGTGCCCCCCCTTTTGGCCAGATTTGGCATCTTGTTTTGAAACGCAGTCCATTTTGGTGGATAGGGCCCTTGGCATCGGATAGAGTTCACTCAACTAGGTATAGCTCCATGTAACAGATGCACCCTGCTTTGTAAAAGTGCGGCCCACTTAGCTAGATGCAGGGCCCTGCTTTCAATGCAGTTGATATTTATGGGACCCTTTGGCACCGGCCATAGTCCACTTGGCTAGATGTGGGTCCATGTGTCGGATGTGCCCTCTTTTGCTGGATGAGGCTTGCTTTTTAAAACGTGGCCTACTTGGCCAGATGTCGTGCCCTGTTTTGAATGCGTCTCGTTTTGGTGGATGGGGCCCTTGGCACTGGCTGGTTTGTGGTGGTTGTTGTAGTTGTGTGCCTTCAAGTCCTTTCTGACTCATCCTGGGGTTTTCCTGAGGATATTTGCCATTGCCTTGCCCAAAGTCACCCTGTGGGCTCTCGTGGCTGAACCAGGATTTGAACCCTGGTCTCTCTCCAAAGCGATAGTCTAATGCTCAGACCACTACAACATGCTGGTTCCTGGGACTGGCTGTAGGCTCCATGCAGCAAATGCTTTGCTGGATGTGGCCCACTTTTAAAAATGTGGCCCACTTGGCTAGATGTGGCCCTGTTTTGAGTGCAACCCATTCGAGGGCCTTTTTTTCACCGACAATAGTCCACTTGGCCAGATGTGGCTCCGTGTATTCAATACACCCTGTTTGTGTGGATGTGGCCCACTTGGCTAGCTACGTTGTTCCTCTTTAGTGGAGGCAACCTGTTTGGCTGGATGTGGGTTCTGGTGCCCAAAGCGGCCCACTTTGATGTGGCCTCACGGGTCCCGGTTTATTAAATGTGGCCCACTTGGCTAAATGTGCTGGGTGCAACCCATTTGGCCGGATGTGGCCCACTTTGTGGTGGCAAGGCGATGAATGTGATCGATGGGCGACTTCCTAATTTCCCCATGGAAGTCCCTTTTCTTCGCCGGGGACTTAAAAGGTTTGGGGCCTGGGGAGGGAGTGGGCCGCAGGAGGCCTTTGCGGAATACCAATCTGCTCCGAAAAGGACTCACGCTGATTTGTATGCGCGGGGACATCTTTGGAGCTGTGCAAATTGAGAACGCATGCCTGGGTTGCACCAGATCGCCTCCAAGGCGACATAGTCTTCCATCGATTTCCCCTCCGCCCCACAATGTTCGGGATCAACTCATCCAGTTGCAAGGCATTAGCTGAAACAGAGGAGGTGGGAGCGAGGAGCCTGGTATCACCTGTGAGATTAGCGGCTTTATTAATGAGCAGCAGTTCAAGGAATGTGGGGGGAAGCACATTCCTCCTGGCCTTTCAGATGGCAACTGGCTTCGCGTTTCAGGATTTTTTCTGACCCAGGGCTCCTCCAAAGGCAAGGCTGGGCTGCGTCAGGAGAGGATCACCCGCTCATTCCTTTTCCAATTCTGCCCCACCATCTCATCCATTCCCCTCCGATTAAGGATCGCCTCCACCATTCCTCCTCATTGCCTCCTGAGGTTACAGGCAAAGCAACAGAAAGTCAGGTTGGAGGGTTAGAGTCCTGGGTTGCCGAAGGAAGGAAGGAAGGAAGGAAGGAAGGAAGGAAGGAAGGAGAGTAGGGAGATGGGGCAGAACAGGAGGAAGAGAGGAAGAGAGGAAGAAAGAAAAGATGAAGGAGTTTATCACATGGGAGGAATTTCTCCTAATTTCGAATGGAGCCAATTCGAGTTCACATAAATTTGCTAGTTTAGTTTAGCAAATTTACGTGAAATCTGATTGCATTCAGAATGCATTCAGGATGACTTCCCGTTTCCCGAATATGACCCCCCGTTGCCCGAAATTGCATGAGATGCTTTAATTCGCAATAAAGTAAAACCCATGATTGCGTTCAGAATGATTTCCCTTTTGCCCAAAATGGCGTGAGATACTCTAATACGCAATAACGTGAAACCCCATGATTGCGTTCGGATTGCCATTGCATTATACCCCCAAATTCTGTTGTATGATAAACTCCCAAGAGGAAGGGAATGAAGGAGCCAGAGGAAGGAAGGAGATATGGAAGAGCCTAGGAAGAGATATGGGGCAGAGGTGAAAGGTGGGGGGATAGAGGAAGGAGAAGAGGAGGACTATATCTCCCCACCTTTTTCCTCCTTGCTTTTTTTTGGGGGGGGGGGAGGTGGAGACTTCTTTGGATTACAACAAAGAAGCGTTATTTCCCAAGCCCTGACCTTGGAGAGGGATGGAGAGTTGTGAATTCAAACAAACATAGGGACTGAAGCAGAGCAAGGCTAGGAAGTTTCTGCAGTAACTGCCCCTCCGAATAAATAAATAAATCATGCCATCATATAAGGCAGGAAGATGCACAAGAATCAAGAGGAGACCCCCTTCCCAGCATATCAAAACAGCTAGGATTTAAAACACAGATTGGATAATGGGGGAAAGACCATTTGCTCAGGTTGTCCCCCTTGCAAACAAACAAACAAACAAAAATCCCAGTAAGCAGACCCTTTTTGCTCCCCCCAAATGTCTCTCTCTGCCCCCTGAAATGTCTCATTTGTCTTTCCCTTTCCTGGTTAGGATAAAGAAGCTTCTATTTGCTTCTGTTTGCACCAGCAGATGATTCCCCAAACCGAGTTATAATTTCACAGGGTTTTTTCCTCGGCAAGGAACCCTCAGGGATGGTTTTTGCCAGTTCCTTCCTTGGAATAGAGCTCACAGCACCTGGGATTTGTTGGTGGTCTTGCATCCAAGCCCTAACTAGGACTGACCCTGCTTAGCTTCCTAGATCAGACAGGATTCTGTGTCTTTAGGGTATTTAGACATGTGTGCCTATCTGTCTTCAAGACCCCTTGTGGCAACCCTATTGATCTCATAGGGTTTTCTAAGGCCAGGAATACTCAAGAGGTATTCCAGTTCCTTCCTCTGAAATGCAGCCAAGAGCACCTGGGATTCTTTGTTGGTCTCGTCAATTAAATGTATATATTTCTCCACAACAGTGTTTTTCACCCTTTGGTCCAATTGATGGACTTCAGCTAAAGGAAGGCCAAAGATTCAGAACAAATGTTGGGAATGAATGTCCCCCCCCAATAATAATAATAATAATAATAATGCAGAAGATGTCATGGGCTGGCCAAAAAGGCCAATAAATGTGTCTGAAAGCAAAACAAGCTTGCCTTCTCCCTTGAAGCCAAGATGACTAAAGGAAGACTATCGTCATACCTTGGACGTATCATGAGTTGCTGTGACTCATTCGAAAAAGAGGATAATGGTGAGGAAAGTGGAAGCAGAACCAGAGATGGGTTGATTCGGTCGAGGAAGCCGGAGTTTGCAAGACCAAAGCAGAGCTAGGGATGTCCGGGACCCTTGCCTTGGGGGTTTCTCATTCATAGGTTGCCATAAGAGACAAAGTTGACCTGACTGCACAGAAGAATGGACTTTATCAGACGGAAGGAATTTCTGTTTATTTCAAATGGAGCCAATTCGAATTCACGTGAATTCGCTAGTTTAGCGCATTCATGTGAATTCCAATTGCGTTCGCAATGCGTTCAAAATGACTTACCATTACCCAAAAATGACCCCCCCCCCATTTCTCGAAATTGCGTGAGACGCTTTAATTCGCAATAAGGTAATACCCATGATTACGTTCGGATTGCCATTAGATTATACTTCCAACGTCTGATAAGGTCCAATGACAAAATACAGGGAGGAGGGAGCTGCCTTTTGTAGTTCCTGGAGATTCAGGGTCTGCTCTCCAGTTTCTGATGTTGCAAATAAATGTGGATGGCTTTGGGTGCATCTCTAGCTTCTCTAATCCTGTGTCTATCTTTTTCCCTTTGCAGGGGCTTTGGGAAGCAAGGTTTCCAGTGTCAAGGTGAGTGATGCGTCCGCGGTGTGGGTTTCTGTATGAATCCTAGATGTTGCCACCTTGAGATTTCACATTTGGAGCCAAGATGGGATTGAGGCTTGGCCCCCCCAAATTTATTTCTAATGCCAGGGCTCAGAGCAAGAAGAGGGAAAGCAGGAGCAGGCTTTCTCCATGGGAGAATTTGGGAGGACATTCAGGTCCGAAGGTATCGCTCACTTTAGGAATGAAGCACAAATTCCCAGAAGTTGAATCCACACTTAGGTTGAGTGCCTCTCTTTCTGGGACTGCTTTTGCCCTGCTTTCTTTTGCAGTAAATCTTTAAAACAACAACACACATACTCATCTGTGTCCAAGGGTTTAGATATGGGGTGTCTGGGTGGGGTAATGAAGGCAATAATACAGGTTGGGTCTTCCTTATCCAGAAGTCCAAAATCCAAAATCGTCCACATGGGACACCTTCGCTTTCTGATGGTTCGGTGTGCACAAACTTTGTTTCATGCACAGAATTATTTAAAAATACTATGTATAAAATTACCTTCAGGCTATGTGTATGAAGTATGCATGAAACATAAATACATTTCATGTTTGGACTTGGATCCAAGATATATGCAAATATTCCAAAATGTGAAAAAGTCTGAACTCCAAAAAAGTCTTCTGGTCTCAAGCATTTTGGTTACGGGAAACTCAACCTGTAGCCCCTAAATGAAATCTACCTCCCTGCATGAAATTTTACTGAACTCCCCAAATTTTCTAGCGTTCAAAAGAGGGAGGCCTTGAAAATCGCTCAGGCCTCGAACGACTCTCTTTGCTGTGTCCGCATTTCCGGGGTCACTTTGCCTCCTGATGCCTTTTTGCTTCGGCTGCCTAAATGATTAATTCTAAATGTTCAACAGAAGTTTCACGTTTACTGCAATGCTAGAAATTAGGGGACTGAAGGAAAATGTCATTGGAGACAGAATTCTTAGGGGAAAGGGCACTACTTTATTTTGCCCCCATCCCAGGTTTGCATCTCTCCAATTTGCACACAAGTTGCATCCTTTTTGCATGGCAAAGGGGAAAGGCCTCTTTGGATGTTGCACCTTGAAAGCCTCATTTGCACCCAGGAGGAAAGTCCTGAATTAACTGAATTAACACATTGGTCCAGGCTGATTTGTCCATAATAGGGACCCCTTCTTTCTCTGTCTCTTCCAAAATCATTTCAAGGAATTCTGGGGCTGCATGAGACCCCCAAGTCTACTTTTGGGGCTCTCGGTGCCTTCAGATTGTCCTTTCTCTGAGCCGAAAAAGTGAGGATTGCTTCCCTTGGAAGCTGTCAGGAGCGGCAACACAGCTTTTAAATAGGTCACAGTCCTCCACATAAAAAAAAAAAAAATACAAATTTTTCAAAAGCAGGAATAGATTTCCAACCTCTTTTGCTGTTTGGTTTTCTTTCCGTTTTTGGCAATCTGAGGAACCCATAGAGAGATCCTAGAGGAGAAACGGATCCCCAAACCTTCTACAATTGCCCACCTTTAGTCCGTCTCCCAAAAGAGAGCAAGACATGTTTTAAGCAATAGCTTTGTGTCAAATGGACACCTAGTCCTAGCTTTTGGACACTCTGCAGAAGCAAAGGGACTCATGCAATTTAATTGACAAACCGCCTGATTCCCATTCTTGCTTTTTTTGCAAACCAAAAATAAAAAATAATCCTCAAAGCTATATCTTTTTGTCGTCTCAACTCAGCTGTGATTTTTGAACCAGTTCTGGGAAGACTTTGAACGGTTTCTCTTCTTTTGTTAATTCGGAGTAGTGGCTTCGGTATCGATGCGGGTAAATTATCAGCTGCAATGTATTGAGTTCCCCTTTTTAAAAAAGAAAAAAATCATCCACGTAACACTTGCAACCTAATCTGAAAGTCAGGTTTGTATGCAGCGGAGAGGCTTTCAGTTCCATGAAAAATTTGGTTGAGAGAAGGGACCTCTCATTTTCCTTTAAAAATGCCCCGGAAGAAGGTGAACAAAAAGGGTCCCCCTGTTTCCAGCCAAGCTGGCTTGCAAAATGTTGCTTGGGGCATTGCATGGTGCTGAACCCCATGGTTTGGGATGGAGACCCCGACCCTTCCCTCCTTTCTTTGCTGGGATGTATAGTTTTTGGGCAGCACCCATAAGCCTGGGACCCGTCAGGATGTGGGCATAGTTGGTGGGACTGAAGGGGGAAGTACATGGAAGGGTTATGTGACAGTCCATGTGCCGGGCTTCCTTTTTTGACTCTGTGCGCCGCTCATGCTGAAAGTTGAAGCGATGGGGGAAGAGAGCCCCGCTTTGAATATCTTCATCTCCCCATTTGATCACTTTCTTTTTTGCAAGAAGAAATGGGCATTTCTTTTTTTACTTTGGAAGTGAAGGGTGAATTCTGTCCTAAAGAGAAACAAGAGAGTTCGGAGAAGGATGTCTCTTTTCCAGCCCTCCTCCCCACTTTCGTTGTTTGTCGGTAAAACACTTTTGAGTGTTTTGTGGCCGCCTTCAGGATGTCCCTGCCGAACGTAGTGCAAAACCGGAAGTGTGTGTTGTGTGTTCTTGAAGTCATGCAAAGCAGATGAATCGTCAATAGCAGTTCATGCGCAAGGCAGCCATGTGCAGCGAATGGGCCCCATCTTTCTCTCCACTGAATCTTGGTTATGTTTACAACTGTGTGATGTAAAAGTGCATCTATGCTCTAGAAATAATGCAGTTTGACACCACTTTAAATGCTCCATCCTGACATTTGCAGTTTTGCAAAGCCTTTAGCCTTCTCTGCCAAAGTCATGGATGATCCCAAATAGCTCTGTTTTTTCTTCCTTTAGTGAATATTGTGTCCTGAACCGAGGCTTTGTTTCCTTTACCTCACATGTCCTAGTCATAAAAACAGACTTATATTTTTCCTACTAAGCAAGCCTGGTGGGGTCGGGATGGAGACAAAATCTCTCTGTTTCTGGTCTGTGTTGCTACTTTGGTGTTTCTGAGGTCTTGGGATACATCGCCAGGCTTTTAAGTTCTCGTTCTGAAGCCATTAAGATCTTCAGCTCCCTTCCTATATGGGCATGAGCTTACTTTGAGGTTTCACCTGTGCATTTATTGGGCAGCCTTAAGTGGGCTCCTTGGTCCACAGTTGGCCAAATGGACCCAATGAAAAAGTATATGGGAAACAGCATGCCATCTTCTGAGTTCAGAGAACATTCTGTTGTCCGCAAGTGGAGTCTGCAGACCTGGGTACATTGAGATTGGCCGAGACGCAGACATAGCGGCGCTTTGCAAGGGCTAGGACCCTAAACCGTTCCTTTTGACCTCAGGTGAGAGGCAGGTAGTCGGTCAGCATGCGCTGAGCTCAAATGTTCCACTTGCAACCAAATGAGACATTGAGGATGATGGATATTGCAGTTCTCTATCCAGAGTCATGGTCAGGAACAAATTTTCCCCTGGATTCTTGGCCAAGAGGTGACCTTGGCATGTGTCTGTCTGTCTAGTATTCCTAAAGTCTCATCCTCCAGATGTTTTGGACTTCATCTCCCAGGAGACGCAGCATTCTTGGCCTATGATCTGGGATTCTGGGAGCCAAAGTCCAAACCACCTGGAAGGCCAGAGTTTGGGAATCGCTGGTACGAGTAGAAGCATCCCAGGACCGGAGATTGCAGGTCCGCAACCTGAATCCCAGGGTCATCCTCCCAGGAAAGTCATGATGCAGGAGACATGAAGCATCTGCCACGGTTGCTCAGCGCATGCCATTCAAATCAGAAACATGTAATGCAAATGAAGAAATGTTCAAGCGCTGCGTTCAAGGGCACAGAGGAGTTGTTGCACTCCAAGCAAAGAGAGTTTGACACTTCAAACAGGAAACAGTCAACAGTAGCTCTGCCGCTGCATAAATATCTCTATATTTTTCTTGTTGTTGTATATCACTTATGGTGCCCATATCCTAGGATTTTTTTGGCCAGTTTCTTTCCAAGGAGATTTGCCACCTTTGCTGTCCTCTGAAGCTGAGAAAGGATGACTTGCCCAGAAGGTTTCCATAGTTGAACAGGGATTTGGACCTTGGTCTAACAGAGTCCGATTCCAGAAGGAATGGACTGGGAAGCAAACGCTGTGAGTTTTGTAAGCCCTACGCAAGCGATTGCCATCCACATGTGGGTCCCACTGCATGGGAGGGCAGAGTCGTCCAAACTGATAATAAACCGGGACAGGAATAAAGCATTGATTCCAATCCAGGGGTAACCCAGTCCTAAACCTTTAGTGCCACCTGGTCTTCATGCTGGCAATGTTTCATGCTCCAGGGGTCCCTTGTTCCCAAGGTTTCCGTGCGCCTCGGGCTCAGACGCGTGGGTTTGTGTGTATCCTGAAGGTATTGCCTTTTCTGCTTTGTTTTTCTGGGTCCTCCGTGTCAATAATAAGTGGGCCGTTAATTAGTTCCTGATATCAGTTTAAAATCTCTCTATTAAACCTCGAAGCAGATTTCCCTGGCAGAGAATTAACTGGAAGCGTTAATAGGTGCAGCTAATTGCCAGCCTGTGTTTGCAGGCAGTAAGCAAAGCGGGGAGGAGAGGCATTAGACGACATTGGCGCTTCTTTGAGTTGCAATCCCAAGGGCGGCATCAATGTGATCTTTTTAAAAAATAAAGTCGTCTCTGCCCAGCATCTTGTATTACTCTTCATCAAAAAGAATAATTCCTTCCTTGCAGTAAAAACATGAAGCGTTCTTCCATTTGGCTTCTGGAGGTTTGCAGTGCAGTGCTGTAGCCATGAGTAGGACCTGGGTCTGCGATGTCTTGTAAAATGTGGAACGTCATTGCAGCAATTTTTTAAACAAGTGTAGCGATCCGGGGTGTTCGGCTACAGCAGGGGTCGGCAACCATGGTGGGTTTCCGGGGCCAGTTTTCTGCCCCTCAGACCCTTCCATGTAAAATTGAACCTGGCCCAAATAAGAATACCCTTAATCAGAATTAGTTTGCCAAAGAATGACTTGAGATATCAGGGGGGCCAAGGCAGACATCTCTAAAATGGTTTTCCCTTTCCTTGTCCTTATATCTCAGTTCAGTAGAGAGTGTTGATGCACATGGCACCATAATGACTTGCACATGGAGGCTCGTGTGCATTTGAATGCAGTTTTGGCGCCTCGGTTCAGATGTGCAATGTTGCCTAGCAGAGTTATTTTGGCCTCCTGTTTGTTAGTCCCCAACTAAAGCAGGTCTATTCAGCCAAATGTTGCATGAACGAGGCAACCTCATCTTCAAAACAAGTCATTGCCCAAACCAAGGGGAACTAGGGATTCCAGTATCAGCAGAGCAGCGAATGCACTCCGGGTTGTAACGCAATCCTTTAAGGATCTCTCCAAGGGACCAGACCTATTTGGGCGAAAGAGTTCAGTACCTTGAAGGGCTCACATTGCCATGAAAAGAGAGCTCTAGAGTCCTGAGCTCCTGTCCAGAATGGTATGGATCCTGGATCGGTTCCCTGCAAAGATGTTAGTCTTCTGCCCCCATGCCTAATGCTAATAGAAACAAGTCCAAATGCTGCAACATTATTCTTTTGGGGAGCGAGGCGTTTTGATGTGAGGGTCCCTGCCCTTGCCAGGGAGATACGCAAATGGGATCACCATCCTGTGAAGTTAATCTCGCATTGGTTGGGGCCGCTTTTGAAACTGCACAGCATCACTAGGATCCATTTCTCCTTTACTATGACAAAATTTGGGTATTTGATCTGTCAGTGGGAGACCTGGGTCCAAATCCCGTTGATGTCTTAGGTACACATGGGTTTCCCCTATGGAAGCAGCTGAGCATTTTTGTCTAATGTGGAATGTCTGCATTCAGTTGGTTGCACAAGCTGAGTTGTGCACGTTGTGGTGTTGTGGGTGCTTGTAAGTGGACACACAGTTGCATACGGCACCTGGATGCTCATTATAAATTTCGCATGAAGGTTCATGTGCATTTGAATGCCGTTTGGGTGTCTTGGTTCTTGGTGCACAATGCGAGCAGATGCACAACTAGAGCAGACCTATTCAGTCAATTGTTGCACGACGGTCCAATTCGTAAGCAAATCCATTGAATTGGTTTGTTTTAGTCAGGGCAAGCAGGATTTAGGCCTTAATGGGTTGCTGACCCCACATGCAGAGCTTTACACTTTGCAGCCTGCGGTCAAATACTGTCAAGTATTTGTAAAGGTTTTGGCATTTTAACGTTTGGTTAAGGACTTAGGCTCCTTCCGAAAGCGCAAGGTGACTTTTATTGCTGGAGGCTGTGGTTGAGAACTCGAAATATTGTGAGCATCTGACCTTGCCTGGTGGCTCCAGGACCTTAGTGAGATAGTCTTTTCTCCTACTTTCCTTTCCAGCCACAAACCTGGAAATGGGGAGGCAACGGGGGATGAGGTTTGGGGGAAGAGGTCTCCAGAATGGCATTGCATTTACTGGGATGCAGTCGAGAGGAGAGCTGCCGTCTGCTGTGTTTCTCGTGGTTCCCGGAGCACCTCCCTAAATGCACAGCAGAATGGCACAGGCGACGGTGCCCTCTTTCCTCCCACCAGAGCATCAGGGTCAGAAGGAAGCTTGGAGCTACGTTGGCACCAGAGGGAGCGTGGGTTGCTCGCCCGGACGATTGGATCCCGAAGCCTGGCAGTTGCAACTGGCATTTGCATGCCGTGGTACATGCGTGCTTGGGCCGGCAAATGGTTAACCAGGGGATTTGGGAATATTATGTTGGTTGAATAGTGATGCAAGCAGGGACCTCTGTGAAGTTGGCATTGCAATAAAGGGCCACAAACGTCCTCATAGGAGAAGATATGGGGGTCCAGGAGAGAGACAGTTGCCAGCCAGGTGATGTTGCAGATGGCAATTCCTGGTGTTTCTTCCCAGCCAGCGGGTGTCTGGAGGAAATCGGTGCACAGAAATAAGTGACATAATTGTGTAAGGAGGTACAAGCAATTTCCTTGTGCAATATTAGGGGGAAAAAGGTCAGACACATAGTGGTCTTAGTTTGGCATATCAATACGCAAAGGGATCTTACAGCACTTTTGAGACTGACTGTGCGAAAGAGGTTGTCGCATTTGTATCTTCGGCCCCTTTGCTCGGGTGCATGGAGAGATCTGACACATCTGAGGAAGGAGACCAAGGCTGCATCCACACTGCAGAAATAATCCAGTCTGCTTTAACTCAATGCTGTGGGATCCTGGGAATTTTAGTTTGTTGTGGCACCAGAGCTCTCCGACAGAGAAGGCTAAATGTCTCACAAAACTACACTTCCCAGCATCCCATAGCATTGAGCCATGGCAGTCAAAGTGGCGTCAAACTGGATTATCGCTGCAGTGCGGATGCAGCCAGAGCCTGGGAAAGCTTGTACTACAACTTCTTTTGCATAATTCGTCTCAAAGGTGCTGCGAGATGCCTTTGCATATTGATATTCCCAACTAAGAAGACTATATCCCTGACTTTTAACACACATAACCTCTCCAAAAATAAGTCTCTTATTCTCTCCAATGCCTATTGGCTTTGAAACCAACTTCCCTACTTTACAAACCCAGCGCAGCAAAGAGAAAATGATTTCTTTTGAGTTTCCTTCACAAGGCCCTGGATAGCCTTTGCATTTTCGCACAACGAAATCTAAAAGAAAAATTTTGGGGAAGGGAGAGGTTTTTATTCAAAGTCCTCCAGGGACCAGTGTTCCTGTACTCATGGTAACCACATAGTGGAGGATACAATACGCGATGTGCTTTATTGTACATTAGATGATGAAACACGGAGAGGGAAGAAATTTATCCGAAGCAAAGCTTTAGCGCCGGTAACCGCTCGGCAATAATGCTGGGAGAAGCCTGTTATGTTTAATGCGGCCAGATTTGCAGCAAAAGCTGCCTGACTTGGGATGGCTTTTGAAGCTAATGCTTCAGCTCAAGGATTTTTTCTCCTGCATTTGGTAAAAATGTTTGTTTTCGTTGGCTCCCTCTCTGTGTGTCTAACAGTATGAAGAATTAATTTTCTTTGGCTTTGATCCGAATGGGACGGATGGAGGTTTTGCCACCCAAGGGATGGAGAGTCCGCTCCGGGTTGTAGGCTGAACTTTAAAGGGAGTACCATGAAACCTTTTCCCCCCCAAATAGGTCCGACAATTTGGATAGCACCGTTAAAAAGTCTAGAATAAAATCCAGAGTGGGTTTACTGTTCCCACTGACATGGAAACCTTGAACTTTATACAGATAGACTGCAGTCCCAGGTTTTTAAGCAAGATGACAGAAGAGAAACCAATATAAGGAATGTACCGTATCCTTGACTATAAGTTGACCTCAAGGTTGGCAGGTTTTGGGGCCAAAATTATGGATTTTTATATGATCCATAGATAAGCCAAAGGTAAAACGTAGGGGCGTGTAATGAAAGATGTAAAGGTCGAAGCAAAGGAAGGCAATGCCAAAAAACTTACAAAATTACAGCAGATGTAACTATCTGTGCACATCCTAAAGGCTAGATGGCTGAGAGAGTAGAAGGGGATCAATGCTTCTAGGAAAGGGATGGATGGATATATACCCACAAGTTAAAATACAGTACTTACCTTGACCGACCCATGGATAAGTTGACTCAGTTTTTGGGGGTCAATTTTTTTAGCCTAAATTTCTAGACGTATACATGAGTATATACAGTGAGTCCGTTTAAAAAAAAAAATCTTTATAGAATCATAGAATCATAGAATCATAGAAATTTAGAGTTGGAAGAGACCACAAGGGCCATCCAGTCCAACCCCCTGCCGTGCAGGAACTCCCAATCAAAGCATACCCGACAGATGGCCATCCAGCCTCTGCTTAAAAACCTCCAAGGAAGGAGACTCCACCACCCTCCGAGGGAGTGTGTTCCACTGTTGAACAGCCCTTACTCTCAGGAAGTTCCTCCTAATGTTGAGGTGGAATCTTTTTTCCTGCAGTTTGCATCCGTTGTTCCGAGTCCTGTTCTCTGGAGCAGCAGAAAACAAGCTTGCTCCCTCCTCAATGTGACATCCTTTCAAATATTTAAACAGAGCTATCATATCACCTCTTAACCTTCTCTTCTCCAGGCTAAACATCCCCAGCTCCCTAAGGCGTTCCTCATAGGGCATGGTTTCCAGACCCTTCACCATTTTAGTCGCCCTCCTTTGGACCCCCTCCAGTTTCTCCACATCCTTTTTGAATTGTGGTGCCCAGAATTGGACACAGTATTCCAGGTGGGGCCTGACCAAAGCAGAATAGAGTGGCACTATTACTTCCCTTGATCTAGACACTATACTTCTATTGATGCAACCTAAAATTGCATTGGCCTTTTTAGCTGCTGCATCACACTGTTGACTCATGTTCAACTTGTGGTCTACTTGGACACCTAGATCCCTTTCACATGTTGTCTCATTCAGCCAGGTGTCCCCCATTTTATATCTGTGCATTTCATTTTTCCGCCCTACGTGTAGGACCTTACATTTCTCTATGTTAAATTTCATTTTGTTAGCTTTGGCCCAGCTTTCTAGTCTATTCAGGTCATTTTGAATTTTGATCCTGTCCTTTGGGGTATTAGCTACTCCTCCCAATTTCGTGTCATCTGCAAATTTGATAACTAGGCTCTCAATACTGTCATCCAAGTCATTAATAAAGATGTTGAATAGCACTAGGCCCAGGACAGAACCCTGTGGGACCCCACTGGTCACTTCTCTCCAGGATGAAAAGGAACCATTGTTGAGCACCCTTTGGGTTCGGTCAGTCAACCAATTACAAATCCATGTAACGGTTACCTTGTCTAGTCCACATTTTACAAGCTTGTTTGCAAGGATGTCATGGGGGACCTTGTCAAATGCCTTACTGAAGTCAAGATATACTATATCCACAGCATTCCCTTCATCTACCAAGCTGGTAATTTTATCAAAAAAAGAGATCAGATTTGTCTGGCATGATTATTAATTTGAAAACTACAAATCAGAATCTTAAAAAGGATACAGATGCAGACACACGTACTAAACGCGCTAGTAGACGCATATTGAACACAATGGAAATTATTCAATACGTATACATTACACATACGAAAATGGCAAAATATAAACATGGTTTGCACATTGGGGTGTGTGTGTGATTTGTGCCGTACGGAGAAACCCTCCCTCTGGTGTGAGTCTTGCCAAACAGGAGCGTTTGGGTGCGTGTTTTTGCCTCCTTTCTCCCCTCTCTTTGAAACCAGCGGTGCCAAAATGGTTTAAGAGTCTCCTCTTAGCAGAGGCACGATGATGGCTGTCATCCTGCCAAGACCTGAGACGCTGAAGCTGGGAGCGTCTTTTCCGACGGGTGCCAAAGCCCCGGCACGAAGGGCAAAAGCATTTGAAGGTTTGAGGAGGAGGCCTGGGTATTCGGCTGGATGGCTGGCTGGCAGGCGCGGCGTCGTTGCAGACTTGCTTCATCATGATCCATCATTCGTCGTGCCAATAAATTTTTTAAGATTGCAGAAGTGGGAATAGCGAGGCTGTTTGGGATAACTGAGGACAAAGTGGCTGCGATCTTACGCCGGGCATAAAATCTCCAGATTGCAGAGCAAGTGCCTTGCCATCCTTTGTGTTGCCCCGGTTATTTTATATATTTATTTTCTGCTTTCCTCCTGGTACAGGGACTAAACAACGGTATGAAAGTGTGTGCCGTGCTTTATTATTTATTATTGATTCTGGTGTGTTTCCTTGCATAGAGCCCTAGGTGAAGACTTAATGGTCCCACTGAGGAAGGTTATATGAATTGGCTCCTTATGGCTGTGATAAAAGCAACAAAATTTTCAGCTGCTCCAGTTGAAATACAAGCCACAGTCCTGTCCTAAATTTTAAACTGCACCATTTTATTCGGAAAGGATTGTAATGATTTAATCCTCTTGGCCAGGGGCTTCGGTTATAATGTCAGTCTCAGGAGCAGGGATATGTTTACAATGGGGTGACAGGTTAGTAGCCTATGCTGTAAGGTTGTTCATGTTTGCGGATAGATGCTGCACTTGCTGGGGAAAGTGGAAAGCATTAGGAAAAGAGCAAGACCACATTGTAGGAAGCTATGGCAGTCCTGAGTTTGCAAGACCTGAGCAGGGGGTCCCTCGTTCGTAGAGGCACTATAAGACAAAACAACTGGACAGCAAATTGGTGCATCTTCGCTGTAGAAATAGTACAATCGGGCACCATTTAAACTACTATGCCTCCATCCTATGCAACCCTGAGATTTGTAGTTTTGTGAGGCGCCAGCCCTCTTTGGCAGAATCATAGAATCATAGAATCATAGAGTTGGAAGAGACCACAAGGGCCATCCAGTCCAGCCCCCTTCTGCCATGCAAGAACTCCCAATCAAAGCCATGCAGGAACTCCCAATCAAAGCATTCCCGACAGATGGCAATCCAGCCTCTGCTTAAAGACCTCCAAAGAAGGAGACTCCACCACTCTCCGGGGGTGTGTTCCACTGTCCAACAGCCCTTACTGTCAGGAAGTTCCTCCTAATGTTGAGGTGGAATCTCTTTTCCTGCAGTTTGCATTCATTGTTCCGCGTTCTAGTCTCTGCAGCAGCAGAAAACAAGCTTGCTCCCTCCTCCATATGACATCCCTTCAAATATTTAAACAGGGCGATCATGTCACCTCTTAACCTTCTCTTCTCCAGGCTAAACATCCCCAGCTCCCTAAGTCTTTCCACATAAGGCATGGTTTCCAGACCCTTCACCATCTTAGTTGCCCTCCTTTGGACACATGGCTCCAGTTTCTCTGCATCCTTTTTGAATTGTGGGGCCCAGAACTGGACACAGTATTATTCCAGGTGGGGCCTGACCAAAGCAGAATAGAGTGGCACTATTACTTCCCTTGATCTAGAAACTATACTTCTATTGATGCAGCCTAAAATTGCATTGGCCTTTTTAGCTGCTGCATTGCACTGTTGACTCATGTTCAGCTTATGGTCTACTTGGACTCCTAGATCCCTTTCACACGTAGTTTCATTCAGCCAGGTGTCCCCCATCCTATATCTGTGCATTTCATTTTTGTGCCCTAAGTGCAGAACCTTACATTTCTCCGCATTGAATTTCATTTTGTTAGCACTGGCCCAGCTTTCTAGTCTATTCAGGTCATTTTGAATTTTGACCCTGTTTTCTGGAGTATTGGCTACTCCTCCTAGTTTAGTGTCATCTGCAAATTTGATAAATAGGCCCTCAATAATTTCATCCAAATCATTAATAAAGATATTGAATAGCACAGGATGAAAAGGAGCCATTGTTGAGCACCCTTTGAGTTTGGCCAGTCAACCAGTTACAAATCCATGTAACAGAAAAGGCGGAAGACCTTTCAAAACTACAAACCCCAGGATTTTATAGAAGGGAGCTACATCGCTTAAAAGTGGTATCAAACTGCATTCTTTCTGCGGTTTAGATGCACCCAATCGCAACCATCCTTGTAAAACCGTAATATCTGTGTGGGCTTGGTGGAAATGACCTTTGATTTGGTTGTGCAACTAAATGCACAACCGTAGAAGTGCCACCAGTTATGGAGACTGAGCGTCGTAGCGTCGCTTGGTGCATGGCTGCATCCACCACCATGAACCAAGGTGCCAAGCGTGCACAAGCGAACGTGGACGTGTGCACCCATGTGCAAAGGCACCACATGTGCGACTCTCCGTCTGCAACCTTGACCTGGATGGAGACGTTGCACATTGGGCAAAAACATTCAACTGAATCCGATTCATTTCCGATTAAAGCTGGGAGGAGGAGGAGGAAGTCCTGGTTGGTGTGTCTGGTTTCAGGCAGAATCCACTTTCTGCATTGATTTATTTATTTTAGGCACCTTTGTGGCCCTGGACCCCAAGGACCCCTGGACCTCTCCAGAATCCCTGCAGCGCCTTTTCATAGGAGCAATTGGCTCTCCTGAATGGGACAATTTGCCTTTTAGACATTGTAGGAGTGCCAGAGTGGAACAGTTTGGGGGCGAAGAGCTGCTTTACAACATTCATCCTTCTCCTCCCCGAATTGCCAGTGGGTTTTCTGAAAGCAGTTTCGCTGCCGATCTGCCCCGGGGAGCGGAAAGAGGTCTTCTCCTCCTCCGTTGCGTTTCCGCTTTGCTTCCTGTTTTAAGCAGTCTTTGGAAGGAGATAACGCACGGCAGCTTTGCCCTAGTGAAAGAGGGGACATATTCTGTTTTTAGGATGAAAATAACTTGAAAGGGTTAGAAAGAATCAGCCTAAGAAAAGGGTTTTTTCCCCTCTGCAGACTCTGGAAACATTTCCAAGAGGCCTCGGCCATTTCCTCACTTCATTTCTTTGGGTTGCTTTGCATGACTTTTGGGCTGTATAGATGTCATCTTCAAGCTTCAGGAGGAGTCAGCTGGAGGTTGTGTTTACCAATGGGTAGAGCCGGAGGGAAAAGTAGTTTAGGTCTTGGGTTACGCCTGTTGCAACCAAACCAACAATCAATCTGGTGGCACCTTCAAGTCTTCGTTGTTGTTGTGTGCCTTCAAGTTGTTTCCTACTGATGGTGATCCTGTCATGGAGTTTTCTTGTCAGATTTCTTCAATTGCCTTCCTGTGAGTCTGAAAAAGTGTGACTTGTCCATAGTCACCCAGTGGGTTTCATGGCCAAGCTGGGATTCGAACCCTGCTCTCCAGGGTCATAAGTCCAAATGCTTAAACCACTACGAAGCAAACCTTCATGGCTTTGGCACCTGCTAGGAGGCCAAATAAACTATTATTGTTATTATTGTTATTATTATTTTGTCATGACAATACTAGCATGCCTTCTGTCATATCCTAAATTCCTTTGCATGCCAACTGTTAAATAATGCTGGGTGCCAAATTCAGACGGAAACATTAGATAAATATTTGATATCGGCACTTGCAGATGGTAATTTCTAGCAACAGGGTTTTTTCAGAAAACCATTCTTCTGTTTGTTGGGTATCATGCGTTTTTGGTGGGTGGGTGTTCTTTGGTGGTCTCCCATCCATGTACCAAAAAGCTTAATTTCACTCGAGATGCTTTCCTTGGTGCCTTGAAGTCACCTATGAAGCAAAAATGCTTGGGATTTGGAAAATGACAGAATGAAAAACTCTTCTGAGGTCTTTCTCTGAGATGAAAAATGACCGCAGACGGTTCGAACCCTGGTCTCCAGAGTCGCAATCGATCAGAGATACCTTAGGAAGCATTATTTTTCACCTGGATTTTCTATTTCACCAAAAGGTGAACCAACATGGTTGGCTGCAGGGTATTTTATTTAACCTTCTCCTGTTTGGTTTCTGTCGGAGTGAATCATTTTTCTTCTTCTTCCGCTGAATTTGTCAGCTGCCTTCCCAGGAAGGCGATATCTTTGACCTACAGGTATCCAGCCTTTGCAGCCAAGGGGAAAGTCTGCCAGCTCAAAAGGCTGTCCTGGCTTTGTCTTCTCCAGGAGGGACGTTTTAAAAATAGCACCCGGATTCATTCTCTCCTTGTCTCTTTCTCTCGTTCCCCTCCTCGTTCCTATTATAACCTGTTTCTGGAAGGAATCAGAGCTTGTCTTCTCATCCTGGCCGTGAAGCAGAAAGAACCGCAACACCCCAAAATGTCTTCCTGGAGAGGACACCTCGTCCTGGTCCAGTGATTCCCAAACTTAGTCTTCCAGGTGTTTTTGGACTTTAGTCTTTGCTCGGGGAACTCACCTCTCTACCTGGCCGGGTAGTTTAATGTTACGCCGGCGGTTCTCCATGACACTTGCTTTGGGCAGCAGGCTTTTAAATAATGCAAGAGTGGAAAGAAACTTGGGTGATCTTCCTGGACCTTGAAAATCCTTGGAGAGGGGAATCCTTGGAGAGGTGAGAGCCACCGCCTTGGAAGTGATGGATGCCTCCTTGCAACAGGGCAAGGTCCCAATAGAGTAATAGAATCATAGAGTTGGAAGGGACCCAAAGGGCCGTCCAGTCCAAAACCCTTCTGTCATGCAGAAACTCTCAATCAAAGCACCCCCGACAGATGGCCATCCAGTCTTTGTTCAAAAACTTCCAAAGAAGGAGACTCCACCATCTTCTAAGGCAGCGTCTTCCATTGCCAAACAGCTCTTACTGTCAGGACGTTCCTCCTAAAATTTAAGTGGAATCGCTTTTTCTGCAGCTTGCATCCATTGTTCTGGCCTCTATTCTCTGGAGCAACAGAAAATAAGCTTGCTCCATCCTCAATATGACACTCCTTCAAATACTTAAACAGATCTGGAAACCATGAAGCCCTACAAGTAGAGACTTTGGGAGCTGGGGATGTTTAGCCCGGAGAAGAGACAGTCAAGAGTGGATATGACAGAACGCGGAACAATGGATGCAAACTGCAGGAAAAGAGATTCCACCTCAACATTAGGAGGAACTTCCTGACAGTAAGGGCTGTTCGACAGTGGAACACACTCCTTCGGAGTGTATTGGAGCCTCCTTCCTTAGAGGTCTTTAAGCAGAGGCTGGATAAGGGCCATCTGTCAATGGGGATGCTTTGATGGAGAGTTCCTGCATGGCAGAATGGGGTTGGACTGGATGGCCCTTGTGGTCTCTTCCAACTCTATGATTCTATGATTCTATATTTAATGGGACTTGAGCATCTACGGATTTTTGTTATCCATGGAGGGTCCTGGAACCAAGCCCCGGCGGATAACAAGGGCCCCCTGTACATTTCTGTGCCACTTATCGGCATGTTTAACCACTTCCTAAATGGTTTACAGCAAGCTGGGCACTCATTTTAGCGACCTGGGAAGGATGCAAGCCTGAGTCGAGCTTGAGCCCTTGGCTGGTATTGAACTCTCAACCTTGTGGCTTGTTAGTGAGTGGCTGCAATACTGGCATTTAACCACGGAGCCACCAAGTCTCTGTATGAGGATCCCATGGATGGCCAAAAACAGGTCCTATAAAAGATTGAGCCCAAACTCTCCCTGGAAGCCAAGAGGATGAAACTGCAGCTGTTGTATTTTGGCCACATCGTGATAAGAAAAGGCTCATTAGAAAAGACAACGATGCTAGGAAAGATGTATGAAGAAAGGGATGAAGATGGATGGATGGGTTCTATATTAGAAGGCCATGGGTATGAATTTTGCAGGACCTGAGCAGAACAGCGGAGGTTCGGAAGTCTTGGAGATATCTTATCCACAAGGTCACCATGAGTTGGGATTGAATCGAGGGCAGTTAACAATGACAACAACACTGTAGTCCAAAACTTGAGGTGGTTATTGTTGTGTGCCTTCAGGCCATTTCCAGTTTATGGCAACCCTAAGGGGGTGAACCTGTCGTGAGGTTTTCTTGGCAAGTTTCTTCGGAGAGGAATTTCCATGGCCTTCCCCTGAGGCTGAGAGTATGTGACTCGCCCAGGGTCACCCCATGGGTTTCATGGCCGAGCCGGGAATTGAACCCTGGTCTCCAGAGTCATAATCCAACACTCAAACCACAATGATGGCTCACGTTTGCAACTTTAAGTTGGAAATGACTTGAAGGCAGGACTGAGTCTTCCCACGCCAGCCCTAAAATCTCATAAATCAGAGAGAACATTATGTTCCTCGTGCCAGACAGAACCAGAACCGCAACGTATATAAAGCAGAGCACATTTTTGGAAAAGGGAATGTTTGGGCTTTGGGAATCTGCCCTACCTGCAACCCTGTGAGGCGGTCCATTGTTGCTTCCAGCATGCAAGAGAGAACAGCAAACTGTTCAATTCTGGTGCAAAAAGTGTGCAATGCTTCACGCTGTGCAGTTCTGGTTCTGGCTGGCATGAGGAACAAAATGTTCTCTGGTTTATGAGGTTTATGGGGTGGCATGGGAAGGCTCAGTCCTGCCGAAGAGGGATCCAATGGGTCACCCTCTTCCCCCGATCTTTTCCCTTCTTGGCGTCTTCGTTCCCTATAGGTTTTCAGTTTGGTTTGGGCACAAAGTTGCTGCAATTATCCGGAGTGATGGGAGTTGGATCCCTGAGGAGCATTAACTTGTTCTCCTGTCAAGAAGTTTCCAGGGCTCTTTTTCTTGGCACTCTGAAATCTTTTGCAGAAGAAGCAGAGACTGTACTCAAAGGAACGGCGCGTGACACGGAGGGGAAAGAGGGGGGCGAGGAATCTGCCAGCGAGGCTTCGATGGGCTTAATCATGAAATAACAGTCATTTTTCAGGACATGCAATCTGCTGCAGGTTCCAGGTTGCTGAGTAACAGGGCCAAAGTATTTCTGGATGGTGTGCGTGGTTGGGCTGGGACGCTGGGTGAGCAGGGTTCGAATCCCTGCTCGGCTGTGGAAACCCATCGGGTCACTTTGGGCCAGTCGCGGTCTCTCAGCTGCAGGGAAGGCAATGGCAAACCCCTGCTGAGGACACTTGCCAAGAAAACTCTATGGTAGTTTTGCATTAGGGTCATCGTACAAGATTTGTTCAGAGCAGGTGTGCCGTTGCCTTCCCTTGAGGCTGAGAGAGTGTGACTTACCCAAGGCCACCCAGTGGGTTTCACGGCCAAACTGGGATTCGAACCCTGGTCTCCAGAGTCGTAGTCCAACACTCAAACCACTATGCCATTCTGGCTCTGGCCACCCTATTAGGAGGGCCTGATAGATGGATGGCTACCTGTTGGGGTGCTTTTCATTGAATCTTCCTATATGGCAGAAAGGGGTTGGAATAGATGACCCTTGAGGGTCTCTTACAAATTTTGCAGTCTGTGATGAGCTGCAAGCAATGTTGGTACTTATGCATAATGCTCAATAGCTTCACCAGATGCCATCCCTAAGGCTTAGGTTTTGGCCTGGGATGAACTGGCCACCCTATTAGATGGAGGGAAGCGGGTGCCATGCATGGTGCCCACCATGTTCTGGTGCCACCTGCGCATCTGGCGCTGAGCGGAGGACGCGAGTGATTTCTGCTTGACAGGCTTCTGAGCAGCATTAAGCAGGGCGTGCGGAAGGAGGGGGGGGGAGAATTAAAAAGCAATGAGGAGGGAGATTAAAAATTAAACTTTGTAATAAGAAGGCCCTCTCCGCAGAGCAGTTACACAACCCTCCCGAGAGACGGAGGAGAGGCGAACAAGAACTTGACGATGATGTTACACCTCATTGAAAGACACGGAAGCCACTGGAAAAAGGATGGCGGCTTTTTTTCCGGTCAGATGCACACATGGAAAACTGGGATGCCCCAGCGTCCAGAAGGAAGAAATGAGGGCTGCCTTTGCAGAGAACAACCACAAAGCCTGTTTGGCTGTGCTTTTCCTCTGTAGGGTTGCCAGCTACCTGGCCCTGGCTTGGCTCTTGGGGTCTAGGATCTCTTCTCCAACCCTCAGAAAGGGAATCTGAATGCAGGAACGTGGCCTTCAATATTATGCGCGTGCACAGATGCACACGTTTTGTTGTGTGTTCTTGGCCTCACAATGCTGCAGCCAGCTGAGGAGAAGCGACTGTTGGCAGGGTTCAGAAATCTTTCTTCGTTTGGACCCAGTTTCCTTGCGTTCTTGCAAGCAGCACTTGCAAGGGCTTTTAAAACAAAGTCGAGGAAAGTGTGCGGTGCCAAGCTTGGGAGGGTCAGTGGTGTGTAGTGGTGTGAGCGTTGGACCATGACTCTGGAGACCAGGGTTCGATTCCTGGCTCAGCCATGAAAACCTACTGGGTGACCCTGGGGAAGTCACACTCTCTCAGCCTCAGGGGAAGGCAATGGCAAACCCCACTCTGAAGAAACTCGCCAAGACAACCCCATGAGAGGATCACCATAAGTCAGAAATGACTTGAAGGCACACAACAACGATAAAAGCCAAGCTTAGAAAACCTAGGGTGCGTTTACACTGCAGAATTCATGCAGTTTGGCACCGCTCTAACTGCCATGGCTTAATGCTACGGAGTTCTGGGATTTGTAGTTTTGAAAGATATTTAGCCCTCTCTCACTCAGAGAGCTCTAGTGCCACAGCAAACGACAAATCCCAGGGTCGAAGCCATGGCAATTAAAGGATTGTCAGACAGCATTAATTCGACAAGAAGTTTTGGGGCAAGAGAAATACGTTCTCATTCATCAGGCTGGATAGTTATTGTTTGGATGATATAATCTGTTTGGCTGGTGGTCAATGTTTTGGGCTCAATGGAACCAATGGTCTGAGGCCTTGGTCCCAAAAACTCAGGTCCTGGCATAGTCCCGAACCGGTGACCCTTGAGTGGGGACTTGCTTGCCTTTGAATACCGATCTCCGAGAAAGTAGCCCCGAGAAAGTCTTCCTGTTGCCTTGCATCCTCTGCTTCAATGGACTTGGCTCATGAGCCATTGATCATGCAATATTATATGCCCATGTATTAGGTTTCCTTTGATTGAAGTGGGCTCCAGCTCCTCATGAAAGCTGATGCCCAATGCAACTTGGACGCCTCTGGAGTGCCAAGAGGCTCTTGCTTGGTTTTTGCTGTAATGCAAGGCTCGTTCCTTGTTTAAGATGCATAGAATTAATTGTGGAAGGGACCCCAAGAGTCATCCGCTGCAACTACGAAGGAAGACGCAGCACTCCCGAAAGATGCTCATCCAGCTTCTGTTTAAAGACCTCCAAAGACTGGCAAGTCCGCCAGCTTCTGACACAGTCCATCTCGCTGTCAAACAGCTCTGCCAGTCAAGAAGTTCTTCCTAATGTTTAGGTGGAATCTCTTTTCTTGTAAAATTTGAACCTATTGGTTCACGATCTAGGCTCTAGAGCAGCAGAACACAAGCCAGCTCCATCCTCCAAATGGCACCCCTTCCAATATTTAAAGATGGATCTATCATGCCAGACCTCAGTCTTCTCTTCTCCAAGCTAAACATAGCTTCCCTTCTTGGTTTCCAGACCACAAATGTCCATGTATGAACTCTTTGACAGTGGAATAGACTACCACAGAAGGTAGCAGACTCTCCATCTTCGGCCTTTAAACACTTTGAATGGACATCTCTCGGCAGTGCTTTAGGTGTGTGGCAAAGGGTTGGGCGATGTGACCCTTGGGCTCCCTTCCATCTCTAAGACTCAGTGATTCTGTGGTTGTGTCCAGGTTGGATGAAAGGTAGTATCTAAACCAATGTGCCTGAGATGCATGTGATGACCTGGACAGCGGTCCATGAACGCTTATCCCAAATAACCCCCCCCCCCACCGCTAGTCTTGAATGTATCAGAAACATCTTGTTTCTACTAACCCAGGCAAAACCCCTTGAGCCTTGGACACTGGTGAGTCGTAACCCACTTCTTCCTGTTTGGGATGTTTTCTGGAAAGCGGACCTTTCCCGTAAGCTTCTTCGGCTGGATCTCGTGGGCCTCTTTGACACTTTTATAGCAGCCACAGTTGCCGTCGCAGCGACAAAATGTGAAACTGCAGTGGTGGTGTTAAAGATCCTCATCCATCACAGGTTGTATTTAGGGAGGGTTTGAGGCGGAACCAACTCGGTCACGCTCGGAGAACGTGAACCTTTGGAGTTGTGGTTGAGGCTTGTAGCTGCGCTCCATTTCTTCCAAGGATTGCAAGCCAGTAGCCTCTTCTGCTGACCCTCCTTGGTCTTGCAAATAAATTAGTTTCCATTTGTGCCCGGAGCTATCTATCCTCATAATTGGATTTCTGTGAGTTTGAGCACATGCAGGGTGTTTTCCTTTTCTCGGGTTTGTGTGGCGGATGAGGCTGCGCACACCGGACTGAGAATATTTCAGCAATTGATGCAAGGTTTGAGACCGGAGAGCCACCTTTGTAATGGAGTTTGCTTTCACTTTGGCGACGCTTTGCTTGCAACAGAGCCGAAGTCTAGCAAGGAATTCTCTTGTTCGCCCAAGTTTTCCATTGCTTCCAATACCTTCATTTGCCCTCAATGGCCTGTGATACTATATTTTCCGCTCCCTCCCTGGGCTGTTTTACAACCAGGAAAGTTGCTTTCAAAAACAAGACATGGGGCAGAGGTAAACGGAGGCTAAAGGCGCTTTTGTGCCACCACCTTCCTTTGATGCCTTCACTGCCATGGACTGAAATGTGTGCTTAGAAAATTTGTTTGGAAACGGATAGCACTTGAAGGTGGCAGTCAGATCACTTCTTGTTAAGAGCGATGGGGAGAGGGGTGCTTTAAATAAATATTTGTCTGCTGTGGTTATTTTTAAGGTCGGGATTTTTTAATGAGAGTGTTTTTCGGCTGCTTTTGTTTTATTGTAAGGATTGGGAGAGTGGTTGTTCTGCAAGGCATGCGGGGGTGTTGTGAAGTTTGTGTCACATGCTCTCAGCCTCGAGGGGAAAACAATAGCAAGCTGAACAAACCTTGCCAAGAAAACCCCATAGATTCGCCTTAGGGTGCCCATAAGTCGGAAATGACTTGAAGGCACAAAACAACAAGAAGCACACTATTGGGAGATGGAATAGATAGCTAGAGTGTCAATAGGAAATGTTGGGGTTGTGTAAGGGAAGGTGTTGGGCTGCCCTTGCGCTCTCCTTATTTGCTTTCCAGAGGCATCGGCCTCTTTGCCGTTGGATGCCAAATGCCAAATCCATGTTTGTTTCCTGGCTGAGTGCTCCCCCCCCCCCCAACTCCCCACTTGGCTAGATGTGCCTCCTGTGTGTAACCACCATAGAGGTTTATGTTCCATTGGCTTCTGTCGCGGCAGAAGCTTTTGTTGAAATGCAGACATATGCCTATGTTGTGGCATTGAACAGGTGGCGGGCGATTCTTTCCTCCGAGCCTGGAACCGCACCAGACTCTGGGCTGCCCGGGTAACGCGATTAGCATCCGCCGCCAGGGCCGTCCGTCACTCTCGATCGTCCTCTCGGAGGAGGCAGCTTCCTCCCATCGACCGGAATTTGATTATCTGGCCAAGGCAAGGAGCGGGCACCAGCCGCGCAGAGCTCTTGGCTCAAGTCCTTGGATGTCCAGAAATCTCTGCGGCCGCTTCCTCTGCTCTGGCAATATGTTTCCACAATGCCCATACAGTCTCCCCTCAGATCCTATACAGTCTCCCCTCGGATCGCACAGCCCTGTGGCAGCGGGGAGCTCCAGTTACTGGGAAATACTGGTGGACCTGTTCTGGGTGTTAGTCTATCCAGTGTGCTGAACCTTATCCTCAAAATATAAAAACAGTAAAGAGTATGGCTTGAAAGAACAGCAAAGTCTGGGTTGAAAAGGCAGCAAAGTCTGGGTTGGAGAGAGCAGCAAAGTATTTATTAAAAACAGCAAAGTGTGGGTTTGAAGTAAGCCCTGGAACTGATTTGGGATCTTTTGCAAAAGATGAAGTACAGTGGCCACATTGGCTGGGGTTTGGGGTGAAGGACCCCTCTGAATGTGCAAAAACCAGCAAATTAAAAAAACACTATTCTTTTTACTTAAGAGAACACTTCTCTAGGCATCTCCAAATCCTCCAGTGCAACTCTGCGGTCAGCGTCTGCCAGAAGTCAATCATAGAATCATGCTGGAGGACCTACAAATGCCTAGAGAAGTGTTTTCTCTAGGATCCTCTATGTTCTCCAGCTCAACTCTATGCTCAACTTCTGGCAGAGTTGCGTTGGAGGACCTAGAGATTCCTAGAGAGAAGTTAATCATCATCACCAAATCTGCAAGCAAAGTCAAAACTGCAAATGTGGAGGGTCAACTGTAATGAAAACGATACTTTCTCTATGCATGTGCAGAAGGCTTTGGCCAGAAGTAAGTGATGGCTTCCATGTCAAGGAGGTGGCAAATCTTCATTGGACTTTAGTCTGAATTTCCAAGGGGGTCTCTGAGGTGTTGAATCCTCTATTTAAATGGATTCAGGACCAGGGAGAGTTCTTCCAGGGTTTTTGCCACTGGCCGTTTTCCAAGGGTTTGTTGCCAATGTTGCCAGTCCTGTCCTTCACTTACTCAGATAACAGTTTGGTACTTATCTCGGAGAACTGAGCAAAGGGACTCCCTTCCAAAGACAGGAGGAAATTTAATTCTTTATCCAGGGGTCAGAATTAAGCCTTTAAGGTTCAGGCACGGCAAATGCTGGCACTCTTTAGCCAGATTTCTGCGGCACGGAGAAACCTAGGAAGGTTGCAAGCTGGGAGTCCACGAGTGGCCTGTCCCTTTCTAGAGTTTTGTGATGCCACCGTTCTGGGCGAAATCCAAGGAGGCCGGTCATCGGATCCCCTGAGGTCAGACAAGAGCAAAAGCGAGGCAGAGATTCCCTCGAAAAAAGCCGAATGGGCTACCCCAGCAGCGGGACTGGGAGAAGAAGGGCCTGGAGCATGCTCAGACCTTGGAAAAGTTCCTTTTTTTGGATCGCAACTCTCCCGATGCTGAGCGTTGGGGAATTCTGGAAGGCTGTCATCCACATAAGTAGGTTTTCTGGGCACTTAGAACCTAAGTGGGTTGTTTTCCAGTAAATGTAACTTCTCCAATCACAGGTTCTGTTTCACAGTGGGGTTTTTTGGTCCTCTCTCAAACTCAAGGTGGCTTACAGAGGTTAAAATGGATTATTTCTTTCCCCCCTTTCCCACTTTCCCCCTTCACGCTCAGCTTACTTCAGCTCCTGCAAACTGAGTTCAAAGTGGAGAGGTCATTTGCTCTCCATTAATTCAGAGAGGAAGACTCTTTCCCTTCCCAGTTGGATCAGGCCAAACCAAACTGCTGCACCCTCTCCTAGCTGGTCTACCCTTCCCCTTTAACAACGTTGCCCATCTTGACCATATTCTGACGTTAAAGTGGCCACCCGCGTCCCCGGTTTCCATTGGCGAAACGTCGGGGGCTGCGCCGCAGCGGCGAGGCAGATCTTCTCGCTCGCTTCCTCCCCTGCCTTGAATCATGGGGTGTGTGTTTCTAAATCGGGCTCTTCCCTTTGTCGAATGTGTCTAAAAGTACTTCTAATAGCAGGCATCGTTGGTGGGAAGGGGGAGATGGGGAGGGAAGGAGATGAAGCAGCTCCCCTTCCCGCCTGTCAAAAGATTAAAAAATTTGCCAGTCTCGCAGAAGAAGGTGCTACGGATGGAGGAGGAGGAGGAGGCCGCGTTGCAGGAGGATAATTTTGCAAAGTGTATCGGGTTCATTCTCTCCCTGCCGCCCCCTCCATTTCCCCATGATCCCAATGGGGCAATTTAATGCCTTTGGAAAGGGAGAGTTGGGAACTGGGTGGGATGGATTTCAAGGAGAAGGGAGCAGGGCAAAATGTTGCAGAAAAATGGGGTTTATGACCTGGAAAAGGGGGGCTCTGCAGCGTTGGAGGGCAGCCGAGAGTGCCCAGCAGTGCCTCTGTGGGTCCCTCAATGGGATGGAATTGCCAGGCCTTTGGGGGTCTCGAAGCCGGACGGTTGCGCGCTCGGCCCAAGAATGGCACTGAATGGCTCCGTCATGTTAGCCGACGTGGCATAGTGGTTTGAGTGTTGGATTGTGACTCTGGAAGCTGGGTGACACTCTCTCAGCCAGATAGGGTTAGCCAGGGCCAGTGTGGTTCAGTGGTTTGAGTGTTGGACTAGGACTGTTGGGAATTCTGTATGGGCAAGAACTGCATTGGCTTCCCATTAGGCTCATTTCAAGGTTTTGGTTTATAAAGCGAGTAGTTTGAATGTCACGACTAGGACTCAGGAGACCAGGGTTCGATTCTCAGCTTGACCATGGCCTTTGGCAAGTTACACTCTCTCAGCCTCAGAGGATAGCAAAGGGGAAAATCCCTGTGAAGAAACCTGCGCCCCCCCCCCCAAAAAAAACAACAACCCTAAGTGTCACCTTAGGGTTGCTGTAAGTCCAAAACAACTTGAAGGCACACAACAACAAAACGGGGGTCTTGCAACTGGACAGTCGCACCCTGTCTACCTTGAGTCTCCTTACTGACAGAAAGGTAGGATATGCACAAATAAAATAGCAACAGTGTGTGAATTTGAGGTGGATGCAGTACAAAAAATATTTGTCTTGGGTGCACCTACACTGTAGAAATAATGCAGTTTGACCCCACTTGTAACTGCCATGGCTCCATCCCACAGAATCCTAGGATTTGTAGTTTGGGGAGGCACCTCGTTGGCAGAGAAGGCTAAAAACCTTGCAAAATGACGGATCCCAGGACTCTGTAGCACTTAAAGTGGTGTCAAACTGCATCACTTCTGCAGTGCAGACGCACCCTTGCTGTCTCTGAGGGGTGGAAATCATGGCCATTTCTTTATCCTTGCGTGCATACGTTAAAGAGGCCGAAGTTGGCGTCCCTCGTGAGCTCCGGGGGGCAGTAACATCAGAGCGCCATCTGCAAGTTCGCTGCGAGTCTCTTCCGCCATTGGTTGAAAATATAGTTGCGGCAGAAGGATCGGAAACGCTGCAGATGAAAATAGCCTTTGATAGCATGTTAGAGGAACTTCCTCTCAAGAGCCCCACGCGGCTTTTGGATGGAGGGCTGGGTGGCCACAGGGAGGAAGGAGGGCACCGGCGCGTTCCCTCCAACATTTGGCATATAAAAACCAAGATGGGTAAGGCCAAGCAACATCAGAGTGTGGGTCAAGACAGCATTATGAATGAGGAAGGACAGGCACATGAAGAAACACCGTGTAGGTTTGCTTTTGCCAGAGCCTGTTGGGAAGGGCATGGTCCCCTCGCTGTCTGCAAATGGCTGCAACCGTCTTACCATGGTGACCAGGCGTCCTCCTTTCCCAGGACCTTTCCTACGTTTTAACCTCCTGTCCAGGAGGAGTTCCAAAATGTCCTCCATTTTGAGCATGGCTAAGAAGTAGGAATTGACATTTATAGGCGTGGTTTCAAGCTCTTCTTTTTGTGATGTCCTCCCAATTTTATTGGGTTCCCTATATTTTGCGGTGCTTTGTGCCCCTAGTCATCTTGCCATCTTGACAAAGGACCTTATCAGACGTCAGAAATTGGAAGTATAATCCAATGGCAATCCGAACGCAATCATGGGGTTTCACGTTATTGCGAATTAAAGCATCTCATGCAATTTTGGGCAAAAGGGAAGTCATTCCGAATGCAATCATGGGGTTTTACTTTATTGCAAATTAAAGCATCTCACGCAATTTTGGGCAACGGGGGGGGGGTCATTTTCGGGTAATGGGAAGACATTCTGAATGCATTCCAAACGCAATGGGAATTCATGTGAATTTGCTAAACTAGCGAATTCACGTGAATTCAAATTGGCTTCATTCGCAATAAAGAGAAATTCCTCCCGTCTGATAAGGTCCAATGACTCACACATGTCCCCAATTTTCACCTGCAAAATATTGGAAGGTATGCCAACGTGCCAAACTTATTTATTTTTCCTCTTTGGGGGCTTCAGGCCTTACGGCTGCTCTTGGCAACCCATTCCGTAGCAAGTCCTCCTCTCATTCCTCTCCTTCGGTCGCTGTTTTTGGGCTGGTTCCCGGGTTAGGCGGTGCCCCTTGGCAGCCTAGAGGTGGCACCGGCCCCTTCCTTGCCCGCCTCTCCGCTTTGTCCGCTGGGTAGCATTTGTTTGTTCCTCCTGCTGGTCCATTCTCCTCTCTCTAAGGTTTTCAAGTGGCAGTTATTCTTTCCACCTCGGCTATAATTTGGAGCCCCCACTGTGGCAAGGAGAGGCAAAGGAGGCGCACGGAAGGTGCATTGTGGAAACGCACAGCTTTGCAAAAAAGGCTCAGCCTTGCCGCTGCTTGCGGGGGTGAGCAATGTAAGCAAAACAGAGGGGGGCTCAGCTCTGTGCCAGGAGGGCAGAAGGGCCGGGCGGAAGCGGGCGGCACAAGAGGGGAAGGGAAGGGCGGGCAAAGCCAAAGCTACTGCCACTTGCTTCTCCATCTTCTTCCTTGCAAAAGGTTAGTCAAGATGGGCAGTTGAGGTTGGGGGACCAGGCAATTTCTCAGGAAGGCCCAGGAAAGGAAACAGTTGGAAGAGACCATAAAGGCCAGCAAGTCAAGCACCATTTAGCCTAGAGAAGAGAAGGTTAAGAGGTGATATGATAGCCCTGTTTAAATATTTGAAGGGATGTCACACTGAGGAGGGAGCAAGCTTGTTTTCTGCTGCTTCAGAGAACAGGACCCAGAACAATGGATGCAAGCTCCAGGAGAAGAGATTCCAGCTCAACATTAGGAGGAACTTCCTGAGAGTAAGGGCTGTTCGACAGTGGAACACACTCCTTCCTTGGAGATTTTGGTGGAGTCTCCTTCCTTGGAGGTTTTTAAGCAGAGGCTGGATGGCCATCTGTCAATGGGGATGCTTTGATTGGCAGTTCCTGCATGGCAGAAGGGGGTTGGACTGGATGGCCCTTGGGGTCTCTTCCAACTCTATGATTCTATGATTCTATGATTCTGCCATGCAGGAATACACAAAGTGCCCCCAACAGATGGCCATCCAGCCTCTGTTTAAAACCTGCCAAAGAAGGAGGCTCTATCACTCATCATCATCATCATCATCATCATCATCATTTATTTATTTATGGTCATAAACCAAACTTTCACTCTATCACTCTCCAAGGCAGCGTCTTCTAAGCTCTTACTGTTAGGAACTGTTTCCTAATGTTTTGGTGGAATCTCTTTTTCCTGGAGCGTGCATCCATTGCTCCGTTGTCCTATTTTTCTGGAGCTGAAGAAAACAAACTTGCTCCATCCCCAATATGACATCCCTTCCGATGTTTAAACAGGGCCGTCGTATCACCTCTTGACCTTCTCTTCTCCAGGCTAAACCTACCCAGTTCCCTAAGTCATCCCTCATAGGGCTTGGTGGTTTCCAGACCTTTCACCATTTTGGTCGCCCTCCTCTGGACACGCTTCATTCTTTTTGAATTGGGATGCCCAGAACTGGACACAGCATTATTCCAGGTGAGGCCTGACCAAAGCAGAATAGAGCGGCACTATGACATCCCTCGATCTAGACACTGTATACATGAATCCAATAGAAAAAAGAAGAAAAATTGTGATGTTGGAGTCATAGGCCTCCATTTTGTCAAGAAGTTGTGCAATGGGAAGGAACGCACAGAAGAGTTTGGGCGAGGACGTTTGTTGCTATTCCACCCACCGTGGTTTTGGGAGCCTCTGCAACACACACACACAAACCCATGGCTAATGGGTACAGAAAAGGAGTGTAGGGTTTGTGATGGATGGTTGCCTTCGGTGGGCACCCCGCCCGCCTTCCACTTCTTCCCAGGGGCATTGTTGCCGTTCAAAGAAACCCAGCTTGAAAGGTGAGAGGCAAGCGGGCACAGTACCTCCACCTCGCCCGCCCGCCCGCTGCCACCGCTTTGTGCCTTGCTTTGCCGCCTGGGTAAATAAAGAAACCGCGGCCCCTGTTATTCCCACCTTGGTCCTTTGTGTGTGTGTGTGTTTGTGTGTGCTGCGTGCGCACACAAAGGGAGGGTAGCGAAAGGGGAGGCGTTCCTGGAGTTGGCAAAGGAACAGATGGGGGGAATGAATGCAGTGGGCAGCCTGGCCATTGGCATTTGGAACGGCAAAAAGGCAGCCGCCGCCCAAAATATGATTTCTAAAGGATTCGGTGTGTGTGCGTGGGCAGAAATCGGAATGACTGTATTGCAGCAGGAGGATCCTTGCAAGAGTTTTGACAGCAGAAAGAGAGCGGAGGGCTGGGCCGCAGGTTGGATGGTCAGGAGAGGTCAGTGGCCTGAGATGACATTGGGCCAGAGTTTGTTCCAGGCCAGGGCTGGGTGACCGAGTGGCCATCCAAATACCCCTGGCAAGACCGCAACCAGGGCACGAAGGCTCTAGCCTAAGAGGAGCAACCGGAGCGGGTCTGGGGGCAGTTTCCTGCACTTGGGTCTCTCTGGGAGCGCCAAGGACGGTCAAAAATCCCCCAACAAAACCCTCGAATGAATAAATCCCAGGAACAGAGATCAATCTCCTTCTGGATTTAGAAAAGCAGGTGACTTTTTTTGGGAAATTAAACACGCAGTGGACTGCTGCTGCAACCTAAGAGACAAACTCCTGTCCCTGAATGCCTCCAGGAGAAGAGATTTGCCCAGTTTTAAAAACCAGAAAAAAGGATAGTCCGGAAATTGAACTCGTAGCCGATGGAGCCGTTGTAACTGGGGAGTTGGGTGATTCCCCACAACCGGCCCAGTCGGCAATTGGGATTTGACCATGTGGATTTGACGAAGGTTCTCGTATTCCAACGCTAACCAAAAAACAAACCGGACATTCCCTTTTCTTGGTCTTTTATGTTGCAGAAATTGTGGTTTGGAGTGTTTTTGGGTGAGGGATGGGACTTGCAGCTCAGAGAAAGCTTCCTTATTATCTCAGTATATGTTAGTACTCTCTGGACCAAGCCATCCCTTTGCGTGACTCCATCTCCCATCCGTCTGGGCAATGATATTTCTCTATGGCTGGCACGAGAGTCTTGTTGGAGTATGGGGAGGATGGGTTAGATTGGAGCTGGGTCTGCACCTACGCTGCAGAATGAATGCATTTCAATGCTGCTTGAACTGCCGTGGCTCCATCCTATGGAATCCTGGGATCTGTAGTTTGCTAGGGCACCCGAGCACTCTGACAGAGAAGGATAACTATCTCCCCAAACCCGGAATTCCGTAGCATTGCACCGTGGCAGTTAAAGTGATGTCGAGCTGCATTAATTCTGCAGTGTAGACGGAGCCTGAGGTTGTAAAAGTTTTCCATTGTATTTGCACAGGAATTGTGCAAAGCTTGCGAAAGATACTTTTCATGGAGCACGAGTCCCACAATCCCCTAGCCAGGATGGGGAATTCCAGCAGATATGCTCCCCCCCAAAAAAACTTTTCCAAGTTCTATAACACTACTTGATATTGCCGTTCAGGAGCCTCCAGGAAAGGAAAAGACATCTAGAGTTTGAAATGGCCTCTGAGGGAGAGCTGCCTCCAGCCCCTTCTCCCAAAGTGTGAAATGTATTTTTCCTCCGATGCTGCATTTTTAAAAGCCTTTTCATACGAAGGATTTTTTCCATCCATTCTCTCCGTTTGGTCTGCCCTTGTCACAGCTTCACTAAATAAACCGTGACTGTTCCAACTGATTAAACAAAATGTGACACCGTGTGGGAGGACTGCGGCGTGGACCCAAATGGAGAGTGAGCTGCACAAGAGACAGGAGCGCAGTCAGGTGGCAGGCGGGTCTGAGGTTGGCACTGCGGCTCGGCTTGGCTGAAACCGCCAGGATGTGGCAGCTCAGGCATAGATGGCACGGCCGCCAACATTTCACAGATGTGGCCAAGCAATATCAGAATGGGATCAAGAGGGCAAAAGTGATGAATGAGGAAGAAAAGGCAAGCTGGGAAATGCTGCCGCAGGTTGCTTTTGCCTGATCCAACTGGGAATTGCAGAAAACTCTCCACTCCTCACTGCTGAGCACACTCAATGCAACCTCCTTTTGCGCTTTGCACAACGGGGGCATTCACACTCGATTTTTTGTCCCAAGGAGATGCCAGTCACTGCACCGACGCATATCAGAAATGGCTGTTTCCGTTATGTTTTAGGTTCACAAGTCTCTCCAAGTCATTTCAATCCTTGTGTTAATCATACATGCCGTCATTTTGGGGTAAAAGGGAGCCGCCTCCATTCCTTTGAATGACACAGAGTGATCGGAGTCAGTTTGGAAGTGTATTCACATTGCTGAAGATGAGGATCGATGCAAACTGGCGGGGAGGGGGAACCCGGTATTTAATATCCTGGTTTTTTGGTACCCCCCCTCCAAAAAAAAGTGCACAATGCATTCGGGCCGAGTGTGAATACCAAGGGTTCGAGGATTCGTTGTGGATTAGTTTTGTAGTGTGAATGGGGCCTTACTTTGCTGCAAGTGGAATTCAAAGTGCAAAAGTTGGAGTAAGCTGAGGACAAAAGGGGAAAGTAAGAAGAGGAGAGAGGGACCAGGTGGGAACAAGTGAAAATAGTTGGACGATGGAGGGTTAATTGGGACTATCTCTGGAAAATCAGGAACGTTGAAGGTTTAGAGATGGAAAGCAGAGAGGGCAAAGAGACCAGGAGCAAAGCATGGTGCGTATGCCGCACGTGCGTATGAGAGAGAATAGCATTTGCCGCCCAGATTCCTTTTAAAAGGTGTAATGGAAGTCTTCAGCATGGAGGGGCTGTGTTTCAGAAAGAGGGCATGACACCCACATTCTTAGACCGGGGATGCCATCCAAAAAGGCTCTTTGCAGACTGGCAAGTAAACAGAACGGATCCATTTCGTTCTCCAAAGCCTGAAAGCCAAGAAGGCCTGGGCCACGGCCAAGTGACTCCATAACCCAGTTGGGAGAGATGTCAGGAGAGAAGAAGGTTAGGGAACGGAGTGGCTCCCACGTGCCATGCGCAAAGCTCGCAGGCGTTCCTGCGTCCGTGGCTTTGTGGCATCTTGCGTTTGGTAACGTGCGTGCCACATGAGTGTACCATACCCGCCAACGTTTCATAGACAAAACCTGAAACGTGTGGCCGTGTAGTCTCGGAGTGTGGTCAACATGGCAAAAGTTATTGAGGAGGAAAAACAGACAAGCTGGGAGAGGCTGCAGCAGTTTGCTTATGACTAAACCGACTGGGAGGAAGGGCCAGGTTCTGCATCCCCTCCAACAGAGATGAACGCAAGCCACTTTTGCATTTCGAACTCAGTTTGCAGCAATTGAAGTCAACGGAGAGGGGGGGAATGGAAGGAGGAGAGAGAAACCGGGACATTTTGAAAGTATCTTAAAAAGTAGGATGGCAGATTGATTGGCATTTCCTTGCCAAATCGGGACACTGGGATGGTACGCACCGTTTATACCTCTGACACACAAAGGTGTGTTCCTAGTGCTACTGGATCTGAAATGTGCTTGCAAGATGCTTTTGGCCGCGGAGGTTCTCCTTTCGGAGAAACATCTTGTTTCCTGGGAGACTCTGTGCTCTCAAGTTCTGCAAAGGACATGAGGTTTTGGGGAAGGACTGCAGGCTCAGCGATCGTCTTTGGCCGGAGCGGTCGAGGTTTAGTTCCCATTTCGGGGCCTGAGCAGACAGTTGGGCTCTTGGTCCAGCAAAGGGGGAGCTTGGTTCTCTCCCTTTTTGGACCCAAATGATGGAACAAGATGCTTCTTGCTTTGGGGCAGACAAAGGTGAAGCTGTCGGGGAAGGAAGCAAAACGAGAGTATTCCTCCTTCCAAAAATTAAGAATTTGGGCCCACCCAGTGAAATATCCTTAATTCCCCAAATTTGTAGCATTGCAGTAACTTCAGGCTTTTAGAAACAGAGTTTGGGCATCCGAAGAAGAGAGGCAGCAAAGGGACCCTGGCAAGGCAAACTCAGCAAACAGAGAAAGCATTTCCAGGGATAGCTGTATTGGCAGTACCGCAAAATACAACAAAATACAAAGTTCAGAAAAGAGCGATCGTTCTATTGGCGAATCAAAATGCACAAAATGCAAAATGCTCCACTGGCTTCCTCATTGGGCAAAAGTGTTAAAATAGAGAAGAAATGGAACAGTTTTTAATGCCTTCCTCTTTGCAATGCTAGGAATTTGGGGACTGATGGGAAATGGCACCGGGGAGGGAAGAGCTCTTTTGGGGAGGGAAAAGCCCTCATTTTTGCCACCGCCAAGTTCGGGAAAACACCAAACCTTATGAGAAACGTGGTTGAAGGAGTTGGGAATGTGGGGAAAAGAAGACTGAGAAGTGATAGGATGTTTCCATTTGCTCTGAAAGGATCTCATGTAAAAGCCACCTTCTTTTCTGCTGCTCTCAAGTTATTCCGGGATGACTTTTAATATCTACTAGGGAATTTACCTAGCATTCCCTGGGCTGATGTGAATGATTTCATTGAGAATTTCAATTATATGTATTTATTTAATGTACATGCTGCCTTTCTCCCAGGATGGGACCCAATGCAACGTCTAGAACATAAGCTCTTGCAGTCCTTAACAAACGTTTCATGTGACTTTCCAAGGAAAACGGACCAAACCCAACCGTTTGATGGGGAGGGATGCCACACGTTTTTCAAGTCGTTCCCAACTTGCATGTACAATTTTGCAACATCAGCCTGAATGCAAATGCCAAATTTGATCAAAATTGGTTCATATTCTAGGGCAACCCTCCCAAAACATAACCCCAAACCCAAAACTGTACAATGGTCTCTCTTTTGTTCGTCCCAAAGGATCACACCAAGTTTAGTGACTGTGAAGTCAAGTGATTGTATAGCTAAGTTATAGTATGGATTTATTTAGAAAAGTACTGTCTATACTGGACTATAAGTCGACTTCATGTATAAGTCGAGGGCAGGTCTGGGGGCCAAAATTATTGATTTTGATATGACCCGTGGATAAGTCGAGGGTAAAACTTAGGGGCATGTAACAAAGGATCTAAATGATGAAGCAAAGGTGAACGATGCCAAAGAACGTACAAATTTCCAGCAGATATAACTTTACGCTCACTTTAAAGGCTGGATGGATGAGAGAACAGAGGTAGGCCAGTGCTTCCAGGACAAATTATACTCTTTCCATTCAACAGGGAATGCTTCTCTTTTTTAAAAATGAGAGTTAAAGTACGGTACCTACCTTGACTCATGGATGAGTTGACTCAGGGTTTTTGGGGTCAATTTTTTGACCTAAATTTCTAGACTTATACATGAGTATATACAGTATTTCTAACCTGCAGATCTCAAGGTGGGATGCAGTTAGGGGACCAGCCAGATTTTTAATTTTGCACTGAACCAAGGGCAACATCTGTGCCATTTGGGGTATTCTGCAATCTGGGCACTGCACCTGAGAAAGACTCCTCCTTTGCCTTAAATGGTATTTTCCTTCCTTCCTTCCTTCCTTCCTTCCTTCCTTCCTTCTTGCATTCCTCTACTGCTTCCTTCTCTAAGCAGTTTCCATCAGTTTCTTCTCAGTGGTTTCCCCCCGAAAGATCCCACTAATGAAAGAGTTTGAGGTATAAAGCAGATAAATGAGATAGAAAAACTTTGGAGAGCTAAATCCCAGTCACGAAAGAGTTGGGGGGGGGGGGGGAATAAATGAATTTAAAATGGCATTTTGTAGCCATGCAAAATTAACCGCGTAAGCAACATTATCCAATCCGTTCTATCTTGCTTTATGAAAAATACAACAGAGATGTATAAAAAATGGAAGACCCCGCAGAAGCTCCGTAGACCGTAGCAGCGACACAGAAGCAAAGGTTAGCCCCGTCTTCCCATTCTTCTCGTTCCTTACAAAATGCTCATCTCTCCTATATCTCTCTTCCAGAGCCAGTGGGTTGCCTTGCTCCCAAAGCCATTGAAAGGTGCATGGTGTTGTTCGACAGATAGAGAGCAGCCCCGTGGTACTTTCTTGGGATGGGATGGGTAGGGAACGATGCCCGGATGTAGTAGGTAGACCTTCCTTTCAGTGCCTTCTCTGACCTAAACTTACCGTTTAAGTTCCCTCTGTCTAACTGGGCTGGTAACTGTGCTGGAAATTGGAAATTCTGAAATCCTCAGCATTTTTTTGTGAGCGTGAAATAAGCAACGGGGAGAAAATGTGTTAATTGGTGGCTTCTAAATATGTCCCTCCTCTTTGCCCCTCCTGCGCTAAGCAATGGATGCCGCAACCAGTCATCTGCTTTTGGGGGGAAACGGGGATATATATATATATATATATATATACAGCTTTCCTCTGTCCCTTTTCAAACCCTGCTGTTGCGGTGAGATGAAGTGTTAAGCTCCTGTGATGCATTACTGGAATGGTTTCCCAGGAGAGGAGAGATGTTTTGGGAAACGATGGCTGGGCCTGTTCTGGCATGTCGCACCGGACTCTGATGCAAAACAGGGGTGAATTTATTTACAGGTTGTTGTTGCTGTTGTTGTTGTTGTGGGCCTTCTTCTTTCCAACTCATGACATCAGACCTTATCAGACGGGAGGAATTTCTCTTTATTTCGAATGGAGCCAATCGGAGCCAATTCGAATTCACGTGAATTCGCTAGTTTAGCAAATTTATGTGAATTCCAATTGTGTTCGGAATGCGTTCAGAATGACTTCCCATTACCCAAAAATGACCCCTCCATTGCCCGAAATTACATGAGATGCTTTAATACGAAATAACATAAAACCCACGATTGCCTTCGGAATGACTTCCCTTTTGCCCGAAATTGCGTGAGATGCTTTAATTTGTAATAACGTGAAACCCCATGATTGCGTTCGGATTGCCATTAAATTATACTTCCAATTTCCAATGTCTGAAAAGGTCCTTCTTCGGCTTAGAAATGGAGATGAGCACCGTCCCCTACGGTCGGTTATGATTAGACATTCATCTCAAGGGACTACCTTTACCTTTTAAAGAGACCCTATCATCGGGGTTTCTGGGGCTGAGAGTGTGTGACCCGCCCAAGGTCACCCAGTGGGATTCCACAGCTGAGCGAGGAGTCAAACCCTAATCTCCAGAGCCATGCTCCAGTGTTCAAGCCGTTACATCAGTCTGGCTTAGCGTATTTGCCGTTGCGTCTGTTTGATCCCATGTGGGATCCTGGGATTTGCAATTTGGAGAGCTTCTTGGAATGATCTGCTAGGGAGCTCTGGCGTGAACCCTGGAAACTAATCCTCTCTCCATCTCTTCTGGGGAAAACTTGGGGAAATGCCGTCCAAAAGGAAACAACCAGAGCTGCCCTGCGGATAATCCCCAAGCGCTTCCCCAGACTTCCAGGATTCCCCAGGATGTAGCCACGGCAGTTATGGTGGCATAAAATGCCTATGAATTGGTCTTGGGCAGTGTACCCATGGGGTGGGTCATGGTGCCAGGTAAATCAACACGCGCGTTTGCCTGGCAGAAGCCATTGCTACCAAAGATGGTTCCCCTCTGGGGCCGAGAGCATTGCCGCAAACAGTGGTTTTGCTCTGGAAAGAGAGGCTGGAGGAAGCACCTGTTACTCTCTTGGGTGGGATGGGTTTCAGCCTTTTCTGAAGCAAACCTGAGATGGTCTGCTGCTGCCGCCGCTGCCAAGAGGAAGTGGTTCAGAGAACAATGCCCAAGGCTGCCACTTTGTTTTCCTATACATAGAGGGGAAAGGGTTGGATGGAGATTGCTACTGGGGTGTCATGGTTTGAGGGCAGGACTAGGACGCCAGAAGACCGGGGTTCGCATCCCAACACGCCAAAGGGATGGTTACACCAAGGATCTGCATGCAAACAGTGGAGAACGAAAGCTTGGAGGGATTTACCAACCAGAAACTGACAGCACCCTCCTAAGGATCTAACTGAATTTGAGGGCATCTTTCTGAGCCGGAGTTGGCAAGACTGGGGTTGCCGAGACTCTGAACATGTGCGCCAAGTACACGAAACCCCTGGGTGAGGAATCCGGCAGAAGGATACCCATATCCAGCCCCAAATTCTTGCAGGATCTGTTGCAGGATCAGTCCTTGGTAATGATTTAGAAATGCATCTCAAGGGCTGCTTTGTTTACATCTTCCAGGGAAGGAGGGAGGCGTTGAAAAGCCTCTTCTTCCCTTGGGCTCTTTGCTCGCCTCTCCTGGTTGTGGTTGTGTTTAACACGCTCCTCCCAACTCACGCGCTCCACAGACAGAGCAACCTTGCTGGCAGCTGCCGGTGACTGGAGCTGGCAGAGCCTGCAGAGACCTCAGCCACAAGCCGAGATGGTGGAGCCCTCAAGTGGCAACGCATTGGTTGAATGGTCCCGCCAGGCCCTGTTCCTGAAGCTTCTTTCGATGCAATTGCTCACTGTGCGACAGACCCTTCCCTTGCAAAGTCCTGCCTTCCCTGGGTCTGTCCTTTTCCACCCCTCAATTCTTTTATTTTTCATTCTTCTCTCTGGCATGTCAACCGCAGTTGCAATCTCCGTTGGCTGCCCCTGGCGTGGCGTTCAGTTGCCTGGCACATCAGGCATCCTGCAACCTTTCCTTCTGTTGGTGACCTTCACAGCCCTCTCCAGTGTCTGCTTTTTGGAGAAACCGCAGCTTTAGCCAGCCTGTCCAATGCTCCAGGGTTAAAGGACCCAGGAGGAATAAAAGGACCTTTATTTTCTGGCACGGAAGGGACAACAAAGCAAAGGCAGCAGGGATGTCTTGCACCCTGGGAGACGATTCCAGAGGAGAGGTGCAACAATGGAGGAGGACCCGTGTTTGTGGTCACCATCTCGCATGAGTTGGGTCCTAATGGTGCCCTTTGCCAACCTAGAGGTCCACCAGAAGGAAACCCATTAGGTCTCCATGACTGTATGTACACTGCAGGATTAATGCCGTTTGGCACTGCTTTAACAGCCGTGGCATCCTGGGATCTGCAGCTTTGTGAGGCGTTCAGCCTTCTCTGTCAGAGAGCTCTGGTGCCATAGCGGACTACACATCCCAGGATTCCATAGGATGGAGCCCTGACGGATAAAACAGTGTTGAATTGCATTCAGTGAGCCATGGGCATTTGGTTAGGAAATGCCACGATTCTGTAATGAGGTGGTGTGGCACAACTGCTGCCTCATTGAGCACAAAGTTACCTTTAGTTGGGTTTTTATATCCGGGATCAAATTTGCAACTGATCGATGGGGAGAGACGAGAGGAAAAGAGATGCTTCTTAAACTTATAATATATAATATTATAAATAATAATAATAATAATAATAAACATTAGGAAGACAGCTGTTTAATGGTGGAAGATGCTTCTGCCTTGGTGTGTAATGGCCATCTCTTCCAGGGAGGGCTTGGATGGTGTCTTTTTACAAGTCAGAAGAAAAGGGATGGACTGGATTACCTTTGAGGTCTCTTCCAACTCTAGGATTCTACGGTTCTAACTATTTTAAGAGCAGCTAGACAACTGACTCTCCGGAAGCAGCCGGAACACAGTTGTTGTTGTTGTCCATGTTGTTTTTGTGCAGTGTCTCACCATTCTGGTCAGTCAATTCCCTTCCCTAGAAAGGTAGAAGAATTGCAGATGGTTGACTCATCGTGTAGCTTTCTTGGCACGTCGGCAGCTGCAGAGGTCCTTCCTCTGTTAACGCCGGAGGAGAAGAGCGTCGAAGGGTCGGGCCTGGGGATTCCTGGTTCAGGCAGAGATCACCGCGGCTGTGCCGAACGCGAAGAGAACAGCCTCACTTCCACGGCTCTCCGCCTCCATCTCTGAGCTGTCAGTGCCGAGGAGCTGCTGGAAACAGGTGACCTTTAAGCAGGGAAGAGGGAGGGATGGCATGTGTTTGTGTGCGTCTCATAGAGGAGGAGGAGGAAGGTGGCGAAGATGGGCACATCTGAGCACAGGGCCGTCTTGCGCGTAAAAACTAGATGAGCCTCAAACTGTCCCCCACTGAAATTTTTTTATTAGCGTTTTTATGATTTTCATAGAGAGCCAGCATGGCATAGTGGTTCGGGTGTCGGACTCCCCTCGAGGGCATTGGGAAGCATTTGGATGCAACTATTTTACCAATTTTGAGGGAGGGAACTGGGTTCCTTGGGGCTTGATGTTCCCCCCATCCATAACCATGACGGTTGCCCATTGCGGTCTTAAGTGCCCCTTGAAAGCCTTCTTCTGCTGGTTGGTGAGAAGGGTTGAAAGTTAGCAAGGCAGTGCTCCTCTTCCTAAACATTCATACCACCCTTGGGAAATCCCATCCCAATATGCGCTGGGACGGTTCTTCCACACGTGCCTCTTGCACACGACATCTGGCTGTTCCTTGGGATGGCATGGCTTGGAAATGGATGGATGGATGGATGGATCCCTCCTTGAGACACAGCTGGGGTTGTGATGGATGCATCTGTCAGTCTCGCTTTGTCTTCCTTCCCAGCGGCTCCGACACTTGGCTCTGTCATTATTAACGGGGCTAATCTTAGGTCTGCGACGTCTGAAAAACGCATCTCTCCAGCAAGTGTGGCTAATTGAAACGGAGACTGAACGGCCAGCCTTGGAGGTGACTCTGGCGGTTTTCAGACAAAAGCGTGTCCCGGATAAAAGCTGGCAACAGAGAGAGAGAGAGAGAGGGAGAAGTCAGCTGGCATCAACCAACTTTATCAAAGTGGCGTCAAGTGCCAGGGCTTTGTGGCTGGTGAGGGACAACTCTCTTTGAAAGCTCAGGTGGCTGAAATGAAGGGAAAAGGGGATCTGTTCCAGTTCGTCCAGAGATGCATGGATGCAAGTGGCTGGCAATGACGTTCAGAGTCACAAAGAGCATGAGACCTTAACCCTGGAAGGTCATGTTTAGTCCTGAGAATTGGGGTCTGGTAATCTTAGATCTGCCGCATCTGAAAAACACATCTCTCCAGGAACTGTGGCTACTAAGGGAGTCATCCTCTGTTCCTCACCCAAGTTAGATTGTACAATAGGAATGGGGAAAATATTTGGAATTTTTAGACCCCTAAAGAATCGTTTGCAGCTGAAATCAGCCCGCTGTCCATCCCGTCTTAATATTTTGGTAGCCCTTGCCTTGTTTTGAGCAAACCATGACTCCGACAGAACCTCTCCAGCTGCAAGCGCTGGGCCAAGAGGCCTCCCTTTTCAATGGGATCTCGTTTTGCAAATGAAACGATTCCCTTTCTCAATGATCTGCATTATGGACAGAGCAATCTGTGTGGCCATCGATCACGCTGGAAAGGCTAAATGCTCCCAATCGATCCCTGCAGGCTGTCAGAAGAGCGGCTTTGGAGATGACTTTGGTCTGGCTGCTGGGTGGGATTGCCAGATCTCAGGGCCTGGCCTCGAATCTCCAGTTTTGGTGGGTCTTCCCCAGGAGGGACACGAGGGTGAAGCTTCTCCTGTTTTGGTTTCCTCCGCTGTGGGGGAAAAAGAAAGGGCTGGGTGTGAATCTCCAGCTAAGCTAGGAAAGCAGCACCTTGCTCCGATTTATAGGGCTTTGGTTGGCACTTAATGAACAACCCAGTGATAGCCGTCCCTAGGTTTCAGGTTTTGGCCTGGAAACCTTACGGCCGGTGACAATCCTAAACAGGTAACCTTACTGATGGGTCAAACCAGAGTAGCTGTGCCAACCTGGTGTGTGTTTACCTTGTGCAGATGGTTTTATTTTCTTTAAAATGGATGTGTTAAACCTATGCAAATTTTAAAATTGGATACAACTGTCTTATTATGAAAAGTCGGCTAGGGTGCAAAAAGGGTACCGTTTCCAGATTAGTGCTTTGCAGGGTTTGGACGCTGCCGGGCACCTGGTTATTTTTCTCTCCTCAGCAAAGAGTGCCATAGACTCTGGGATGCCACCAAAAGGCTGTGAGGTGCGAAGATCCCGCATGTATATTTCATGGCTTGCTTAATAATTAAACTTTGAAACCAAAGCTTAAGCGCATGGATGGGGAGAGAGGCTGTAATATCAAACAAGGGGCTCGGCTGAACTCTTGACAACCATCTCGATTTCGGCTCCATCACCACAGCTTGAATTGGCCGCTGCCCGGCTGGCGCTGTCCGAGTGAGGAAGCCTTTTCCGTGGCCAAAGAACCCTTGATTCTCTCCTTTGGTCTTTAAATTAAGTTAAACAAACAATCATATTGCAAACATTAATATAAAATGCTGTTGAAAGAAGAGTGAGTATGGGGGAGGCGATCACCCGGCCGATGGGTTCTTGGGTTCTGGTTGGCACCCTTGTTTGCTTTGTGTGTGTTTGGCGCAAGTAATTAATCTCCTGCCTTTCCCGCAATATGGGGCCCAAGGCAGTTTTTCAATGCCGCAGGACAGCTGTTAGTGTGCACTTTAATTAACGGTGCCACCTCCACTAACAGCTGCCCAATGGCATAAAAAGGGTTTTCTTGTCTTCAGCATCCCTTTGGCCTGGTTTCTGCTTTAGCCTGGCAGAGCCCAGGGGCACAAAGGTGGCTGAGAAAGGCCTCCTCTTGGCAACTTTCTTGTACTGTCCTTATAGCTATTGGATTTGTTTCTGCCCAATATTACCCTGCCTTACCTGGAAAACCCTGGGACTATGGGGTACCCCTGTCCAAAGGACCCGTCATCCAACCGAGGGGTTCTGGGATGCCAGCCTTGGGGTAAATTCATTGTTTGGGGACCCAGTTTTACCAATTGCTGGAACCCACCAGTGATGTTGCCTCCGTTGTAAACCATTTGCCACCAGTAAAGCCGATCTTATAAAAGTGATGCCTGGCACTTTTTGCAAGCAAATCGGAAGCCTAGCACACTGCAGCCCATTCTGGTTCAGAACGGCAGACGTCTCGGGCTGCGTCCGCACTGCAGAAATCAAGCACTTTGACACCACTTTCATTTCCACGGCTCCTTGGTATGAAATTCTGGGATTTGTGAGATATTTAGCCTTCTCTCTCAAGTGTGCTCTAGTGCCATAACAAACTATAAATCCCGAGATTCCACAGCGTTGAAGCCATGGCAGTCAACAGGGTGCCAAAATGCATTATTTCTGCAGTGCAGATGCAGCCTTAGACCTCTTTGCAGACAAAAAACTGTCCTTAAAAACACCCGAAGTGGGCAAACTCCCACCCCACCTGGAGCACCGTCTCCCCAGATGATGGTCCGGGTTTTTTGGCCATGAGCCCCCGCAGATCTTTGTTTTATTTTTACTCCGTTTGATGGACTTCTGAGCTTTTGTTCGGGAACGACCGGCCTGCCTATGCAGGGCTCATAAAAGCAAAACATAATCCGATTAACACGCAATAATTAAGAACACACTTTTTCTTTCTTTATTTAACAATAGGAACGGACTGAGTCATGCCTTACTCAGCCGCCTTAAGCGCAAAATAACGCTCCGTCCTTCGGGAGGCGAACTGGCAGGAGGTTCTTGGAAGTACTTCCAACGTTCTGGATTAATGGCCTCTGCGCATGGTGCGCCAATTCCCCATTAACCCTTGCTTTCTCTTATGTTGCAGTCTGCTGCTTCGTTGTCCACAAGAGGTGCCATGAATTCGTCACTTTCTCCTGCCCCGGCGCAGACAAGGGTCCCGCTTCGGACGTAAGTAACCTCCATTTGGCAAATGCCTAAAAAGAGAAGCAGGCCACAGCATTTTGCAAACATCTGCTCGCTCAATGTGGAGTCGAAGGCTTTCATGGCCGGCATCCATAGTTTTTTGTGGAGCTTTCGGGCTCTGTGGCCATGTTCTGGAAGAGTTCCTTTCTGACGTTTCGCTGACGTTTCATAGATGCTGGCGAAACGTCAGAAAGGAACTCTTCTAGAACATGGCCCCATAGCCCGAAAGCTCCACAAAAAACTATCTGCTCATTCATCTTATTTACATGGATCTTAATTGGTCTTTATCTTAATCCGTCCGCTATATCTTCAATACATTCAAAACATTCTGCACCGTGTGTTATCAAGACCTCGATTCCTTCCTGTCGGTCTTATATTCGTATTTCCTCACCCTTCGTTCATTTCCAGTCTCTTCTCATCCTTTCCACTTTCTTCTGCTCTTCCTTCCTTAATCCCTCTTAGGTCCGAGACAGGCTGCCCAAAAACGGTGGGATGGCAGCGCCCGTTTCAACTCCGGAGGGACACCGCAGCCGCCAAACTGCGCAGCATCCCTCAGGAGGAAAAAGAACCCGGAAAAAAACGGGTTCTTTTTGTGGCGCACGGTGCACGTCATGAGTGTGCCGTTGGTGCACTGGGGACGTAAGGGACGCGCAATGTCTATCTGCTGCGCGTCCCTTACGTCAAGATGGCATATGTCAAGATGACAGGAGGCTGCCACGATGCTGGCACGGGCATGTTCTAGGGTCCGGGAGCGTGCGATTGGCGTGCGTTCCCAAACCCTAGAATCAGCCCCATGACGGACGTCTGTACCAGGCCTTACTCTTCCTTCACATCCTCTCCTCTAATCCTTTCACTAACTCTCTGTATCCTCTCACGTTCTCCCTTACTTCATACCCCTTACGTATACTTTTATGCCCGTCCTAATCTCTTTTCTCATTTTCAGCAACATGCTATATCCGTATAATAAAATAATAAAACGAAAAAGAGAAGCAGCAGATCGGAAGTGCCTTTGGTAGGGTCTGGAAAGTCATGACTTCTCAGCGTGTCGAGTTGGAACAGAGGGAAGTCCGGCTGCAAAATGGTGCTGAATAGGCAGCATCCGGGACTTCCCCAAACCCCAGTCTTTGGGGGAATTTTGCAACTTTATGTGTGCTAATGTTTTGAAAAAGTGAAGTGTCTGGACACAAATAGAAATGTAGACACACACACATATGTATGCATATAGCTCCTTCCCAATAATGTCTGGTGGCTCCCATATCAGTGGGTTGGTGAATCCACTTTGAGTTTCAGTTTGGATTTTATCCTCCACATTTGGCCCTGGGTTTCCCTATTTTGTTCCCAGGAAGGTAGTGTAAGTTTGCACTCAAAATCCTTGATCATGCAAGAAGTCCCATTGGCAAAGTTTCAAGCGTTAAATGCTCCAGGGACTCTGTAGTCCCTGGATGCCAAGATGTGGAAGATGAAGTGAGCTTCTTTTGTACTGCTTCACCGTTGTTGTTGTTGTGTGCCTTCACGTCATTTCCAGTTTATGGCAACCCTAAAGCGAACCTGTCACGGGGTTACCTTGGCAAGGTTTGTGCAGAGAGCCAGCAAACGGCGTCTGCATTGCAGAATTAATGTGGTTTGACACTGTTTTGACTGCCAAGGCTCAGTGCTGTAGAATCTGGGGATTTGTCGTTTTGTGGGATGTGGAGACGTCCGTCAGAAGGTGCCACAACAAACAACGGATCCTCAGGATGGAGCCATGGCAGCAGAAGCGGTGTCAAACTGCATTAATTCAATAATGTGGCATCAGCCAGAGTCAGCCTGAAGGAACTTAAATAGGTGTTGAATAGAGTTTGGATGAACATCTTTCAGTTGTGGATTCCTACAAGACAGAAGGCTGGAATAGGCGGCCCTCGTGGCACCTTCCACATCTATGTGTCTGTGGTCTAACAGCTGCAAAACAACAACGAATGCCCATTTGTTTCCATGGGCTGAATGATGGGTCGTGCCCACCATCTCTCTTCCAAGATTTCTTCAAGAACCTTCTCCCAACACACGTTTCTTCTTGCAGCTGAGCTGAAGGTGAATCATTTCCATTCCTTTTGCTGTTTGTGCAGCAACACAACTCCTTCGTTCCTTTGTTTGGGTTGCAGCAGCCTTGTCCTCCTCTGTTTATCACAGCCGTGGCTCCGGGGCTGAGCGGACCTGCTCCGTGGGAGGCGACTCTGGCTTGCCTCTTGGACAGTGTCCATGTTATGCCAGGTCACGCGTCGCCGTCGCCGTCTTTGGGGAAAGAACTGGGTCATTTCGCATCACTCCCATTTTGCATCCTCCAGCCCTGAAATAACCAGCCATTGAGCGCTTTCACTGTCGGGGAAAGCACCGCAATGTCAGGTTGTGCGGTGAAAAGTTTAGCCTGAAATGCTCCTTCGTTTCACCTTGCGACTTCTCCTCCTCTCTTTGCTTTTTGACATCCTTCAGATCCATGCGCCAAGCTTGCTTATTTTATTTATTCATTGGATTTACATCCGGCCTTTCTCCCAGAATGGGATCCAAGGTGGCTTCCAGAAGCTTCAAACAAGATTAAATCAACATCTTGTTTTACAAATTCAACGAACGCAACCTGCTTTTGCAATTTGGACTCAGTTTGCAGCAACTGAAGGAAGCCGAGGACAAAAGGGGAGAGAAGGAGAGAGAAAAACGGGAACATTTTAAAAGCAGTTGAAAAAGTGGGATGACAAAGGATTAACATGGAAAGTGTGATGCAGATGCTCCTTTGGGTCGCACATTCAGTTGCACAAGGTTGCTGTTTGACACAATGTATTCGAGGTGCAACTCCACACGGAAAGATCTGCACTACAAAACCCTGATATTAGATTTTGCTTTCCGCAGGGTTTGGTCCTCGATAGCAGACAGTAACATCTGGTAGATATCCTTGGATGGCGACTGGCTGCTTTTGGTTTCGGGAGCCTGTGTCAAACCATGCAACCGTCTTGCAAAAAATGGGAGAACTCCCCAAAATTCAAGCTCCTGTCCATTTGGGCGGATCAGGGTTTTTCTCTCCTTCAAACGCTGGAGACTTTCTGTCAAGTTTGAGGCTGAGCTGGGAGTCAAGAGCGCAAGACCTGCCTCCCATTAGCGCCACCGTCGTGCCAATCTTTTTGCGCAGCTTGAACCTTCTCTGCCATAACTGTGGGAAGCCCTTGTGCCGAAGGGAGACCAGCTGGCATGGATGAATTTTTCATGGGGGAAAAGGTGGAGGCAAAGGCCTGCTGGCTTCCCTCAGGAAACAGGGAGGATTCGGAGGTTGTTTCGGAGGTTGCAAGTGTCCCCAACCAACCCCAAAAGGCTCAAAGGCTGAACGCTGCATTGCAGCAAAGTGGGCCAGGTATGAAATGGGAAAATTAATAGAGCGTCAGCCCTCCAGGCACAAATGCCTTCGTCTGTTCTTCCCCGAATTTAGGTGCAGATAATCACATTTTAATATATATTTATATATAAAAATCCAGTTTCATTAACCCACACTTACACAGAACAAAGCAAAACTAAGCAACTGCCTTAGCGTTCGTACAATGTATACGATGTATATTTGTTTCCATCCCATTCGCACAATATATTTGTCGCAGTTGTGCGACTTCAGGTTGTTTCAAACTTAGCACCGAATGCTGGCAGTTCAAGTGATGTCAACCTGGATTTTTATTTCTGCAGCCTAGTAGATGGACGAAAAATCAGTATCAAATTGCTATAGAAACCCTTTGGGGAAAGGGGATCTAAATCTACCCAAGACCATGCCATAGCTGAGATTATATAATCGACCAAGGAAGAGGGAGACCAAGCTCTGTTTTTATTCCAAGAGTTGGAACCGGTGGCATTTAATGGGGAGGTTGTTTTTGTGGGATTCAGCCTCGCGGAGGTGGCACGCAAGGAGCCCAAAGCGCCTGCCTCGCCCCCGTCTTTCCCTTTGAGGATTATTGGATTATTCCTTCATTTATTATCAACATGGCAATGCTGTCCCATAACATTACGTTCCCTGAGCAGCTTACAATGAAGCAACAGGAAAACAATGCAAACGTGAAGTAAGAGGCAAAAATGAAAAAAGACTAGCAGGGCAAAACCAAAGGCATTAATGGGGAACGAAAGTGACAGCAAACCCGGGGTGATTTATACGGCTGAAACAGGTCCAGAAAACGAAAACGCGTGAGTTATTTTAAAGGTCCGGGTCAACACACTGAGGATTTTTACCTGGCACTGAGACCACCAAGAAATACCTTTCATGGCTGCATTTGCACTGCAGAAACAATGCAGTTTGACATTGCTTTAACAGTTTTGGCTCCGTGCTATGGGATCCTGGGATTTATAGTTTGTTCTGGCACCGGAGCTCTCTGACAGAGAAGGCTAAAGGTCTAACCAAACTACAAATCCCAGCATTGAGCCATGGCAGTTACAGCCCTGTGTTGGTGTTTGCTGAACCATCAGAAAGTCATCCATATGGACGATTTTGGAGTATTTCACATTTTGGAATTTCAGGTAAAGGAGACTCCATCTGCGCAAGGGATGTCCCCCATTTGAAGGTTGCAAACTTTTTCCTTTTATACCAGCTGAATGCAATGCCAAAGCCTCCCCCTGGCGTAAATACAAAAAAATGTGTGCATCGTGTAATTTATTAATATGGACACAATATGTTAATTTTTACAGGGAAACACAGGGCTAAGTGAACTGGACCCAGCGCTTTTGTTTGGCATTTCGGGAGAATGCAAACTTGCTATTAGCTCCTTTCTGACGCTCAACCCCGGAGGTCTCGGATTTGGCTGTTGCTATTTTGGAAAGCTGGCAGCACTACTTTGGAGGGAGGCTGTTCCATGAACGAAATGGAAGATTATTATTATTATGTTTTCGGCCAGAGTCTGTTCAGGGGTGAACCCGGTCAAGGTGGACCCTGAGCTTTCTTCTTGGAGGGGACTTTCTTCTCTTGCAATGCAATGGTGGTTTGTGCGTTCAAGGGAAGGGGCTTTCATCTCCTCTTGCCGTCGTTTGAGACGCTGCTGCAGTGAAGGAATTCTTTGGTACGAATCTGGAAATTAATCGTTTTCGTGCATTAAGGAGGAAGGAACCTAAGCCTCTTGCAATGATCTCTTTTTTAAAAGGGGGAAAATATATATATCCAGATTCTCCAGCCTTTTGCTCTCCTTTGAAATGTCCGCTTTGCTTCATGTCAGCCCTCTTTTGCAAAGTCGAGAACGACGGAGGGGAGGCATTGGGCTCCCATCTGCGTGCACTTCCGACGCACAATTACAGGGACTTGGCAATGTCTCTGTAAAAAAGAAAATGAGTTTCCCGAAAGGGCAGTGAAGGAAGACTAAGAAGAAATACTTGGAGTCCGTTTTTGTCTTGGTCTGCGCAGCTGGATCAGGGTTGCTCTGCTCCGACTGTCAGAGAAAATGCCCAGCAAACACCGAACTTTCACAGAGAGTAGTTGCACCGCGATCTCTGCTTCTTTCTTTATTTCTCGCACTTGGCTCTTTCCTACACTGAGTTTTTCCAAGCTGAAACTTGCTGCGGTTCCAGGCGTGCCCAAAAATTCATTTGGTACCAAAACCTGGCACGCATTACTGTAAGATGATGACGGAGATGGTGACGATGATAATGATATTTCCCGTATATACTCGACGATAAGTCGAAAAATTTATGCCCCGACATTGACCCTAAAATTCGGGATCGACTTATATACGGGTCAATACATCTGCCATGTGCCGAGATCAACTCGAGGACATACAACAACAACAACGAACAGTAATAAACAACAACAATGAACGATGATGATGATGATGATGATGATGATGATGATGATATTTTCCATATATACTCGACCATATCTCCTTTGGATCTCTCCAACCACGAAACATCTAATTTCTCTCCACTTTCTTCGCTCCCCAATCCAATGTTAAAAACTTTTCTCCTCTTCCTCCTTGGATTTCCCCTGTCTACCCAAAAGCCCCATTTCCTTCCACTTCCTTCCTTCTCAACCCAATGTTAAAACCTCCTCCTCCCCTAAATTCTGCCCTTGACTTATACACGAATCATGTCAAAATCCACGATTTTGGCCCTAAACCCTTCCCTCAACTTCTACACGAGGTCGAATGTATATGGTATATTTCTTCCCCGCTTCTCCCCGTGGATCGAGGTGGATCGAACAAACAACATCCGTCAAAACACTTGTTAAAAGATGCACCGGTTTAAAAGGACAGGTGAAATGTGCACCTATTAAAACAATCCCCATCTGAAATTTCAAACGTTTAAAATTCACAATACTGTAAATCCTCAAGATAAGCCTGCAGGAAGGGAATGGTCTCCAATGCTGTTTTGAATTCGGAGACCGTATGTCGGATCTTTTCTAGAAGGTCATTCCACGGTCTAAGAAAGTCCTCTGGCTGACCGTTGCCAACCTAGTCCTGGCTGACCAGAGGAAATGTCCGCCAGAATATCTGAGCATAAGAAATAGTATCAAAGGAGGCAACTCTGTAAGTAACTTGGACCCAAACCATATAGGGCTTTAGAAGTAATAACTTTATACCTTACCTGGAAAATAATGAGTGATTTTAATATTGGTGCGATGGGATCACTCCTGAGCATCCCAGTAACAAATCTGAGAGCCGAAACTTACGGAAGTTTCCAAACTTGGTACAGAGGTTGCCCAATTGTGCGGCGCATTGGTCACCAGCGCATGGACTGCCATCTTTTAGGTCCACCAGCAGGTGACCGATAGCCAAGGAAAGCCCTTTCGGCCAACCTGCGCCAATGCTAAATGCCTACCTTTTGAACGGGAACCATGCGGATTCTCTGCAAACCCGTAACCCTCCTAAAGCAGAATGGTTTCGACAGGACGTCGCTTCCATTTTCGTTCTTCTCTTCTGGCTTGTCTAAGTCTATCTGTCAAGGCTGCTTTTGAGTGAGAAGAAGAGGAAACGCTGTCAGATCAGGGCTTTCGGGGCTGCATCTACATTGGCGAAATAACCCGGTTTGGCACCGCTTTTCAGCCTCCTGGCTCAAGGCTATGGAATTCTGGGAGTTGAAGTTTGTTGTGGGGCTCAGAGCGGAGCTTTGCTCCGCTCTGGGCCCCACAACAAACTCCAACTCCCAGAATTCCATAGCCTTGAGCCAGGGCAATTCAAGTGGTGCCAAACCGGGTTATTTCTCCAGTGTGGACGCAGCCCAGGTTTCCAGGGAACCGTGCGCCAAGGATGCCTCTGCTCTGGAAAAGACACATGAAATGCAGTCATGACTCTTTTGCAAAATCAGTCGTGCTTGTTTCCGCTCCCCCAAAATCCACTTTCCTTTCCTTTCTTTTCCTTTCCTTTCCCTTCCTTTCCTTTTGTGTCGGGCTCTGAACGTTTATACAGCGAGGGCATTTTTTGGGCATGCATTTCATAAGCCTCCTTCCATAAATGCAACTTGGTTTGTGTTTGCTGCCTAACTTGTGCATTTCCCCCCTTTGTTGAGTAAAAAGGGGCTTTGCATTATTTGTTTGAGCTGTGTGCATATTTAGTGGAGAAGGCTATTTTTTAAAAATATATATTTTATTAATTTTGATATCTAAAATGCATATAAGCATACGTTCCGTCGTCCATCTTCTACGAGTTATAATGCAAAATAAACTATATAACAAAGCAAAACTATATAGTGAAACAGCAACATAACTAAAGCAATGCAGTCTTTATCAATTCACACTTTTAAAATACTTCCTTACCGGTTGTAATCTGTTTTGTTAACTTCCTTGATTTTTCGCTTAACAGAATATTCTTTGCGAATGTTTTTGTGGGTTTTATTTCTCATTAATCCTTTGCGAAATTGTATGTTCTTGAGGTTACCTCTCGCAATGACGTGCCGCGGTGCGCTTTCGCGTTGTTTCTGATTTATGGCAACCTTAAGGTGAACTTGTCGCAGGGTTTTATTGGCCAAACTTGTTCAGAAGGGGTTTGCCATTGCCTTCCTCGAAGGCTGAGAGTGTGTGACTTGCTCAAGGTCACCCTGTGGGTTTCCATGGATAAGCGGGGATTTGAACCCTGGTTTCCAGAATCATAGTCCAACGTTCAATTTTCAGGCTTATACTTCTGTATACTTCTGCTGATGGAGGGATGGAGAAGGTCTCAAAACATGGGCCCATACGCGGAGGTACATCAGTACTTGTGTCTCTTGACACACACAGGCAGAAACACAAAATACAACTTTTGGACATCTCGAGTGCAGAAATGCGCATGGTTTCCCCATTCGGGACACATGCCTTCCGTGCCAAAAGAAATCTCCCGTTGGGAATGAATGTATTTTGTGCAGAAGAGAACCATTTCCTGCAGAGTTGTTTCTGCACAGAAGAATCCGAAAGGTTCCAGAATACGGATAGTGATTTTGCAAATCTAAATGTAATGCAACAGGAACTATGGAAATTAATTCCTGATTGCAAAATATGCCGAGGTATTTTTTAAACACCTCTTTTTTGCAGCTTTTGTGGCTAGGCCTTGAACACTGGATTCATCGGCTTGTCTTAATAAATGGGGCAGGTCTTTTTTGGCACAGCGCTGTCCCACGGAAAAAGGGCTGGAGCCTCGGAGAGCATTGCTGTTTTCCCTTTTGAAGCATTCCCTGGCAGCGTCGCAATGCTTCTCTCGCGGCCTCGGAGCCTGACAGATTTTCTCTTGGGCTAAATATCTTGTCAGCTTTGATTTCAGCTGCTGTTGAGGGATGATGGCCCATTTACGAGGAGCGTCGTCGTCTCGCTCCGAGATGCGGATGTTTGGTTATGCTTCCAAAGGGGATATCATCTTTTGTTTTACGGTCGCTTTGTGATGGGGAGGTGTCGGGACGGGAATGTTTTATCGGCGCATTTGTGCTTTTTCATCTGATTAGCAATTGCTCCAGGTTAATTGTCTCCCTTCATCTTTATTCGGCAAGGCTGCCCATGTAGCTGTCTTATCCGTGGCACAACCAAACACATCCTCTCCAAAACGGAGACATTTCCTTGATCCCACATCGGCCGTCCTTTACTCCCTGGTGCCTTGCGGATACTATGCTGGGTCAGGTTAGAGAAGTCTACCTTATACTGAGTTAAAATTTTGGGAGACTATATGGCCTAAGAGCACCAACCATAGGCAAGATTCCTTCCCAGGCTTCATCTGCACTGCAGAATTGATCCGGTTTGATGCCTCTGCACCCTGTTCCTTAAGGTTAGGCTTTTGCAGCTGTCCCTGTTTGACGACGATTGGGGTAAAAATAATAAAATAGGTTTTGACAAGCCTGGAATATATCCTACCGCAGACTTCAGCTCTGGCCATGTTCTCAGTTTGCACACTGTAGTGTGGCTTGTTGACAGCTGGCTCGTTGCAATGTGCGAACAAGCCATGGTTTATTAACGGGGCACAAATCTCAGTCTGAAAAAAACAGTGCTGGTTTGTCACTGGCTTGCAAACCCTGGCTTGTTGCGAGAGCCTTATCCTTTCCAACATGGAGCGGGCCAACAGTTGGGTCCTCCAGATGGCATTGGGGGACGCCTCCCTATTGACAAGATTTGCGGTCCAAAACCACCAAGATGGCCACAAAGAAGTCATTCCTCCTAAAAGAGTTGCTAGGACTGTGAAGACCTGGGTTTGAATCCCTGCTCAGCCATGAACCCTTGAGCAAGTCACACTCTCTCAGCCTCAGGGGAAGGCAATGGCAAACCTCCTCTGAACAAACCTTGCCAAGAAAACCTTTGATAGGTTCGCCTTACGGTCGGGGAAGGCACGCAGCACACAACCGTGGGGCTGAAGTTTTCCTGCAAAAGCCACCCCCTTGGTCCCAGTGTGCTCAGAAGTGTTCGAAAACCACTCCGCTTATGGTCAGAGACCCTCTCTTGCAACCCTTTAATGATTCTTTTGCCTGGCTTGGATGCCGCGTTCTGGGGCTGTGTGCCCCCTTAACTGCCATCTCTTTCCCAAGAGCATGCCCTGTCCCTAGGAGAAAAGGCAACCTTTTGCTTGGTCCCAGCCTTGCAGCTGGCGAGCGAAATGCCAGGCCAGGCGCTGCAGCTGCCTTTGTGCGGCTGTCGCCTCCAGGAGCATCGTCTTCTACTTCTTCCTCCTCCTTTTCGGTGCCAAGGAGATAAATAACTCAGCACTGCAGCAGAACATGAAGAGCGGTGATGGGAAACATCAGGGTAAATCAGGCCAAATGGGCACGAGAGCCGGCCGGCCGGAGGGTGGGAAGACGGAGGGAAAAGGAGGAGACGCCGGTTGCTGTGGCTCAGAGGAAGAGTGGGCAAACTGGGCAGAACGGGGGCATGGCAGTTGTCTGCCGCGGGCACAGGGACTGCCAAAATTGGGGAGACGGAGGGGGATGGAAGCCCACTTTGGGTTATAGAAAAGCATTTTTTAATACAGCGAGGCCTTGGTATCTTCTGGGGTTTCATTCCACGATCCTCCACAGATACCAAAACCCATGGATGCTCAAGTTCCATTAAATACAATAGATAATAATAATAATGATAATGATAATAATATTTTTTTAGCCCACCTCTCCCTGAGGATCGAGGCGGGTTACAGTAAAAGCGATAAAATACACAATGCAAAATAATCGTAAATAAAACAACCCCAACCCTCCACCAACATAATAATAAAACCATTGATTGCAACATCAAGGTTAAAATATTTTAAAAGACAATTAAAAGGTAGGAAGATCAATTGTGAGCAGACGGGATTCCGTTTTACCATAGTTAAATCGTATTCCGTATATAAAAATGGCAACATCAAGGCTCGCTTTTTGAAATGTCTATGTTTTTCAAACCGTGGTTGCTTGAGTCTGTGGATAAATAATCCGTGGATACGGAGGGCCAACTGTCTACATTTTATTGCATATGAACGAAACGCATAGAAACAACACAAAATATTTAATGTCCCAATATGACGTTTAGTTACTGTACTAAAGAGACCTCACAAAAATAGGGTCCGCACTTTGGAGAGCTGCTTCGGGGTTGGAGAAGAACCTACTCCGTACTCCGTGCAATCCATCATCCATAACCAACAGCAATGGCAAACTTGTCGAAACATTAAAACATCATTGACTCTAACAGGGAGGAGTGAGAAACACGGACCTTTTAAAAGCAGCTGGAAAAGCGGAAAGACGGGAGGTTCGATCAGGACGGTCCCTGCCACGTTGGGACCCTTGGAGGGCACGGCTTGCGATGGGCAGGCAAGCTTTGGAGACTCTTCCGGAAAAGCGATACCGTTGCTCTCGGGTTTTATCCGCGCCCGGCGTCACTTAATGAGTGTTCCTTTGGCGCCGGGAGGTTCATCAAAAGCAGGTTAATTGTGGTTAACCCCCATTTTCCTCCGTCTTCTCATTACCCGGCTGCCGGCCGAGGTCTTCAAAAAAGGAGCATCTTTCCGAGCGCTGATGAGGTTTGAAAGAGGTTTCCTTTGGGTCGGAGCCCCTCCGTTTCCATGCAATTAACTTTGCCAAAGCCTCGGCCGATACCTTGCACCGAAGCAGATTGAATTAAGCGACGCTCCCTTCGTTCGCGGAGAGAGATTGATCAGTTGATAAGAAATAAAAGTCCGGGGAATGGGCTTGGCTCCCTTTGGCGGCCTCCCTCCTCTTCGTTTCAAGCCCCCTTTGGCTCGTGAAGGGTTTCTTATTAACTTCTTCGCCCCATTTTTATCCTTTCCTCCTTCCGAGGGTGGCCTACAATCTCTCACCCCCAACTTCAGCCTCCAAAGAAGAGGCGATAAAACAGGAGATGGGATTTTATGGAGCTGGAGAGGGATTTGAATTCAAGTCTCTCAAGTCTTAGGAGTTTATCCCACGATGAAATTTGGGGGGTATGCTCCGATGGCAATCCGAAAGCAATCGTGGGGTTTCACGTTATTGCGTATTTCGGGTCATTTTCGGGAAATGGGAAGTCATTCCGAATGCATTCCGAATGCAATCGGATTTCACCTAAATTCGCCAGACTAGCGAATTTACGTGAATTCGAATTGGCACCATTCGAAATTGAGAGAAATTCCTCCGTTGTGATAAACTCAGAACTCCGTTGTTTCAGCCTCTCCTTCATTTCTGGGACCCATCCAGCAACTTTCCTGATTTTGGAGGGAGATTTTTGGGTTTCATCCAAACAAATCCAGGAATATCCTGAACCTCCGTCGCTGCGGCACGAATTGCAACTGTTCTGCAAAAACTCATGCTATCCTCCTAATGCGACAATATAGCAACGTTTTCACGATAAAAGTATAACTAGCGTTTTTCACGCCGCAAGTGTAACATTATTGCTGCAGCAAAAAACGACAACCGTAAATGTCTTTTATATCTGGTTATGGTTCTGTGAAAGCAAGACGTCCCTAGATAGTGACAGAGTTTGTGATTGTATTTGTGGAAGCCTTGCTGACAGTCCTTTAACACAACCAAAGCATCCGAAAGCCTCCACAAGCACAGTCTTGTGTACTAATAGGGTCATGATCGTTTGTCGTCAAAGTATTTAATGTCCCGATATAAGGTTACTTGATTGTTATTCGTACTAAAGGGACCAGTCTCCATAAATCAAGTTTTGGGTTCAAGCTTTGCGGGTTGGAGAGAAACCTGGAACGGATTGACCGCGGCAAGGCTATTGCTCCTGCAGAAACAGCGTGAAGCGGCGTCTTGGGCAAGTCACACTCTCTCGGCCTCGAAGGAAGGCAAAGGCAAATCTCCGCTGAACAAATGGTGCCAAGAAAACCCAACGATGGGTTTGCCTTCGGGTTGCCATAAGTCAGAGATGACTTGGAGGCATGCAACAATGATGACAACAACCATAATATGCACATCTGCACAGGATCACAAAACAATATTACAATAGTTGCAATGTACACATCATCAGGCATAGTGGTTTTATTGTTGGACAAGGACACTGGGGGACCCGGCTTCGAATCCCAGGAACCCACTAGGAGACCTTGGATGGGTCACACTCTCTCAGCCTCAGAGGAAGGCAAAGGACAAATCTAGCCGAGAAAACCCTGTGAAAGATTGTCCTCAGGATCGCCGTACGTTGGAAACGTCTTGAAAAGGTACACAACAGTAACAGCACACTATCTGACCATAACTTTCATAGTCCCTAAGTTCTCTTTCAAAGACTTTGAAAGATCGATGGTCGGAACTTCCATCCAAAAGTTTCTAGTAAACCGAAACCTGTGGATACCAAGAGTAATATCAACAACAACGGTTACGATGGTGATTTCTATCAATGTGCGCTTCGTTGGACCTTATCAGACGTCGGAAATTGGGAGTATCACCCAATGGCAATCCGAACGCAATCATGGGGTTTCACGTTATTACGAATTAAAGCATCTCACGCAATTTTGGGCAAAAGGGAAGTCATTCCGAATGCAATCATGGGTTTTACGTTATTGAGAATTAAAGCATCTCACGCAATTTTGGGCAATGGGGGGTCATTTTTGGGTAATGGGAAGTCATTTCTGAATGCATTCCGAACGCAATTGGAATTCACATAAATTTGCTAAACTAGCGAATTCATGTGAATTCGAATTGGCTCCATTCGCAATAAAGAGACATTCCTCCCGTCTGATAAGGTCCTCAGTATATGTAGGTGACAGCTTTAAGGTGTGATCGGTGGTTAACCTTTGGTTGTTTCTGTTCTCCTTTGCAGGACCCCCGGAGCAAACACAAGTTCAAAATCCACACGTATTCCAGCCCCACCTTCTGTGACCATTGTGGGTCCCTGTTGTACGGACTCATCCACCAAGGAATGAAATGCGACAGTAAGTCCAAGGGTCCCAATGAAAACGTCTCCGGTCCAAATCGTACTTTCCAACGGCAACGTGGCCAAGTTCTGGTCAGCTCTCCTATCCGAAGAGAATATTGTGGACGGTTTCCCCAATGTGTTGGTTCGTCCCAACTAGAGTAGACCCATTGAATCGGGGGGGGGGGGGGGGGGGGATGAGTCCTGGATCCATACTTGGATCAGTCTCATTTGTTCAATGGATCTACTTTGGGTGGGACTAACTATGGCATTCAGGCCTAGGTGCATTAGTCCGGATGGAGATTGTCTTCACCAGGCAAATCATTTTTAATCATTTTTAATCATTTAATCACCAAATCATTTTTAATCGTTCAGGTGTCAGACAGCGTTAAATTTAACTGCGGTTTGGAATGGTTTATGGGGAGAATCGGACGCCTCCCCCATATTAAAATATATCTGGGGCAGCCGTGTGGCAAAGTACAATAACATCCAAAATCCACCAAACAGTGATATGCTCTTTGGGCCAAACAAATGCAAAATAATAATAATAATAATAATAATGACGATGATGCAAGCTTTTTTAATGACTTAATTTATTATAATATATAATATTGCTGTTCCTTGGGTTGAATTTTTTTAAAAAAAATCACATGGAATATTACATTTCTAACATCATAAACTGATATTTTAATACTACAAACAATACACTGCAAGCGTTTGAAGCTCCACTGGCTTTCCCATCAGGCAAAGATGTTAAAATAATGATGATGATGATGATGATGATGATGATGATGATGATGATGCAGGCTTGGGACCAACATCGTCCGGCAAAAATGTTAAAATAATAACAATAATAGTTATTATTTTAACATCTTTGCCTGACGATGTTGGTCCCAAGCCTGAATTTTGTCAAGATGTGGCTGCTCTCGGTTCAGATACTCCTGGAAGGTAATTCCTGCCTCCTCCTTCTGGCCATGTGGGTTCTTCAGGAAATAAAATAAATTGTAACTTTTATTTGCATGACAAAAAGAGATGGCCCTCTTGAGATCCTCTTAAAAATAGTGGTTGAGGTCCTGCTTTGCAGAGATGGAAAGACAGACGTCCTGCAAACGCAATGGCACCATCTCTCCTCCGTGCGCAAATCCACCTTTTTTCATGCTGCTTGAGAAGGGTCTGGCTGCGTCCCTGTATCCAAATGTACGATGGTATCATCTGGAGGCCATAAAGGATCGTTTCCGATGTGCCCTGCTTTCCACCAGCCATCCTTTGGCTCTGTTAGGGGCCGGCAGCATGAAACAGGTGGGTTTTCTAGGGACCTTATCAGACGTCGGACATTGGAAGTATAATCCAATGGCAATCCGAACGCAATCATGGGGTTTCACATTATTACGAATTAAAGCATCTCACGCAATTTCGGGCAAAAGGGAAATCATTGTGAATGCAATTGTGGGTTTTATGTTAATGCGCATAAGAGTATCTCATGCAATTTCAGTCAATGGGGGTCATTTTTGGGTAACGGGAAGTCATCCTGAATGCACTCCGAACACAATGGGAATTCACATAAATTTGCTAAACTAGCGAATTCACGTGAATTCGAATTGGCTCCATTCGCAATAAAGAGAAATTCCTCCCGTCTGGTAAGGTCTTAGGGCTTTTTGGTCGTTGCATGGGGATATTGGAGGATTCGGACCCCCGCAACAAGCAAAAAGCTACAGTAGTTAGGGTTTACTGACCATTTAACTCGCTCACTGTTTGCTAGCCATAAATACATTAATATCCGTTGGGTGAGAAGCGTTGCAAAGCATGTTGCAGGGATAGCTGTGTTGTGCACAAAGAAAAATATATATATATAAAACAAAATCCCAAGCGTGTCTTGGGTTGATATTTTCATGGGACTGACCATACAAGCTTTCAAAGCTGTGCAGGTTTTGTTCGTCAAGATAAAAATGGTAAAGCAGCGCGCAGGAGAAAAAAGGGATTCTGTTATGTCTTTTCGCTTTTGGTATTTATAAGAAGGGAAGGAAAAAGTCACATACACCCCAGTTGTAAGCGAAGTGGGGGCAAATATAATAAAATAGCAGCAATAATTGACTTCTCCACATTTGCTAGGAACTGCCGTCCCTTTGCAGGCAATGGACCTTATCAGATGGGAGGAATTTCTCTTTATTGCGAATGGAGCCAATTCGAATCCCTATTGCGTTCGGAATGCGTTCAGAATGACTTCCCATTACCCGAAAATGACCCTCCATTGCCTGAAATTGCATGCGATGCTTTAATTCGCAGTAACGTAAAACCCATGACTGTGTTCGGAATGACTTCCCTTTTGCCCAAAATTGCGTGAGATACTTTAATTCGCAATAACGTAAAACCCGATTGCGTTCGGATTGCCATTGGGTTACACTTCCAATTTCCGACGTCTGATAAAGTCCAATGAGAGTTTCGGGGATGGAAAGCTTCAGGCTGCTGCATCCCAAACTGGTTTTGCTGGTCTGGTCCCATGAACCATGGTCTTCGCGCGCCGTTTTGTGGCCATTTTGGAAATTGCAGCCGGCTTTGTTTTATAGACCTGAAAAGCCAGCAATGGGTTTTTATTCTCCACTTTAACGGCTGGGGACCATATTTTAGCCCTCTGGGTTCATCGCCTGGAAGGTCTGTGGCACGGCGCATGGGACCAAGGGTGAACCTGGCAACGTCCATGCGCACAAAGAAATATGAAATGATTTAAAACACAATAAACACACCAAAAAACAAGCATGTTAAATTCATTACTTGTTTCAAAGTCTTGTGCTGATTTAAACAAAATCCTTCCATTAGCTCCATCTAGTAAATGCCATTTTTAAAAACTAATATATTGCTACACGCTTTTTTCTAATTTATAAACGAAATGTATCCCTCTTTCTTCGTAGCAACATCATAATAATATCCTATTAATATCGAGATAACTTCACAATAACGTTAAGCTTGTCGACGCAGGTATCTATCATTGTCTAGAACTTTTACCATTATTGCCATCTTCTTTTACAATATTTTTGGATTGGAGACCGCTCCTTGGATCCAACTTCTCTCTCTTGTTTGCTGTTTGGGGAAAATAGCTTCCTTGCAAACAAACAAACAAACAAACACAACCCGTGTGCATTTTTCGCAAGTCCTAAAGATTCCAGCCAGGGATTTTCAACCTTTGCTCCTCCAGATGTTTTAGCATTGGATTCGTTTTAATTATTGTAGTAATTTAATCCTATTGTTTTTTAGGTATTTAACTGTACGGTTGTTTTTTTGAATGTTGTAAGTTGCCCTGAGTCCCAGCTTTGGGAGAAGGGTGGGATATTAATAATAATAATAATAATTATTATTATTATTATTATTATTATTATTATTATTATTGGGAGCTGAAGTCCAAAGGTGGAGGACTACTGGAAATGTTAGCCCTTCTAGGATTATCCCCATCGCAGTTTCTTGATGCGCTTAACAAACAAATTATTTAATTGACAAGAGTTGCATAAAACCATACCATAAAATACTACATGGGTGTCAGATGTTGCAAATAATAATAATAATAATAATAATAATAATAATAATAATTTATTTGTATCCCACCTCTCCCTGTTTTGGATCGAGGCGTGCGCACGCACCTTTCCTGCCATAAATTATGTGATGCGCACTATACAGTGGAAGAGTTATTACAGAGAAATCTGTGGAAGTGGGGATATTGAAGACACCGTACACTATATTCTACATTGTAGGATACAGTATATAAAACCCCAAGAGATAAGTTTCCGAAGAGAAGTCTAGAACTTGTAGCTAACCAAAATGACTTGGAGAAAACCACGGACCTGTTAGCTAACACAACTAAGTCTCTTTATGCCCAACACTGCCAGATTTGCTGTGAAAGCAGCTAAACTTACATTAGATTTTGAGGACAGAGGCCTGCGTGGGACTCTCCAGTAAACACATTATATTAATTTGAATGGGTTATGATATATTTTTGTATGAAATATTTTTTTTTTGTAATTTTAGTAATTTTTAGTGCAAACGTATTGCTCTATGTGTTACAGAGCTAAGTGGCTGTGGAAGTTTTCAAGGGATTTAATTATTTTTGTAATTTAATAATAATAATAATTATTATTATTATTATTATTATTATTATTATTTATAACCCACTCTTCAGCCCTAAGGGCTATCAGAGCGACTTACAAATATTATTTTAATTAGACAGCTATATTAATTTTAATAAATTAAAATATTATTTTAATTTGATGGCTGTCACCTGTATTTGGTTGTCATGAATAAACTGTATTGTACTATTAATAATAATATTTATTACAGAGAAATGATGTTTTCATCCTCAGGTGAGAGAAGCCAGACATGATTCAAGCCCGTTTAAGGTTGTTCCTGCGAGACGGATTGGGCTGTAAGAGCGCAAAGGGGTGGCATGGGCAACAAGAGGAGCGAATAGGTTTATTAATTTGAACGAACGAAAATGGTGAAGTTGTTCATTTATAGACGCACAAGGTACCTCCTGCTGTAGGAGACGTCTGGTCTCCTTGGCGAAATTCGGACTGACCACTTGTCCTCTTCTTCTCTTCCGTGACTAGCTTGCATGATGAATGTCCACAAGCGCTGCGTGATGAATGTACCAAGCCTTTGCGGGACAGATCACACCGAGCGCCGCGGCCGGATACACATCAAGGCGGAGATTGAGAATGAGGTCCTCACTGTTGTGGGTGAGTCCTTCCTTCCTTCCTTCCTTCCTTCCTTCCTTCTCTCTCTCGGGTGGTCCTTCGGGGGAATATTCCATATACTCTAGAAATGTGAGTCAAAAATCGACCCCAAAAAACCTGGGTTGACTTATCCGTGGGTCAATGTAAGTACTGTACTTTATCCAAAAAGGATCCATTCCCTGGTGAAAGGTGAGAACTTAATCCCGTCTTGGATCCCCCCAAAAAGAGGCATCAACCCCTTCTACGATCGCATCCAGCCAGTCTTTAGGCCTGTCCAAAACATTTAAGTTCTTTAGCATCGTTTCCCTTTGATCCATCTTTGACATTCTTTGCAAAGTTTTACCCTCAACTGATCTAAGGGTCCCATCAAAATCCATTATTCTGGCCCCAAAACTTGCCCTTGACTTGTGCATGAGGTCGACTTATAGTTCAGTATATACTGTAGTTTCAATATCCGTCATTGGTACAGATGTCAGTCTTCGCCCGTTTCATCCTCAGAGGCACGGATGAGTAATTTCCATGGTTTGCTCCCAGGAGAAAATGGATGTGGGGCTTTTGCTCTGGTTGTGGTTGTTGTGTGCCTCCAGGTCATTTTTGCCTCATTTTTGGGGTTAGGATGGGATGCAACCAGATCCAACCGGGAGGATCTTGAACCCCAGCGTTGGGTAGAATTCATTGTTCATTGGCCCAATTGTGCCACTTGATTCCCAAAGTTTGCTCCTCCAAATGTTTCGGACTTCAGCTCCGAGAATTCCTGACTCTTGGCCATGTTGGTTGGGGCTTTGCTTGGGAGTCGAAGCCCAAAAAACCCGACAGTGGTTCCCAAACTTTGGTCTTCCAGATGTTTTGGACTTCACCTCCCAGAATTGCTGATGGTTAACCAAGTAGGCCGGGGCTTCTGGGAGCTGAAGTCCAAAATACTTGGCAGAGGGAAGTTTGGGGATGACTGCTGTCGAGGGATCGCTGGGACCCATCAACCAAAAGACTGGGCTGCTCCCTTTGCTGCAGACCCCCAGCTTCGTCCATTGACCGCCAATAAAGCAGCGATTCGTGTCCATATTTGCTACCAAATCTTGGAGAGACCCGGAATAGAGCCGTGCCCAACTTGTAACGGAAGGGCAGAGGGTTGCAACCCAAAATAAATGCATGGGAACAAAGTGCAGAAACGTTCTTGTGGCCGCGAACGTTGCCTTGCTCTGGCCATGGCTTGTGCCCCCCGAAGCATCCAGATGTGTGATTCATTGTCCTCCAAAATATTGCTGATGGAGATGGGCAGACGCTGGGAAACGCAAGAAGGTCCTCGGTGGGCTGCTGCTTCTGCAGTTCAAAGTCGTGCAAGACATCTAGTTTCTGCGTCAGGCATTAAGTCGCTTTGCATTTTGGGGGTCTCTTAACGTGGCTGCAGATTCGGTGCAAATCCGTAGCAAGCATCTCTCTCCAATTTGGAGCTGCAGATCCATTGGACGCAACTGGTTTCTACACCAGGCTTTGCATTTTGGGGGTCCCGTAACGTGGCTGCAAAGCTGGGTGCCAGGGTGCTGCCTGCGTAGCAAGGTGCCCTCTCCACTCTTCACGCAAAGCGCAGCGGAGCTTTGCGACGAGAGCAACAAGATGCTGCTCCAACTTCTTCGCATTTTGGAGCACGATCGCTGCCCTGGAAAGGATTTTAGGTCTTCCAGGAGCAACAAGGGGAGAAAAGGAGGAAGGGAAACAACCGTCTCCTGCAGCGTTTGGGTGGAATGCGGCGGCTGCGGCTCCTTGCAGGAGGCCACAGTCTCCCAAATTAAAAACGAGTCGCTAAAGTGGCAGGGAGAGCGGAGCCGAGCGCACGCCGCGTTTCCCAGAGCCTTTGTGCGAGGTCTGTGTTCGAGTCCCTTTGTCCCCGCCAATCCAGATGGCTTTTCGTGTCACAAGAGCGTCTTCAAGAGTCTCTGATAATAATGGCACCGGAACAGAAAGGAACATTTCAAGCTGCGGTTTCTCTTGGTCGACTAAACTGGGGAAGGTGGCACCAAAGGGACGGGACTTGGAACAAGAGCGATCTCAAAAAATTTAGAAGGAAGAAATTCTTTTAAAGATATACGAACGTGCGTAAGCTCGGAAAAGCGTCCGAAGCAGAGGCTACCATGTATTGGGAAAGGAAGGAGGAAGACACGGGTTGTGAAATACATTTTTACCCGGGGTTGTAGCTATGGGTTGTTGGGAATGAAGGCATTGCCCTCCCCTCGATAAGAGTTCGGTTCCCAGTGAAATTTTTCTTTCAAATTACTAGCGTTGTAGTAGTTTAACGCTTAGGAACTGAGCTTAGGGAAGAAAAGAGGCAGGCGAATTGACCAAGGAAAGGTTGATCAATATTAATATTAATACTAATATGTCCTCTCTAGAAATCCCTAGGTCCTCCGATGTGACTCCGTGGTCAACGTCCGCCAGAATTTGTGCTGGAGGACCTAGAAATTCCTAGAGAAACATTTCTTTAGCCATTTGTAGGTCCACCAGTGCAATTCTATGGTCAACTTGCAACAGATTTGTTGACCATAGAGTTGTGCTGGAGGACCTAGGAATGGCTAGAGAGGTCTTCTCTCAGTGTTTGTTTTTATTTGCAGTTTTTCCACTTTTGCAAATATGGAGACCTTACTGTGCAATTATTTTCTTCCTTCCATTGCAAGAAAATCTCTTTTCTGAGTGGGAAATAAAATGCAACACAGAGTGCTTTTCAATGTGCAGAAGATTCACGTGGAGAAGTCTTGTTTTGTCGCAAGAACGAACCAGAGTCCCCGATCCTTCCGACATCCCTCCAAGAAAAGTTTGCGTCTGAACTGTGCCCTGAAATCGATGCGCAAGGTCACCTCCTTTCGCTTGCCCGGCTGCGAGTGTGAAATAAATTATATTCGGGAATATATCGGCCTTGACTTGGTGGCTTAATGAGCCCCGAGTGCCACCCGCTTCATTAGAGGGTGACCTTGAAAGTCCGTCGTTTTGTGTTTAATGTGCCCGGCGTTGTGCCGCGACAACAACATCCTCCGGCAGATGGCACTGTCTGCCTTTGAGGATTTGGGGAGTTTTTTTAATGGCGTTTTGCAGGTGTTTGGTCTTGGATCCAAGAGCTGTCGGGAACGATGGCGTTACAGGCATCGAGGTTCTCTGGGAACAAAGGCCTCTTCCTTTCCCGGATCGGTGCGGATTCTCCCTCTGGCCCCGTATCTGCCGAGCGCAAATCTTTCGTGGCTTGCTGACCGTTGCCTGCTTTGTGCATCTTGTTGCAAAGCAACAAAAATTGTGAATGCAGCACCTGTACATTGGTGCATAAATGTAGGCGTTTGCACTCCCAAAACCCCGAAGGTGGATAGCGTCGTTGTATAGGTTGGTCACTAGTTGGGTCTGAGTTGGCTTCAGCTGCCTTGAATCCCATTGTAGGAGAAAGGCGGGATATAAATCCCGGAAATAAATACATATAAAGAAATATGGTTCCACCCTTATTGGAGAGAGAAAGAATACACTTCTTGCCTTGCTGTCTGACTTTCGAGAAACTGGGATCCCGTTCCCCTTCACGGCTTTAGATCCGCATTTATTAGCGTTAGCTGAAATTCGTCAGAGCTTGACGGCGGTAATAAAATATAATCATTTAGTTATTCCTCTCTTCTCTGGGTCCCTTGGAAATAGCAATTCAAGGGACTGGATCGGAGCTGTCCAGAAGAGAATTCCAAGCACCTCCCCAAACTACAAATCCTGGGATGGAATCGTGACAAGTGATACGAAACTGATGTAAAAGTGTAGTAAAGTTACGCACCTGTAAAGATGAGGGATTAGTTCTAGCAGAAACTGCTACTCCTTTGGACTGCAACCCAGCCTTTTCTAGCCTCTAGATTTGTTGGACTACAAGTCCCATCACACACACACACCCCAGCAAGCATGATGTGTTCTGGGGGAGCTAGGGCAATACATTTGGACGAAGAGGGTTACCCTGCCCTGAGTGCGAGACTCTCCACTCTTGGAGTCTTGGGAGTTTTTAGTACCTTGGTCCTCTGTTGTATCGGATCCCTTTTTTGGCTTGTTCCTAATTTCCATTGCTTCCTTCCCTCCTTTTGGGTAAGAGTGCATCTCGGAGAGACTGTTGGCACACTATTGGGGCACCCCGTTGCCCACTGAATCCATGGGATTTGCCATCAAACAAGTCAACAGCGGTTTCGGTGAATCTCCTTTCGCTGGAGCCAGCCTACACGGTTCAAGCCGTTGTGTGAAACTAGGTGCCGAATCTGCTTATTTCGTATGGTCCTCCAGGTATTGTGGCACTGCAGCTCCCAACAGTTCCCTCGCCAGCATAGCCGAGGGTGAGGAATGATGGGAGCTGCAATTCAGCAACAACTGGAGGAAGAAGCTGACCCCATCCACTACTGGATCGCAATCCATGTTTGAAATTGAATGTGGCCCCAGAGGAAGGTAATTGCCCCCACTCTTGCCTTAAACTGCACCCCATCGCACCCACTCCTGGATTTCTTTTGCCCCCAAATGCCCCCTTATGGCAACATTGGGGCATTTTCGCTATGTTTCATGGGCCTTCCTGGACCATCTGGGGAGGTATGGGGGCCATGGACCCCCATTGCTCACCCTTGCCTTCGATGGAGTCTTCTCTTGGGTCAGAAATCCATCTTTCTGGCCGTTGAGCCATTCAGAGCCTTTCGGAAGTGCAAAGCCCTTCCTTCATCTGAAGGTGACGTCCGTCCCGCTCTTTCCTTGTTTCCTCCTGCAAAGGCCTGATACGTGCGGATCGAAGGAGCCAGCGAAGTGAGGCGTTGGCCCAAGCCGGAACAAATTATGCCGCAATTAGATAAACAGGCTAGAAATGCATTAATTAAGGCGCATCGGCTCGCCGAGCGGAGGCTGCGGAGATGCTCTGAGCTTTTCCCTGTTAGGACTTTCTCTGCACAAAGAGTCATTGGCAGCCTGTGGATTATGATTGAAGGAGGGGAGGCAAATCGTTCTCTTCCGTTCTTCCCGCAAAAGGGTCCTTTGGGGGACCCAGCTGGGACCGCCATGCTGGGTCCCCCAAATGATCCGGGGAAGGTGGAAATGCCACTTTCAAAAATGCCAGTCGCAGATGCTGGCGAGACGTCGGGAACAAACGCTTCTAGAACATGGCCACATAGCCCAAAAAACCCACAAACAACTGTGGATGCCAGCCATGAAAGCCTTCGACCTTTACTGGGAAGGATCCCTCCCAGTTCAAGTGGAAGGGTGAAAAATCATTGAATCATAGAATCGTAGAATTGGGAGAGACCCCAAAAAGGGCCCTGATCCAGTCCAACCCCCTTCTTCTGCCATGCAGGAACTCCCAATCAAAGCATCCCCGGCAGATGACCATCCAGCCTCTGCTTAAAGACCTCCAAGGAAGGAGACTCCACCACAATCTCCAAGGAAGGAGTGTGTTCCACTATTGAACAGCCCTTACTCTCAGGATGGAAGTTCCTCCTAATGTTGAGGTGGAATCTCTTTTCCTGGAGCTTGCATCCATTGTTCTGGGTCCTGTTCTCTGCAGCAGCAGAAAACAAGCTTGCTCCCTCCTCAATATGACATCCCTTAAAATACTTAAACAGGGCTATCATATCACCTCTTAACCTTCTTTTCTCCATACTAAACATCCCCGGCTCCCTAAGTCATTCCTCAAAGGGCATGGTTTCCAGACCCTTCACCATCTTAGTTGCCCTCCTTTGGACACATGGCTCCAGTTTCTCCACATCCTTTTTGAATTGTTTTGCCCAGACCTGGACACAGTATTCCAGGTGAGGCCTGACCAAAGAAGAATAGAGCGGCACTATTACTTCCCTCGATCTAGACACTATACTTCTATTGATGCAGCCTAAATGACCTCTACTCCATTGAGATTTTAATGGTACACCTATCTATTTCTTGGTTAGTCGTTCTGTTGACAAATGGGGGAGTTTTGGGGTTAGCCTGAAACTGCTGGCAAGGGTGGCCTGGCGGGTGGCCATCCTTGTGACCACAGTTAAGAGCTGGACACTCCACCGCTTGACCCTTCTCGTGGCCGTGTTGCATTGGTCAAGTGGCAAGAAGCCGACACGGTCCCAAGTCATCTGCTTAGTCCTTGTCCAGATAGTTGCCACCTTTGTAAGTCATGTACTCATCTTGAAACCTTCCTTCCAGAGGAAGGTTGGAGTGCAATTTCTGCCTCCCAACGGCCAATTTTTGTGGATATTCACTGCAGCTACAGAAGTGTTTTCTCCTTGGGGTGGCGAGTTCAAGCATCTGCTCTTTGAGCTCTGGTTCTGTTGGTCGCAAGGGGAGATCCAGCCCGGCCGAAGCCTTTGAGATGCATCGCTTTGGCAGCCACTCCAATGTTTTTCCTCCGGTTTTTCTGCCTCGCCTCTTTGGGGCCCTTTGCAAAAATCCACCTCAAATGCCATTAAAAGCCCTCTCTAAAGATGGATATCTCTGCTTCCGAAACTGGTCGAACGTGGCATTTGATTAGTTCCGACGGCTAATTGAATTAGGATGCTTTTTCCCCCTTTTTTTCTTTTAGAAGGGATTGGTTTGTAGTTCCACCGCTGAGCCAACACATCCAGAAACGGTCTGCAGTTTACTTTCTGATCACATCTCCATCAGGAGAGGAACCGGGAAGAGATAAAATGGCTCTTGCCTGGGCTTGTTTCTACAGAAACCTCCTGGGCTGTATTTGCAGGAAATGCGGAGTGCCTAAAAGTGCCCAGAGGAGGCTTTTAGCCATATTCCTTTGCTCAGTACAGCAAACGGCGGCTTACAAAATGAGATGTTGGGGTGCCCTTTCTTCTTCTTCTTTTACATTTCAGACAGGTCAAAATGGAAGGCAAGGCGTTATTGATCCGTTGAAGTGGTCAGCTTGCTCGATTGTCTCATAAACTTTATTCATGGATGGATGGATGGAGGGATGAGTATTTATGTATTCAACTTTTATCTCACCTTTCTGCCAGGACTGGCATTCAAAGTGCCTCACCAACTAGAATAGAATAGAATAGAAATTTTATTTTTAACCCGCCTCTCTAGCAGGATCAAGGCGGCTTACAACACGGTAAAATATAACACTAAACAGTAAAATACAGCAACGAAGTAAAATACCATAAAAAGCAGCAATACACAAACAAGAAAAAAGACCCGTTATCCTTCCCTCCGACCAACAACGTTCACAGAAACAATAATAAAATAGCATCTAAATTAATTAAAACAAATAGTCAGACAACAGAGAGATGGGCATCCTGGGGTTCTCCGTATGATAGTCCATACTATCTATACTATGAAGTATGGATGTGAGTTACTCCGGGAAGTGAGTTACTCCGGGAAGTGGGTTACTCCGGGAAGTGAGTTACTCCGGGAAGGAGTAACTCCAGGAACAAAACAGGTCCTGTCAAAGCAGATGCAGATAAGGATAGGCAGAAAATTATAAGGCCAAAACGGAAAAAAATTTGAAACTAATTATGATATTAAAACTGTTGCATTTTGAAAAAGGTAACTTAAAGGCCTGTTTTAAAAACCCTTCATTAAAAGGATTTCAGTGCTTTCCTCTGCAACTGCTTTTTCCTTTCTAATGAAAGTAACCAGAGGGTGAGCTCCCTTTTTAAAAAAGGTTATACCAGGTTTCCTTTTAAGGTGCAACATCAATAATAGCATCAAAAGGAGACTTTAGTGGTACAATGATCTGTTCTTTAGGCCGGTCGTTCTTTTGACAAATGGGGGAGTTTCTGGGGTTAGCCTTGGCGGTCTCCATGGGATAAATGCAATCCTTGGGCAACATAGTCCCCATCCCAATTGAGTCTAGGATAAGATATGTTTGTCTCTTTGTATTTTTCTTTTATGGGAAGAAGCAGTAAAGGGATCGATTTCCCCTCTGTCCCGAATCAGAGGTTTCTTGCACATTACAGACAGCACTTTGATGCCACTTCAGATGCCATGGCGGCATCCTAGAGCATCCTGGGATTTGCAGTTTTGTGGGTTTTTTTTAGAATTCTCTGCTGGTGACCTCTAGTTCATTAACCAAACTACAAATCCTAGGGTTATGTAGGATGGCCCCACGGCAGTTAAACCAATGTGCTATAACTATGTAGTGTGAAAGAGATCCAGTCCTCTTCCCTGCAGTCTTTCAAGAAAGAGTTGAGAAAGCTACTTTGGGCTGGTTCTCTGGTGGAGATGTCTGTGGGATGTCTCTGGATACCGGACCCTAGTAAACTATAGGATAGCAGCATTGCGGTTGCGCCCGGCAGGTGGGCTTCCCATCAGGTGTCCGTCCTGGGCAAGGTGATCCTTTGCGCCAACCCAGCTGAGCGCGAAGCTTCTTTCAATAGCCGTGACATTGGTCGCTTGCAAATGCCTGGGCATGTCTGCATGAAAAAACGTTGAAACAACCTCTTAACATCTCAGCGAGAGTATTTGCATAACTCTGTTTGGCTTCCGATGTAATATACCGGAGTGGAATAATCAGGTTTTTCGCATTCAGCTGCCTTCGGAGGACATAAGTTCGGGCATCTTCGAAACGGTTCTTTGCATCTAGGAAGTTCTGCTTCAGGGCATGGAATTGAGACTTCTGCGTCTCTCCATTTTGGGATCCCTTCCAGAGAGTCTTTTGACTTGTGTTGCTGGGCATAACTAGATGGCAAGGAACTTTTATCTTCTGCCGTGACTGGAGGGAGATCATTATTCCTCTGCGAGCAGAAACGTCCAAACTCCAATTTGCAGGAGGCTTGTCGGACAATCCGGAGCAAAGGACATTTTGGGGGATGTAGTGCAGCTGAACCGCCCTTGTTCCTGAGGTTTCCTGGTTCTCCTGCCTGTCATTATATTTTAATAAGAGCAAACTTGGCTCAGCTGCCGATCCAGCGAGCCGGCAATTACTTTGCTTCTTAATCGAAGCTTCTTTGGCCGCCGGATGGTGGGCAGTTGTATGGGTCAGATGGTGGACTCTTGGTGTCCTTTCAGATGGTGTCTCCTCAATGCAGAATGTCTTGTGGCTTCTTCTTTCGGGTGGGCCTGAGCGTAGTTTCTAGAACTGAACCAAACAGCTGCGGTTTGGGAAGGTACCACCCAAAAACGTTATTTGTAAGCTCATGGTCTCAAAGGCTGGGCAAGTACAGCGGGTGCCGGGGCCCACCACGAAAGAAAGGACGGCGATGTGCTTCCGCGCCTCTCATTGCTGAGTTTGTCTTTTCCCTTTCTAGTACGAGATGCTAAAAACCTGGTTCCCATGGATCCCAATGGCTTGTCAGACCCGTACGTGAAACTCAAACTCATCCCTGACCCCAAGAGCGAGAGCAAACAGAAGACGAAGACCATCAAATGCTCCTTGAATCCTGAGTGGAACGAGACCTTTAAATTGTGAGTACGGCTCTGGGCAGCTCTCAACGTCTGGCTGGCTTTTTCCTCCTAAATGGGTGGAAGGGGTGCATTGGTGGACCTCTCTTTTCCTCCTTCATTCAAAGCCAGGGGTGGGAATTGCTTGCTCTCCAGATGCTGTTGGACTGCAGCTTCCAGAAAGCTCTAGCCCAAGCAGAAAATGGTGGAGGATACTAGGACTTGTAACTTGGAGGGATGAAAGATTGCCATCCTTGCTCTAAAGATTGGAGAGGACAAAACAATGCAATGGTAGAACTCCTTTGCTTTCAGGAGGGCCCGGGTTCAACCCTGCCCTGGCAGCATCTCTGCTTTAAAGGGCTGGGCGAGGAGGACCCGAGAGTGGCCAAGCCAGGCTAGATGGACCTATGGTTACTCTCGGTATCAAGGCAGCCTCAAATAACCGAGTCTTGCTTCACCTGCCTTATGACTTGGGAGACCTTCTTGTACCACCTCCTTGACGCCAGCCAGGTCAGAGGTCCTGGGCACATGAGAGGAGGCCATGCGCCACCTCCTCCTCGTGCCAAGGCTGCCCTTTTAGAAGATCTAGAGCGATGCTTGTTCCAGGAGGCTGCTGGAGTTGGAGGTCCTTCCTTTATGGCCTCCAACCTTCTGGTGACTCCTTGAGACTAATAGACTTCCCCTATTGAATCAATGGGTTTGACGCTGACTTGGTGGGTCTACTGCAGTTGGCAACGGTGCAGTGGCTTGAGTGCTGGACTGGGTTTCTGGGAGACCAGAATTAAATGGAATTTAATTTGTATTTATAGTGTTGGTATTTTAGTTTTAAAGTAAGGGATAAGGGGATGTGTAATTTTAGTTATGCGTTTTCAGCGCCAAAGGAAGACCAGCCTGAACCTCTATACCATACTGGCTCCAATATGGCGGGGTTTTCTTGCCAAGGTTTCTTCATTGATTCGCCATTGTCATCTTCTGGAGCTGAAGAAGGGTGACTTGCCCAAAATCACCCAGGTTTTCCAAGACTGAACAGGGATTCGAACCCTCGTCTCCTGGAGTCCTAGTCCAGTGCCCAAACCACTAACACCACACTGCCGCTCCTTTGTTATATGCCTTCAAGTTGACTCCAACTTACGACAATCTTCTCTTGGGGTTTTCTTGGCAAGATTGATTCGGAGAAGTTTCCCCACCATTGCCTTCCTCTGAGTTTGGGAGAATATCCCTTGCCCAAGGTTACCCATGAGGTTTCCATGACCAAGCAGGGGATTTGAACCTGGGATTCCTAGAAATTTAGTCCGGCACGCAAACCGTGCCATCATGCCGGCTCTCTTAAGATGTCGGCCTCTTTGGAAATCCCTGGGAACGCCAGATCTTCCTTCCACCATTTTTCCTCCCTTGTAGGACTGATGCTTCCGCACAATCTGCGTGGTGCAAAATCTCCTGTTTTCTTCGCCGTTGAGAAACGCTAAAGGGATTTAAATGGGGGTTGGGGTGCTTTGTCTCTCTTCCTCTCCTTCCCATTCAATCTGTGCAGCTCAGAGACGCTGTTAACGTTTTGCAGTTTCTGTTGATCAAAGCCTTGCATTTCAAACGGCGAAGCCGTCCGAACGTTCTCTGCATCTGAAGGGGAGCCTGTCAAGAAATTTCGGCTCCTGCGGAGCGTTCGCTTCCTTTCAGAGCCATCGATTGATCAAAATGCCCGTGCGAAAGGCAGGGAGGTTTGCAGATAGCTCTTGCCAGAGAATAAAATGTGCCGTTCAACCTCTTCTCCTTTTGCTCTTCTTTTCCTCCTTCTCCCCTCCTGCTTTCGTTCCCTTTCTCCAGTCAGCTGAAAGAGTCGGACAAGGACCGGAGATTGTCGGTGGAGATCTGGGACTGGGACCTGACCAGCAGGAATGATTTCATGGGGTCACTCTCCTTTGGGATCTCGGAGCTGCAGAAGGCCGGAGTGGACGGCTGGTAAGGTGGACTCGCCCCTGCCGGACGCTGGGGGCACGCATGAACCCCGTGGGCAAAGCGGGGCAGATGCTCTCCCGAGAAAGAGCTGGGCACGAAATGGATGCCGTTGCAGTAAGGCACCACCAACTCCAGTTAGAAAGCCAAACTCAGGACTGTAATAATGATTTATTTCTATTCCGCCTTTTCCCGATGGAATCAGCGTGGGTTACAACAAGAATATTAGATACGAAAAATAAACATACAGTAAAGATAAGGCAGAATACAAAGCATAAACCTAATGTCTAAAACAAGGAAAATATATTATATATATATATATATATATATACACACACACACATACATATATACATGCAAAGAACAAAATTCACAGTATCAGCATAATAAATCAAAATATATCCTTGCATAATTCATCTAACAAGTATCAACTTTCTCCTAGCAGCAAAAAAACTACAGTTCAATACAAATACTAGGGCAATAATAATACAATAGTAGCAGGAGACCATGGTCCCTTATGCTCCAAAAAGTCACATAATAACAACACTGTCCCCTAGCAGCAAGAAATGCTGTTCAATACGAATACTAGGATGATAATAATACAGTAATAGCAGGAGACCATAGTCCCTTATACTCCCAAAAACATAACAAGATAATAGCAAACTCCTTAAACTAGTGCGTCGTCTTGTTTAATCATGTTAAGGATGCCAGAGGATCCGTTTTGGATCGCAGCAACGGCTTCTCTAGCCCTCTGCTCTCTTCACGCAATTGATTTCCTTGTAAGCTGGATCTTCAGATAAAGGGCAGGGTATACGTATTTTATTTAATAAATAAACCCCAGTAATTGATACCTGGTAGACTGTGCAACTCAGACTTCATCGTCGTCACCATTATGACCATCATCGTATGGGTTGAATCTCCCTTATTCAGAATTCCAAAACCCTAAATACTCCAAAATCCAGAATGGGAGGCTGAGATAGTGGCACCTGTGCATCCTGAAGGTTTCAGTGTACACAGACCTTCTTTCGTGCACCAAAATTATTTAATACATGGTGTATAAAATTAACGTCTGGCTTTGTGTATAAGGTGTATAGGGAACATAAATAAATTTCATATTTCAAATCCAAAAAAACCACACCCCTAATCCTAAACACTTATGGACCGAAGCATTTCGGGTAAGGGAGACTCAGCCTGTCATCATCATCATCATCATGGAAGAATCATAGAGTTGCCATGCAGGAAGACACAGTCAAAGCACTCCGGACAAATGCCCCCCTGGACAATGATGATGATGATGATGATGATGATGATGATGATGATGATGATACAGGACCAGAGGAGACATTCCTTGTCTAATCTAGCACAAGGGATGGGCATTGCCAAGAAGGGAAGCCTACGTTTTTCACCCCTGAAGAGATATCAGATCAGCCGCAGGCGTTCCTTAGAAAAGTGTTCAGAGGTTGGGTCCCTGCCTGTCTCCCTTGCCGCCTTCCGCAGCCGGCAGCCCTGGAAAAAAAAGGATGCAAAATTGTGAACTAAACGGCAGGATGTGCAAAATGCAAATGAAGATAAGTCACGGGAATTGCGCCCGACCGACACGGCTGGAGGATTAAGCCTCTTCCCGGTGCAGCCTTTGAGTCGCTCTGGGTCGGGCGTGTTGACGGCTGTCATGCCCAATCCACCAAGCCTTGGCTAAGAAGGTCTCCTGGGCTTACTTACCCAGGAGTAAACCCTATGGAGCACAAGGGGGGTTTGTGGAGGGTTGCGCTGCAGATTGCATTGGGCCTGGCCACGAGATTGTCACCTTCCAAAGATGGAAGGCAGCCCCCCCGAGTTTGGGTCAAAGGATCCGGCAAAGAGCTTTAAAGAAAAATATCTCCATCCCGACCCTCCTCCAAGCCCGAAGGTATAATTTGTGGGTGAGAAAGAGGGTTATTTGGGTGATGTCCCACTTGATGAAACCCAATAGGAGGAAGAGACAGCGTCTTTCCAAATCGGTGCAATAGTCGTCTCCAATGCCCCCAAAGCCTCCCTTTTTGCTGATCCGAGTGATCCGCTCCCTTCGCCTTCGCCTGGAGCTTTGCTTTGGGGCCGTCGTCCCCCAAAAGCAAAAGCGCGAGTGGCATGTTTTTCCCTGCCACCTTTGGAGCTCCCTCCATCTCGGCTCACCGGGGACATTAGAGCACATTAAAAAGCATGTAAAATATGGTAAACAGTTCCTTGCTGCATCTCTCTCTCTCTCTATATATATATATATAAAGAAACGAACTCCGTTAAGTGGGGATCTAAGTAATTTTCCTTGTCAGAGTGTTCGGAGAAAGTAAACTCTGGGAGGCGGGGAGGCGCAGCCCGTGAATCTTTCATCTCTAAAAGGCTGCAAAGAGCAAAGGAAAGGGACTCCGAAGACGCAGCCAAAGTGGCAGCCCATCCGCCCAATTTATTATGCAAATGGTGCTTTGTTCCTTCGCTTGGCGTCATCCCGGCACACCGAGCCGTGCGGATAAAGTCCTCCTTGGTACATTGGTCCTTTCGGCAGGAGAGAACTGGAGCTTGGCCTGAGGCCACTGCCTCGGAGTGACACTTTCGTGCTTCCCGAGGTTTATATTTTTATTTTCTTTTGATTTCCCCCAGTCTGGAGGGGCACTTTTATTGGCGGTAGATCCCCACTTTGTTGTTCCAGAAAAGGGACTCGCTTTCTTGTGATTATTTCTGGCTTGGGAACATGGGTCCCTTTTGCACCATGCAGTTTTAGTGCTATGATTCTGCATTAACTGCCACGGTTACATCCTATAGAGCCCTGGGATCTGCAGTTTCTTTCTTTCTTTTTGTGTTAACGAAAAATGCCATTTATTTTGTGAACAAGAGGAAGCAGAAATCCCAAAGTTACAAAACTGTTAGCACACAGACCAGTCCAAAAAAGTACCATCTTCTACCTTTGTGACAAATTCTTGACAATGGATTCTGGTTTATGCCACTCTCCATCAGTAAACCTTTCCAAAGCGTACAGGTTCGGGTGGGCTGGGGAATACTGAATAAATACAAAGATACTGAAAACATATCCGGAGGTAGTCGTGTTGGCCATTTTGGATGTTTTTGTACTTTATAGAGACAAAGGTTTTGTGTAGCCACATTAATAGAGAGTGTTGGTTTGGTTTGTTCAAGACCTCTGCCTTGATTCTTCTAGACTGATGGAGCTCCAGTTTTCATTGGGCTGTTGTTTTTGTGATACCGTTTTTGTCCGATGGGAGGGACCTGCTGTTGCATGAGACACTAGAGCTCCCCGGCTGGGAATGCTAAGTACCTCTCCCCTAAACTGCAAATCCCAGGATATTCTGTAGGACGTTGCCGTGGCAGTTAAAGTGGAACCATAGCACCATCCTTGGGCAGAGTTGCTGCTTCTTCTTTGGTGTTCCTTCTTCCCTCCCTTTCTCTTTGGTTGCATCTGCATTGCAGAATTAATGCAGTTTGATACCACTTTAACCACCAGGGTGCAGGTCTTGACTGGGGTTCCCTTGGGGTTCCTTGACTCTTGCTTCTTGCTCCATTCAGGTTCAAGCTGCTGAGCCAGGAGGAAGGCGAGTACTTCAACGTCCCTGTCCCCCCGGAAGGCGAGGAAGGCAACGAGGAGCTCAGGCAGAAGTTCGAGGTGAGACTAACCCTCAGAAGGACTGCCTTGGCAAACCTGGCCACCCTGCTAACCATTCCACTAGGAACAAGGGGAAGGGGTGGTGGTTCTGCATCGGTTTCCCCCAAAACGTCTGGGTTTTGCAATACTAACCAAGTAGCCCACTTCAGCATCCAGGTTGCTGCCAACTGAAGGATATCTTTCTTTTCTGGGTTTCACCCGCACTGCAGAAAGAGATGCAGTTTGACACCACTTTGACTTCCACGGCTCCATCCTATGGACCGTATATATTCGACTACAAGTCGACCACATGTATAAGTTAAGGGCAGGACTTGGGGCCAAATTTCTGGATTTTGATATGACCCATGGATGAGTCGAGGGTAAAACTTAGGGACACGTAGGAAAGGATGGTGCAAAGGAAAATGATGCCCAAGAACTTAGAAAATTCTGGCAGGCATAACGGTTTGGCGCTCATCCTAAAGGCTGGATCAAGAGGGGATCCATGCTGCTTTTTGGTGCTCCCAGGATGGACTAAGCTCTATTTAGAGAAAGGGGATGGCACCATATGTGTATGATATTTATATATACGAATGAGTTAAAGTACAGTACTCACATTGACTTGTGGAGAAGTTGACCCAGGTTTTTTGGGTCAATTTTTGGACAAACATTTCTAGACTTACATATGAGATAGCTCACAAAACTACAAATCCTAGGGCAATTGAAACCGTGACAAAAATACATTATTTCTGCAGTAGAGATTCGACCAGAGTGAACTCAGTTTGGAGACTGCTTTTTAACAGTTGAACCAAGGGCTCTCCAAACATGAGTCTTTCAGATATTTTGGACTTCAGACTCCAGAATTGCTGACGCTGGGCCCAGCCGGCTGGGACTTCTGGGGCTTGAACTCCAAAAGGCCTGGAGGACCAAAGTTTGGGAATCACTGCCCCGGAGGAAGAGGAGCTGCACCATCCTGGCTCCTGCTTTTGCCTCACCATGCGCCTCCTGTCATGCATTTATGCCTTTCAGTCCAACGGCCGGGATCGGCATCGGCTTAATGGAATTTCACGCTCGGCTGAACACAGTGCCGGCTCCAACAATGTGGCCATTTCTCCCCCAGAAATTAAAACGAATAAATTATACGAGATCGCTATCGGTGTGTGTGCACGCGTGCATCTGTAGGCATGCGTTGCTGAACAAATTGTGCTCCGGTAAATTAGGAGAGCCCACTGGACCAGCGAGAAAAACATTGCACGAGCCGTGTGTGCATTTGCGGCCCTTTTGCAAAGCTCTTTGGAAGTTGGCAGTCGCTGGGAAGTCTGAAAAGAGTGAAATGCTTTGCATCTCTTTTGCAAAGGCCATTTGCTGAGCTGCCACCCCAAACGGAACAAGTGCCACGTAGTCCAAGTACCGGATTTTAGCCTGGAGGAACCAGATACATTTATATCCAAGTGCACACTGTTAAAAGGATTTTGTCCAAATTAGCTTCCCTTGCACTTCCATAAATCTGTTTCAAAAAACCCTTTTAAAAACCTTTAACAATCTCCCTTTGCAGAGAGCCAGGATTGGCCCCGGAGCGAAGGCGTCAGAGGAGAGGACACCGAATGCCATCTCCAAATTCGACAACAACAACGGGACCCGGGACCGCATGAAACTGTCCGACTTCAACTTCCTGATGGTGCTGGGCAAAGGCAGCTTTGGAAAGGTGGGCCAGGGGGAAAGGGCCATTCATGCCAATTGGAAGTGTGGTGTGTGTGTTTGTGTTTCCATGCGTTCATTCAGGCTGGTTGGCCAGGGATGCAGTTCTTCTCTGAGTTCCTCCTAGAAGGCACTAATGGATAAGTTTTAGCAATCTTCATCTCACTGTAGACAAAAGTGAGTTTTCCAAAGACCGTTCGCAATCTGAGGCGTATTCTACGCAAAATTTGCAGGTGGCATTTTTGCACTGAAACCAGCGTTTTCTGCCATGCAATTCGGTGTTTCTTGTGCAGAAAATGCTTTTACTGCTTGAATTTTCAACATGGCCTTGATAGCGTAAGGTACCTCCTTGGGTGAAATCTGCACAAGGATTCCTGTAGGATGAGCAACATTTCCATTGCTCTTACTCCTGGGATGATTCCTGTGCCTTCTTCCGCATCGAGAGATGACCTGGGCAGACTTTCCGCTTTAAAAAAAAATGTATTCTCTGCTACTTTCTTTGGTTAAACATTTATTTTCAGCAGCCTTAAACCCTCACAAGACAAAGGAGAAGCAAGCAAACCTTTAGCAAAGAGAATGGTTTGGTGGTTTGGGCATCATTTATTATTTGTCCAGTTTGTGTCCATTTATTATTTGTCCACCTCTCCACCAAAAGGTGCTTCGCAGGGGAACCAACTTAAAACAACAACAACAACACAGAATGTAGAATAATAGCAAAGATTTAAAAAGAAAGCCAAGATATGGAAAACATATCAGTAAGACTGGTTAAAAGCAAGTCCAAGCAATTTGCAAAATAACAAGGAAGATGATGAAGCCAAAGCCCTGCTTGAAAAACCATCTTTGGCCCTGTTCACGCTACAAATATAACCTGGAATGAATCCGTTTTTTTCCCAATGCATTTACACACATCCCAAATGTACTTGGTATACTTTGAGAGGGGCTACCAAAAACCCACTTAACCCGGGATCTTTTTCTTCTTCTTCTGAGTTTTCCTGAAAGATCCACATTGATCTGCATCTTCAGAATACACTTCTGAATCAATTCAGATTGCTCTGTATCATTCAAAGGAATAGAGGCCGCTTCATTTTATCCTGAAACAATGTGAATAACACAAAGGTTAAAACGACACGGAGAGATTCGCGAACCCAAAACGTAATGGGAACAACGATCCAGATATGCATCAGTGTGGTGACCTGTATCTCCTTGAGACAAAATAAGGAGTGTAAAATGGTCTTCCAGTAAAAGAGAAGGGCCTTAGCTGCGTCTTTGAAGGCAAGGAGTTTTGGAGCTGGAGAGCAAACACCCAAAAAGCCTCAGCTTTCCACCAGACGTTCTCCAAATATTGATAGGACAGAATGCAGGCCTTCCATGGCGATGGTTAGGACCCAGGATTTGTATGGAAGTGAGCAGTTTTTCCAACGACCGTGTCATGTAAAGATGGCCAAAATACCCCGAAGGCCCCAGATTCCATCTCATCCTGGAAGCTAAACAGGGTCAGCAATTGTTAGTTCTTGGATGGGAGACCACGAAGGAGTCCTAGGTGCCGGGATTGCGTTTAGTCAACTCTGCCCCTTTATTTGTCTGCTTCTTGATCCCCCCCTTTTTCGCAATACTTCCGACAATATGTGACTTGAATTGTAAAAAAATAATATAATACAGTCAAGCCCTCCTTATCCACAGATTTTTTTTTTATCCACGGATTTGAACATCCACGGCTTGAAAAGATTCCAAAAAAGTATACGTTCCAAATAGCAAACCTTGGATTTTGCCATTTTATATAAGGGGCACCATTTTGCTGTGCCATATTAATTTAATGGGATTTGAGCATCCACGGATTTTGTTACCTGGAACCAAACCCCCGTGGATTATAAGGGCCCACTGTACTTAAAACATGTTTGTGCATTATTATTATTTCCCCCCCCCCCCCCAAATGATGTACATTTTCTCCATTTGCGTTTTAAAACACGCACCTTGTTTCACCGTACAGTTTGGGAACACAAATGTGCAAATAATCAATCCACAGCGGGTGTAAAAGAGAGACTTCTATAGAGCGTGCAAAAGCCAAGCCGATTTCTTTCCGCCCCTTCAGCCATCCTCATTCCCCCAAACTGGGCTGCGAAATGAAAAGCTCCGAGCCGCAGCAAAATGGAGGCAGCTGGCTTGCCTTTCTGCCAAAGGCTGATTGCTCTGGCTTGGCCGCGCTCCTCCGCAGGGAGAGTTGGCGATTCCTAAACCGGAGAAAAACACGTCCAGGTGTTGGAGTAATAAAATAAATAAAGTGCCTCCCAATTTACCTGCTTTGCTTTTTCGCAAAAACCGGGAGACTCTGACCTACCCAAAAATGGTTCTCTCAGCAGGGCCCAGATATGCAATTGTGTGACGAATGAGGATTGTGCAGCTGTGGCTTCAGGCTGGAATTGGAGAGGACTCCGGGGGAAAATTGGAGAGACTGACCCATAGGCGAGACGCTGGCTGGCTCTGATCCACATAAGACCCACATCTTGGATCAGAGCAAAGGACTCTCTAGTCCCAAATCCTTTATACCTGTGGCCGGTCGGTTGCCTCAATAGGAAACCCACCAGACGGAGGACGGAAACTGCTTCTGATTTCTTGCCGGTCTGTGTCTACAGATTAATTCTGACTTGTGGCAACCCTATTGCAGGATTTTCTTGGCAACGGTGCTTCAGAGGGTGCTTGCCATTGCCTTCCACTAAGGCTGAGACGGTGTGACTTGACAGGGGCTGCATGCGCCCTGCAGAGTTAATGCAGTTGGACCCTGCATGCTATGGCGTTCTGGGATTTGTAGTTTTGTGAGAGATTTTCGCTTTCCAGAAAAGAGCTCTGGTGCCACGACAAAACTGTAAATCCCAGGGTTCCACCGACAATGGAAATGGTGTCAAACATGAGGATTCGAACCCATAACGTTAGTCCAATGCTCCAGCCACAAAACCACAGCAGAAGGAGGAGGATAGGCCCAGCTCCATCAATATCTGAACTGACGACAGAAAGCACGGCATCTTCTCCAAACGCAGGGCTGTGGCTGACGTCGTCGCTTTCCCTCTTGTTTGGTTTTTAACGCCTTTGCCCGATGAAGAAGCCAGTGGAGCTTTGAAAGCTTGAATCGTGCGCAGTGTGCATTTTGGTTGGCCCCATAAAGGTGTGACTGTTTGTGGATTTGGGATGACGCTATACATCCCAGCTAGTAGTCATAGGTGGTCCCATTCTCCGCTATGGATTTGTGCATCTAGGTTGGCAGCCGTCCCTTCCTCAAACAATAGCAAATGGATCTGGAGACACCCGGGAATCCATTCTGGATGTTTCAGTTCTCGGGAAAACAACTTGGCTTCCTGAATCTGGGCCCCCTCGAAAGGCCTTGGAGGAGGACATTGCAAGGTCATGAGGATTTGGGAGGCAGCTTTGGTGCCCCATGGGTCTTACCAGGGTGGCCATTCCTCTTTGAGGCGGACAAATCCGTCTGCAGAGAATCTGTCGATTTTTTAAAGCATGGAGCAAGGGAGCCGGCGGTGAGGGGCGGGTGGGTTAGCTGTGTTTGTTTCTGAATTAATTCCCCAGCAGAGTGAAGCCATGGATCTTAATAATTGGCAGCGTGGCGTTGGCATTTCTCAGGAGCATTTCTTCCTTCAGGTTGATTTGATTAACGGGGGAGAATTATGCAGCCAGGAGGCTCTGCGGCCCCGGCGTCTTCGGGTAAAAAAAGGGAGTCTGCAGGTAGCCGCCATGGGCTTCGAATGGGAGAGGAGCAAGCCATCTGTGCACGAAAAAGGCGGGTGGCGTGCGATGTGGATGGAGCGAGGATTGGACCCAGTGCCACCTATGCCCAGCCCAGTTGCCAGTTTATGTACTCAGGGGTGGATTAAGGCACTTGGGGGGCAGAGCCGTTCCCGAAATGAGAGCCTCCCTTCCTAAACACCGTTCCAGAGGGTTGGATCAGAAATTAAATCGTGCAGGAGGCCAAATGTTTCCGTGTCACCCCTTTTCCGCCTCCCATGATATTGCATTTTATTGGTTTATTTTAACGTAAGCAGCTTGGATTGGAGGAGTGGGAGATGATGATGATGATGATGATCATCATCATCATCATCATCATCGTCGTCTGAATTCAGTTCCAGGTCGTGGCAGTCGAATCACATGCGTGATATCATGGTGTACATAGTTGTGCATTCTTGGCCGATGTGCGTGCCCACCTCCTTTTGCTGAAATTGGTGGTAACGCTCCTTTGGCTGTGCCTTCCTTTGCACATGCAATTGTGCCACGTTGTCATAATGCAACCCGTTTGTAACTCTGTTTGGGGCAAGGTAGTTGTGCAACCCTGGTGTGCAGATGGGAATGATGGGTGACCCATGGCAGAAGTGGAAGCCAGTGGTACCTTTTCTTCCTTCAGCCTTGGGCCCCTAGCCATCAAGAGGCCTGGGTCAGGCGCACAAATGGCCACCGTTGATACCATTCCCTCCCTGTCTGTGCTTCAACAGCGGTCGCTTCGGACTTGGGGCATGTGCCTCTTCTATTTTGGAGGCTCATTTTTGGAGCTCCCAATGTTGGCCCCAATCCATATACCCACACACCAAGCTGCTGCTAACCATGGATTGGGAAATGCTATTATGCACAGCGGCACCGTCCTCCCGAAGGTGAGAAATTTCAGCCCTTGTGACGGTAATGTGAATGGACGTCGCCTGGGTGCCGTGTCCTTTGGGTCCCACATGTCTCCACGGCCCCATTCATGTGTGTGAGACGATTGTGTAAACCTTCCTAACATGATAACCAGAAAGCAGCTTTGCTTTGTTGCATCTTTACAACGGAGTAGCCGTGGCAGATGTTGTTTTTGAAAGAGCAGCAGGCTGTGGAAAAGATAACACTTCACTTCTTTGTTGTTACACCTTGACGCTCTCTTTCATATGACCTTGTGTATGTTTGCTTCCTTTCCTGGACTGAGCTCACATTTCTAAAACATACTGTCTATGCTAGATATCCCGTTACTACATTATGGCAGGACAAGAAGCATCTGCAACCTCTGACTACGGCGCAGGCATCCAATACATGGGTTTAATAACGCTAAGGACATGGGTGTTCTAATAAATGGGCATTTGCAAGTTAACAAAACAGGGCTTTGCAACAATACTGACAGTGCAGCTTGTCTAGCAATTGCAATAAAGGAGGATACTCTGGAATGGAAGACCTTGGGAACTGCCTTCCCAAGTGGATTGATCTCTTTCTTGGCCTGTCATCCCTTTTGGAAAGATTTGGGGGGAGAGGAATGTGAGGGTCAGAAGAAAGTCAGGGCTGTGGTGTGGGTCTGAAGGGGCACATTTGGCTATAATCCAGCCCAGGAACGCTGGCCGAGGGCCTGTATCAGAGACTGAGGTGCAGAATTTGACAATGCTGGAGGTACGGCACTGACATGATACACAACCATGCTAACAGATTGTAATGTTGCACAACGGCATGGCACGGGATGGGTTCAGTTGTGCAATGAGGATCCCCTTGCACAGCGTGTCCCATTTTTGTGCATTGAGGCTGTTGCACAAGGGTCGCCCCTATGCCTCTGTTTGCGCATTGGCTCTGGAGATGTAGTTTCTGCTTCCTCCTTGAAGATATGAGCATTTTTGTAACCTTGCGATTCGCCTTTGCATGAACGGAAGTCTGTTTGCAGTGGTACGGATGCATAACAGGACCCCAACCTCCGGCTGCGGGCTGGCGTTTGTTCATGGCTCAGGTTCCAGTGAACAGCAGCTATGGCTACATCTGCACTGCAGAAATAATCCAGTTTGACACCGCTTTAACAGCCGTGGCTCAGTGCTACAGAATCCTGAGGTTTGTTGTCGTGTGAGATATTCAGCCTTCTCCGTCAGACAGCTCTGCTGCCCCACGAAACTACAAATCCCAGGACTGTCTTGGATGGAGCCGTGGCGGTTAAATGTGGTGCCAAACTGCACTATTTCTGCAGTGCAGATACAGCCTAGAAGAAAGATAAGCATCAATTGACTCTTACTGCTGCATCCCTCTGATGTATCTATGTAGTCAGTAAGGCTGTGTTTGTGATGCGCCTGTGTTTTGGTGCCATTTTGGCTGATGGTTGGACCCCCTTGGTCTGGGACCTGCCTGGATCGAGACCCCTGTATATTGCTGAATGTGGCGGGCATGTATGGAGCAGCTGCCTGGGTGCTTTGCTTACTCTCTGAGTCTCCCTTCTCCGTGGTCTTTCCTCAGGTGATGCTCTCCGAAAGGAAAGGCACCGACGAGCTTTACGCCGTGAAGATTTTGAAGAAGGACGTGGTCATCCAGGACGACGATGTGGAGTGCACCATGGTGGAGAAGCGGGTCCTTGCTTTGGCCGGGAAGCCCCCCTTCCTGACTCAGCTCCATTCGTGCTTCCAAACTATGGTGAGCCACCCTGCGACACACACATCCATTCGGCCCAACGTGGACCAAGGTTGTCGGCTTCCCGATTGTGCAGTAAACTCATTGCAAACCCATGGAGAGCCCTTCATGGAGAGCTTCTGAGCAAGAGTCCCACAGCAAGGGGGCCAAAAGATGGGAATTGAGGAGGCATTTAGAAGTCTCCTAAAAAGACTTTGCTCTGGCAGGCAGCTGCCCAAAGCTGAATTGGGTGGAACGGTCCTTGCCTGCCAATGGAAGGGGCCAGCCTGGCATCCCTTGGCAGGGAGTTCCACAGGCTGGGAGCATCCGCCAAAGTGTAGCCTTCTCTTGGACTCTCCCCCAAATGAGCCTGAAATCTACTTTGATTTCTTACTGCAAGGTTGGGAATTCTCCAAAACAAACGATCAGCCAAAGGTTGTTGGGCTACCGCTACCGGTACCATCAGCCCCTAGCCATCCTAGCCAATGGTGAGGAATGCTGGGAGATGTAGTCCAAAGGGCTGCATGACCTCTGCAGTATCAATGCAACCTCGTGACAGGTGTCCTTACGATTGTTCACCATTTGGGGATGTCTGGCTCAAGACTTAGGAAATCAGGATAGAGACTTCTTGCAAATGGAGCAAGCTTTTCTTTGCAGCCAGATTGGGTCTGCAATGTCAATGGGGAGGGAGGAAGGCTTGCCAAAGGTTATTAGGCTACCACTCCCATCAACCCCTAGCCAGCCTAGCCAAGGGTGAGGAATGAGACGTAGTCCAAAGGTCCGCATGTTGGGAGACGTAGTCCAAAGGGCTCCGACCACTTACAAGTAGACGGTTGGACATCTACGCCAGAAGAGTTGGGGAAATTTCAGCATCGTCTCTTCCCTCCCTCTTTGCTCTTTAGAGCAAGTGGGATTTTAGATAGCATAGACCTTCCTGCATGTCAGACTCTGCTTTTGTTCTGCATTTAAAACCTTCCGTGGGCTCAGGTCCTTGCATTGAATTACGTGGCCATAAACACTTTTTGTAACTCAGTAAACGAACCATACGATTCAGGTCACTTTCCTGTTGGGTCCACATCTCTTTCCTTCCACGTCAGAAAGATGGTGAGACCTAAAGCTTTCTTCTTGTCCTGATCTATTCTTTAGCTTGTGTATGTGTAGATTCACGCCATTATTAGTAAGTTTTCATGAAACGCAAGCTATCCGTCTTGTTTGTTTTTCAAGTCAACTTCACTTCTTCGAGAAGCATCGTCAAACTGGGGCACGCATTTTTCCAGTGCTCTGCAACGGAAAGCTAATCTCTCGCTGGGTTAGCTTTGATTTTGATATTTATATATTGTGTTTCCTGAACAAAGGCTGAAGCTTTAGGAAACTTGAACCGCCCAACAAAAATAACCAGGGACTTTGATTTAGCCACGGACCTTTGTTGCCGTGGAAGACGGCAGGGCCAAGCCCTTTTTTGTTTTTTAGGGGGACCAGATAACGCAATACGGGCGCGCGACGCATCTCCTTCGCAGGTCTCTTTTCTGACATCTGAAGTGCGTCGGCGGAGGATTAGTTCTCGGGGCCCTGCCTGTAGCTTAGTGGTAATCATATTGGTAATGTAATCAAAATGTGTAGCAGAGGGTATTAGTAAGTGCCGAGTACAAAGAGCTTCAGTTTGGAGAAGCGGCGTCTTTGCCCGGGCAGCGATTTCCATTTAGCGGCAGGGAAGGGAGATCTCAAATCTTCATCTCAAAAGCGAGAGAAGGGGAGAGAGAGGGAATTAGCTTGAGGCTCAGGTGTTTTTCGGCGCCACGGGATTTGCCTCGCACCTGCTCCCAAGGAGTCGCTCTGCGACCCCCCGATCCCTGAAGAAGTGGAGTGGATTAAACGCGCGCATCGCCTTCCTTTCCGCACACCAAAAAATAAAAATAAAAATTGCAGTGGATGCAGAGCAGAATCAAACTGCTTTTAATCGGGCAGTTCTTTTCGTACAGCCGTTGCCAACTTACTGAATTTTTGGTCATATCTGTATGGCGCGCTGGCACGCATCCTATTGATAATCCCGAACCATTTCTCCGACTGGCATGGGAGACGCCAGCTGCTGTTGTACATAAGAGCAATATTCTGGCCAAAGTAGAGCTCAGAGTTGGGATTTTTTCCTTTTTTGGACTGGCTGTGATGGCTGGGGATACTGGAAACTGTATTCCCCCAAAAGGTAATTTTCCAAGATAGGTGTAGTCCATCATCATAGTCATCATCATCAGTCCAATAATTTCAAGCACTGAGGGGTTAAAACTGCTGGTGGGGATATTGCTCCCCTCCGTCCCCACAACGCCAGCCGTGTCCCCATGCGCGCAGCCTCCCTAATACATGTGTGCATGCGGCTCCTCCGTGGGATCTCTCTGCGGAGAACAAACGAAAGTGCTGAGCTTTAATTAAGCATCATTTCAGGCTTCTTCCCACATGCTGGGAAGGTAGGAAGATGTGACAGCTTGCAAAGCATGAACATGCCAGGAAAGCCGTTGGCATGCGGCCGCCTTGACGGGCGCCTTTGTGGCATCGCCTCAAGACGAACCAAGACCCTGCTGGGCTGCTTCTTTGGTGATGCTTTAGGAAGGAAAAGCAGGTGAGGGGAGAGGAAAAGGAGTCAGATGGCAGCTTTTAAGACTAACCGGCTTGTTATAGCCTGAGATTTGGAGGATTTCGGTTGTGGATTTCACAGTTCCTGAAGATTGTTGACGGAGTCTACACACAAGACACGTTAACAGTTGCATAGTCCCAACTTTCTGCTTCCTGTTTCACTTGGACACCTCCCCGGTTGGTTCATAAACTGGGATCAAATATGTGGCTTGGATGTTGACTCTGAAGAATGCATTGATGAAATGCATTCTTGAAATCCACTGATGGAGGTCAAAATCCACAAAAAGCTCAGGCTCCAATGAATCCATGCGTCTTGAGGAGGCCACTTGGTTTCTCTCCCATTTTCCTCTTTTATGCTAAAGCAGAGCAATGCAACGATCGCTTTGAACTGTGGGTTATGTTTTGTGTATCTCTCTTACCTTCATCCCCCGCACCCCACTCTCTCTTTAGGATCGCTTGTATTTCGTGATGGAGTACGTGAACGGCGGCGATCTCATGTACCAGATCCAACAGGTTGGGAGATTCAAGGAGCCTCACGCCGTGTAAGTTGTTTGCCCTCCTTTGGCATCTCCCATATATATGCCCAGGCTGTGTGCCAGCCACGCTTTCCTCGTTTCGGAGCCCCAGAATCTTCCCTTCCTTGTAATCAGACCAAAGAGCTTTTCGTTTTAATGAATTTCTTCTCCTTATCAGCTTTCCCCCTTTTTTAAATCTTTTAATTTCAGGTTCTATGCTGCTGAGATTGCCATTGGGCTGTTCTTTTTGCACAGCAAAGGAATAATTTATCGGTAAGCGGGGCCACGTTTTCTTTCTTAACGCTCCCAGAAAAACCCAAAACAGCAAACATTTCTCCTCAATGGTTGGGGTTCAAGGGCTCTCCGCTCAGAGATACTTAGCTTTGTGAGTCCTGACCTACAAGATCTAAAAACATTGCTTGGGATCAGGGTGGTGGTTGTTGAGTTGTCTTGTGCCCCCAAGTTGGCTCCGATTTATGGCAACCCTCTTCAAGGGAAAAATAAACCCCATATCCCAAAGAATGCTGGGTTTTGAAATACATTGTGCATTCCTAATGTCCTATTGCTGGTTGGAGGAAAGGGATGTCTCTGGCATTTCAAAGATTGCGGGATAAGTCCCTGTTCCTCCCACTCAAACTTTCACAAGAATCCTAGATATGTGTTTCTTGGGCACAAGGTACCCTCCTGTCCCAGCTCCATCCTTCTTTACCTGGCATGGATACCAGTCTCGCCCTACCCTCTGCACACGTGCCATCGCCCGCACATCCTCCTCTCTTTCCCTCCTCTAACCCTGGCTTTTTTGGTGAATGCTGCAGTGACCTGAAACTCGACAACGTGATGCTGGACTCCGAGGGGCACATCAAGATTGCTGACTTTGGCATGTGCAAAGAGAATATCTGGGATGGGATCACCACCAAGACCTTCTGCGGCACACCAGACTACATTGCACCCGAGGTGAGAGATTTGGGTATGGGGGTGTGGGGAAGGGAAAGTCCCCTTTTACTTGCTGGCATCTGCTTCTCGCAAACACATGTTGCCCAGCATCCCAAATCTGTATTCCATAGTGCCACGCTTGGAAAAAATGAGCATTATTGAGTAGAACTAGAATCAAAGAGTTGGATGGTATCTCAAGGGGCATCCATGCCAACCATGCAAGAATACACAACTAATATATTCACAAATGACGCCCATCCACACTTTGTTCAAACAACTCCAAACAAGTAGTTTCCATCGTACTCCAAGGCAGTTATTTCACTAACAAACTGCTCCTACAGAAAAGAAGATCTTTCTAAAGTTTAGGCGGAATCTCTTTTCTTGCCATTTGTGTCCGTTGGTTCATGTTCTAATCTCTGGAGCAGCAGAAAACAAGCTCATTCCATCTTTTACTTGACATAGCTTCAGATATTAAAGATGGCTATCATGTCAACCTCTCAGTCTTCTCTAAGCTAAACATACCCCAAATCACTCCTCTCAAGCCTTGGTTTCCAGTCCTTCGGTCATCTTGGTCACCCTCCTTTGGACACATTTATATTGTCCACATCCTTCTTGAATTGTGGTGCTCAAAACTCAAAATATTCCAGATGTCCAAAGCAGAATAGAGTAGGATTGTAACTTACTTGTGTCTGGACATTATTCTCCTATTGATGCAGCCTAGAATTGTCTTTCGGGGGGTTTTGGCCACCAAATTACACTGTCAACTTGTTGGTTTTTAGTCCATAAAAGTCACTTTCACCAGGTTTGCATCGCAGGAGATGGAAGAGAAATCATTTTCAGAGTGGACTCTTTCCTTGCAAGGTTGCAAGGTTACGCTCTTGGGGCCAAATGGCAAAAAGATCAGGCTGGTGCATTTCATGTTTTCGGATGGGTGGCCGAAGCGAGACAAAGAAAATGAGAGATGGAATGAGCAGTTGTTATTTCAAGGAAAACTGAAGATCACCAAAAATGTTTTTTAGCTCAGCCGAGAAATGTTTGCAAAAAAAAAACAAACCCAAAACCCCGTGAGTCACATCAGCATTGGCAGAAAACTAAATGGTACGTAGATCATGGCATGCCTCTTCGGAAAGCCAGGAGGAAAGGAGGGCACATTTTATGGGCACCGTGTGTGTTTCTCCCTCATTATGATCCATTTGATACTTAGGATTAGCAATTCTGAATGTGTACATTCAATACCGTAGCGTTGAGCATATGGCAAGCGCTGTTTATTTTAAAAACCAAGACGGGGACTTTGAAAACGAAGACTGTCGCTTGAATTAATCAGTTAATGTTGTGCAGATACATCATGCAAAGGTTTTGGGGAAAGGGAAGGTAAAATAAAAAGGACGCTTTCTTTATTTTTAGCACCAATAACAACTGTTACCAATAGAGCGATTGATCCTTTGCCACAATCTGCCAAGTGCCGATACGGAAGGAAAGCATGCTTCATGCTCTCATTATGACACAGGTTTGCTCATCAACGCAGTGAGAAATAGTGTTTAAATGCCATTGAAGCGCCTGGATTTAGTTGAAGGATCACAGGTACCTTCCACTTAGCAGCCCGATCAGTACCATTCCGTGGGGCTAATCAATTTCATTGCAGTCCATACATCTTCATGTTCTAAAACCGAATCGTTTTAAAATTGTCTTCTTAAAATCTTATGATCTGATTTTGGACTGTTCAGTCTTTTGTCGTTGTGTGCCTCCAAGGCATTTCCGACTTACGGCGAGCCTTTCCTGGGGTTTTCTGGGGCTGAGAGAGTGTGACTCCAGGTCACCAGTGGGTTTCCATGGCTGAGCCGGGATTCAAACCCTGGTCTTTTCTTGCCCCTCCTTGGATTTTCTTAGCAAGGTTTATCCAGAGGAGGTTTGACACCTTTGCCTTCCTTTGAGACCTGGCCAAGGTCCTTCAGAGGTTTCCCATTGCTGAGCAGGGACTCGAACTCTGGTCTTCAGGAGTCCTAGTCCGACGTTCAACTACTCCGTGCCGTTCTCTTAGACAGACGTTCACATCAATATCAGTGGCTGGCAGTGTACCAGTGGAGCATTGCCTCTCCTTGGGTGCCTCCAAATGCCAAGCGGTTGTGCGCGTGCATCCGTCCCAGGGAGGCATTTAATTACTGGCCCTAATGTGTGTTGTTTTCCTTTGTGCTGCCAAGATTAATACAGGAGCAATGCCAGGCGGAGGCCGGGTCTCTCTCTGCGTGATTAATGGGTTTGCAGAGTAGAACAAATGACCACCTTCCCTTGGTAGGCAATTGGGCACCGTCTCCAAAATGCTCATCCCCCCCCCCCCCCCGTTTTGCTTTTAATTTGTAGGCAGCATCTCCAAAAGGCGCATTTCCCCCCATTTTACTGTAGGGAATCTTTTAATCAGTAGGAAAAGGGATTGAAGGCTACACAATACGAAAGATCCCTGCAATTTTAGCACCTCACCTTAGAGCAATGTGGGAAAGTTTGGAGAGGAGGGGACTGTTCCAAAGAAATAAATTGAATGTGTTTGGACCGGGAAGGAAAGAGACCGAGTACCAAGTACTTGGAGTACCGAGGCCGATTCGGTTTGCTGTCAGAGCTTTTCCGAATTGCATTCTCCTCCGTTCTCTGTCCAGCTTAAGCGCACTTTCTTCCTTTCTCTTGGGGAACAGCCATTTTGATCGGTGCAAAGAAGCAAACTTGATGATGGCTCGGCAGAGAATGCAGCTGCCGAGAAGGAAAAGGAGGCACCTCCTTTGCAACAGAGGCGCAGGTTTGCCCTTCATGCGCCTCTCTGTACTTTCCCCTTTTCTCGGTCCCATTGATCGCGCATCTTCCTCCGTGGTGCCAAAAGGATGATTCCCTGAGCGCTAATGCTCAGCGAGAATACGGAAAACCTTGCAAGGCTTTTATCCTGGCTGCTTTGGGAGGATTAACGCTTCGTGCTGCATCAGTGTGCAAAAAGATCTTGGGCTCCCGCCAGCAGTTGCAAACAGAACAGGGAGCTTCTAATGCACTTTGCGGAGGGGCAGAATCGCACCCCTTTCCCCACAAGGTCAGAAAGCCCCACAATGTTTTCCAGCCAAGGATCGGCACCCCATGTCTCCTAAACATTAGATTTCCTCTTATACACATACCACCAACAAACAAACAAACCCAACCTTGGTGTCGACATGAAGCCTTGGTGGTTCGGTTTTGCAGCAATGAACTCCAAACGCTGGTACAATAGGGCTTGGTTCGGGAGGTCAGAATAGGGCAGAGCCAAAGGGAGGTTTAGGAAGGGGGGAAATGGGGTAAGAAGTCCTTTAAATTAAGGGAGAAGAAGAGACCTGTCAGGATCAATTGCTTCTTTCCAGTGACGGCTGATGGACTCTGTGTCAATGAGGGCAACAGATACCCCCCATTTTTCATTACACATTTTCAAGGAGGTATATCCCAGCGAGCATCTACACTATAGGAATAATGCAGTTTGGCACCACTTTTAAGTGCCTCAGCTCCATCCGATGGAATCCTGGGATCTGTAGTTTTATAAGGTATTTCGCTTCCTTGGCCAAAGAGTGCTGGTGCCTCACAAAGCTACAAATCCCTTCATTTTGTAACATGGAGCCATGGCAACTAAAGTGACATACGGCACCATATAGCCGCAATGGTTTCAGCACCTTGTACAGCTGCTTCACATTTGGATTTAAACTTGGGTTTAACACACACACATTTGGGATTTGGGGTTTGTTTTTTCCATCCCTGGGATCCATTTGAATCCACTCCGCTGTCTGCCCTATTTGCTGGGATCTGTAGCGTTTGAGAGGGCCATCAGGAGATGGCAGATCCCTCCATAGAGCACCCAGTTCATACATTTCTGCGATGATCCGTGTCGGGAGGAACGTCCGTGTCCGGGACGAGCTCGATCGAGTCTGTGTATATTTTACTGCCATTACCATGCAATTTGCCTTCGTGTTTGAATATATGAATCTTTTCCAGAATAGAAATCTGTAATTAGGATGAATAAACTGCATAATGGTTTTGCGTTAAGTAACAGATGGCAATGCCTCCGGCTCTAAGCAAAGAAGCAGGGATGGAAGGAGCTCCTCGAAACACAGATTTCTCCTCCTCGGCCTCCTTTTCCTCCTCCTCCTCGTTGCTGGCTTCAGCCCCTTCCCTTAAACACCAAGTTTCTCCTAGAAAACTTGGCCTGGTTTCTTGCTGCTTTATATGTGGCCCTTCCCTCTTTGGAGGACGGGTTTCCTTTGATTCCCCCAACTTTGAGATCGCCATCGCTTTGGGCAGTTGTGCCAAGGATTGTGGTAAAGGGGGTCGCCAAAATAATACTCTTGGGTCCCGATGTTCTTCGGCAGCGCTGGTAGTTTGGATCCAGTCCAGTTTGGGGTCTGAATTTGGAACGTAAAAGATGCCTGTTTGCCCCAATGGATGGGGACAGTCAGCGCAACCCTATTGATTCTGTCCTGGGCTTAACAGCGGTTTTTAGTGCCACCCGACTTGGTATTTTTGTGGGCTTTGGGTTCAGTTGTTTGGATGCAGGGACAATAAATGCACCAGCGAATGAAAAGCATTGCTATTATTGAACTAGCAGGCTAAATTTACAGAGTTTTAAGGCAAATCTTATATCTATAGCGAGTCCTGCAGAGCAACTCATATATCCATTCTGCTGCTGGTAAGCAAGGATGAAGAACCTGAATGGAGAGGCAGGGTAAAAAGATATTATTTATTTTATTATTATTATTATTATTATTATTATTATTATTATTATTATTATATCTTCAAACTGATGATGGGAGCATCACACCAGGCCTTCTGGACCACCCTGAATGACCTCCAGGCTTTTTATAGGGTCAGCGTACATCCGGTCCTCCATTCATTCCATCAACGCAGGCCTTCGGAAAAACCGTATCTGCCAAAATGAGCCAGCTCAGGTTTTTAAGGTCTTCCGGGGAGAGTTTTCTCTCGGTCCCACCACCGTCGCACTTTGGGCGAAGACGTCGTAATAGCTTTTATTTATATCCCACCTCTCCAGAAGGATCTAGGCGGGTTCCGATAAATTTGCATAAATGAAACACACCGTACGTACATGAATGGAAATGGCACAATTCCCTAATCCCCTACTAAAATAACGCTATAATAATAATAGGTTATTATTAATTATAATAGTAATAGGTAATATTAATAGGTTATTATAACCCACGGGAGAGGGCCTTCTTGGTAGCTTCTTATAGACTGTGGAACTCCTTCCCACAAGGAGCTTCATTGGCCCCTTCTTGGATCTCTTCCAGTGTTTTGGGCATTTACTGCTATCAGCTAGAAGAAGGAAAGTCCCTGTTAATAGTCTTTCAGAAGGGTAGCAATGGAGGAAAATGGGCAAATGGGTGCATGCTGTTGGGTGGCATGGCACAAAAAAGGATGGAGATCCAGTACAACTCCCGGGTCATTGAACATCTGAACCCGGGGCTTGAAATCCTTCGGAAGAAGATCAGCCTCTTCCTCTTCCCTCTCTCCCTCTTTATCCGTCTCACTAGATTTCCCAGCCGGAATAATTTTGTCTTTGCGACTGTAGGATTAAAAAAAAAAGAGGGGCTTCTTCTGTTTTTATAATCCTGCCGTTCTGATGATGTTCTTGTGTCTCTCGCAGATAATCGCTTATCAGCCCTATGGGAAATCAGTGGATTGGTGGGCCTTTGGAGTCCTGTTGTATGAAATGTTGGCCGGGCAGGTAATCTTTTTTTGTTGTTGAAAAGGACAGATTTTCATTCAGGTTTTTGTTGAATTACATGGAGATGGGAATGTAAAACCTTGTTGTTTGTTGTTTGTGTAGGGGAACAAGTACAGCTTGTTTCTGATTAGAGTAGACTAGTGGAATCAGTTGGATTTACCGATATGTCGATTTACCATCCAACAGTTGGCTTGATGGGTCTCCCATAGTCCAGACTACCCAAGAATATTCTGCATTGGAGGTCATTGATATTTTAAAATATATTCAGCTACCTCCAATTCTGGAAGATAATAAACGATGCAGCCTCAAGAAAACGGAAAGGTGTTTGGTTGTGTTCTATAAAACGCAAGACACAACAAGGAGAGGAAAGGAGATCCAAAGCGGCCTAGTGGTTAGGCCAGGACTTGGGAGACCCACATCCATGTCCCCATCGAGCCTCGATCGCAGCATCACCGAAATCGCAAGGTTGTTGTGAGAATAAAGTAGGACAAGCAGAGCCATGTGCTGCACATGGAGCTCACTAGAGGAAAGGAGAGGTGTGCATTCGACTAATAAAATGCAAAGAGAATCAGAGTGCAAGCTCCGAAAAATTATGGAAGGTTCCTTGTCTAATGGTTTTATTTTATATTGTTGTATTGTTGTATTTGTATCTTTATTGCAAGCCACCTTGATCTGATGGAGAGGCAGGATATTAATAATAATAATAATAATAATAATAATAATAATTATTATTATTAATAATAATAATAATAATAATATCCTGGGCTCCACAGGAGATTTTCTTTCTTAAAAGAAGTTTTATGGGAGTCATACAGGGTGCTAAACCTATTTCAGAACCTTGCACAGTTCCTCCAAAGTGCTTCATTATTAAATCCAAAAAAGCTCCCATAAAACCCAACGTGGATTCCCATTGCAAAGTGACGGAGGCACCGCCTTGCCCCTGAAATCTGTTTTTCTGTCACATGGGGGGGGGGGAACGACCCTCCATCGAATGGAGACAAATGGGAAGAGGTTGCAGCGGAGAAGAAGCCTGGGTGCCTCTAAAACCCCTTCCGTCTCCTCTGCCCCGTTTTGCAGGCACCGTTTGAAGGAGAAGACGAGGACGAGCTCTTCCAGTCCATCATGGAGCACAACGTGGCGTACCCCAAATCCATGTCCAAGGAAGCCGTGGCGATCTGCAAAGGGGTAAGAGGGTTTTCTCAAATGGATATTATTCATGTCTCTGCCCTTTGGGAGCCTGGAGTTCCCCATCCAGAACATGGTTATGTTTGCCTTTGTAGTGAGTAATTTTTAACTTCCATAACGTAACTATTTCCGTTTCTCATTGGAACTGCTTAGCTAAAAGCGTCGCATTCGTCACATCTCCAAAACCTTTGGAAGCCGTGCCAGAATAAACAGCTTCATTTAAATGAACCAGGGCCTCATTCCCACTTACAAAATAAACCAGTTTGTGATCCGAACCGGCGGATCGATTCAACAGCAGAGCAGAGCTGTTTAGGGTTGTGGGGGAGCTGACGCGGGTGCCCCCTGCGCCAAATCCCCTACTGGACCCAACAACAGCCTGCTGTGATGAGTTTAACACCTTCTTTGCAGACAAAATCTCTCGGATAAGGGCCGACTTGAATGTCAATGTTTTGTCAGAGCCCATAGGTGAGGTGTCCGATAACTCCGTTGCTGTTTCTTTACTGGATGAATTTCAACCTGCAAGTACCGAGGACGTGGACAAGCTCCTTGGAAGTTTGAGAAAGACGACTTGCCCTCTCGATCCTTGTCCATCTTGGCTGGTCGCCCAGGGAGGGGACGCAGTGAAAACATTCCTTCGGGATGTGATCAATGCGTCCCTCAGGGAGGGTTCTTTACCATCTTGTCTAAAGGAGGCGGCCGTTAGACCCCTCCTGAAGAAACCCTCCCTTGATCCCTTGGATAAAAACAATTACAGGCCAGTCTCCTTGCTCCCATTTTTGAGCAAGGTCATCGAGAGAGCAGTCGCCTCCCAACTCCAAGCTGTCTTGGATGAAACTGATTATCTGAATCCATTTCAAACGGGCTTCAGGACAGGACATGGAGTTGAGACTGCCATGGTCGCTCTGGCCGACGACCTTCGCTTGAGCATTGACAGGGGTAGTGTGACCCTGCTCGTGCTCTTGGATCTCTCAGCGGCCTTTGACACGGTAGATCATTCCATCCTTTTGGGTCGACTGAGAGAGTTGGGGATCGGAGGCACTGCACTTCGGTGGTTCCGGTCCTTTCTCTCCGGGAGATCCCAAAGGGTGAGGCTCGGGGACAGTTGCTCTTCTAAGATAGAGCTTAATTGTGGCGTCCCTCAAGGCGCCATCCTGTCCCCGATGCTGTTTAACATCTACATGAAGCCGCTGGGTGAGATCATTCGGAGGCATGGAGCTCAGTGTCTTCAGTACGCTGACGACACTCAGATTTACCTCTCCATGACAAGATCGTCGGCTCAGACTTCAGATGGCGTCTCTCCTCTCAATGACTGTCTTACGGCAGTAATGGATTGGATGAGGGAAAACAGGTTGAAGCTCAATCCGGACAAAACGGAGGTACTAACTGTCACAGGACCGAAGCCAGGATTGGGAATACACCTCCCGGTCCTAGATGGGGTCACACTCTCCTCGAAGGACCCTGTTCGCAGTCTGGGGGTACTCCTTGATTCGTCGCTTCACATGACTAGTCAGGTGAATGCGGTGGTCAGGAGTGCCTGTTATCAGCTTCGGCTGATCCGCCAGCTGCGCCCTTTCCTGGAGCCAAAGGACCTGGAGTCAGTGGTACATGCTTTGGTAACCTCACGATTGGACTTCTGTAATGCGCTCTACATGGGGCTACCCTTGTGCCTAACTCGGAAACTTCAATTAGTTCAGAATATGGCAGCCAGGCTTGTCACGGGAACATCAAGGAGAGAGCACATAACACCAGTGCTCAAATCTCTCCACTGGCTGCCGATTAGTTTCCGAGCGCAGTACAAGGTGTTGGTTTTAACCTTTAAAGCCCTACATGGCTTGGGTCCATCTTATCTGAGGGACCGCCTCCTCCCATACGAACCCCTCCGCACACTCCGGTCTTCTGGGAGGAACTTATTGCAGCCTATGAAGACTAGACTGACGCAGACCTCCCAGAGGGCCTTCTCGGCTGTCGCTCCCAGGCTATGGAATGGCCTGCCAGACAAGATGCGTCTTATTACATCTTCTGATTGCTTTAAAAAAGCCTTGAAGACGCATCTCTTCCGGCAGGCCTTCCCAGAAAGTTCTTAACCTCCCGGCTCTGTTTGGGTTAAGCTCTCCCATTAGCATTTTAACATCTTGACCCTGATCTCTATGCAATGGGTTGCCGTTTTAAATTGAAATTTTTATTATGTCGTTTTAATTGATGTTAGTTTAATTTAATTTTAAGGGGCGGGTGGTTGGGTATGGGTCATGTATATTTTATCTTGCATTTTTTAATTGATGTAACCCGCTCCGATTGGATACAGAGGAGCGGGCTATAAATAAAACATTATTATTATTATTATTATTATTAACAGCGGAGCATGGTTCACACTATACATTTGCCCCAATCGCATTTTTTCCCCTTTGCGTGTTGTTCACATTGACGGATGGGTCGATTAAAAATGGACCCGCGTCAGATGGCCGAAGGGCAAATTTTAATCGATTCCAATCTGCGTCTCGTTCACACTTGCGCGGAATCGGTTTATCAAAAAATGCACAGGGAAAAATCAGCGTCAAAAAGGCGTGCGTTAAATGGGGTCTGGCACATCTCCGAACCAGTTCAGCGATTTGGTTCGAGGGTGAACCAGGGTTATTTAAACCGCTTCGAAATGATCTGCAAACCAGTTTAAAATGTAGCGACGGAGGCCAAGTTACCGTTTTTCCTGCCAGCCAAAATGTCCTTCTCAGGCATGCCATGCGCCTGATCTCTTCTTTTTCGGAGCCGCAAAGAGATGAGATGTTTTCTAGCGCTGAATCTTTGGCTGTTTCCAACATCTCCTACCTCAAGAGCATCAAACGGCTCAGATTCTAATCCGCAACCTGTTCTCCTTGAAATAACCTCGGTAGCTGAAATCCAATATCTAACGTGTGTTTTTATTTTTATACCAGCTTCCTGAGCACCTCTCTCGGGACTGGCATTGTTTATGCCAGGGTTGGTGAAAGTGCGGCTTGTGGGCCACATGTGGCCCCCAGACTCTGTTTTATGGCCCGTGTCTCTCTCTCAAACACACAAGCTCTTCTATCGTGAATGATATGGCCGTCCTGGCTGGGGGATGATGGGTGTTGTAGTAGTCCAAAAGGTAACATCTGGGGGTTCTGCTGTTATGAATGGCATGGCCTTACTGGCTGGGGGATGATGGCGGTTGTTGCACTTGAAAAGGCAACATATCTGGGCTCTGATATCACGAATGAATCACACACCAGTTGCACGGAGATGAGGAATAATCTTATTGGAGAAGTGGAGTAGAAATTGTTGTTGTTGTTATCTCCTCGGGATAGGAATTGTGGGAGGCTACACAGCTCCCTTATCATAGAATCATAGAATCATAGAGTTGGAAGAGACCCCAAGGGCCATCCAGTCCAACCCCCTTCTGCCATGCAGGAACTCCCAATCAAAGCATCCCCATTGACAGATGGCCCTTATCCAGCCTCTGCTTAAAGACTCCAAGGAAGGAGACTCAAAGGCAGATTATTCCACTGTCGAACAGCCCTTACTGTCAGGAGGTTCCGCCTAATGCTGAGTGAAATCTCTTTTCCTGGAGCTTGCCTCCATTGTTCCGTGTCCTAGTCTCTGGAGCAGCAGAAAACAAGCTTGCTCCCTCCTCAATATGACATCCTTTCAAATATTTGAACAGGGCTCTCATATCACCTCTTAACCTTCTCTTCTCCAGACTAAACATCCCCAATTCCCTAAGGCAGTCCTCATAGGGCTTCATGGTTTCCAGTCCCTTCACCATTTTAGTCGTCCTCCTTTGCTCCAGTTTCTCCACATCTTTTTTGAATTGTGGGGCCCAGAACTGGACACAGTATTCCAGGTGGAGCCTCACCAAAGCAGAGTAGAGCAGCACTATAACTTCCCTTGATCTAGACACTACTATTGATGCAGCCTAAAATTGCATTGGCCTTTTTAGCTGCTGTATCGCACTGTTGACTCATGTGCAATTTGTGGTCTACTTGGACTCCTAGATCCCTTTCACATATAGTTTCATTCAGCCAGGTGTCCCCCATCCTATATCTGTGCATTTCATTTTTCCGCCCTAAGTGCAGAACCTTACATTTCTGTGTGTTGAATTTTGTTTAGCGTTGGCCCAGCTTTCTAGTCTATTCAGGTCATTTTGAATTTTGATCCTGTTCTGTGGGGTATTAGCTACTCCTCCCAGTTTAGTGTCATCTGCAAATTTGATAATTAGGCCCCCAATTCTGTCATCCAAGTCTTAATAAAGATATTGAATAGCACTGGGCCCAGGACAGAACCCTGTGGGACCCCACTGGTCACTTCTCTCCAGGATGAAAAGGAACCATTGTTGAGCATCCTTTGGGTTCGGCCAGTCAACCAGTTACAAATCCACCTAACAGTTTGCGCGGCTTTAAGCATATGGCATTTGCTTGCGACAGACAGCCCATGCTCCATGCTCCATGCCAGCTCCCTTTGCCTTGACGCTTGGCCGAAGGACGGCGCCTGTTTCTCTGTGTGCGTCTGTCTGTGAAGGAAGAGCCGCTCAGCTGCGCCTGGTTTAATGGGCCAAAGGGGGAGCGGCATTTCCAGGTCACCTGGCATCTGCCTTTGCTCAGAGGATGCCTCTCCGTGTGCCAGTCGGCTCGCCCTTCTTCTCTGCCAGGGCTGCATTAATTCCCTTCCTGTTCTACCTGGCTGGGTTCATCCCACCGTCTGCAACAGGGTTGGCTCCGTCTTTGCACTCTCCCACCTCCGTCTTTCCTCAAAACAAATCATACAGGAAGCTCCTCTGCTCTCGTTCGTGTCTCGTATCTCAAAAGGCGAGGACAGACTTGTTTCTTGTGCAACAGAACCGTTGTGCCAAATTTTACCCCGTATCTTGGCTTTGCAGCGATTTCCAAACTTTGGCCTTCCAGGCATTTTGGACATCAGCTCCCAGAATCCCAGACCATTGGCCAAGATGGCTGAGGCTCCTGGGAGCTGAAATCCAAAACACCCGGAGGACAAGAGTTTGGGGATCACTAGGCATGCTATTTTTTTATTAATGAAAGCTTGGCGTCGGAGCCAAATGGTGCCTCAATGGATGGCGTGCTTTGAATCCAGGTGAAGCCCAGCTATCAGGGTAATATGGCAACCCTAGGTTGGCGCTCGAATGGCATGGATGGAGGTGTGCCCCATTTTCCAGTTTGGGTATCTCCAGGCCTTGGATGCTCCTATTCTGACACCTGTAATCCCAATTTTGACAACAAAAACCCCAGCATGAATAACAAGAGGGAAAGGTTGGCACTTGGATGACGCTGCTCTTTCCAAGGCCGCTGTAATCTTCATTATCTTTGCCGTTGCACTATGAGGTTTTTTTAAAATCTTTTTGAGTCTTTAGCTGGGAAAAAGGTGCGATGATGATGATGATGATGATGATGATGATAGTCAGCCCTCCACATCCATGGATTCCTAATCCACAGATTCAACCATCCACGGCTTGGAAAATAGTAAAAAAAATATCTAAATTCTGAAAAGCGACCCACAATTTTGCCATTTTATATAAGGAACGCCGTTTTACTGTGCCGTCGTATCGCATGGGACTTGAGCATCCATGGATTTTGGCATCCACGGTGGGTCCTGGATTCAAACCCCAGCAGATACCAAGAGCCCACTGTAAATTCCCAAATGCATACCTTGATTTTGCCATTTTATATAAGGCGCACCGTTTTACTACACAGTTGGATCTAATGGAACTTGAGCACCCACGGATGTTGGTACCCACGGACGGTCCTGGAACCCAATCCCAGCGGATACCAAGGGCATCCGCTGCAATGTACCACAACCGCCATGTAGCGACGTAGGAGTAAAATTACCCTGCGCCAACACAACAGAGGGTCTCCGCCATGCGCCTGATCTCTTCTTTTTCGGAGCCGCAAAGAGATGAGATGTTTTCTTGCTCGGCTGCCACGTTCCGCGCCGTGTGTCAGCAGCGGCAGACTCTCGATCTCTGTCAGAAAAGGGCAGAGATCTTTCCTTAATGAGCTTCCCGGCCGCCTGATTGGCGCTGGCGTTTTGTCGTGCCTTTCTTTCCCCGAAGCCCCAGCAATGTTCGCTGCTTCGCTCGCTCGCTGAAGAGCGGGAGGGGAGATTGGCCTGTTGGAAACGCCGCGGCTGGAAGGGAGCTTTGCATATCAACATGAAAGGGCTTGTTTGCTTTGCAGCTGCTTTCTTCGGGAACAATTGGAGTGGGATTTGCTTCTCTCCAACCAATTTGGCGGCTGCCTGCCGAAGTCGGTTGTCATTTAGCATCGGCGTGACTTTGGGCAGCAGAGGACAAGAAGATCTCTCTGACCCAGTGCATACTCATAATAGATGCATGCTGCAAAACACCCCACGGCAAGCGAGCCAGTGGGTCTGCTTGTGGGCAATCGGGGTCCCTATGGGCTACTTATACCCGCCTTTGTTGCATCCGAAAGTGGAGAAGCGCACCTTCAGAAGCCAAAAGGAAGGGACTATTCTCTTCCAAGGGACACTGTGTGCGTTGTTTCCGACTTGCGTCGACCTTAAGGCAAATCTATCATGGGGTCTTCTTGGCAAGTTTTGATCAGAGCGGGTTTGCCTTTGCCTTCCTCCGAGGCTGAGGAATTGTGACTTGTCCAAGGCCAGGGCCAAGGTGGGAATCGAAATCTAGTCTCCCAACACTCAAACCACTATGCCACGCTGGCACTCTTGTTTTGCCACCACCACCCCAAATTGCAGTTTGTGGAACCCCTCTTTTGAAATGAAAACAATGCTCCAATAATTCATTGGAAGGACCCACTCCAGTCTCATGCACATTTGGAGAAGATGGGGTGCCCTCAGATGGTTGCCACAAAGACCAACTGAGCTGCAAGGTGAGGCTGGGCGAGGCCTGAAATGCACGGGCATGGCAAGAGCACATGGGCTGGATCTCTGTTGGTGCCCCTATGGAAGAAGCCAGGCATTTTTTGTACAACGTGGAACATCTGCATTGGGTTCAAGAGCACCATTGTGCATCGCACCCGGATGCGCATCGATGTTTGTGCTTTTGGCACTACAGCATTGCCATTCAGCACAAGTCTCAAGTAGCACCATTAATGCCCAGTTGGCACCCAGTTGCTGTGGCCAAGTGAATGCACGGGCATCATCCGCGCTGCAGAAACAATCCAATTTGACACCACTTTAACAGCCATGGCTCAGTGCTGTGCAATTCTGGGGTTTGTAGTTTTGCGGATCATTTAGCCCTCTCTATCGGAGAGCTCTGGTGCCACAACAAACTACAATTCCCAGGATCCCATAGCATTGGGCCACGCCAGTTCAAGTGGGTCAACCTGGATTATTTCTGCAGTGCGGATGCAGCCTCGGCTGTTTCCAAAAGCCTTTGGGGACTTAGCTATCTCTATAGAGATCTTCATGTGTGGATGGCTTTAAATGGTTCTGAAGCATTTTAGCTGGTGTTCATCTGTATCCCTTATATTAAACTGTTTAATATATTTTTACCCTTCTTAAAAAAACATTTTTACTCTTTGCAGTGTTTTCAGTGGATTGTGCTGATTTTATCGTAAGATCTTCAGAAAGAGGGCAGAATATACATATGTTACTGAGTAAATAATGAACAAATAAGCAAAAATCCTTGGTCTGGGTGCAGAAAGGAGGCTGGTTTCCTTTCCCCGGGGCCATTTCAGCCTCCCTTTGCCTTATCTCCCCTTGGCATCCATTGTCGCCGTCTCTCTCATATCTTGGAACATGAGCAAAATGCCTCGGCTAGGATATTAAATCTTCTCTCCAAACTCCTGGAGTCCTCTCCCTATTCACTTTGCCAGGGGGGTTTTGCAAGGTGGTGGTGGGGATATGTTCGAATGATAAACAGCCATAATTCACGTCTCCTCCTTTTTCCCGGAGAACGTGCCGTTTCATTAACCCAACCCGGATCCAGCCATTTCTCTCTCCTGGGCTCGGTGTTAATGAAAAAGAGATTTGGGGCGGAGGCGCCGTCTCTGTAAACAGTGCGGCGGCCAATGCGCTTAATTGCTTTCATGCTCTCAGGTGGGCAGAGATTTTCCTCCAAGGACTAAACTCCCTCCCTGACCACGCTAGCCAAAAGCGTATTGCAAATGTGCACGTTCCCCTACAGAAGAGGTGCGGTGTCTGTCCGGTGCGCAACGCGGAAATGGCTATGCTCATTCTCACAACATGCTGTCAGACCAGGGTTCAAATCCCCACTCAGTGCCCAGCAAATGGCATCCTCTCTCAGGGAAAGCCACCCCGGAAGAAACCTTGCCAAGGCAATCCATGGATAAGGGAGCCATAAGTGTGGGGAGATTTGCAGGAGAACTCAATGTTAACCCCGTTGTGCATTGTGGGACCCACTCTTTCTACCTGCAAATTTCTCATAGTCCGTAAGAAAAAGGATAGTTACGTACACAAGGCATTTTCTGGGGATCTGTGCTTTGGTTTTAATCCCTTTATTCGCTTTAGTTGACTCCATCGCATGCTGCGTTCTTACACATTGTTACGCATACCCCACTGTTTATTTCACCGCCGTCTTTGTGGAAAACCTTGCAGTCCCTGGGACTGTTTGCCGTGCTCTTTATTAGGAACGCAAACAGTACGTGCAAACAGTCTCATCCTCCTTTGGAAGGGAAAAAAAATCGTCTCAGCACATTGTGTCGTAGGTCCAGAAAATGGTTGACAACCGTGAACTTTTTTGGCATTTGGAAAAAAATAATCATTCCTGGTTTTAAAAAGCTTTGGTTTGCAGGCAACACCCTTTCCAACGTTTTTTGCACTGTGTTCTTTGTGCAAGACACACTTTTTCTCTGTGCAACATGTTGTTTTGGTGCAAGGAACACATTTTCACCAAAAAACAAAGTTCCAATGGGCAAACTGTTATCGGTGGTTGGGGGGAGAGTGGGCAAAGTCTCCCATAATCTTGCCCAACATTGAGAAAACATTTGAAACTATTACAAGAGAGCAATAAACCAAGTGTTAGCTCTGATTTCTGTATTTAATACATTTTTGATCTTTTTCCTTTTTCCTCCAAGCTCATGACGAAGCATCCAGCGAAGCGCTTGGGCTGCGGCCCCGAAGGCGAGCGAGACATCAAGGAACACGCTTTCTTCCGCTACATCGACTGGGACAAACTTGAACGGAAAGAAATCCAGCCCCCTTTCAAGCCAAAAGCTGTAAGTTCCTCCTGTTGCTCTCTCTTTTTCTTTCTTTTCCCCTCACTTCTATACACAAACACACGCAGCAGACGCGCATCAGCAGAGAATCTCTTTCGGACCACAGAGACGTCAGCATTGCTTCGTTTCTGTAAGGACATGATATTATTCACGGCCAACTTTGAAAGTTTAAGGGTGCTTCCAGATGGGCCTGTTATTAAACAGGCACCCTGCCTTCCTCATAGGATTTAGCAGGGGTTTCAGATGATATTAGCTACGATCCATGCGTGTCCATGCAGATCTTGGAGGGTCCCAGCACAGATATGGGGTTGGCATCGTTGGGGCCAAGAACATTATCCGTATGGATCAGGTTGTTGTCGCGGGACAGATCCGAACAAAGAAGGCCCACCTCTTCCCCAGGGATCTTGCCTCCTTCTGGATGTTGGTTCGCAGCACCAGGCCAAGAACGAGGGTCTTTCCAAAGCTCCTTTTCTTGCCTGTTTGCCTCCCCTTCGGTTCCCCCGGAGGGCTGGAAGCCTCTCTCTATTTGTGGGTGAAAAAGAGCCCTTTGCGGTTGTCATTTAAGGGACATTTTCACATTGAGCCGGGGATGAGGCTGGATGACGCCTGAATCATTCATGAAGCGGGTGGGATGCACTCAGCAGGTAAAAGCCCGGCCAGAAGCAACCTCCTGAATAGTTTATGAGAAAACCGCCCAAAAGCAGGGCAGAGTTTCCCATCCCCGTCCCCAGGAAAGGACCATCCAGATTTTTTGCTGCTCTCTGTCCCCTCTCTCTGTAATGGCTTTTTTAAAAAAGATAATACATTTTTTAAAATGGTCAAAAAAAAGGATGCAGAAACCCTGATGAGGAAGAAGAACCTTTGACTGAAAAGAATATTTTGCTGTTTGCAGAAGAATCTGTGCAAAATTCAAGTGCGAAGTTTTTTTGCACTGAAAACAGTATTTTCTTAGGAAAGAGCCTTTTTCCTGTACAGGAAAAATGTCTAGGCCGAAAGAAAGGTTGTTTTCTATGGAGAAAACACAAGGAGTGGAAGAAAAGACAGGCAGGATTTGGAGATACGTGAGACCTTTTCACATCGCTTGGCACAATTGGGAAGAGATATTGAACTACCAGGATTGGGAAACAAACTTCCCAGAAACCAGAGCCTGGAAACAAGAAATGTGCCACTGGATCACGGTCCAGAAAGGCGAACTGTCACACCAAAACCAATACAACCGTTCAACCCCAATTATTGTTAGATGTCCCGTTGTTCTCCTTGGGACGGAGAGTGTTTATGATGCACTGAATTATTCTCTCGATTATGACAAACCAGGGCTGGGTTTCCTTTCCTTCCCCGGTTTGGATCTCGAGGCAATTCAGTGCGCATTCCCACCAAGGCTGGATGATCCATGGCACAACAGGAGCATCTTTCAGTGACAAAGGTCCTTCGTTCCAGTTGTGCCATGGATCATCCAGCCTTGGTGGGAATGCGCACTGAAGGTTGCTAGTCCCATGGCTGTACAATTGTCCTGCGCAATGCCTTTCCCTGGAGAGTAGAGGTTCCCTACAACCTCCTTAAATGTTGGTAGCATTTACCTGCCCCCTTGGACCCATCTCCCAGTTGCGGAGCCAGCAAAGAGACGGAGATGCATTGGTGCCACTGGTCATGCCAGCGAGGGGAGCGTGCGTGGCGGATGCCCAAAACTTTCCTCTCCCCCAGACAGGACCATCGCTAAGGATTGCACCGTGCTAAGTTTCTCTTTCTTCGCCTGCCCCATCTCGGTTCTTCTTGCCATTTTTGCCCCTTGGCTTTCGCTCCTCGCACCAGGGAGAACCCAGCGTTGGGCTGTGTTGCAGCCAACCCTAGCTTTCTCCTCGACGCCGAATCCACCCTGAACAGATCGATCCTCGGTGTGCGTGTCGTTGTGTGTGTCTTTTTGTGTGAGAGAAAATGTGTGCGTATGTCTTTGCTGATGGGGCCATGCTTGGCTGATCTTTGCTGATGGTCTCTGCATACCAAGTGCCAACCGGGATGGCATGAGCCCAAGGAAGTCTGCTTAAATATTTACACACCGCTTCTCGTGGAGATAATTATGTGGTTTGGTTTTTAGTTTTTTAACCAAACACGCACACATATATCCTCTATACAATCATTTCTCTATATGGAATGCAGTGCTTTGCAAAGCCAAAGGAGTGGGCTCTATTTAAAAAAAGAACCCGCAATAATCGTAAATCATGGTATGGGATTATCTTAATTAAAGAGACTGGAGCGGCACGGCTGGGGTGCCTTTTTGTGATGCCGGCGCACAACCTGAGAGATGGAAGTCGTCGTGGGTCCGTGCCAGTCTCAAGAACCCTTTCCTGCACTTTCCATCATTTTTAATAGACTGTGATCTACACTCCACAGTTAGATCCCATTTTATCTGCATGGTCCCAGTTTAAGGGAACGAGGGATCTGTAGTTTGGAGAGGGGCACCTGGGATTTTTCTGCTGGAGAACTGTGCCGCAGCGGTTCTCCGTCTTTGATCCTCTGGCTGTTTTGCACTTCAGATCCCAGAATCGTCTCCAGGCCAAAGAGGCCAAGGCAGAGAGACCTTGCCTTGATAGTCTTTTCCTGTTGTGTTGTCAGATTCAAAGAGGAAGGTCGGATGGGTTTGGGTTTTTATTTGCAGGAGACATTGACTGCCAGCCTTTGGGGCAGGAGGGACGCCTTTGTTTGATGTGTTAGCTTTGCAAACAAGGTCCCTCCGCTCGAAAGGCTGTTTTATGAAATGACAGCTTTCTGTCATCGGCTAATGAAATAAAAAATATATATGCCATAAAGGCAAGGGAAGCAATTTCCCAAAGGCTACGAAGGTCAAGGAGAATCCGTTAGTGGTCTGCCTGAAATAAATCTGGAGACCACCAAGTCCTGCAAGCGATGGCTCAGGCGGCTGGGGCTGTTTGGCTTGGAGAAAATAAGACCGGGACAGGCAGGAAAAGAAGGAAGGAAGGAAAGAAGGAGAGAGAGAGGTTAAAGAGGCAGAGGGAGGGAGGGGAGAGATTAAAGAGGCAGATGAAGGAGGGAAGGAAGGAAGGTGATCAAACAGGCAGGGAAGGAAGAAAGGAAAGAAGGAAGGAAGGAGAGGGAGAGATTAAAAGGCAGAGGAAGGAAGGAAGGAAGGAAGGAGAGAGATTAAAGAGGTAGAGGAAGGAAGGAGGGAGGGAGGGAGGGAAGGAAGGAAGGAAGGAGATCAAATAGGCAAGGAAGGAAGGAAGGAGAGAGAGAGAGAGATAAGAGGCAAAGGAAGGAAGGAAGGAAGGAAGGAAGGAGATCAAATAGGCAGGGAAGGTAGGAAGGAAGGAGAGAGAGAGAGAGATAAGAGGCAGAGAAAAGAAGGAAGGAAGGAAGGAGAGAGAGATTAAAGAGGCAGAGAAAGGAAGGGAGGAAGGAAGGAAGACAGACAGAGAGAGAAGGAAGGAAGGAAAACAAGCAGGCAGCCAGAGAAGAAAAGGGCGAAGGGAGGGAAGCAAACCAGCACCACGCTTCCCCCCTGGATGCCTTTGGTCTTGTGTTGTGCATGAGGCCTTGTGCGAGTGTGTTCCATGGGTGCGGGCGCATGACAGAAGCCTTGCGCATAGCAGCGGGTGCTCCTGGAGGCCGGGTGGTAGGGAGCCTGTCAGTTGTGGAATCAATCTTGGTTTCCGGACGTGTCTTCCTCCGCAAGACCAGCTGCTGCCAGGTTGGGTTAGAGGAGATGGGTGTCTTCGAAGCCGGCTGCTGCTGCTGCTGCTGCTGCTGCTGCTGCTGCTGGAACTTGGATCCGGCGGAAAAAAAGATGTTTTCAGAGAGCTCCTGCTTGGCCTGGAAGGGCTGGAGGCTGCTTTATTTCTTAGGGGAGCAGAGGGCAAAGGGACAAGGAGAGATGCAAGAATGGATTAAAAACAATAATAATTGGTTGCGATTATTGCAGATTATAACGACAGATCATAACAATCGACAATCTACACCATTATAATAATCACAATCAATAGCGAGTTCATACAGACGCTGTTTTGTCGCCTTCGGTATCAATAGCAGGGGTTTCAGTAACAATATTTATTTTTATTTATTTAAAGGGTCTGTATCCTGCCTTTCTCTCACAGTGGGACTCAAGGTGGGTTACAATAATTTAAAAAAGACAGAATAATTTTAAAAGGAGAGATTAAAAAAACGTTAACTACGAATGTTAAAAACGATTAAGCCTTGTTAATATTAAAACATCACATTAATACCAGTAAAAACAAGTAAAATTCACCCGCCAAATGCCAGGCTACATAAAAATGTCTTCAGCTGCCGGCGGAAAGAGAGCAAATACTGTAATAATAAATAATAATAAAATAAAATCTTTATTTTTATACCGCCCTTCCAATGATCAACTGTATATAGATACAGTAATAGATATAATAGATATAATAGGCATCTATAGTGAGAATCATAACAGCAACTTCATTCAGGTGCAACGTCAGTCATCTTTTCCTTCCATTCTCCTGTTTCATCATCATCATCATCATCATCATCATCATCATCATCATCATCAATCTTATTATTAATACTACTACTACTATTTTGCAAAGATGCAAGACGACTGTCATAATGCTTCTATTCTGGAACCACTCCGTGCAACAAGGTGCAAGCGAGCGACTGGGCTTTCTCTCTCCAGAAGGCCCAAAACTCCTTCTTGCCAAAGTGAAAAATCTTTTTCACTAAAAACCGAAGGGTCCTCAATCCTCCAGCCGCTCTCCGTCTTGTATGGAGAGGCAGGAGAAACAGGGACGGGCTTCCGGCGGGGCTTTTGGGGGGTTTGGCTTGGATCCTTTGGATGGCGTGGATCCTATTTCCATATAATGGCATTGCCGGTGGGGGTGTTACGGGGAAGGATTTGCCGGCCCCATAGTATCGGTCCCTGCAATCCCCTGTTATCTCGCAGTCAACAGTTGTGCGGAAATGAAAATTGTTTAATAGCTTGCAAGTGTTTCGGTCTGAATAATTCATTTTGGTAAGAGCCTACTGTTATGTGTATTAAAAATGCAAATCTGTTTGGGGTTTTCCCATCCCCGTTGCAAATGGGGGGTTAAGTCCATGCCCACAACCCTTGGAATGAAGGGACTTCTTTTGGGGGGTCTGTTTGGGGGAAAAAGAAAAGAGGACCCTCACCTTCCCACCGTTGTTTTCTCCTGGGGCTCAAGGAGGGATGCTTTGATAAAGGACAGCGTCCCTTTGCCATTCGAAAGGAAGAGAACGCTATTAATTTTGATGCCTACAGGAATCGACTTAGTCCCGTCGGTCAGCAGAGTCCAACGTTATCTGAGATGTTGTTTTGTTCCATTAATAGCTTCCTTCCGCAGCTTCTGAGGTTCGATCTGCGCACCAAAAATACATTTTTTCCCATAAAAATCTGGTGGACAAGGCGGGTAGGTCGGGAAGGAATGGCTCGCTGGCTGCCGAAAGCACTAGAGTGTCTTATTTCTTCCCTCTCCGAGGTCCAGCGCTCCCGAGAAGAGCAATTAAATGGGAGATTTGACGGATCGCAGCTTCCAGGGGACCTGGGCTCAAAGTAGAGATGGCAGGCAAGGGAGGCTCCATTGAGGCCCTGGCAAAAATGTTCTGGCAGAAGAGGCAGATCTCCCAAACTTTGGTCTTCCAGGTGTTTCGGACTCTGGCCAACGATCAGAAAGTCTGGAAGCTGGAGTCCAGAACGTCTGGAGAACCAACGTCTGGGAACCACCGTTCTACAACAACAACCCCAAACACCCAAACAGGGGTGTCATAAAGGGGGTGCGAGGGTTACAAAAGCCGGCATTGGAGGGTATGTCCGGCTTAGATTAAGCCGGTATGTCCAGACCAGGTGACACCCTAAAAGTGGGGTGACCCCATTGCGCCCCAAAGGTGGTGGTCTTGCATCTCTTCAAAATTTTGGCGCTCAGCAGAAGAGATAGTGTAAGTCGGGCAAGGCTCAATAGATGGAGAAAGGAATGGGGTCAGGTATATATATACACACATACACACACACTGTATATAAAATTGTTGTTGTTATTATTATTATTTTAAATTTAAATCACATCTTACCAAACATCCACTTTAACCACATGGAACTATATACCTGTAAGTCGAATTCAAAGACCTAGCCATGTTAGTCTGGAAAATCAGTTTGCAAAGGGATCTTGTTGCACCTTTGAGACTGGCCGAAAGAACGAAGTTGGTGCATGAGCCTTCATAGACATCAGTCTCTTTCCTCAGATGCATTTAGATGCAATAATAGAGACCTTGTAGCACCTTTGAGACTGAATGAAAGAAAGAAGTTGGCACATGAGCTTTCGTAGACATCGGTCTCCTTCCTCAGATGCATGTAGAGGCAATAATAATAATAAGAGAGATCTTGTAGCACCTTTGAGACTAACTGAAAGAAGGAAGTTGGCAGCATGAGATTTCATAGACATCAGTCTCCTTCCTCAGATGCATTTAGATGCAATAATAATAATAATAATAATAATAATAATAGAGACCTTGTAGCACCTTTGAGACTGGCTGAAAGAAAGAAGTTGGCAGCATGAGGTTTTTGCAGACTCGAACCTACTTCCTCAGGTGCATCTTTAGGACACATAAATGCATGGTTAGTACAGGCAGATATATATATATATATAGGCTGTGAGTAGGATATTGTAATTGAAAGGTACGATTGAAAGGTATAATTTTAATTTTGCCAGTCGTTTATGTCCCAACCCTTGCCATTGCATTCGGAGATATATGGGAATTGTGATTGATCAGTAACGTTAGGATAAGAAAGACGGCTAAGGATTTTGTGCGTTCTAGTGTGGGTCAATGGGGGTGACACCATGGGTTGCCGCGCCAGCCGATGCCAACCCTAGTGACGGCCCTGCTCCCAAATATTCCTGTAATGCCACTGTTTGAATCCGGTTTAAAAGGCACCAATCGGCAAGTCATGGAGAGATGGCCAAAATCCTAGTGTCCTTTTGGAGTGGGACTGGGAGGATTCAAGGGTCAGCAAATCTGAAACTAAAAAACCATGAGTCTGATCAGTCCCTTGGCCAAGACGCTTTTTCTCCTTAAAAGGAACTTGGGAAGAACTTCTTAATTGATCTTAAAGCCGCCTCGATCTTTAATGAAGAGGCGGGGTATAATAATATTAATTGTAATTAATAATATTATTAATTGTAAGAGTCAATGGACAGTGGAATAGATTGCCTCCAAGTGTGTCGGACTTTCCATTTTGGGGAGGTTTTCACCCGGAGTTTGGATGGGCATCATTCAGAGGTACTACGGCGGCGCGTTCCCTTCCAGCTCTATGACTCCATGAGCGCAGTGTAAAAGTGGGATAGAAGAATGATAATCAATGTGTTTATCTATTTGTTTAAAAACCAAAGAGAGAGAGAGGGAGCGATGCCCTCGCCCAATGCATGCGGCACGTTCTCGGACAGGTACGGTATTGCATGCGGCTGGCAGAGCTCTCCAAGTAATTGCCTCGCCATCTCATCCTCAGCCTACAATTACTTGCAAGGAGACCGGCTGACAGCTTACTGCCTCCGTTTCCCAGCACTTCCATGACCAAAACAATAACATGAAATTAAAAATTGAGGACTCGGTGGTGGCAAGCAAGCTCGCCCTTTTCCGCTACGGGAGCCATGACTATTTTTGCATTGTCTCTTCCTTTTGATTTTGTCTCATTTTGCTCATTTTCGAATGACTTTTGCCTCTCCATTGCAGGGACGGGTGGCCGGGAGGGGGGAGATTGGGCTAAAAGGTGGGTTTGCAGCAAATCACATCTGGATTTTTTAAGTTTGCTTTCGATTATACTTTTTTTCCTCATTTACCTCCCTCCTTTTTTTTCTTTCTCCACCTACCATGCATTCTTTTCTTTCCCCTCTCATAGTGCGGACGAAACGCCGAAAACTTCGACCGGTTTTTCACTCGCCACCCGCCTGTCTTAACGCCACCCGACCAGGAAGTCATCAGGAACATTGACCAGTCAGAATTCGAAGGATTTTCCTTTGTTAACTCTGAGTTTTTTAAGCCTGAAGTCAAGAGCTAAGTAGCCGTTGTAGACCATCACCTCCCTCCATTGACCCCCTGCGCACCCATCGCCATACGGTCCTGGCCGCTGTCGTGGTGACATCCCTCTGTTGCAACCATTCGCGATCATGCTTTGGATTTTTCTTTTGTGGCGATACTAGGATGACCATATCTCAAAGGACGGCCCAAGGTTGCGTCCGGGTCGCACATGCGGGCGAGAACAACCGCATGTTCAAAGGGTTCTCCTCCTCTGCTGGAATCCATAGATTTAACTCAGTCATAGCTGTGTCTCCCGTGTCAGTGGGGCGGGGAATCCGTTTCCAGGTTTTGGATGGATTCGAAGGAGCTCTCCGTGGTCCCGAAGCATATTCCTACAACAGCTTCAGGACTTTGGAGACATCCTTTTAAAACCTGGAGTAGATGCAACATTGCACTAAGATGGGAGACATCCGTTGCCACTGATTTAACTGCGGCACAGATGTAATGTAAGACTGTGATGCTTTTAAAACGAAGTGGAGTTAAGAGACATCAGGAGCCTAACTAAGGCTGCATCCACACTGGAGAAATAAGCCAGTTTGGCACCGCTTTAACTGCCCTGGCTCAAGGCTATGGGATTTTGGGAGCTGGAGTTTGTTGTGGGGTCCAGAGCTCCGCTCTGGACCCCGCAACAAACTCCAGCTCCCAAAATCCCATAGCCTTGAGCCAGGGCAGTTAAAGTGGTGCCAGACTGGGTCATTTCTCCAGTGTGGATGCAATCTGAATCACTTTTGTTCCTCAAATATGTTCTCTTCCTCCCCACTTACAGTTGGCTCTCTGTATCCACAGATTCGACCATCCGTGATTTGAAAATATTTTTAAAAAATACATAAAATTCCCAAAAATTCTGATTTTGCCATTTTATATAAGAGACACCATTTTGCTACGCCCCTGTATTTAATGGGAACCTGAGCATCCATGGATTCTGGAACAAAATGCCAGCAGATGCCAAGGGCCCGCTGTCTTTAGGAAAAGGCTGCGTCCCAGAATTTAAACCCAAAGGCCCCCAAAGGACTCCGTCGTCCTCACCTTCCCAAGTTGGGTTCTTTCCCTTATTTTCCCAAAACCCACTGGAAGAGATGGGAGAACGATGGGGATCCCTCGACATGAGAAGTGGCATTTAAAAATACGTATCTTCCTTGCAACCTCAGCCTACTACCATTTTTGCAAAACGTTGCAAAACTTTTGCAACTATGCATTGCCTCAGTTGCAGCTTAGCAGATGCTTCCATTTCTATGAGATCCTGGATGTGAAAGAAGAGACTTTTATGGGGATCTAACTGTCTGAAACGGCCCTTAAATCTCAGACTTCAGGGGGCAAACGTCCCTCAATAACCTCCCTCTGAATTAATTTCTGGGAATCCTGGACCAACAAGGGATTTCTCATAGAAGCTCTCCTGCGTTCCCACCATATTATGGTTAACTGGGAGGAATGGGAAGCGAGGGGCCAGATCAATATCCTTGCGCTCCTCCCAGCTCCATGCCAACTTTAAATTCAATCTAGGGATTCAGCAAGAGCTGCGTTATAACGGAAGAGCTGCGGTGCTGAAATACGTTGGCCGACAGCCGACGTCCTTTTAGCGGACCATAAATACCTGCCCGCAGAGTCATATTACGCAGCCCCTAAACCGAGTGCCACCGTAGTTTGGAGTGTGAGGCTCGGGGGTCAATGTGCACAACTGACAACCTCTTGTGCATTCGCAACAGAAGTGTATTTTAATGTGCCGTCACATGCACAACGGTTACGCATGCTCCATTCGGCTCACACTGCTGTTGTGGTGACATGATTATCACTGCATGCGTCGCACAACTGCACGCGTCACTAACCCCATCCACACACAACACCAGCAACGGGGATACAACTAGAGTAAATCCCCATTGGTGAACGCATGCCTTTCAAATCCCATCGATTCAAGGGGTCGATACTCATCAGACTCAGGCCAAGTAGTAAGTTTGGTGGTTTAAGTATAACTCTGCAAGTCAGGGTTCAATTCCCTACTCAGCCTTGAAACTCACTGGGTGACCTTGCGGAAGTCACACTCTCTCAGCCTCAGGGGAGGAAGGCGACGGCAAACCTCCATTGAACAAAGCATGCCAAGAAAACCTGACGATATATTCACTTTAGGGTCGCCGTAAGTCGGAAATGACTTGAAGGCACGCAACAACGTCAGCCCTTGCCTATTTTGTCCCGGCACGCCAGGTCAAATAATTGTAGTAACTTTATTTCGTGGAGGAAAAAAATGAATATTTTTACAGAGTATTTCCCCCTTATTCAAACGTCCTGGAATCTCTTTTGCAGGGAAAAAGGAAAATGCACAAAATACCTGTTTTTTTCCAAAAGATAGGAGCCGATATTGTCGATCAGCTGCTTAAGTTACAGAACCATCCCAAAGCGCTGGCTTTCTGGGGTTTCTTTCTGGCAAGATCCTTTCCTAGTCCAGTCTGGAGATCCCTGGTATGTTCCCTTCTCCCATCCAAAGACTCACCAGGCCCGGTCCTTCTTAGCTTCTGAAAGCTAAGAACATGAGACACTGGCCTTGCGCATAGCCAAACACTGGGTCCATTTTGCCCAGTATTGCCAGTCCTGACTGGCCACCGTGGTTCCTCAAGGGTTCATTCACATAGCAGTCTTTCATCACCCTCCCCAAATCTTCTGTTGCGGCGGTCTTCCATCCAAGCATGGTCCAGGCCCAACACTTATTAGCTTCTGCAATCAGAGGCCTTTTCACGCTGCACACTTTTGATACCAATATTTAATCGCATAGCCGCATCCTATAGGATCCTGGGGATTCGGGGTGGAGAGACATCGGCGCCTTTTCTAAAAGGCCGACCCCGGGATCCCGTAGGATGTTGCCGCTGCGGTTAAAGCGGAAAGCAGAGTCTCCCAACGTTTCACTAGGATGGCAAAAAAATATGAGTGAGGAAGATGAGACGAGGCTGCAGCAGTTTGCTTTTGCCGGAGCCAGCTGGGAAGAAGAGCAAGACTCTTCCCAGTCCTCCCGCTGAGTTCATTGCGTGCAAAACCCTTTTTTGCACTTGGAGCATCAATGGAAGTAAAGCAAGGGACGTGAGCATCAATGGAAGTAAGCCAAGGGAGAAAGTGGAAGGAGGAGAGGGAAACTGGGACATTTTAGAAGCATTGGCAAAAGTGGGACGGCAGAGGATTAATCTGCAGGACTGTCCCTGCAAAGCCGGGGCAGTTGGATTGTATGGGAATGTGGCATTAGTTGCGTAGTGTGCAAGGGCCTTTGACGAATTGTGTGTATATATACACACACAATGCAAACAGGGTCTCCGTTTTTAACTCTCCGGCCTTCGCATTGAGCCGTAGGAAACCCCATCGCTTGCCAAAAGAGAAGAGGAGAAATTTTCCTTTGACGAAATGGTCATCCTAGTATCCCTACCGTCCATGTCACGGTTTCTGTGTTACGGTCCTATCGAACCTTTGTGGGTATCTTTCCTGAAAATAACGGGGGTCGCGGGGTGGGTTGTGGGGGCGCTGTTTGTCCAGTTGCCAAATCCACAAATCCCGTCTGTTCCACTGTGCTTTTCGTGTGTCAAAGACTTGAGTATTTACTAGACTCTCGCACTGACGGGAGGCTGATATTTAAAAATACAAAAAGTCCAAAACTTGTATTTGTGTTACTTGACTGAAGCTGTAAAGTATTTTTTATTTTATTTTTTGTCCTGAACTAATAATAATCTTTCTGAGAATTGCCGCTGGGATTTTAAGGGGTGTGTATTTCTCAAAGAAAGAAGGAAAAAGGAAATATTCTTGCAAGGTTCCTCGATGCTGCTCATCCAACTCTTGTACCTTCGCGCCTCATGCTTTTGGGGAGTTTTATCACCGACCGGTTTGCTTTGAGTTGTTCATGTGCCAACTTATTATTATTATTTTTTCCAGATACAGTTATAAAATAAAATAAAATAAAAATTAAGAAATATTGTTTTGAGGAAACTCTCATTTCATGGATAAGCAGGACTCGGTGACAGCACTTGGGGAAAGTAAGGTTTTTGCAAGCAAAAAGCCCAACTGCTGGCTGTGTTTCATTCATATAGTTCAACGACTTTTTGGAGAGAGAAAAATCCCAACTTGTCAATACTGTTAATTCCATCCTTATTGTTATTATTATTATTATTATTCCAAGATCACTTTTAACTATTAAACTTGGCATGTGTTGATATCGTATTGTGGCTTTAAAAAATGTACTTTCAACCAAAGTTTACGGTGATTTTTTTTTTTTTTTTTGGTAGGTATCCCTGGGGACATTAAACCAGGTTGAAATCCCAAATCTAGCTGTTAATAATAATAATAATGGTAATATTAAGTTGTATTTATAGCCTGCCTTTCCAAAAGGATCAAGGCGGGTTACGAGAAAACACATAAACAATACATAACACGTACACAACTAAAAATTACATGCGTCCCCTTATCCCTTGCCTTAATTAAAATCATAAATACAAATTAATTTAAACTAGGCAAGGTTTAAAACAGGCAAGAAAAAGGAACATTGGGTCTTACCTGTGATATGTTCATTTTCAGCAATGTAGGTGGGAATATCCTATATCCTGGGTTGATTCCATCTCATTGGTCCAAGTAGTCTTTTTCCTGCCTACTTGGAGCAATGAGACAGAATCAACCCAGGATATAGGATGTTCCCACCTCCATCGCTGGAAAAATACCCTTTTCTTCCCATTTGGGATCCATTTCAGCTCTGCTCTATTGGCCACAAGAGACATTCTGAACAGAAGGGCAGCCGGTGGCTTCTATGTCAATGGAGTGATGAATCCGCTCCAGTTTTGACTCCGATTCTTACAGAAACTTATCCAAGTTGCTGGTTAGTTTCAGCAGAACGCCCTTGGAGTTCTGCAAAACCTGGAGTGGATCCACACACGCCTTGAAATGGGAGCCAGCAGCCGCCGCAGTCGGAGGGATGATGAACAAGCAGCGGGCAGTCCCTGGTTCTGAACAAGAACCAACTTCACGTGGAGAGGAAATGGCAGAGATGGAGCCTTCGGAAACCTCGGGTTCCTCCGAAGGCAACCCAATGGGCCATGCTATGGGGTGGATTGAGGAACGCGTGCCATCTATGGCACCCGCCTGGAGAAGCCAGTCTTGGAGGTCCCCCACTTGGACATACCTTTTTGGAGATCCAGATAGACCTTCTCTTCTCTGTTCTCTGCTCCCTGACAGGAGGGTTGACCGTTGCTGCAACTCGGACCAAATGGACCCTCTCTGAGGGCCACCATCCATGGCTGCCAATGGAGCCGGTCAAGAGGAGATCTTGGGAACCCAGGCCTCCTTCCTGGGTTGGGACTCAGACCTGCTCCGTGTCTGTAACCGATTTCAAAAGATCCCTCGTTCTCACTATAAAGAAAGGGGGATCTTTTTTTATGCCAATTGAATCAGTTTCTTTTTTATTTGTCCCCATATGTGCCTCTCCAAGCCAAGGATGGGTGAAGCCAAGCGGAGAAGGAAGGAAGGAAGGAAGGAAGGAAGGAAAGCAGGCAGGCAGAATTTTTAATTGATTGATTGATTGATTGATTTTGCAACTCCTTGCCTTGCGAGTAGTTACAAAATCAAACGATCACATGTTCTATCAGTTGCATATCCTACCAGTCTCATATTCTGTCAGCCACATATTCTATCAATCACATATTCTATCCATCAAATATTCTGTCAGTCGCATATTCAATCAATCAATCAATCACATAGTCAATCAATCACATATTCTATCAATTCCAGCTTAATCACATATTCACACCTTATTCACACATCCACACCTTATTCACATTTCCACACTGTATTTACATGTTTTGCAAATGCTTGCCTTGCAAATAATCAATCACATATTCTGTCAGTCGCATATTCTATCAATCAATCACATATTCTATCAATCACGTATTCTATCAATTTAATTTTAAAACCCACAAGTACACAGGCAGCACTGCCAAAGGGGCGGAAATGGTAGATGTGTTGAAACGTGGCCCCTCTGCCACAATATGGGCATTCTTACTGTTAGGAATCGCATCAGAACCGATTATTTTCCTAAGAACTGCTACCAAAAAACCCCAGTCTTTTTGCGTCTGCTCTGCTTGATTTCCCCTGGAATCGATCCAATGAGGATCAGAATCAATTTCCAGTCGGAACCAGGGGCATAGACCCCAAATCAAGATTCGGAGCTTTTCAAGTACAGCCCTTTCCGGATCTTGATTCCACAATCCTGCTCTGAAGATTTGAGAAGCCATCCGAAGCATCCTCTGCTAGAAGAAGGAGGTTCTTCTGCCCAAATATTTGAAACCTGGCACAGAAATGCAGGAAGGTATCATCTTCTCTCCAGATATTCAGGAACTTGCACAGAAATGCAGGAGGACATTGTCTTCCACCCAAATATTTAGAAACTCGCAAAGAAATAAAGGAAAACATCATCTTCTGTCCAGATATTCAGGGACTTGCAAAGAAATGCAGAAGGACATCATCTGATGGCTCAAATATTTGGGAACTTGCACAGAAATGCAGGAAAGCATCATCTTCTGTCCAGATATTCAGGAACTTGGACAGAAATAGAGGAGGGCAATATCAGGAGCTTGCACTGAAACGCAGGAAGGTGTCGTCGTCCAGTCGAATATTCGGGAACTTGCAGAGGAATCCAGGAGGGCCTTTCTCCGCTCGGCCTGAAGGTTTCTTCTGGACTCTCTCATCCTCACCAAAAGAGTCCAGCCAGGCGGCCACCTTCTTTCTTTCTTCTGCTTGCTCGCTTGCTCTTCCGCAGCCCAGAGCAGCCTTTTCTGCGGGCGTCCTTAGTTGAGTCCCCCCATCTCCAAAGACTGCTGTCTGCTGGATCGGGCGCACCATGTGTCCCTCCTGTGAGTCAGCCGCAGCCCCCAGCCGCGTGCGATGAGGAAAAAGGAGAATGAAACGGCAATTAATTGCGCTTCTCCCCCACCCTCGGTGCCAGTGGCCCATCTGCTGCTTTTGGCGCTGGGCTGCCAGGCTGGGAGGGTGCCCAGTAAGGGAAGGAACCCATCCGGTCTTGGCACCGGCAGGAAAAAGACGGTGAAATGCACGGGATTCATGCATCTGATGAGAACAGAGCCATGGTCTGCCAGAAGACGCAGCTCTCCTTCCAGACTAGGAGCAAATGGGGACATGGGCCCAAACAGACAGGCCAAAATAAAGCTGCTTCGGGTCACTTTGGAGGTATGCCGTTTAAATGATGCATGAGTCCTAAGAGGCTGGAAGCCACACCAAAGCCACACCTCTGTCCTAAGGAGTGGAGTACAACTTTGGCGCAGCTTCTGGCCTCTCAAGATGCGGGTGTCATTTAAACAGCATACCTCCAAAGTGACCCGAAACAGCTTTATTTTGGCCTGTCTGTTCGGGCCCATTGTGCCTCCAGTGAAATACCCTCTCAGCCGCCCCAATACCATCCCTTTTGCAGCGCCTGCATTCCCTTTCCTTGCCCCCCTTTCCTGGGCTTCCTAGACCCTCTTTCCAAAGTGGAATTTAAAGCTACTGTTGCGCTAGATACCGCAATGCTAAATATTGCAAAGTACGAGAGCCACCGCGGCGCTACAACTCTGGAGACCAGGGTTCGGGTCCCAGCCATGAAACCCACTGGGTGACCTCTGCGCAAATCTTGCCAAGAACAACCCACGACTTGGCTTCGCCATCAGTTGGAAATTACCCGAAAGCGTGCGACATCAATGCTAGAATCATACAGATTCTTACGAATAAAATGTTGCCCCCATCCACTAGCCATGCCCCGTCTCCTCTGATTCCTTCCACTGCTCCTCCAGTTAATAAAGCAAGACTTTTCAAATTGCCTTAAAGTTATCTTTATAGGAGTAAGTAGGAAGGGGGAAGTCGAGGGCCAAAATCTTATTGGTGAGGTACATAACTGTCAATTGTTCTCTTTCTTTTGGTCACTGAGGATGGAGGCATCAGGGCACTGAATCGGGGCAGCGGCCAGGAACACAGGGTTTTGGCCACCGAGTTCTCCAATGGAAAGCGGGCCAGTTTAATTAACCAGTCGCTGGTTAAACTGGTTAAACCACTAGGCTGCACTCTCAGTCACGTTTAGACGGAAATAGGTTCCATTTCAGAATCTACTTTCGGAAGATTTCTTATCTTGACAGACAGCTTTCAAACAGAGTCTGATGGACCAGACCAGCTCCTTGAAACCAATGTCTTCTTGCATCATGTTTTCAACTAGAACTTTAATATAGCTCACTCCTTACCAAAAAATTGCATGTGAATCCAACGGAAAGTATTACTTTCTTCTGCTGCAATCTCATGGTGCCTCTGCCGCACAGCAGAAATAATCCAGTTTGGCACCACTTTAACCGCCATGGCTTAATGCTGTGGAATTCTGGGAATGTTACTTTGTTGTAGTACTAGAGCCCCGCTGCCGCAAGCTAACATTCCCAGAACTCCATATCATTGAGCCATAAAGTGATGTCAAAGCAGATTATTTCTGCTGTGTGGATGCAGCCGAAGGGACCGTAAAACACATCAGATGTAAAGTTTGTAAAGAAGATGTAAAATTTCCCAAAATTTTGAACTAATGGTGAGTGGGGGAAGGCTGGTTTGTAGGGAAGTTGGCAATTTTTGGAAGAACTGAAGAAAATGCAACATTAGTACCTTTTCGCATGTTGAGTCACCTTTCTTAGTTTAGGCGCATAAAAGACATCATAAAGGACTTGGGTTGGCATGAAATTGCCACGTTTGGCAAAGTCAAAGAACACTTTGTGGAGACTAGAATTGCAGGTTGACCGGAAAAATTGCAGGTCGGCCTTATCTGGTTTTCTTTTCTTAGAAATGATTTGGAGGCAGCACAGCTGTAAAGACTTTATCCTCGTTCCAAAAGAAAATATTCCATAATCCATTTTGGTCATTTTTATAAAAAGGTTTTGGGAGGGGAGGGCATGGAAAATTGGGCAGAGGGGCATTTTATTCCTGAAGGCACCTTGCAATATCGTTTAGGAAATCAGGCCTGGGGTTCTTCCAAATTATTCCATTGCTTGCTTATCTTTTGGGCAAAAACTGGCTTCTTGTGTCTTCCACTATTTAGGGACCTTTATAGAAGTGACTTTCCTTGCATCAGTTATCCTTCCGACCCTGAAAAACGATAAGCAATAGCCATCCTCACCTGGGATTCCTCTCCTTATTGGTTCCAATGAGATCTATGGGTATATAAAATACTAAAGCCTTCCTCTCCAACAGAGGAATAGCAGAACCACACCGAACCGCGTCCCTTGCGGCCATATCGAAGTTCAATCGCCACTCCGAAATGCAATTTATTGCATTTTCAGGCATGCTTCTTTCTCCAAATCGCTTCCTCGCCATGCGTCACAATCTGCTTTGCAGTCAATTCTCTGAAAGATTTGCATGACAAAAGCAAGCAATGGGTTCTGCTTGCAGGAATGACTGCCACCACTCCATCCAGAGGAGTGATTTTTTCCCAATTTTATGAAACTCCATGGCTCCGTAGGGGTGTTAGCATCTTTCTTGGTTCTGGGGTATTTGTCTAGAGCGAGAGTGTTCGGTACCGTACAGGATGGAAAAGAAAGCCTTCCTTTTCTGTTGGCATTCGTCATCGCCTCCTCCTGCAAAGATGCTCTCCGCATGAATAACTATGGCGATGTCAAATGCAACACGCCCGCCTAGAATGCATGCTCTTTTTCCAAGAATTTTTGAAGGTCAGTATATTTAAGTAAGCACCATCCAGAGAGAGTCCAGGGAAACGGGAGCTAAACCATCCTCCGTTTGCAAAGTTTGCGCTTCAATATTAATAATGCCCTTTATTCATAGTGCAATGTACTTAACAACCCAGTTACTATTGTTGTTACGAATTCCTCTGTTGAAGCACATGTGGATGGATGGAGGGACGGGTCAGACAGAGAGGCATGTCAGTAGCCCTTTCGACACTCCAACAAACTACTGCAGTGAAATTACATACAACTAATTATGAATTATTAATTATAAATTATAAATTAGTTAAAGGTTTATCACACAAGGGGGGCAAACAGGATTTAAACGAGAGTTAAACAGGAATTAAACAGGAAATGCCTTATGTTTAACATAGGACATTTCCTGTTTAAACCCTGTTTGCCCCCTGTTTGCCCCCTAGTGTGATAACCTAGAAGATACTAAAGGCTGAAGTCAGCTTCGGGTGCCTCTACACTGTAGAAATGGTGCGGCTTGACACCACTTTCAGTGCTGTAGCTCCATCCTATGGAATCCTGGGAGCTGTAATTTCACAACGCCTTGAGTCCCAAAACTGCAAATCTCAGGACTCCGTAAGGTTGGAGCCACGGCAGTAAAAGTGGAACGAAACCGCATTGTTTCAACAGTGCAGCTGCACCCTTAGTGCTGTTTTAGGCTGAGGATTTCTCAGCTCCTAGCTCTTATCTGTTCACTGCTAAAGCTCCGATCCTCATTGAAGTCAACGGGGCTTGTATATGAGTTTCATGCGCCTAGGAACAGACTCTCAAACGGCACACTCAGCGGATACATGGAAAGGATTTGGCTGCAAGGCCCACTATTTCAGGACGCTTTCAAAGATATTTTGAAGGCCAGCGCAGGCAACTGAAGGGATAGACAACCTCCACTCTTGCATTGAAGTGTGCAGATCTGGATTGTTGCTACTTCTGACAAAAGGATTTGCTTCTCTGTTAACTCACCAACCAACAAGGGCTTTAACACAAATTGGTGCTAGCAAATATTATTCTGGTGATAATGTTGTGCTTTTTCTTATCCAAATGTCAGTGCCGTCGTTCAGCTGCGGCTTTGCCAGAGCTGCTTAATTCATGGTCCAGCTCTGTCCCATTGACTGCTGGGAGGTGGGTACATCTAGGGCTGCATCCACACTGGAGAAATAACCCAGTTTGGCTCAAGGCTATGGAATTCTGGGAGTTGGAGTTGGTTGTGGGGCCCAGAGCGGAACTCCCAGAATTCCATAGCCTTGAGCCAGATAGAGTTAAAGCGGTGCCAAACTGGGTTATTTCTCCAGCGTGGATGCACCCTTGGTTTGCACCCTAGTGTTGGTGCCAACCACAAAATCAGTGAGATGTTGACTCACTGGGTTTACAGTTGGGACCCAACGCTAGAATGATACTATTTGCAAAACTTTTAATGTCGCTAGCCTTTTTCCTTTTCCGACTGCCGGGATTTCTTTACCTGCCTTCTCCTCCTTCCTTCCGGCTGGTGTCTTAATCGGTTGTGTTGTGTGTTTTGTTTTCTTTTTTCGCTTTCCACCCAACAGAAAGACAAACACGACACTTCCAACTTTGACAAAGAATTCACCAGGCAACCGGTGGAGCTCACTCCCACGGACAAACTCTTCATCATGAACTTGGACCAGAACGAGTTTGCAGGCTTCTCCTACACTAATCCCGAGTTTGTCATTCACGTTTAAAGCGCCGCGGCAGAGAAAACCCCTCCTTCCGTTGTAGTCCCAGGTCCGGACGCCCGGTTGCCTTGTAGATATGGAGACTAGTCTTCTGGGGCCGATGGCGCATCCTCATTCCCTTCCTAGGAGAAGTCATTTCTAAGGTGGCTTTCGCTCTATGTATGTACGTCCACATGGATATAGACCCTAATGTTAGTCCTGACTAGCATAGACCCATTCGTTGGATTTATCTTTGTCTCGACCCGTCGTCCAACAGTTGAGTCAATGGATCTATTATAGTTCGGACTAACCAAGAGGTTTATAGCTCTCGTTTTACTCCCCGAGTGGTCCGTAAAGGATAGCCTTTCTAGAACGCCCGACCCATGACTCCCCCCCAATAGAGTTTTGAAACACGTCAAGAGTAATTGTCTCGAAAATATTCCCCAATTTGCTACCATCTTTGTATTTTTCTTCCAATTTCTCTGGAACTGAAGATGCTGGTGTTTCTCGTCCTTGAATGCTAAGCATGCTCAGCAATGCCCTCAGCCGTTTGTGCCACCGCCTTTCGCCATGACCGTAACCTCGTTTGACAAGAACTGTGGCTTGTTGGTCCGTTGGTTTGTTTGTTTCTGTCCCGAGTCCGAACTAAACCGAGTCAAACCCCGTCGGTGTGTGAAAGACGTCTGCTTCATTGACTCCGCATACTAGCGTACCTTGCAGAATCCAGGTTGAATCTGTCCTCTTTAGTAGAGTCTTCACACTTTAGGATTTTTTCCCCTCCGTCCTAAATGTCCAACCCAAGTTATCCTACACAACTCAGGCGTTTGTCAAAAAGCCACACTATCCAACTGAACCAAGACCCCAAGCCTGGTGTGCTGTTGGTGAATTACAATGGGGTAAGTCAGATGTAGAGCTCACTTTTTGGATCACGGCAAAGGTGGGGATTCCCTACAAGCCACACAAAAACCAACATGCTCCCAACACAACCTTTTCTCAGCCGCAGCCCATTGGAGGAGCAGACCGGCGCCTGGCTGTTTTTCCTACCGCTGGACACAGTGCAAGGACAGAGGGGTCACGGCGCATGAGAAAAGGTGCTTTGGGAGAGGAAGCTTTGGGCAGGAGGCTGTTGCCGATGCACCTCGTGGCCATCTCTCCCAATGCAGGGTTGCAGCCCAAACGTGGGACTGAATTTGCCACTCAAAACACATGCGTAGGTCCATGTGCAATGCACACCCATGCCTTGTCTGCAAAGTGTTTCCATGCCTAGGGGCCTGTACAGACGGGTGGCTCCGTGCTGCCCGTTTTTGCCCCAGAAGGAGGCCGTGGCAACCACATGCTGTGGCCTCTGGAAGGACCAAAAAGAACCCGCTTCTGGGCAGGTTCTTTTTGCGCCTGGCAGGGGTGCCATAGATGTGCTTGTGCACCATGACGATGCCCCTTGTGTGCAGCCCCTTTTGGGCACTGCGCCACATGGGCATCATCATGCCACGTGCCATAATGGTAGCCGGTGGCAGAACAAGGGCTTCGAGTCTATGGATCCTCAGCCCTTTAGACACTGTCCCTCAGTTAGTTCACCCACCGTGCGCTACATGTGCAGCTCAGCTTCCATTGCCTTGCAGCCACAAAAATGGCCAGCTGCCTCTGTAGAGGAGCTTGCGCATGCAACAGAAACCCACAGGTGTCCAGTCTATGGTCAAGGTCTCCGTCCAGCTATTAATCCAGCCGCTGGGTTAGATGTGTCAGAGCCATGGGATTTACATCAGTGTTGGCTTTAGCATCGAACCACTGTTTTAATGGATCTACTGGATTTAGGCCACCATGTCCACCGCCCCTCATATATATATAGGAAGGAAATGTGTTCATTGTAAATACTCTGCCAAGAAAACTGCTCTGCCCCCATTCTAAGAGTCCTTTGGGAGAATAAAAAGCTCCCTGGGAAAGGCATTATGCTTTCCTGCTACATCAAACTTTTCTCCTATTGACTGCAATGGGTTTTTCTCCTCCATCAAGCAGGACATGGAAAGCCCATGGGGTGGGAAATGCTCAGCACATACCCTTCTTAAACTGAACATAAAAGCCCTCATGCTCCACAAGGGAATGCCCCATTGGCGCCAGGTGCGCTGGACTGGGACTTGCAGAAAATCCCATGATGTTTTCAGATGAAGGCATTCCCACATAACTATGCAAAGGACTGAGACCTTGGATCCTCGCTCAGCCACAGAAACCCGCCGGGTAAGTCACACTCTCTCAGCTTTCCAGGAAAACCACGGCAACCCTCCTCAGAGGGAATCGTGCCAAGAAAATCCTAGAAGAAGGGTTGCCCTCAGTCTGAGAGCCAGCGTGGCGCATGCCGTTGTCAGCTGGCCTTCACATTTTGGGCATTATACACGGGGTTTTCTGTGCATGGTTCAGTCACGAGGAACATGCTCAAAGCAACTTCCCCATATTTATATGTAGAAAACAACAACAACACATTTTTCTGTGCAAAACACTTGGCCCTGGAAGGCATCACTAAGTGTGACAGTTCTTGCAGCTGGTGCATTTTTCACAGTGAAGTTTCCTGAGTCTTGAAAAGCCTTTTTTTCCCCCCAGCCGGGAAATAAATGGTGTGGCTAAATCCCCAGAGAGGGAATAGGCGAGAGGATCAAAGCTACTGTACTCTGCTCCGAGCCCCACGACAAACTCCACGTCCCAGAATTCCCTAGCCTTGAGCCAGAAAAGAGTTAAAGTGGTGCCAAACTGGGTTCTTTCTCCAGTGTGGATGCACCCCTGGTTCTCAGGAGGCCTCTTCCCTGCATGGTGGTCTTGTACAGCACCGTGGAGGTGACCCGACAGGCCTCTTTTTGTGCGAGCAAACAGGGCACATCCTCTCAGCCCCCGGCATCGATGGGGAAGGTTCCCCCAACATTGGGGGAACGGGGAGGTATAAGGGAAAGTTTGCTTCTCCAAGGTTTGGACTGCCCGACGCTTGCCACGGTGGCTTCCCGGCCGAGTCGGCGCAGCTTGTCGGAGCGACAAACGGAGCTTTGGTGACACGTCCCTTAATTACAGCAACTGATGACCAGGACAAAAAAAAGCATATTAATCCATTCTGACAAATGACTCAGCTCTCTGAAGGGGCTCATCGTGATGCATGAAGCCAGAGTGAAGCCATGAGTCCGCCTCCACCTCACCCCAAATCCCCCTGCAAGCTTCCCTGAGATATCAGACGCTGGTCTGGAGACGGACCAGGTGTTAAGAATTGAGCCACGATGCAACCGAGAAGCACCTCTCCAACCTTCCGGCTCTCTTTGCGGCCTCTTTCGCCTTTGCGAGGAAAAGCAATGACCTTCCCAGACCTTCTCCAGCTGCAGGCGGATGCCTCGTCTCTCTCTCATTTGCATTTCAGTCCTGTCCGTTAGCCCTTCCCTTTCTTCCAAGAAACGCAGAACAAATCGATTAAGGGAATGACAGGGCAGCCAGGAAGGTTGCTCCGTCAGATGCTCCTGGGGTCACTCCTTTCCACCCAAAGTGACCATCCATAGGGATGAGAATTGCTCTAAAAAAAGTCTTGGCATCCCTAGAGAAGGGCGGGAAATATATTTACTGTTCTCCCTACAGATGAAGTGTGAGAAATTTAATTTAATTTTCGTCTCCCACTCATCCATTTCTACTAGGGGCCACAATTTCCATTTGAAATTTGAAGTTCTGGATGGTTTTGTGGTTTTATTGCTTCAGGTGAGCCGTTAAACAGCAGGGATGCAGAGAGTCCGACTCTTGCATAGATCTAGCTTTGTTGTTGTTGTGTGCCTTGAAGTCATTTTCTGACTTACGATGACCCTATTACAGGATTTTCTTGGCAAGATTCGCTTAGTGGGGGTTTGTCTTTGCCTTCCTCCGAGGCTGAGAGAGCGTGACTTATTGCCCAAGGCCTGTGATCTAGCTTGCCTGGTGCTTTTAGGGATTTTAGATCACAAGACACCATAATAGAGCAGAATGAAACTAGGGACGACATTATGAGGCGGAAGTGAATGACCGATGCCTCACAATGGACCCCACAACGCAGTGGCACGGCACTACGGACAACACAATAAAGTGACCCTACACTGTGGAAGCTCCAAATCGGTGGCACTTTGCTATGAATGGCACGAAATATTGGCACAGCGTTGCAGATACCACAACCAACACCACTATGGACACCGAAAAGCACCAGGCAAGATAAATTTGCCTTAAAGTAGAACTAAACCCGTAACAGTCTTGAAAGGGTTTAAAACACACACCTAAAAAGGATTTTAAACCCCCATAAAAGCAGTGGAGTCTCTGGCAGAATATGTTATGTTTTTATCTTGTTTACCACGAGTGCCAACACGGTGCAGTGGTTTGAGCATTGGACTGGTACTTTGGAGATTCTGGGTTCAAATCACCGCTCAGCCACGAAAACAAACTGGGTGCCCCTGAGCAAGTCACACTCTCTCAGCCTCCTCAGCTCTGTCTTAGCCCTGAAAACCTAGAAGGCGACACTTTCAGGATCAGGGTGGTACCTGGAAAAGACAAAGCCTACGATTCTGGGAATTAAGCACCGTGCGAATCCTAATGCCACCGGAAGCGCCAGGGTGGGCTTTGCCAAACCTCTTCTCCATCCTCCCCTTTTCAGTCCCGGTCTCCCCGCTGTGAGGTGAGAGCTATTATTATTATTATTATTACTATTATTAATGGTATTTAGAATTGCACTGACCTTTGAAGCAAAGGGGCCCTCGTCTGATGCCAGCCATGCCAGTGCCCCGCTTTGCTGCCAGAGCAAGGGCCGTTCTGTGCCCACGTGCCGCCTCCCCGGCGCGCGCCGTGTCCAAGTAAATAATGTGCTTCCCTATCACATCCACACAGGTTTTAAAATAAACCTCTAATTCGAAAGCAGGTTTTGGCAGAGACGCATCCCCCAAAGGTTAAGTGAGTCATAATCCGATCCGACCGGCAAAGGAAGAAATCCGGGCAACCTGAGAAGAAGAAGGCAGCCGGGAGGCGTCTTTGTGCCATCCGCGGAAGAAGGCAAAGGGGTCCCTGGCAAGGCAGCCCCCCAACAAAGGGCACCCCGATCCTCCAACCTCTGCTTTCACCCCTTTTTCCATCACGGTGTCCCTGAAATGGAGAAGCGAAATGGAAGCGCTTTGGTGGAAGCGGACCAGGGTTAGTTGGCAAGGGCAAGGCAGACGGCTACTCCGAGAGCTTGCCATCTTGGAGTTGGCACTGAAGGAGAGAAGGAAGCAGACACTTGAGAAAGGAAAGAGAGAAAGAAAGATAGATAGATAGATAGAAAGAAAGAGGAAGGGAGGAATGGCTGAGCAAAGGCCTTCCACCAAGCGAGGAAGCTCATAGAAAAAGGGAGAGGGACAACGCTACACAAACCACAACGCCGTGGCTGCGTCTGCGCCGCAGAAATAATGCAGCCTGGCACCACTTTTAGCATGCCAAACAATTCTGGGGTTTGTAGTTTTCGTGAGATATTGAACCTTCTTTTGAGCCGGTGGTTTGAGCGTTGGGCTATGGCTCCAAAGACTAGGGTTCGAATCCCCGCTTGGCCACGAAAGCCACCGAGCGGGTCCCACTCTCTTAGCCTCAGAGGGTGGCGACAGCAAACCTCCTCCGGGCAAATCTTGCCAAGAAAACCCCCCAAGACAGGTCGGCCTTAAGGTCGCCATAAGTTGGAAATGACTCGAAGGCACCGAGATTCTGTAGGATCCAGTCGCGGCAGTTAAAGCGGTGCCGAAACTGAACGATTTTTCTGGAGCAGGGAGACAGGCCTCGTTCCCCAAAACAGGAGCTGTCCGAGGTCCTGGACTTGTTTGGAGGCTGGATCTTGGACCTCTCCTGTGAAATGCAGGCTAAGGCTGCATCCACACGAGAGGAATAACCCGGTTTGAAACCGCTTTAAGTGTCTTGGCTCAAGGCTATGGGAGTCTGGGAGTTGGAGTTTGTTGTGGGAAGATGCTCTTTCCCTTTCAATTGGGTTGGTTTGTGGTTAGGGTTTCTTTGGTTAGGATTAGGGCAGGGTTGGGATTTAGGGTCAGGAGTAAGGTTAGGGTTTATTGGTTTAGGGTTAGGGTGTCTTTGGTTCGGGTTAGGACTAGGGCTAGGGCTAAGGTTAGGTTTCATTGGGTTAGGTTTATATGGTTAGGGTTTCTTTGGTTAAGGTTAGGGCTAGGGTTAGGTTTAGGATTAGGGTGAGGGTTCAGGGTTACGGTTTCTTTGGTTAAGGTTAGGGTTAGGGTTTAAGGTGAGGACTAGGGTTGGGATTTCTTTGGTTAGGGCTGTTAGGGTTTATTGGGTTAGGCTGATATGGTTCGGGTTTCTTTGGTTAAGGTTAGGTTTAGGATTAGGGTGAGGGTTTAGGGTTAGGGTTGGATCTAGGTTTAGGGCTGATGCATTGCCTCCTCTGTCCTCCTTTTCCCGGGCTGCCTCTTCCTTGACTCTGGCCACTTGTGGCCCCTGGACCCTTTGGCTATGGAATTCTGGGAGCCGGAGTCTGTTGTGGGGGTCCAGAGCTTGCTGTCTGAGTCACTTGCTATGGAATTCTGGGAACTGGAGTCTGTTGTGGGGCCCAGAGCTTGTTGCCTGAGTCACTTGCTATGGAATTCTGGGAGTTGGAGCCTGTTGTGGGGCCCAGAGCTTGTTGTCTGAGTCCCTTGCTATGGGATTCTGGGAGCTGGAGCCTGTTGTGGGGCCTTAAGCCCCACAACAGACTCCAACTTCCAGAATTCCATAGCCTTGAGCCACAAAAGAGTTAAAGCGGGGCCAAAGCGGGTTATTTCTCCTCTTCCTCCTCCTCTTTGGTTTGAGCAGCTCCTCCTCTTCTTCTTCCTCCTCCTTCTCCTCCTCTCTTTCTTTCTTTCTTTCAGTCCAAAGAGGAAAGGAAGGAAGGAAGGAGGGAAGAGAGAGAAAGGATGGCCGGAGGGTCCGGGCAGAAGGCCCAGGAGGGCCCCCGGTCCCGCTTAGACCCCACTCTCCAGAACCAGAACCAGGACCAGAACCAGAGCCAGAGCCACCGACAGCAGCAGCAGCCTCTGGCCTCTCGGCCGGGGATGGAGCAGAGAAGGAGCCCGGGAAGGAGAGCCTGAGCCAGGCAGGGAAGGAGGGAAGGAGGGAAGAAGGGAAGGAGAAAGAGAGGAAAGGAGGGAGGAGAGAGAAAGGCAAGCAATCAGAGAAGGAAGGGAGGAAGGAAGGAAGGAAGGAAGGAGAGAGAAAGGAAAAAAGGGAGAAAGGGATTGAGGGAGGAAAAAAGCAAGGAAGGAGGGAGAGAGAGAAAGGAAAGAGAGAGGAAGAGAGGAAAGAAGGAGAGAGAAAGGAAAAAAGGGAGAGAGGAATTGAGGAAGGAGAAAGGGAAGGAAGGAGGGAGAGAAGGAAGGGAGGGAGGGAGGAAAGAGGGAGAGAAAAGAAAAGGGAGAGAGGAATTAAGGAAGGAAAAAAGCAAGGAACGATTGAGAGAGAGAGAGAGAAAGGAAAGAGAGAGGGAGGGAGGGAGGAGAAAGGCAAGCAATCAGAGAAAGAAAGAAGGGAGAAAGGAATCGAGGAAGGGAAAAGGCAAGGAAGGAGAGAGAGAGAGAAAGCGAGGGAGGGAGGAAAAAGAGAAGGCAGCAGAGAAGGAAGGGAGGAAGGAAAGAAGGGAGGGAGGAATTGAGGAAGGAGAAAGGCAAGGAAGGAGGAGAGAAGAAGGAGAGAGAGAGAGAGAGAAGGAAGGAAGGAAGAAGGGAAGGGGGAAAAGGAGGGAGAGAGAAAGGAATTAAGGAAGGAAAGAGGGAAGGAAGGGAGGGAAAAAGAAAGGAGAGGGAAAAGAAGGAGGGAAGGGGTGAAAAGGAGGGAGGAAGAGAGGAATCAAGGAAGGAGAAAGGGAAGGGAGGGAGGTGTGTGGGGGGTGCGGGGGTCCTGCGATGCCGGGCGAGGGATGCTGGCTGGGCCTCGGGGTCCTCGGGGTCCTCCTCGGAGGATGTGCGACCGAGGGGCGCAGATGCTGGTGACCACTCTGGGGGCCTTCGCCGCCTTCAGCCTGATGACCATCGCCGTCGGGACCGACTACTGGCTCTACTCGCGGGGGGTCTGCCGGACCAAGGCCCAGGGCGACAACGACACCAGCCGCAAGAACGAGGAGGTCCTCACCCACTCCGGACTATGGAGGACGTGCTGCCTCGAAGGTCAGGGGCAGGGGGGCATCTGGCTAGGGCATTCTGGGAGTTAGAGCTTGTTTTGGGGGTCCAGAATCCAAGCCTTGACTCTATTGTGGCTCAAGGCTATGGAATTCTGGGAGTTGTGGAGTCCAGAGCTCAAGGCTCAACTCTATTATGGCTCGCTATGGAATTCTGGGAATTGTGGGGTCCAGAGCTCAAGCCTTGACTCCATTGTGGCTCAAGGCTATGGAATTCTGGGAGCCAGAGTCTATTGTGGGGCCCAAAGCTTGTTGTCTGAGTCACTTGCTATGGAATTCTGGGAGTTGGAGTTTGTTGTGGGGTCCAGAGCGGAGCTCTGCTCCGCTCTGGACCCCACAACAAACTCCAACTCCCAGAATTCCATAGCCTTGAGCCACCATAGACCTATTGACTTATAGAGCATTGACTTATTTGAGGCTGCTGAATGCTTCTTGGGAGGGTTGTCGTTGTTGTTGTTGTTTACATCAGGCCAAACAAAAAACACATAGAGACACATGTTGCAAATACACACACAACCAAAATGCACCTTGCGGATAAACACATGCGTTGGGCCAAACAAAATGCACAGAAACACATGTTGCAACTGCATGCCTTTCGCTCAGCCCCATAAAGGGTCTCGCTGTTTTGCAGGTTTGGGGCCTCACTGTTTTGTGGGTTTGGGGTCTCGCTGTTTTGCGGGTTTGGGGGCGTTGCCGTACTTTCGCTGCCCACGGCCGACACAGCCGTCCCCTGGATGTGCCACCTCGGTACCATCTTGGTTCAATTTATGCATCATGACATGATCTGCTTCTCCTCCTCCTTCTTCTCCCTTCCCTCCCTCTGGACCAAGTCCATCATCCTCATCCATCATCATCCCCTGGAAGGAGGCACCACATCCATGTAGAAGCCACAGATGCGCATGGAGCAACGCTCTGGCTTTATGCTTTTGGGGGAAACTGCAAGGAGTCTGCAGCCTCGCTTTATGGAATGAGCTCATCCCCTTTTTCCTAAAGCCACCGAAGAGCGTTGCAGAGGGATGCCGGTGCGGCGTCTTCTCCAGGTGGCCCTCCGACTTCCAAAAACCGAGGCATGCGCATGTGTGTATGTGTGTGTGTCGCACATCCGTGCACACAAAGAGAGGCAGAGGGAGAGATACCCCTCTCCTTCGGCGCCCAGTGAGTCATGCCATGCCTCTCTGCCCGCTGGTCTGGTGTCGGTGGGCGCATGCGAGAGCCCGGCACACGCTCCTTGGGGAGACATGGCACCAAACGGCAATGGCATGGGAGATGGGTGTTTCTTTGTCGCCCGCCTGGCAAGGCCCCTTCCTTGACTTAGGCCCCATTGAGTGCAGGGAGCGCATCCCCGTGATGCATATAGAGACAAAGCCATGCGCCATGTTCCAACAAAACTTTGGTTCATTCGATGAAGCGATAAGCAAGAGGCAGATAGGGCACCAGAGGTGAGCTTCCGAGTCCCTTTTGCTCTTCGCCGGTTGCGTCCACATTGGAGAGATAACCCGGTTTGGCACCGCTTTTAACTCTTTCTGGCTCAAGGCTATGGAATCCTGGGAGTTGGAGTTTGCTGTGGGGCCCAGAGCGGAGCAAAGCTCTGGACTCCTCCCCAAGTAGCTCTTGGGTCTTTTCTGGGTGGACTTACATAGTAAAAGCCTTTGGCCCTTGTGTTTGGCCTGAGCCGGAGGATGGATCCCTGAGGTTCGAAGGAACGTGAGCCAACAGTGCGATGCGGCAGCTAAAAAGGCCAATGCGATTTTAAGCTGCATCATTAGAAGTATAGCGTCTAGATCAAGGGAAGTAATACTGCCACTCTATTCTGCTTCGGTCAGGCCCCACCTGTGTCCAGTTCTGGGCCCCACAATTCAAAAAGGATGTGCAGAAACTGGAGCCATGTGTCCAAAGGAGGGCAACTAAGATGGTGAAGGGTCTGGAAACCATGAAGCCCTATGAGGACCGCCTTAGGGAACTGGGTATGTTTATCCTCAAGAAGAGAAGGTTAAGAGGTGATATGATAGCCCTGTTTAAATACTTGAAGGGATGTCACATTGAGGAGGGAGGAAGCTTGTTTTCTGCTGCTCCAGAGACTATGATGCGGAACAATGGATGCAAACTGCAGGAAAAGAGATTCCACCTCAACATTAGGAGTAACTTCCTGACAGTAAGGGCTGTTCGATGGTGGAACACACTCCTTCCCCAGAGATTTTGGTGAAGTCTCTTTCTTTGGAGGTCTTTAAGCAGAGGCTGGATGGCCATCTGTCAGGGATGCTTTGAGGGGGAGTTCCTGCATGGCAGAAGGGGGTTGGACTGGATCAGGGCCCTTGGGGTCTCTTCCAATTCTATGAAAAGGAAAGGGACCTGGGGAGGCTGAGACCCCCTGCCATCCGGATGCCCCTCTGAGCTGATCTCGCACCCGGCTGGGACCCGGAGTGTGCCATTTCCCTCCTTGTTAAGCGCTCTGGGTGGCTGGGAAATTCTCCGGCTTCATCGATCTCTGGGAGAGAGCTTGTTGGCTGAAGGCGTAATGGGACCTGGCTGCTACATGACCAGAAAGCTTGAGAAGGAAGGCACTCGGCATCCTTGGACCCTCGCAGCGGTTGGACGGAGGCTGGCTCCTCTTTGCAATGGGCCACCTTCTCTTTTTCTCGACCCCCCTTGCAAATAACATCCAGGGATCAATGGGAGAGGGCCCTGGGTTTGAATCTTGGAACAGGCCAGGGGTGGGAAGCAAAGAGCTCGGGGCCTCTGCATTGCAGGGATGATGATGATGATAATGATAAGAATGGCATGGGCCTACCTTACAGGGCCATCGCAAAGGTAATGATTCTAACCAGTGTTATCCAGTGTGCTTGGAAAGCACTCAGGATGTCTAGTGTGAGCAAAGAGTATTAGAAGGGAAGGCAGCTCCAGGAATAAGAGACAACTGGGCTGGGCTTGGTTTCCAAAACTAGGGGCTCAGAGCTGGGGATGCATCTTCCTTAGCAATGCCTTCTTTCTCCATCTATCAGTTTCTTCATTCATGTGGCTTCTCAAGGCTGACATCCCCCCGTATTTCGAGAAATGGTTCTGCATTGAAATACCTTTGGGGAAGGTTTGCAGAAAAATCATTTTTGGGGGGCACAAAACTCACTGGAGAACTTGCGGATCTAAATCGGTTGGGAAGGAGTTCCATAACTACGCAGCCAACGCACCAAAGCAATCCTGGCTGTCAGGGGTCGGTTGTGGTTCCCCAGGGAAGGCTGTTCTTCCTGCCTTTTCCATCTGAACCTGATCCTCCCTGATCCTCAGGTGGCAACATGAGCAACGCATCCCAAGGATGCTCATCTTGGTGCACAAGGTCAGGACTTGCAGACCAGACACTCAAAGTGAAAGAAAGCAAAAAATAACAAACTCGTGAATCATGAGACCTGTCGAATTCAGATGAAGGACCCCCAAAACACAGACCCAAGCGATTGATCCAGCAAAATCTGGATTCTGTTCTGAAATAGCTCCGGCACAAGTGGTCCAGGTGAAGAGCCCCGTTTCCAAATGGCAAATCCAATTAATAAGAAAGAAATCCAGATTTTAAAGATTTGGACAGTGCCTCTGACAAAGGTGATGGTTTATGCACCGCTTCAGAACACATGCTTTCTATGTCCTTCGCCTGAAATTCATGTGTCTAATTATTTATGGTGTTGTTTTTGGGGTTTCTGAGTGCGAGTTTCTGGTTTTTCAAGCATTTCCCTTGGCGTTGCTTTTTGGCACCCCAAAATGTGCTTATGCGCCAGAGCAGTAGCATCCATGCTCTTTTAAAAGTCACTTTCCCAAGCTCAGCTATGGCAGGCATACGCCGTTTACACCCATCTGTCCTTCCTTACATCCGTAGGGCAAATCCCCTTTCAAAAGGGCCTCTGCTTTAGTCAAGGAAAACAATGAGAAAAAATTACATAAATGGCATTTGATTCCATTGCAGACATCACTCCTTCCCATCTGCTGGTGAGCTTGCAAAATGAAAGGTTTCTATCCACATTTATGGGGGATTTGTAGCCAAAGATCTAAAATAATCAGGGATGCCGTCTTTTCTTAAATAAATTAATTTTACTAACCAGCATCTTATGAACGACTCCAGAATTGGCCTTCCTTCTTTCGAGCCGCAACGCAAAAGCACCTCAAACTCTTCAATGGTTATTAATTTGTTAGTGGCCGCCAGGTTTTGGAAAGTTTTAAAGAGGCGATCCGTTGTGACAGCGGGGTATAATAAGGTATCGCAACAAGCTCTGTTTTTTAAGATCGACTGACAAACTTCAGACAGCTAAAGGAAAGAAAGAAAAAGGATAGTTTTACTGCGATTTTCCTGTTATCCAGAAGGAGGCCGTGAAGAGTGGGAGGCTTCATGTAGAGCTCAGGCCTCTGTGGCGCAGGATTTAAGGATTAGTGCCCCCTCCAAATATTTAATCAAATTCATCTTTGGCCAGAAACCTGTTGGCATCTTGCCCGCGCGTTAGATCCCACGTGGAAGCGGTTCAACGTTTCCGTCTAATGCAGAATGTTCACACTCGGCTGCGAGGAGAGAATTGTTGTGCCTTGCAACCAAATATGGCTGTGCAACCATGCGCAACGCACACTGCCACACAATGTGCAACTCTGCCCGGTGGCACTGTAGGCGCACGGTTGCACAGCCACCTTCGGGCCCAGATTTGGTTGCGCGCCATAATTCGCGAACAAGACAGCACTGTGGAATTTCAACAGGGAGAAATGCGAGGTACAGTGCTACGCTGAAAGGCTGCGTCCACACGGGAGAAATAACTTGGTTTCGCACAACAAACTCCAACTCCCAGAATTCCATAGCCTTGAGCCAGGATGCTGAAAAGTGGTGCCAAACCAGGTTATTTCTCCGGTCCGGATGCAGCCAAAGTGGGAAATTGAAACTACTTGTCCTGGAGCCCGGTGTCAGGAGACTGAGCCATCATTTGTCGGACTGCAGTGTTGACTTGCAACTCTTTCTGCTTGCCAGGAAGCGCAGACCGAGAGGTGCCAAGTTTTGAGTTTTCATCTTGGAGGAAGGGATGCCAGCTGATTCGGTTTGGCTAGTCAGTTTCCTGAGAGGCCAGAAGAGTTTAGGTATTTAAAATAAAAAAGGGGGGAAGACAGAATGCAACGTAAATCCCAATGCAATGGAAGCCTGTGGTTGGAGGGGGGCATGTCTGATTGTGCCCGGCTTGGGCCATGGGCTGGTTACCAGCTTGGCTTGATTGCCAGCTATGGGTCCTGCAGCTATGACCCTTGGGCCAGACATAGACAAATAGGGTGACTTTTTGGACAACGCAGAATGGACATGTCTGGGCAGCGGGAGCAGGGGCAGCAAAACCATTGCAGGCGCACCATAATGCACCCAGAGTGGGCTGTCAATGCACTGTGTGTATTGCAAGCTGCCTCTTTGCGCATTGTGCCTTGCGCAACAAATGACCAGTTGTGTGCATTTTGCCATTTCTCATACGTTGTGCTGTGGCGGTATTCGGCATGGGGACTGCGTAGCGCAAACGCTACCAAGCGGGTACGTGCGCTTATGGCTGAGATGATCTAGGAGACTGGCCTCGGAATCCCTTCCAACTCGGAAATGCTACGTCTGGCCCAGAACCTGACTGGAGTTAATATAAGCAGAATGTAGGAGCTGATATTGGAGCCGAGGATGAGAATCTGGAAGAAGCCGGCGGAGGAGAAGAAAAACTCAATTTGCGCTGCTCTGGAGAGATAAAGATAAATTTCTTATTTGTAGCTGTCATCTGGGGTCATGGTCACTGCGAGGAATGACAGTTTTGCTTGAAGACGCATCTTCTCTATCTCCAAGGGGACAGTTGCCTGATAAGGGAGATGCTGGATATGGGGCTCGCCTATTTGGCATTGGCTGTGCTTCGGAGGCACATAAACTTTTAAAATTATATAAACTGCTTCCACCGAAACGTTACGCCTGTTTTGTTACTCACCCCAAGTTACGGATCCATGAGTCATCCTGTCATTTCGATGGATCCCTTCAAAGCAGGATCATAAAAATAGTCAGAGTAACAACTACCTGAATCCTAGTTGCAAGTAGAGTAGACTCATTGATTCAATAAGTGTTACTTGCATCATGACTCGCCAGGCAAAAACAACACAAGGGTTTTACTCGGAAAATTAAAATCCAAGAAGCAACAGAGTGGCACTTACAGTTAGGAGAGATGTAGAAAAAGCAGTCAAAGGACGTAATGCGAAGGACGTAATGCTGAATCGTGTCGATAAAATTTCAGGGAAACCCCGTCAATGCAAACCTAATCCAAGTTTATGTTCTAACTACCGAAGCAGCAGAAGAAGAAATCGAAAATGCTGGAGTCCAAAAGCAGGATTTCTTGTTAACTGTACGCAATTGCAGTGCAAAAATTGGAAATAGAGCAGAATCAAAGACGGGAGGAAAATTTGGATCAAGAAATGAAGCGGGAGACTGACTGACTGAATTTCACAATGCCAACATCACAAACACATTTTTCAAACAACCCAAGAAGCGACTGTACACACGGACATGACCGGCTGGTCAATATGGAAATCAAATAGACTACATAATCCAAAACAGCAGACGGAGAAGCTTCATTCGCTCTGCAGAAACAAGACCAGGAACAGATCGTGGCACCGACCCCAAACTACTACTAGCAAAAATTAGAGTAAAGCTAATGAAAACACCAAGCCAACCGCCATGCTGAAATGCAACCTGAAGAACATTCCCATAGAAATTAAAGATAAAGCGGGGGGGAAAATGAATTTGCACTATAAAGCGACTCTACGGCAAACCCATCCCTGGGTTTATTTGGCAATGTTTGTTCAGAAGCGATTTGCCTTTGCCTCCCTCCGAGGCTGAGAGATTGTGACTTCCCCAAGGTCACCCAGTGGGTTCCCGTGGCCGAGGGGAGATTGAAACCTTGGTTTCAAGAGCTGTAGTCCAACACTGAAACCTCTACACCGGCTCTTGTCCAAATATTATCCCTCGTTTGGCTAGAATGAGTCTAATTCCAAGAGGGATCCTGGCTTTGGCAAGGGAATGATGAGCGATCCCTGCAGGAACCCAGGCCCTCCGTCCTTTGGCTAAGGAGCCCTCCTGCTGGGCTAGTGAGCCTTCCCTGCTGGACAGCTGCTGCCTTTCCCGTTCCTTTGTGTTTGCGTCTATCGACAAACTCGGCAATGGGTCGATAAGAAGCTGTCAGTCTGGCATTTGCGAGAAGACACACAGTCCAAGCTCTCACAACAGCACTTGGATGGCAGGCATCCCGGAAGACAACCTGCAGCGGAGCAATGGGTTGCTCTCCCCCTTGCTCTGGATGGGCTGGAGGAGCAATCCTATCCCCTTCCGCCTGGGAAGAAGGGAGGAAGCAACCTTGAACTCAATGGGGATTATTTCTGAGTTGGCATCGATAAGATTATACTTGGAGAGCCTCGTCATCCTCACTAACAGCACCATTGCCAGAGCTTGGGGAAGTTACTTATTGGAGTACACCTTCCAGAATCGCCCCCATCAGTATGCTAGGAGTTGCATTACTATGGCCACAAGGGTTTTTTGGCACCCGGACCATTTCCACATGTCCGGTCGTTCTGTAGGTAGGGTTGCCAAATCTCAGGGCCTGGTCCCGTGCCTCTTATCTTCAGGGGTTAAATTGCCAAGCAAAAGATGAGGACTTTGGGCATATCTCCAGCTCAGCTAACCCAGCAGTGCTATGCTACAATATGGCAAGGTTTAATTTATTCGTTGGTGCAAGTTTTGCAAAGAGGGGGGTCTGTGTATTTATTGTGTTATGGTCCTTCTCCCACCCCAGTTGTTATGGCACCAGGGCTCACCCTCTACTCTCCAATGCATTTCCCTAAGTAAGTTAAAAGGAATATTAAAATAATATTTAAAATAATAGTAGTAGTAGTAGTAGCAGTAGTAGTAGTAGTAAGCCCTTCTGAGAGCCTTTAGGGCTGAAGATCTCATTTCATCTAGATCTGGGAACAGCCCTTTTAGTGAAGATTTCCGTCTTAGTTTTTCAAGCAGGAAAGGATGCACTGCGTGCCTGTGTTTGGATGAAGAGCACCAAGCATCGGGGTTGGTACCTAACGCATAGCCCTTAATGGCCTCACCCTTTATGTCATTTCGGATTTATGGCAACCCTAAAGCGAACCTATTGCAGGGTTTTCTTGGCAGAATTTATTCGGGGACAGACTGACCTTGCCTTCCTCTAAGGCTGAGAGAGTGTGACTTGCCCAAGGTCACCAATGGGTTTCCATGGCCAATTGGGGATTCAAACTCTGGCCTCCCCGTGTCCTAGTCCAACTCTCTTCCAACTCTATGACTCTCTAATTCTAAGTTTGGTCATTGCTTATTCTTGGTTTGCCGAAGGAATGACCGGGAGTGTTTGAAATCTTCAAATTTGTTCCTCTGCTTGCAAACGTATATGTGCCTTTCCCTGTTAGGGCAGGCAACTGGAAATCTGAGAGAAGTATCCCTCCATCCTGAGAAGAAAAGCCCAAGCCTCTTACATAATTTTTCCTTTTCCCCGTGAAGTCTTGGAGGCACGTGAGGCAGGGAAGAAGGGACGTGCGAGCGGAGGGAGGCAAGGCGTCCATCCATAGACCGACCGTCGTCCTCGTCGCAGCCAATGTCGCAGCCGGCCCTATTGGCATGCACGGTCCGCTCCCACTGTGCAATTTTGCTCCTCGGAGGAGCTGGGCTGAGCAAAGAGTCCTCAGCCTGAAGAAGATGTTTGCTTTGGATTATGGGCAAGGATTAGCTCTGTTGCTAAACACCATTGCAGAAGAGGAGCGGCTCTGGTGTGGGGGTTTTTTTTCCTTGTCTTTTTTCTTGCAGCCTGGTCTCTGCCAAGCTTTTCATGGAGAGAGGAAAGCATCGTCAATTCAGGGCCGAGGGAGGAGACGTCACGGCAAACCCTTGCACAGGAGGCCACACTTTAATGGACCGAAAAGGCCCCGTAGCACCGGAGGAGACCCATTCAAACCATTCTTCCGTGGTGAGCCAGTGCATAGGAAAGTCCGCTTGATCCAAGGCTTTTGCTCCACTTGTGGCTAGCAAAAAGGATCTAGCGGTTGCACTTTTGGAAGCCCATGTAACTATGGATAAACACATCCATTGCATAAAGGTAAAAATGGACAAGTGCACACATAGGGACACCAAGAAGATCCCAGTCTTCCTCTTCAGCACAGAACTACGTTCCTTGCGATGGATCAGATTGCCTGGTCTAGAGATACTTCTCGATCTCTTCTCTTTGCAGGAAAGTTCAAGTGGCCCAATGATTCACAATCCCTTTGACTGGATTTGGCCAATGCCGAAATGGCTTTGGCCAATGCTTTCCTTGGTCGAGACACTGGGGGTTGCCAGTTTTAAAATTGTTTTAATTCTAATTTTTCAGAATACGCAGCTGCATGGCATTACGACATCTAAGTCTCAACTCAGGGGAGGAACGGCATAATGACAGATAAGAATATAAACAACAGCATGGACGGCATGATTTATAAAAGCCGTATGAATTGCATGATGAGAAATAATAGTGAACGATAGAGGCCAAAGATGGAATCCTGTTGGTGTTTTATGAAAAGGACTGGGACATTTTTGCCCGGCGTGAACCGTCTACGTTTATTTCAAGACTGCAAAAGCAGACTCGTGCAAGTTAGACACGGTCATGCACACAACCATGGTGCACGGATGCAAATGTGCATTCCACATGGAGGTGCATTGCGCATGGAAATGCAAATGCGCAGCATTGCAGTTCACTAAAATGAAGTGTCTTTGTGCAAAGGTTGTGCAACTAGTGTAAAGTTACACTCCGTCTTCTCAATGTAGGATTTCAGCCCAAATAGTTTTACTCCGGTTGTTGACCGAAATAAAGCTTAGTTCATTAATGACTTCAACTATCTAAAGGACATAAACCAAAAATGATGTCAATTGGAACAAGTCACTGCAGACGCAGCGAGGAGCAAAGCTCTGTCATTTCTATCATTCGGCCAAAGGAGCTAAAGATATTTGCAAAATACATTTGTGGACATGCGCTGTTGTTTTATTACCTGACAAACGCATGTTCGGCACAGACAGATTTTTGAACAATCTTAATGGATAAAAAGCCCATAGCAGTCTTTAGCTCTGCCTCCAGGTCTTGTGGGATAGGAAACATCACCCTGAGACAGAATTAAGTCCTGGGAGATCTTGACGTACAAAACGAAATTTGCGCCCTGACCTTGTGTTTCCAAAGTCACGAGGCAGAACTAGGTCCCAGGAGATCTTGGCGCGTAAAACTAAATCTCCCAGGCGTCCCTGCGCCAGTCGGTGCCTCTGGTCCTGCGAAATCTGGGGCTCCGTCTGCCACCTTCCTTCTGTTGCCTCCCGTCCATTGAGGAGCAATTGTCTCCCGTAACCTACTGTCCTAGATTTTCAGAACAGGGAAACAATTGCCAAATGTATTCTGATTTAATAGGAGCGGCTGGGGTTTCAATGAAATATGGCAAATTGTTCCAGTCCCGCAGAGCGGAATGAGGGCCGGAGGGGCGGAGCGAAAGGAGAGGCGCAATTATTTTCCATGACATTTGCTAAATTCCTGGAGGACAGCTGCAGCTGAACGCTCGGTAGGCCAGGCCAGGCTGCCTGCAAGGGACCACAACAAAGCCTGGCATTTGAGACGGAGAAAGAAAGAGACAGAGAGCGGGAGCGTGTCTTGCAGCGAGAGCTCTTCGCCATCCACACCTTCAGCTGCTCCATCAAATTGTCAGCAGCGGCGTTGTGTATTACGCACTGCCTCTCCGCAATAGCAAGTGCAAGGCCTCCCGATTAGGCAAGAAAAGGAGCTCTCTGTCTCCGAAAATGGCTATTTTATGTGAAATTGAGGAGGGAACGATGCAAAGGCTTGAATATTGGATTAGGGTTCCAGGAGATCCGGGTTCAAATCATTGCTCAACCCACTGGGGCCTCATGCCCACTACCATTTAAATCGGATCGTGGATCGGTTTGAACCTAATCCTGGTTCCTACCTAATCCTAATTGCTGAAGTGCTCTAGACCCATTGGACCCATGTCTTTTCGACACTGATTTCCCCCTCCCCCTCTTTTTCGATAAATCAATTCTGCGCAAGTGTGAACCGCAAGCGGATTGGAATTGATTCAAATTTCCCCTTCGGCCAGCTGGAACCGAATCGTTTTGGATCAATTTGCTGGTGAATGGGAACCACGAGTGGGTTATTTTGGAGGGAAAGAAATGCGATCGGGGCTAATGTAGTGGGAACCACGCTCCTCTGTTGAATGGATCCATCGATTCAGATCGCGCACCGATTGATCTGTAAGTGGGAATGAGGCCTGGGTGACCTTAGCCAAGTCGCGCTTTCTCAGCCTTAGAGGAAAGCAATAGCAAACCTCCGCTGAAGAAATCTAGCCAAAGACACCCTGTTTGTAGAGTTAGTCTGGAATAGTGGTTTGAGTGTTGGACCCCTAGAGATCAGGGTTCAACTCCTCTCTCGGCCATAAAAAATAAATCACTGGGCAAGTCACACTCAGCCTGAAAGGGAGGCTATGGCAAACCCTCCTCTGAATAAAACAACAACAAACCAATGTGTCTCAAGGATTTTACAGGTCCAGCATGGTCTGCTTCGTTGGGCGTCGGACCATGACACAGAGACCAGGGTTTGAATTCCCATTGAACAAAGAGGACCCTTGGGCAAGTCCATACTTCTTTTGATCCAAAAGAATGAATGGCAGAACCTGGCAGAGTGCAAAAAACCAAAGGATAACTGCATTCCCATAATGTCTGTTCGTCCCGCATTATATGCACATCACTCCTTCGAAAAGCATCCACATTTGACATCCGAAGCAGCACGTTGAGAGTTTATGTCTCCAAAATTGAATACTTTCCCCTTCCATATTGGATTCGCTTGCCATGTATAATTCTCCTCCGGCCCTTTCGGCAGAAGGGAATCCTCCCTTCGTGTTTCATCAAGTAATAAAAGCATCAATAAATGCCAATCAATGACAAAATATATTCGAGTTATTGCAAAAAAAAGAGTATCCTACCGTACCTGCTTCTCTCTTCTTCTCCTGGCACTGAATTCATATATGAGAAGATCAAAAGTAATTTCTTTCAGAAGACTCCATTCTGAAAGGGAAAAAAGGCAAAGATGAAGATCTTGGCAACAGCATTGTGGTCCACTATCTATCTACCTATCTATACATATATATGGATTATTTTTATAGGATATATTATAGGGTACACTGGGAAACACTTGATTTAAAATGGGCAGAGATAGTAGTAGAGGTGGAAAGGGGTAACATTTTGGAAACCTCTTTCAACCCGAGTGTCACATTCAGTTTTGGGGAAATGCTCAGGGGCTCCATCCCAGTGGCAGGTAGGACCAAAGGTCAAAGGGTTTGGGGCCAAAAAGACCAGTTCATTTGGGCTTAATACACTTACTGCCACTAGCTAAGCCTTTGCAAAGAAGGTCAACTGTTTGTACAGAGGGGAGTTGTATAAAAGAAAGGAAATAGTCCAGTGACGGTGTCCTGGGTCAAGCAGGTCTGGCCATGATGTCTGGAGGATTTTATATAGTTCCAAAAAGTAACTTTCTCAAGCTCCGCTAGAAAGGAAAGGAGATTAGGACTGGAAGTTGTCCGTCCAGACATCCATCCAGATATCCATCACTTTGAAATGAACATAATATGGCAGGAGGACAGCCCTATCTAGTTGGTAGTACTCAATGATTCCCAAACTTGGTCCTCCAAGGTATTTTGGACTTCAGCTCCCAGAAGCCCCAGTCCTCTTGGCCAACAGTCAGGGATTCTGGGAGCTGCCGTCCAAACATCTGGAGGACCCAAGTTTGGGAAATGTTGCTTATCCTCCTTGCATCGATCTCCCTGATAGGAACCTTTGGGTCTTGTGTTTTTTGAATGTTGCTCCTCAAAATAAAACTCTAGGATGGGGTTGTCATAGAACGTTAGCGTCGTCTTTGAATCTGGGATTAGGCTTCGTGGAGACGAGTGTCCAAATCCCCGCTCAGTTATGGAAACCCAGTGGGCGACCTTGGGCAAGTCACACTTTCTCAGCCTCGGAAGGCGGCAAAGGCAAACCCTTGCCAAGAAAACCCCGCGATAGGTTCACCGTAGGGCCACAAATACGTCGGGAACAACTTGAAGGCAAACAGTAATGGCAACGGACTGACTCTATTGCTGAGATCTTGCATGCTGCTTAAATAGGATAAGCCTATATTTACATTATTACATAGTAGCTGATGTGCACCACTTTTCTGCTCATTGTGGCGCCTATGGCGCATCTGCCGGTGTGTACCTGTCTATTGTCGCTTTGTGCCAAGGGGAGTGCGCACTGTTTCTGTAATGCCAGGGAATCAAGGAGGATGTGGAAAGCACTAACTTTACCCAACATCCAAAAAATGCCTTTGCACTTGTAGTGCTCTGCGACTATGGAGTGAATGCATCCTTTGCGCACAGCCAAAGAAAGTAGAACTATATGTCCAATGGGATTTACACTGGCGCAGGGCATCAACGTCTATATGTCTACACTGCACCGCCGCAGGGGTTTGATACCCCTTCGCTCTGCAGAATCCGTGGAGCTGTAATTGGATATATCACGTGGCAATATGACTCATTGGAAAAGAGGATAATGCTTAGTTAAAGTGGGAGGCTGTAGGGAAAGAGGACGATTGTGTTACAGGTGGATTGATTCCATGGAGGATTCGATCTCAGAGCCATTCCTTTGTCTCTCTGGCAGTCTGTGGTCCCCGCAGAATTCTCCTCCAGGACCACATTTCAGATGAGTTTATTCCTCTCCCGTCAGCTTCCTTTCACATCCGTAACATGGACATTTGAAATGCGATGGCCTGGGTGACCTTGAGGTTGATATCGAATGATATTTACAGTTTGCACTTGTAGATCTTACCTTGTTCCTTCATAGCTGTCTTTCTGAATCTGGTGCCTAATCTGCACTAATGCAATTTGACACCGTTTTAACTGCCGTGGCTCAACACTATTAAAATCGGAGTTTTATAGTCCGGTGAGCTATGTCTTTAGCCCTCTCAGTCAGAGTGCTCTGGGGCCGCAACGAACGACAAATCCCAGGATTCCATAGCATTGGAGCCGTGGCAGTAACGCGGTGTCAAACTGGATTAATTCTGAAGTGCAGAGCAGACTTTAGCCTGACAGATGGACGGAGCCATGGTTGCTGCCCTGAGTTCGCAAGACGAGATCAGGGCTATGGATGACCAGGAGTATCTTCCATACAGCAAACAGCAACAAGAAAAACTTCGGATTCTCCTCCAGGGAGTTCTAGTCTACTCCCTTTTACTCTAGTTCCCAAGGTATCTTGATTTAAGCCCTCTCTTATCTCAGGGTACTTGGGGATTGTCCTCCAGAGGAGCCCACTTGCTCAGTAGTTCTCAACCTTTGGCCTTCCGGATGTTTCAGTCTTCAACTTCCAGGAGCCCAAGCCAGCATAGCCAACAATGGGGCCTTGCGGAAGAAGTTCAAGTCCAAAGCATCCAAAGCACCAAAAGCCATTGCAGCAGCAGAGGGTTCCTGCAGGAGAGCGCATCATGCCCGCCTCCGGATGTGGCTGAAGCGCAAGTCCCAGCAGCCCTACAAGTGAGGAATTATGTGCATTGCAGTCCAACAGAATCTAGGGGGTGATGCCATCGCCTCCTTCTCTAACACAAGATATAGATCCCAGGATCTCTTAGGATGGGGCTGTTGCTGCTGTTGTTGTTGTGTGCCTTCAAGTTGTCTCTGACTTATGGTCTCTAACTAAGGTTATCCTATCCTGGGATGTTCTTGGCAAGATTTGTTCAGAGGAGATTTGCCATGGCCTTGCCCTGAAGCTGAGAGGGTTGACTTGTGGAAGAAGGTCACCCAGTGGGTTTCAACGGCTGAGTTGGTGTTCGAACCCTGGCCTCCAGAACTGTAGTCCAGCACTCAAACCAGGAGCCGCTGCAGTTAAAGTAACTTCAAAATGATATCGAATGATAGGGTTGGAAGAGACCCCAGTCCAACTCCCTACCATGCAGGAACTCTCAATCAAAGCACCCCGACAGACAGCCATCCAGCCTCTCTTAAAGGCCTCCAAAGAAGGAGACTCCTGGAGAAAAGGGTCTTTATAGTGACCATGACTATCAAGTCCTGAGATTTCTGGTCCAAAACTGGAGACGTAGAGAGAACACCTTGTGATATCATAGAGAGAGGATAGTGTTTCTGCACTGCAGACCCATCTTGAGTGAAACCAGGTTTAGCCGTGTTACCTTGGCAGTGCGCTGGCGCTCCAGGAGTCCTGGCTCATTCTCTGGATGCTCTTTTGATCAGACAAAAAAGCCGGACCGTCCGCCGAGCCATCTGGGAGGATTCCATTGAGCGGGAACAAGGCGAGGAGCATGCAAACCAGCGAGGAATGAGGCGCTCCGTACGGCTGGGAGGATGCCTGCATGTGGGACAAGCGAAAGCAATTCAAGATGCAGCCCCTAAAGACAGAGGGTTCTCTCTGGGAGAGAAACACAAAGGCTTTTAATGAAGCCAGGAAGCATGAGAGCGCTATTGTCAGGGAAGGGACAAGACAATGCTCAGAATCAAGGTAATGGAGAGCCCTTGCTTTGCACAATCCTATGGGACATAAAAAAAACAAAACACTGGTGGAAATTTTCAGGAGCCAGAAAACAGCTGCGGAAATGCAGGCAGACAATAGCAGCAGCTGCGCAGGAAGGCTATATTCTTTTTATTCCTGACCCGTTGGTTTTTATTCCTTAGCGTTGATAAGCTATTCCTCTCTGCCAGGGGCATTGCATTACAAAGTGCAGGAGCAACCGGATCTACTCACAAGCCAGGCCCTTGCAGCCAGAATAGCATTCGTCTCTCTGAAGACAAACCTTTCCAAGCTTGGCTTTTGGAGACGAAGGCAACCCATGACAACGTGGTGGTGAGTCTGCTTTGGGTTTTAGCCCAGACTTCACGGGAGCAGAGTCCTATCATGGTATCCCTTTTGCAAGAACTGCCCCTGCCCCAATTCCTACTTTCTGCTCCCTAGAAGAGGACCATTCCTCTTAACCTACTGGTGTTAAACCTATATGGGGTCTCCGCTTATGTGGCTGAGATCGTACATGCTACTTGTATGTATGATCTTACATGCTTCTAACACAGATTGTTGGAAAGACTTTTCAAGAAGCTAACGCCAGGGTGGGAGATCTACCGAAGAATGAGGCATGGCACAACAACCCTGCAACAGAACATCCCGTTCTAGGTGCTGCCCAGAGTAGAGCCATTGAATCATTTGGACTTACCTGTGTGTTGGGTCGCCATTGAACACATAATTAAACGGGTCCGCTCTAGTTGGGACGAATGCCCAGGATCCCAGGGAGAACCTGAAGCCGCCTTCAAATGCTGGCATTCCATTTTATGCCTGCAATGTCTTGGTTTTTTGTAAACAGAGGAGTTTATCATACGACGGAATTTGGGGGTATAATGCAATGGCAATCTGAATGCAATCATGGGGTTTCACGTAATTGCGTATTAAAGCATCTCACACAATTTTGGGCAATGGGGAGTCATTCCAAACGCAATCATGGGGTTTCACGTAATTGCGAATGAGAGTATCTCACGCAATTTTGGGCAATGGGGGGTCATTTTTTGGGAAATGGGAAGCCATTCTGAATGCATTCCGAACGCAATCATATTTCACGTAAATTCACTAAACTAGCGAATTCACATAATTGCGAATTGGCTCCATTCGCAATTGAGAGAAATTCCTCCCATGTGATAAACTCCATTGTAGAGGTTGGTAGTCTCTTCCACCTTCTGCAACCTCCAAAGCCACCCTGGACTTATCAAACTAGATTGGAGAAGGGCATGCATAGTTTGGTAGAAGATGCCCTTAGTCTGACTAGAAGGACCCCGATTTCCAGTACTGTACTGCAGCAACATAAGACTTAGTCGAACCCGTGCAAAATAATAGACAAAACCCCGGCAGAGTTGAGGCATGCCAAATAAAAGAATGGCAAAATAAAGGCCAAAAGGCCAAGTGACCTAGGGAACGAGAACAGGGCAAACAGAAGGGTTTTAAGTCACAAACAGTTCCCAGCGTCTCACTTTCAGTGCCAGAAATTTGGGGGCTGAAGGAAAATTTCATGACGGAGGCAAAATCTCATGGGGGAGGCAGAAAATCTCATGGGGGACATTGCAGAGGAACTGCCTTCCTTTGGCTCCCCGCTTCAGCTAAATCTCCAATTCTATGGTGGTTTCCAGACCTTTGACCATCTTGGTCTTTCTCCTTTGGACCCATTCCAGGCTGTTGTCAATATCCAGGGTCAGGAAGAGGACATTTGTTGTGGGCGAGAATGAGCTTGTCATGAAAAACCACCTTTTGATTTATGCGCCCAATTTCTTCAGAAGCGGGGAAGAGGTTGAGCAGAGGTCCTTGAGCGCCGAAGCCGTCGCTTTTCGGCTCCTTCTTCTCCCAGATTGTTTCTGGTTTTTCTCAACTACTTTGTGTAGGTTGTAATTATCCCACAGGTTCCAGGATGGGAGCATGATTCATTGCTGTGATGGAGACTCCTACACACGGACACACACATAGACATAAATGCCGGTGCCGTGCGCTCGCATTCCCTTTCCACTTCTTTTTAGAAACGGTCCAGAAAAGAGAGAGTTCCCTCTGACACATTCGCAGCGTGACGGCCTAAAAATGGTCCAGGCTGCCTCTTTCTAGCCAGCCCCCGAGCGAAGGCATGAATTTTGGAGACTATGATCCACCCCGGCAGGCCGTTCCTTCATTCATAAAATCTGCTCCCCTTCCAAAGATCGTCCGGCTTTCCCGGCCTGTCTTTCACTTTGGCTGCTCCATTCTGCACTCACTTGACTCTGCCTTTCTTTCCAACCAGAACCAAAGCCACAAAGTTGGGCCGCTAGAAAAAGCAAAATCTATGGTTGTTGGGTACAGTTTTTACTGGGACCAGCCACAAGATAATCTTACATGTTTTGAGGTTCTCCAGACCTCTCCATCCGTTTAGAGGACACCAATATAAAGAAGAGGATTCTTCCTCCCCATTGGCATCGCTTGGGTTGGCATCACCCAGTGCAGTAACTCATGGTGCCACCCATTGGCCTCTTCCTATATTATACCATACAGAATCCTTGGGAATGTTTTTTGTACTAATGTTACCTTACATCAGATTTGTGGGTTTTTCGGGATACATGGCCATGTTCTAGAAGGGTTTATTCCTGACGTTTCGCCAGCATCTGTGGCTGGCACTTGGAGATGCCACAGATACTGGTGAAACGTCAGGAATAAGCCCTTCTAGAACATGGCCACATAGTCCCAAAAACCCACAAAAGGCTAGGATGCTGGCTGTGAAAACCTTCGACTTCACATTAGCCACATTAAAATTAAATGACAATATCATATGCGCAGCCTAAATGTATTTGCATGTACCTAGTTTCTTGGGGTTAAAGTGGATGTTTTGTTAAGATGTGCTATTATTTTTCCCAAAGAAAATTTTAAAATAATAATAATAATTTGGCCACCTGCAAACAGGAGCTGCATCTCTTTTGAGGTTGGGGTTCAGCACTTTGGAGAGCTCTGTTAAATCTCAGGCTGCATCCACACTGGGGAAATAACCCGGTTTGGCACTGCTTTAATTGCCTTGGCTCAAGGCTCTGGAATTCTGGGAGTTGGAGTTTGTTGTGGGGTCCAGAGCTTAAGGGGCCATCCAATCCAACTCCATTCTGCCAAGCAGGAAGGCACCATCCAAGCCCTTCTTGTGACCGAGGGTCATCCAGCCTCTGTTTAAAAACCTCCAAAGAAGGGGACTCTATCACTATCAAACAGATCTTACCATCAGGAGGTTCTTCCTAACGTTTAAGTGAAACCTCTTTCCTGTAGCTTGCATCCATTGCTATGGGTCCTAGTCTCTGGAGCAGCAGAAAACAAGCTTGCTCCTTCCTCAATATGACCTCCCTTCAAGTATTTAAACAGGGCTATCATATCACCTCTTCACCTTCTTTTCTCCAGGCTAAACATCCCCAGCTCCCTAAAAGGGCTTGGTGGTTTCCAGACCTTTCTTGGGTTTGGATCCATCCGCCTTCCGAAGCAGCCGAAAGCAAGTTCCCTTTCGTCTTCCACCTGATCGCTTCCACCCTTTGAATATCTAAAGATCCCCCAACCCAATGACACGGGGCCCTCCTTCTCTTCCTTCTTGGACTCCATTCGTAGCCTTGTCCTTGGCTTGTACCTAAATTCAAAGCGGCCCATGCAGTCTCCTCCTGACTGTGGAACAGAGGGTTGGCATAAAGCTAACGCTCCATTTCACCAGCCTCAGCAGTTACCATTGACCAGTTCATCCCAGTCCGAAACAGAAAGGGGGAAAAAAAGGCAGCACATATTTGTTCTGTTGGTGAAGGAGTAAAGCTTGGCCATTTGCAATCGACTGAAAATGATGGATGCTTGCGATGATCCAGATCCTCGGCTTACCATTCCCTCCGCAGTCAAGCTCACCGCTTCGACTCCGTCTTCTCCCTTGTCATTCTCCGCAGCTCCTGGACCGCCTCAAGCTGCACTGATCTCTGCCATCGCTATTCATTTTGCTTCGTTTATTAAAATATTTATGCCTTGCGCTATATCGTAAGATCTCGGGATGCAATGCACGGTGTCTCTGGTTAACCCCCGTGGACGGGTGAACTTCAAACCGAGACGGAGGGAGTTGCTTTTTTAAATGCAATAAAAGAAGGGACGGGGAAGGGGAAAAATCCATACAAAATGAGGCTGTATAGAATCTGGCAGGTCCAGGTTCACCCAAGGGAGCTTTCCATCTCAGATTTTGACGGTGTGGAAGACTTGAGGAAGGGAAAGCAAGAGGTCAGGAGGGCTGGGAGAGCAAAGCGATGCTGCCCGGGCTTGAGGCCTTTGCAGAAGACATTGGTGCTCTAGGTCTCCCATGCACCGAACCTGGGATGGAGGAAGGGGTTAGCCCCACATTGGGTGGGATCTGGGTGCGAGGACCCACGGAGCAGAAGAGGGAGGCCTGCCCAAGCTGCGTCTGAGCCTCGCCGTGGCCGACAAGGGTGCCATCGCTGCCTCTCATGCGCCGGCATGCCAGTGCCAATCTATTTTATCCTCTGACATTTTTTCTTGGGTTTTTAAAAAATAAAAAGATAGGGGAGGGAGGGGAAGGGAAGGCAAAAAAGAAGGAGGGGGAGATCCTCCTCTCTATTCATTAAAATCCTAAGATAGTTCCCATGGCAACCGCGTAGTCATCCGGCATCCAGAAATATGCTCAGACTTTGAAAGAAAAATGCCATAAAATTGATCTTTTAAGTGAAAAAGAAAAGGATCCAGGATTGCTCCCTGCGCTCTGCGATGGCGAACCCACACGGTTCCTCCTCCTTCGCAGAAAGGAGAGCCGGGGCCTGTGCCCACCTCCCCTTCTGCCCTCTTTTTCATGCCCCCCTTCCTTGGTTGAGCTCCACCTGGTCCATCCTGGAGGGCATAGTGGAGGACAACCCATAAATCACCACCCCCCACCGCATAAGTAGCCCAATGCTGAGCAAAGGGACTTTCCACCCAAGAGAGCTATAGTTCAACTGCCTTGGTTCCATCCTGTATGGTCCTGGGATTTGCAGGACTTGGAATCCTCAGCCAAAGAATACCTCCCCAAAACTACAGATCTCAGTGTGCACCCATAGCAGTCAAAGGGGAATTGTGGTGCACCAAGGGGTTGGACGAGTTGGCCTTTGGGGTCCCTTAGGATTCTGGAAGTCCATGCGCTTGTGGTTCTGAAGGGCTTTGGGATGTTCTTGAGGGCAAAGCACAAGCCTTGATGCTTAGTAACCCTAAAACCGTTCATGAACCAGTACAGAACATGGGACTATGGACACACTTCCTCGGTCCCAACTTCTTCTGCGATTCAGGCTCTGGCTTAGCTTTACTTGGCATCAAGTCTTGGCACTTTGGGGGGCACAGGCTAATGGATAAAACAAACAGGCGCTGTACGGGGAGGGGGTCGATCCATTTTGAAACTTTGCGCCTGATCTCTCCGGTTTCTAAATGCAGCCCGACTCTCTGTTTCTGGCTGTCTTGTCTTCAAGAGCACCCACCACCGGCACCCAGGTTTCCAAGCAACTCGCACGCTGGAAACTAGGGTTGCATCTCTCGAATCTGTGTAGCTTCGCTGTGGGTGGGAGTGATTTGACGGATCACACTCTCAGATTCCCTTCTCTGTGTAGGAGGGAAAAGTGGGAGGAATTGGGGGGGGCGCAGGCTTTGGGGGAGCGCGTGGGTCCCCCCCTACACACACTTTCCCACTCTTTCTGGTTGGTTTTGTTGGACGTTGGCCCCATTGATGCTCCATGGTGGTACGTGGGATGAGGCCATTATCCTTCCCAAATTAGAAACCTGTAACCGCAATGAAATCTCCTTCCACTTCTGCAAATTCTAACGTTGCGGAGAGCTTATAGATTGCAATATTACTCCTATTTGCTCAGTTCACATTCCCTGGGTCACTCTGTCCGATGTTTTTCCTATGGCTGCCTATATTTGATGTCTTAATGCTTGGCCGGAGTTTTGCTTCATGTGCCGCGAAAGCAGCTTCGCTCTTGGATTTAGGGTTGGTTCCCAAAGGCAAGGCTTGCTCAGGTGAATCCTGCCTATGAATATTGGAAAAAGAAGAGTAACCCGTCTCTCGTAGCGTTCTTCTAAGGTGAAGCTGGCTGCATTTGGTGTAGTAGGAAAAAATAAAATAAAGCGTACAGTAGGAAAATAGGTTTTGGAGCAGTTGGCAGTAAGGGCCTTCATCGGCAGCAAGGTCATTTCTGAAAACAAGAGACAATTGAGAAGGCTTTGGTTATCTTTCCGTCTCCTTGTTGTGTGTCTTCAAGTTGTTTCCAACTTACGGAGGCCCTAAGACCCTATAATGGGGTTTTCTGGGGATGAGGAATCACCCATTGGTTTCCATGGCGGAGCAGGGATTCGAACCCTGGTCCTTGAGGTCATGCTCCAAAGTTCGGTTTTGCCTGAAGCACCCGTTCTCTTTCTTTCTCTGAGGTCGGCTTCTCTCAAAGTGTATAGAAGGTCAAAGAATATCAAAAGTGGAGAAATTTGAACAAGGAATCTGGACATAAATGCAAAGGGCCCTGTTTCGGGATGAACTGAACATTAATTTGAAAACAGTTCAGAATAATTGCTGAGTGTGTACCAACCATCAAATTAAACCGACCTCTCTGAATATATATATATATATACGAAGGTTTTATTGAGCGATCGTGTATTTCTGCTTTAAAAAGACAAGGAAATAGAAGAGCTCAACTGTGATTTCAGTCATTAAAACGGAGTCCTGCAGAGAAGTGGTTTCAATCATGGTTTTCTTCCTGATCTTTTTGATTCGCATCAGTTCGGTTTGGACCTTGACCCTCTCTTCCCTTCTTCACCCAGTTTTGCTCTATAGACCTTCGCTGAAAATGAATGGAAAACCCATTTCACTTGTCATTTTCCTCCAGTTTTCTAGCATTGCAAAGATGGAGACCTTAAAAACTATCCATGCCTAAAACTCCTCTGTTCGCTGTGTTCACAATCCCTGGGTACCCTTGCCTGACCCTTTTCTTTGGATTCCTAAACTCTGTTTCTAATTTCAAAGATATAGGACCTTATCAGACGTCGGAAATTGGAAGTATAATCCAACGGCAATCCAAACGTAATCCTGGGGTTTCACGTTATTACGAATTAAAGTATCTCACGCAATTTCGGGCAAAAGGGAAGTCATTCCGAACGCAATCATGGGTTTTACCTTATTGCGTATTAAAGCGTCTCACGCAATTTCGGGCAATGGGGGGATCATTTTCGGGTAATGGGAAGTCATTCTGAACACATTCCGAACACAATTGGAATTCACGTAAATTCTCTAAACTAGCGAATTCACGTGAATTCGAATTGGCTCCATCCGGAATAAACAGAAATTCCTCCCGTCTGATAAAGTCCATAGCCATGTTCGAATCAGTATGCAAAGAGATCTTGTAGCCCCTTTGAGACTAACTGCAAGAAAGAAGTTGGCAGCGTGATCTTTCCTAGACTTCAGTCTACTGTGCTTCCAAATGCATCTGAGGAAGTAGGTTCGAGGAAAGCGCATGCTGCCAACTTCTTTCTTTCAGTACGTCTCAAAGGTGCTACAAGATCTGATTCTGTTTCCAAATGCTCAAGTGATGTGTTGTGTCACTGCAGTGCTAGAAATGCCTAACTGAATGGAGACAGTATTCATTTTGGGGAGACCAACATCTCTCATTTTTACCCCCGTCTTCCTAGCTACAGCCATGGTGTCTAATGGTTAAACAACTGCACCAGGCGGATGTGACTCTATCACGGGCATTTCTTGGAGAGATTTGCTCAGGGCCGGTTTGCCTGTGCCTTCCTCTGAGGCTGAGAGAGTGTGACTTGCCCAAGGTCACCCGGTAGGTTTTATGGCTGAGCTAGGAATCCAACTCTGGCCTCCGTAGTCATGGTCCGACACTCAAACCCTTATGCAACGCTATTTAAACTGAGCTTGGCTGGTCCTCTCTTAAGAGCGCTTTAGTTGTGCATCCCTGCCTTGTTGAACTAGATGACCCTTTGAGTCCCTTCCAGCCTTTTCACAGCCGTATTGCTCTCATCACCAAAGCAGCCCAGATATAGAGCCGTTCATTATCCCAATGATCGTTCCCAGTCTGACAACCCCTCAGCTCTCACAACGTGCCCTCTTCCGACAGCTGGCAACAATCTCTGCTTGTCAAGGGCCCAGGAGGGCTCTGCAAAACAGAAAGCCTGGCACCTTCCTCGGGCCCAGCAATCTAAGGACCCTGTCGGCATGCACCAATCGCGTCGGCATGCTCTCCCTTGCCTCGCCTACGAGTAAAGGGATGGACGCGAACATCGGCGAGGCCTGTGTTCAAGTCCCACCTTTGCCAGGGACACGGTCTGTAACGTTTCAAACGCTTGGCATTCCAACCATGCTCCGTTCCAATTAATTTGGAGATTTTCCAGAATATTGTGGCTGCAGCAGTGTTTCATGGATCAGGGCCAGCCACGTAAAAGCGCAGTCCTACCCGGCATGGAAGAATAGATTTGCATTTGTGTCTCCTGGATGAGGTTGTGGACACGGGGTCGCATCCGGATCCTTGCTGCATCTTCCTTGACATAGTCATCTATTTGAAAGACTGTGTCTCCCCATCCAAACCAGTTTTTCCCCCCAACATGAGATACATGGCAACTAATGGGAGAGATTAAAACAAAATGCAACAACAACAACAACAACAACAAACATTGCTGGCATTCTGTTGGTGCTTTTGTTGTTGCTGTCGTCGTGTGCCTTCAAAACTATGGCGACCCTAAGGCAAACCCAGCATGGGGTTTTCTTGGCACGTTTCTTCCGAGGGGGTTTGCCATTGACAGCCAGCTCTCAAACAACTACACCATGTTGGCTCTTTTTTATTCACACACGTAATTTGCCTTAAATATGTAGTTGTGTTTTTTTGGACATTCCTGCATGGACATTTTTAGACCATGTCCCCCCAAAAATGCAACTACAAACCTAACAGAAATTACATGTGCGTAAAGCATCATTGAATAAACACTGCAGAAGCCCAAGTTTAAGGGTTGAACATCTCGCTGCGTATTCTCGGATGGTTCCTGATGTTTCATTGGTACTTTCAATGCACCCCTCAGTTCCCTGGGATGGCAGCCTCTGAGCATTATTTCTCAATGCATAAATGGGCATGAAGCAGAAGGAGCATTGGTCGGCATCTTCGCTCCTGCTTAGTACAAAGGTCCTTCAACTCAAGCTGAGTCTCCCTTATCCAAAATCCTTGGGACCAAAGGCCTTTTTTGGATGGGGGGGGATTTTGGATTTTTGCAGTCTTTACAGATACGATCTTGGCGATGAGACCCAGATCTAAACCCGAAACCCAGTTATGTCTCGAATGCACCTTTTATACAAAGCCTGAAGGTAATTTTGCACACCATATTTTAAAAAAATAATGTTGTGCATGAAACAGAGTTTGTGTTCACTGAATCCACTGGAAAGCAAAAAATACCGTCTCAATGTAGACAGTTTTGGATTTTGGGATGTTTCGGATTTGGAATTCCGGAATTCCGGATAAGGAAGATTCAACCTGTATTAAAAATTTTAAGCACATGTATAGAAACATAGTAAGGATAAGAGTAGAGCTCAGCCATTAAAAGACCCTGCTGCCACAACTATTAAAGGCCAAAGGCCTCTCTCCGCAAAAAGGTCTTTGTCCGCCAGCGCAAACGGCAAAGGAGGGAGCATCCCTCGGACCTCCAGCATTAGAAGCCTGCTGCCGGAGCGTTAGTTTCCATCAGTGCCAAATAAGATATTGGCCTGCAAGGGATGATAATTCGTGTTCCTGCTGTAAGAGAGGTGCAGCGATGGTCTGGCAGAGCCGTGCCTTAGGAAAGTTATGTATGAATCACTGTCTTCATTGAGGAGTCGTGCGATCGGTTAAGTCTAAGGCTGCTGCCCTCTAGTAAACGTCAGCCTCCTGCAAACAGACCAGTAGAGATTATCACTTGGCTTTTGACCGCTGGCTTGGCCGTGTTTTAGCCGCCGTTCTGGTTCCTGGGGATGGGACTGGCGAGAAAGAGTTAAAGCAAGGAGCGGATGGTGAGCAGGAGGCCTTGCTTTTGGAAAGGAGACTCAGCAATGTGAATTCAAGGGAACTGAGCTGGATTGAAAATGCGAGATGCATTTTGGGTCGCCATATAAAAGGGAGGAGGTGCTGCTTCAGATGGAGACGCCGCTTTCAAGACAGAGAGGAGAGAGAGAAAGAGTTGACATTGCCATAAAAACCATAAAAGCAGGCCAAGCTGTGCCGAGAAAGGCAGCTCTCGTGCCCACCTCGGACCCTCCTTTTCCGCCAGGGTCTCATCGTCAGCATTCTTCACTTGGAAGCCATCATTAAGTGGCAGGAATTGGGCACATGCTCAGGAATCATTGGGGCGGTGGGGGTTGAGGCTCCTTCATTGCCCGAACTGGGCACCCATTCCTTCCCTGGGGTTGCTTCCAGGTTGCTGGGCTGGACAACGTCAGCATCTTTGGGAGCCAATTTCACCTCAGAGGCTGGATGAACCCAAGTTGGGCCAAACTCACAAAATGAATTCCAGCAAGGGACGACACGCAGGCAGGAAAAATGGGGATTGCAAAAATATGGGGTGAGGGACACCAGGCTTGATAACAGTAAGTGTGAAAAGGATCTAGGGATCTTAGTGGACCACAAGCTGGATTTCTTTTTTTGGAGGGGAGGGATTTTGGATTACCTGTATTTGCATATACATACTTGGAGATGGGACCCACGTCCAAGCACAACATTCATTTATGTTTCATATACACGTTACACACTAAGGACCTTATCAGACGGGAGGAATATCTCATTATTGCAAATGGAGCCAATTGGAGCCAATTCGAATTCACGTGAATTTGGTAGTTTAGCGAATTCCCGTGAATTCCCATTGCATTCAGAATGCGTTCAGAATGACTTCCCATTACCCGAAAATGACCCCCCATTGCCCAAAATTGCGTGAGATGCTTTAATCTCACACGATTTCGGGCAATGGGGGGAGGTCAGTACTCAATAACATAAAACCCATGATTGTGTTCGGAATGACTCCCCTTTTGCCCAAAATTGCGTGAGATGCTTTAATTCGCAATAACGTGAAACCCTATGATTGCGTTCGGATTGCCATTGGATTATACTTCCAATTTCCGACGTCTGATAAGTTCCATAGCCTGAAGGTAATTTTGTCTTCTTAAAAACCTCCAAAGAAGGAGACTCGACCACCCTCCAAGGCAGCATCTTCTACTATCAAATAGCTCTTACTCTCAGGGAGTTCTTCGCCATGTTGAGGTGGAATCTCTTTTCCTGTAGTTTGGACCCATTGCTCCTGGTCCTAGTTTCCTAGAAAACAATGGGACATCCCTCCAAATATTTAAATGTGGTTCTCATGTCACTCTTTAACCTCCTCTTCTCCAGGCTAAACATATCCAGGTCCCTAAGCTGCTCCTCAGAGGGCTCTTGGTTTCCAGACCTGTCACCATTTTGGTCGCCCACCTCTGGACATGCTCCAGTTTGTACTAAAAGAGGCCAAAATGGCTCTCTCTTCCTATGTTAAGTACATAGTGAGTTTACTTCGCCTGGGCAGATTTGGGAAGTACTATTTTGTGAAACTAACTTTTTGATACGGCAGCATCCCTGGAAACATCTTTTGCAAGATGGAAGGACAGAAGATGCTTCCGTTGGAAGAACAATGGTGGCAAACAGCACCGGCCCATCTGTTGGGACGTCTCCGGGATGGGTCCCCTCTCCTCTCCTCTCTCCATCGGGCAAATAACTTTTCATCCAGGCAGAGTTTCTGCTTTAACTGGTTGTTATTGGTGGGATGTTTAATGGAGGAGATGTAGGTGGTATTTCCATTGCTGTTGTTGTTGCTGTTGGGTGCCTTCAAGTCAATTTATGGCCACGCTAAGATGAACCTACTTTGGGGGGGGGGGTTCCTATTCTTGCCAAGATTTGTTCAGAGGAGGTTTGTCATTGCCTTCCCCTGAGGCTGAGAGAGTGTGACTTTGCCCAAGGGCACGCGGTGGGTTTCATTCAAACTCTGGCCTCCAACATCATAGTCTCAAACCACTATGCCACACTTTTCGCATTGTTATATTTGAAATACTTTTATACCGTTTTAAATTAATGCTGATTTAAATAAGGTATCTTAATGGGATTTTCTTTTTTTAAAAAAAAATTTAAAACTGCATTTTGTTTTAATCTTATGCTGTTAGGTGTCTTGGGTTTCATGTTGGGGGAAGCATGGGATAGAAATAAAATGAAACTGAATTAAACAAAAGAAGCAAGGGAAAGGAAGGGAAGGCCTTGGGGCACAGTCTGAATCAGGAGTGAGTCCTAAATTTTGGTCCTCTTTCTCTCCTTTCTTCTCCAGGGACGTTCAGGGGCATCTGTAAGCAAATCAACCATTTTCCCGAAGACGCCGACTACGACCAAGATGCAGCCGAATACCTCCTGCGTGAGTTTATCTCTCCTGGGCAGATTTGGGAAGGTTGTCTTTCTGTCTGTCTTTATCTAACAAACTATGGGAGGCGGGGGTCCGAAGGCCACTTGCAAGCAAAGGGGGTGCAACAAGCCATTGGAGGGTCCCCACCTCTCCATTCGAAGGGTCTCAAGGGATGTAACAGCAAATGACAACAAACAGTGAGCGGAAATCTATAGAGAAGCCACGGGGGAATTCTGTTATATGTTCATCTTCCAGGTCAGTGGAGCATCAGTTTGCACTCTGAAATTGCTATCCGAGGTGTTGACTTCTGTCTCCAAACTAGATTTAGCACCTTGGATAGAGCTGGGTCCAAAATGTGGAGTAGATTCACCCGCTCATTGCATTTCCCCAAGCCATGTTTTCCAAGGTACCCTGAATGAATCGAAATCCCGAATCTCAGTGTAGCTTGGGAACTATCGTCCTGTAGAGATCATTCGGTTCCATGTAGCAAATGTGGAGCTTTGCTGGGAATGACTCTCAAACTACAGATCCCAGGATTCCACGGGAGGGAGGGAGGCTAGGGCTAATGTGGGATTGATCTGCTCTAATTCTGGAGTGCAGACGCCTCGTCTCACTTAACGAGGGCTGCTTCCCTCTCGTCCAGGTGCAGTGAGAGCATCTAGTATCTTCCCCATCTTAAGCGTTGGTCTGCTCTTCTTCGGAGGCCTCTGTGTGGCTGCCAGCGAGTTCTACAAGAGCAAACTCAATGTCATCCTGAGCGCAGGGATCTTCTTTGTGTCGGCAGGTGAGTCCCACGTTAACGCCGGGATCTGGGGCATTAAAAACATGCTTTGGGGATCGCTGGTTCCCAAGAATGTACAGCTCACTTTCCTGTACATGAACACCGAAGGAGGTTTGCAGCACAGTCCAAAAGTGCCATATAACTATAGACAAAACCAAGGACAGCCAGAGCCTTGTTATGCATGGGTACGTTCACCGTTGGAAGCAGTTGGACAATTTTTTCTAATGTGGAAGAACGTTTCTACATTCATTTCAAGTCACAGAAAGGGAGTTGCACATTGTGTTTCGAGTGCTGGGCTACAACTCTGGAGATCGGGGTTCAGTTCCCCGTTTGGCCATGGAAACCCACTAGGTGACCTTGCCTGAGTCACATCCTCTCAGCCCCTGAAAACCCCATGATAGGGTTGCCAAGTCAGAAATGATTTGGGGGCACACAACACAACATCAACAAGCCATTGTGCAGGTGCACTGATATATGCACATTTGCTCCATAGCGCAATGTGCATATCAGTGTGCAATTCAGCACAACAAGGGCTGCGTGGCACAATCCTTGCACAACGCCACGTGAGGATATTTGCACAACACGGATCCAATGGAGATCTCAGCCTTACCACCTAAAAATGAAAAACGCTGCTCAAAACCAAGACAAATTCAGATCAGCCCAAGCAAAGCCCAGACACCCCTTGGCTTTTCATTTCATCCATGCTTATGCTCCCTTATAGCCAGAAGGTAGCTGACATGATGGAGCTATATTTGGGAACCTAGTATAGCTACATCACCAGGAGAAAGTGAGCAAGAGGTAACACACGCACACCTTGTAGAGACTTGTATTTTGTGACGATCCTTGTTGGATCTTGGCCTATGCGTGCGAACACATTTCTAGCCCCCAGGTGCAACTACCTTTCCCTAACCGAAGAGGAACAGAAGCAAGGCTGGTTTCCAAGAGATGGTAGGAAGGGAGTTGAGCCTGACAGCAGCAATTTAGATAGCAAACAGGAGGCGAGTTAGAAAAGTCAGGAGCGAGAAGATGCTCCAGTCCCCCTGGTATCATATCTATCTATCTATCGGCCTGTCACACAGACACCAGTTCAAGTTACTTGCTACAGCCCCAGCGATTTAACTGCCCACACTTTTGTATCTGCAGCAGATGGAGAAACGGGTGGATGTCTGCACTCCAGCTCTCCCTCTCCTTCTCTTGCCGCTGCTGCCAATAAAACCTTCTTTTTTTTTTTTTTGCTGCGATGGATTTAGGGATGGTGTTGGGGTGATATGGTCTGGGGGCTTTAGTTTTGCAGCTGCAGGTTTTAAAAATGGGTCCTGACCCCTAAAGTATTCCCTTCTGGAAAGCGAGAAGCAAAGAGACTGAAGAGACTGAGAGGTGCAGATGGACCATCCTCACTCTTGGCTGCTTGGTTGCCTTTGGTTTTGTATGCCACAAAACCAATATTTTGGATGACTTTTGCAGTTATAATATCTGAATAATCACCTGACTTAAAGGGATATTAAATTACAGCAAGATGTCACTTTGAATATTACAAAACTAAAACCATGCAAAGGAGGCTGGACCCTCCTTTGCCTTATTATTTTATATAGCACTGTAAATTTACACAGTGCTGTACATACAAACGTAAATTAGACAGGTGGGTTAAATAACCCACATGCCAGGTGGGTTAAATAAACTCATTTTCCCTCCCCGTTTTCCCCCCTTTCAGGGCTCAGCAACATCATTGGGATTATAGTTTACATCTCGGCAAACGCTGGCGACCCTGGACAGAGCGACTCCAAGAAAAGCTACTCCTACGGCTGGTCCTTCTACTTCGGGGCCTTATCCTTCATCATTGCGGAGATGGTGGGGGTGATCGCCGTCCACATGTACATTGAGAAGCACCGCCAGATGCGGGCCAAGTCCCACTCGGTGGCCCTGCTGAAGAAGTCCACCTTCGCCCGCCTGCCCACCTACCGGTACCGGTTCCGACGGAGATCCAGCTCCCGCTCCACGGAGCCGCGCTCGAGGGACCTGTCTCCCATCGGCAAGGGCTTCGGCGCCATCCCATCCACCGACATCTCCATGTTCACCCTCTCCCGAGATCCCTCCAAGGTGACGATCGGGACGCTGCTCAACTCGGAGAGGGATCACGGGTTCCTACAGATCCACAACTCCCTCCCCAAGGAGTTCAAGGACTCTTTGCACAACAACCAAGCCAACAGACGAACCACTCCGGTCTGAGGTCCGACATGGCCCCCGTGGGCCAAGGGCCCCAGCCGTCGGCCCTCTCTCTTGCTGGGCGCCATCCGCGGAGATGTGTAATAGAGACTGCATGACATGACCAACCAAACCTCCCTCCACACCCACCCCTGTGATGGTGTTTCTAGTGCAACCTTTGGGTTTATTTTTGTTCGTTTTTTCCAATAGAAATCCTAAAGGGCCTCCCCTGCTCCCAGCCTGGGCTGGGACTTTCTTTTTCGGTTCTGTTTCATTTTGAAATCCAACACACAGCCGGCGCCCTGACTCTGTCTCAGTCTCCCAAAACTTGTCTCAGTCTCTGGCCATACCTGGGCATCGAGCTTTGTCCATGCGCACAGGAGAAGGGGGTGCCCAGAGTACTGTGTGAATATGGCATCCACATGGGGACCTCCTGAGAGGGGTGCAACCGTGCCCCCCGTGCCCATCACTCCTCACCTCTCTCAGAAATGCCATTTCGGTGTAAGCTTGACCCAGACATAGCACCTGCGGAAACCTGCAGGCTCAAAAACAGCCAAGAGCTTATTTGAAGACTGAGACCACCGTCCCTCCTGCTGTCCTGGGATGTATCCAACGACGCTGGTGTCTCGGGGTTGCGGGGTTTCACTGTTATCGTGTGCATGCATTAAATCCTCTGGAATCCAGTTTCCTCCCACAGGATTGGAAGAGAAGCGGGGATCCCCCTCCCCAGGTATTTCGACCGGTTTAGGGAGGGCTCTGTATTTTCTCATCTGTTCCATGCTCACCTCGAAGGACTTTGGGGCAGAAGGCCCTGTCCCTGCCCTACTCCATTCCCTACCAAGGCGCTGGGAGTAAGCCCACCACTTCTGGATCAGCTTTTGACATCGCAGGTGGGACAAAGCCCATGAAAAGGACTCTTGCACTCAGGGCTGGCAGTCCTTCTCTGGCCAGACCTGAGATGCCAGGTCCAGTGTGCGCTTGGACTTCTGAGGGCAGCGCCAGCGTCCGTCCTGTACCGGTGGGTAAAATCTGAAGCACTCAAAAGCTTAAAGGGAAACCAGTATACCCAATAAAAAACACATTTGGATCAGCAGCCGTGGTTGAGTGGCCCTTTGTCGGAAAGGCGAGATGCTACCCGGCGAGGAGGGCAGGGGTCGGGGCAGCGCTGTGTTAATTTTGCTTCTTAATATTTGCACCTTCCAGGAACACAAACTTTCCCAAGGAAAGTGTCTTTGCACTTCAGGGCTTCATTTGCACATGGTTTTCCTGCACCGGAAATAGGTTTAGGGGCAGAAAACAGGTATTTGGGGCCAAACAGACCTGTGCTTGCAGGCAGCAGGTACCAGGAGAATTGGTTTCTGTATTCTTTGCTGTGTGGCTCCAATGTCAGCAGGCAATGAATCTGCTCCAGTTTTTATTCCGGGTTTTTAAAGCAGCTACCCAATTCAGGGACAGAACTCGACACCAAGGAGGAATCTCCTTTCCAATTCAGATGATGGTTACCATTCCTTTTTTAAAAAAATCTGCGACCCTCAAGCAGGCACAAGCCACAGCTCCGAAGCAGAGCAGATGGCTCAGGAGCAAAGAGGCTCCTACACATTTGCACACACTCACACAAACACACATCTATTACATTCTTAAAGGATCTCTGGCACTGCCGAGGGGGGGGGGGGAGTCCCCTATCTGCCTAAGAATAGCCCAAAGTCTCTGCCGCCATCAGTCGGACGGGATGGAACTGGTTACCAGGCCCATTTACTGCGTGGCACAAGAACCCTGCAAAATGCACTTTGGAGCATCATGCGCCATTACATGCCCACAGATCATGGTGGATGTGTGTGTTTTATAAAGGGTCTGGAAACCGAAAGCCCCATAAGGAGCGGCTTAAGGAGATGGGTATGTTTAGCCTGGAGGAAAAAAAGATTAAGGGGTAACATGATAGCCATGTTTAAGTATTTTAAGGGGCGTCGCATTGAGGAGGGAGCAAGCTTGTTTTCTGCTGCTCCAGAGACACAGAGCAATGGATGCAAGCGACAGGAAAAGAGATTCCACCTCAGCATTAGGAAGAGCAACTTATGGAGCTGGGTATGTTTAGCCTGGAGAAGAGAAGGTGAAGAGGTGACACGACAGCCATGTTTAGATATTTGAAGGGATGTCCTATTGAGGAGGGAGCAAGCTTGTTTCCTGCTGCTCCAGAGACTAGAACATGGAACAATGGATGCAAGCTACAGAAAAAGAGATTCCAGCTCAACGTTAGGAGGAACATTCTGACAGTGGGAGATGTTCACAGTGGAAGGCCCTACTTTGGATTGTGGTGGAGTCTCCTCCTTTGGAGGTTTTTAAACAGAGTCTGGATGGCCATTTGTGCCAGGGAGGGCTTGGGTGGTGTCTTCGGGCACGGCAGAAGAAGGGGTTCAACTGGATGCCTTTGGGGTCTCTTCCAACTCTGTGCCCTCTTGCCTCCCACTTCATGCTTTCCTTTCTTAGTCCTTTCCTTCCCTTCCGCTGAAAGAAGGCCAAGGATGCTGCCGCTGTGTTTCCTGGCTCCTTCCCCCCCTGCTTCCTCCAAGGGACCCACAAAGCCCTTGGCAAAGAGAGGAAGGGATAAGGCAGGGGAGGAGGTCAATCCCAGGCTAGCCAAGCAGTGGATCCAATCTGGGGTTGATCCCTGAGGTTTAAATAAGTTTTCTCTGCTGCTGCATCTGTTTGGGGACTATGGTTCAGCCCTTCAAAGTGAGCCTTGAATGTTTAGGCTGGAGCACTCCAAGGTCCTGAGAGTTGAGGATCTCAATAGTCTTTCTTTAAGGTCAGGCTTGTCTTTGAAACAGCGCTGGGCTCATTTGGGGGGCTTGGTTCAGCATCTCAAAAGTTCAGGCTGGCCTTTGAAAGAGCGGTCCAAGGAGGCTGGATCTATTCAGCAGCTTGTCCATAACACCTTTAAGGTTTGTGTTAAAACCAGGGCACATGAACCACCCTTAGTGATGGTTCCTGACTACTGTGTCCAGCGTGGTTTTATTGAGCATGGCATCCCGAGCAATCCAGAAAAACAAAACGAAGAGGCACCCACAGGCCATCCAAGTCCAAAAGGTATTTCCTCACTGCAAACCCTTCCTCTATGTCTGTTGCCACTATACTCTTAAAATGACTTGATGAAGTCAGAGCAAACCTCCGTGTTCAGCTTTAGTGACTGGGAACGGAGGTGAAGGTTTCCTTTTTGTGTGTGATAACACTCTCACAACTCTCTTTTGTTCTTTTTTAAAAAAAATTCTTTCCCAAAGAGGATGGGAAAACAAACAAATAAATACCCGGTGTCCAAATTCTTCCAGCCGCACACTTTTCTGCAGGCGTTTCTTCGTGGGCCCTTCGGTGTCCTTGAGGAAGATTTAAAATGCAAAAACTTATCAATATTCAATGCCGCCTTTTCTTGCCAGAGGCAGGCTGATGTTCTTGACAGTGAAGCATAAAATAGGTCAAAAAACAACAACGGCAAAGGTTTGGAGGACAGGGTGCAGGTGTGGGGTGAAGAAGATGGGTTTGGAGTTGAGTTGAGGGAAGCTTTTGGAAGGGACTCGATGCAACTGATGGAGAGGAAACGCAAGTACTTGGGTGCTGCCTCTGAGAAATAGTGGGATGATGATGAAGATGATGATGATGATGATGATGGTGGCGGCAGCAATAAAAATAATAGCCAGGATTCAGCCTCAGAAGCTAGGATGTGCAATGTTACAATGACGGTACCGCTGATGTGACATGCAACCGTAATAGTGAATTGCAATGATGCACTGATGTACGATGACCCATTGTGAAATCCAAGGTTGTGCAACATTTCCCGGTGTGATGAGCAACATATACTGATGCTCAGCATGTCCAGTTGTGCATTGGGACACACAGTGGAACATGTTATTGCCTTTGTTTGCACAATGGTCCCAAAAAAGAAGCCACATCTCTGCTCTTGAGAACGCAAGCATTGCCCAAACATCGCAATTCACATTTACGTGGTTGCAATTCCCCATCCAGCATGTCCTCTGTGTAGTACAGTTTAAGAAGGATATGGACAAGATGGAAGGTGTCCAAAGAAGGGTGGCCAAGATGGTCAAAGGTACAGACAGCAAGCCCTTGGAGAGCTGGTTTGGTGAAGAGAAGGTGGAGAGGTGATATGCGAATTGTTATGGGACTTCAAGTAATTTCGGATTTACGATGACCTTAGGGCAACCTTTGTTCAGAAGGGGTTTGCCATTGCCTCCCCTGAGGCTTATTGACCAAAATCACTCCGTGGGTTTTATGGCAGACTAAGGAATCAAACCCTGGTCTCCAAAGTTGTAGTCTGGTACTCAAACCACTAAGCCTCGCTGGCTCTCAAATAGCAAAAGGGCTGTCGCCTAGTGGAAGAGTGAGTTTGCTCTCTGCTGCTCCAGAACGCAGGACCTGAAACCATGGATTCAGTTATAAGGAAGGAAATTCCTGTTAAGCATCAGCCAGAACTTCTTGGCTGCAAGAGCTGTGTCCAGGCTGCTTTGGACAGTGGTGGGCAAAAGCTTCCCTGGAGGTTTTTAAATGGAGGTCGGATGCCCATCTCTCAAAGAGGCTTTGGCTGTGGATTTCCAAAATTGGAATGAGAGAAATGGACTTGGTGATCCTTGACTGTGTGAGCTGTAGTCCAAAACGAAGTAGATGCACTGACCGCAGCCTTCATAGGTGATGTTTGGGAGGAAAAGGGTTTGTGAGGGTCCTTGCTGCCACGTTTCAAACGGCCTGCCCTTCTCCCAGTTTTGTGAAGCAGTGAATGCACCTTGCCGTGTTTGTCCAAGGCCTGGGACTTCTTGGCAGAAGCGGTGCTGCCAGGTGCCATGATGGGCTTCTGCTGGTATTTCTCTGATGCCAAGAGGAGGCCAGATGCTCCGTGGAGGAGATGCGGCGGCTGATGCGCAGAGGCAGCGGTCGATGCCAGCTCACAGTGGAACCCTTTGGAGGTATTTCTCTCCTGGAACATCACACGCGGCGGAGGCAGGGATTGGCAGCTCTGAGTGGGAGATGGACGCTTGGAAAGGCAGGCACGTGGCGCGCTGACAGCAGGAAGGTTGCATGTGATCCTGCCAGAGGAGGAGGAGGAGGAGGCCCACAAGCTGGCGACAGCAAGGCTCCCGGCTCAGATTTGCCTGCAAAAAAATAAAATAACATTAAAAGTCCTGTTAATTTTGGAGGCTCTCAAAAATACCAGGGAAGCAGAGAGTCTGAGGGCGGGAAGTTTCCACGTGAAAAAGCAGGAGGTCCAAAGGTCTCCTTTGGGTGGGAAGACGAAAGTGGAAGAACATGACGGCAATTGGCAAGCAGCCTGGAGCCCCTGATAGATCCCAGGTCAGGCGTGTGTATGGAGCCACTCTTGAGCTTTAGTCCAAACCTCAAAGGAGTTACTTAAGCTCTGTAACTTATCTGCGGGGCTAGAATTCAGCACCGTCTCTTAAAATCTTGATCAGGAGCTCTCCATCAGACAATTCCAGCCTGAGCAAGCAATTAAATTACAAAAACACGTTGTGGCACCAACACAGCAACAAAGGGCCATGGCAGGCATACAAGCTGGCGAATAAGGGGCAAGCGCTGCTTCCAAACTACACATTGTTTGTTGTTAACTGCCCTCAAGTTGTCCCCAGCTCATGGCGACTGTATGGATGAGACATCTCCAAGACCATAGTTTTTTTGTGGAGCTTTTGGGCTCTGTGGTCATGCTCTAGAAGAGTTCCTTTCTGACGTTTCGCCAGCATCTATGGCATCTGGCATCTTCAGATGAAAGCCTTCGACTCCACATCTCCAAGACCATCCATCCTACATATGTTGCCCTGCAACTTCTTGTCTTATTTCTGTGTTCCGGGTGTTACCATCTCAGTGGAAGAGGCTTTGCAACATGGCTCAGAACATGTTTTATACATATACAACTGAACCTGAACTCACCGGGAACATGCAACTTTTTCTAAGCAGAAGCAAGCTGTTTTCTTCCAACGTGGCTCTCTACTTTCTTTAGGCCTGATGGTCACCTTCAGACTTTTTCTCCTTCGAGGCAAACAGAGAGACAGACAGACATCTCTCAAGGGAGCCAACGCCGCCTCCAGCTCAAAGGGGCTTGTGTCACGGTGACACAAGGCGCATGGCGTCCGTGTGCCTTTGGGCACCAACTCTTATTAGCTGGGTCCAGATCGATCCTATCTTGTGCTCCGCTCATCTGGACAAAATCAATAGGGTGAGGTGGAAGTCTCACAACTGGCAGGCACCTTCCCCTACTAATGCAATTCCGGCTGGCCAACCCAAAGGCCAAGGAGGCTGAGGAGCCCAGCGTTGCCTCAGTAACTGTGGCCAATTTGGATGCTTTTCTCCTTTTATTCCTCTTCCAGAAGATTAAATAGCAAAGGTCAAAAGCCCCCAGGTCAAGACGACAACTCCCTATTGATTAAATATACAGATAGAGATGGTGGAGAAACATTCGGGATGCATTTCTCTGCTTTCAAAAGTATTGCACCCCACAGAAATACGCTGCAGGTACAGCCTGTGGCCTGTTGATATGGAAAGAAAATGAAGGGGCAGGGAAATATTCAGAGCTTCTCACTCTTAGAGGATTTGGCTCTCATCTGCGTTGTCCTTGTCTTCACGGCTGGGCTGCCATGGATTAAACACATTACTTTTCAGGACTGGGAAGATGCTCTCCCACCGCCATGCGCCTGGAACTACAGTCGCCCCTCCGTATCCATAGATTCTTTATCCATGCATTTAACATCCATGATTTGAAAATGTTCCCTTCAAAAAAAGACATAAATTCCAAACCTTATAGTTGCTATTTTATATAAGGGACACCATTTCACTGTCCATGGATTTTGGTATCCAGAGACATCCTGGACCAAGGGCCCATTGTATCTTCTGATACGCCTTTCCAATATAAAGAGGGAGAAATATAGCTGCACCGGTCATGATGATGATGATGGTCAATATTAATCTGTATTCTGCTTTCCCCCCGATAATGCAACTCAAGGTGGTTTACAAGTTACTAAATCTGGGTACAGATTTAATACCTTCCGAAACATCAATAAATATATGTGGGTGTGGATGTTGTTGTTTTTTAAAACAGTCCACAGGGTTAATGCCATTTAGCATTCTACTAAAAATTTTTTTAAACCAGATTCATTGGAAAACTGCGGAGGGAAGCATTAAGGAGTAAGTTGGTAAGTTTATTTTGATGAAATACAATAATTATCAGGCTGAGCAGCTGTTGCTATTGAAAACAAGGGGAAGGGGGGGAAGCAAGGCTCGCATTGAAAAATGTTTTGCAAACCAGTTGCACCAACAATCTGTTCCAGCCAAACCAGCTATTATGGAATCCGTATAATAGCAGGAGCTCATTACAGAAAAGTTAAATTGCAAATCGTTCTCTCTCTCTCTTTTCTTTCTCTCTCTCTCTCAAAAGCAGGGAGATGAATGCACAATTTTGCCACGAAGAGAGAGAGAGAGTCTTGATTTTTTGATGCGGTTGCCAAATGCTTCCCCACTTCAAGCCACAGCTGCTCTTGCGTTGCGATTGTCCGTCTCAACAACAGGATGTTTTCTGTTCCAAAGTGGAGGATTTAGGTGCAAAAAAATTAAAATAAAGCAAAACCCAGCCTTTGAAAGGACAGAGCTGGCTGTTCTTTCAAAGACAATCTGTCTCAGGAAGTTGTTCTTGCTTGCAACCCGAGGTGTCTCTTCGCCCGCTAGAAATCGAATAGGGACACATCGCCTCAAGGGTGAGGAGCCCACAGGTCATACCTGCGGTGTTTTTTTCCCCCAAAGGGTGCAATATTTCTGAAAGCGGAGAACGCATCCCGAATCTTTCACTTGGAAAATCAATCCGAACTATACCTCACGCGGCTGCCTTCAGGGGTGCCATAAGGAAAAGGCGGCTGAAAGGCCACCTTGGAAGAAATATTCCTCTAATAAGCACCATCGTACGCTTATATTGTATATTTGCGTGGTGCCTTTGCTTGGATTTGGAATGATGCTCTCGTTCAGTATTGCCAGCTCTGACTGGCTGACATTGCTTGCATCTACGTTGCAGAGTTAATGCAGTTTGGCACCACTTTAACTGCCATGGCTGAGTGCCATGGAGTCCTGGGATCTCTGGGTTTGTGAGATATTTAGCCTTCTCTCCCGGAGAGCTCTGGTGTCTCACCAAACTGCAAATCCATAGGATGGAGCCATGACAGACAAAGCAGCATCAAACCAAATTATTTCTTTAGTGTGGATGCAGCCTCTGTTTCTCCAACTGCAAGCTCTGAAGTCCCCCCGGAATTTATTTCTCCCTCAACGTATATAGAATCATAGAATCATAGAGTTGGAAGAGACCCGAGGGGCCATCCAGTCCAACCCCATTCTGCCATGCAGGAACTCCCAATCAACGCATCCCCGACAGATGGCCATCCAGCCTCTGCTTAAAGACCTCCAAAGAAGAAGACTCCACTGCACTCCTAATGTTGAGGTGGAATCTCTTTTCCTGCAGCTTTCATCCATTGTTCCGGGTCCTGTTCTCTGGAGCAGCAGAAAACAAGCTTGCTCCCTCCTCAATGTGACATCCCTTCAAATATTTAAACAGGGCTATCATATCACCTCTTAACCTTCTCTTCTCCAGGCTAAACATCCCCAGCTCCCTAAGGCGTTCCTCATAGGACTTCATGGTTTCCAGACCCTTCCCCATTTTAGTTGCCCTCCTTTGGACACATGGCTCCAGTTTCTCCACATCCTTTTTGAATTGTGGGGCCCAGAACTGGACACAGGATTATTCCAAGTAGGGCCCGACCAAAGCAGAGTAGAGTGGCTCTATTACTTCCCTTGATCTAGACACTATACTACTATTGATGCAGCCTAAAATTGTATTGGCCTTTTTAGCTGCTGCATCGCACTGTTGGCTCATGATCAGCTTATGGTCTACTTAGACTCCTAGATCCCTTTCACATGTAGTTTCTTTCAGCCAGGTGTCCCCCATCCTGTATCTGTGCATTTCATTTTTCCACCCTAAGTGCAGAACCTTACATTTCTCTGTGTTGAATTTCATCTTGTTAGCATTGGCCCAGCTTTCTAGTATATTCAGGTCATTTTGAATTTTGATCCTGTCTTCTGGAGTATTGGCTACTCCTCCTAATTTGGTGTCATCTGCAGATTTGATAACTAGGCTCTCAATACTGTCATCCAAATCATTAATAAAGATGTTGAATAGCACTGGGCCCAGGACAGAACCCTGTGGCACCCCACTGGTCACTTCTCTCCAGGATGAAAAGGAACCATTGTTGAGCACCCTTTGAGTTCGGTCAGTCAACCAGTTACAAATCCATGTAACGGTTACCTTGTCTAGTCCATATTTTACAAGCTTGTTTGCAAGGATGTCATGGGGAACCTTGTCAAAGGCCTCGCTGAAATCAAGATATATTATATCCACAGCATTCTCTTCATCCACCAAGCTGGTAATTTTATCAGAAAAATAGATCAGGTTTGTCTGGCAGGACTTGTTTCTCTGAAATCAATGTTGGCTTTTTGTGACTATGGCATTGGCTTCTGAATGTTCACTGGTCTGGAAAGGTCTAGGAAGGCTCTGGGAGAGGTTATATAGAGCTGGCCTGCTAGCTCCACCCCCTAGTGACTCACAGAAGCTCCACCCCCGCTGGAACTTTCTAGAAAGGTCCAGAAAGGCCCTGAGGCTGCTAGCTCCACCCCCTAATGACTCACAGGTGTGACTCCACCCCCCAGCAACAACACACTCTCTCAAGAGTTTTCAAAAATTCAACTCTCACCCACTTTAAAATGGCCACCCAGGAACTGCTCTCCTCCTCCTTCTCTCCAGCAGGAACTGGTCTATATTTGTAGCCTCTCCAAACCACAAACCCATAAGACGGAGCCACGACAGACAAAGCAGTTGTCAAACCGAATTATCTCTATATCTACACTGAAGAACAAATGCAGTTTGATGCCGCTTTAGCTGCCACGGCTATGGAGTCCTGGGAGCTCTAGCTTTGTGAGATATTCAGCTTTCTCCGCCAGGGAGCTCTGGTGTCTCGCCAAACTATAAATCCATAGACCAGAGCCATGAATTACTTCTATAGTGCAGATGCAGTCTCTGTTATTTCTATAGTGTGGATGCAGTTCCCTCTAGAATTTATTTCTCCTTCTCTAACCCTAACCAGGCTTGATTTTTAAAAAATCAATATTAAAAAATCAAAACTTGATTATCTCTGCAGTGTGGCAGCAGCCCTAGCTCTCTTCCAGGTCGGTTCTCCTTCCTCGCCTCACCTGGAGACGCTGCAGGGAAAGGAACCTGCGACATTTTGCAAAAGGGAGTGGATTCACCATCATCCACAGAGCCATGGGGGCCTTCTGTTTGCAAAGGATGTGTCCCACCATTCAGCGATGGTTGCCTCCTGTGTCTGTCCAGAGTCTTCTTCCCCACAAACGGAGCGGACCTGTTGAATCAATGGAATGGACCTAAACGTGCAACAGTTGTTTCTGCTCTGATCGGTGCAAATCAAAAGCGTTCAGCCCACGGTCCCCATAGTACAAAATAGATCCTGGATGGTTGGAGGGGTCCCTCTTTTGTCCTGGGTTCGAAGGCACAGGAGGGCAACCGGCTAGGGCTACGCACCCCAAAATCTTTGCCGGGTTTGGGTTCCTTTCCGTTTGGAGGACGGACAAAGACCGGGAAGGTTTTAAGCATCCGGCCCATGTGCGCCTTTGCCCAAGTTCCAGCTCTAAAAATATTCCTCTCCAGGTCTGAGAATGCAGCTTATAAACAACCAAAGCACTTATTATCTTTTAATCACCAGCTTTCCCCCCCGACTCACTCTCTGCGTTCCCATCAAGAGGAAAATTAATTTGTCATTTTGGCTGTATTTATAGGAAGGCTTCTCGAGTGCAGTTCTTTCTCTCCCACCAAACTCCCCCAACACTCACACACATATACGCACCATCCAAAAACGATACCGCGAAATCTAGCGGGTGAATTCAATGGCTTTCCTTGGCTCTCCGATGCTTCCCTGCACCTGCCGCCTCCCCGGAAACTGCAGCACTGCAGCCGCACTGGAGAAATAATCCAGTTTGACAATGCTTTAACTGCTGTGGCTCAGTTTAACGTCATCCTGGGATCTGTAGTTTGTTCTGGCACCAGAGCTCCCCGAAGATTGCATCGGAAGTGCCACCGAGGCACAAAACACAACCCCAAGTTTGGAAGCGAATTAAAGCAAACTCAGAAGTGGGCAGCTGCCAAGTATCAGAGGGCTTGAATTTTAACGAATCGATTGGTTGATTCATTAACGTATCAACATTTGGCCCTCCACAGACACTTTATCCATGAATTCAAGCATGCGCAGCTTGAAAATATTCAAAAACTATATATAAACTCCCAAAAAAACAAGCCTCAATTTTATATAAGGGACACCCTCTTACTACACCATTGTATATAATGGGACTTCAGCATCCATAGGTTTTGGCATTCTTGTAGGGGTCCTGGAACAAAACCACAGTGGATACCGAGAACACACCATATAATATATTATCCATCCCATTTCTTTGCCTAAAAGGTTCTTGCAACAAATGCAATTTTTGGTCATTTGGGGGGTAAGTGCCTAAGAACCTATGGGCAAAAGCACCCCATTAAGGGCTATTTTGGTCTTTAAAAATGGGATAATTTTGTTTTTTGGTAGAAGATTCAGGGGTTGCGGAGGCTGTCTAAGGAGTTTATCAAGCGTCGGAAATTGGAAGTATAATCCAATGGCAATCCAAACGCAATCCTGGGGTTTCACGTTATTACGAATTAAAGCATCTCACACAAACAATTTCAGGCAAAAGGGAAGTCATTTCGAACGCAATCATGGGTTTTACGTTATTGCGAATTAAAGCAACTCACGCAATTTCAGGCAATGGGGGGGTCATTTTCGGGTAATGGGAAGTCAATCTGAACGCATTCCGAATGCAATGGGGATCCACGTGAATTCTCTAAACTAGCGAATTCACATGAATTCGAATTGGCTCCACTCGAAATAAAGAAAAATTCCTCCCCATCTGATAAACTCAAAAACCCTGCTGCTGCCAGTCAGGGCTGGCAACACCAGATATACAAATCCAGGTCCGTATATAAGGCAGCTTTCCCTTTGCCTATACAGAAAGTCGCAGGTTGGTTCCCCGGGAGCTTTGGCAAGCAGGGCTAGGAAATTCAATTGCCGGAAAAGCAGAGAGAGACAGAGTTGGCAATATAATGCCTCTCCTCCTTCTCTGCCATTTCTAGCTGGCTTGGACTACAAACCCCTGCAAATGGGGCAATGTTTGGTGCCGCCAGAACGAAACCCGAACAGGGAAGAAACTGAAATGGATAATAAAGGCCTTTTGCAGGAGACAGGTGCCTGGTACAGCTGGCGAGAGATAATAGGGGGAAAAGGAAAGGCAGTCTCTCCAGGAGCATGACAGGCCTGCGCTCAAGGCGAGATGCAAAGCAACCGGGGAATTGTGGCCGAGGGCTTTCAGATGGAAGCGCCAAGGTGTCCAAGTGCGCACGTCCGTTACGCGCCCGGATGGATGCAAATGGTGCGCAGTCGCCGGCGCCACGGAGGAGCAGGGCTGGCCTGGCAACGTGCTTCTCTCTGGTGAATTTTTGAGGGTTTAAAGTCGCCGCAAAACAGCAAATATTGTTGCAAAGGCCAAAGGACAGCCTCTGAGCTGAGATGGAGAGCCATTGGTTTTGTCTGATTTTCCCCCCCTTCTTCTTTTAATTTGCCATAAAACTCTCGAGCCGAACGGGGTCCGACGGTGACTTAATCTCTGTCTCCAGCCTTAATTAAGCCGTATTTCTAAGCCACCTTCGGTGATCTCTGGACAGCTAATGCCTTTTCCTTTGGTGTCCGTAAGAAAAGGGTTTAAGAGAACAAATGAATATTCATAGCCAGGGCCTATCTGCTGTTGACCCCTCAGAGAATTTCGGGATGGTTTGGGATCTGCCTTTTCAGCTTTATTTTTGCAAATGTGGGAGGTCAGGGCCCCAATTGCAAGACTTGCTAAGAGTTTGCTGCTCCTGTTTACCTGCCTGCCTCCAAGTAGTTTCGGACCTATGGAAACCCTAAGGTAAGCTTATCGCCGGGTTCCCTTGGCACGGTTTTTCCAAAGGAGTTTTGCCCTTGCCTTTCTACGAGGGACGAGAGAGTGTGACCTGGGCATGAGACTGAACAGGGACCCAAACTCTCGTCTCCTGGAGGAGTCCTAGTTCCAAATGCAAACCAACACACCTCACTTGGGTATGTCTACACTGCAGAATTAATGCAGTTCGACACCACTTTAGCTGCCACGGCTCCATTCTGCAGATTTGTAGTTTGGTGAGGTGGCACCAGTCCTTTTTGGCAGAGAAGGCTAAAGACCTTAGAATCATAAAACTGGAAGAGGCCACAAGGATCATCCAGTCCAAGCCCTTTCCATGCAGACAATACTACAAATCCCAGGATTCCACAGCACTTAAAGTGGTACCAAGCTGGATTATTTCTCCCGTGTAGATGCACCCTCAGAAAGCTGATCATGGACAGACTCAGGGTCAGACCATCCTCCCTCCTTTTTCTCTGGATTTTGTTCTTGATGTTGTGCGTATGTGCCTTCAAGTCACCTGTCGACTTATGGCCACCCCATTAATTTTGTAGGGTTTTTTTTTAAGACAAGGAATCCTCAGTGGTGGTTTTCCCGGCTCCTTCTTCTTAAACAGACCCCGAACAACCTGATATTCGTTGGTGGCCTCCCATCCAAGTACTAACCTGGGCTGACCCTGCTTCGCTTCCAGGACCAGACAGGATTTGGGACTGGCATCTTCACTCCCTCTTTGACGCTAATGAAAAACCTTCCATTCATCCAGACATTGAACGTTATTGTTTGTGTGCCGGTTGGCAATGTTAATGCTGGGTTTTAGCTCCCTGCCATGATTTGTCTCTTATTTTTCCTCGTTTTTAATTATTGCGCTTTCTCGTGAAAAGCAGCTCGGCGACGTTTTTTCCACAAATAAAAATAGAACGGCCGGAATAAAACGTGTTCGCGATCAAAATGCATTTTATATCGGGAGGAGCAGCGCAGGCAGAGCTGTAATTACAAGAGGCGAACGTCATGCCTATTAGAACAAAAGAGAGCCGTCTTTGCCACCCTTGACTTAAAGCCCCAATTTGTTCACTTTAAAACGAACCTGGTGAAATTGCTGCCGCTGCGTAATAAGCTTGGCCTTGTCGAGACTGGATAAACTGTTGTTTCTGGTCTTAAAGGAAGGAAATGAAACAGGGATTCAGTTCACCAAAAGTGATTTAAAGATGTCCTTCCAGCCCTCTTCTGCAAGCAATGGAGGCTTCTGGTTATATTTTTGCAGCAACAGCTGCAGATGCCTCCCCTCCGCTCCAGGATTTAGTCTGAAATCTAAATTGCAAAGGAAGGAACTGGCAAAGAAATTCAAGAAATTCCTAACTTGACAGGCAAATTCAAGGCACCCTTACCTGGAAGCCGGCAACTAAAGCAAGAAGGGACTAGGCTTTGTTCGATCTTTGCTCCTGGGAACCTTTGCTCTGCTTCTTCCAAAGGACCCTCAACTTTTGGCAAAGAGAAGAAGAAGGAAGAGAGCCTTAGTGGATCCCATGTCAGCTGGGCAGGGGATCCAATCTGGGGTTGCTCCTGAATTTTAAATACTCCAAGAACGCTGACTCTTTTGGGAGACTCTTTTTGAGCATCTCGCCATGTGCCTTAAAAGTTCAGGCTGGCCTTTGAAAGAGCTGCCCAAGGTGCCGGGCTTATTTTGGGGACGTCGGCTGAGCATCTCTCGAGTCGGTCTTTAAAAGTTCAAGGTGGCCTTTAAAGAAGCCATCCCAAGGGGAGGAATCTATTTAGGGAAAGAAAGTTCGGCACCTTGACCTTCGAAGCTTGGATGAAAACCAGAATCGATTCACACACGTGGAAGACACCGTCCGTCATTGGACCCGATTCTTCGGATGGCTCTAGAGCAGCAGAGGAGGACTGTGGATGATGGGAAAGACACCTCTGGGATGGAGCAGCCAGGAGGACCTTTGGAGAGAAAGGAAGGGCTTTGCAGAGGCCATAGATCTTGGGCCATCCAACCCGGATAAGGATGCCCTGCAGGTTCGTTCTTTATTACCTAGCAACAGATTCATTTAGAATTAATGTAATTGTTTTATGAATTCAAAAACCATCATCACTGGTTTCCAGTGCAACTGACTCCCTGGAAGCCTTCCCATTCCACCGTCATTTAATAACTTTTCTCCAACCTGGAGGGTCTCTTAATCCCTTTCTGCCAAGGGAGGAAAACATTAGCGTCTGCTAATGACCAAGGAATCAATTGCGGGGAAGGGTCCTCGCCTTCTTTTACCACTGTTCCCTTTTGGTTTTCCTTAAGGAAAGTCCATTACGTGTGATCAAAGGCTTCAGCTACACTTTGCCAGAAACGCCTGCCTGCTACAGAAAAAGTCATTAAAGCGATTCACACGTTAAGGCACAAAGTCCCAGCTTCGTGAAAAATAACTGCCGTGGTCGGTGGGTTTGCTGCCAACTGGCTTTTCGTCCAGACCTTGGTCTTCTGGGGTTTAGGATTGCTGGGGATGATGGGGATTACCTTGGACAGTTTCGTTAAAATTCAAACTAAAACCAACACGGATTCATCACTGAGATGGAGGCTACGAGTGACGTTTGTACAATCTGTACAACAACCTTGCAAGCCTAAGGAGGAGGCAGAGGAGGGAATGAGAGAGTCAATCAGGAAGATATTCTCTTGATCTTTGCAACTTGGATACAAAACATATTATAAGAAAAGCAGGCTTGGACACAGAAGAAAGACGCGTGAAAACAGGAGGAACAACATCAACTATCTAAGATACGCAGATGACACTGTACTATTATGCGAAAACATTGCAGACCTAGAGCAACTATTGAGGAAGGTCAAAGAAGAAAGTGCAAAGATTACTGTTGGACATAAAGGAAACAAAATTAATGACCACGGAGGATCTTCACAAGTTCAATCTAAACAACGAGGAAATAGAAATAGTAAAAGAGTTCCTATACTTGGATCAAACATTGATCAGAGTGGGGACTGAAGTCAAGAAATCAGAAGAAGACTACAAATGGGGAGGGCAGCTATGAAAGAACTAGAAATCCTTCTAAAGAGCAAAGATACACAAAGTCACCAAAGTCAGGATCCTACAAGTCATTGCGTTCCCCATTATGGATGTGAGAGCTGGACAGTTAAGAAAATGGACAAAAAGAGAATAAATTCATTTGCTAGATAAGAGTGCTGAGGATGCCATTTATTTGTTCTCGGGCAAATAAATGGGTCCTAGAACGGATCAAGCCTGAAATTTCCCCTGGAAGCAAAGATGACCAAACGGAGGCTGTCGTCCTTTGGCCACATCAGGAGAAGGCATGAATGATTAGAAAAGGCAATAATGTTAGGAAAAGTGGAGGGAATTAGAAAAAGAGGAAGACCACATACTAGATGGATGGACTTAATGGAGCAAGTGTGAATGAAGCAGGTCCTGGGTATGGATCTAAACTAGCTCAGAAGACGAACGGAGGAGAGGGACGCTTGGAGAGGTCTATCTGGAGCATTGCCATGAGTCAAGATCGACCTGAATGTGGTTAACAACAACAACGAATTATCTCGTATGATGGATGCGCAACATCCGGATAAAGCTAAAAGCCTCCCTCTTTGTGCACATTAAAATTAAAATTGATAAATGAGAAGGTAGGAAGCTTATGGTTGGATGGCTGGCGTCGAGGGTAGAGTAGAAATGAGTAAAGAGAAGGTTAATATTAAGAGAGGGAGAAGTAAGTAGCAGAAGGTAAGCAAAAGGAAAGAGAGGAAAGGGAGAGGAAAGTCAAGAAGATGGACAGAAGTAATAATAATAATTAATAATATTTATTTATATGCTGCCCAATCGCTGGGAATCCGGGCGGCTTACAACAAAAGGGATAATACAAATACAAAGCAATGACAATGTAAAGAAATAGAATATAACAACAAGAGACTGCAGTACAATACCAATCGACTGAAGATCAAATCAAGTACAAAATTACAATACACTTCATACAAAATTCAACATCAATCCCTAGACAACCCCCCCACCCCAGTCCTAAAACAAAAGTAATATAAATTAAACTATAAGATAATAACAATAAGGAATGCAATGCAACAATAAGGACATGCCATACAACGCAAACAAATAAAGTTCAAAAACAATTGTAGTTTACAATACAAATAAAATTCAGGATTCAGTAGGAAGTGTAGAGAGGAGACAGAGGAGTTTATCACACGATGGAAATTGGGGGTATAATCCAATGGCAATCCGAACGCAATTATGGGGTTTCACCGTTATTATGAATTAAAGCTTCTCACACAATTTCGGGCAAAAGGGAAGTCATTGCGAACACAATTGTGGGTTTTATGTTAATGCGCATAAGAGTATCTCACGCAATTTCGGGCAATGGGGGGTCATTTTCGGGAAATGGGAAGTTATTCTGAACGCAATCCGAACGCAATCGGATTTCACGTAAATTCGCTAAACTAGTGAATTTACGTGAATTCAGAATTGGCTCCATTCGAAATTGGGAGAAATTCCTCCCATGAGATAAACTGCAAAGACAAGAAGGACCCCATTTTGCAGAGAAGGACGGAGACCCAAATCCAGAGGCCCAAAGAGGCAGAAATTAATCTGTAATCTTTGTTTCATTGTTTTATAAAATTGTATATTTATGTATTTTAATATCTTGTATTGGTTTTTAAATTCATACCCGTTCGGCGCCTTGAGTATCGATAAAATGTCCATCGAACACAATCAAATGTATTGATAAAATTGTATATTTATGTATTTTAATATCCTGTATTGGTTTATAAATTTATACCTGTTCGGCACCTTGAGTATTGATAAAATGTCCATCAAATGTATTGATAAAATTGTATATTTATGTATTTTAATGTTTTGTATTGGGTTTTTAAATTGTATTGATTTATACCTGTTTGGCACCTTGAGTATTGATAAAATGTCCATCAAACACAATCAAATGTATTGATGAAATTGAATATTTATGTAGTTTAATGTTTCGTATTGGGTTTTTAAATTGTATTGCTTTATATTTGATAAAATGTCCATCAAATACAATCCCATCCGTACTCACACAAGCGACATAAACACCCGCAAGGGAAGATAGGGAAGGGTCGCACACCATACAACAAATTCCTATAAAAAACCCACCGAGTATAACATTGAATCTTCTCAATTATTAAATTTTAACACCATTTTAGTTACCCCGATCCTAACCAAAGAATCATTTACGACGGTGGGTCAAAGCAAGTATTTTGTAAGGCGTGCAAATCTAGTCTGAGGGAAAAAATAAATATGACGTTAACTTTGCGTCCAGATATCTAATTGTGTGTTAAGAAATGTTTGCGTATCGCATTCAGAGCTGTCGATTCTTTTTTACCCTCTTCAGCCATTGAATGCCATTGGATTTCTTCCTTTACCCTCTCGCCTTTGGCTTCTGCTTCTCTTTCTGTTTCCTACCTTCCCAAATCCACCTTTAATTCTTACTCCCTATCAATACTTCTACTTACTACATTACTCCTCACCTTCTTCTACATACTTCACCTTCACTAACTAACCTCATTTGTTTATCCCACTAGGGGATTTAAACAGGATTTAAACAGGAATTAAACAGGAAATGCCTTATGTTTAACATAGGGTATTTAACATGCCTTATGTTTAACATAGGACATTTCCTGTTTAATTCCTGTTTAAATCCTGTTTGCCCCCCTAGTGTGATAAACCAATCCTGGTTTCATCTTCCCTTTCCATTCATACATGACTTCTATCTCTTCCTCCCTGGGTCTTTAGGAAGTTTAAACATACCTTTTTCAATTGTTGTTTGGGTCAGCTGCTATGGAATTCTGGGAACTGGAGTTTGTTGTGGGGCCCAGAGCTTGTTCTCAGACTCAGTTGCTATGGAATTCTGGGAGCTGGAGTCTGTTCTGGGGCCCAGAGCTTGTTGTCTGGGTCACTTGCTATGGAATTCTGGGAGCTGGAGTCTCTTGTGAGGCCCAGAGCTTGTTGTCTGGGTCACTTGCTATGGAATTCTGGGAGTTGGAGTTTGTTGTGGGGCCTTAAGGCCCCACAAAAACTCCAACTCCCAGAATTCCATAGCAAGTGACCCAAACAACAAGCTCTGGGCCTCACAAGAGACTCCAGCTCCCAGAATCCCATAGCCTTGATGCAAAGAAAGAGTTAAAGCGGTTCCAAATACTGAGGAGAAAAAAAAATTGTGCCTCTGGCCCTTTAAGAGCCTATCCAGATCACGTGACTCGCTTCCCTCGAAGAGAAAGCGGAGGGGGGTGTACTGAAGTCGGAACAGCAGCGGCCGTTCCCTCCCCTTTCCCCTCCTCCCTCCCTCCCTCTCCCTTTTGTCATAATGCGCAGGGGCGGGGTCACGTGGGCTGTGCGTCGTGCGTGCGTGCGCTGCGTGCGTGAGCTGCGGTTGCGCGCGCATGCGCAGTGGCTCCGTCCGTCAGTCCGACGCCGAAGAGAAGGAAGGAAGGAAGGGAGCCATGGAGGAGAAGAAGGGAGCCTAGGCCTCGGTCCTTCTCCCTCGCCTCCGCCATCATGTCCTGCGTCCACTACAAGTTCTCGTCGAAGCTGAACTATGACACGGTCACCTTCGACGGGCTCCACATCTCCCTCTGCGACCTCAAGCGGCAGATCATGGGCCGGGAGAAGCTCAAGGCCAACGACTGCGACCTCCAGATCACCAACGCCCAGACCAAGGAAGGTAAGGAAGGGGAAGGCCAGGCCCCTCGCAGGGACTCGGGACTACAGCTCCCACAAGCCCACGCTCTTCGGCCCTGTGGCCGAGGATGATGGGAAATGGAGTCCGTAAAGCTTCTGAATGGGCGCAGTTTGGTACTACATGGTCAGGACTACAGGTCCCAGGCTCTTGGGCCCTGTGGCCGAGGCTGATGGGAAATGGAGTCCCAAGTCCCTTAAAGGGCACAGTTGTGGGTCATAGTGGTCCCCAAACAGTGGCCTTTAAGGGACTTTGGACTTCATTTCCCAGAAGCCTCAGCCATATTGGCCAATAGCCTGGGATTCTTGGAACAGAAGTCCAAAAGCTATTAAATGGCACTGTTTAGAGGCCACTCATAATATAGTATCATAGAACCCCAAACTGTGTCCTTTAAAGGGTTTAGCACTCCAGCTCCCAGAATCCCAGGCTGTTGGCCCCTACAGCTGAGGCTGCTGGGAAATGAAGTCCAAAGTCCCTTAAAGGGCACAGTCTGAGGACTACTGATAATATAGTATTATAGTACCCCCAAACTGTGTCCTTTAATGGGCTTAGGACTCCAGCTCCCAGAATCCCAGACAATTGGTCAGTATGGCCGAGGCTGCTGGGAAATGAAGTCTCCTAGGACTTCAGCTCCCAGAATCTCAGGCTGTTGGCCCATAGGACTGAGGCTGCTGGGAAATGGAGTCCAAAAGACTGTGATACTATATTATCAGCAGTTCCCAAACTGTGCTTTTTAAGAGGTTTTGGACTCCAGCTCCCAGAATCCCAGGCTGTTGGCCCATATGGCCGAGGCTGCTGGGAGATGAAGTCCAAACACTCTTAAAGGGTGCTGTTTGGGAGCCACTCATAATATAGTATTATAGTACCCCAAACTGTGCCCTTTAAGAGATGATTGGACTTCATCTCCCAGAAGCCTCAGCCACATTGGGCAGTAGCCTAGGATTATGGGAGATGAAGTCCAGAATCTCTAAAAGGGCACAGTTTTGGGCCGTTTAATCCTTTATGTCAGTGGTCCCCAAACAGTGGCCTTTAAGGGACTTTGGACTTCATTTCCCAGAAGCCTCACCCATATTGGCCAATAGCCTGGGATTCTGGGAGCAGAAGTCCAAAACCTCTTAAAGACCACAGTTTGGGAACTACTGACAATATGGTATTAAAGTACCCCCAAACTGCACCCTTTGAAGGATTTAGGACTCCAGCTCCCAGAATCCCAGGCTGTTGGCCCACGTGGCTGAGGCTTCTGGGAAATTCCGTGGTTTGTTTGTTTGTATTGTACTTTACTTTATTGTACGGTATTTTTATTGTTCAGTATTCATAGGGCATGTATACGGTATTTTATTTAGATTTACATTTTGTTGTATTTTTAAGGCTTTGTACTTTGTATACCTATAGGATTTTCAACTTTGCTGTCTTGAGGCGGCCTAAAGGCCGATCAATCCATAAACGGAAACCTGGGCTTGTTTTTGTGTTTCTAATCCTCGTTTAGTACCTTGTTTGTGACATTCTTGTTATTCTGGAATGACCGTCCGCCTGCAAAGTCAGCCGTTCCCTCGAAGAGAGCTGCAGGCGACTTCTTCTGCCGATTCCCGAGAAGGATCCCATTCCTGTTGGGCTTTGGGCGGATTGTGCGTTGTGCGTTGTGGTGTCCTACAAAGGTTTCCTTCCGCAGATCTTACGCCAACAACCCCGAGGAGGAGCCCAAGGCCAGGCTCTTGCCCTTCATCAAGGCCCTTAATGGCTCCTAATAACATTTTTCCATTTACGCAGAAGGATCTTGTCGCACCTTCTTCGCAACTAACTGGAAAAGAGAAGTTGGTCGCTTGAGCTTACCAACCTTTATTAGGCATACTTTACATATCGCAGCACACATGGGCCGACAGCCTGAGATTCTGGGAGCTGAAGTCCTAGGAGACTTCATTTCCCAGCAGCCTCGGCCATACTGACCAATTGTCTGGGATTCTGGGAGCTGGAGTCCTAAACCCATTAAAGGACACTGTTTGGGGGTACTATAATACTATATTACCAGTAGTCCTCAGACTGTGCCCTTTAAGAGCTTTTGGACTCCATCTCCCAGCAGCCTCAGTCCTATGGGCCAACAGCCTGGGATTCTGGGAGCTGGAGTCCTAAATCATTTAAAGAGCCCAGTTTGGGGGAGGCACTATACTACTCTATTATGAATAGACTGTGCTCTTTAAGGGACTTGGGACTCCATTTCCCAGCAGCCTCGGCCATGTTTGCCAACAGCCTGGGATTCTGGGAACTGGAGTCCTAAACCCATTAAAGGGTATAGTTTGCGGTACTATGATACTATATTATGAGTGGCCCCCAAACAGTGCCCTTTAAGAGCTTTTGGACTTCATCTCCCAGCAGCCTCAGCCATATAGGCCAATACACATAATAGAACAGACAACGAGTCAACAAGGTCGGGCTTCAAATTAATTAAAATTTGAATTTAAAATTAGTTGAGTTTCAACCATATTTGTGTTGCCTCCACCAGGAAATTTGCCGTTAAATCTACTAATATTCGGGTTCCGATCCTCTAATAAACATTCCACCGATATCTCAACCGTACAGATATTCATTTCCAGTAACCTTCTCAGGAGCTTTTCTCTTGGAGTTTTATACAGCGGACAAATTAATAGGATATGATGGAGGGTATCTGGGGCTTTTCCACAGGGAACAACAACGATTCAAGAAAAGGGTCCTAGAATATCTCCCCTTTGTGGGACATTTGAAGGATGGATATTGAACCTAGCAAATAAAAAGGCCTTCCTTGACCCTCGCAATGAGAGAGATTGAAAATAATCTGGTATCCTACCTTGCAAGGGGGGTGGGATGCCAAGCATTTTAGGAGGGCTTGGATAAGCCAATTGATATTGAACTTTCTACTTCAGACACTGTTAGAGTTTAAGCAGGACTTAGACCCTGAGGATCTAAAATGTGTTGCTAAGATGGATGCGAGCAGCTCATACGTCTTAGACGTCCTGCCCTGGAAATGCATTGGGTTTCTGGGGAATCCTGACAGAGAGAAGAAGGTCTCATGATGATGATGATATAGTTATTATGTGAGATAGTTGAACTGCAATTCTGTACCTTCCTTCCTGGCAGGTGGAATAGCTTCATGGCCCATTTCTCTGTTGGAATGGGATTACTCCACCAGCAAGGAATTCTCCCTTGGCTTTCCGTTTTGACAGCTAAGTTGGTGAGGCTCAGGCCAGTGTCCCAGTTCGCCCAGGAACTTGTCCTCCGTCCGTAGCGGATGTGTCATTGGGGAAGCATGGTAAATAGAGCCGTCATGCCACGATGAGCCACTCCAAGCCATTCCCTCCTGCCTCCAGGCAGATCTCTAAGACTTCCTCCGGTGCTTAAGCGCTTCTGTCATGACCTACTCACACTTTAATTTGTCTCCTTGGAGTCATTGCCTGATGGTGCACCACAGGATCTTGCATCAAAACACATTCCTTCAGTAATTTTTTTCAGATTTCACCCTGGCTCTATAATCTCGCAGTAAACAAGTGTCTTGTAAGAATTATTTATGTGAACAGCCCAGGACCTGTAAACTGGATGCCCCCAGTTTCCATGCTGGTATATGATGGGGCTGGTGGACCATCCCTTTTACCCCCTGATTTTGCCTAAATCTTTAGGAATATAGACATTGCATTAACAGATATTCAGAATAGTGTTCAGTCTCAATTTTTGGTGAGGAAGTCTGAGCCTTTCTCCAAAATCAAGACTCGGTGGAGAAAAGACCATTTGCTAGGCTGCCCTGTTCTTTGCCATTCTAAGGAAGTGCCTTTAGCTTTCCTTATGTGAAGATCCGGTTGTGGTTGTGTTTTTACCTTGGTCTTAAGAAGTAATTTTTCATTTTAAACAAAATACTGAAAGAGAAAGAACTAGCCAATAAAAGAGTTGTGCCACGCTAAAGAATAAATACCAAGCTTTCTTGGGCACAAGTCTTTGTGGACTCCAATCTGATTCATGAAGATGTCCTTTTTCAGCTTGGTCTCTTTAAGCTCCCTCAAGACTCATTTTTGGAGCTGGTGGCTGCCTGTTCTTCAGAGAGCCTTGGTTTTGGTTTCAATACAGGATATATTTGCTCATATTTGGGGTTGGGCAAGGCGATGAAGGTTTAAGGAAGATTATTGGAAGTTTTGCCTAAGCTCTCCAGATGTTTCCTTTGTTGTAGGGCTGGGTGGGCAATGTCAGCAGGTTTGGGGCTCACTTTTTGTTCTGTGTGGGCTGCAGAAAGTTAAGTGGCAGGGGGGGGACAAACAAAATGTTGGTTTTGAGACCTCTTCTGCTTTTGAAAAAAAAATGTTGAGGTTAAACTGTGCAAGCAGCCCTGCTGACTCTTTAAAAGGGGTTTTGCTGAACCTGAAGGCTGCTGTGAGAGGCAATTTTAAATTTTGGTGGACTAGAAAAGGATCAGCGCAGGAGAGACACAAGTGTCAGGGGGTCACCAAAGTAGCTTGGAGGGCTACACGCAGCCCCAGAAATCCACTTTGTCAACCTTGGTTTTGGGGGTTATCAAATACACTCATCCCTCCATATTTGCAGATTTGATATTTGCAGATTTGATTGTTCACAGATTTGGTTAATATCTTCTCTCTAGGAACATCTAGGTCCTCCAGTGCAACTCTGTGGTCGACTTTAACTAAAAGTTGCACCAAAAGACCTAGAGATTCCTAGAGAGAATACTCTACTAAACCTTTGTAGCTCCTCCGATGCAGTTCTATGGTCAATGTCTGTCGGATGTTGACCACAGAGTTGCCCTGGAGGACTTAGAGATTCCTAGAGAGGTGTCCTCTCAGGCAAAAACATGGTGTTTTTCTTATTTGTGGTTTTTCCATATTCATGTGGATCCTGTGGCCCTAACCCTAGCAAATATGGAGGGACATTAAACTTAAAAATTGGCATATATAGCTGTAGCTTCAAATGGGGAAAGTCAGTTTGGGCAGCAAAATTAAATTGCTATGGTAAATGAAAGCTGTAGATGCAGATGTTTGTTTCTTGGTGAGAATTTCAGAGATCTTCTCGCTCTCTGATTAGGCATGCAAACCATATGCAAGTCGACAAGGAGATCAAGACCTAGATACTCCTAGTTGTAAATTTAATATGGCTTAATGGTCACCATTGTGACTTTAATCAGCTTTTGCCCTTGCTGATTGAAATTGCCTTGGTTTAAGTTAATTTGCTTTGGCAGTGCCAGTTTCCTAATTAGATCTATGGGATATCATTCTGCGTGCCTGAAATACCTATAAAATCTTACTTTAGCATTGTTTAATTCAGCACCGTTTGAGATCCAGGCGCCTCATGTTTATGGAAGCTGGGTTAAGTAAATTGCTGTATACTCTAAAAATGCATGTATTTTAAATGTCAAACTTGGGGATAAATGTGACACTTTTTTCTTTGCAGTAATGTGTGAGGCAGGGGGAAAATAAACCTTTTGCTAAGTAGTAGCGCAATTTTATGTAGAAGACAAAGCAAGTGAAATGGTCCCAAATTATTGTATAATGGTGCCTCCTTTACCTTCTTTCCTGAAATGTTCAGGTGTTTGGTTGCATTCGCTTATCTCGCGTGTGATTTAATTTGAATAAACATGTACAGGCAAAAAATATATATCCAAACCTTCATACAAACAAACAAAAACAAACAGCTTCATTTATATACCGCCTAAGGAGTGTCTAAGCGGTTTACAACTGTAAGCTACTTGCCCCCAACAATCGGGGGACTCCGGCTGCGTTCACACTGGAGAAATAAACCGGTTTAAGTGCCATGGGTCAATGCTGTGAAATTCTGGGAATTGTAGTTTGTTGTGGGCAAACTACAATTCCCAGAATTTCACAGCATTGACCCATGGCACTTAAACCGGTTTATTTCTCCAGTGTGAACGCAGCCTCCGTGTGTCTTGCCAGAGCACTGTGTGTATAAAGGCCTTTTCTGCTATATATATATGATAGGGAAAACGTTTCTTACATTCTTTTAAAATAAATCTTAGTTGAATAGCTTCCTTATGCTATTCTTGTTCTGAAATGTTTGTCCACAATAGTGTTGCTCCACTGAGGAAATGTGCAGGGATCTGATTCTGACAATGCCTGAGATGGGTTCATTTATTCATACCCTCCTTTATTAATATTATTATTATTATTATTATTAAATTTTATTTATATAGCGCTGTAAATTTACACAGTGCTGTACATACAATCTTATCAGGAGCTCTCAGGGCATCTTACAGATGGTTTTAAAACAGGTTAAAAAGAGCAAGATACGAAAAAGGAAAAGTTAAAAGAACTTAAATTTGAATTTGAATTTAGATTTGAGACTTGAGCAGGTTGCATGTTGGTGCCCCGAAAAGTTTTTTTATTAGCGTATGCTATACTGATCCTGTTAATATGAAGGAAAGTAGCCTTAATCGGCATTAGATGCCACACCTAACTTATAGCAGGATATAGTTGTGAATGTTGAAAATGTTGGGATTTATGTCTCATTGGGGGAAATTCCACATCATTTATTTAATGTGAATTCTTACCAGGAGTATGCACACTCTCTCTCTCATTTCTTTTCAGAATATACGGATGATAATGCCCTGATTCCCAAGAACTCATCTGTCATTGTCAGAAGAATTCCCATTGGTGGAGTAAAGTGTACCAGCAAAACATATGTCATGTAAGTTTCTGGCTTGTTTGTTGTTTCACTTTCAGTATTTTGCAGATTTAACTCATTTTTCTTGCATCTGGACTATTTTTGCTCATTTGTATTGTCCACTAGAACATCTGTGCACTATGTAAGATGCAGACTATCCTTTCAGTTTTGTAACCAAGGTTTACCTTCTGGGTTCCAGCTCTTCTTAGCCAGAATTGGATAAAAGGACAGTTTATTGCATACAAGTAGCTAACAAAATTGGCAAGTGTATGGCTGCCAAGCGTTCATCCTCACACTCATACGGGTGAACTGGTTCCTTCCATTAAGCTCCTAGGTCTGTATTAAGCCTTAGTGAGTGGGTTTGAAGGCATCTCTAAAAATAATAATAATGTTTAGGCAATATAAGCAGCAAAAATGGTGATTTGGCTGACTGAATGCAGTTATAGCTTGTTTCTCCCTTATCTGGAATTCTTCGTAGTGTACTCCTTCATTTAACTGGTACTCACACAGAGATGAATTCCTGATCATGTGAGGCATATAAAGTATTGGAGTCAGGTAGTCACTAGGCATACCTTACCAGGAAAAAAAGTTATTTTTTCTATGAATTGGCATTCAGAAGTCAATTTAAGGAATTTATATTTTCCCACCTACTTTGTTTTCGTCAGCCCTTTTAGCGGGTATCTTATTTACCGTGATTACAATTTGTAAATGCTCCAGGCTCCTTGGGATGAGCCATCCTACAAATATAAATAGGTTCATTGTTGTCAAACAACTCAAACAAAGAAAATGTCTCTCTATGGTCCATAGAGAGGATGGGCAGAGAGGCTCCTTGGGCCTGGTTGCTCACTGTAGCAGTTGGAGCACATCTGGGTTGCGTAACTGGGCTGTCACGGTTCATTGAACTACCAGTTTTTGGAGGTTGGGCTCATTGCAGAAGAAGGGGATCGAAAGAAGGAAGCAAGAGTAGTGAGGTAGGTAGGGCAAGGTCTTCATGGGGACTCTGTCCCTGAAGATAAAGCTCTGGGGCCTGTCTTTATTGGAAGGCGGTACTGCTCTGGACCCTTGTGTATCCATTACATTGGTTCATTATAACCTCTCAGCTGTTAGCATTGTGATACATGGATGGGATGTGTGGGAATGCATGTATTTGAGAGAGGAAGATTGCAAGGAGTAGGCCTGTGTTTGGAGTGTTTGTTACCGTATTTCCCTGAAAATAAGACAGTGTCTTATATTAATTTTTGCTCCCAAAGATGCACTAGGTCTTATTTTAGGGGATGTCTTATTTTTCCATGAAGAAGAATTCACATTTATTGTGGGAAAAAAAGAACATTTATTATATACTGTATATATATATATTTATATACCAAAAATTTTCTAGGTCTTACTTTTGGGGGAGCCCTTATATTTAGCAATTCAGCAAAACCTCTGCTAGGTCTTATTTTATGGGGATGTCTTATTTTCGGGGAAACAGAGTATGCAGGCCTCACACTTTGGAGCTAGTACGCTTTTGCATCTCTAGATGTGAACACAGCTTTGTTACTTTCAGTCCAGGTCAAAGCACAGGTAGTACTCACCTGTTTCCTGCTGCCATATGTGATGATATTATATATGGCAGTGTGTAAAACTTAAAATAATTCCATCTTTAGGGCCCTTCCTTTCCCTGCTGGGATCAATGCATGGGGGAAAAAAGTATTAGAAATAAACATTTACCTGTTGTTCCCCCACCAATTCCACAGGAGCCCAGCCGTAGTATAGAAATACTAGTCCCAGACCAGAAAACTTCAATGCATTCATCTCCTCATAGAGACTCCTGGGATGTTGGGGCAGTTTTTTCTTGTCACATTGTTAGTCCCAGCTAGGATTGACCCAGTGAGAATTTGGTACAGTAACAGATACATCCTCTTGGCTCCGTGGTTGTACTCGAGTTGGCACAAACATTGGGATGGTAGGCTGAGGGCTGGGAGGATGTATGTGTGTGTTTAGGGGCTCCCCTCCCAAAATTATTTATTATTTATAGTATTTACAGCCCACCTTTCAGCCCTAAAGGCTCTCACAGCGGCTTTGAAATTTGGTGTTAAGAGAATTTCAAATTTACTTGGAAAATACTGTGTCCATTCAGTGCATTTTATAGCTAAATTGTTGGCGTTGTAAGTCCATACTAGACATCTCTGTGCATGCGTATGTGCCCTTGTGCCTTCAAGTCACCTGTCAATTTATGGTGGCCCCTTGAATTTTAGAAGGTTTTCTTAAGTTTTGCCGGTTCCTTCCTTTGAAGTAGAGCGTCTAGTGTTCCTTGGTGTTCTCCCACCCAGGTACTAACCAGGGCTAACCCTGCTTTAGCTTCCAATATTAACTAGGCCACAAATTCAGATCCTCCAGTAGCTGCCAGTAGCTCAAACTGTGATGTTGGACGGGCCCCGTTCTTTGTCAGGAGCGTCGGGTGCTCCAAAAACCAAGCTGCAGGGATCTCCTGCATTTAGCAAGCCAGCAGTTTCATGGGAAGTATACAGTTCTAAATAGAAAATGTGGACGATTTCTCTAAAATTAAGTAAATATGACCTTTTTTCTTTATCGCAGAACTCACAAATTACCCAGAACCCTAGAAACGCCTTTCAGGTGATGCTTTTGACAACGTACGCCTGTGCCGTTGGGTTGCCTCCTGGCCAGGCTGGTTTCCTTGTTCACGGTGTGGGGGCTTGGCCGCTTTGGATAAACCTGTGCATGTTCAGACTCTTATCCCTTTATATATATATATTTAAATATATCAAGATTTCAAAGTGCTTTGCAACAATCGTGAAACATGGAGCATACAAAATACACAGAATTAAAATACAGCATTCCTGTTGCAAGTGGTGTGTTGTAAATTGTGGAAGCTCATATCGGCAGTATTAGGGCCTCAGTTTTATCTATTTTTACAAGTGGTGACGATTTCTTTACCAACTATAACCTAAGCACTCTTGGTGTCCTTGGTGGTGGCTTTCTCTCTTTTAAGCCAAATGCGTTGCCTTCTTTCTGACAGTCTCTTATTTTCCCTTTCTAGAAGTCGAACTGAACCAGTGAGTGGACCTTCAAAAGCAGTATGTAAAAACACAATCTCACCCTTTTTTTCCTTCTACACATTGTGCTTAATTTTAAAACCGTAATGTGGCAATAAACTACCTTCCTAAATACATTATTTTTTTATTAATTTCCCACAGAAGCTATTGATATTGTAATGACGTTGTATTTGATTCACAATAGCAAAATGAGCAATGCAGATCATTTTAATGTGGATAATGACACTTGTGCCGAGTGACACACTGTATGGCATATTGCTTGCTAGATTCTTTTCCTGTATGACTCTGTGTTGTACAGATACTGTATGATCATTGATAGATCATGTAAGTTGGGGTTTGCATTACTGAACGTGGTTACCTTGTTCTACATCTGTGTGTCTAGTTGGTAGCTGTATGTTTGTATAGGTTGTTGTGTGCTTTTTTTGTTTTTGTTTTCTTGAAATAAAAACATTTGGAGTGTATCCTTTTTTTTTTGGCCACTATCATATGGTAGCTTTCGTTCTTAATATTTCCCTGCTTGGTTTTTGAAATGTAATCAAAAACCACATCATTGTTAAACTCCCCCCCCCCTTTAACTTGGGGTTCAAATACACGATCCAAGGGCATTTTTGCACAGCTAAATATACATCTAGATATCGAACTATATTCACATGACCTCCGTGAAGAGAGGGCCTGCTAGAACATGCACAGCTGTCCTGGGGCTCTGTTGTTCCTACCATGTTTCTGTGAGCAAACATGTTTAAATATATTATTCATAATGGACAACATACGGGAGTCATTTAGGCCTAACCACCCAGCTCTTTGTCTTACCACCTCTCTGAAAAATCTAGTTAAGGACAGCTCTGTCGGTTCTTTGCTGCCTCTTTGGCCACCCCAAAGTCTTTACACTTTATTTTGCCATTGAATAGACTCCGTAAATTGGATGCTTTAGGCGTTCGCTTTTCCCTTTCGTTCAAGCTCAACTCATAGGAACATGCTTTTTCTGTATACTGTTCAGAATGGTGTAGAGCTTATTGTAAAATACGGAAAAGTAGACTTAGTCCATGTTCAGAACTATAGCTTTGCGTATCTTCTTGTGTCTTTGTTAAGTGTGACTTAACTTGCAGCTTTGGAGGACTTGACCAACAAAGAGAGAATATTGGTGGCACTGTCCTTAATTCTGTACACCCTTTTCAAAATCATAGCCTGCCTTTGATAAAAACTACTTCATAGCAGCTTCATTTATTTTTTCCTAAGCAGTCTTCTATAGATTTTTGTGGGGGGGTTTGGGGCGCTGTGGCCATGTTCTAGAAGAGTTTATTCCTGACATCAGACTTCTCTGAAGATGCCAAAGCTGCAGATGCTGGCAAAACATCAGCAGTAAACTCTTCAAGAACATGGCCACATAGCCTGAAAAACCCACAAAACTCTATGGATGCCGGCCACGAAAGCCTTCAGCTTCATAGTCCCTTTTCTGTTTGCATGCGTATAAACAGACCGCATATTCATGAATAAAATTCAGTTTACATTTAGACTCACGCTATAAGTTCTGGCCATTCTTGTAGATTTGTCAGCCTTGCGAATGGCTCCGAACACATCCTAGCCCATTTGCATTTCCCAGCCTGGCTACCCAAGTGCACAAATACGGCCAGTGCTTGGACACTTTGCAGACCCTTGCTGCTTAGTCAATCAGGAGGCCTTCATTTACTACTTGCTGGAATATGTGTGGCTGTTTCAAGTTTGCTGAAAAGTGAGGAGAGCTCTCTTAGACGGTCTTAGTTGAGCCAAGTCAAACCTTTCCACCTACTGTGTGCTGACACCAGATATGCCACATCCAGGGAGAACTTGCTTGAGGCAGAAGCTCCGTTCATGAAGCAGGTTTTTTTTAGTTTGGTTTGGTTTATTTCATGGGGTGGGGGCCAGGGTTCTTACTGGGAATTTCTTCTGGACAGCAAGGAGGAGACTTCAGCGCTCCCGAACACGATCTAAGATGTAGAGGGCCAATTCTTGGAGCCTACCCGCTGGGCTGATTTAAATAAGATGAAGGATGGAAGGAAGGTTACAGTCTTGTAGAATCCAAGTAAAACATGGGGCTTTCTAGATTGGCAGGAAAGTGTGACATGAAGTTGCCTTTTCCTTAATGCTTAGCAGCTGCACCGCAGCCTTTAGATGGAGCTGCGCTGTTCCGCATTTTTTAAAAAAGAAGTTGGGAAAACCAGCACCTTTTTAAAGGCGCTTCTTCTCCCCTAAAACGCCAAAAAAAAGCGTTTTCATGGCACACTTTCCCTTTTTCTCATCTAAAGGCTAGAGTTTCATGCAGCCATGAACACACTTCTTTTTGCCAATCTAGAAAGCCCCATTGAGCTGTCAGGGTATAAACACAAGATTAGTCATGAGTCCTCCTTTTTTAATGTCCAGTAAGGGGATGCTCTTTTTGCATGGGTGCCCTGCTCTATTGATGTTCTTGGCAAACCCTCCACAGATTCCTTTGCCAAGACCAAATGCCCCTTAAATACCTAGAAAGAGGATGTCCAGCTGCCAGCACTTACACTTTCATCACTATCCTGGACTTTGAAGGAGAGAGACTTCTGTGTCTGCACTGGGTCAGTGTGCCGTAAGACCAACCGTCACCGTCACCTGTTGGATAGTCGGATATATCTCTCTTTCGGCTCTGAGAGGTGGACACTGCTTCTGTCTCCTTTAAAGGCCAGTTGGATAAGAAGCCCCTTTTCCTCCCTTTTAACAACCAGCAGACATGAATATGGAAGGACTGTCCGTGAGCCGTAGTCACTTCTGCCTAAATATGCGAATCCCTATTCTTGGCTTATCTGCTCAATGCTGTGAAATTCTGGGAATTGTAGTTTGCTGTGGGGCCCAGAGCGGAGCTCTGCTCTGCTCTGCTCTGGGCCCCACAACAAACTACAATTCCCAGAATTTCACAGCATTGACCCATGGCACTTAAACCAGTTTATTTCCCCAGTGTGAACGCAGCATCAGAGAAGCATTTTAACTAATTCATTTGTAGGAGTAGCCTTGATTTCTGACCTGGGCTCCCTTCCGTTATCTACTTTCTCCCCTCTCTCTCCAGTCAGGTTTCTAATTGTGAAAAACACAACGTTTCGGTGGCTGTTGAATACGTAGGATGTGCGCGTGTCATGGGATAGACATTACCTTTGTTCAGGTGCTCTGTGTGTGTCGTTCACTTAACAATCCCATGTGTGGTTGGATTTTTGTAGCCAAGGCTGAGAAATTCCTGTGCACCTAGTCAAACAGATCAACTAGAAATTTGAAGTCGGGGCCCAGGAATGTTTGACATTAGCAGAAGGGGCAGTTCATGCGCTCCGACTGAATCTGGATGCGCCATGCAAATCAGTGTTTTGTGGCTCCATGGAAGCATAGCGGATTCTTTTTGTGAGAAACTTGTACCATTATGCTCATTTTGCCTTGTATGGCTGCCCTACTAATATTTACGACAAGCTGTTAACTGCCCCATCCTTCCATTCGTGGATTGCCATGGCTTACGAACTCCATCTGAAAACAAAGGGTTTAAAGGGCACTTCTGGAAGATTATGGGGCTAAACAAACTGTCCCTTTGGGACGGCCTCCTGCTGCCCCTTTCAGCACTAGCCTTTAAGTGTGTAGTTGCCACAGCTCTGATCCGACAGTTTGCCAGTGCTAAAAGGAATGGTAAAATGCCACTCTTTTTAGTGCCAGCAAAAAGGTACCCTTGCCACCATCCCACAGTTTTTTTCTGTTCCTTTGAAACTGACTTGAATAGACTAGAAAGCTGGGCCAAAGCTAACAAAATGAAATTCAACATTGAGAAATGTAAGGTTCTGCAGTTAGGGCGGAAAAACGAAATGCACAGATATAGGATGGGGGACATCTGGCTGAATGAAACTATGTGTGAAAGGGATCTAGGAGTCCAAGTAGACCACAAGTTGAACATGAGTCAACAGTGCGATGCAGCAGCTAAAAAGGCCAATGCGATTCTAGGCTGCATCTATAGAAGTATAGTGTCTAGATCAAGGAAAGTAACAGTGCCCCTCTATTCTGCTTTGGTCAGGCCCCACCTGGAATAACGCTGTGTCCAGTTCTGGGCCCCACAATTCGAAAAGGATGTGGAGAAACTGGAGCGGGTCCAAAGGAGGGCAACTAGGATGGTGAAGGGTCTGTAAACTATGAATCCCTATGAGGAACGCCTTAGGGAGCTGGGGATGTGTAGCCTGGAGAAGAGAAGGTTAAGAGGTGATATGATAGCCCTGTTCAAATATTTGAAAGGATGTCATATTGAGGAGGGAGCAAGCTTGTTTTCTGCTGCTCCAGAGACTAGGACACGGAACAATGGATGCAAACTGCAGGAAAAGAGATTCCATCTCAACATTAGAAGGAACTTCCTGAAGTAAGGGCTGTTCGACAGTGGAACACACTCCCTCAATGGAGAATAGTGGAGTCTCCTTCCTTGGAGGTCTTTAAGCAGAGGCTGGATGGCCATCTGTCGGGGATGCTTTGATTGGGAGTTCCTGCATGGCAGAAGGGGGTTGGATTGGATTGGCCCTTGGGGGGGGTCTCTTCCAGCTCTATGATTCTATGAGTGTGTTTAAACGCTGCACCAATGGAGCACTGTGTTGTTGGGTGCGCCATGCCAGCATATAATGCTGGTCTGTTTAGCCCCTATGTCTGTATATAGTGTTCTGTAATTCTTCCAAGCTACTGCCTGGCTCTTTCCAGAAACTCACTATAAAACACGAAAAATAAAACTTCTCATTAGCATGACTATACACACTGTCAGGGTCTTCTGATGAATTTGAGTAACGAACATGTAGCCTGGATTGTGGTTTTTCCAGCTTAGAATTCTTCCAGAATTGGAATTCTTTTCAGGGGTGTCCGTTCAAAATTGTGTAATGGGTGTTGTCTCTGTGAAGTCTAAGGCTTTCATGGCTGGCATCTATAGTTTTTTGTGGGGTTTTCAGGCTATGTGGATTCAGAGAATAACATTCTCTGAAGATGCCAGCCACAGATGCTGGGGAAAGGCAGGAATAAACTCTTCCAGAAAGAGGCACATAGCCCAAAAAACACACAACAAACGATGGTGTTGTCTCTTCTTTTTAAGTTAAAAAAAGTTGAAGCGTCTCTTCCTCCTTTTGGCTGGTGGGCTGTGCTTATGGGGTGCCAGGCTGGACGTGGGAAACGTTCCTAGAGAGATGCGTTGCTAGTTGAGGCTGATGGCACAGGGTTAGGGTTGGCAGCTAGAGTTCATTCTGTCCTTCAGTGCTGTCCCAAGTACACAATTCAGTTTTCCCTGTGAAGATAACTGAGATAAGTGATGAACCTGTGGACCGTACGCTAGTCTCTGGCTTACAGGTCAGTTCTTCCCCGTGCAGATCCCCTTATGGACAGACGTGAAATCTTTAACATTACTTAGTACATATTAACTAGGAAGTTAGGATGGAAATATTCATTTTGGTTTTGGACTAGCAGTATAGCAAAGGGACCTATCGTTACATAGTTTTTTGTGGGTTTTTTTGGGCTACGTGGCCACGTTCTGGAAGAGTTTGTTTCTGACATTTCACCAGCATCTTCATCAGATGCTGGCAAAGTGTCAGAAACAGACTCTTCTAGAACGTGGCCGCATAGCCCCCAAAAAACCCACAAAAAACTATGGATCCTGGCCATTACTTCACATTGGAGCTTTGGTTATCCAAACGTACATTTGTGTTTCTTACTCAGGAGCCTTGTTGGAAGTCAGCGGAAGACTAGATGATTTGTTGTGTTGCGATACGTTGCAGAAGTTGGCCATTGAGACAGGGGTTGTCAGAGTGCAACCGTAGGCATCTCTGGACAGATTTATTGGCCTGTAGACTCCCTGGGCTTCCTTTTTTCTTTTGGATGAATGTCCACTTCTGGGAGCCTCCAGGAATGCCAGTTTTATGTATCTTGCAAAGCCCACTCTGCCCTGTTCAGTGTTTTAGATGTTTCCCTGAGATGCCAGCTACTCAGAGGTTGACTAGGCAAACATGGTGCCAGGCTTGTGTGCTCCCAAGCCCCATGCTGGGTGTCTGAAGGGGATTGTTTCCCCCTTTAAGGCTGTTGAATGGGCTCTGGCTTGCTCCACATCTGCTTCTTAGGCAAGGAGCAAGGGGCCTGTTGTTTGTGCCAGTGGGTTGGATTGCCTCATTGTCCTGGGGATTCCTTTGTTCGAAAGCAGGAGCCTGCGGGAATCCTGCAGTCCTCCAGATATTACTGTTTAGTCAGTGGCAAGAAATGCTGGGAGTTACAGTCCGACCACATCAGGAGGGCTGTCACCCCTGTTCTTAAGTAGCTGGTAATGTAAAAGGTAGGAACTTCACTTTTAATACTGGTGGCATCCCCAGCGTCATCTTGGAAACTACAAAGCAGCTTCCTCAAAGCGGACCTATAACTGCAACTTATGGCTGTGACTGACCTTTGCAGTAGGATCTGATGAAATCTGTAGTTCAACCTTGAGTGGGAAGAGTCTTCGCCCTCTAAATATTTCCCAATGATTTGTAAGGAGTGCTTTAAAAGAGTTGCGTCTCCTAGTTCAGATACGAAATGGGTTTCCTAATATCATATATAAATAAATGAAGCCCCCCACCATTAGCTGTGTACTACTTCAACGCAGTGCCCCTTGTTAAAAGATACATATATCTTCTTGATTTCAATCATTTCACTGATCTTCACTATAAGCACCTGATTTTCCCATTTTCCAATATTCTTTGTTTCCTAGCACAGAATATTTAACTAGTACCCTGAAACTGTCAGCATCGTACTGATTTTTACTGCAATGTCCCAGAACCCCAAAGATGCCTGGTTTTAGCACATCTGTTCTCAAACGAAAAGACAACTTTTCAGCTATAAAAAAGGCCTTTCCTCCCCACATTGAATATTGTCTAACAGCATGCTCTTATAAAAAGAACGGAACTATAGAAAACAACATTTCTTTTACTTTGAGAAAATGTAGCCTTGTCTATGTCGATGGCAGAATGTAAACTCTGATGGGTCGCTTCTGTCGAGCGATTTCGCTGCTCCAATTCCTCTCCCGTAGAGTTGAATCGTACATATATCCGAAAGCGAAACCTTTCCCGGCCATGGCATCGTTTGGCCAAAGGTTGCAGTGTTTTGGCAAAAGGCCTCTCTGTGCCAGATTTCCAGTTCAGGCTAGATCTTAAGACTGCGGTAGAGGCTAAATTTGTCGGCTGCCTTTTGATTGTGGAACTTGAATGTGTGTTTAATTTTTTATGAACAGATTGATGACTCTTCTGCATCTATTTCTCTGGCCCAGCTTACAAAGGTATATATACATATATCTATATCTCTATATTCTTGTGAAATATAGCCAAATGAATTGTTGCTTGCTTGGTATTCTGAATGTGTGTTGTTTTTTTTAAAATACTGTGATCTCTTATCTGGTTAATTTCTGTCACTGTTTCAGAAAGTTTTAGTGAGAAATAACTGAGCCTAAATATTGACAATGTGTGTATATTTCTTGATTAAAAAACTATCCTGTAAAGAGTAGTTCCCAGTATGGGAAGATAGAAGGGGAGTACCTTATCAGCCTCAACATAATGTTGCCGTTTTACTCATCTTCAAGACACAAAGAAGAACCGCTTCAGAAGCTCTTTTATCGTTTCTTTCATGTGTTAATTTTGCGTTGGAAAAAAAATAGCACACTTTTAAAGAAGATTTTTTTTTAAAAATCCTATATACGGACTCCCAGAATTGCTGTGTGCAACAGCCAAAATAGAAGTTATTTCCCTCTCACATGGACAATGTACACGCTTGGTTTGGGATTCTTCACTCATAGCCAGTGATAGAGCAACAACGTGCGTACAATAATTTTGATGTACACTTGTAGCGTCTGTAGTGGGCGATAGCTATGCTACTACTAATTTGTTTGAACACAGACTGTGTAATAAATGTATTTATAGGAATATACCAATGTGTATGTGTGGCATCTTGGCAAATGTGACTTTTTTTGAAACTGTTGTTATCTGCCTTGTTTTGCTATTAAACTGCTTGCATTTTCTGCTCAATAATGTGTAACTCTTGTCTGGGAAAGCACTAGTGATAACAGCCACCATCCGAGTAAACCAGCTGCTCTTTAAAAATTTTGAATCCGAAGCAGTACTGCCCAATGGTTCATTTGTGGTTTCTCTTTCGAATAGAGATGAGTTACTTTTTCCAGCCAAGTTGGGAAATCTGACAATACGTTTGCAAATATGAAATTTTAGCCGAGCGAGTTAGTCAACGTTTGGTTTCCATTAGTGCTGTCCTTAAATTTGTCCTTGGTTCTGTAAGCTCATGTCAAGTTATTTTTTCTGAAATGTGAACAAAATGTCCAAGAGGTGTACAGTTTTTTAAGTTTCAGAGCGAACCGAAGTATTTCTGACATATGCGAAGTATTTCATAATATAAAGCAGTTCAAAACTGTTACTTACTTCAGCCTCTTAAATGCAGACAGTTTTTGCACGGAGGAAATAATGTTTTAACAGTTTTTTCTCTTTTATTCCTAATGTGTATTTAATGCCATATTTGAATTTTGGTCTATTCCTACTAATGTTTTGTGCCATTGAATGTGTTTCTGTAAAACTGTTTGGGTTCAAACAAATTAGCTAAGTAATTTGTAAAACTAGTTCTCTGTAAATGTGAACAATTTCATAGTTGTCAATCTGGATTGTTAAGAAAAGTTATGTATCTTAATCAACTGTTTAATAAAATGTTGAAACTAGCGGTTTGCTTTTGTGAATGAATGTTTAAAAAAAAAAGTGTGTATGCCTGATTTGAATGTTAGGTGCCTGAATTTCTGAACAGTTTAGTAAGCGGTCCCTTAGTTAGACGTTGCTCGTATTTAGTGTAGGATGAATCATCTTAACAGGTGCCAGGTTTCTAGAAGTGTTGGCTCCGCAAGGGAGGCTCACACCTGTGGCTTGTCTCTTAAAGGGACTGTCGCCTTGAAAGCCGCGCGTCCGACTTGCGTTGCGGCTTTTGGAGACATTCGCGTACGCTCCGACACATTTAAGGGCGCATGACATGGGAGAGCAAAGTTGTTCCCTACGTCGGTCTAGGTGAACTTAAGCGCCAATGATGCCTAGCCCAGACACGGATGGAGGCGGTCACACAAAGAGCACCACTACCGTTTTAGAGACAAAGCCTCTTGCAGCCCAGGGCTTTTCAATCCGTAGGTTCTGCAGAAGGTATCTTTCAAAACACTTAACTCCAGACCACTTAAATTTACCGTAGGAAACTGGAGCAGTTACACAAGCCATTATGTAAGGTACAAGCAGAGCCTAAGGTTTAGCCTGCCCCAGCAAAGAAGGGTTTTTGTATCTTCCTTTTTTTATCAGGCTAGGCTAAAGAGGCACATAAACATCATGTCATGGCATAAGGACTCCCTGGAACATCTTCAGGACAATCTTGAGCTGTTCTTGAGGCGACTTCAGTTAGCTTTTGTGCTGCTCTTTACAGGATTGAATGAGTGGTGTTTGTCTTTGACTGGATGGACTTAACTGTGTTTCTAATGTGTGTGTCAAATGATTACCTATTGAACAGACCGCCAATCTGGCTGAAGCCAATGCTTCTGAAGAAGATAAAATTAAAGCTATGATGTCACAGTCTGGCCACGAATATGATCCTATCAAGTAAGTCGACATCACACCACACGCCAAAACAAAACTAAATAGCTAACTTTGGAATAATTAACAGATTTACTTCCATTTTAATTTTTTTCAAAAAACGACAATGCAAAGATGCACACTTCTCTTCTTACGCCTTTTTAGTTACATGAAGAAACCCCTGGGACCACCTCCGCCAACATATACTTGCTTTCGTTGTGGAAAACCTGGCCATTATATAAAGATCTGCCCGACCAACGGGGTAAGAGCCTGGCATAGAAATAATGCCTGCTTCTTTGTTGATATTGTCTGTCTGTTTTCCCAAGACGAATATTAACTTGTCTCAAGAAGTTTTGTTCCTTGTATTTGGGGGAAGGGGGGATCCTTCTAAGTAAAGTTATTTTGTTAGCATCTCTGGCCAGGTTTGGGTTAACATGTTTAAATTTCTTTGGTCTCCTCTTCGGGCGCGTTTTTATTGTACAACTAGAGTAGCTGATCCATTTAGTAGTGTCTCTTTATATGTACTGCTGATTTCTAGTTTTATCTCCCAATTAAGAAATGAACTGACTTAAACAGGCTCTTTTGCTTTTTAAGCCAAAGTAGTTAATACGTTGATTAACTACAACGTATCGTAGGAAGGGCGGTATACAAATAAAGTTTATTATTATTATTATTATTATTATTATTTATTGATTTGAAGTGCATGAAAAGTCTTACACCTTGAGAACAGCCCAAGAAACCCAGCTAAATTTGACGGGGTTGGTCTGAGGAGTTGCTAGAAAATCCTCTTAGAAAGATGTCTATGATTTTTCTTCCCCTTCAATAGGACAAAAACTTTGAGTCTGTTCCCAGGATTAAAAAGAGCACAGGAATCCCCCGAAGTTTCATGATGGAGGTGCAAGACCCTAATACCAAGGGTGCCATGCTCACCAACACAGGAAAATACGCCATCCCAACGATTGATGCGTGAGTACAAAGGTCTCTGCAGTGCCTCCCAGCCTTGGGGGATCTAACTAACATGAGCAGCGGTTTTCAAAATGCGGTTGCAATAAGAATTGGTTAGCAAATTCGCGAGGATCTGCAGCAAGTCACTCTTCATATCCCACATTGCTAGGTTGCTTAGTTATTAACATGTCAGTAGTTAAAACATCTCCCATGTGCTAGTACTTTGTTCAGCCAGTAAATATTTCTGTGGCACCGATTCCCTCTTTGTGCACTGGCTACGTTTAATGTGCTGGTTCATATATTTTTAAGCCTGGAACCATTTGGTATCCTAAGGAAAGATGCCTTTAGACTGAAGAAAACTGCTGTACTCCTGACATATCATATAAAAATATGATTCACTAAGAAAGCCAATGATCCTTTGTCAGGTCGAAGGCAGCAGGAAAAGAGGGAGACTGCATTATGTTTGGGTAATGTCCCTTGACTCCATCAAGGAAGCCACAAAGGCTGCTCCCCTGAGTTTGCAAAATCTGAATCGGCTGTGGATGACCAGGAAGGGCCCTCTTTTAGAGGTTGGCCATAAGTCAAAGCCAACTTGGTGGCAATTAAGAACATCTAATCTGGACAGAAAAAACAATTTTTCAAACCATAAACACTTTCTGCTAAGCAAGTGGGGTGCACACCTAATGTCCTTACGCCATTCTACCTTTCAGAAGCAATGGTTTAATGAAATCCTTTTCTTTCAGTGAGGCTTATGCTATAGGCAAGAAAGAGAAGCCCCCTTTTCTCCCAGAGGAGCCGTCCTCTTCCTCAGAAGAAGATGACCCTATACCAGATGAGCTCTTGTGTCTGATCTGCAAAGACATTATGACGGATGCTGTCGTCATTCCCTGCTGCGGAAACAGCTACTGTGACGAATGTGAGTTCAGTCGGTTAATGTTATCCAAACTCAGTGACCAAAGAAAGGGACCAGCTGGGTTTCCCTGCCTATGGATGAACTGAAAATAGATTGTTTGGCCTGGCTTTCTGCCTCTTGGTTACTAGCTTACTCCTAGTCTGTGTCACTGCTGGTTTAGAAAGACAAGAGCAAACTAGATGTGCTGGAGCTCAACGGCATTCTTAGTCCCAAAAAGTTTTCCTCTCTCTTTGACGTACACTGTCTCTTACATTCATTATGCAAAGGGATCTTGTAGCACATTTGAGACTAAACTGGAAGAGAGCGGTTGGTAGCATGAGCTTTGGTAGACTTGAGCCTACTTCCTCAGATGCATGGGGTGGAGTGGAGGGTCTCAGGGAGAAAGAGAGAGAAGGTGGATAGTCCAATGGTGCTATAAGATCCCTTTTCATAGTCTGATTTTCCCGACTGAAACAGCTAGATCTTTCAATTCTGAAGTTACCTTTCTGTCAGGGGTGAGAATTGAGCAAACTCTCCAGAGGTTATTGAATTGCAACATCCCATCAACCCTACTAGCCACTGTAGGCTAGTGGTGAGGAGTGCTGCAAGTTGCAGTCAACAACATCTGGAAGACCCCAGCACTCCTGCCCCTGATTTTACACTAAGGTTCTGATTCTCACTAAGTTGGAGTTCTTGCCTTTCTTGGTCTACCAAAGATCTTCTAACCGGGAGTGCTTTACAGAGTAGGGGCTTCTTTTAAAAGTACCTCATGCTAATGTTTTAGGAGAGAAGCGGAAGGAAATAAATCTTTTGTTCCCAGCAATGACCTGCTGCTCCCCTCTCTGGAGGAAAGGGGATTTAAGCAGCTGCATTGGGAAACTGGGCACTTTGAAATTGGATTTGTAGATTTTGCACTTGACATTAGAACTCTTTGGTGGTCAACTGGGTGACAGGGCCTTTTTCTTATGCCCTTCATATATGCCTTCATACATGGCCTGGTTTAAGGGATCTTAGTGGCTAAGTGTTAGTACATGTACACCAGTATTCCCAGTACATACGTTGCATGTTTTACATAGTGTTTTAAAACTTTGCAGGCATCAGAACTTCACTGCTTGAATCAGAGGAACATACCTGTCCAACATGTCATCAGACAGATGTTTCTCCCGACGCTTTAATTGCCAACAAATTTTTACGTCAGGTAAGTTGACATCAGTGTATGATCGAGCTATGCATGCTTGTAAGCAAGTGAGTGAACCCATCTGTGTTCTTACTGAGTTGGTTTATTAGACTGGGTGGGTGTAGTCCTTTTCAAAAGCTTGGAGGAAGGGTACTAGGATTAGGCTAGTTTGGTTTCTTTGTGACCTCTCATCCGAAAGACTTTTCTCCCCTCAATGCAGTCGACAGTGAGGCCAAACAGATTGTCAGGTTTTGGTACCTTTCTCTAAGGTAGTTTTGCTGTGTTGCGTGACTTCTTTTGCCTCGTGACTTCTTTCTAGGCTGTAAATAACTTCAAAAATGAAACTGGCTACACGAAAAGGCTGCGGAAACAGCCCCAGCCACCGAGACCGGCAGCCCAGCGGAGTGTGCCTTCTGCACCGAGGCCCACAGGTTCCAGACAGCAGGACCCCCTCATAGTTCCAGTCACTTCTGCCCCTATCCACCCGGCTGCATCTCTCGCCTTGTCGTTGCCTCCGGGCCAGTCGGCTTCTCCAGCGGCCGCGTTGCCAGTAAGCCAGTCTGTGGTCACCTCATCTAGCGAAGTTCCTGCCTTGATGAGCCTGACACTTCATGTTGACAAACCAGAAGGACCTTTCCGGTAAGTCGCTTTGGGCAGCAGAGATCACCAGAGCCAGTGTGAAGTGTGTGTGCTTCAGCCTTTCTGTTTCGTTTCTTTGCTCCCTGTAGTCCCAGCAGTACTGCCATAGAACAGTTGCAGAGAACCTATAACTCCTCATTTGAAACAATTTCACTGGCTAGCAGTTCATTTCCAGGCACAGTTCATTGGGCTGGTGATTGCCTATAAAGCCCTATATAGCTTGGCCCTATACTATCTGGAAAATGGTCTCCCCGTGCGAGCCTGCCCAGGTGTTCAGGTCCTTGGAGGAGGAATTTTCTTCATCACAGGCACATTTGATAAGAGCATAAGAGAGAGCCTTCTCAGTGGCTGATCCCAGACTCTGGCATTCCCTGCCAGAGGAGGCTAAGTTGGGCCCTCTCTGTTCTCTTTCTGTTTACCCAGGCCTTGAGTCTTAAGTGTCTGTTGCAGAAGGTGTTTCATGAATGTAGTGAATGAATAAACTTGTCTCATGGCTGCCTCTATGGAAGATTTGGGGTGGGAGGAACTAAATCGAAAATCCTGCACGTCTATATGAGAATCCTAATACCCCTTTTGGTCCTTACAGAAAAAGAGGCCTCCCTCCATGTCAGGTGAATTAACAGCCACTGGAAAATGGCATGTTAATCCCAATGCTGTTCCCTTCCAGCATATATGCTTCATGTTCTTTAAACTTTAATCCCTTTCTCACAGGAAAGATGTTTCGGCCTCTCAGTTGTGGTATTCCAAAATTTCCCTGCATAATACCTTTAATACTTGAGGCAGTTAATTAGTTAGGACTCTCAACCGGCTCGGATACTTTTTCAGTGTAAAATATGTCTGCAACTTCGAACTGTAGGGTGGCTTGATCCTTAATCGTGCCTAACCTAGATGTTTTCCTTTCTTCCTTGCAGTGATGGCGATGGCATTGGACCAGCAGCTCTAGTGACTGCTTCTGATCACTCGAAACCACCTTCCTCGCTGTCAATCAATACTGTGATGGAGGAGAAGGTAAGCCTTGTTTCAGACCAGAAACCCTTTCTAGATCTTAGCAGCAACAGCCTTAGCAGCCTCTAATTCTCTTCCGTTTCCTTTTTGAAGGGCTACCAGGTGCCAGTGCTTGGGCAGCCTGCCTTGCCGGGGCAGCTGGGTCCTCATGGGCATTCCATACCTTCCATGGGTAAGTGGTATCCCTTTGTTCCTGGTTCTTGCACGCAACAAGACCCGGGTCTACATTAAAAGCAAACTTTTCCCTTTCCCCGGTAGGTCAGCCAATGAGAACCAACCCTGTTCGATCCGCAGGAAGTAGATCAGGCTGGGAGGCGTAAGTATAACCCCAGAATACTTTTTTTTTCCTTAATAGCAAGCTTAGAAAGTGATAAGTTTATTAAAGCAATATGTGTATATTCCTAGAGAAGCTTTCTGATTTTGAGAGGGGGGGTGTTTTTAAGGAATCATCGATTGCTGCTGAAAGGACTTCAGTGGAATGTATTGTGCTATCAGAGATCACATTAAAACTGTCACTGGGCAAAATTATCCTATTTTATTTGCTGCAGAATTTTAAAGTTTTTGGAAATGGCATTAGAGTTTTGAGTTATCTGTAGGAAGGGGTATAAAAGTTAGCTCTTAGGCGTCAACAGCTGATCTCATCAGTCTGGTTTATCTTAGAAGCACCAAAAATGTAGCTGAAAATTTACAGCAAAATGATTAGGTGCATGGGAATGCTCTGTGGAAGCCATTTAAAGAAGCAGAGGATTAGTCTGTGTCTGTTAAAAGTGTGGAAGAGGAAAAGCGTGGTCAGCATTGAGTTTGTCTCTGGGGGCTCGGGGCTCTTGGGCCGCCTTTCTCGGGAGTGTCTGCCAAATGTTTAAGCGGATGGAGAGGAGCTTAGGCAGGGTAGGCTTTGAGGCAGGATGTCCATTTCACATTCCTCTCTTGCGAACCGGGGGGGTGAGTGCAACACACTCAGTGACAACATCTTTTTGGGTTTCTTTAGAAGTTCAAACCGAGGACGCCCGCATAGTGACCGCACACAAAGGACCCAGGCCCCAACACTGCCAGCCTCAACACCAGTCTTTGTTCCCGTGCCTCCACCTCCCTTGTACCCTCCTCCTCCTCCCCACGCACTGCCTCTTCCACCGGGGGTGCCTCCCCCGCAGTTTCCTCCTCAGTTTCCACCGGGTCAGCCTCCACCGGCTGGGTACACAGTCCCACCTCCGGGATACCCCCCAGCTCCAGCAAACATATCAACACCCTGGGTGCCAACTCCCATACCAACGGCTCACTCAAATGCCATCCCAACGACACAGGCACCTCCTTTATCTAGGGAGGAGTTTTACAGGGAGCAACGGAGGCTTAAAGAGGAGTAAGTATTTTGGCTCTGAATGAAGTTCCGTTATATTTCATTCTTCTTCTTGTTCCGTTGAATTTTGGATTGCAGCGACGCTAGAAAACGCGCGTGCTGTAAGCAAAAAAAATGACATATAACGCGAGATTTCAAATGTTTTCATTACCGCTAAAAAAATAACCCTTGAGATTTAAACCCCACCGAACTGTAATTCTAACACAGTGCTGTGACGCGTTCCTTGGAAACCTGTGCTGTTTGTTTCGCTTTCTAGTTGCATGTTTGTCTTCACTTGCATGCAGTGTCCTTTTTCACATCGGTGTTGTTCTCGGCAATGCCTTCCTCTGGCATTCGCCTGATTGCTTCACCTCACAGTGATTTCCTTATTTTAACAGGGAAAAGAAAAAGTCAAAGCTCGATGAGTTTACAAATGATTTTGCTAAAGAACTAATGGAATATAAGAAAATCCAGAAAGAACGCAGGCGTTCTTATTCCCGGTAATTCCTTTTATTGCGTCTGTGTGTTGCATGAGGCAAAGGAAGTGACTGGAAAGTAAGTTCCTCTTTGCGGGAAGGCTTGTTCTGGGCCTTTAAAAGGTGGAATCCGCCCCACAAAAAAGGCTCCCCAACATCAACATAGCCGAGGGCACTCTCCTGAGACTCGTGCCTTGAGGAAGCTTTTCTCTTTTAACACTTTTGGGTGGTAGAGAGAGAGAGCAGGAGAGCGGCTACCACTCAGTGCGGATCACAGGCGGGGAAAGTGCGGCCATGTCAAACCCAAAGTCAATTTCTGTTGGGGCCCCAAGGATCTCAGCCCCCATTCTTGATGGGGGGGCAATCTAAAATTGTTTTTCCCCTAAACATGACCATTAGCACCCTTTAAAATCTCAGGAGGGTGCTGCTGGCCATGTTGGTGTGGTAGGAAGCCTTTTGTATGGGGTGGGGCTCCCCTGTTTACGGGCCGGAACAAGTCTTGCTCCAAAGAGGAACTTACTTTCCAGTCATTTCCTGTTTGGGAAAAGATCAGTCAAAGCCTGGAACAAATGACAGGTGCAGAAAGGCAGACACTATAAAATGGCACACACACATGCACTCCGAACCTTTGGCAGATGCACTTGGTTATGGTGTGGGGGGAGACAATCTTATGGTTCCCAAAATTTGGAGAGAGAGCATGGGAAATGTGATCCACACACCATTCTGGGTGTTGCCCATCCCTTGGTACAGCTGTTATGAACTTACATGTGCTATGGATCTATCTTGGTTATAAGAGGGTTTTATATATCCATTTAGGTTGTTTGACTTGCTGGACTACCAAAGGATACAGACTTACAGAAGTCAGCCTTTAGTTCTGTCTCGGTGCAGACTGCAGTCAGGGCAACAAAATCTTGGCTTTTTCCCTACTGTGCCGAGGAATGATATGAGCTTAATTTACTTGTCAACAGATTTAAAGAGAACACTGTTTTAAAAAAGAAGCAGTATTGCCTTGAGCCTGAGGGACTAAACGGATACCAATTTTAGGATTGAATGTGAAACTTCAGTAAACGTCTAGCTTTCTGCAAAGATATGACACGTTTCTAAAATGCAGCCTAATGTCTGGCCACGATCCAAAGAACTATTGGATACACAGAGCTAGTCCATAGGACTTGACGTGTTTTCTTCCAAAAAGAAGAAATTTGGTCATCGTGGTCATTTGATGAATTATAGCTGACAATTTTGGAGTTCTAGAAACAATTTGTGAAATGACAGTTGTGCAAGAGAGAGGAGCTGTTCTTGCTGCTGCTTTTTTTAAAGCTGAAAGTTCCCCTAAGCTTGAGCAAATCCTAAATTCTGTGTCTCCGCAGTACCTGTGTGGCTTGTGTTCTTTTGGTCATCTATTGTGTCTTGAAACACACAAAGCATTTTGTGGCAGCAAGTGGATGTTCTTGAATGTCTGTTAATGCCTTGTAATTTGTAGAAAACCTGGGAGGCTTAATTAAGTGTAACACATTTTCCTTCTTTTTGTTCCTAAGGTCCAAGTCGCCATATAGTGCATCTTCCTATTCGAGAAGTTCCTACACGTACTCAAAGTCCCGCTCTGGCTCCTCTCGTTCCCGGTCATACTCTCGGTCGTTCAGCCGTTCCCACTCGCGGTCCTACTCGCGCTCACCCCCCCTACCCCCGGAGAGGCCGGGCGAAGAGTCGGAATTACCGCTCCAGGTCCCGGTCGCACGGCTATCATCGATCGAGATCAAGGTCGCCACCCTACCGAAGGTATCATTCTCGGTCCAGGTCACCGCCAGTTTACAGAGGCCAGTCCCCAAACAAGCACCCCGTTCCTCAGCCAGAAGGAGAACGGGAGTACTTTGGTCGATGCCGGGAAATGCCTGTTTATGACATGAAAGCCTACTATGGCAGAGCGGTGGATATGAGAGACCCCTACGAGAAGGAGAGGTTCCACAACTGGGAGATTCGCTACCGAGAATGGGAGAAATATTACAAGGGCTTTTTGCCTGGAGCCCAGCCCAGACCTCTACTGAACAGAGACAACTTTTCCCCAGAAAGATTCGGCCCTCCGGGACCACGGCGAGAGAATTCCCCATACATTCGGGGTCGCAGAGACGATTATCCAGGAGGGTTGGGCCATCGAAATCGAAACATTGGTGGTGGCTACTCTGAAAAGTTGCCCATCAGAGAAGGCCACGGTTTGAAAGACATGGGCAAGCTGAAGGAGAAGGAAGTTGAGAACCCACCGGGAGATGCCAAAGGAAATAAACACAAGAAGCATCGGAAGAGAAGGAAGGGGGAAGAGGGGGAAGGATTCCCTGGCGCCGACCAGTTGGAAGTCTCTCGGAAACAGAGGGATCCTCCCCCAGGAGAAGACAGCAAACCTGACCCTCTCTTTGTGCTTCCGAGCAGAGACGACGCTACCCCTGTCCGGGACGAGCCCATGGAAGCCGACTCGGTTGCCTTTAAACCCATTTCTGACAAGGAGCAGAAAGAGAAGCCGAAGGCAAAAGCTGAAAAGGCGAAGCGAAAAACAGAAGGCGCTGCTGCAGCCGCCACCACCTCCAAGAAAGAGGTCCAAGCAAAACCTCCCAAAGCAACCCAAGAGAAAGCTGAGGTGGACCGTGAAAAATCCCCACGGACTGACCCTCCTGCCAAGAAAGTGAAGGAGGAGTTGCCCAAGGCCGAGGGCACCAAGACGGTCTCTCAGAAAGACGAGAAGCCACTTGGCACCCTACGTAAGGGCCATCCCCGTGGCCCCAAAGAACACCTGGACACCCGGTCAGCCAAGGAGGAGAAGGGCGAGAAGGGCAAGAAGGAACACCCCAAGGAGGTCAAGCAGGAGAAGCAAGCGGGCAAGGAGGAAAAGGCAAAGAAACCCTTGGACAAAAACAAACCTGTGGATGCAAAACCTGAGAAAAGAAAAAGGAAAGTTGAGGAAAAAGGAGAGAAGGATCACGAAACCACATCGGTAAAGCCTTCCAAACAAGAAGCTGCGGAAATGAAGCCGTTGCCAAAGGGGAAAACTGAGCCAGAAGGTGAAAAGGTGGAGAAGACCCCCGAAAAGGACAAAGCAGTTTTGCCAACTGTTCCAGCAAAAAAAATTAAGCTGAACAGAGAAACTGGCAAAAAAATTGCCAGTGCTGAAAACATCCCTCCTCCCAAAGACGTTCCAGCTGAGAAACCTGAGCTAACCAGCAGCAAAGCGAAGCCGGAGAAAACGAAAGGGAAGATGAGGAGGAAAGTGGCGGCAGCAGACGGATCGGGTTCAACGCTAGTCGATTACACAAGGTACCTTCTGACTAATAATGAAAATCGTTTTAGATTTGTGTCCATGTTGGGTTGAACTCATACACGTCTCTTGTAATAAGTCTCAGATTTGGCCTGCCTTAAGTCAGTCCGGAAGCAGAATCATAGCAGCTAGTGTCAGTTGGGATGGATCCCTCAGGCTGGGGACCAAACCCCGCTGCTTTTTCTGATACAGACCAGCCATCCCCTCAAAGAACCCACGTTGGGCCGTGGGCTTCAATTTGTCCTTCCAGACTCCACACAGTTTGGGATGAAGGTTAATTTCTTTACTTTGAAGACCTTACTTGCTGATGAGCTGTTTGTGACACAAACTGTAAGGCAAACTGCGTGGGTTGATCTGGATATTGGTGGGTAACCCAAATTTAGCCTTGAGGAAGGGGGATAGTGTAGGCTGCGTAGTCCCTTAACATCTCACTGGTGCAATTTTATCATAATGCTGTTTTATTTAGCAAAGCATATTCCTTGCTAAAATCTAGAACTGAATGCCAAACCCTTGAGAGTTATGCAGCATATGAGACCAGCCCTCTGAAGCTTCAGCCCTGAGAGACATTAGGGCTAGTGGCTTAGGTGTTTTCCCCTCTAGGGACAGAATCCGTATGCATTGCGCTCCCAGACCTACTTTTCATGAGGAAGGTAGCTCCTAGCTGAATAACTATCACCCTGTCAGTTTTAAGAGCCTTTTTAGCCTTGCAAAAAAGTAAAATTAACCACCGGTGGTGCAGTGGTTAAATGCCTGTACTGCAAGCTACTCATTCACAAAACCACAAGGTTCTGAGTTCGATCCCAGGCATGGCTGCAGGGTCGATTCAGCCTGGCATTCCTCCATAGGTTGCTAAAATGAATATCCAGCTTATTGGGGGCAATTAGCTTATACATTGCATACTGCTTAAGTGCACTAATAAGCGGTATAGAAATGTACTTGCTATTACTGTTGCTCTATTGCCACAGTCCAGAGTTGGGACTAAACTGTGCCACGTGAAATATCTACTTCAACCAGGCTGTGTTTTTGGTTCTTTTCTTCCTTAGTACAAGCTCTGCTGGCGGGAGCCCTGTGAGGAAGTCTGAAGATAAGTTAGACACCAAGCGGACTGTCATCAAGACCATGGAAGAGTACAACAATGACATAACTGCCCCTGCCGAAGATGTTATCATTATGATTCAGGTTCCTCAGTCTAAGTGGGACAAAGATGATTTTGATTCGGAGGAGGAGGAGGAGGAGAAGTCTGCTCATGTTCCTTCTGCCATTGCGAAGCCCACGAGCGTCATCAAGAATGTCAGCACGAAGCCACCCAACTCCCTCAAACAAACTGAGAAGGATTCCGAGCCTTCGGAAAAAAACCAGAAAACGACAAAGGAAGCCACAAAGGAAAGTTCACAGCCGGAATCCAAAACTGTCAAAAGCGCGGTGACGAACGAGAAAGGGAAGGCCAAAGAGAGGGATCACACGGCATCTGACCGAGACTCTTCTGAGAAAAAGAAGAGCGGGCCCCAGCCAGAGAAGGAACACCCTGAACACAATGCTGAACCAGGAAACCCAAAGGCCTCCTCCTCCTCCTCCTCCTCCTCCTCCTCTACATCTCACTCTGCCAGAGAGAGCCGGGCTCCAGAGAGGCACGACTCGGCCCACACGTCCTCCTCTAAGGACTTCACTCCTAACCGCGAGAAGAAGAACGATTACGACAGTAGCAGAGACTATTCGGGTTCTAAGCGAAGGGAGGACAGGAGCGACCTCACGCGGAAAAAGGTCTCCCCTCCCCGTACCCGAGAATCCTCTACCTCTGGACCGAAGAATAAAGCCAGGGAGGAGCGGACGGAACGGACGGAACAGCCAAAAAAGGACTCCTGGGACCCAAAGCGGAGCAGTTACAGCCCCCCGAGGGAACGGAGGCAGAACGATCACAAATCGGCCCGTGACTCCCGGTGGTCAGCAGAGCAGCATCGATCCCAGGAGAGAGGCTCGGGCAAAGAGAGAGAGAAGCGGCCGCTGTCGTCCGAAAGGTGGAGCGCGAAGGAGAAGGTGACCGGTGGGAACAAGCCCTCCTCACACCGGCATCGGAGTTCGCCCGAGGCACGAGATCCAGGAGGAGCCGCTCAGAACGAGAAGAGCGCCACCAAGCCAAAGCCTCCGCCCAGCCACTCGTCCCGGCTCTCTTCCGATCCGACGAGAGAAACGGACGAGGCTGCCTTCGTCCCTGACTACAACGAAAGCGACAGTGAGAGTAACGTGTCGGCCAAAGCGGAGGACTCTCCGGGACGAAGCGCCAAGGAGGGAAAGGGCAAGGCCGCCAACCAGCCGAAAGAGGCCAGCGTTGCCACCGGGGCAGCGGAAGCAGCCTCGGGTGCCCCCCAAGTGGAGGGGAGCCAGAGTCCAAGCAGCCCCAGCCGGAGCCGGAGCCCTTCCGAAAGCCCAGGACGGAGTCGCAGCAGCAGCCCCAGCTCCGCCAACAGCCAGGACAGCAAGAAGAAGCGGAAGAAGAAGGAGAAGAAGAAACACAAGAAGCACAAAAAGCATAAGAAGCATAAGAAACACACTGGCGGCACCGAGTCCGAGGCAGAGAAGAGCCAAAAGCATAAACACAAGAAAAAGAAGTCCAAGAAGAACAAGGAGAAGGAGAAGGACGACCAAAAAGCCAAGCCCGTCCCTGTCTAGCGCGGCAGAGGAGGCGGGCAGACGGATGGACGGACTTGATGGGAAGAGGACGCGCTTGTTTGAATTTTTGCGATGGTGTAAACCAACGAGAAAGACAGAGAGCCTTGTAAAGGATGCCGCGACCGGCCCTGTGCTGCACTTACGCAATTGCTGCTTGATTTGATTTTTACATCAGAGCTTTATAAAGTGAACATTTTGTACAGACTTGTGAGTTGTGACCATGTAATATTGGGGAGAGGGGCGGGGAGGGAGGGAAGGAGAGGCTGGAGGATTTTTAATTTTAATTTTATTTTTATTTGGGAGGGGGGGGCGTCTTATTTTTAACCACCGTTAAAAATTAGTTCGGGTGGAGTTTACTGTACTGTGAAAAATTTCACACGTAATTTTTTTTAAAATTTGCCTGTCAGGAAAAAGTAAGAAAAAAAAGGGCTGGTATGGCTTATAAATATCAGCTGGAGGACTTGCAGAAATAATCATTTCAGCCCTGTTCTGTTACTTTTGGATTACAATAATAATAAAAAAAAAGTTTCATTAAACCTTAACCAATGTGGTAGATTTCCAGCATCAGCTCTGTGGAAAGAAGGGATGACGGTGGTCCTGAGAGCGCATTAGGAACTCTGCCCTTCCTGAGAAACGGCCTTCCACTCATTTACCGAGAAGTATTGCTCTGCTAGAGGCCGAGGATGGGATATACTCCATTTTAAACTGAAATAGACACTCAAATGCATGTTGAAGAGGCTGGTTGGGTATCAGTTTCCAAAAAGGGGAGAAATAAATCCCACACTTGGAATAAGCTCATTGGTGCGGTTTGTGCTGTCTGGGGAGCTTTGTGATTTCCACCTGTGGATTGGGCTCCCTTTGCTGGGTTAAGTTTTTGCAGCTGCGGCATCAACGTCCCTCCTGAGGGTTTAAATCCAGTTGCTGGTGCCAGCTAATGTGGAACCATCCAGCCAGTCAGTCTTGGCACACAGGCTGGTTTACCAGTCTGTTACTGGTTCAGTGATCTGCTCTTTCTGGGAGGAGGAGCTGGGTGGGTTGAGGGAACTAGAGAAGGGGAATAGGTTGCCCACCTGTGGCTTAAGGGATGATAGCGCATTCACAGTGTTCGAAAGGAAACAGTCAAGTTAGAAAGCAAAACAGTCTTTTGACACCGCTGTAGTTCTCTGTCACGTTGCATAAGGACCTAATGCTGCTGTTCCCCTGCCTTTTAAAACTGCCCCATGGTGCATACATCTATAAAAGACTGCCTGGACAGGTCCCTGGCCTTGTATCCCTCCCTGCTGAGAATGGGATTTTCTTGGCAAGATTGAAAGGGCTGCCATATCGGAGTCGGCATGGTGTGGTGGTTTCAGTCCTAGGCTCTAGGAGACCAGGGTTCAAATGCTCAGTCAGCCACAGAGGGACCTTGGGCAGGTCACCCTCTCAATCCCCGGGGACAGCCGTGGCTAATCTGGCGTAATCTTTAGACCAGCCTGGCATGATGGTTTGAGTTTTGGGACGTTGAGACCGGGGATGTTTGGGGAGAGAGGCTCCTTCCCTGGTGCTATTGGGGTGCGTCCATTTACTGTCTGCTCTCCGTATCCATAGATTCAAGCATCCACAGCTTGAAAATATTTTTTTAAATGTATAAATTTTAAGAAAACCCAAACTTTCATTTTCCATTTTATATAAGGGATACTATTTTACTTTGTCATTGTTTTTAATGGGACTTGAGCATCTGTGGATTTTATCATGTGCAGGGAATCCTGGAACCAAACCCCAGCAGGTACCAAATTCCCCCACTGTATTTTGTTCTGTGTCACGCCTGGTTGGTGGGATTTGAGCCGATACAAACCAAAAAGAAATCTTGATATAAGAGGCGAGAGAGAGAGATTCTCTTTGTACACCCCTCGAGGAGTCCTTTCTTCCCCATTGCCAGGTGCTTTTCCTCTTCTGGAAAAAGCCGTTCCCTTCACTTGGCGCTGCCACTCTCATCCCTGCTTCCGCCTTGATGTGCGAATGCTGCTTTCCATTCCTTTGCTGCTGCTTCTTCTCTTGCTGGCGTGCCCAGAATGCAGATGAATGCCCCAGGGTATTTGCCAGCGTGCAGCGAGGTGCAGTTTGTCCAGAACGCCACGTAATTGATGCCTTTTGCAAGAGAGCTGGCAGTATTGCACTGAAGCTGCTCCTTGGTCAGTTGAACTCAGGAAGAGGTAGAGATGGGATGCCGGTGGCTCTGCAGCTGCAGACTCTGAGCCGCATCTTTCGAGCAACACCTTCTGTGTCCATAAATAGTCAGGCCACCTTAAATGCATTTTCAGTTGTTGGCTGGAAGATGGGTCTGCCTTTGCTTTAATGTGCACAGGAGCAATTCGATTGCACTTCTTAGAATCCTCTCTTCTGACAAGACTTTTTAAATGTTGTTTTACCCAAGCAAATGCTCCCTTTCCTCCATCTGCGGGTAATAGATGGAGCTCAGTCTCCTTTTCCTAGTTGTATGGAAACATGCTGGAAATGAGTGTCCCTATGTGGAGGTCTGTTCAGTCTTTCTTGTTTAAGAAACCTCTCTGGTGTGTTACAGATCGCACACGCAATGTCCAACCGTGTCGTCTTCTGCCTTTAGTGCATTTTTAATTGCAATTTGCCTTGGCAGATGAGGAGAAGGTCACAATGCTTTCTCTCTCTACTTTTCTCTGCCTGCTTGGAGAGGTCACTGGCCATTCTTAGCCATTGACACAAGCCAGCCTGTTTTGGGCACAGAAGGAGAGGAGCGGAGGATGCTCTTTCTCCCGTCGATGCTTTGCCCAGGACACCTTCGTGACAGATCACAGCCACAAACAGTGCGGCGGAGACAGAGGCACGGATGCCGTTCACAAAGGCGAGCGTTCAAATGGCGCTGGCACAGCTCCAGGTTGTAGTTGACGAGGAACCGAAGACGAAGGTATTAAATATTCATGGGCAGATTCATTGGCATTTAATCCAAGTCTTGCCCCCACCACCATAGTTTCTGCCCACCCCTTTGGAGAACAGTTGCTCCCTTGCAAAAAATTGAATGCCCTCTCCAAAGATGAAATAGTCTGCTTACTCATTTGGAACGGCGTTATTCCCATTACACAAATCTTTCTAGGGTGGCTCAAGGAATAGGGGCTTTACACCAGGCCGTTTTGTTTGTCGGGCGACTGGTGACCTTGCTGAAATGACAGCTCAGACGGATGCTCAAGGGGCAGCAATGCAAGCAAAGGGGGGGAAATTCATATTAAGCACAAAAATATACAGGGTTCAAGTCCCAAACCCCAAATGCAGGCAAAATGTTTGGGTTCTAGTCCAAACCACCTATACATGCACATCGACATGGAAGCCAGTTGCAACCCAAAGGGCCAGCGAATGTTTAAGGCGCCTTCTTGTTGTTTTTCTGCCAGCTGCAGAGATGCCTTTTTTTCCCTCCTGGGCTGAAGATCCCAAAGAGATGCTCAAAGCCCTCTCCGGATCCTGGTTAGCAGAGTCGAAGAGGATCCTGGCTTTCCTTCCCAGCCAGATCAAACCCAGAGGGTCTTTTTAAAAGCAGGATTGGGGAGGGGGACAGGGGGGATGCGTAAATGGAATCGGACAACTGGGTGAATAAAACATGATGGGTCTGAATTATTGAAAGGTGGGAAGGGATGGTAGTGCAAAAAAGTACAGATGCAAATAGATCTTGAAAGTCTTTGCTTCCTTCTGCCTCCCCGTCCTGGCTCTTTTTTGTGTTTTGTTTTTGCATTTGAAAATAGAGAAAGAGAAAGGAGAACACAGCATATTTTAACAGTAGTTAAAGTAAGATGAATTAGGTTTCCAGTCTCTGCCACTGGAATAAGCACATTTGTGTTCTTTGTCAGCTCCAGCTCAATACCTTACGGACACATAAGGACTGGGAAGATAATAATAGTCATTATAATTATAATTTATTTATTTGTATCCCGCCTTTCCCTGTGTTGGATCGAGGCGGGTAACAGCAAGTGGGGAACAGTTTTTTAAAAATACACCAATAACAATGTGCTACAGCATTAAAAACATAATAATCTAAAATAGATATTAAGTAAAATAGGCATATAAAATAGATTAAAAAAAAAAGTCTGGGGTTGGCCAGAAGTGCTGAATACTGGTTCTTAACCGGGAGTTTTTAAAATTTCATTCTATGGATTGTTTAATTGCATTTGTAAAACAACTCCCTAATTTCTAAAGCCAATGTGTGCATTTTAATTTGTATTTGTCTTAATTTTTTCTGGACGCCTTGAGTCCATGTATTGATGGTAGGGGATGGATGGATGGATGGGCAAGGAAGAAAAAGGGTGGCTACCTGTCTTGCCCCGTGGCTTGTTCCCCAGCTCTTTTTTTGGGGAGGAAAGACTGCCTTTGCCCAGGGAGAGACCCACCTAAACCACCTGTTGTGGTTAATGGCTCATAAATCAAGGTATTTTGGAAACTACAGTTCATGTAAGGTTAGCAAGCGAACTAGGGGTTTCTATCTCTTTAACAGTTGTGTAGAAGGGAGAAATTCAGCAGGTGAAAGTCTCTCTTCTACACAACCATGGAGAGCACTTTCCATTGCTTCACCTGGGAACCCGAAGTTCATGGGAACTGCTGTGCAGATGTCTTAAGTATCTCGCTAAACTACAAATCCCAGGATTCCACAGGATGGGGCGACGGCAACTATAGTGGAGTTGCAGAGTGTAGATTTATTCTGAAAGTTAGAAGCCTTTATTGGCTCACTCTTTCTCCTCTTTTTCCTTGCTTCTTAGCAAAAGGAAAGGGTCCATGTGCAATGCATCACCTGCGTGTCAAATCCTCTGACCTGAAAACTTTCTAAAGGGACAGCAGAAGAAACAAACTTTATTTTAAAGTTTCTGCTCTGTTAAAAAGAAGCCCTCCCATTGCAATGCAGCTGATTTGGAGGCAACTCTTAACGCACTTCTGAGGACGGTTGTGTTTTCTTGGTGGCTTGAACCCAGTCCTTCCATTCTGCTGTTGGTTTGTGTTTGTTCTTTTTCTGCTTCTAAGGGTTGCCTGAAGTCACTGTGGAAGGGAATCGATGGGAAAAGGTAAGTGAAGTGAACAAGGGCTGTCAGAGGATGCCGGATTGTGCTTTAATCGTTCCGCATCGATGAATTATGTATGCCCTTTGTCTTTACGTCGGCGTTCTGTGTTCTTCAAAATCTTAATTAAAAATAAAACACAATGAAGAGTGGCGGGGAGTTATTTAGTCTCTCCAAACGAAGGAGGATGTTCGCTCCTTGCTGGAACTGGAATTGGGCTGAGAAAGTCCCAATTTGCTGTTTGCCGCCTTGAGTCCCTAGACTTAATCAGACGGGAGGAATTTCTCTTTATTTTGAATGGAATCAATTCGAATTCACGTGAATTTGCTAGTTTAGGGTAACTAGCTAGTTTAGCGAATTCACGTGAATCCCTATTGCATTCAGAATGTGTTCAGAATGACTTCCCATTACCTGAAAATGACCCCTCATTGCCCAAAATTGTGTGAGATGCTTTAATTCGAATAACGTAAAACCCATGATTGCGTTCAGAATGACTTCCCTTTTGCCCAAAATTGCGTGAGATGCTTTAATTCGCAATAACGTGAAACCCCATCATTGTGTTCGGATTGCCATTGGGTTATACTTCCACTTTCTGACGTCTGATAAGGTCCCCTGTAGAGAGAGAAAGGTGGGATGTAAGTGAAAATAATAACAGTAATAATAATCTTTCTTTATAACGTCCTAAGTTCTCTTTTTGCAATTGCATTGAAGCGTGGCACACCGTTGGCTTGCAGACTTGGTGCAAGTTGGCTTGCCGCAGCTGCCAATTTGGGACTGAGCCCGGGCCCAAAATGGACCAGTCAGACCTTGAGCCAAAGGGCCATTGATGGGCATTTGCAGCTGTCCTTTGCCAGAGGGCCCTTCCTCTCTCTTATCCTGAACCCTTCTATGGGTGCCTTTCTTTCGGGAGCTGTAGTTCTGTGAGACATTTGAGCCTTCTCTGTCGGAGAGCTCTGGTGCCACAACAAACTACAATTTCCCAGGATTCCTTAGGGGCAGTTAAAGAGATCTCAAATCATATTTTTATTTATTTATGTATTTATTTGAGTATTTGTACCTTTCAGCCCTAAGGGCTATCAAAGCGGCTTACCATTATTATTATTATTATTATTGATTAGACGGTTCCCTTAATTCTGCGGAGCTCGGAAAGGAAGTTTCCATAATAAGAATTTGCGCTGCAGAAATCGGGCGCTTTGGCCCCGCGTTAGCTGCCATGATGGAATCCTGGGATTTGTAGTTTTGTGGGCCTTCCCTCTCAGAGAGCTCAAGTATTATTATTATTATTATTATTAACCTTTATTTATATAGCCTTATAAATTTACACTCATCCCTCCATATTTGTGGCTTTGATTATTAATGGATTTTATTAATATGTTCTCTCTAGGAATATCTAGGACCTCCAGTGCAACTCTATGGTCAGCTTTAATGAAAAGTTGCACTGAAAGACCTAAAGATTCCTAGAGAGGATACTCTACTAGGCCTTTGTAGCTCCTCCAACGCAGTTCTATGGTGTCTCTTGGATATTGACCACAGAGTTGCCCTGGAGGACCTAGAGATTCCTAGAGAGGACACTGTACTAGACCTTTGCAGCCCCTCCAGCGCAACTCTACGGTCAAGTGTCTCTCAGATGTCGACCATAGAGTTGTAATGGAGGACCTACAGATTACTAGAGAGGAAACTCTCCTAGGCCTGTGTAGCGCAACTCTATGGTCAGTATCTCTTGGATATTGACCATAGAGTTGCCCTGGAGGGCCTAGAGATTCCTAGAGCGGTTGTGTGTGTGTTTTTGTTGCTATTTCCCTTTTTTTCCCATATTCAAGCTGGAGGCGGGACGAGTGTATGTATAACAACTCTCTTTTGCCGCAAAAGCTGTCGAGGGCAGCGCCAAAGTACACCAAATCTCCATTTGGGCCTCAGAGGCCTCCCATTTTCCCGTTGCTAGGGCCGTTGCTAGGGCGCCATTTTGAAGAAAGAGGGCGCCGCCGCCGCCGCCCCGGAAGCGGTTCCCTGGAGGTCGCTCGTGTGACGCGGGTGACGACGCCACTTCCGCCCGGGGCTCGGCGGCCTCCGGTGCTGCTGCTGCTGCTGCTGCTGCCTGGAAATGGCGCCTGGGGGCCGGCCGGGAGAGAAGAGAAAGCGGCGGCGGAGGAGGACGAAGGAGGGCGAGGAGGCCGGGAAGAAGAAGAAGGAGGAGGAGGAGAAGAAGAGGGAGGACCGAGGCTGAGGAAGGGAAGGGAGGCCCTCCATGCGGTGAGGGTTCCCATTCAGCCGCGCGCTGGACGTCAGCCGAGAGTGCGATGCTGCAGCAAAAAGGGCCAATGCGATCCTTCAATAAAATTATAGTATCTAGATCCAGGGAAGTCATAGTGCCGCTCTATTCTGCTTTGGTCACCTGGAATAATCCTGTGTCCAGTTCTGGGCCCCACAATTCAAAAAGGATGGGGAGAAACTGGAGCCATGTGTCCAAAGGAGGGCAACTAAGATGGTGAAGGGTCTGGAAACCATGAATCCCTATGAGGAACGCCTTAGGGAACTGGGGATGTTTAGCCTGGAGAAGAGAGTTAAGAGGTGATATGAGAGCCCTGTTTAAATACTTGAAGGGATGTCACATTGATGAGGGAGCAAGCTTGTTTTCTGCTGCTCCAGAGACTAGGATGCAATGGATCCAAACTGCAGAAACATGTCCAGAAAATCTCAACAAAAAAACAAACAAACCTATATGTGGATATATATTTTATCCTGTGGTGCGCTGCTTTGATTGCCTGGGATAGAAATTAAATTTTATTATTGTTATTTATACTGTGTCCCTCGGCGGCTTCTTGCAGAACGTGGCTGCGGCTCTCGCATCCTGGCTCCGCTCCATTTGCCCAGGTCAGATAGAGCAGGCTTATCAGCAATACTATTATTATTATCATTAACCTTTATTTATATATATCGCTGTAAATTTGCCCAGTGCTGTACATGCAGTCTTATAAATTAGATGGATCCCTGCCCTCAGGCTTACGGTCTAAGTCATCGTCTCTACTGTAATTGGTTTACAACTGGCAGGTCTGAGTCAAGCTTGAACCCTGGCTGGAGTTGAACTCGCAACCATACGGCTTGAGAATAAGTGGCTGTAGGACAGGCATTCAACCGTGGCATTCTCTTAGTGCCAACACGGGGTGCCCTGTCTGCCACAAGTGAGCCTGGCAAAGAGAAAGGCTCTTGTGCAAACGCACCAAGCGGTTGCAACTCCATTTTTCACTACAGCACAGCCTTAGCATGCATTGGATCCCCCCCCCCAAATCAACGGATGCACAAGTCCCATCGTATACAGTTGCATCGTAGTATTAATTTTATTAATCAAAAATGCTTCAGTTATTTGCAGTGTGGTGATTGTATAACATATAACCCCAATGCGAATGCACATCGAATATTAATTTCCTCAGTCCCTGCTGGAAACGTCAGACGGCTACCAGCTCATGGCTTCGTGTACGGTGGCGTTGCCCAAAACATAAAATATACTGGTAACAGATGCACATTGCGATGGAACAAATGTTGCATGTAAAATATGAGATGAGACCAGGAATATATTTCTTGAATATGTTGAATAAAATTCCAGTACACACTGAAAGGAAGCATGGGCGCATTATGTTCTACTTAATAGTGTTGGCACAATACTGGGCGAACCAAGAAATGCCTATGGTAGACGACTGGTAAATTGAGTTACCTGAAATGTGGGAAATGGACAGACTTAACTTGCCACATCAGAGTATTTCAAACCGTGGATGCTTGGTCTGTGGATACGAGGAGCCGACTGCATGCGCTTTCTGTTGGCACACAGCATGTAATGGTGGTGCTTTGTGATGCAGCCCCAGCGTCTTCGGGGTGGTTTCTGAACACCGAGAACCTTGTTTCTGGTACTGCCTTGGCTTCATCCCGTTGAACCTTCCTCCCAGACTTGTCTTATCTCTTGCTTGCACCTTTTCTGAGTCTTGCCATTAAGAGAAAATGCCACTAAATGAATTAATCTTAAGGCACCATAAGATTTCTGCGCAGGGTTTGCTGCAAGAGGACTGTGTGCTATGCTTGGAACAACCTTTAGCTCTTTTTGAGTTGTTGGGATACTTTTTTTAATTCTTGCCTCCAGATACATGTCCCATGTACTCTGCGTCAAGCTTTTTTATTGTCTGTTCATTCACTTTCTGTTCTGTTCATCCACCTTCTCCCCTCCAAAACAGGATCCGAATGGTGCGCAGTTTAAAAGGAGATGCAGTACAGATATAAATAAAACATGGAAAAGATTATTGGTAAAATATAATTGAGTCACCAGTAGCATTAAACCCAAATTTAAAACACGGGTTAAAAATAAAATACAAAAAGTACTGATTATACTTGCCTATAAGTCGACCGCATATATACGTCAAGGGCAAGTTTTGGTGGGCCAGAATTGTGAGTTTTGATATGATAAGTCAAGAGTACGCCATACGCCTGCATTTGGGCATTCAACAGATGACTGCTTCTGCTTTGCTTCTTGATATATGTCCTCTTTTCTTTCAGAGCGTTGGAAGCTAAAGCTACCAAAGAAGTTGAAAGAAAACAAAGCAGGTGAGTCTGAATTCCTAAGACGGCTTCAAGGCCGCTTAGAAAATTGGGATTTTAAAAAGTTGACGGTTTGCATGCCCAAGGCAGCTGACGCCTTTTGATTTGTGTTTTTTAAAATGTGATGAAATATGTGAATCCCACTATAAAATGTAACGGAGCAGAGAGGGCTGTTATGAACTGATGTCTTTCACTCCTTTAAATATCCTTCCGAGCATATTTTTCTTTTGCAACATTTAAACCGTGTTGCCAGTCGTGTGGAAAAGTGAAAATGAATGCAGGGTTTGTTTGGGCCTCCCTTTTTTTTTCATCCTTGTCCGACCAAATAGATTTTTATTGGCTGTGAATCATTGCTGGCCTTGGAACTGAACGCAAGCAGCAGCTTGTGAAGTAAACATTTGTTCCTTGTCTGTGTTGTGCTGAACAGTGTGAGAAGCAACTACCTACCAACAGCCAGGTAACATTGAAGCCTCACAGTCGGGTAACAGGAACGTCAGTTCAGGATTTAGGAGCTTTGTCCAAATTACTTTTTTTGTGCTGTTTAAAGCATACTGTTACTTGCCGTATGTAGTTATATATCATGGAGATGTAACTGACCATTACCATTACAAGGGAGCAAAAGAGGGAGGTTTTACATCCAGGAGCCAGTCTTGGAAACATCGTCCTTTATGCACATAGGAGATAACCAAAGCATTCCCAGGAACGGGATACTTGATTCACTAGCTTAGCTGGGCAGATGCGACCTTTCCAGGTTCAGAGCCAAATCCAGGGGTATGCCTGAATTGTTAACCCAAGTCTAAAAGTGACATATAGCCCAGTCCGGCACATGTTGAATCTTTATTCCTTGGTCTGCTACCCATTTTTTTGTGTAGAATACATTAAACTTTACCTCTCTCACCCCTCAAGGTGCCGAACCCGATGTTTTGAATGCAACAGCTTCTTGGATGCTTCTGGTTTTGATATCTGGTTCCTTTTTCCATTGGAGTTTCCTTACATACATTTGTTTGCTGGTAAGCCTAAGCCAGGGTTGTCAAGTGTAAGCTATGGAGAACCAATGGGTGGTGTTAATGGAAATGTGTTTGGTGTGAAAAGGGATAAACAGGCATGGATGCCAGGTTTTTTCCTGTAGACAACCAGCTACTGTTCCTTGCTTGGACCACTCCTTTCACATGGCAGGGACATAGCTGTTCTCTGGCTTGCTGGTAAAATATCCTGAAGGCCAGGAGGCGCATTCGTCTTTCTGCTTGCGGTGGGGCTGTGTTACACTTGATGTTAATGTTACAAATTTTGTGATTGTGAGTGCTCCAGTTGGATGAGACTGTTGCCCTCCTCCGTAATGGACTGTACTTGGATGCTAAAAGAAAGTCGAGAAGTACAAGTCTTCGGCCAGTACTCCAAAGCTTGGGTCAGGCAATTTGGAAAGACATGGATGAAATAATGAGTGGAGTGTCAGATGGGGGAGCAAGCAGCACCTTGGGACATCATTGTTGGGATGCATTTAGAGGCGGGAGTGGGCAGCTGCATGGGACCTGGACCAGAGGCAAGCCCTCCCCATCCTGCCCCACATCATGAAGTGTTTTCAGAACCAGAAAGGACAAGTTCACTTTGTGTTCCTTGAGCATCACTGCTCTTAGAGACTTCACAGAGGGGCTGTGCCTGGATCAAGGGCATTAGAGGAGTGAGCCGCCAAAGCAAAACTAAAATTAAAATTTGGTTCTCTTTTTCCAAACACAAATTGTAACCCAGGTTTCCTGTTGGTATACACCAAGATTCCCATGTTTGGATTCAAAGCCTTTGTTGCTAGTTTATGTTTGTATTCTACCCTTTGGGTCGTGTTGATACCATGCGGTGGCTTGTGGTTTTGTCTACTTGTATTAGGCTTCTTAAAATCATTACCAAAAGACGTTGAGGCTTTGTGTTTCAGGAAACTCTTTGTTGGTGGAAGTGTGCATGTGTTCCCAGACTAACCTGAGTTGGTCTATAGTAAAATATTCCAGCGGGTATCCCTTGAACAGCTTCACCGGTGTGCTGGGCAGTGCCAGCCTTCAGCCCCTAATTACTTCCTTGTGCAGCTTTAATCAGATGCTTAACACACTGCAACAAAAATATGTGAATGGCGTTTGTGTGTGTATTCAGTTATTTGGGCTGCTTTGAACCCTGGGCATGGGGCTGTGCTAGCCAAGCTTAATGTCAGCGGCTCTGGCAGCAGGTAGCTTGGGGCTTCCCCGGAGCTCCAGAAGTGCCGCCTTATAACTCCAGCCCTTTATGTTTCCGTCTCTTAACTCTCATAGGACTGTAATGTGCACCTTGGCTAACAAAACAAGGATTTTTCAAAGCAAGACTGTGATTGTGATTATTATTCCCATTCTCTCTCCCTCTCTTTCTCTTCTTCTACTTATTTGTTTTTTTCCCAGTTCAGGACTCAGCGTGGCTCATAGCAGTTAAAACATAGTGAAAAATGCACAGCGTGCAAAAGTTTAAAATGTAGGTCAACTATTAAAAAATTAAAACTTGTTAGAAACATAAACCATTGAAAGGAAAATGTCAAATAGAACATCTGGCACATTTTGCAAGGCTCTTCCTCTCGGAGCGATCCGTCCTCCAAGGCTTGCAGAAACCAAAAAAGTCTTTTCGTACTTCTGGGAAGATAGTGAGGACAGGGCCGGTCCAGCTTCTCTGCGAGGGGAATTTCAGAGCCTGGAGGAAGCCACCAAGAAACCTGTGTTTCCATCAGAGATACTTCTGAGCATAGTGGGACGGAGCAAAAGGCCTCCCCAGAAGATCTCAGAATATGGACAGGGTCGGATGGCGAGATGTGGTCCTTTAAATAACCTGAGCCCAAGACATATTTGCATTATGCCTGGACCAGTCCAGCTTTGCAGCAGAGAACTGGTGTGCTTGCTCTGTTGCCACGATCACTTTGGATCCATGTGCTGCTCTGTTACGTTCTGGTCATCTTTAAAGGTTTTCAGTGGAGCAAATTGGGGGAGTGAAATGTGAGGTTCCCCCTCCCCCTTGTTGTTGTCCCTGTGACTGCTTTCCATTCAGTCTTCAGTTTGGTTGGCCGCTTGCAACAAGATGTGATAATTGAGGACATGTGGTGTTAAGGGGGTCAAGACGAGGCTAATAAAACTGGCATCGGAATCCCATTGCAGCTGGAACAGCCTCATAAAGCAACAATTGTCCGCGGCTCGTAAAGGGGAGCCTGCTTAGGTCCGGAGGGCGCCATCTCGTGGCCTCATCTGTGCCTTTCGCGCATGTGCGGGCAGCCTCTCAATTTGGCGGTTCCTGCTTCAAAGAGCATCCAGCAAATGGGAGCTGGAGGGCACAAGATGGGCCGCTGTAGTTGGGCCGTGGCCTGTCTGTCTGAGCCCCAGATGATCCCTGGCCTGCGGCCGTACACTATTCCAGGTGCATCTCCCTGGTGCAGCACGTGGGGGACCCTGGCTAGCTGTGAATGAGCAACGCCGTGCCACTGCCAGCGGGTACACAAACGCCCAAATTGCTTCCATTTGTGACAGGAGTTGCGTCTTCTGGCAGCGAATGGCTTCCCCTCCTCTTCCCTTGTTCCCTCTCAGAGGAAAGGGCCAAGAGCCAGCTCTGCATCCTTTCTCTGGTTTTGTGGGAGGGAGAGGGCCAGAGCGGGAAGGCTGCCCATCAGCCGATGAGACAAGAGGCAACCCTGGCAAAGCAGAGCCCTTGTGGGAAAGGGCCACTAGCAGGTTGCATATTAACAGAGAGCTGAGAAGGTCATCCCCATGTAACCTTTGCCTATTCTCTTTTTGGCTTTTGACATCAAACTTTAAAAAACAACAACCCACTGTCAATGTTTCTCTTATTCGGGTTGGGGTTATATAATCTGAATGCCATCCCAGTTGCTTATCTGAATCCACGTTTCCTACCACTTCATGTGGAGCTTAAGTTGGCTTTTTATAATATCTGGGAAGGACTTGCTTGCTCAATTGAGCGCATATCTAGCCTCTCTTTCCAGCACAACCATTTCATTTTCCCCAAAGCATCTTTATTTTGCCCAATAGATGCCCACCTTTCTTTTTGCTCATCCATTGTGGGCATTTCCTTTTTGTGTGTGTTTGTCTTTGTATGGGTGAGGCTGGGCGAAGGCAGGAGAGGCAAAATAATCCCATGGACAGATTCCTGTATTCCCAGAGTTCACTCCCTCTTGCCATTTTGGTTTCGGTCTTGTTGGGGGCTTGGTTGGGCCCCCTGTGATCATGCTCCCACCCCTGGGATTTGCTATCCACTACTACCCTAAATGCCATAGCAATACATTGGCAAATTACCCCTTCCTTCCCAGGGTCACACAGGATATATATATCTCCAATCCTTTTCCAGGCTCTCATTCTCCGAAGATGCCAGCCACAGATGCTGGCGAAACGTCAGAAAGGAACTCTTCCAGAACATGGCCACAGAGCCCAAAAGCTCCACAAAAAACTTATGATTCTGAGGAGGTCTTCATGTTAAAATGGATCCATGTTTCTAGGTTTGCATTCTGCTTGCTTAAAGCTCTGCCCCGGCAGCCTCTTTTGCATTCTCCAAATTTGGAAGGAGAGGAATGCCCTTTATTTTGCGTCTCGCCTTTTTCTACTGCAGTGCTAAGGGGGCTCGCAGCATAAATTAAAAACTAAATGCAACTTTTCTCTTTTCTTTATCTTGTAGCTTCCTACCACTGTCTTCTGATGTTAGTATCATTATTCCACCCTCTGTACATTTTCTGTGCCTCATGGACACTTCAGAAGCAGCCTCCGTTTCCACGCTGGCTTCTGAAGCCAGATAGAAATTTGCCCCGATTCCCCTTCAGAGTCCTTCTAGCCCAGTATGGTCAGGCTACACATACCAGTAATTGACTTTTGAGGGTTTCTTTCCAGCCCAGCAGAGTTTCCAGAATCAGACAACACTGGATGTGGTTGCGATGGTGTGACGGCACTATACTGCCCATGGCTGTCTTTGTCTTACCTGCTGTCCTGTTCTTCTCAGGAAATTGTTGCAAGAGGAGAAAGAAGAACAGTTGATGGAAGAAAGGAAAAAGAGGAAAGAGGAGAAGCGAAAGAAAGAAGCTGCTCAGAAGAAGGTGAGTGGTAAAGACTGAGATGCTTCATGGGGGCATTTGCTTCCCTTGGATGGCTGGGCTTTTAACTATTAAAAGTGTATTCGCCTATTGCTAGCTGCTGGTTTACTAAAAATGCACCGGTGACCCTAGTGAAATTGTTAGCTGTAAGGGTTGTAGCGAAGGGAAAAGAACAACTCAATTGTGTTTTTAAAAAACAAACAAGCCCAAACAACATAAAAACATAAAGTATTGAAGCAGCTTGTCAAACATAATGTATTCTGTGTGAGCTGAAAGTCAAAAGAGGTGAAAAAAATCAAAGCAGACTTGATCCAGGATAGAACTTGCTTTTATTTTGCTGAGGTTGCTACCATAATTGCATCCCCAAATCTGCAGAAATGGCAGAATTGAAGTACAGAGATTTCTGTTTTCTTGAATGCATTTGAACAGGGCAGTTAACTAACCCATTCCTTAATCATGAGAAATGTTGATGGTACACTTGGGCAGACAATGAACTCTCTTGGGAAGAGGAATGAACACAGGTTGCTGAAAATATCCCATTAAGTTCAGCACTGGATGTCATGAGCATTCCAGAACAGTGTGTGACCGTGACACATTTACCATCAATGTGAAAAGATCAGTATTGTTTTTCATGTGTCAGTGAAGAATACAGAGCAAATGCATGAAGGTGGAGATGATGCGTCTGCAGTTGAAGAACAGTGTAGGAAGCCACAAGACAAAGCAGGGAAGAAGAGTCTTAATAATAAATCGAACCTTCTACCGTTTCTGCAGAATAGGAACAAAAACATGCAGGGAAGGACATATTCTGTTGCACATAAGGAATTCTGTTGTTGTTGTGTGCCTTCAAGTCATTCCTGACTTATGGTGACCCTAAGGCAACACTAACTCAGGATTTTCTTGGCAGGGTTTGTTTGTGGGGGAGACTGCCTTTGTCTTTCTCTGAAGCTGAGAGAGTGGGACATGCCCATGATCACCCAGTGGATTTCCCTGTCTGCTGCTGTGACATTACTCAGGGCAATGTTTTAGTCACAGGACCGCTGTCAAATCATAAGGAAGTGAATGCTAGACTGATGCTTCATGCAACTAAGGAATACTCCAGGGTACTCATTACCTGAGGAAACATAAAGATTGCAGTCCCTGACACACCACTCAGCGTTGCAGTGTAGCTGCACTTCTGTTTGTCAAGCATTTAAAGCACTGTTCACAAGAGCCAAGGTATTAACCAAATTACTTCTTGCTCTGAGACACAGTGTGCATAATGCACTTTCTTGGCTGCATACCTGATCTGGTTTTGGCTTGGTGGGCCCCTGGCAATAAATCCACCGTAATAAAGTTTGGCTCCTCCTTTGAAGTGACAAAGCTCCGCTCTCTGAAAACTGTATTTGCCCTGGTCCAGTGTGAAGCCATAGGCCATGCTGACAGAAGAGCCCTTTTAATCTCTTGAAAAAGCCTCCATATTCTCGGCTAAAACGGAGATGATAGTATTAGATGATGGAACAAGCCGAAATTATTTTAAAATATTATCAAGAAAACTCTGTATTTTGCTATTTTGGGGGGACTCTTTAGTGCAGTTATGGGTGTGTGGTCTCCGTAGCAATCCTTTTATAACTAACAAGAGAGTGTTAGGCACCAATGAGTTCCCTTTCATGCAGTCTGTTTCATCCCCCTACCTGTTCTCTCTCTTAATTTCCTTATTTCTACTTATTTTATATAATCGGCATGGGAAAGGGAGTTCTCTGCCTCGGTAAGAGGAGGCATGTGCATAAGTTGGGTTTTCTCCATCGCTGCCTTAGAGAGAGAAGGGGAAAATATCACATGGTTGTAATAGAAGATTTTTGATCGGCTCCTACATCCTTATCATCTTGTCTTGATAAGAAAAAGCCAGATATCACTTCTTTAACAGAAGCAAAGACTTCTCAAGGCACCAGATTCTTTCCAAATCTGCACTATGTTGGTAAAGTGGCAGGCATAAAATGGAACCCAGTTTAGTCTTACCAAAACTCTCATAGGAAGCAGCTCTCCTTAAAATGCAGGCTTCCTAGACATCCTCTGTTTATCCAGGCATGACAGATGGTTGAGATTGCTTGATGTGGATCCCCTGCATGCAGCACACCTCCAATCCGGCATCTGGGAGGCAACTGCTGCGGACTGTGCTGATTCCGACACTTCCCCGCCTGGCTGGTTATCCAGGAATATGATGTTGAGGGAGAGCTGTTGTGACAATGCTGCCACAGCGTTATGACTTTAATTAGAAGCATGTTGGGGTTTAGATTTCATGCACTTGGTAATTCGCAGGCTGCTGTTAACAAGGCTTGCTGCTGTTGGGACACATTTCCCAATCTGTTACAACAAGCAAAACTGTTCACGTGTAGACGTGGCTTCCGTTTTTATTCTCAGATGCTCAGCATTCACTCCTCTTTTGTTTTTGTCGATCCTTTCATGCAGGTGACAGAACAGTTCAAGGCGTACTTTTCCCTTATTTGTAGACATTTGTGAGTGACTGTGAAGAATGTCACTGTGGCCATTCGTAGAATCAGGTGCGCCAGATATAGCCCAAATTGCAGCCCAGGAAATGGTGCAAGTTTGGCACTCCCAGTTATTATGTACAGAGTTATATGAGTCCCAGTCATTGCTTTGTCTGGATCATTCCCCCATGGCTCTTCTCATGTCACCCAAGACCTACCTCTAAGGGAAAAAGTTATTCTCTAATTCTTTAAACATAAAAGTTAAACAATGTTTTCCCTATCCAGCATAGTCTGCTATGAAGCTCGAGGATGCATGAGCCTTCCCCACAAAGTGTTGTGATATTTGCCCCAGAAGTAGATTCCCCCAAATCGTATGAATAACTGATTTTTCTTTCCTCTCCTTGTTTCAGACTGCTGAACAAAAAAACAAAGGTAAGTTATTTTACATAACTGCTCATGTTACTGTGAAAGGCTTTGCATATGGGTTGGAGATTTGGCGAGGAAAGAGACGAATTCATTCCACACTTTTCTTTTTATGCCCTGAAGGTACACAACACCAGCATTGTACTTTAAAGTAGCAGAAAGGAAGGTGTACATTTTCCTTACTGGGATGTGCCCTCCTTAGCTGAGTATTGAAAAAGAGCCTGGATCCCTTTTCATATCACATAAAATGGAATGGCAGGAATCAGAAAGACAGCATAAGTGCCCGAATCCACAAAGGGGCCCCCTTTTTGCAAACACTGGTGTAGTGGCAGTCTTGTAACATCACACTGAAACAGAGCATGGTGCATAAAACTCGCCAGAAATTACTGCAATTGCCTTCAGTGGGACAGGAAAACTTTAATAACTGTTGAACTCTATTCTATCAGAATAGAGGACTGTTCGTGTTTTGTCCCTCTTAAGAAATATTTACTTCTTCTTCAGTGGGCTTTCAAAATCATTAATGGAAATCCACTCTCTCTTCTTCCCTGCCTTGGTTGAGAGCAGCACCAGAACCGGCAAAGCCCAGCGTAAGCCAGCCATTGCCTGCTGCCCCCACTGCGGCCAGTCCTTCCCCAGTGCCCTGCAGCAGTGTTAGTGGCAGTAATAATGCCAAGCGGGCTCTGGGCAACAGTCAGCAGCAAGTGCAGCAGCAGCAGCAGCCACCACCGGCACAGCCACCATCCTTGCCTCGCTACACAACTCGCGAAGTTCCTCCACGGTTCCGGCAGCAGGAGCAGAAGCAGCTCTTGAAAAGAGGACAGCCGCTCCCGGGGATTGCTGCCAACCTGGGGTCGACGTCTAAGCCATTGAACAGCCAGCCGGGAGGCAACCCTGTGCCGGGTGAGCAACTGGCAGCTGCTGGTGAGGGCCAGAACAGCAGCAGGAAGCAGCCAGGTGAAACGCGGGGAGGGATATCGGCTGGTAGAGGGGCACCTGGCCTCTGCAGACTGATCCCTTCCTGTCCTGCCTCAGGTTTATCTGGGAGGGTGGGTGCCCACTCAGTGGAAACTCAACCTGACTGCCCTGTTTGGGAAATCCATGCTTACTCAGCTTAGCCCAAGCAGTACCTGCAGCTGTTTGGGGGCTGACGGTGGGTTGCATGGAAAATGTACGAGTGAAGCAGCAATATAGTCTGCAGTATCATCAAGTGCCCTTCTGTCGATGCCAGTGGAGAGGCTGCTGTTAGATCTCTCTCTCTCTCTGTTTACCTACTTGTGCAAGAGCCACAAAAAAAGAACCTTGCAGATTGCCCAAAGCAATGTCAGCTTCCCCAACCTTCTGTTCTCGAGAGACTGGAGTGTATTGGGCCTTCTGTAATGGGCCCTTTCCCTCTTCCTATCTCTAAACCATGTGACGACAGACAAGGAAAACCTTGAATTGAGGGGAGGGAGGGCGCACCTTGCACCAGGGGCTCTTCTGCAGCTGGCCTGCAGTGTTTTCCCTTGGGGAGCCTTGGAGTGGTATCCCTGGTCCGCTGTCTGAAATGAAAAGTTTCCATTTGGCCACATGAAGGCTCTGGTTTTCTCCCTCCCCCTTCGAAGTGTCCCTAAAATATTTGAGCCCTATGTCATGGGTTTGAAAGGCTCTTGCAAGAGTTGGAATGGGCAGTGAAGGGGCTTGGATTTGGGGGCCCCTTCTCAATAATGCTCTTGTGATTTCTTGCTCTCCCCCCAGGCATGCCTCCCATTCGGGACTTGGTCAGCCACTCCCCTAACCAGTCAGGTGATGCAAACCTCCTTCCCTTTTGTGCCTGTCTCTGTGGTGTTCAGCCATAGGCTCCTTGCGCTATTCCCTCCATCCTCCACTCATTGGTTGTCTTGTATCTTCATTGGTTTGGAAGCTCACAAAAGTGCATGGCTTGGCTTTGGGGCTTAGGTTAAAACCCAGTGAAGTGGTTGAACTCAAGATCCATACTGGCCTTGACCAGTTATTGGGAGCAATGGGAATTGTAATCCAGCCGCCTTTGGAAGGCATCGGCTTCCCCACCTCAGGCTTAGGGACGGCGGTGATATGGCATGCACCTAAGTAGTGTTCCAAAACATTTCTCTTAGCTGGCTTTGAGCTGCCAGGTGGAGATGTGAGTTGTCTCCTAGATCTCTTGTCAACAGGAAAGGTGGCTGTTTGCTTATTTGGTAGCCCGCCTCAATATTTCCTTAGGAACCACCAGCTCTCAGGTCTGCATTAAAGTAGCTTTTGAACGTCCTTTCAGAAGTGGTTGGTTGTCGGTGGGCTGCTGCTGAACAAAAATGTCTTCTTGGACTTACAGAATTTGTCTCAGAATTCTTTGTATCCTGGATGTGTGTGTGTGTTGGCATCATAATAACACTTGAGTGTTTATCTGCACAGCCTAGAGATTTGGTTATTTTCAGATGGCGGTGGAGTTTCTTGGTGAACTTTTGCAGCCCTCTTTAACTGCATGATATGTTTCCATCAGTAGACTCTTGCCTGTGCCACATGTGCTTCAAAACCTGTTTGCTGTTCTTGCAATTTAGGGTGGATGAGCACCTGCCTTCCTCCTTACTTTGAGAGCATAGAGGGGAATGGTTGTTATCTGGGCCACCATGGGGTGACCTCTACACCTTCCCCAGATCCAGAGTTGGGAAGGAGGCTGGGTGGGGATTGTTCTTGGCCCCAAAGGATGCCTCAGTGTTTTCTTTTTTCCAAAGCAAGAAAAGAAGGTAGGAAAGAGGTGCTGGCTTTCCTTTCTGCATGATCTTTCCCAGCAAAGTGGTGAGATCAGGGTTAGCAACCACAGGTTTTCATGCCCTCAGAAAAGCCAAAACCTGTGGTTGCTAGAAAAGACATTTGTTTTCTAGCAAAATGTAGAGTCGCTCAGGAAGGAAAGGGATGAAGAGACACCCCCAATCTCAATCTCTGTCTAAATGAAAACCTAGGCTCCATTGGGAAAGTGCACACCATGGCATGTGTGTGTATACTATTGGCATGTGTGGCCTACTGCTCTTTGTGAGAAAGGCAGTGTCCTTTCTCTAAAGTGAAAGCTGCCAGAATAAAATAGATCTGGCTCACCAGTATAGTGGGCCAATTTGGGAGGGGGTTTGGGGGGCTCAGAAGCCACATTGTTGGTAGTCCATTCTTGAAGGTGAAGACACCTAATTGCTGTGCACACTCCTTACGGTGTACTCTTCGATCTCTGCCATGTTCAGAAAATGTGGGAGCCCATTTTCAAAAGGTTCCAAAAGAGCCAATAAACCCTAGAGACCACTTGAAGCTTTCTTCCAGAATGCAGCCAGGAGTGACTTTTTTCTTTACTCATCTCCACCTTCCTAATGGCTTTCGTTTTGTTTGCCAGCCGTATAGATCTGTGCTTTTTGACATGCTGACGTAGACTTACCTGCTGTCTCCTCTTCTTCCCATTTTGGTGTTATTGCAGTAATGGATTCTTTTGCAGATGGTGTCAGAATTCTCAGTAGCCAAATTCTGTATGGTTCAGCTTTTCTGGATCATTTCAGCATGTGGAATATGGAGAGACAATTGTTTTGCTGGCTCTCTGGCAACCATATGGGCTCTTATAGCCCTGTTCTTCCAGAATGCCAGTCTCAAGAGGAGGCTCATTTGGGTTCGTCTTGGGTTTGTTCACTATGTTGGGGGTGCATTTTTGGTGCTGTGTCTAATGGTGTTATGTTCTTCCCTTCCTAGATCTGGACCACAGCACACTAGGATCCCATTATGAGAGCTCTCACTGGGGAACAGTCTCCTCCAGTAGTGACTCCTGCACAAACTGGGATAAAGTTATTGTAGAGAGCGTGGGCAAGGAGACATGGCCCTCAGTCGCCGGCAGTGACTCGGAGTTGGCTTCTGAGCATATGGATGCTGACTCGGCCCTGAGTTCCGGGTCAGATAGGAACCTCCTTATCATGGCCTCGAGGGGCCTGGGCAGCGAAGCAAATGGTCTACGGAGTGGCCCTCAGCCCAAGTTTGTCAATGGCAGCAACAGCAATAACATGGGCAAGGGAAGCCTTAGCAGATCATCCTGGGGCAGCTCCTGGGCTGGTTTGCAGGAAAACGGAACCCTGGTGAACACCTGCCCAGTTTCTGCAGATGTTTCCAATGGCCTGCCAGAGATCGGCGACAGTAGAGTGGATGCTTGGGGCGCCCTTGGTTCATCCCATGGAGAGTTAAATCCCAGCACTTTGAATTCAAACGGCCACCGTGGTGCCTGGCCTGTCTTGGAGAACAGCGGGCATGCTCTGAAAGGGCCCAGGGGGAACAGCAGCTGCAGCCCTGCTGTGGGTCTGATGGCAAACCCTCAGAGCCTGAACTCTGCCAACCTTGGCAGCTCCTGGGGCGGCCTGCAGGAAAACGTCGACTCCCAAGGAAATGGTACACAGAGGGCTTTGCTGGGCGGGCAGCCCCAGAACCCAATCCCTGAAGCAGACGGACCAAATAATAACACTACTAACTTTGTGATCTCTAGTTTACCAAACCCGGCCAGTTCGATGCAGATGAACGAGCTGGCAAGTAATAATAATAATAATAATACAGGGACCGGAACTTGGGGGGTAAGTGCCAAGAGCAACCGGCCTCAGGCCTCCCCAGTACTAAATGGCACTTCTTTGCCTCACCTGAGCGGCGTTGGCAGCGAAGCAAAAACCGGCTGCCCTCCTGGTACTCTGTGGGGTGGTTCCTACAGCACCAGTTACTCTGGAGAGTCCTGCCTCAACTCAAGCAGCCATGCCAATAGTGACACTGTGAATGCAACTCTAATCATGCCACCTGGGCTGGGTGGCACAAGCAACACAAAGGCTGACATTGGTAGGGAGAAAGGACCAGGGACGTGGGAGGTGCCAGGGTTGGGCAGCCCCCAGAGCGCTCCCTGGGAACGTGGACTTACAGCAGGTCGCGGAGGAGGAGGAGGAAGAGGCCAGAAAGGACCCACACAGGCTGTGGATGGAGAATGGAACCAGCTGCCCAGCCAGCAGCATGCCTCTGACAGCACCATCGGCAATGGGAAGAAGTTTACAAGCACGTGGAAGTCTGTTGAGGAGGAGAAGAGTGCCAACGTCAACCTCGCAAGTTTCCCGGCGGCTCATCTCGTAGAGCAGAATGGCGGGTGGGCCAAGACCAGCGCCGGAGGGAGCGAGGGAAGTGCCGAGCTCCCTGAGGAAAAGCCCTGCACGGACGGGGCAAGCCGAGAGAGGAGGAAGGTTGACCCCCAGGCCTTACTCCAGAGCATTGTGAACCGGGCGGACCTGGATCCCAGGGTCCTTTCCAACGCTGGCTGGGGACAGACCCCCATCAAGCAGAACACCACCTGGGATACGGAGTTGTCCCCGAGGGGGGAGAGGAAGACCAACAACGGGACCGAAGCCTGGGGGAACTGTGGTGGGCAGGCTGGTGGCTCTGGGGTGGCAGCAGCTGCGGTGGAAAGGCCTGGCCCGAACAGTAACAACGCTCCAACTGGTGGGTCCAGGTGGGGCGAGCCAAAGTCTGTTACACGCTGGGGGGACTCAAAAGTCTCTGGCAGCCAGGGGGGTTGGGGGGAGGAAAGAGCGACGGCTCCACTGGCCAAGGGCAATCAGACGTGGGGGAATGGCAAGGACGAGCGCTCCTCAGCTTGGAGTGAGGCAGAAAAGCTCAAGCAGGGGTGGGGAGATGGACCGAAAGGGAACCCCGGGTGGGTAGCAGCAGCAGCAGCAGCTCAGGCCATCGACAGCTGGGGAGAGAACTCGAGAAGCAATCATTGGGGAGAGATGAGGAAGTCCAGCTCCGGCAGCAGTGACAGCGACCGTTCAACCTCCGGCTGGAAGGAAGCAGGCAAAGGCAGCACCGCACACTGGAGTGGGGGCCACAGCAGTGCCCCCTCCGCCAAGGCCAGCAGCCACTGTTCTGGCTGGGAGGAAGCTGCCAAGCCAAGCCAAAGCCAAGGGTGGGGGGAGGCGCCCAAGCCAAACCACCCCCAGGGCTGGGGGGAAGCACCCAAACCCCCCAGCTCCCCAGACTGGAACAAGCCACAAGACATTGGGCGCTGGGGGACAGAGACTGCCACTGCTGTAGGCAAGCCCTCCGGCTGGCTGGGTGGACCAGCCCCAGTCCCAGAGGAAGAGCCCACCGGCTGGGAGGAGCCGTCCCCAGAATCCATTCGCCGCAAGATCGAGATTGACGATGGGACGTCCGCTTGGGGGGACCCAAGCAAGTACAACTATAAGCACGTGAACATGTGGAACAACAACACCCTGAACAGTGGGCCGGGCCTTTCGGATCAGCAAGCACAGCGACAGCAGCAGGGGATGACCCTCCCAGGCGCTGCAACCATCACAGAGAGCAGTAGCAGCGGCATCAGCCCCAGTGTCTCTGGTAAGTCCTGGTTCTCCCATTCTGGTCTGTGCAAGTGAAGCAACTCCTCCATGCCCAGATCTTTTAAAGGTCCAAGAGGCTTCTTTAAAGTATTAATAGGCCACCATGTTACCCCGATCTCCAGCCAGCAACCCCTGTATTTGTGCCACTTGCAAAACCCTTTGCCGCACATTCACATGTATTCCTTTTGAGTATTTCACCTCCCTTCCCCAGTCTGAATAAAGTCAAGTGGGGAAACTAGTGAGCAGGCCATTGTACTTGTTGACTTTCACCCACCAACAAGTGTATCGTGTCATTCTCCTCGTCTGCCCAAATGCAGGGCCCTCTTAACCTGGGTGGCTGGAGCTGGTGTGAGAACTGTTTCCTCCGGTGAAAAAAGGCATGGCACTTTAAGGATTGTTTAGTTTATTTCTAGAATAAGTAAAACCTGCAGCCGCCAAGGTTTTGGGACTGACTTGCTGGTTTAATTGGGCCTCCTTTGAAAGGTTGGGGAGAGACTCCTCCGCCACCTGCTACCATAGATAACGGCACATCGGTGTGGGGCAAACCTGTGGACACCGGTACAAGCTGGGGAGAGTCCATCAGCGATGCAGTGAGCACTGGCAGCTGGGGAAATGCATCTCTCGGGCGCCAAGCTTCTAATAAACCCGGTAAGTGCTGCTTCATTCCTAGGTTTGCTGGTGGGAGTCAAGATTTGTGCATTTTAGTAGGAAAGTCCACTTGGTTGTGCAGGACACATCCCGATGGGAAAGCAGAATTTGAGAGGGGCCCTTGCCTCTCAAATTTGCTTCTGAGTCCTTCCCCTTTGATGGTGGCCTTGATGATCTGGTATTCTGACATTTTCAAGAGAAGAGTATAGAATCATAGAGTTGGAAGAGACCACAAGGGCCATCCAGTCCAACCCCCTTCTGCCATGCAGGAACTCCCAGTCAAAGCATCCCCGACAGATGGCCATCCAGCCTCTGCTTAAAGACCTCCAAGGAAGGAGACTCCACTACACTCCGAGGAAGGAGTGTGTTCCACTGTCCAACAGCCCTTACTGTCAGGAAGTTCCTCCTAATGTTGAGGTGGAATCTCTTTTCCTGCACTTTGCATCCATTGTTCCGCTTTCTAGTCTCTGCAGCAGCAGAAAACAAGCTTGCTCCCTCCTCAATATGACATCCTTTCAAATATTTGAACAGGGCTATCATATCACCTCTTAACCTTCTCTTCTCCAGGCTAAACATCCCCAGTTCCCTAAGGCGTTCCTCATAGGGATTCATGGTTTCCAGACCCTTCACCATCTTAGTTGTCCTCCTTTGGACACATGGCTCCAGTTTCTCCACATCCTTTTTGAATTGTTTTGCCCAGAACTGGACACAGTATTCCAGGTGGGGCCTGACCAAAGCAGAATAGAGTGGCACTATTGCTTCCCTTGATCTAGACGCTATACTTCTATTGATGTAGCCTAGAATAGCATTGGCCTTTTTAGCTGCCTCATCGCCACTGTTGACTCATGTTCAACTTGTGGTCTACTTGGACTCCTAGATCCCTTTCACACGTAGTTTCATTCTGCCAGATGTCCCCCATCCTAAATCTGTGCATTTCATTTTTGCGCCCTAAGTGCAGTACCTTGCATTTCTCCGCATTGAATTTCATTTTGTTAGCGTTGGCCCAGTTTTCTAATCTATTCAGGTCATTTTGAATTTTGATCCTGTCTTCTGGAGTATTGGCTCCAGAAGAAGGACTGGCCTTACAGACTGCACAGTGGCTACGGTGCTGAACTGATCATACTGGATAATAATTTTTATGTATTTTTACGCCAATCAGGACCGAAATCTATGCAAGCCCCAGATGGCTGGTGTGGGGGCAATAAGCCTTTGGCTGGGAGTCATCAGGCTGGCTGGGAGGAAGAAGAGGATGTTGAGATTGGAATGTGGAATAGCAGCTCAACCCAAGATGCCGGTGCCTCCTTACACTGGCCACCGTGCTCAAAAAAGCTGCCTTCTAAGGTAACCAGGGAGGCTGGAAGAGAGAACGGACGTGTGGGGCTGGGTGGCGGGCTTTTGGGGCAGAGTACTCCAAAAAAGAGATGGAGGAGTTCTGGCTGTTCCTGCTGAGTAGATGGGGTCTCCGGCACAAACAACATCCTCTTTCTTTTTTACCTGACATCTCCAGATATATTAATAACCGCTGTTGGGCTTTTTATTTTGTTTTGTTTTTTAAGGGAACAATGAAAAATGGAAATAAGCAAGAGGAGATGTGGGTAAATCCATTTGTAAAGCAGTTTGCAAATCTTGGCTTCCCAGTGAGTATTGCATATAATTTGTGTGCTGCTTATGTATTCATTAAATGTATTATACCTTTCCTTTCTGTCTAGAATGGCACTTGAACATTCATTCTCAGTAAATACATTCTCTCCCTGGTTGTCCCTTGCTATAGTCCAATTCAGAAATAATGATCGGAGCAATTTAAAATTCTGGTTTACTGTTAACAAAACACCGTTGTGAGCTGTGTGCCTTGATTGTTTTTAGTTTGGTCCTCATGTCAATGGGAGCAGTTAAAGTGAACAGGAAATTCAGTCTATAGTCTGTTTAAGCTGTATATCCAAACTGAGATCCCTGGCTTGTTTATTCACCAATAAGCCTGGATTCTCTGATAAGACCCTAGAATGTGATTCTAGCTTAATAAGAGACCAATACACAGGAATCCTCATGTGTACATCACAGCTTGTTCTGTGATTTGTTTAGCATTATGTCCAAATCCAAATCCCTGGCCTAGTGATCTCCTGTTAAGCGAAAATCATAAGACAGGATTTGTTCTTGGCTTATGGGAAGGCAAGCCAGAGATCCTGATTTGGACATAATACTAAACAAATTATAGGGTGAGGCTTCCTCATTGCTTTAACTGCTCCCATAGGAAGAATACTGATGTGAGAAAAATTAAGCATGCGCTATGATGCTCTTTCGTATCAAACAGTTATAAATAACATTGGCTTTTTGTTGCATCCAGTTCAAGTCTTAGGCTGTCGTAATTGTAAACACGCTTAGTAAAAACACCTCAACACTTCTTTCTTTAAACATTCTTCAGACATTTAGGAAAGTCAGAGGAGAGAGTTGGGCATATTATTAACCTAAAGGCAATTATTATTTCAGAGAGAGTCACCAGAAGAAGTGATGCAGAGCAATAAGATGGAGATATCTGGAGGTAGGCTCAGGCACAGGATGGAACGGAGTGGAAGATGTGTGACCATGAGTTTGTTTGTATATGACTTGAAAGTCTTATTTTATCCTCTGATGTGGTTCAGGTTACTACCACATTGGGGGGGGGGGGGGGAATCAGTAGTCGTTTTTATTACTTGTGACTGGAAGACAGCGGAACCAAACATTGCCAAAATAGGCTGTGGGCTTTCACCAGTAGTTTCTCCACATGAATTTGCTGTACAATGTTTTTTTCTCTTCATTATGGAAATTACAGCTTAACAAAGGCCTCCTTTGGTTGCACTTCTCTCAGATCAGCTCAGGAGCAAGAGGGCTTGCCCAGGCATTTGCAATAGGGAAGTTGCCACTGGGGAATCTCATGTGCCCCTTGTCATAGGTAGAATTAAAGCCAGAGAACAATAGAGTGATAACTGTATGGGAGGACCAATCAGGATAGTATAGCGTTGGATGCTTGCAGGTACTTATCCATCGTGATGATGTGGGAGCCATATCCTTCCCTCCCTCTCTAGGGATCCTGCCTGACAAGTGGATGGAGATGGAGAAGCACAACCTGAATGTTACTGAATACAGCCGGGTGATAGGCAAAGGCCCTCACTCCCGTCCTCAGATTTCCAAAGAGTCTTCCATGGATCGAAATCCTTATTTTGATAAGGTAAGAGCCTGTTGCCTTCAGAAGGAATGTCTGTGACTGCCAGCTTGCTGCGATTCTGGCCCATTTGGATGTCTGGGTTTTTTTTCCCTGAGCAGTGAGTGTAGGTGAGCTAACCCTTGGTTTAATTTACTGCACTGTTAAGAGCATTTTAACTGCATGTATATCTCTGGGTGGGTGGAGAGCCCATGAAGAGTGTTCATAGGAAGTAGCAGGGTCCTCCATTGATAAGGTTGTGTCCCTGTCTATCTCTGCCCCCAGTGACACTATTTTGTGGTGTCTGGGAAGCAGTCTGAGTAGCGCTGTTGTGACATTGTGTGCTGCCAGCTTAGGGAACCCGAGTGACTCTGACTTCTCTCTTGTTTTCTGCCTCTCTTCCTGTGGATCCTGGACCCTGTCTGCCTCTTCTTCCTGTCGTTCTGCTGCTGCTTGGTTTGCGGTTTGGTTGTTGCTCCTCCTCTTTCTCCTCCTCCTCCTCCTCCAACTTGCCTGTCCCACCAGGATGGCCTTGTTGTAGCAGCAGATGATTCCCAAAACGTGCAGTTCATGTCCAATCCGAGCACGAAGTTTCCCCCTTCAAACAGTGCACTACCTAACCATGCTCTCAGCTCGCTAACAGGGCTGAGCGCGCAAAGTTTAAATTCTGTTAGACAGGTAAGGCTGTGAGCATCTTCTTCGCCCGGTATTTGATCAAAGCCTACTTCTGATCTTTTTACTGTACTTTCAGATCGCCAGAACTCCACACACTTAAAGATCACAAAGGAATCCTTTGACCTTTTGGGCCCCTCTCAGTGAAGGCACTTAGGGGAAACAGCTTTGCTTGCCATGTGCTTCTTGTGGGGCTTTCCATAGCCAGTCTTTCCAGTTGGCTGCTTTGTAGGAAATGCAAGGGTTCTCCAGCTCCTCAAAATCCTGTTCCTTGGTGGCAGACAAGGGAGCTTGGTGCCTTTGAGCTTCTAGACCCCTTCCTCCAGAATAGATACTTGTCTCACCCTGTTTCCTGAGACAGCCATGCACAGAGAATGCCGTCCCTCTTTCCACCTCTTCAACAGTGGCTCCTGTTGTTCTCCTGTGCCGTTCAGTTCATGGCTCCTCTTTGGCCACTGCAATATCCCTGCACAGCTAAGGTCCCTCCTTTACGTTTCTCCTTTGTTCTCTCTACTTGTTCCCTTTTATCTGTTTCTTAGGTGAATGTTACCGTTGTGTAAGGGTACAGAAGCACTGGCACCTTTGAAAAAAACTCAGTGGCAGGACATACATTTTCCCTTGGTCCAGGAGGGATGATTTAGAAGAGGAGAGCCTTAATAACTTAATAAGCCTCCTCCTCCTCCTGGGGCAAGGATGCAGCTGTTGGGGTTGCCCACTTTTCCAAGCAGGTTTAATGTAGCGGATGGAGACCTATTGCAATGCAGTAGTTTGAGCTCTGAAGAGCTGCATTGTAAACCATGGGCTGCAGCTCTTTTTCTCTGATTTGATCTCCCAAGCTTAGCTGTTCTGGTGTGTTGCTTGTGCTTTCCTGTCTCCAGACAAAGAAGTTAAAAGGCAGATAAGTCATCCTTGCCACTCTTTTATGGATTTTTGAGGGAAAGAGAAACTCAGGTTATAACTGCTGCCCTACATAGGCATGGTGGTTTCAACAGAGTAAATTAAACTGAGGTACAATGCAGGGCGGGGGAGCAGAGTAAGCTGCCCTGCAAGCTTTCTCTCTTGCTTTCTCCACCTTTCCTCCACTACCATGGCATGCCCCTTGTAAACATTGGGCTAGGATGGCGTTGCTGACCTTCATGTGGAAGCCATTGGGAAGATTCCTGTTTTTTTTCCCTGCTGTCATTTGTTTGCTCCAGCTTCCAGCCTTCATTTTTTAAAAATATATCTTTCCTTGCTAAGACACAAAACACTACCAGGTTGCATCGAGTTGTTGGTCTTGTATATCCAGGCAGAAGAATGTTGTTGTTGAGATCTCAGTTAAAATTACCAAAGCTTTAGGGGCAGGGGACAGGGAGAGGGGGAGTCCTGCTTCCCAGAATTGTCTTCAGCTGGACCCCCCCCCCCACACACACAGGCACATGTCTCATTCAAGAGGCTGCCCTGTTCTGAATGCAACCCTCCCAGACAGGGGAAGATGGTCAACCCTGGCTCTGTGGAGCTTTTGCAAGGACTTCTGCAAAGAAGAACGGATACGACCCAGTCCATTTGCTCTCTGTCTGCAGAACGGCAACCCCAGTACGTTTGGAAACCTCACAGCACAGTCCCGGAATCTGCCTCCTTTTCCAGCACAACCGTCTCTTAGCTCGTCCCAGCCCAACCCGCGCTCGCAAGTGCCTCCTCCATTGCCCTCCCCTCAGGTGAGGAAAAAAAAATCTCAGAGTGGTTTACAATAAAAATCAATAGCAAAATCATTTGCTAGAAATGATAAACAGATTTGGGGGGGGGGGGAATCAACAGTCCTGGGGTAGCTAAAATAAGTTGAATAGTAAGGAGAATCGGACATCTCTCTAGTTGATGGCTAGGATCTTGCTTTGGTTAATGGAGAGCACCTGGAGACCCTCCTCTCAAGAAGTGGGTCTCTCTGCAGCTCTTCTTGCCTCTCTTCATTGTAGATTTCTCTACTGGGAAGCATTTGAAAGGAGACAAACACATCCAGCCCCTTCTCCTTCCAGCCCAGTACTTTGCATTTTTTGCCTCCCACCCATGGATTGGTGACTGACTGGATGCAGACGTGGGCTCAGTGATCAGAAACTGGCTGCCTTCATTAAAACGTGTTGTTCCCACAGCTGAATTGTTCCGTGCAGATGGCAGGAAGCATAGAAGGGCAGGTGGCTTTGGTGCCAGTCACAGTGTCCCCGAGTTAAACCAAAGCAGCACCAAGTCCCATTTTATTCCCTTCTGCTTGAGTCACTTCCCCCTCAGCTGCTGCTTTTTCCTCCACGTTTCCTCACTTCAGCCTTTTTGCGGTGGTTCTTTCTGCTTTGCAGGTCCCAGTGTCCTTGCTGAAGTACGCACCAAACAATGGGGGCCTCAACCCACTCCTCGGCGCACAGCAGGTGGCCATGTTGAGCCAACTCTCCCAGTTGAACCAACTCTCCCAGTTACAAGTGAGTAGGCAGCCTGGAGCTCTCCCCCATTACATGACTCTCCATTAAACTTGCCCTCTCCCTGCCGCCCTCCTTCTAAACTGTCGTCTGCCCCACCGCAGCGGTTTCTGGTCCAGCAGAAGAAGGCACAGAATCAGAGAAACATGCCGTCTGGAGGCCGTCAGCAGCAGGAGCAGCAGGTATGGGTTTGACCCTTCTCTCCCTACCCAGGTGGAGCAGTAGCTAAATGCCAGTACTGCAGCCACTCACTCACAAACCATAAGGTTGCGGGTTTAATCCCAACCAGAGGTTCCGGGTTGACTCAGCCTATCCTCCTTCCAAGGTTGCTAAAATGAGTACCCATCTTGTTGGGGGCAATTCGCTTACAGTTGTAAACCGCCTGGAGACTGCTTGGTCCAGTATGAAGCAGTATATAAATAAAGCTGCTATTGCTAGCTGAAGGCAACTTTGCGTTAGGTCTTTCTGCAGACCCACAGTACACACACACACACATGCACACCCACTCTTCACAAAATCCTTCAAGGCAGGATTTGCCTTCAGAAATAATAGTAGTAAATAAGTAGTCAGTGGCCTCTCATAGACTTTGTAGGGCAGGGTGGTGAATAGACAGCGAAGCCCAAAAAAATCAGGGTGGCACCTGCTAACTCTGGTTTAGTTCTTTTCCTGCTGCCTTTAGTGGCATTGCAATAGAACTCCCTTACCCTATAGCTTTGATTTTCTTCTGGCATGGCAGGGAAGGAGTGTGACATCTGTGTACTCTTCTGGACCACCAGACAGAGGCAGTCATTTTGGGGAGGGGGGGACAGTGACTCAGTAGCCCTAAAATTCCTACCCTTTGCCAGTATGCAGACCTCGGGACGTTTGTCTTACACCTCTCTGCTCTCTTTCTCTGAAGAGTCGCTCCCTCAATATGCAGCAACAGATGATGCAACAGTCTTGTCAGCTCGATCCAAATCTACTCCTGAAGCAGCAGCAGCAGCAGCAGCTCCACCCAAGCGCCATGAAATCATTCCTGGAGGGTGTTGTGCCCCATGCCAACGCAGAGCTGCAGAAAGGGCCATCACAGATCAGTGCATTTAGCAATTTCCCCATAGGTGGGTGCCTGTTCCCTCTCTCTGGTCGTGTGTTTGGGGATGGGAAGTCCAGGATTCTGGCTTCTGGGGACAGAGTTTGGTCTTGGTCTCTCAAGGGAAGTGGAAGCCCTTGGTCCCTTGGTTGAGTCCCTAGCCTTGTGCATCAGCCAAGAAGCAGCTTACTGGTCGAGGTGCATGCTTGCTTTGGTTGCCTGGCTTCAACAGATTAACTGCCTAACTATAATGTATTATTATTATTATTATTATTATTATTATTATTATTATTTGTATCCTGCCTCTCCAAGCAAATTGAGGTGACTGACAATAATAACGTTATGTTTACATATTCTGAAAATGTGATGAGGGTTTCTCCTTACTTGATCCTTAAGGTAAACAAGGTGTTTGTCTCAGTACCAACGATTTACAGTCTGAACAGCTGTCCATCTAGTTATCTTTAACATTTTGTTTTCCCCCAAGTCATAGTACAAATTTCCTGTGGAAACAACACAGCCAGAACATGCAGGGCCTGAGGAAGAGCTGAGTTCAAGGATGTCTCCAACGTTCAGGAAAAAAGCAGCAGGGTAGTTAATGGGAGTAAGGGCTTTGCGTTCCTCAGTCTGTTGATGGATAAGCTTAACTGAAGTCCAGGGAATAAAGACATGACGCAGGCAGAGCTGTGAATGTAGGCTTGTTCGCTGATAAGAAGACATGATAGTGGGGCTTGCTGCTCTTGCAACCAGATTCTCTTTTGCAGGATCAAACTCAAACTTGAATGTAAATATGGACATGGGCAGTATTAAGGAGCCACAGTCTCGGTTGAGAAAATGGACGACCGTGGATAGCATTTCCACAAACACGTCGTCGTTGGATCAGAATGCCAGCAAAAACGGTAAGATAGACCGGGGCAATTTGAGATGGCCCCCGCAGTGTCACTTCTGCTGCATTTGGGGCTATTGTTTCTTATCTCTTCCACAGTCTAGCAGATAGCATGTAAATTATGGGATTTTGAGCAGGAGAGTTTAGTTCTGAAGATTAACAAGAAAGCTTTTATGCCCGACAGATTTAATGCCAGCTAAATTATGCAAATCTTTGCAGTATTTGGAAGGCTGCATATATTGGATGCTTTTATGGAAAGCATGAGTTGGTGAAGTAACCAGAGTGGTGGGTTTTTTTTAGATAATAATGTGGTGTTCTACAAAGAGCAGTGCAGTTGCCAGAGGAGAGGTTTGGATAAGAACATGACAGGGGCTGGGGGCTTTGAAGGATTAGGAGAGACTGACGGGGGACGGCTGGCGAAATACAGTTGTGGAGGAAGCCAGAGCTCTTCCCCTGGAATTGGGGGTGGGCAGCGCCAGGGTGAGCCTATCTCTCCAACCCCCACAGGCAGGCTGAACCAGAGCAGCCAAAAGGGATGTGATCTCATTTCCAGCTTCTTCGTTTTTTTGGCCCCAAGCCCCATCCGTTTTGTTTTTGCACGTTTCTCAGGGGAGAAGAATTCTAATGGAGTCCTTAGCAGTTTTGTGACAGGGTGCCACCCTCCACATTTTGAAATTTGAGAGGCTTGGAAACTGTAAAAAAAAATGGCTCCCCTACTCTCCAAAAATAGAACATCTGAAGACTTTGGGGATGTCCCATGTAGCCCGTTTGCTGTGCTTTTCCCCATCCTTACAGAGGTTGCTTGCATGCTTTTAATGTCATTCTGACAGCCATGAGAACCAGAGTAGGGTTTTATTGTTTGCTTCTTTTCTTGAGCATCTTCTAAATACATGGGTGACTGTAAGGATGTGGCTTGCCCTCTCTTGCCAGTGTCTGGGTCGGTCCCGGAAGACCGTCCACCATTCTCCCCATTCACCCCCTGCCTTTCCTCTCTCCACCTCTCCATTTCCAGGTGCTATTTCAAGTGGCTTCAGACTGGAGGAAACGTCCTTTGTTCCCTATGACTTCATGAACAGCAGTAACTCGCCGGCCAGTCCTCCTGGACCGATTGGAGATGGCTGGTCACGTGCCAAATCACCAAACAGTTCTAGCAGTGTCAACTGGCCACCAGGTGAGCTGAGAGGGCACTTGCCAATATGGGGCTGCTGGGCATCCAGGTTTTGGAGCCTCACACTCCGGAAACCACGCTCTCTTTCTTCCCTTTGGGGGCAGGGAGGGTAATGGTGAAAGCACCTAATTGAAAAGGAGGCCTGGATAAGACTTCAAACTATCTCCCGGATAGACAGCTTCCAGAAAAGGAGCCAGAAAGGCCATTTGGGTCCCAGAAAGGGGACGGCTAGGCGGAAAAAAGCAAAGGGGGATACAAGATCTCTGTTACTTAGAGAGGCCCCTTAGAGCCATTTGAACCAGTATAGGTAAAGTCCCTGAGAAAGGAAGCCAGACTTGGTCCAAGGGAGGAGTAAAATAAGTTTGGTTTTTTTCCCCCCCTTCTTAGAGTTTCGTCCTGGTGAGCCATGGAAAGGTTATCCAAACATCGACCCCGAAACTGACCCTTACATCACTCCCGGCAGCGTCACAAACAATCTGTCAGTCAACACTGTGCGGGAGGCTGACCACCTCAGGGACAGGAACAGCGGTAGGTCTGCTGAGCGAGGAAGGGGACTGCTTTGCGGGTCCGGTCCTGATCTGGAGAAGATCCGGCCTGGCCTGGCGCATGGGATGTTCTGCACATGTATGTTCAGAAGAAGTGTTCTCTTTCCTTGTTTCATCTGGAATGGCCATTGGATGGCACTTAATCTTCATAGGAAAGGAGTTCTGCCATTGTGGGACACCCAAATCCCTGTGTGCCAGTAAAGCTGCTCTGACCCAAAGTTACGCTGATGACTTGATCTGGTGGCAGTTGGGGGCAACTCAGAAAGGTGTTCACTGAATGAAGCCTAGTGGTTGAGAGATCCTCTTCTGAATTCTGTCCAGAAAAAAACCCAAACTTATGGGGACTGTCTCTTTGTCTTGGGCTTGGAAGCCAGGTTGAGGTTCAGTTGTCTCACCTTGGATGGTGAGTGTGCCCCAGTCCAGGGAGAGGGGGAAGATTTGCCTTAACCCAAGGCAGGTTGATGGTCTTGAGTGGTTCTTTGAGGGCCCTTCCCTGTCGGATGTGGTTCAGCCTTGAAACTTGGTTTCAGTGCCTAAGCACATGTGAATGTCTCTGAGCATCTTCAGAGAGTGTTTCAACCACTGGCTTCTGCCCATGCCCCTCTCCTGCTTGCCCATCCTAAGCTGCTGGTGCTTCCCCCCACAGGGTCATCCTCATCTCTGAACACCACGCTGCCTTCAACTAGTGCCTGGTCATCCATTCGTGCCTCCAACTACAATGTTTCCCTCAGCAGTACAGCACAAAGCACTTCTTCAGGTGAGGCTGGGACTCCTATGGCACACTGCCCCTATGTTCTCCTGCAGGATGGGCAGTAGCTTCTTCTCTCCTGCCACATTTCTCATGTCCCTCTTGCACACTCACTGTTTCATCTTCCCTTTTCTCCCCAGCCAGAAACAGTGACTCCAAACCGACGTGGTCTCATGCTTCCGTTAACAACTCCTCTCTGGCGCATGAGCTGTGGAAAGTTCCTCTGCCACCCAAAAGCATCGCTGCTCCATCGCGCCCTCCGCCTGGGCTGACGGGCCAAAAGCTGCCCCTCTCTTCGTGGGAGAATTCTGTGCGGCTCGGTGGGGGCTGGAGCAGTTCTGACGCCAGATATACCCCTGGTGAGAAGAGGCACAGTGGGGCAACCCACAGACAGGACAAGGAGGGAGGGAAAGGGGTGCTGGTGGATTTTTCGGAAGGACCAAAGAGTAGGCAAGTTTCGCTGCTCCCCAGAAATCTACAAGAGGCCTACTCAGATTGTTTTCTGTGGACTCTTCCCCGTACAAGAAAATAATTGGCAAACCCCCCCCCCCCCATTTTTCCACCTCTTTGATAACCCCCAGGGATGGCAGTTTAGCCATAAAATTGGGCACAGAGACCCCTCCAAAATAAAGGAGGAACAGAAATTACAGGCGCTTCTAGATTTGTTTGGTATTTCAGAGCCTTTTCAAGGTAGGTGTGGCCCATATTTGGGTGCTGGGATGGAAGACATCCATGCACGCCCCAGGCTTTCTCAACCTTGTTTTTTAAGGTGATGGTTTTTTTCTTCTAAAATTCCTCACTATGTGGTAGACTCTGCCATTTCCTTTTCTGCCCCACAGGTTCAACTTGGGGTGAGGGCAGCTCAGGGAGAATAACCAACTGTCTTGTCCTGAAAAACCTCACACCTCAGGTGAGTTGACCACAGCTTGGCATTGGCTGCCCTCCGCAAACAGAGATGGAAAAAAAGGACAATCCGTCTTTCCTTCCTTCCTTCCTTCCTTCCTTCCTTCCTTCCTTGGGGTGGTTTTGGGACCCATTACCTCCCTGATCAAACCAAGCGTGTGATTCCTAGCCTTTCTCTTTCCAGATTGATGGCTCCACCCTGCGGACTCTGTGCATGCAGCACGGGCCGCTGATAACATTCCACCTGAACCTCCCACACGGCAACGCTTTGGTCCGCTACAGTTCAAAAGAAGAGGTGGTGAAGGCACAAAAGTCCCTCCATATGTAAGTACAGCGGGGGTGGCACAAGGGAGAGGCTTCTTAGCCCTCTTGGAGGCAGGGATACTGAAGCCCCGAACGATGGGCCAGGCAGGATACCTAGAGAGGGCAAGAGCACCTTTGCCCAGCCCAGGATGTGGCTCTGGGTCAATGATAAGAGGAGGACAGAAAAGTCTGGAGTGATCAGTCTGCATTTGTGTGAGGTGTGGCCATTTTAAACTTAAGCTTTGGTCCTGAAAGTAGCTGCCCAGTTTCGAATGAACCAGTGAGGCCACACTCTCTTCTTCAACCACCATAATTGTAATGTATTATGTATTTGTGTGTCTATGTGTGTGAGAGAGAGGGGGGGGGAGAGACGCCTGTTGTGTACTGCCTGGATTTTCCTTCCTTCTGCGCTTCTTCTTTTCCAGAAGGTGGTGCTGAATGTGAGACAAAAGTATAGTTCTCTTTCGTGCTACGCCCAACTTTCTCAACCTTTTCACCCCAGAGGAACCCTTGAAATAATTTTCAGGTCTCGGGAAACCCCTGCATAAAAGTTAATCGTTTCTCTACAGCTTTTTTTTTTAAAAAAATGTTTTTCCTAATGAAACCCTGGCAGAGAAACCCTGTGCTAAACTGCAGTAGCACTTTGCTTTCGCCTTAACTGCTGGGACTCTTCCAGTTTATGGAATCCCAGGATTTGCAGTTTCGTGGAGGCATTTATTGCTCTGGAGACCTCCTCAAATGACACGGTGCAGCCGTGTCCATTAAAGTGGGATACATCTGCCATAACTGGACACTGAAAAGGGTTGGGTGGCCTGAGGTTTCAGAGACAGTGTTTGGGTTAGGCTTGTTCCTAGATTCGGGGTCTTTGTGACGGCTGCTGCCAAGTACAGGGGTACAAAGCACATGGCAAGCCCCTGCCCACCTCTCACCCCCCTTCGGGGCGCTCTTTCTTTCTCTCTCTTTCTCTGAACAGGTGTGTCCTGGGGAACACTACAATCCTGGCTGAATTTGCCAGCGAGGAGGAGATCAGCCGCTTCTTTGCACAAGGCCAGTCCCTCACCCCCTCCCCTGCCTGGCAGTCTCTGGGCACCAGCCAGGGCCGCCTGGGGGGCTCTGTGGACAGCGCCCACTCGTTCTCCCACCGCAGTGACCTGACTAATCACTGGAACGGCGCTGGGCTATCAGGGACGGGGGGCGGCGGCGGCGGGGGGGATCTCCACAGCGGCACCTCCCTCTGGGGCAGCCCCAACTATTCCACGAGCCTTTGGGGGTCCCTTGGGGTGGGAGGGGGTGACAGCCGAGGCCTGAGCAGCCCCTCCGCCCTCAACGTCTTCCTCTCGGTCGACCATCTTGGGGCGGCGGCGGAGGAGTCCATGTGAGCGTGGTCCTCTTCCACCACCCTCTTTTTTGTGTGTGTGTCCGCGAACAAAACTGTGACCTCAAAGCAGCCGCAGCAGCAGCACTAACTCTGGCCTCCCTCCGCCTGCAAGCCCCCAGGGGTCACCTGTGGAAATGGTTACGTTGTGCACATTTCCCCCTTCCTCCCCACTTTGTATTTTAAACCCCAGACATACCAGTTTGAAATACTTGAATCGTGCAGGCCAATATTATAATGTGAAGAGTCAGTAGATTTACACTTCCAGATAGTCGCGCTATAGCTAGTGAAGGCAAACGTACATTTTTTAAAACACACACACACACAAAAGTAAAATCGGTTTGCTTTTTATGTGTTAGGTTGTTTTTCTCTTCTAGTATTTTTTTTGGGGGGGGGTGTTGTTTTGCAACTGTTGGAATGGGATCTTTTTAAGCTTTGCACAGACCCTGCAATATTTGAGGCGGCGGCGGCGGCCGAGGTGGGGCCCACGGCACGCGGGTCTTGCTTCCCAGAGGGCAGCGAAAGAGAAAACGGGGCATCCCTTCGCCCCAAAAGGGAGACCCCACCGCGCCTTGGCCGTCCCCGCCCGACCAGCCGCCGGTTGGCCGTCGCATGGCAGCCTGGCAGTGCCAAACAATCGAGTGAGCGTCCGACGGATGCCGAGACTGACCAAGGATTACAAGTGAAAGGAGAAGACAACGTGTGAATTGCACCTCTCCGTTCACGGGGAATGAAACTAAAGAATGGAGCTTTGCGGTTTGTGAAACTGCGCGCACAGCTGTGACTTGCAACCTGGCCACTCGCCAGGGCCGGGTCCTGCACTTTCAAGAGGCTTTTGGGTTGTTGTTGTTGTTTTTCTTTTTTTAAAAAAATTGGGGGGGGCTCCTTTGTCGGGGGGCACTGCCTTGTTTACAGATATTTTTTTTCCTTTTTTTTTTTTTGAGAAACGATGTTTACTCTTCCATCATTTGAATATTTTTTAAAGAACGATTTTAAAAAGAAATAATAATAATACGTGGATGATTTAAAAAAAGATGCTTTCGATCTCTGGGAATATCGAGCAGTGTTTGGCCATGTTCCATTGGTGATGATGATGTTGTCGTTGTTGTCGTTGTTGTTTTTCTATGCCCAACTCCTAAATCGAAGAGCATGGCTCTCAGGAAATAAATAAAAGAAAAACCAAGGTCCCCCGTAAAACTCCTTGTAGTTTCTTATAACAGAAAAATAATGATAATGATAATAACTGTTATAGCACTGATGAATACTTTGCTCTGTAAAACTTCTTCTGCCAAAAACTGCTTCCAATCGTTGGAGTCCGACATTCTGTGCTTTCTGATCCTGTCTTTTTAATCGCGGGGGGGGGCTTCATTCTTAATCTGTAGTTACCCCCCTTGCCGCCGCCGCCATTTTGTAAAGCGCACCCTCCCTCCGTCGCGTGGCGCTTTCTCCGCTCTTGTGACTGTATTCCATGTTTAACCTTAAAAAGCTGAAGTAACTATGCAGACTGTAACCAAGGTCTTGGACTTACAGGATTTTGTTGTATAAAATTTTAAATGTTGAAAAGTTCTCGCAGATAACTTTTCCTTGTGAAAGTGTTAAATCATCTTACTCCTCGTTTTTTTGTTTTTATTTTTAATAATTTTCTCTTTCTCTCTCTCTCTCGCCTTTTTTTGGGGTGCCACGAATGGTATTATTACCTGAAGCTTGTTTAGTCGGGAGGACGAAAGACTAAACAAGGATAAAAAGAGAAAAGAAAACTTTTTAAACCGTGCCGAAAGACGCTCTCATTTCATTGCCTTGATTCTAACTGTTGTGTCTGAAGATGCAAAAGTCGTCAGTGGCTTTTTTAACTGTTTACAAATAGAGTGTGATTGTAAAATGTACAGTTTGAGTTGTGTTCAAATTATGAAGTTTCTCCAGATATTAATAAATCATGACCATTTTTTTTGGCTGCTTAATGGTGGTGTGCAATCTTGACTTTTTGTTCTCAGTATCACTGCTTTAAAATTCCCTACTTGTGTATGTTTGGCTTAACTACAGAAGGACTAGCAGTTTGGGTTTTGTTCTTTTTTCTCCTAAAAAGCCACTTTCAAATACAGAAGAGCACTTTTATGGGGGCAAATAACACGTTTTGGAAAAGTACTGCCATTTAATACCTCTATCACAGCTACTTTACACACAACAATTTTATCGGCGCGTCCTCCTCGACTTTTCTTTCTTCCGGCAGTCCCTTACCAGGCCTCTTTTTCGGTCAGGCGGAGTCCGGCGTCACGGCAAGATGTGGCCTTTTCGCTGACCGGACGGCTTTGGGGTTCCCTCCCTCCAACACCACGTTGGAGTTAGCTGGCCGGCTCAGCTCAACCGCAAAGACTTGGTGTCCAGCATAAGGGACACCATTTCAAGGTAGCCGCTCCGTCGCTGAGCTTTTGTCACCGTGGAGGTTTTTTAAAAACGCAGTTGACCGAGTGAGAGGAGGGCTGCAGCTGCCGAGCGTCTCTTTGGAAGAATTCAGGCTGTCCAGCTCCGCTCCAGGTTGACCAGCTCCATTCCCTCGCAGCAAGAATGGGGCCGCGGTGGGGCCTTGTGCTGTCGGGGAAAGAAAAAGAGAAGAAAGTGGACGGATTCTCAAGGGTTCTGGGTACAAATTGGAGGAAGACTGTCCAAAGCTAAAGCTCAATACCGCAGAGGATGGCCCACACAAGAACACACTTTGGTGGGTCTTCCAAGGCAGCAACAGCACCGTCCCTCTTTTGCTTGGACAAGATTACATTTTGATGCAGTTCTGGCCTTGGACTTCTCTTTGAGGACAGGGTTCGAACATTACTCAGCCACACAAACCTACTGGGTGACTTCGGGGAAGTCGGAGGAAAGCAAAGTGAAACCTCCTCTAGATACATTTTGCCAAGAAACCCCCAGAATAGAGTCACTGTCAGCCAGAGTTGACTTGAAGGCGCCTGACAACAACAGATCCTAGAAATGCTAGTATTCGTACACAGTGGCTTGCTCATTCTTGGTGTAGAGTTTATTCGGGGCAGAATTGGGGCTGTGGTTGCAGACCCTTCTGTTTTTGTGCACAGCCCTAAAGCAAACAGGCCTCAGGGACGGAGGAAATGAAATGGAAAACGAAGTTGCTGGAGGCTGAGGAAACAGGAAACCTCCGTATCTGTAAAGTTCCCTTTGCAGCCTCGAAAGTCCATTTTCTCTCTCACTCCTCCGCAAGCAAGGGATGCCAGTAGCTTATTTTATCTATAAGGCACGAGGTGTGCCTTCCTTGCCTAAGAAAACCCTGTGACCCCATGATTAATTTCACCGGGTTTTCTTAGGCAAGGAAACCTCGGGTGGTTTTACCATTTCCTTTCTGTGACATCTTTTTTATAGCACCTGGGATTTGGTGAGGTGTCTCCCATCCAAGTGCTCTCCGGGGCTGATCCCGCTGAGTTTCCAAAAGCAGTTGGATAAAGTCCTATCAGGGTATTGGGGCCCATTGCACAACATAGACATTGATCGAAACCCAGCCATGCCCCTAAAGCGCTTCTGCCAAGGAGTAAGCGAGAGAGAGTCCTTCCAACCCCCACAAAACGTGTTTCTTCCGAGGCTCTTAAACCGTCAAATCCTTCTGGGTGACTGACGGGTTTTTTAACCACCCACTAAGCTGAGCCTGGCTTTCGAGGGTGAGGATGCAAATCCTCCACCGTTTCACCCTCCCATGCAAGGACAAGTAATCCCCGTTGCTTTCTTCCCCCACTGTCGGATAAAATGAGCATTTTCTTCCTAATATGCACCCGGCATTTTAATATCCTGATGTGATGGTGTTCAAAAAAAGACGGCAACCCTATGATGAAGCAAGGACTCTTTAGCCTGGGGAAGAGAAGACTAGATTATATGATGCCTAGCTGAAGCGATGCTATGGAGGAGATGGAGGGAGCTTGTTTTCTTTGGAGCAAAGTCCTTCTTTGCAGGCTGAGTGAGGCAAGATTGTTTTCTGCTGCCGTAGAGACTAGAACTTGAACCAGTGGGTTCAAATGACAAGGAAAGAGGTCCTACCATGAGGAAGAAGATCCTGAGGGTAAAAGCTATGGGACAGGGGAATACAGGGTGCTGGAGCCTCCCTCTTCGGAGGTCTTTAAAGGGAAGCTCTGTGGGCATCTCGGCTGTGCCTTCTTGCATGGCTGGTGGCCAAACTACGTGGCCCTTGGGGGTCTCTTACCTGTTCTGTGATTCTACTCAGAGACAAAAGACACAACCAGATTCAAACTGCAAGAAAACATTGGGAAGACCATCTGGAGCGTAAGAGGTGTCTGACCGTGGAATAAACTGCCTCTGAGGCCAGTGGGCTCTTTCATCTTTAAACAGAGGCTGGTTGGGCATTTTCCAGGAGTGCTTTTGCTGTGCTTTCTTGCGTGGACTACATGGCCTTTGGGGGTCTCTTCCAACTCTATAACTTCAGTTATTCTGCAGAGCGATACACACCGGGCAATGGCACAGAAAACATGTTTCCTGTGTATTAAACCTGTACTTGGATGTGTGGTAAAAGGTGTATTTCTCTGCAGAATAAATCCCCCGGAACACTTTGGGATATTTGAGTAGTGAATGGAAACTGCAGCACTCTTGGCTGCTCTGTCCTCCCTCCCGAAAGGGTTTCCCAGCTCTCGGGACACCAGCTTTGGAGAAGGCGCTCTCCGTCGTCCCTGCGGAGGACGTGCCTGCCTTACCTCTTGCTCCCGGGGAGGGTTGTGGAAGCCGGGGAAGGGGCTCCACTGGATGGGCTTCATGGGCCAGCTGCAGACGGAGACCTCGCTGGCCTTCCCAGAGTCGATCATGGGGTCGTTGGCGCTGTTGGAGCTCTCGTCCCAATGGAAGCCGGATCTGGAAAGGAAAGGGAGAGCGGGAAAGCCAAGGGTCAGCGCATGAGGAGGAAGGGGTCCCAATGGGATCCGTGTGGGTCAAGCTGCCCCATCTTCATCTGGCCCACTGGGGATGGGTTGTGTAGATGCGCCTGGACTGCAACTTCCAGCATTCCTCACAAAATGGCTGGTTACTTTTAATAGTAGTAATAAGAATATTTTATTTCTATCCCACCTCTCCATAGGATTTATACTAGGATAGGACCTCCAAACCCCAGGCAAACTTTCTAGATCCCCAGATTTCACAAGTGTCTGACATTGTCATTCTCTTACAGACATCTTTCCAGGAGTGCTTGGGTTGTGTATTCCCGCATGGCAGGGGTCGCACTACATGGCCCTTAGGTTATCAATTTTTTGGTTCTGTACAGAGACAAAAAAACCAAACTGCCAGAAAGCAGATTCTACCTGAACGTTGGGAAGAGCATCTGGAATGGAGTCGAAGGCTTTCATGGCCGGCATCCATAGTTTTTTGTGGAGCTTTCGGGCTATGTGGCCATGTTCCAGAAGAGTTCCTTTCTGACGTTTCACCAGCATCTGTGGCTGGCATCTTCAGAGAATGAGAGCCTAAAAGGCTCTCATTCTCTGAAGATGCCAGCCACAGATGCTGGCGAAACGTCAGAAAGGAACTCTTCCGGAACATGGCCACATAGCCCTAAAGCTCCACAAAAAACTAAGCATCTGGAGCGTCTGCCTTATTCCCAGCAACAAACACCTCAAGTGTTGCTGGTCACCAGGATGCATGATGCACCAATGCCTTCCCACAACCACAATCTCCTTTGGGGGGGAAGAATCAATATTTCTGGTTGTTTTGGGGAGTGGCGGGGAGGGGGGGGGACTCCTTCATCTGATCCAAACTTCTCCTAATGCCAGGAAAAAGCAGAACGGTGGCCTTCTCTGGCCCTGTTGCCCATCCTAGGGGTGACCCGTAACTCTAGGGGTGCTTCTCTTGAGCCTGGCATTGGGCGACCCTTGCACCTTGACTCCTTTTTTTTCATTCTGGGTGTCATTTCTGTATACAGCTTTTTAAAACGGCATGGTTTTCCATTTCTTTACCAAAAAAAGGTGGCAGAAACAAAACCAGATTTGCCTCCTCAAAACAGAAGGTGCTTTCATGGCCAAGCGCTTTTTGGGTGGGGGTCAATGGGAAGGAGAGGGTCCAGGCGTCCCATGAAGGATGCCACCGAAAGGCACAAAGAGCCGCAACCAAAGCCTCTTCAGGAGGAGGAGGAGGAGGTAGAGGTTTTATCAGCTTCCTGCAGCCTGGGCCTTTAAAATGATTTTCCCCTCCGGGTTCCTCTTTCCACAACACACGCGCTGCCCTTTTCTGTGGAGGGAGTTGACCTTTTCCGTTGGCATCCGAACGAGCCCAAGAGCAAAGGGAAAACTGACCGGCGGCTGATAGGACTTGGCCTCCGGCCAGCCTTGCCTTGCTCAGCCTGCAAAGAAGGACTGTCCCTTTGCTCCAAAGAGTGTCTTTTCGGCAGTAAGCGTGGCACGCTCTTGCGCTGTGATGGTTGCCCACCTTGCCCCCAGACTGCCCACACATCCAGATGCCAGGCTGCTTACCTGGGCCGCCCTGCAGTGCCAAGGCCATCGTGAGGCTGCTTGCAATAACCGTCGGGGGCCAGCGGCTCCTCTTGGCAGCCGTAGCAGCCGGTATCCAAAATCTGCAAATGGAGCAGCTCCTCGGAGTTGCTGAAGGCCGGGTTGTCCAAGGAACTGGCCGAGGCCAGCCAAGGTTCAGACCAGTAATGTGCCGAGACGTCGTCCAGGCGGCAGAAGCGCCGGTAGCTGGAGAAAGCGAGGAGAGGTTAAGACAGGAGGACGAAGCCCTGGAGGATTCTCCCCAAAATCAGGGTTTCTTCCCTGGAAAGGATGGCACTGGCCTCTTGCATGGAGATCCCCCTTGAAGGGATTTCGGGGGCAGAAGGCAAGAGAAAAGTGCCATCAGGATTCCTTTCCAAAATAAGGGGGGCACAGCACTGCCAAACTGAAGTCGGGGACACTGTCACTCGTTTGCAAAAGTTAACATGAGAGATGACAGCTGGGGGGCAAAAACATTAAAATGGAGGGCTGGACCTGGCAGATGTTCCTTTTGGGGGCTGCAAGTTCCCAAATTCCCCCAACCAAGGGCCCTGGAAAATGTGTCTTTGGGTTTCTTTTCCAACATCTAGAGAGAAGTGCTTAATTCTAGACCGATTTGAGGTCTCACGCCTGCCTGAAGTGACACCCCGTTTCTTTGGCTGCAGGAGGGAGGCTGCACTCTGCACATGCTCCGAGGTGCCCATTCCTTGGCAATAAATCCCAGGAAGTAAAGCCAACTCTGGAGCCGAATGCAGGCAAACTCCAACTCAGGCTAAGCTTTGCTCTCCCTTCCTTCCTCGGCTCCGTGACACACTGCACCCCACCCACACTTTCCCTGGAGCGTGGCCAAGAGCCAGCTGTTTGCTTTTCCCTCGAACGAAGCCCTGCAGGGAGGAAGTGCGGGCATCGCCAGCGTGGGCCAGGCTCTTTTGCCACCCACTCCGCAAAGGGAGGCAAGGCAGGGAGAGAAACACTGGGCTGAAAAAGGAAAGCGGAGACCCTTTAACGCAAGAGAGCGGTGGCCCTGGCACCGCAGGGTGCTCCCAGGTGGGGAGCAAGGCAATTCCACCCAGCCCTGCCAGGTGGGCCACTGGAAGGAAGGCACAGGGACCCACCTCCCACCGTCTCACCTGCTTTTGGTCTGGTCCGCCCTCGCCTCCAGCAGCAGCAGCCGGACCCTGCGGATCACCAGGCCGGCCACAGCCACACCGACCACCACCAGGCTGAGCAGGAGGCCACAGGCCACGCCAAGGACGCCCTGCTGGGTCACTTTGTAGTCGCAGCGGACGCCCAGGAACCAGAAATCGCTGCCGACGGGGCACCTGGAGAGCCAGGGAGAGAACCTCAGGGGTGGCAATGCCCATGGGCACCGTCCCCTCTAACGAAGAAGAGCCTTTGTTAATCCTCTGCTGTCTCACTGTTGCCGCTGCTTCCAAAACGTCCCTCGTTCTTTCGCCTCCTCCCACTTTATCCCTTTACTTCAACTGCCACAAACTGAGCTCCAAAGGCCAAAGTGGTTTGCACTCAACCCATCAAGGGGGAGAAGAGAATAGGCACTGTGCCCTTCCCAGTAGGCTCTGGCAAAAGCAAACTGCGCCAGCCTCACCCGTCTCATTGACCCCTTTGTCATCTTGACCATGCTGTGACGTTGCTTGGCCACGCATTTCCTCTGAGAAATGTTGTGGGGCATGGCACGCTTTTTTGGGGTGGTGGGCACCGAGGGGGCATGCTTGCCACAGATGGGGGTCCCATGCAGGCACTCACTGGCAGACGGGAGTGTGGTTGGCCGCGTGGGTGCAGATGCCTTGGTTTTTGCAATAGTCCCGGTGGCACAGGGAGATGCAGATGGCACGGCCGACGCCTCCCTCGGCAACACACTCGTAGCCGGCTTGGCAGGAGAAAAGGATGGCGCACAGGTCCAGGTGCCTCTCTGGGGGAAGAGACAGGGTCAGGGGAGGCCAAGGAGGGACCCCAGGAACTGACCGAAAGACCCTGACTCTCCATAGGAGCCGCCCATCTTTAATGAATGTTGGCCCACCCCAAGTTCTGGACTGGGCATGTTTCGCAGTTTTGGACTGGGGAGGATCTTCCTCCAAAACTCCCTCTGTCTCTGACCTGACGTCCCATGCCAGGGATGGGAAGGCTGGGGGCACCCAACGCGACCTATGGCTCCCTAAGCCATCAATAATAATAATAATAATAATAATACCCCAAAGCCCTCAAAACCACATTGAAAACCAAGAAGCCACAACCTGACATCTCTTTTTTTTAAGTGGAAAAGGGGAAGCTCCTGACCCCAATGCCCCCCAACTTACCCTTTTCCATAGAGCCCTGTGCCAACCTGGTGCCCATCCCTGACCTCTGCTCAAAAACCAAGTCCCCCAAAACCCACAGAAATTCCAGCAGCCCCCCATTATTTATTATTATTATTATTATTATTATTATTAAGCTTTATTTATATAGCGCTATACATTTACACAGCGCTGTACATAGAGTCAATTAAAATAGATAGATAAAATAAACCTGCCTATGGTGTACAAAATACAAAAAATAAATATGTCCATATTAGCACATGTTAACATTCAATAAAATAAAGCAGGCAGCAAATTAAGATAACATTCGATAACAATCATGTAACATATATAAAACAAAATTTAATCACCCCTACAACTTTGGGGGGGGGGTGACTGGACCCCTTGGTCGCTTGCACCCCACCTCCCCATCCCTGGGCCATCCTGTGCCCTTCCTCAGTGCCATTCCCCCCTTCCCCAACCATGCGCGTCTTGCCAAAAAGACCCTTCCCCATGCTTTGCAGCACCTTACCCTGGGTCATGCTCCGCAGCACGCTGGCGTTGGCCACCCACAGCCCCGGGGGCAAGCGCTCCGACAGGGATGACCGGTTCAGAGCTGCCCAAAGGCCTGGAGCCTTGGCCAGGAAGAGGGCATCGAAGCCCACCACAACGCTCCCTGGTCTGGGGAGGAAAGGGGGGCACGATCAGCCACCAAGCGGGCACCAGACAGAGCATAATAATAATAATAATAATAATTTACACCGACAGAGATTGTGGTGGCAGGGAGACGGCAAGATGTCGTGGGCACAGAGTGCCACTTAGGGCTGCCAGGGTCAAAACGAGAGCGATGGCTGAGCAACAGAGGGGAGGTCAGCAAGGGTTGCTTTCCATGCCACCAGCGACGCACAAAACTATTTACATATTTTAGCAAAACATGACGGCCGCTTCTGAATTCCGTCAGCTCAAAATAAAAGCAATGGAAGAAGGCGGAAGCCAAAACGTTTTGCTAAAATGCTTAAATATTTCTGTCTGTTTGTCACTCTAATAAATCGATACGAAAAGTGATGTATGAACCCAGAACAGACATATCAGAAGGGGACCCTTTTGCGTTAAGACGGTTTTTACATAGTGCTACGGTTCCACTTTAACTCCCATGGTTCCATCCTACAGAGTCCTGGGGTTAGAAGTTCGGGATGCACTAGAGCTCTCTGGCAGAGAATTCCAAGTACAGTACTTTTCGCTAAATTGCAGACCCAGAATGCCATGGGATGTTGCAATGAAAGTGCAACTGGCGTGCTTTGACTGTGCAACTCCATCCAAGGTCCCAGAGAGTTCGGGAGGGTTTCCCAAGGCCCCGCTGCCCACCTTTGAGCTGTTGGCAGTGCCAAGATGGTGGCTACCATGCTTTTTTTGCCCTCCCCAAGCCCACGGGATAAGGAAGGCTCCGAAACCTAATGTGAGAAAGAAAAACAAAGTACCGGATTGTCTTCACTTCCAGTCGCTGGAATCCAGGCAAAGAGGCCAAGAGAGGGGTGACCTGGGAAGAAAACGGGGTGAGAAAAAGATTTAGAGATGATGTTTTCTCTGGGCGCCGGAGGAAATGAAGAGACGGCTGCCCACTCTGGAGAGCTTATAAGCCTAGCATGGCATCTGCCATGGACATCACCAATTTTGGAGTCTTTGGCTCTCCGTGTATTTAGGGTTTCAAGCCCCCGTGGCCCCAGTCAGCAGAGGATTCAGGGAGCTGTAGTCCAAAAGATCCAGAGAGCCAACGTTTCTCAAATGTCCCTAATGCTCAGACCAACCACTTCATCCCCAAAAGCCTCATCCTTCCCAAGAAGAAGAGAAAAGGCGACAGGTGGGCAAAGTGACCCCAAAGACAGCCTTGAGGCAGAACTATCTAAATAGTCCCTCTGTGCTTTTGGAGGCAATACAGAGAAACATCCGCAAGTGCCAAACGTAGGTGCCAGGTCGAAGGCTTTCATGGCTGGCATCCATAGTTTTTTGTGGGTTTTCAGGCTACGTGGCCATGTTCTAGAAGAGTTTATTCCTGACATTTTGCCAGCAACCGTGGCTTTGGCATCTATAGAGAACGCATTCCTGGACACAGCCCGAAAAAACCACAAAACTATAGGTGTCAGGGTTTCAAATGGTACCTTTTGACAGGAGGAAATGTCACCACAAAGTGCCCTTTCTTTCCAAATCTGCACAGTTTAACCTCTTGATAAAAATAACCTCCGGATGGAGATATTGCGGCAAAACTCTGTTAACAGCCAAAACTGCATTTCCTGTTACTGCCTTTCATTGCCCAAAGGACAAGTTCCCGATCACCAGCTGATAAGGTCCAAGAACAATTCCCTTCCAGCCCTGCGAGGTCGGCCACAGCAGGCTCAGGTGTGAAGAGCAACTCACCGTTTCGTTGATGCTGACCACTAGGTTTTGATACTCGGGTGACCCGGGGTCCCGGAAGCTTCTGGAAAACTCCATGGCCAAGACAAGCTCACAAGGGATGTGCAGGAGAGTGGCTAAAAGAGAGAGGAAAAACCCCAGGGAAGAGGGAGACAATAGAAGGATTACCTTCAGATGGGAAACACAGGGCCATTGGGACTTCCGGGCCCAGGGCATCATAATAAACAATGATGATGATGATGATGATGATTGTAATGTGCGTTTGGGGAAAATGTGCACGTGTGTAGCATGTGAGATATGGAACGGACATATTATGCACTGGAAAGGGCATGCAGAAACCACTGCAGAACCAGTAAGGGAAGAGTAGACAAAGTGCGGCCGTCCAGATGGGGTGGTAAATTGTGGATCTGTGGGTTGGGGGACCCAAAGTACAATTTGAGAAGCAGTGGTTTTGCCAGCCCAAGTCTGGACCAAATGGAGACTGAAGGCAGATGCCCAGAGGAGGTCTTGCAGTGGGTGCACAGCCAGCAAGAACTATATTGGCTGATACCAGGAGTCAGTAATGAGGAGAGGGCATTTGGGCACATAGACAACCTGCTTTTTTATATAAAAAAGGGGGTGGTGGAAACTCTGCTGAGAGCAGAAATTCAGGCTAAATTGTGTTGACTGGTGCCCTGATCAGCAAAGAACTTGTTCCAGAAGGGCAATGTGAGGGTGTGTGTGTGTGTTTCACCAAAATGCAGGGTGTGATTTGTAGCTGTGGCCTCTGCCAGTCACACCACCACATGCCCCCCGCCCCATTTTTTGTCATTGTGGTCCTGGGATCTCCCCCCCGGCAGCCACTATCTGCTCCACTCACCTTTCAGGAGGGGTGGCTGGTTCTCCGTCACAAAGACCGGCTGGGCTCTGGGGCGCCCTTCCCTTGGCATGGCTGGCACAGGCGGGGTCCTGGCGGTGGTGGCCCCTTCCGTCTCCTCCGCCACCGAGGCCAAGAGCCAGGTGCTGGCGACCGGCGGCTCTTCCCTTGCGATGCTGCCCGGGTCGGGGGCTGGCATTGGCGGCCAGGTCTGCAAGCCGCCTCCGGGGCGCCCAGATGACGCCGTTTGGAAAGTCTCCAAGTAATGGGGCAAAAGTGTGACTTCCTTCACGGGGTCACTGGAGTGGGACCCCCAGCCCTGAGTCCCGGCGGAAGATGACCACAGCAGTTGGGTCACTGGGCGGTGGCTGGGCACCACAGTCCTTCCCTTCTCACTTGTGGGCACTATTTCGAGGCCTGGGCTGGAGAACGCAGCCGTTTTGGAGAGCAGGGCTGGATCCTGGGAGGGAGAGGAACCCAAGGGGTCTCCGTCCGTGGCATGTGAGGCTGCTTGCCACTCGGTGGGGGAGGCAGACTGGCTGGCAGCCTCACCAACCTTCCCTGGAATTGTGTGGGTGGGGGGCTCTGCCCCCTCGGTGAGGGTGGTCCCCACCTGAGCCCCTTCCCCAGCCTGCTTTCCAGGGAGAGACGGAAGTCCTTCGGGGCTCTTCATGGCGTCTGTTGGAGCCCCAGGACTGGCTGAGTCCTCTGTCGGTTGGGGGGCCGTGTCAGAAGAGGGGACCCCTTTCCCTGGCCAGTCGGGTGGGAGTTGCGATGGCCAAGAGCTCAGCCATATGGGGTCACCCTCTTTTGTGGCCAAGGTGCCGAAGGGCTCAGAGGGAGCCTGGAAAGCCCCCCCTTCTTCCCCCAAAGTGGTGAAGGGATCTTCCGGCAACACTTCCACAGGAAGAAGGGCAGCGTCTGAAAATGCCAGAGGCCCTGGGCTGCTCGGAGAGGGGTCCATCTGCCCCCTGGAGTGCCAGCCCAGGCCAGTGGGCAAGGGGAGCAAACGGGGGCCAGGGGTCCGGGTGCCTGCAGAAGGCTCCATCCCAAGGCTGGTGGTGGGCTGGGGGCTGTTGCTGGAGGAGACCCCCCAATAGAGAGGTGAGGAAAAGTGGGGTGCCTTCTCCCTTCTATCAGCCGGGGCTGCTGCAGATGAGGATGAAGTTGGAGCCTCTGTGGGCGCTGGGTCTGTTTCTCTGGGGACCGGAGAGGTGACTGAACCCCCAAACAAGTTGTCTTGAAGAACAACCTCCTCCGTTCTCTCCATCAAGAGACTCAGGTCTACGTCAGGTCTCAGGGGCACCGGGGTGGATGGCATGGCTGTGCCAGGCCCCTCAGAAGTCCAAGGCTCAGGAGGTCCACTCTCTGGAAGGGGTCCTGGAGTTCTTGTCGGTTCCCCAAAGGCCTCTCTGGGGCCTGGTTCTTCAGGATGCCCCTCACCTCCCAGAACCACTGGCCCAGAGCGTTGAAGAGGTGCCACTGTCCGTGCCAACTCTGCTGGGAGGGTGGCCACGTCCTGCGCCTGCCCTGAGGTTGCAGAGTTGGCTGGCAAGCAAGCTAGACCTGGCTCTGTTGCCCCTCCAACCGGCTGCCACATTGACGCTAGAAGTGTGCCCCCAGTTTCTGTGGGGACCCCTGTGACCTCCTGGGCTGTAGGGCCGCAGACTCTTCTGGTGGGCCAGGGGGGCTTGACGGTGCTGGATATCCCACCCTGAGCTCTCACCGGTCCTCCTTTCCCAGGCCGAATCAGAGGTGCCATCTTGGTCCAGCTGGGTGGCACTGCCCCAGACACACCAGAGCCCAGAAGCTGTGGAAGGGGCACGCTGACATGCTGCCAACCTCCAGAAGCCCCCTCTCTGGCACCCAGGTTGGGGTCTCCCTTGGAAGCAGGCGAGGGGCTGGGTGCCAGGCGAATGGCATCTTTGGGAGAAACTGGCACGGGGAGCAACGCCAGCATCGGCAAGAGGGTCATGAACTTGGTTGGGACCAGGGCTGGGGGCAAGCGAGGCAGGCCATTGCCCCCTGAAAGCCCTGTTGACTCCCTGCTCTCCACTTTTCCTGCTTCACGGCTGCGGGTTCGAGTCCTCCCCACAGTTGGGTCTAGAGCCGCATTCGGTTCCGTCTTCATCGTGGGTCTGGTGGAGGGTGCTGCCAAGCGCGGGAGCAGCAGGCGGGTCCGGAGGGAAGGGTCCTGCCAAGTGCCGCTCGAGGGCCTGAGATGTCCAGGGAAGGGGCCCTTTGGCATCCTCATGGTGCTTGGCTCCTGCCGCCCAGAGAAATCCAGCCCTATGTGGGGAGAAGAGAGAAAAGACAGCCATCTGAGAAGGGAAGATGCCTGCAGTGAAATGTCTGCCCTCCCAGGCAGAGGAATTGCGCTCGGATGTACAATTCTCTAACAGTTGCCCCCAAAAGTGGAAGCCCCAGTGCCCCAATCACTCCCTTTGCAACAGACGTGGGGAGCGTGAGCTTCAATGGAAAATGGCGTGGCCCCTTCTCCATCCTATTCCAGAACATAACCTTTTTCTGCAAGCCGGTCCCCCATCCTTCTCCCCCCACCCTCCGCCCCACAGATTTGTTAAAAGGGGGAGGATTTGGGGGGCCCCCGTTGCACATTTAAAAGCAGCCCCTCTGCACAGTGAGAAATCCCATCCCAGTCTCTCCAAAGGCCTATGGATGTGATGCCCTGGATCCCCCTTGACAGCGGGCACAGCACACCTCCACCTGAGCCAAGGGCTGTATTCGAGGGTCTACCAGCTCCTCCACCCCCCACCTCCCCTGCCCTGAAACTGCAGTATTTCCCAGGAGAACCCAAGAGATGCCCACCATCTCCCACCGCAGACCCTTCAGGGGCCACGGTTCAAGCTCCTCGCCTTGGAAGGCTGCTGCGGAGAAGGCGGTCTGGCTCCGGCGCCTTCCAAACGGGCCCAAATCCGCTGCCACCCGCGAAAGAGGCAGCCCTCCAACAGAGACAGGAGCGGAGCATCCTCAGCATCACCAGCCCAGCGTCTCCATGGCAACCGGCGTTCTCTGCCAGCCATACTCAGGGGTCCATTTTTTTTGGGGGGGGGGGACATCGCTGGCATCACTTTGGCTGCAGGAAGGAGCTGTCTGAGGAACCAACACCCAGGTCTCCCTGCATTCACACACATTCACACTCACACGCTTCCAGGCACGAGACGCAGAAGTGGCAGGAGATGATGCCAGGGAAAGAGTCAGCAATCGCGCCAGCACAGCAGCTGGCAAAGTATGGGACCATGCTGGCATGGAGGGCAAGGGCTGGAATAGGAAGGAAAGCAGGCAGGCATAGGAAGGAAGGAAGGAAGGAAGGAAGGAAGGAAGGAAGGAAGGAAGGAAGGAAGGGAGGGACAGAGAGGCCCCACTTGGCGAACCTTTCCTTGCCACCGCTGCTGTGCCACCCTGGAAAACATGCAAAACACCATGAAGTCGAAGGCTTTCATGGCTGGCATCCATAGGTTTTTTGGTGGGTTTTTCGGGGGCAATATGTGGCCATGTTCTAGAAGAGTTTATTCCTGACGTTTCGCCAGCCTCTGTGGCTTTGGCACCATCAGAAAAAGATGCCAGAGAAAGATGCTTCCTCTGAAGATGCCAGCCACAGAGGCTGGCGAAACGTCAGGAATAAACTCTTCTAGAACGTGGCCACATATAGCCCCCCAAAAAAACCCACAAAAAGCTATGCAAAAGCACCATCGCCCAGCATGGCAGTGCCCCAACAGGCTGCCAGTGAAAAGTGTGCAGCTGGGATTGTGGGAGATGTGACTTGTGCGAATGTATGCATGTGGCGGTTGCGATTTCATTTTTTGAGCAAAAGGTTTGCATCGAGATGAAGCCAAAGATGCCCTTCTTCCCCTTCCACCAGACCAGTTCTTCTCCGCCAGAAGAAATGCCAACTGCGGATGGTTGCCCAACTTGCCCGGAATAGGCCGGACTCACTCCCAAAGAGAAACAAAGCCCCAAAGGATTTCATGGCTGCTTTGTGTTGTATTCATATTGTATTCTCATTTAAATCATACCCTTCGCCTTGTGTTCGCACGCTGGAGAAAGAGGGAAAATATAAGAATATTGCATTCATTCTGCAAATGTAAAAATGTAAGCCGCTCGGATAGCCTTGGCGGAAGAGCGGGGTATAAAGACTTTAAATAAATAATAATAATAAAGACAAATCTTCCCAAACATTTGTGGACGATCACTTCCTCGGTTCAGTTTAAGTCTGAACTAAAGATGACTTTGTTTAGGGAAGCGTTGGACAGATATGGATTCGTGCGTATTGTTTTTTAAACTACTGTTTTAGAGTTGTTTTAACGTTAAGTTATAATTTTGTCGCTTTCTGATTCTGCTCTGGGCCCACAACCAACTCCAACTCCCAGAATTCCATAGCCTTGAGCCAGGGCAGTGAAAGCGGTGCCAAACCGGGTTATTTCTCCAGTGTGGATGCAGCCATGGGCTCCTGAGGTTTGCAATTTGGTTGGCGGCACTTGAGGGCCAAAGTGGTCTGAGTGTCGGACCAGGACTCCTTTGCGAGACCAGGGTTTGAATCCCCTATTCAGCCATGGAAAATCACAGGGTGCCCTTGGGCAAGTCACTTTCTCTCAGCCTCGGAGGAAGGCAATGGTGGCAAAACCCCTCTGCCAAGGCATCCACTTGGGATCATCCAAAACTCCTTGTTGTGTGCCTTTAAGTTGTTTCTGGCTTATGGCAGCCTGACGGAGATCCTATTAGGGGCTTCTCTTGGCAGGATTTGTTTGGAGGAGATTTGCCCTTGCCTTCCCTGGAGGCTGAGAGAGTGTGACTTTTTGCCCAAGGTCACCCAGTGGGTTTCCATGGCCAAGTCAGGATTTGAACCCTGGTCTCCCAGAGTTTCCAGCGCTCCAGCCACGACGCCGCGCCGGCTCTCTTTAAAATACCCGAAGGCTGTGCAAATACAACTTGCGATACTCAACGCGGATTAAATAATCCCCATGAAAAAGGGGGTACTGGCATCTCCTCCTGGGGGTCTTGGTTGACCAGGCCCTTGCGGGGTTGGTCAGTGGGTCAGTCGGCCTCTTTCCCAAGGGATCTAGCCAAGCTGCCAGGCGAGAAGCTCCTGCCAGACTGGCATGGAGGAAGATGGGCACCATTTGGGGCGAGGGGCCCTTAGGGCAAGAGCAAGGGCACCTTGGGGTGGCCCGGTTGGGAAGAGGGGTCCCAATTTTAAAGGTGGGTCCCATAGGAGCCTCCAACCTCAGCACCTTGGAGAGCCCCCTGGGAGGGTCAGGGGTGGCACCCACCAACACTGAGGGGCATGAGAGGGGCAGGGAAGGGGTCACGCCTGGGACTGCAAAGCCCATCTCCCCCGAGCCCAGGCCCTGGATGATGGGAGCTGCAGCAGCCCACCTTTTTGGAGAGCAGACCCCTGGAAGGGAAGAGGGCCTCTGAGAGCATGCAGAGAGGAAAAGGGGAAGGAAAGAAGGGAGAGGGGCAGGAAGAGGAGGAAGGGGGCAGGGGGGGGGGTCTTCCTTGAGAGGAAGGAGGGAAGGAAGGAGGAAAGGTTGGATATGAGAAAGGAAGGAAGGAAGGAAGGATGGAGAAGAAAAGAGAGAAGGTTGGGTGGGAGAAAGGAAGGAGGGATGGAAGGAAGGAAGGAATGAAGGGAGGATAAAAAGGAGGGAAGGCAAGAAGGAAGGAAGATAGGAAGGAAGGAAAAGGGGAGGAAGGAATGATGGATGGAAGGAAGGAAGGAAGGAAGGAAGGAAGGAGGCATGGAAGAGAGAAAGGAAAGAGGGAAGCTTGGATGGGAGCAAGGATTGAAGGAAGGAAGGGGGGATGAAAGGAGGGAAGGGAAGAAGATAGGAAGGAAGGAAAAGGGAAGGAAGGATGGATGGAATGAAGGAAGGAAGGAAGGAGGGGAGGAAGGAAGGAGGCATGGAAGGGAGAAGGGAAAGAGGGAAGCTTGGATGGGAGCAAGGATTGAAGGAAGGAAGGGGGGATGAAAGGAGGGAAGGGGAGAAACAGGGAGGGAAGTCAGGAATGGAAGAGGGGGCTGTGCTGTCCCTGGGCTGCCCTCTCTCCCTCCCTCCCTCACCTGGCCCACCTGGGGCCTCCTCCTGATGCTGATGCTGCTCACCTGGCGCTGGCTCCTCCTGGGCTCCGGCCAACAGCAGCAGCAGAAACAGAGGCAGCAGCAGCAGCAGGCAGCCCTCCATGCTGCTTCCTGCCTTTTCCTGCCTCCCTTCCAGCAAAGGAGGGAGGGAAGGAGGAGGAGAAGGGCCTCCGGAGCATGTGCAGAGCGCCCCCTCCTTCAAAGGGGGGCTTGGCCTGGAGGGGAAGGCGGACCCTTCCTGGCTTGTTGCCACCAGATGTTGGCACTGAAGCAGCCCCCTTCCCTCTCCTTGCAAGGGCTGCTCCCCCTTGGGATGCCCAGGTGAACCCCCTTCCTAGGGGGCATGACCCCAGCCTCCAAGGGCCCTGCCAGGAGCCCTCCTCCTGTGCCAAGGGCAGTGCCTCCAAAGGGCCAGATGATGCCCTTGGCAGCAGCAGAGGACCCAGGAGGGGCACAAGGGCACTCACTCTCTCCCAGGGATGGAGAGTCCTGGGGGACCCCAAAGGGCAGAGCCATTGACCCCCCAGATCAACCCACATGGAGCTGCTCTCAACCCCCGATTCCTCCGGTCACACAAAACCAGGGCTCTGTGGCCACTTCTGACATTTTGCCAGCCATCTGTGGCTGGCATCTTCAGGATCTTCAGTATTCTCTGAAGATGCCAAAGCCACAGATGCTGGCAAAACCATCAGAGAGGAACTCTTCTAGAACTTGAGCCCAAGAGCCCCACAAAAAACTATGGATGCCAGCCATGAATGCCTTGGACTCCACAAAGCAGGGCATCTCTTGCAGCTCCTTCCCAGCAGGGCAACTCGGGCAGAAGCACCCAGAACATCACCCTTTTGCCCCAAAGAGGCACTGCCAGCCAGGGCTTTGGATCCATGGCTCACGCCCGCTTCCCTCCCTGCCTCCCCGATGCTTCTCGGGTGCCTCCTGGATGTTGGCTCCGTCTACAGCGACCGACATCCGTCTTGGGTGTCCTCAGACGTTGCCTGGCCTTCCTGAGGCTGAGAGAGTGTGACCCACCCAAGGCCACCCATTGGGTTTCTGTGGTGCAGCTTGCCTGGGGATTTTTTTGGGGGGGGGGTGCTGTTAAAATTGCTCACCTCGGTACTAAGGCAATAAAACCAGAACACCAAATCCCAAATGGAAATGCCAGCTGCAAAGGGTGAGCTCTGCCCTGCGTGAGAAAGACGACATTTTAATTTCTTCGCATTTCACCTGCGGGGAGAACAGTTAATATATTGGCTTCCATTCTCCAGGGACAAGAGGAATTTCGACATCAATTAATCCCCCTCATTCTTGTGGTGTCAGTAGGGCAGTGCCACCGTGTTGGGGTGCCCTGTGGGATCTGTAGTGCAATTCTGCTGTGTTGCAGTGTCCGTAGCATGGTGCCACTGCATTGCGGCGTCCTCAATGTGATTCCATTGCATTGTTTTGGCTGTAGCACAGTACCACTGTGTTGAGGTGTTTAGAGCACCACAATTCCATTGCATTGTAGTGTTGGTAGTGCAATTCTACTGTTCCCTGTGTCCATAGCAGAGTGGCACTGCATTGAGTTGTTTAGCACAGTGGTGTTGCATTGTGGCATCCGTAATGCAATTCTATTGCGTTGTGTCCATAGTGCAGTGCCACTGCAGTGTGGTGTCCACAACAGTGGCACTGAGTTGTGGTGTCCACAGTGCGGTACTGTCCAAGAACAGCAGCTGCAGAGGCTAATTGAAACCCTGGTTTAAATCGTGACCTTCTTTTCCAAGATGCAGCATGTATGCAACTAGCAGCTCCAGGAACTAAAAGCCACCAGGGAAAGGCAGCTGCTCTCCTCTCCTACCAAGGGCCTATCCGAAAAGCCCAGGTGCAAAACACCGGGCCCCAAATTTGAGAAAGAAGTCAAATTATAAAGCTATCTATGGGCCCAAACAGACAGGCCAAAATAAAGCTACTTCGGGTCACTTTGGAGGTCTGCTGTTTAAATGACATCCGCATCTTAAGAAGCCAGAAGCTGCGCTAAAGCTACACTGCTGCAGTCCTTAGGAATGGAGCATGGCTTTGGTGTGGCTTCTGATCTCTTAGGAGGCACACATCACTTAAACTGCATACCTCCAAAGTGACCCGATGTAGCTTTATTTTGGCCTGTCTGTTCAGGCCCTATATTAATAATGAGGAAATCTGAGTGCCAAATGGAAGCAGAAGGGAATATAATTTGCACCCATGAGGAGAACCACTCTGGAAGAAGGCCCATTTCCCTACCGCCGCATGAAGGACCCAAGGAGGCTTCACCAGAACCACCCTGTTCCCCAAAGGACTGGCTTCTGTGGCTACTGGACTCTTGCAGTGCCACCTTCTGGCCATCCTCAGCCACCAATCAGAAACACTCACTTGCCCCAATGCCCCTGAGGCTGCAGAACTGGCAGCTAAACACAAGGGACTAAACATCAAGGAACTGCTGGGGAAGGCTGGGGGAATGGTGGCCCTTCAGATGTTGGTAAGTTCCTCCTCCTCCTTCCATGACCCCATGCCAGATGGGGACAATGGGAACCAGAGGCAAGCCCCTCTTCCACTTGGCTGTGAAACTACCTTGCCACCACCAAGACCACCACCAAGGCTGAACCCAAATGCCACCGTGGACAGAAGCAAGCAGTGAACCCTGGAAATGAAGACAGACACACACCCGGAGGCAGTGATTGTCAGAATAAAGGAGTCAGTACTAGCCTCACATTTATTTCAAAGGCCGACATATATTTGTACAACATTAAATACAGCAGCCGACAGAACTATCCGTCCGAGGCCAAAGGTGATTCAGCAAGTGGCGCCGGGAAGGGGGATTGCTTGTCCTTTTCCTGCCCACATCATCCAAGCCCTCAGAGAAGAACAGGATTCCCTGTGGCAAAAAGAGGGAGAAGCGCACAGATCAGAGACTGCAAGGTACCACAAATCCCATCCCAAGAGATCTTTGGCATTCCCCCAGGCAGGGCTCCCAAACATTTGTGAAATGTGTTCATAATCAAGTCAGGTTTAACCTGCCTACTGCTCCCACTGCCAAAAAGGTGTGCCACAAGGGCTTATTCCTTGAAGCTATGCATTGCATGGCAACACCAGCTGAATACAGCAAGGAGAGGCAGCAAAATACCTGAAGCCCTTCCCAGACCCAGACCCAGAGCCAAGCCAAATCCCTTCACCCAGGAAGTTTTAAGAGACAAGTCCACATCATTCCACATTCTGCTTCTGCTGGATCAGAATCTGGTCTTTCTAAGAGACACATGCATCAGATGCTTTCTGCCCAGAGAACAGCACCAGTTCTTACGCGACTGGCACCCTGAGCCCCTTTGCGTGCTTCTTCCAAGAGAAGGGCCAACTTACTCAGCTTAACAGACACAGGCGGTTTATTCATATACATCTTTCTTATCCGCAATGTAATCTACAATTTCTTGAGGACACATCAGCTTCTCTGCTTCCGCATCAGGAATCTCGAACCCTGGAAAAAGAAATACGGCCCATTTAGTAGTCCAGGATTTCATTCAAGAAGTCAAGGTCCCAGGATAAAGATTTAAAGGTCATGGAATTCATTGCGTTATTCCACATGACAGAATTATCTTCTGGGATTCACAGAACCGTAGTTAAAAAGAACCCCAAGAGTCACCTAAACCAGGTGGAGGGTGCTAATAAGAAAACGCAGCCTCAGAAACAAGTAACTATTTATGGATGGAAACTCTGAAAATGTAGTTAAGAAGAATGGGTGGATGGGCTGGGGACAGGAATATCAAAGGAAGGGAAGGTTTGCTTTACCGAATTCGTCTTCCATAGCCATGATGATCTCCACTTGGTCCAGGCTGTCCAAGCCCAGATCTTTCATGAAGTGGGATTTTACTGTCAGCTAGAAAGAGGAGAAAAAGCCCCATTATGGACAACGTTCACAATCACTCCAAGCACACAAAGCAGTCCCAGTGTCTTGCTCCGTATCTAATACTGTACAGCAATCTACCGCCATCCTCTCTCAACCTTTTACCCTAGGGAGGAATCTTTGAAATAATTTTCAGGTCTGCATAAAAATGATGATAACAGTCGGCCCTTCATATCTACGTTGGCACGGCCGTGTGCATCTGCCACCGTTGGGGAACGGGGCCATCCGTGGATGGAAAAGCCCCTGGATAGAGAGGGCCAGCTGTATTTCCAGCTCTATAAAGGGTGGGTTTCTGTTCCCCAATCCCAGTCTCTCATGGGATCCCTAGTGACCTCTTACCAATCTGGCTGAGAAACCCTGATCTATGCATTCATTTGGTTTCAAGTGCATCTGTCATCATAATCTACCTTGAGCCCCATTCATGGAGGGAAATATGGGATATGAATAGAAATAAATGCAGAAATAAATATGCAAGGAGCTAGGCCTCCCGCTCCTTGGTTCCGGGTGTTTTTCTTCATCTTAAGACACTGTTGGGACTTACTTAGCCATCCTGTACCCTTCTCCTGCTACTTGTCTTTTAGCATTTTTAATCATTAAGTTTTTAAACTGTTCTTAGTTTATGCTGGGTCCCATTTTGGGGGGAAGAGCAGGCTACCATTCAGAGCCACAAAGAAAGGACTGCGGCCCAAAAGCAAGGGAAGGTGGCTCACTTAGGGTGAACTTTAAAGCCACCACCTGGCTGTTTATCATAGAGTCCTAGAGTTGGAAGAAATCTCAAGGGCCATCCAATCCAACCCCATTCTTCTGCCATGCAGGAACTCTCCATCAAAGCATCCCCATTGACAGATGGCCATCCAGCCTCTGCTTAAAGACCTCTAATGTAATTCTAAAACTGGATGTCGACAGAGCTAAATCCACTATTAAACAAAAAAATCCTAGAAATAGAAGGGCAAATGGAAACTGCTTCCTTTTCAAAATATATTGCGGTCAGCAACCAAGGCCTGGTTTCCTCTCCTGCTCCATATTTATTTTATGTTACTCTTCCTAAGTTTAGAAGGGCTTTAACTTTTAGTTCAGTATGCTACCCGCAGCCGTTATTGGAAGGATGATACAAGAAAACGCCATTCAAACTTCGTTTGTGTCCGTGTGACTTGAAACCACCGAGAACATTCTCCTCTATTGCCGGTTTTATAGCGATATCCAACATCAATCGATCACCCCGTTATTAAGTAATTACCCAGGTAACATTGATTTCTTTTATTTACACCTCCTGCTGGATAACCATAGAATCATAGAAATTTAGAGTTGGAAGAGACCCCAAGAATGGCCATCCAGTCCAACCGCCTTCTGCCATGCAGGAACTCCCAATCAAAGCATCCCCATTGACAGATGGCCATCCAGCCTCTGCTTAAAGACCTTCAAGGAAGGAGACTCCACCAAAATCTCTGAGGAAGGAGTGTGTTCCACTGTCGAATAGCCCTTACTGTCAGGAAGTTCCTCCTAATGTTGAGGTGGAATCTCTTTTCCTGCAGTTTGCATTCATTGTTTCGAGTTCTAGTCTCTGGAGCAGCAGAAAACAAGCTTGCTCCCTCCTCAATATGACATCCCTTCGAATACTTAAACAGGGCTATCATCAAATCACCTCCTAACCTTCTCTTCTCCAGGATAAACATCCCCAGCTCCCTAAGGCATTCTTCATAGGGCCCAGAAGGTGGCTAAATATTGCTATATTGTGTGTAAGGTGCGCCCTCAACTGACAAATGGAAATCCTAATGCTGTTTAAATGATCAGTTTGCTTTCTGATATTGTTTATATACAAGTTTGTGGCGTATGCCAAGTTTTCTGGTGGTGTTCTACTTTGACTCTGGTCAAAGAATGAATAAATTTTATTACGTTACAAAGACCTCCAAGGAAGGAGACTCCAACAAAATCTCCGACGAAGGAGTCAAAGAGCCCTTACTGTCAGGAAGCTCCTCCTAAAGTTGAGGTGGAATCTCTTTTCCTACACTTTGCATCCATTGTTCTGGGTCCTGTTCTCTGCAGCAGCAGAAAACAGGCTTGCTCCCTCCTCAATATGACATCCCTTCAAATATTTGAACAGGGCGATCATATCACCTCTTAACCTTCTTAACCTTCTCTTCTCCAGGCTAAACATCCCCAGTTCCCTAAGGCATTCCTCAAAGTCTTAGTCGCTCTCCTTTGGACACAGATAGAGATGAACCTGCCCCCCCCAAAAAAGAAGGGCCACCCCCCCAAAAACCTCACTTTCTCCGGGTCTATTTTGTCATAGAGCTTCAAGACGTAAAGGACCCGGTCCTGGATGCCGTCCAAGGTGAGAGGAGGAAGGTCCGAGTAGCGGCGGCTGGCATGCAGGAACGTCCCCGAAACCTGCAGGAAAAGGGAGAAAAAGGAGGCGTTAGTGTTTTATACATTTAATTTGGTTTGTATTCTGTATAATTATTGGAAGGGAACTGTGTAAAATTTCAATTTCAAGTCTTTCTGGGGCACTTGCTATGGAATTCTGGGAGTTGGAGTCTGTTGTGGGTGTCCAGAACTTGTTGTCTGAGTCACTTGCTATGGAATTCTGGGAGCTGGAGTCTGTTTTGGGGCCCAGAGCTTGTTGTCTGACTCACTTGCTATGGAATTCTGGGAGTTGGAGTCTGTTATGGGGCCCAGAGCTTGTTGTCTAAGTCACTTGCTATGGAATTCTGGGAGTTGGAGTTTGTTGTGGGGCCTTAAGGCCCCACAACAAACTCCAACTCCCAGAATTCCATAGCACGTGAGTCAAAAAAAGAGCCCTGGGCCCCACAACAGACTCCAACTCCCAGAATTCCATAGCCTTGATGCATAGGAAGCGTTAAAGCGGTTCCAAAGCGGGTTATTTTTCTCACCTGAGGCGGCCTGAGCTTTGCGGGCCCCGGGAGCGAGGCCGAGGTGGAGGAGAGGAGGAGCGGGACAAAGGAGGAGGAGAGTCGGGCCAAGGCCAGGGCCGTCGGGCGACGAAGGAGGGACGCTTTCGCCGCCGCCGCTGAGGAGAGAAAGAGGACACGCGCCGCCATCTTGACGTCCCGCCTCGCCACTGCGCATGCGCCGACGCCGCCAAAGGACTCGCAGACCCAGAAGCCACCGCGCGCGGCGCACCTCCTCCCGGCGTGCAACGGGGCGGGGAATGTGCAAGCAAGGCCACGCCCCCTCCCAGGAGGCAGCTGCAGCAGCATCTCCATGTGTTTATATATATATCTTATGATGGTTTATATATATTAAAATTATATATATATATATATATATATATATATATAAATTGATTTTATATATATATATGTATATGTATGTATATAATGATGGTTTATTTTATATATATAAAAAGGATGGTATATATATATATATATATACACATACACACATAAATTATGGTGTATATAATGATGGATCTATATATAAAAAGGATGGTTTATATATATAAAATATGGAACATATATGTATATGGTATATATAATGATGGTTTATATATATTAAAATGGTATATATATATAAATTGATAGTATATATATATATATATATATAAGTTATATATATAAATGATGGTTTATATATATGTATATATGTATATATATATATATATATATATATAAAATGATGGATAGATTGATAGATGGTTTATATATGTTAAAATATAATGATGGTTTATGTATATACTAGTATAAACATGGTTTATACATATTAAAATGGTTTATATTTATATATATATATATATATGGTATATACATACATATACACAGTATATATATATGATTTATGTATACATAAAATGTGTATATATATATATATATATATGGTTTATATATTAAAATGGAATATATATATATATATATACACACACACACAAATGATGGTATATATGTATATATATAAAATGGTATATATATATATATATATAATGATGGCATATATATATATATATATATATATGTTGGTGTGTGTGTGTATATATATATATATATATACACAGTATAGAGAGAGAGAGAGAGTTTTATCTTTTTAAAATGTGTTTTGTTCTTTTAATAACTCTTTTTAAATACTGCAATAACAGCAAGTAATGAGTATATTTCTATACTGCTTTAATTCCTTTTCAATATACTTCCCCCCCCCCCCCATGTTTTTAATGGTCCTGTTGTTTGTTTTTTCACGTCGTGAAGCCACCCTGAGTCCCAGTTCTGGGGAAAGAGTGGGATACAAATAAATACAATAATAATAATAGTAATAATCATCTTTGCCTCTGTCTCCCTGGTCAGATTTTTCCTTAGCCTCCCGAGGCTGAGAGAGTGTGACTTTTGTGCCAAGGAGGCGCTTATGAGTTTCCATAGCTGAGCGGAAGGGACCCGAACCCTGGTCTCTTACCCCTTGAACTCCCCAAAAGAAAAACCCTCCGCCGAGAATCATTCACTTTCAAAGATGGAATTTTAATAGGACTGCACATTTAAAACAATGCAAAAATAAGGGGTTTTGTTTTTAACACCTCAAAGGGCACAAGCCCCGAACAAAGAGGCAAATCTTAGGGTAGTTGGCACAAGGCACAGGCTCCCATTGACTCCAGAGGAAACCCTCCAGGCGAGTTGTTTTATGAGTTCCTTGCTTTGCCCTTGCAGAGCCGGTCTACGAAGAAATGGACCCGGCTGGGGGGCAACTTTCTCCCGGCGCAGGAAATCCTCTCCGAGGTCCTCTTTCCCGCCGGAGGACGTCCTTCAGGCCAAGCGCAGGTGAGGCGTGTAGCTGTAGACGCAAACGCCACCGTCGTTTTGACCGGCGAGCAAACAGGTGTCCGTGACCGACCACCGGACCAGGGACCACTTCCCTTCAGAGTTGGGGGGCAGCACGGCCGTGCACCTCCCCAAAAATAAATCCCACACGGCAATGGCTCCAGACGTCAGGACGGCCGCCGCAGAAGCATCCCTCACCTCGCCTTCCAGGTACCTAGGGCCGAAAAGGAAAAAAAGGTTGCCATGATCGCCATCGAGAATGGAGTGGGGAAAGTGAGGCTTGCAGCTGAAAATAATAATAATAATTATTATTATTATTGATACAGTGAGCTCTTGTTATCCGCTGGGGTTTGGATCCAGGATCCTCCGTGGATAACAAAAAATCATGGATGCTCAAGTCCTATTAAATATAATAGCACAACAAAATGGGGTCCCCATATATAAAATGGAAAATCAAGGTTTGCTCTTTGGAATGTATATTTTTGGGAAATATTTTCAAGCCGTGTATGCTCAAATCCATGGATACAAAAATCCGTGGATAATGAGATTGAGGCAGCTCACAACAATAATAAAAAGCATTTAAATACGATGAAGTACAATGCCCCATAAAACCACCCACCCTCCATAAGCAATAATAATAATAATGAGATTTATTTATATTCCCCCCCCCCCATATTGATTGAGGTGGGATTACAACAAACTAAAATAGACATTAATGTATTATACTATCCCTACTGTTACATAATAATAAAATACAATAACTACCTGTAGTAGTTATACAAAAATTAAAAATACATAACATAGCAAATAAAGCTTAACCTAGCATAATAATTGATATTATCCCCAGCTCTCCCCCAGCAGCAAAATAACAATCAAAGACAAATTACATACTTAAAGTAGTTGGTTGTTACATGGCTGACAGCCGCACCATGGCGGCCCTCTAAACCTCCGGCGGCACCCCTAAATTCTCCAGGCGCCCCCATTTCCCTTTGGGGAAGGCATCCGAGAGGGAGAAGGCAAAGCTCTTCCAGCGTATCGGGGCAGAAGAGCCCAAGACATCTCTCCAACGATGCGAGGAGAAGGCGGCTTGAGGGGGAAGGAAACTGCCCCAAAGCCTAGAGCCTTGCAGTTGGTTGGAGAGGTGCGAGAGCAAGAGCAAAGGCAGAGCAAACACCGCCACCACCCACGTTTGGCTGCCACCATTTTCCAGGCCGAGACTTGCCTTCCTCCACTGCCCGGCGGGAGGGACAGGGACATCACCGTTGTGCTCCTGGCCGTCTTGGGGTTGATGGCGATGACCTGGAAGGCAGGGATCCCATGGGCCTTGCTCTCCTTGGCGTGCGGGTGGCTCAGGACCACAAACAAGAGGCCCTGTTACCGAAGAAGAAAAGCCACACGGAAAGGTCAGTGCTGTGACCGCAGAGTTGAGGCGGTGGCTTGAGGAGCAGCGAGACCCTATCGCTGTCCATAGTGCCAGCTCTCCTGCGTCCAACCCACTTCGGAAGACGTACCGAGTCAGCATAGGCCCTGTGGCAGACGGAGGCAGGGTAGGAGCAGCCCACAGACACCTTCCTCAGCAGCTGCCCGGTTGCCAAGTTCCTGCACAAAGAGAAACACACGCTATTGTTTCCATTGCCACTGGGCAAGAGGACACCGGAGCAGCAGAAGCACCGAAGGCACCCCGGGAACGGAAATCTCTGCCTCTAAAACGCAGACATCCTTTGAGGCAGCAGGGAGATGCTATGGGAAATAACAGGACCTGATTTACTGTATAAACTCATGTATAAGTCTAGAAATTTTAGTCAAAAAATTCACCCCCAAAAACTGGGTTGACTTAAGGTAAGTGCTGTACCTTAATTCTGTATGGTCTTTGGCATCGTTTCCTTTTGCTTCCTCCTTTCTTACTTGCCCCTTTTACCCTCGACTTACCCACTGCTAATACCAAAACCTATCGTTTTGGTCCCAAAATCCGTCTTCAACTAATACATGACTTCGACCTATAGTCCCGTATATATGGTTTTAGTTAACACAGAAAGAACTGGCCATGTTCATGTTAGTCCTGACTTCCAGTCTAACCTTGGGTCATGGACCTATAGCAAGTTGCCTTTCCTAAAGTCTCTGTTTTCCGCTTGTAAACAGGAGGGAATCCTTATGTGCTCCCAGGATGTTTGCGACTGTGAGGATAAAAGCGTAACAAGAACGATACAGTAAATTTGCAAAAATTTTCCTGCCTCCCTTCAGCTTTGCAACTGCAGCAAATGTAGCAAAATGTTCTTTTTCAACAAAACTCTTACAGAGGGATGGAGGGTGGAAGACTCAGTTTCAAAACATACACTGCTTTATGATATTTAACTAACAACATAACAAATGGCTACAATACCCAAACAATTAGGCAGCTCCGAATGTGTAATAAACTGTAGAAATGTTAACAATTCTGGAAATGACTTCCATCCCAAATTTTAAAGAATGGAAGACAAAGGCATGCTATTGAGTGACTTAATTTCAGACCGTCTTACCAGATGACAAGGCAGTTTGTTGCTGTCATCCCGACCAAAGCCTCCTGCATCCCTTCCACATCTGCAAAAGCCAATACGGTCTCTTCAGGAGGCATCAAAGTCTGTCTCTCGTTGATCCTATAAGAAGCCAACACAGGTGTCAACACTCAGCAGAAGGAGCTACAAGGAGCCTCAGACACAATTCTCAAGCTACAAAAACACCTCATCTCTCTATATAGGAGTGCAGCAAACACCTCCCTGTAACCTTCATAGATTTGTTTCCGTATGCCTTCAATTCATTTCCAACTCACAGTGATGATAAGATGACCTCCCACGGGATCTTCTCGGCGAGATTTGTTCAAAAGGAGCGTGCCTTTTCTTTCCTCTGAGGCTGAGAGAGTGTGACTTGCCCAAGGTTACCCAGAGCATTTCTAGGGCTGAGCAGGGAATTGAACCCTGGACTCCCAGAACTCAAGCCACCTTTCTCAGCCACCTTGCAAGGTACTCCTCTTTCCACAGGAGCTCGTGGTATAAAACCGTTACGCTCAGTCTCACGTCTCACCTTCCCAGTTCTGAAAAGGAAGCGACTTCCACTTCTTGGTCTCCAAGGAAGCCGCAGCTGATGACTAGCCTTCTCTTCCTCAGACCAAGAACAGCGTTTATCTTTCCCACTTTGACCGACGATTGTGTGACAGAGTCACCCTCGGGAGAACGAAACAAGAACCTAGCAGAAGAAGAGACGATTCGTGTTAAGTGGTCCCTTGCTCTGAGCCCAGGAGTGTTTCCTTGGAATGAGGCCACAACTGTGGCCTGAACATACCAGTAAAAATGCCACTCTATTTGATAACTCACCGTATTTCCGCAATCTCCAGGGATCCCAAAGCCACGCACACAAGGCTGCGGACCCCCGGCAGGGGAACAATTTGAATGACTGGAACCTGGAGAAACAAAATGGCAGAATAAGAACTCAGGGGCAATTCCTTTTTCTCCCCCATCCTCCCCTAGTCTCTAATCTGGAAACAGTCTACATAAAACAGGGTTGGGAATCTGGGATGTTCCAGAGGTTGTTGGACTGCAGGGACAACAGTTTCTGAGGCAGCACAGCCGACAGTACGGAGGAAAGTCGGACGTCGGAGACAAATAATATCGGGAGGGCTCTGCGATCCCCATCCCTGGCAGAAAGGAGTTGGGGAAGAACAGTGCTTCCTTTGCACAGAGGGACTTTATAAATTCTCCACTGAAAATAGTTAACATTATATTATATAATTATATTCCCCTAGGATATAATTTGTGGTGAACTGACCACCCCTGAGTAAAGATGGAGGGGCACAGCTAGGCAGCATTAGGACAAAGGCCAGCCCATACACAAGCCAATCCAAAGTGGATCATGGACCTACTATGCCTTTACGTTTGGGGTGGGAGATCAGACACACTTCTGACCATTCTTTTAAGCAGGAAGGGTTGGATGAGTGGGTGCAGAAATTACTGGGAAAGGGTGAAGGCCCAAGAGTCCATTCCCAGAGTCCCTGCAGAGCCTTCTTCCTTTGCCTTTGCTTCTGTTTAGACAGTGTGGCACCACCCTCCACTACCCATTTCAGCCGCAGTAGAGAAGATGCCCTCGACCTTGTTGAAGTGCCAGGTGTGGATGACCGCCCAGTGACCGGCCTCCAGCTGCCTCCAGAGGGAAACGGATGTCTCGCTGGCCGTCAAAATGCACAGAGCGGTGAAGTCTGCCGCTTCCCACCACACGGTGCCCACATCCACGGAGGAGGACCCGGAGCAGCTCTGTGGAAAACAAGCACCAGGAGCGGAGGAGGAAGGGAGTGGATTTAATTCCATCCACTGGAAACCCACCCGACCAGCTGAGAACTCTTGCCATGTTGGACTGTCAACAGTCAGCCAAGGACATGGCCAATTTTTTTGCTGCTGGTCTGGGGAGGGAGAAAGAAGATGCATGAATGCGAAATTGTGTCCCGCAGAGTCATTTTCATCCAAAAATGGCGTTCTGGATATTTTTAAAAAGAGATTGAGCTTGCAGTTCACAGGTAGCAGAGTTCTCAGCCTCATGCACCATGAGATCCTAGCCTAATAATCCATCCCCTCGCCCTTTCCTGTCACTGCTTTCACCTTTTACCTTTAGTTTTGAAGTCATTTGCAAGTTGCCTTCCCCCAGGATGCTTTCCAGTGATGTTTCCACCAGGCACTCCGCCTCCCCTTTGTTCTGTGATGGAAAATCAACAAAAGGCACTGAGCCACACAGGTGTTGGGACAGAGACAAAGGCTTTCTGCAGCCCTCCACATTTCCGAAGGAAGTGGCAGCAGATGGGGCTCCCCTCCATTTTACCTGTTTGGGGGATTCACTGAAACCCTGCAGAGACTCTCCAGCCTGTAACTGTCTTTCCTCAAGGCTCTCTAGTTCCTCTTCAGCTGGCCAACTGGCTCTGCACTGGCTTGGCAGCCACTGTCTCCTCATGCCACTTCTTGGGAGGGAGGGAGAAGCCTCTGCCAAGGTCCCAGGTTCACTTGCATCGCTGCTAGCTTTTGCCTGCCAAGAGGAAGCACAAGACGCATCCAGAGAGACCTGGCTAGCAGGCAAAGCCGGGGAGGCTGGAGTGGTCCCCACCATGGGGAAAGCTGGGGTGGGCAGCGGGGACGGCAGTGGGCAGCTCACACCATCCACGGCTGGCGAGAAGAGCAGTTCATTTGAGGAAAGACCTCTCTGGTGCAAATGGGGAGGAAGCTGTGAGGCGGCTAAAGTGTCTTGCGCAGCAGATGTGCCAGCATCTCTGAAGCTCTCTCCTGGAGCTGATTCTTGAAGACCAGCCTCACTGGCAAATGGCTGGCACTCGGCAGCCAAACTCTCCGGCTCTTTCACTGCGCAAGCCTTGAGTTTTTCTGATTTCAGGAGACCAAATTCATCTTCTGGTAAGCAGAATTCTTGGAGGTCTGGGCTAGAAGGTGGCAGCCACTGGAGATGGGATGCTTCACCTCTCTGGCTGTGACAGGGAAGACTTCCAGCCTGCTGAGGGGGCTTATTCTCCCAAAGAAGCCTCTCACAGTCTTCTTCCAGGTCCTTCTCAAAGCCAGAGGCAGGCTCAGCTTCTGGGAGAAGAGGTGAACTAAGGCTTGTTTCTAACTCAGCCCGATGGTTTCTGCCCAATCCTGGTCCTTTCCTGCCTCTCCGTCTGGCTCCCATGCTGCCACCAGACACCACAGGGGTCTCTGTGGCATGGCCTCTGCTTGGGCCATCTTCTTCCCTTCCTTGAGATCTACTGGAGACGAAAGAACCACCGGCTACCTCGGAGTCCTCCAATGGATCTTGCAAGGGACTGGACAAGGCCCAGGAACGAGCCCTCCCTCTTGATCTCCTCTTCCTCCTGATCTGCAGGTGCCCCTCGCTCTGAACCAAGCCTCCGTTGGAAGCAGCACTCTCACAAGAGGACTGGAGAGAAGGAGAAGCAGCAGGAGCTGAGAAAGGAACAGCCTTCGGTGGGCCAGCGCTTCCTACTGCCTCTTGGGAGGACAGAACCGGCTCTGGGTTCCTCTCCTTCCGTGCGACTTTCTGCCCTTTCTTACTTTTCCCCAGATGACTCTGAATGACGGCCTCCAAGTTGACCTCGCTCTGGCGGCTGGACATTCGCCGAGTGGTCCTCACATAATACTCCACGGGGAAGAGGAGACCCTCAACCACCGTACAAGAGCTCAGCACCTCCTGAGCAGGTGCGACGGAGGGAAGCGGTTCTTCTAGGAGGGAAGAGTCAGGTTCAAGCAGCTTCCCTAAACCCTTTGCCTTTGATTTGCTGAAAGGAGGATCTCCACTGCAGAAGTTGGAGGCTGGAGGCTCCTTGCCTGGGCTTCCTTCTTCATACGTGCCACCAAGTGGGGTGCCATGTCCTTCCAAATCCTGGCTGCTCACTGCAAACCTCCCCGGATCTGAGTCTTCCTCTCCTGACAGCGCTTGCTTCTCTTCCATCAGGGCATCCTCCTTCCTGTCACTTTGTAGGTCTTCTTGCGATGGGGCGTTCTCTCCGGCTGAGTTTTGGGAGCTAACACGGGGCTTCTGATGGCAGGGAGGGCTACAGGAGGGCACCTGGCTCTCGCAGGAAAGAGGGCAAGGAAATGGAAAGGAATCTCTAGTCTCTGTGGAAGCTTCCTGTGGACATTCTGGCCGTAGCACCAAAGGAGTCGATTCACAGCTGCTTCCATCTGTTGTGGACGTTGACAACTCTGGCATGGCCTCCCAAATGCTGCTGATTCTCCTCTTAAAGACTGGCGACTGAGAACCCCCAATGCTGGCAGCTGCCGTCCGTTCTGGTTGGCACCCAGCATCTCTGCAAAGTGCCTCCCTGGCCGATTCCGCTCTCTTTTCCAAAGGCAAGGTTGCCCTCCGTTGTGCTCTAGTTCTGCTTCTCAAGAGATGGCCCCGTTTTTCCACTGGACCAAAGAGAACTTTTCTGCAGTCCCGACCGGAACATTTGGAAACGGGAGTCGAAAGCAAGCAACCATCCTCTTGGCTGAAAACCTCAGGTTCAGGCTTGAAGGTGATGGATGAGGTCTTTCCAGGGCTCCTTGTCAGACGGGTACTGATAGAGACTCCCTCCGAGGCTACTGGTGCCACCTGGCCAATGACAGATCCTGCCAAGGGAAATACAGAAGAGCGTTATCCCTCATCACAGAAACACACAGAACTGTGGTTAAGGAGAGTATGTGAAAGAGACCTCTGTCTCCAGATTATTACCTGTACGGTCCTTCTCATTCTCCTCTTGCATAAGCAGAAGGTTTTGCTCTGCCACAGTCCTCTTGACGTAGGTTTTTACCCTCTCAGCTCTTTCAGCACGCTGTGAAGGAACAACAGGGATAGGGGACGGGAGCAGCGGTTCACAGACAAGAGGGTTTTTTGGACCATATTTTGCCTCACTTTATGCACAAGGCCCAAATGCCTAGAAAGCACCTTTAGGTTTATCACACTAGGGGGCAAACAGGATTTAAACAGGAATTAAACAGGAAATGTCCTATGTTAAACATAAGGCATTTCCTGCTTAATTCCTGTTTAACTCTCGTTTAAATCCTGTTTGCCCCCAGTGTAATAAACCTCGACCATCAGCTTACCAAACGGATAAGAAAAAGAGATGCTGCGCTCACTCACCTGCAACCTGTGGAACGTCCTTCTGTACTCTCTTTTCAGAAAGGCCAGCTTTTCCTTCAGCTAAAAAAACAAAGAGATCGCAAGACAGTCATCGCAACCCACTTCACAAACAATACTCGAATCTAGAGAGGGCAACTGTGGCTGTATCCGCACTTCAGGAGCAATGCTGTCTGGCGCCGCTTTAACTGCCGTGGCTCAATGCCACGCGATCCTGGGGTTTGCACTTGTTGTGCCATCGGAGCTCTCTGGCAAAGAAGGCTCAATGTCTCACAAACGCTACAGTTCCCAGGATTCCCTAGCATTGAGCCAGAGCAGTTCAACTGCTCTCATACTGGATTATTCCTGCAGTGCGTTTTGGGCCACTGTTTAAGCTTTTGAGTCGGTGGGCCTGTGGACACTGATCTAGGCTTCAGTCCATTGACTTGGGCTTAAGTCACACCAATGGCCCGACTTGGACTGGATTTGGCCAAAATGACACACTGATCATATATTGTATATATATTTTAGTGACCGACTGGCTGTTGCCGTGTTTCTGGGAAGGGAAGGGCAAGCGCATTGGGCAGCGGACCGGAAGCAAAAGGGTCCATGGTCCCAAACGCACTAATAATCCAGTTTGAGACCGCTTTCGCTGCCCTGGCTGAATGCGAAGGGATTCTGAGAACGGTATTTTTGTGAGACTTTGAGCCTTCTCTGTCAGAGAGTGCTGGTGCCACAATAAACTACACTTCCCAGGGTTGTGAGCCAGGGCAGTGAAAGGGGTCTCAAACTGGATTATTTCTGCAGTGTGTTTGGGACTGGGACTCTTCTAGAGCTTTCAGGAAGGCTCTTTCAATGCATGGAAGGGACAGGAGGCCAAGCGGGGCCAGTGTGGTTCCTCTCCCCACATTAACAGTGGGACGTACCAAAACAAATGATAGAATCATAGAATGATGGAGTTGGAAGAGACCCCAAAAAGGGCCATCCAGTCCAACCCCCTTCTGCCATGCAGGAATTCCAAATCAAAGCATCCCCATTGACAGATGGCCCTTATCCATCCTCTGCTTAAAGGCCTCCAAGGAAGGAGACTCAAAGGCAGATTATTCCACTGTCGAACAGCCCTCACTGTCAGGAGGATCCTCCTAATGTTGAGGCGGAATCTCTTTTCCTGCAGCTTCCATCCATTGTTCCGCTTTCTAGTCTCTGCAGCAGCAGAAAACAAGCTTGCTCCCTCCTCAATGTGACATTATCCCTTCAAATATTTAAACAGGGCTCTCATATCACCTCTTAACCTTCTCTTCTCCAGGCTAAACATCCCCAGCTCCCTAAGGCGTTCCTCATAGGGATTCATGGTTTCCAGACCCTTCACCATCTTAGTTGCCCTCCTTTGGACATGCTCCAGTTTCTCCACATCCTTTTTGAATTGTGGTGCCCAGAACTGGACACAGTATTATTCCAGGTGGGGCCTGACCAAAGCAGAATAGAGTGGCACTATGACTTCCCTTGATCTAGACGCTATACTTCTATTGATGTAGCCTAGAATAGCATTGGCCTTTTTAGCTGCCTCATCGCCACTGTTGACTCATGTTCAACTTGTGGTCTACTTGGACTCCTAGGTCTCTTTCACACACATAATTCTCATTCAGCCAGGTTTCCCCCATCCTATATCTGTGCCTAGGACTTGCCCATAGAGAAACCACACTTGCCCATAGGGAAGAGTGTCCCATAGGGAATCATTGGGGAATGGAGGCCCATAGGGACTGCAGCAGAGGACGATGGGAGTTGTAGTCCCGGCCTTTCCTCCTGGAGTCCCACCTGGGCCTTCTCTTTTGGGTCCAAAGGGACTTTGCTGCGAGGAGCCTCCATCCTTCTTCCTCCAGCGAGGCCACGCCCCTTAGCGACTGCGCACGCGCGCCGCCCGGCTCTCTTCCTGCCGACCAACGAGACGCCGTCGCCATGGAGACGGACCGGAAGGAGCGGCCTTTTCTGCCCTGAGCCGGAAGTAGCTCTCTGTCGTCACCGGAAGTGGGCTCCTGATTGGCCAGGATTGGGCTGAGAGGAAGATGGAGCTGAGCGAGATGCTCTACAATAAGTCCGAGTACATCGAGACGGTGAGAGAAAATAAATAATAACCCGGGTTGCTGAGGCATCTTGGGATTTGTAGTCCGTTCTGTAGTCCGTTCTGCCCCGACTACATTTCCCAGGATTCCACAGCACTGAGCCAAAAAAAGGGGGGGCCTCAGTCAGAGTAAAGGCATCCCAAGCCTCCCTCGCAGGGTTGTTGTGAACGTAAAAGCAGCAGTTTAAAAGGCCAGGGCTCCTTGGTGTGGGATCCTGGGATTGGTGGCCCACAGGACTACATTTCCCAGGATTCCACGGCTGCTGAAGTGGTGCCATGCTGGGTTACTTGTAGGGTGCGTCCACACTGTAGGAATGGTACGGTTTGAAACTGGTCTAACCTCCCTGGCTCAGTGCTATGGCATTCTGGGAACTGAAGGGTGTGTTGGGGGCGGTGTTCCAGAAAGGCTTGAACGTCAGGACCTTAAATGCCGTCTTATTAACAACCCCTTTCAGTCCAAGTAGACCACATGAGCCAAGAGTGCCATGCTGCAGCAAAAAAGGCCAATGTGATTCTAGGCTGCATCAACAGAAGTATAGTTTCTAGATCAAGGGAAGTTATAGTGCCACTCTATTCTGCTTTGGTCAGGCCCCACCTGGAATAATCCTGTGTTCCAGTTGTGGTCACCACAATTCAAAAAAGGACGTGGAGAAACTGGAGCATTTCCAAAGGAGAGTGACTAAGATGGTGAAGGGCCTGGAAACCATGAATCCCTATGAGGATGGACTTAGGGAGCTGGGGATGTTTAGCCTGGAGAAGAGAAGGTTAAGAGGTGATATGAGAGCCCTGTTTAAATACAGTATTTGAAGGGATGTCACATTGAGGAGGGAGCAAGCTTGTTTTCTGCTGCTCCAGAGAATGGGACCCAATGGAACAATGGAAAGAGATTCCACCTCAACATTAGGAGGAACTTCCTGACAGTAAGGGCTGTTCGACAGTGGAATAATCTGCCTTTGAGTCTCCTTCCTTGGAGATCTTTAAACAGAGGATGGGTGCCCATCCGTCAGGGATGCTTTGACTGGGAGTTCCTGCATGGCAGAAGAAGGGGGTTGGACTGGATCAGGGCCATTCTTGGGGTCTCTTCCAACTCTAGGATTCTATGATTCTTTCCTCAGGCATCCGGGAACAAAGTGAGCCGGCAGTCTGTTCTCTGTGGCAGCCAAAACATCGTCCTCAATGGCAAGGTGAGCGGCCCTTCGGTCTGGAGACGGAGTGGGATGCAGCAGTAGACCCCATGAATCATACATAATATATATATGTGTGTAAAATACACACATGTACACACACACACCAGTTTGGAGCTGCATTCATGTGCTGCTGGAATGCCGCAGCAACCAAAGAAATAACCCTTTGCTCTCAAAATGGTTGGCCATTTAACAAATACAAAGATCCATCAGGGATACCTTTATTGGCCAACCAAAATGCACAATATGCTTGTTGCATTCAGAGTGTCTATGGGCTTCTCCATCGGATGAGTTTCTCTCATTGCATTTGCATTCAGTCGAGCGGCAGGCATTCGTGCTGAGAGTTGCTCTGAATGCAAAACTGTTCCAAGGATGTTGGTTTTGGAGGAAAACCTGATTTCAGCTCTCATCAGGAATATATTTAAGCGTATTTGATATCAGTCTCAAAGGTTAGCTCTTAGCAGAAGGAAAAGTAGATTGAAGATACTGTATATACGTTACTTTTTAAGATGAAGGAGGAGGAGCGTTTCTTACTGCCACCAGATGAGGATTGCTAGGCACCTCAGCAACAGCCTCATCCCTCCAAAGTGTCCCCAGTGTCCTCTTGCTGTGCTCTTCTTTGTCTGGGTCCCTGAAATGGGCAGATTATCCTCCGACAAGCTCTGTTGGGCTGGGAACTGAGTGGGATCCTTGTGGGCCTTTTTCATTCCCAATACAAGCTCCTTGGCGTAGTCCAGAAGACTGACACTGACCTTCTCTTCTCTCCTAGACGGTCTGCGGAACCTCTGACCATATTGTCCGCAGAGAGAGTAAAACAGGGGCAGATCTTCTTGCTTTTGCCAAACCCAAATGCTTTAGTGTCGCCCTTCCAAATCCATAGTCCGCAGGAAACAATGGAGGGTGTGTCAGTGACACTTACCTCCCACCATCTTTCCTCTCCAGACCATCTCAGGGTGGCATTTGTGGGCTTCCCGGGTAACCCACCCCTATGAAAAGCTGGGCTCCATCCGGTGCCTCTGGACCCGGATCTGTTCCATTGGACGGTGGTGGCGGCTTGGGGTCCAGCAGGGCTTTTCCTCCAGCTGCCCTTCCCTCCTTTCCTCTCCAGACCATCGTCATGAACGACTGCATCATCCGAGGGGACTTGGCCAATGTCAGAGTGGGCCGCCATTGTGTGGTGAAAAGCCGGAGTGTCATCCGCCCGCCTTTCAAGAAATTCAGCAAGGGGTAAGAGTCGTTCGGGACCGGTGAAACGGAGCAGTCAGGCTTTCTCCAGAAACATATAATATTCTAGTCTGATCATTCCAATATTATTCTCAAGCTTCTGGTTTTCTTTGTTGGGGATCCCCCCCTCCAAACAGTATCCCCTGGAGAGGTGTTCCCACCAAATGAGGGAAATGGGTAGAAGACATAAGTGTCTTTTTGGGGTGGCACCCCACGTGCGGACATTTGCCTGATACATACTGGCCTTTTTGGCACCAGAGGAAGGCCGTTTTACTATCCCCGACTTTCTAAGCATTGTTCCTAAGCAAGTCTTGGCTCTGGGCTCAGGGAGAAGCAGTAACCCGTTGTCAGAGTTTCACACAGGTTTGCTCCATTCCTTCCACAGGGTTGCTTTCTTCCCGCTGCACATTGGAGACCACGTCTTCATCGAGGAGGACTGCGTTGTCAACGCAGCCCAGATCGGCTCCTACGTCCACATAGGCAAGAACTGCGTCATTGTAAGTCAGGCAGCTTCGTGGCCATTTTTCCTGGAGCATTTTTTTTCTGTGAGCAGGAAACATGGCCCTCTAAGATCCACTAGGAAACCGGCGTCCTGCCAGGTGTTTACCTGTGGCACCTTAAACACTGGCCAGCTTATCCGGCTTGACACAGAAATGTCAAGCTGGCATGCTCCTCTTTGTGTCTTGATCGGTGGTCTGCTCGGCAACACAGATACCCGTTCTTCGTTGTGTGTTTGCCATAAAGTCTGTTGTGCTTTAGCCTTGAAATGTGAGTTGGTGCCGAATTTTGTGCTGACTTGTGCCATGGCCTTTTAGGGTCGCCGGTGTGTCCTGAAGGACTGTTGCAAAATCCTTGACAACACAGTGTTGCCCCCGGAAACGGTGGTCCCTCCATTCACGGTCTTTTCGGGCTGCCCAGGTAAGTGGAAGGGGAGTCAAGGGGTGGGGTATGAGAGAAGTGACCCATTAAACAATGCGTACCCCTCCAAAGTGGGGCAGCTCCCAGCTGTCTGCAAGCAGAAGATGCTCCTTTGAGGCCTGACGCTCACATGCTTTCCATCTCCAGGCCTTTTCTCCGGAGAACTCCCCGAATGCACGCAGGAGCTGATGATCGACGTCACCAAGAGCTACTACCAGAAGTTCCTGCCCCTCACTCAGGTCTAGCACTCTGCATCCATCCCATGGGCCTTGAAAGAGCACCAAGGTCTCTGGCACGGCTGCGCCACTCAGCTCTGCCAGCTCCTAGGAGTTCAGCTGGCAGCCGACCTAAGACTTGAGAGGAAGGCTCTGCCGAAAGCATTGTCCATTCTCTCCCCGTCCCACATTGTGGTGCCTAATGGTGTAGGGCTACCAATGACCATCTGGGACCAATCCCACTGCAAGCACTCCCATACGTTATTTATTCGACCCCAAACCTGGCATGCAAAAACAAAGTGGCAGAGCAGCCTGTGTTCCATGCAAAGGGCTTCAGCATCCCTGCCCATCCCACGTTCCTTGGCCCAATCCTCGGCAGCAGAGGTGGGGGTCCTGCAGCCCTGCTGCTGATGTTGGACTCCAGCTCCCAGATTCCTTGGCTGTTTGGCCATGCTGGCCAAGGGGCTGCTGGGCCATGCAGTCCTGCCCCTGCTTTGGAGGGTGAAATCAACCCCCCCCCCCCGCCTCACCGCTGGCCTGCAAGTTGTGTCCTTTGGGCTGAGCCTCTTTCCCTTGTTGGCAGCAGCTGTGCCACTCTTTTGTGGGGTGAGGAGGCACAGCGCCAGGTAACCAGGAACACGCCTGCCACCAAATCTCCTCGTCCTCACCTTTTCCAAACGCCAAGGGTTCTGCCAGGCTGCAGGGGTCCGTACGGATATATCCACGCCGTTTCCTGCGTTTCGTGGCACATACGGCTCTGCCTGCCGCACATTAACCAGCCGTGCGCTCTCCAAACCCAGAAGCATCTGATAGTAACTGCCGCTAACTGCCATTTGGTCTTTTTGTGTTTTCCTTTACACACATTAAAATCCTCAAAAAGAGTGTGTCATGTACTTTGGAAGTGGTTATTTGGATCTGGGTTAGGTAGAGCCAGCGTGGCACAGTGGGGGACAGGGGCATCAATAGGGGTTGTGGGGTGCGCAGATCACAACCGGTGCCACCCTAAATGTGGGGTGACCCCACTGCTCTGCAAACATTTGCCTTTGGTCAGAAAAGGGGCGCGATGTTCCCCTGCGTCCCTTTTCAAACTCTGGAGAAATGGTGTGAGGAGGGCGAGACTCGCTGGGAGGAGAAATGAGAAGCCTTGGGTTTATTTTAAAATTTTAAAAAATTTAAATTTAAAACTATTCTTGTACAGTTTTGTTTTAAAATGTCCCGTCTTACCAAATGTTCCCTCTAGCTCTCTGGGCATGTCAATGCACTCCATTAAGTGGGATTCTCCTTTATGGCAATTAACCAATATTGTCCCAAGTGTGTGCTGCTCCGCTTCCAGGAATCCCAGGCCGCGTCCGCACTGCAGAGACGATCCGGTTCAGCACGACTTTAACGGTCGTGGCTCCATGCTGCGCAGTTCTGGGAACCGTGGTTTCGGGAGACCTTTTACCTTCTCCGTGCCACAACAAACTGCGAATCCTAAGGCTATAGGAATGAGAGTGTGAGCAGTTGAGAGGCTCAGGGCCTGAGTTTGAGAACGAAGAAGGCGCTTCCCAAAAACAGAGCCTCCAAATCCTCAAACAGAGAAGAAGGAGCCTTGTTGCGCTTGGCTGGGAAAAGCGGGAGCCGGGGCTTTGAGCAAGCAAACCCTGGACCTTCCTCTTCTTCATGTGGTTTTGTATATAGATGTTTGCGTTTTAATGATGTTTTGTGTACAGATGTTTGCATTTTTAACTTTATAGGGTTTTATCTGTGAGCCGTGGGATAGAAATGAAAATAAATCAATAAAATAGTTGTTGTTGTTCCCCCCTTTTTGGGGGGACTCCATCACCCATCATCCCTGGTTTATGGGGAGGGGGGATTGTGGGTGTTGTAGTCCCCAAAGCAAGAAAACAGTTGAGTTTAGGCAAGGTCACACTCTCTCACCCTTGGAGGGAGGCAGGGCTGGCAAAAACCTCTGGAGGGGTCTTGCAGCCCCTAAAGTGGGAGAAAACCTTGCAAGGCTGGCAAGACCCCCTGCAAGCCCCTAAACTGGGAGAAAGGGGGAAGGATATATTAATATTAATTAATATTTAATTTAATTTTAATTGATTGATTGATTAATAGAAAATTAATATTAATGTTATATTAATATTATTATAATAAATAATATTATAATATTAAAATTAATATTATATTAATATAATATTTTTTATTTTTACATTTTTATTTATATTTTTTATTTTTTATATAAAATTTTATTTATATTTTTTATATTTTTATTTTTTATTTTTATAAAAATATAAATTATAATATTAATATTAATATATAATAATATTATAATATTAATATTAATATTAATTAATATTATATTAATATTAATCTTAATATTCTATGAAAATGAATCTATCCTTCCCCCTTTCTCCCAGTTCAGGGTCTGCAGGGGGCTTCACCATCATCATCAGGGCTGGAAACCTGGGAAAGAGGATCAGGATCAGGAGGATCCTGCTGCCTTCCTGCCGCCTCTAAGTCTCCCCCGGGGTCCTTGTGCCCCTCCCTCCCTCCCGTGATGCCCCGCGCGGGTGGGAAGTTTAAACGTGGCTCTGGCCAATGGGAAGCGCGCTCCGGAGGGAATCCTCCTCTTCTTCCTAACGCTCGCAGCAGAAGAAACAGAAGCAGAAAGAGCCCCGTTTGGAAAAAGGAGGAAGGAGAAGGAGATTCAGAAGGAGCCCTGCAGAAGAAGAAGAAGAAGGAGGAGGAGGAGGAGGAGAAGGGAAGGAGAGAAAGGGAAGGAGGAAAGGGACCCGTGCTTCCTGGCTTGCTCCTTTTTTCCTCCCTCCTTCCTTCCCTCCTTCATTTTGTCTTCCTCTCCTTCCTTCCCTTTTTCCTTCTTTCCTTCCATAACTCTTCCCTCCTCCCTTCTTTCCTTCTTCTCTTCCTTCTCTCTTCCCTCCTTCCTTTTCCTCTTCCTTCCTTCCTTCCTTCCTTCCTTCCCTTTTTCCTTCTTTTCCTCCCTCCTTCCTTCCCTCCTTCCTTTTCCCCTTCCTTCTTTACTTCCTTCCCTCCTTCCTTCCTTTCCTGGAGGATGACTTCCTCTTCCTCGGGGGCCGCCCCTTCCCTCCGAGGCCCGAAGGCCGCCCCTCTTCCCCTTCCTCCTCCACTTCCTCCTTCCTCCTCCTCTTCTTCCCGGAAGGACCCGGCTCTTCCTTCGGTTCCGGAGGTGGTTCTGGACCCCCGGAGCCGGCGCCGGTTCCGCGTGGGTCGGTTCCTGGGGAAGGGAGGGTTCGCCCGGTGCTACGAGTTGGCCGAGGAGGACGGTTCCGGTTCGGTGCTGGCCGGGAAGGTGGTTCCGAAGGCGCTGCTGACGAAGGCCCCCCAGAAGGAGAAGATGTCGATGGAGATCGCCATCCACCGCAGCCTCCGCCACCGCCACGTGGTCCGCTTCCACGGCTTCTTCGAGGACCCAGACTTCGTCTTCGTCCTCCTCGAGCTCTGCAGGAGGAGGGTGGGTAGGAGGACTGCAGCGCCCAGCAGCCGCAGGGGCACAGCTCTTTGGGGAGGATGGGGGTTGCAGTCCCAGGAGGGACCCTGAGGATGGAGGGGAGGAGGCACTGCAAGGACCAGCATCCACAGACACGCAGCCCTTTGGGGAGGAGGGGGGGGTGCAATCCCAGAAAGGAAAAGAGGAAGGACTGCAAGGCCCAGCATCCCCAGCCCTGGAGAAGGGGAAAAGGGAGGGAGGGACCCTGAGGATGGAGGACTGCAAAGCCCAGCATCCACAGACACGCAGCCCTTTGGGGAGGATGGGGGGTACAGTCCCAGGAAGGAAAGGAGGAGAGACTGCAAGGCCCAACATCCACAGACGCGGAGCCCTTTGGGGAGGATGGAGGATGAAGTCCCAGGAAGGAAAGAAGGAGGGACCCTGAGGATAAAGGCTAGGAGGCAGTGCAAGGCCCAGCATCCACAGACACAGCCCTCAAAGACCCAACCCTTTGGGGAGGATGGAGAGGTGCAGTCCCGGAAAGGAGGAGGGACCCTGAGGATGGAGACTAAGAGGCACTGCAAGGCCCAGCATCCACAACCCTCTGGGGGAAAAAGGGACACCAAGGTCCCAGGAAGGGGAGGGAGGGACCCCGAGGATGTGGGTCAGGAGACACTGCAAGGCCCAGCATCCACAAACACAGCCCTCTCAAAGACCCAGCCCTTTGGGGAGGATGAGGGGTGCAGTCCCAGGAAAGGGAGGGAGGAGGGACCCCGAGGATGGAGAGTAAGAGGCACTGCAAGGCCCAGCATCCTTCCCCTGCCCTGGAGAAAGGGACCCCAAGGGAGGACCTTTGGCCGCATCCTCAGGGACCCAGCCCTTTGGGGAGGATGGGGATTGCAGTCCCCTCCCAGGCAGGAGGGAGGGATCTCAAGGGTGGGGCCCTGCTCAGCCCCAAAGCCTTCAAACCTTCTGCCAAAGTCTCAGAAAGACACCTGGGTGTCCATCATCGGGGATGATGGGGTTGCAGTCCAGGCAGGAGGGAGAGCCAAGGATGGGGCCCCTGGATGTCAAAAGGGCTGCATCTACCTTCCAGGTCCCCCCTAAAACAAAGTCTGCTCCCCCCTTTTGCGGTTTTTGGGACAGGCAAACCGGATTAATTCTGCAGTGCAGACATATCCTAAAGGACAGGACGGGCCATATATACTTGACTGTAAAAGAGTTAAGTCTGATGGACTTTTGGAAGTTCTTTGACATTGTTTTGCTTCGCTTCATCCTTTAGATCCTTTCCTATACACCCCTAAATTTTACCCTTGACTTATCCACGGCTCATAGCAAAACCCATAATTTTGGCCCCCAAACTTGCCCTCGACTTATACATGAGGTCGACTTATAGTCCAGTATACACGAGTATACATTTGTCCCTCCATATCTGCTAGGTTTAGGGGCACAAGACCCCCCGTGAATATGGGGGAAAACGCAAACAACCGAAATACTATGTTTTGAACCCGAGAGGACGCTCTAGGTCTTTCAGGGCCAACGTCCGACAGACACTGACCCTAGAACTGCGCTAGTAGAGTATTCCCTCCAGGTCTTTCGGTGCAACTTTTGGTTAAAGTTGACTATAGAGTCGCACTGGAGGACCTAGATAATTCCTACAGAGACCCTACTAATCAAATCCGTGAATAGTCAAAGCCGCAAAGGTGGAAGGATGAGCGTTTACAGCGAGATTCAACTCATCCGTTGCAAGACCATTGCGGTCAGTTCCTCGAAGCCCTGGGAGCAGCGGCCACCGAGGATGGACCCTTGTCTCCTCTCTGGTGGCACCTTCCAAGGGTCGGACCTGTCTTTCTCTCTCCGCCAGTCGCTGCTGGAGCTGCACAAGCGCCGGAAAGCCCTGACGGAGCCGGAGGTCCGCTACTTCCTGCGCCAGATCATCCTGGGGTGCCAGTACCTGCACAGCAACCGGGTCATCCACCGGGACCTCAAGCTGGGCAACCTCTTCCTCAACGACGACATGGAGGTCAAGATAGGTGAGAGATAGGGCACTGCGTGGGGCAGAAACGCGGCCCCTCGCCTAGGGCTTTGGTGCCGGTTTCCATCCCCGGCAGGGAAGTTTAAACCTCTGCTCATTGAAGACGTGACAGGCTGGCACCAAACTTGACCCCGTTTTGGCACCGGTGTCGACTTTAATGGAAAAACGGATTAACCAAATCCCAAATTTAAGACTCTTTTTTTCACCTTCCTCAGGAGACTTTGGCCTGGCCACCAAAGTGGAGTACGACGGGGAGCGGAAGAAGACCCTCTGCGGGACCCCCAACTACATCGCCCCCGAGGTCCTGGGCAAGAAAGGGCACAGCTTCGAGGTGGACATCTGGTCCATCGGATGCATCATGTACGTGGGTCTCCGGGGGGCAGGGGGTGGCAAAGCGAGGCCCCCCCAAAACACACACCTGAACAGGTGCCTTCTTTCCTCCCCGGTTTTGACATACAATCTTCGATGTAAATACTGGGCACAGGTTTGCTCACAGCTTTTTAGCTGCTAACTGTTCCAACAGTTTGCTTTTCACTGGAGAGGGGTCTGCGCAGCTTTGGGGCTTTTTTCCTCCAAACCCCGCTCCTGCCCCAGCATTTTTACTCAGAGGAGACAGTATATTCTGTGTTTGTGCTTATTGTTTCCCCCTGCGCGAAACAAAGGTTGCATTTCACATAGAAAACTTGGGTTTTTCTGTAAAATAATAATAATATGTCCCCAGACCGAATTCATTATATGCTTAAAAAACATTTGTTTTAGTACTCGCAGATTTCTGGGAATGTAAAATCTGCCAAATGTAAAATCTGCCAAAAGAAGCAAAAACTGGGGAGCGTCCTATGAAGTTGACAAAATTGATAGTTTGTTCCTTTTGTGGTTTTTATATAGACCCCAAAGAACACACACACAGAAAGCACCATCTTTTGATGGACATCTTAAGATAATATGGTCTCTAGTTTCTTCTCTGGAAGGACCTGACAGCAATTCCCCATTTTTTCAGCTCAAGGCATCTTTCTTTTAAAAAATCAAGGGTGGAAAAACTTTTAGCATCCGAATAGTGGCTGTGTAAATCTGGCCTCACCTGGAAGGAGAAGAGGATGGGGAGCGTCTTTGTTAGTCTTTTCCGATGGGCAGTAGTTGCGCTCTCTCTGTTTCTGGTGTAGCTGCTTTTCCTCTTGGCTGCCTCCATGCACTGGCTTTTCATGTCCGTCTTCTCTGCGCAGGTACACCCTTCTGGTTGGCAAGCCACCCTTCGAAACCTCCTGCCTGAAAGAGACGTACATTCGGATTAAGAACAACGAGTACACCATCCCGCAGGTACGGACCTTGCCCAGGACGGTGGGCTGCGGGGTGACTAGTGAGTCCCATTGACTCCTAAAACTGACACACGAGGGGGAAATGGGACTCTGGCTGGGATTTATTGTATTTTTCTAACTGGCCTGGTCTTAAAGCTGCCTCTTGCCCATTTGCGCACGGTGGCCAGTTGGCATGAGGCCAGTAGCCCTTAAAGTGGCGATCATGCTAAGCAAGCCCAGCACAGAAGAAAAAGGAAGGCCAGGCTTTTCCCGCAGCCCTACAGTTGGGTTTGCCCTTTCCTAGGGCTAAGCCAAGTACCCCATAAATATGCTGGCTTTTGGGTTCTCCAGAGGCCTCTGTCCCACTAAGTGGGGCAAGGAACGCAGAAGAAGCCACGAAGTCCAAAGGGTGCTGTGGGCAACAGTCACAGTCTCCAAATGCCGAATGGCTGCTTCTGTTATATCTGCTTTTCGTAAGGGCCCTTCGGCCATGTAGGAATGCACCACTAACGCATTCCCAAAAGATGCCCAACCAACCTCTGTTTAGAGACCTAGAGCCCACCACCCTCCAGTTGTCCTTCTCCTTAGATCCACCTTGGTTTCCAAACCCAGATGTGGGGGAATTACATAGAACAAAGACAACAGTGAGACACGAGCAGCGGGAGAAGTGGTTGGGGTCTAGGACAGGGGGAACCACGTCAGTTGCCCACCCCTGTCATGGCATCTCTGCCATGGAGATCTGGCCGGTCAAAGGAAGAACTTGGTAGTTGGTTGGGTGGTTGCCTGGGTTGCTTTGGAGCCTGGTCTGCTCCTGGATCCTGGCCACGGTGTTGTTGTTGGTGGTTTTGTGCCACCTCCTTGGGCTCCTTGGCCTTCATCTCCCTCTCCTGCCTCCTCCTCCAGCACATCAACCCCATCGCTGCCAACCTCATCAAGAGGATGCTGCGCTCCGACCCAGCCGCCCGGCCCACCATCGATGAGTTGCTGAATGACGAGTTCTTCACCACAGGCTACACTCCGGCCCGCCTGCCCACCACCTGCCTGACGATGCCCCCCAGGTTCTCCCTGGCCCCCAACAGCCTCGATCCCGGTGGCAGGAAGCCCCTCACTGTGGTCAACAAAGGTGGGCAAAAGGGGCAGTGCCCGATCTGCGGGAGGGGGGGCAACAGGAGGGGAAGGTGGACCGACCAAGGCAGTGTAAACTCTGGAGGGTCCAAAGGGGTTGAGGCACATTGGGGGGGGGGGATATTGGCCAATAAGGGGGGTTGTATGGTGATTTCTCTTTGGCCCCCAAAAGTCACTCAAGCCCAGTCAGAAATCAGTCTGGAGGGACTCGGCACATTTATATGACTTTGAATCGTATACATAGTTTCATGGAGGACTTGGAATTCTCTGCTAGAGAGCATAAGTTTAAGGCAAGTTTTGGGCAAGTGTATAAGTTTAAGGCAAGTTTTGGGCCAAACGTATGGATTTTGCTATGACCCATGGATAAGTCGAGGGTAAAACGTTGGGGCATATAGCAAAGGATCTAAAGGACTAAGCAAAGCAATACAATGTCAAAGAACTTACAAAATTTCCGGAGAGCAGACTGCAATAAACCGCTGGTCCCATCAGTTGTTGAACTTCAGCTCCCAGAAGCCACAGCCAGCTTGATGGCCAGCGGTCAGGGATTTTGGGAGCTGGGATCCAAAAGACCTAGGAGAGCAAAGTGTGAGAACTGCTGAACTAGAGAGCTCTCCAAATGAGAGATTTCTAAGAGCCCCTTATCTAAACTACAGATCCCCAGGTTCCATGGGATGAGACCGTGAGAGTTAAAAGCAGGGTGAAAGTGTGATAATTGTGTAGCGTATGGACAACCCTCTGGGTGGCCAGGGACCGCAGGAGTGACCCACAAGGCCCCCTCTCACATTGGCTTCCTTCCTGCCCCAGGGCCGGAGAACCCTGCGCTGGAGAAGGTGGCCGAGAAGGAGGAGGAGGTGGCCCTTCGGGACCCGAGCGAACCCACTGACTGCCACCTGGCTGACCTGCTCCAGCAGCTGACCTTGGTCAATTCCTCCAAACCTGCAGAAAGGGTCCCCATCAGACAAGGTGGCAAAGGGGGCGATGGCACCATGCGGGAAAACGGCCCTCCTTTCTGGAGCTGGCCAGGGTGGTTTCCTTTTAGTGACTGGCCGTCTCTTTTCCAGAGGATGCCGAAGATCCGGCCTGCATCCCCATCTTCTGGGTCAGCAAGTGGGTGGACTACTCGGATAAGTATGGCCTAGGTGGGTCGGTGTGGACATTTGTCCACTTGCCCTGGACTGGGCACAAATCCCGTGGACCCCTTACCCACAGAGCCCTTTTTCTCTAAAAAAATTTATCACATTCAACACAGTTTGAATGTCAGGATTGTACTGTGCAGTGGAGAATCTTCCACCCATGAAACCTTGGCACGGGAGCATGGGCACCCCCTCACAATTTCTGTGCGTATCCCCTCTGAAGCATCCCCTTCCTTCCTTGCCCACCCGCAGGGTACCAGCTGTGCGACAACAGCGTTGGGGTCCTCTTCAACGACTCCACCCGTCTCATCATGTACGACGACGGCGACAACCTACAGTACATTGAGCAGAACGGCTCGGAGTCCTACTTCAATGTCCGCTCATACCCAGATGCTTTCAACAAAAAGGTCGGTGACATTCCACTAATCTTGGGAGCCCTGGGTTGGGGTATGCCTATCTCCCCCCAAAAACCCCAAGGCGCAGGGAGGATGGACTCCCAAGGATCGCTATAGTACGGAAGCAAACAAAGGCAACCATAGCGTGTGCCAATGTGACCCATCTCCTCCCCATCTTCTGTTCTCCAAGAAGAATTAAAATCCTACCGGGTCCTGCCTAGTTCTGGTTCCGCTGGTGGCTGACGAACCCAGCAGTGGCCCTCTGTCACTTCTTTTCTCCCTTCGCCCCAATTGCAGATCACGCTGCTGAAGTATTTCCGAAACTACATGAGCGAGCACCTGCTGAAAGCCGGCGCCAACATCACCCCTCGGGAGGGAGACGAGTTGGCGCGCCTGCCCTACCTGCGCACCTGGTTCCGCACCCGCAGCGCCATCATCCTCCACCTCAGCAACGGCACCGTGCAGATCAACTTCTTCCAGGTGACGCCCCGGGAGCAGGTCCTCCAAACCCCTTGGCCTTGTGGGGCTTGGAACAGAGCAAGCCAAAAGCCAAAACGGAAGGAGGCAGGGGGGTTTCTTGGGTCTCTCAGGGCACCTGCCCTGGGATACCCCTTCTCATGGGTGGCAGATCAATGTTGGATGTATCCGCACTGGACAACTGGGATAAGTCCTGCATCAGATCACCTATCCCTAGGTTCCATAGGATGGAGTTACAGCATTTAGTTGATAAAACTGTAGTGGGGAAACATCCCTGGTGCTGTTACGTGATAGTTACAATTTCAGCACTGATGTTTCCATAGAATTCAGTAATATTTCCATATCTGATGTGTATGTTTATTACATAGATTCACAGACTCATATATATGAACATTATATTAAATATAGGTCCTTCCCAGTTTCTAGGTGAGACCTATATTCGATGGGTTTTCTTCCTCTTGTCTTACTGGTCTAAGTCATCTCGGTTAAACCCCACTAGACTAGAAATTCAGTGGGATTTCACTTAGATTTGGGCTCGGCATTCAGCCGCTGGTTTGGGAAGCCTAGTTTGGGACCAGTTTAGAGTCTTTTCGTGACGCTGAGACTTGTTCCGCCCCCCACTCCCTTCTCTTTTAGGACCACACCAAGGTCATCCTCTGCCCGCTGATGGCGGCCGTCACCTACATCAACGAGAAGCGGGACTTCCGGACCTACAAGCTGAGCCTGATCGAGGAGTTTGGCTGCTGCAAGGAGCTGGCCAGCCGCCTCCGCTACGCCCGCACCATGGTGGAGAAGCTGCTCACCTCCAAGTCGGGGGCCGCCTGCATCAAACCCACAAACTAGCCCCTGGCGGCAGAGCAGCAAAGGACTGCCTTACGGTCCGTTACGCCACTTCCGTTTCGACGCCAGCCACGTCCTGCTCCGGGGGCACCGTGCCTCTGAGCGGCTCTTGACCCGGGAAGGTTTTTCGTTGGGCCCACCCGGCCAGGTCCGGAGCGCGCACACCTTCATGTTTCATTTTTCAAAAAAGGATTTGTTTCCTCCTGCTTTTTGGCAGAGAAATGGGGCCCTTCCCACCCACTCCCCTGCCTCCGCTCGCCACCTTGGGATGCGCAGATGGGTTTTTAGAGGCCGGGCTCTGGGTGGGACCTTGTGTAAATTATTTGTATGTGGTCTGGGCGAGCCCTTGTTCATCGGGGGGGTTTGTAATTCCTCCCCCACCCCGTTATTCTAAAGTCCCTGTACTTGGCCTTGGGCTTTCCTGTTTTGTTCTTCTGAGTCTTTTGAGCTACCAAACATTTTAATATTGAAACTAACTTTGCATCCAATTAAAATCTCCTTTTTTCCCCTTTTTTGTATCTTACTCACTAGTGAATAAAGAGGATTCTCTGGAAACTGCAAACCCACAGAGGTCCTCTCCACGGGTTTTGTCCTGTCTGGTTTAAAATCAAAGGTGAAACCTGTCTCTGTCCTTCGGTGCTCATCTTCCACCGAGAAAGAAATCATTTGGGGGCAGTGCCCTCATCTCCCCTAAAACCATACACACCGCGTTCTGGAATTAGAGTTGCCAGAATGACAACTGGTGGCATCTGTTTCCTTGTAACAGAAGAGGGAAATGCAGGTTAAGATGACCTGCTTGGTTGTGAACTTCATTTGGGTGCTTGCGCAAAAGACTATCTCTCCCCTAAACCGCTGTCCAGCAGGACTGCATGTCCCATCAGCCCCACTAGCCACCATGGCCAAAGTATGCAGGACATTTGACAGCTGCAGAGGATCCAGTCCAACCAGATTTGGCAGGAGTGGCTGGAACCTGATCCACGCTGGGCCAGTAGTGGTCATGTTCTTCTTTGGCCACTTGCTGTGGAGGCAGTAAAGAGCAGCAAAGGGGCAGACGGATGTCCTATCCCCCTATATTGAGGGGTCTCTGAGGAAGACCCCTTGCAATTGCGATTAAAAACAAAGTTCTTTATTTACAGTACTATAAAAGAAGCAGCAGCACCCAAACCTGAAGTGAATCATGGCACAGCAAGATCTCCTCCCTTTTTGCACATAAGTTGCTAGTTGTTTGTTATTTGCTTGGGAAGAAGAAATGGCTCGCCAGGGCAGTTGGAGGTAGTTCTCTGGCACAAACACAAAGAAGTCCTGAGGCTGTTCAGTTCATGAGTCCAGGGTGGGCTTGAGCAGAGCCCCTCCGTTGAGGGATGTGGGTCTCGGAAGGCAGCAGTGCCCCTATGCCACGGAGCCTGTATACATACCTCTGGCAAAGGCACGGATGGGGCTTTAGGGTGGACCCAGCCCATGTTTGCCTAAGGAGTGACGCCCGCAGCGCTGTCCTTTCTGAGGTGAGAGGTCAAGGGAAGGCAATGCAAGTTCTCCCTCCAGGAATGACACACAGGTTTGCTCTGTTCTCTCCTTGTGCGTATTACCTATTGCCAGGTTAACTTTGATTTATGGCAACATGAATGAGAGAGACCTCACTTTTAACAGCCCTGCTCAGGTCTTGCAAGTCCTTGGTGCAGTCTTCCTCTTTTCCTGCTCCATTCTTAGCACAAGAGATCCTGTTGGAAACAGCTCTGCCCAAGCCTCGCAAATCCAGGACAAGATCTGTAGGTTCCCTGATGGACTGAATTCGACTCTGGCACGGTCCTCTTGCTGCCATCCACTTTCCCAAGCTTTATCCTCTTCTCCAGTGTATCATGTCTACTCATCCAAAGTACAACAGCCTCAGTTGAATCATTTTGGCTTCCAGAGAAAGTTCAAGTCCACATACCGCCAGGAGCAGAATTTGGTCCCAGAAGAATCGTTCTCTCCAGGGAACACGGTCAACCTGACCTGGCAAGTGTGTGTTTGTTTCAAGGGAAGCAGCCGCCACACAATGAAGGGGTCCATACAAATGGTCTTGCTAGCCCTCCTGCTCCCCTGAGAGTCCAGCTACTCTCTTTCAGCCCCATTGACCCCCTCTGGGTCCAGAGATCTTCATGGCGTCTGGCAGTAATACCTCTGCAGCGGCCCTTCCTTGGCGCACATGCGCAGGGCCTGGTGAGTGTGCAGCAGCAAGCGCGGGAAGCGGCTCGTGAAATACTGGACAAATTCATGCGGGACTTGGCCCAGGGTCTCTTGAACGCTGGCGGGCAGCTCATGGTAGTGATGTTTCTGGAGAGAGAAAGAGGAGTCCTGCTGAAAACGTTGCTTTTCCAGCACAGAAGGAGGTGCAGGCAAAGTCCCCCTGACTCCCCACCAAATGTTCTGGACTAGGACTCTGGGAGACCAGGGTTCGGACCGCTGCTCAGCCATGGAAACTCATTGGGGGCTTGGGCAAGTCCTGCTCTCAGCCTCGGAAGAAGGCAAGGGCAAACCTCTGAACAATTTCTGCCAAGAAAGCCATGTGATAGTCAGAAATGACTTGAAGGTGCATGACAACAACCACAAGTTTCCATAGGACTAAACCACCATGACCAATGGATGGTTGGGGAATAGGGGGCTTTAGTCAGCAGACGCTGGGCAGGCACCAGGGTCCCTAGCAATGGCACAGGAGCATCATGGCTCGGAGGCAGCATGGGACGCAAGAGGCGGGGAGGGATTGCACAGGAATAAACACAGACACTTTCAATGCCCGAATAGTCTAAGTCCATAAATCAAAGGCTGGATGAAGCCAAAGCCTTTGCCAGTCTGGTCACACAGTGGGCATACTACTGACCCACAGCAGCCATCCTGACCACTAGCCCCATCCTCCATCTATTTCTCTATCCAGCCCCACTGTCGGGTCAAGGGCTGCAAGGCTACCTTGTTCCTCATGGCCCGAAGGAGGTCGCGCACGGAGCTGCCTTTGTACGTCCGGAACTTACGGAGGTCTGCAGAGGAGAAAAAGAAGGCAATGATCCCCCGGTGGATTTTGGGGAGCGGGCTGGACCGCTCTGAGGTCGCCAAGGCCTTTACCTGTCTGCAGTGGGATGGAGATGTGGGCCCGCCAGTTGCCCCTCACCACGTCGTGGCTCCCAGCCTCCAGGGCACTGATGATGGGCCCCTCCGCTGGCTCCTTCTCAATGCGGTCACTCACATCCTAGGAGAAAGACAGCTCTGGATTCACAGAGAAATAGTCATACGCGTGCATTTTAAGACAGAGAGACAAAGGGGAATGCATCCTAATCCATTGATAGAACAGTGGAATGTATAGTGGAATGCACCTGAATGGCAGGATGCTCTTTGGTCAGAGATGGAGAGAGGAACACATCCCAGTTCATAGATAAATAACAGGAACTGTGTCACTGGCAGCATGACCCTTAAGCCAAACTTTGGGGGCCTCACCTGAAAGAACTGCAACTGTTTCTCATTATTCCAGAAGAAGGGGTGCATGAGGACCTGGGCAGCCGATGGGCGCAAGTGGGGGTCCCCACTGATCATGGCTTCTATCAACTCCCGTCCAACAACGTTGTCTGGAGCGCAACACAAAGGAAGCATAAAGAGCGGGTTATGGCCAGTGAGCTGCATTTCACAACCTTTCACACAAGTTCTTCATTGTCTCTTACGATGCCCCTGCAAAGCAGACTGGCATTATTATCAGACCCATACTGCTAAGCTGGCAGGAGGATGAAGGCTGAGAAAATGTGGTTTACTTAAGGCCAGCGCTGAATCCAAATAGCAACGGTGGCAATCCCTGAGATGGGGATGGGGGAGCATAATTCAATCTCTGAGCCAACAGTGTTCCGCTTGTGGCTTTCCAAATCTTGCTGTGGCTCTCATAATCCCTATTCAGCTGGCTACCGTTGATGGGAGTTGCACTCCAGCCATATCTGGAGGGCCACAGGTCACCCAGCCCTGCTGCACCTCTCATCTGTCTCCAAGATGTTTGGTATGGAAAGTGGAACTCTAGGCCCCTTGAAGACACATGTGCTGCCCTGGGGGAATCCTCTCTGTCGGATGTCCTCATTGGAAGTGGGTCCCTGTGTGGCAAAGAATGCACCCCCTAGTCCTTACCGTGGGTCTCTTGTTGCAGCCGCTCCAGCTTGTAGGTCCCAGCCAGGATGTTAGCCTGGCGACAAAAGCTTTCGCCATAGGGATGCTGCCCGCCGGACACAACGTAGTAAAAGACGCAGCCAGCTGAGAAGATGTCCACTGCAGACGTCTGCCAGAGACAAGCCACGGTTTGGGGGAAATGCCAGCTCCTCCGTTTTGCTCCCCAAGGTCCTGACCCACTGTCTCCATCCCAGGAAGGGGGAACCTCAGACCTGGGCCTGGATCCAGCCCTGCCAGTCTCTCATCTGGCTCTTGGGGGGCTCCGAGGGGGCCAGACCCCCCTCTTTCTCCAAGCTGTCATCTTTTCCTCATTTCCCAGTTTTCCTATAATTTTTTTCACCATTTGGAAAAGTCTGAAATTTCTCATCTAAGGTGCAGATCTGGATAGTAGGAATGGTACGATAAAAGCCAAGAGCCTTTTTTGGTCCCTTTTCCTCCTTTGGAACTGCCCACTACTGGCATAAGATTTGGGAAGGGGTCTCCCCACCCTTGTTCTTTCCCATGTCTTGGAGGAGATGGTGGGGGGCTTCCAGTACTCAGTAAAGCCCCCCATCATGGCTTCACCAAAGAACTGGATCCAGACTCACGGGGTTCTCTGTGGGGTCCTCTCTCAGCACCTCTGGCGCAATCCAGCCCTCCGTGCCAGGGATGCCTGAGCGGAGGCTGAAGCTCCGGCGGCCGCCTTGCAGCTTCTTGCAGAGGCCGAAGTCTGAGATGACGGCACGGATCTGGCCGCGGCTGTTGGGGGCCGAGATCAGGATGTTGCAGGGCTTCAGGTCGCGGTGGACTGGAAGCATAAGAAAGAGAAAGAGGAGGAGAGAGCGCAAGTGCATGGTGTTTAATAAAATTTTGGATATGGAACACCAGCTCTTGGGTGATCTTGGAAGCTAAGTAGGGTCAGGCCTGTTTAGTACTTGGGAAGGAGACCTTAGGGAAGACCATGCCCTCCAACTGTCCTGATTTGGCACAGACAGTCCTGATGGACCCTCTGCCAACCCACTTTTGCAGCTGCTTTAAAAATGTCCCACTTCCATTGCAAAAGTCATTTGCACTCTGTTAACCCAGCAAGGAAGATCACCTGGGATGCCTGTGAAGCTGAGAGACAAGGTGCCTTGCCAAAACTCATCCAGGCATTGCCAAAGATGAGCAAGGATTGGAACCCTGTCCTTATCGAGAAAATGCTAGGAGGGGGTTTCCATAAAGAACATCCAGCACAAAGAACACCCAGCAGGACTGCAAGAGTCCAATGAGGTAAGGCTTGCTCCTCACCGATGTTGAGGGAATGCAAGTGAGCCAGGCCAGACATGGTCTGATAAAGTGCAGTGACCGGATCCAGGTGCTGCCATCGGGCAAAGTCTGGGGTCTCCACATACTAGAGGTGGGCAGAAAGACAAACCAGGATGAGAGGAGGAGAAAAACAACAGGAGCTAGTACGATAAATAGAGATATTTTTCTTTTCTTTTAAAACAATGTTAAGGCTGATGCATGCTCAAGGGAATGAAGATTGCAAAAGCCCAGTTGTGTTTCCGAGGGCACCCCTGCAGCTGGAAATTTTTAAAATAACAACAGCAACCCCTCTTTTATCTGATTGAATCAATGTTTATTTTCAGTCTTAACATGCAGACTTGGAGTCAAAGAAATTATATTGTTGCTGTGTGCCTTCAAGTCATTTCCGAACGGCAATCCTAGGGTTCTCTTGGCAAGATTTGTTATGAGCGAGTTTGCCTTTGCTGTCCCCTGAGGCTGAGAGAGTGCCCAAAGCCACATTCCAGTGGCACACTCCAACACAACAACGCAACACATACAGCTGGCCTGTTTCCAGAGGCAGCAGCTCATGGGCCAAAGGTGTGTGTGTGTTTGTGCATCTTCCCATCATTTCTGAGTGTTATGTGTTTTGAATTGCCTCTGCTGTCCCCAAACCAGAGAAGAGGGGACTTCTTCAGATGCCTGGGCCCTATCCCATGTGGGGCAGTGCCCAGAAAAACAGTGCATGCATCTCCTGCCCCCAATGCCTTCCCTGCTTGCTGGAGGAGGCATATGATGCCTTGCCCCCATCTCCTCCTCAGGCCCCCCAGCCAGCCCCATCTTGGCCACTCACCTGCTGCAAAGTGGCGGAGCAGAGTTCGATGGCGATGTAGTGGAATTGCTGGTCGGCCTCCGTGCAGAAATAGCGGACCACGTTGGGGTGTTCGTCCGACTCCCGCAGCAGCTGCACCTCTCGATCCACAAAATGGACGCACTCGGGCAGCAGGCGCTTGACGGCCACCGGCCGGCTGTCAAAGTGGCCCCTGTGTGTGGACCGGGGAGAGGTCTGCCATCACAGCCAGAAAGACCCCCACCATTCCCCCTTCTTCCATGCCACAGTTAGGGTTAGGTTTTGGGTGGGCTCAGCCATGGAGTGAGACCCTTCCAGCCACACTGCTGCTCACCTGAACACAAAGGTGCCTCCTGCCCCATGGCCCAGGACTTCTCTGGGGCTGAAGGAGATCTTCCCCACCACCATCACCTCTGGGTCAGCTCCTGCTGAGAAGAAATAGAGGGAAATGGGAGGTAGAGATGGGTAGGGTCACCAGACGTGGGCCTCCTTTTTCCAGGACACGTCCTCCATCTCAACCTTCCGACCTCCAAAATGCCCTCCATTTGAAGGATGGAGTTATATTTATATGACAGTTTTTAGCTTTCGTTTTGTCATGTCCTGCATTTTTCTTGATTTTGCAGTGCCTTGTCCTCCTTTGCAGTCAGGACATCTGGTCACCCTGGACCACCACCCCCTACCCTCCTAACCTCAAGAGAGGTGTCCCAGTGGGTCCACACCAACCTGTGCCATTGCTTCCCATGGGAGGAGGACTTTGACCTGACCCCCCGTTGGCCATTTCGGAGGAAGAGGAGGACGAAGAGGAGGCAGGGGAGAGTCCCAGGTTCAGATCTGCCAACTTGGGGGGACTCCCAGCAGGAGCGGCTGAGGGCAGGGGGTCTCCAGAGTAGCGGCCAGGAGGAGACCCTGCCATGCCTTGCTGCTGGAAGAGCTGCAGCCTCTCCTCCAGCTGTTGCTCCAGCTGCTGCTGCTGCTTCCGGTTCTGCTGCTGCAATTTTTGGAGTTGGAGGAGGAAAGAGAAGAGTCAAAAAGAGCGGTCCTCAGTCTTACCAAAGAGCTTTCCACCATCTTCTAGCCCTAAAAAACCACGAGGATTGCCCCCTTTTCCAAAAGACATTAATTGGCATAATGAAGCCCTCTTCCCAAAAGGGAGACCCCTAGTCCTCATGGGGCAGGAGGGGGGATATCAGGGTGCTTTTTCTTTGGGGACCACAGAAGTGGGCCTTGCCGCAGGGACTGAGAATGGAAAATGAGCCCCATGGAGTGCCAGCCTCCCCACAGCAATGGCCCTCAAAGGATGCCAGCGAAGGGCCACAAAGGTCACCCACCCAGAGCACGAGGAAGAGGAGCCCTCCTCCCCAAAACACAGCCACAACGCCCGCTGCCACCGGCTCCCAGCTGCCAAACTCTTGGTGGACTTCCGTCTGCTCTGTCTCTGGGGGAAGATGCCCACGGTGCTGACCGCCACTCCTGTCCGGTTCCTCCAGGCCGCTGCGAATGGGCAGGAGCTGAAACATACACAAAAGGGGCACTGACGCAGCAAGGGTCTGGGGTTGGGCAGGTGGCCTAAACCTGGACCCTTTCCCTACTTCTCCTGGTACCATGGGCTTTGATGGTGGGGAAGGTGGATTTGTGGTTCACTTGTTAGCAACCAAAACATTTAATTTGCACTTCAGTTTGTAATTATTATTGTAGGTCTCTGTGTGCATCTATGCATACGCTTGTGATTATGTATGAGCAATGGGGTGTATCCTGGTGTTTATCCATGGCATTGTGTTGTTGTGTGGTTTTGTTGACGTAGCAACAAACGACAGTCATGGAGAAGGGAATCCATAGTTGAGAGGCTCTATCTCCAGGGCTGACCTCTTGACACTTACAACATCATCATCATCATCATCATCATCATCATCATCATCATTATTATTATTAGGGACCCTTCAGGCTGTGGGCCACATTCACATTCTTAAGATGTTCCCATAAGCCCCAATCCAAGGATGAACAGAGCCCAAAAGCTCCAAGCTATTTATGCTTAAAGCACTTTCGGCCAGGGACTGAGGTCTGGGAGAAGGAAATCAACATTTCAGAGTGGCCAAAACGTAACCTGTACAAAAATCTGAGAAACCATGTCCAGGAAGGCACGGTCATGGCCTCAAGCCCAGACTGGGCCAGATTTGGTTCTGGAGTTCATAGAATCATAGAATCATAGAATCATTGAGTTGGAAGAGACCACAAGGGCCATCCAGTCCAACCCCCTGCCATGCAGGACCTCCAAATCAAAGCATCCCCGACAGATGGCCATCCAGCCTCTGCTTAAAGACCTCCAACGAAGGAGACTCCACTACGCTCCGAGGGAGTGTGTTCCACTGTCGAACAGCCCTTACTGTCAGGAAGTTCTTCCTAATGTTGAGGTGGAATCTCTTTTCCTGCAATTTATATCCATTGTTCCGCGTTCTAATCTCTGCAGCAGCAGAAAACAAGCTTGCTCCCTCCTCAATATGACATCCCTTCAAATATTTAAACAGGGCTATCATATCACCTCTTAACCTTCTCTTCTCCAGGCTAAACATCCCCAGTTCCCTAAGGCGTTCTTCATAGGGCATGGTTTCCAGACCCTTCACCATCTTAGTTGCCCTCCTTTGGACCCGCTCCAGTTTCTCCACATCCTTTCTGAATTGTGGTGCCCAGAACTGGACACAGTATTCCAGGTGGGGCCTGACCAAAGCAGAATAGAGTGGCACCATTACTTCCCTTGACCTAGACACTATACTTCTATTGATGCAGCCTAAAATTGCATTGGCCTTTTTAGCTGCTGCATCGCACTGTTGACTCATGTTCAGCTTATGGTCTACTTGGACTCCTAGATCCCTTTCACATGTGGTCTCTTTCAGCCAGGTGTCCCCCATTTTATATCTGTGCATTTCATTTTTCCTCCCTAAGTGCAGAACCTTACATTTCTCTGTGTTGAATTTCATCTTGTTAGCATTGGCCCAGCTTTCTAGTATATTCAGGTCATTTTGAATTTTGATCCTGTCCTCTGGGGTATTAGCTACTCCTCCCAGTTTAGTGTCATCTGCAAATTTGATAAGTATGCCCCCAATTCTGTCATCCAAATCATTAATAAAGATGTTGAACAGCACTGGGCCCAGGACAGAGCCCTGTGGGACCCCACTGGTCACTTCTCTCCAGGATGAAAAGGAGCCATTGTTGAGCACCCTTTGAGTTCGGCCACTCAACCAATTACAAATCCATGTAACAGTTAACTTGTCTATCCCACATTTTTCAAGCTTGTTTGCAAGAATGTCATGGGGAACCTTGTCAAAGGCCTTACTGAAATCGAGGTAAACTATATCCACAGCATTCCCTTCATCTACCAAGCTGGTAATTTTATCAAAAAAAGAGATCAGGTTCGTGGCCCACCACTTACATCATCAAAGAGGGAGTTGTAAGGCGCGACCGTCTCGGGGCTCCTGCGCAAGGGCTGCGGAAAGGCCCTCAACATGGTGGTGTGGACCACGGGGGGCAGCTCATGATGTCCTGGTGGAGAAATAAACACGGAGAAAGAAGAGGCCCTCAGCCCCTTGTGGAGAGCATGCTGGGCACTCGGTCTGAAATCTCCCCACAAGTAGAAACCTAGCCTACCAAGACAGCACTTTTTCTGTGTGTGCAGCCAGGGAACGTGAGGGGCGGCAGCAGGGGAACTCACCTATCAGGACCCACTGGCTGTGGGGAGCAGGGATGCTGCCTTGTGGGTACTTGACCTCCGTGCTGGGGGTGATTTCACACTCGCCGGACTTCTGCAGCGTCACGTCTTGGGTGGTGGGTCCGTCTGTCCGTGCCAGCGTGACCCCCTGGGGCTGGAGGGGGAGGCACAAATGGCCCTGTGGGTGCTTCTGGTCCCCTCCCACCCCAAGTGACCCATTGCCCCTCCCCAGGGAGGACGTGGGCGCTCACCACAAGAGTCACACCCTCATGGACCAGGGATGTCAAAGCGTAGAAGCCCACGGAGGATTTGCCCACGTAGAGTGTTGGCCTGAAAAAGAGCATGGGAGGGAATTGGGGTGTGTGTGTGCCAGTTAGTTCCCAATATGTAGCGTTAGGGCCATGCTGAATCACTGAGAAACATGGCAACACATCTGGAGGACCAGAGCCTTCCACCTGCTGTGAATTGTCCTATGTAACTCCCTGCTACATGGTTATTGGCAAGGGGCAAGTAAGATGATCTGAATAGTCAGCTGGGATAGGAGAAGCCAAGGGTTATGGAGATGCCATCTGTACCCAGTGTGGGGGGCATGGACCTGAATCCACCAAGTGTGCCCAAGTGGCAGCTGGATTTCAGCAACATCCTGGAAATAAGGAGGAATGCTCACAAGCAGGAAAGCCGTAGGAAGGCGTGACTTTGGGGGCAGTTGCAGAAGCAGCCATGAAGCCGGGTGGTTTTATCAGGACTGGACAACACAGTATTTGTGTCTGTATGTGTGCTTGTGCACAAAACCAGCTTGCAACCCTAACCTTAGGCTGGACAGAAGCAAGGAGCCAGGTAGGCACCTTTTCATTTTGTTGGGCCTCCTTTAAAGTGGGGGCGTTTGCATGCTTGCAATGTCTGCTCAACCTTGCCTGAACTTGCAAAGTGGCCTATTTGCCCCTTCCATGCCCTACAGATATACCCACAGCAACCGGGTCTTGGCAGTGAAGTCCTTGGTGGAGTGGTAGTGCCAACGGAGGAGGCGGATATCGTGGGAGCGCAGGATGAGGTAGCGCAGGCTCTCACCGGCGACGTTGAGGTGTGGGGTCCGGCGGAGGCTGTCCTGGTGCCAGGTGTAGACCCCCACCACGGGGGAGCCATAGTCCTGCATCCACAGCACCTCTCCGCTCGCCTTGCCCACCGTCACCAGCAGGCCCTCCCCGCTGGAGGCCAGGTGGGCCATGGCTGCAGCCAGGGAAGAGAGAGAAGAGGGTTACTTCAGGCTCCGGAACAAAAACCCTGGCAAAGAGGCTTTGCTAAACCTGAGCTGCTTGGCAGGCCTCCGGGAGCTCCAGACCAGAGCAGCATTACAACAACGAACAGCTCCTGAGTCCCAGTTTAGGGGGAAAGGCAGGAGATATGTTAAAGACCAATAGTAGTAGTCACCATCATCATCATCATCATCATCATCACCTTTGGTTCCAGTGCCAACCCCTTCAGGACCCCTGCCTGCCAGCAATAGCAGCAGCAAGTACATTTCTATACCGCTTATCAGTGCACTTAAACCTGGTGTAAGATGTGTAAAGCCTGCTGGAAAATTGTAAGGTTCCCGTTGCCTCACTCTTCTGAACTGGCATCAGGCTGGCACCTGCCAACATGGATCCCTTTGCCCCATACATCCCCAGGTCCCACCCCCATGGCCAGGCACCCATCTCCATCCATCTTCCCCTTTGCTCACGGTAATCATCGTCGCTCTGGTCCTGCAAGGGAGCCGAATAGTCCAGGAAAGTGGCGTTCCAGTACAGCGCCCGGGACTTGGTGTCATACATGGTGATGACATACTCTGGGGGCAGAGAAAGAGGGCATGGAGGTCACAAGGGCCTGGCACCAAGGGAAACAGGGGCATTGCAGGGCTGCCCTTTCTCCAGGTGCCCATATGCCTAAGAAATGGACGCTGTTGGGGTGAGAAAACCAACACAAAGGAGAACCTTGAAGGCAAATGCCGAGACCCCAGAATCTGGCACGGTTGGGGACCCCTTCTCCATCACTTCCCTCTGCGCTGAATATGGTAAAAGTTACTTTCTTTGGACCACAGCTCTCAGAACTCCTGTCAACCATCCTAAAGGATAATTTCCCCAAACTCTTGCTTCCAGTTAACTGTTGCAAGGCGAACCATTTCAAAGAGGCATCACTTTGGAAACGGATGCAACTTGCATTTGTTCACAAGACTTTGGCTCTACAAGGAGTACATCCATTCAGATTATCCCTGGCATCTCCACCCTGACCTCAAGCCCCCAAAATTGGGAAAGTGGGGTGTGGAAAGAGCAGGGCCGTACGGGTGCGTCCGATGTAGAGCAGTGGGGCGCTTGGGCACAGACCGTCCCCCCAGGCCTCGGTCGACAGCGTCGTCTGCTTCTGCCCCGAGGTCGGATCCACCACAAACCAGGTGTCCTCCTTCTTCCCTGGGAAAGCAAAGGGACTTTCCAATAACTCAAAATGTTAATGCAAAGCGCTGGGATTTCGACCGCTCATTCCTCTTAAATTGTTGCCCTTCGTTCATCCCTTCAGGTCCTCAATGGGAAGAGGAAAGCATTCTGCACAGAGGCACTCTTCAAAGTTTCAAATGGAAATCGGCTGCAAACGCCACATCACCCTTGGGCTTTGCATTGCAGAAAGCGGCATTGGCATTGCCCCAAAGTCTGTCCGTGGGAGTCTCATCCATGACGCTTCCCCGCACGGCCACCCCACCTTTTCCCCATCACACCATCATCAGGGGGCCATTTCCCAACTTTGGTGAGACTTATATTTCCCTATTCTAATAGGAAAAATAAATCTGCAGTGCTTCTCCTCTTGGGAGCAAGAGCTCCGGGCTACAGTAGGCAGGTATGTGGCTCTTGAGGGACTGAAAGTGGCCTTTGTGGCACTGAAGGAGGCCCCCAGCCTTGTCCCAAAGCCTGGGACACCAGCCACTATCCCCCGCCTTGTACCTGTGTAGATGATGCCATCGGAGCTGCGGCAAGGAGAGGACTGCACCAGCTCTGGGATAGTGAAGGGCAGCTTCTGCAGAAAGAAAGAGAGAAAGAAAGAAAGAAAGAAAGAAAGAAGATGCAATGGTTGCAAGAGGGAACCCAGGGGACCTGCAAGGAGGAGAGCCCTGACTGCTTCCCAGTGCCTCCCAGTGCCTCCCAGTGCCCCCAGCCCACTCACCATCAGGCCGCCCTCCTTGTTCTTGCCCCCCACCACGTATAGGCTGCCGTCATTGGGGTCCGGCAAGAAGGCTGGCCTGGCAGGGAGAGAAAGACCCTTAAGTGCGGGGTGGGATGTGGGTCCACCCCTTGAAAAAATCACAGATAAAAACTGGGACACATCTATCTGGCCAAGCAACATCAGAAAGGGATCAAAAGCTGTTAACGGGGGAAGAAAGACAAGCGAGGAGCAGCATTAAATGTAAGCCATTTAAAACATTGGTTTGAAACAATTGAAAAGCACATTAAAAACCTACCCATCGGCCTAGTTAAAACTATGAAGTCGAAAGCTTGCACGTAGTTTTCCGTGAGCCCTCCACGGAGGTTTTTAAAAGGCAGGTGGGCTTGTACCAGAAGACAGGACCCAAGCCTTGTGGGGCTTTGTGGGTCACAGCCACCACTTTGACCAGAAACGAACCAGTAGCCCATGCGGAGGTGTCTCAGCCGGACACGTAACAGACCCATGGCCAACCCAGAGAGTCAGCCCTGCCTTGCCCGCTGTGCCAGCCAGCCCCGGGTCCACGTTCCCTCCCCTCCTTGGAGCCAAACCTGAATTTCCAGTCCTGTTTGACTTACTGGGCTTCCCCATAAATGGGAGCCTGCAGAGCTGGGTCTGAAAGGAGAAGGAGAGAGAAGGGTAGAGGGGAGCATTTGCAGGCCCAGAGTCGTTTCAGAGCCCGGGACGGGCAGAGGGTAAAGGGGGTTCGGAGACGGGCACCCAAAGGGGTATATGGCAAAGTCTCTGGCCCTGGAAGAGAGGAAGAGGAAGAGGAGGAGGAGGAGGAGGCATCTGGCCTGCCGACCTTCCTTCCTTGGAAGGGCTGTTTGACAATGCAACACACTTCTTTGGAAGTCTTTAAACAGAGGCCAGATGGGCATCTCTTAGGGAGTGCTTTGACTGAGAGTTCCTGCATGGAAGAATGGGGTTGGACCGGATCTTCTTGGGGTCTCTTCCAACTCTACGATTCTATGATTCCTTCCCTGCCTGCTTGTCTTTCTCCTTCCCTTCCTTCCTTCCCTGTCTTCTTCTTTCTTTCTTTCCTTCCTTCCTTCCTTCCTTCCTTCCTTCCTTCTTTCCCTGCTTACTTGCATGTCTTCCTTCCTTCCTTGTCTTTTTCTTTCCTTCTTTCCCTGCTTACTTGCTTGTCTTCCTTCCTTCCTTTCCTGTCATTGTCCTCCCTTCCTCTCTTCCCTCCTTCCCTGTCTTTTTCTTTCCTTCCTTCCCTGCTTACTTGCATGTCTTCCTTCCTTCCTTCCTTCCTTCCCTGCTTACTTGCATGTCTTCCTTCCTTCCTTCCTTCCTTCCTTCCTTCCCTGCTTACTTGCATGTCTTCCTTCCTTCCTTCCTTCCTTCCTTCCCTGCTTACTTGCTTGTCTTCCTTCCTTCCTTGTCTTTTTCTTTCCTTCTTTCCCTGTTTACTTGCTTGTCTTCCTTCCTTCCTTTCCTGTCATTGTCCTCTCTTCCCTCCTTCACTGTCTTTTTCTTTCCTTCCTTCCCTGCTTACTTGCTTTTCTTCCTTCCTTCCTTCCTTCTTTCTTTCCTTCCATGTCTTCCTTCCTTCCTTTCCTGTCATTATCCTCCCTTCCCTGTCTTTTTCTTTCTTTCCTTCCTTCCTTCCTTCCCTGGAAGGAGAGGCAGAGCTGTGGCTGCCGCTGTCCAAAGAGCCAAAGGTGACCTTCCCATCCCCAGTGAAGTTGGGCATCAGCCTGGCCTAGTGTTTGCCAAACCTTGGCCCTCCAGGTGTTTTCCATTTCCTGGCCAGTTGAGGCAAACCATCCCAAACACCTGGAGGAGCCCAAGTTTGGGAGTCAGGGCCCTGGGAAGCCTTGGCCGGGCTGCTCACCTTCCTTCAGGGTCCATTGGATCTCTCCGCTCTTCCTGCTCACGGCGTGGAGGCTCCCATGCAAAGTGGAGACGAAGGCCAGCGAGTCTGGGGCAGGTGGGGGGCTGGCAGACAGAGACTGGGGGGGATCGGAGGAGACAAGAGACATAGAGGCAAGACTGGAACCCAGGACCCCCCCTCCCATCACCCCTCCAAGCCTCTTCTGGTCCTGGTGTTGAGGACCCAGTGTCTTCCAGGTGGGGCAAGCTTCCTTATTAGACTGGGGTTTCTAGCAGGTTTGCTCATTGATACGTTAACCTGTAATGATCGTTTGTAAACTGGAATTCCACTTTGTTCACACTGGAGAAATAAACCGGTTTAATTGCCATGGCTCAATGCTGTGAAATTCTGGGAATTGTAGTTTGTTGTGGGGTCCAGAGCGGAGCTCCGCTCCGCTCTGGGCCCCACAACAAACTACAATTCCCAGAATTTCACAGCATTGAGCCATGGCAATTAAACCGGTTTATTTCTCCAGTGTGAACACAGCCTTAAAGTTAGCTATAGATTTGTTTTAAACCGATTAATAAATAGGGGTTCCACGGTAGGCTGTTACCACTACCACCAAAAATAATAATTGGTTCGCTCATTAATGTGTTGTTTAAAAACCCTGTAACGATTGTTTCAAAACTGTAATTTCACATAGTTCTGGGTGGTAGGCTAGCTATAGATTTGTTTTAAACTGGTTAATAAACAGGGGTTTCATGGTAGGCTGTTATCAGCATCATCTAATAAGAAAAATAATAATGATGATGATGATGATGTATTGGTTTGCTCATTAATATGTTTTTTAAAAATATGATTCTATGATTCTATGTTTCTAAACTGGAATTCCACGTAGTTCTAGGTGGTTGGTTAGCTATAAATTTGTTTCAACCTGGTTAATAAATAGGGGTGCCATGGTAGGCTATCATCATCATCATCATTAAATAATAATAATAATAATAATAATAATGTATTGGTTCGCTCGTTAATATATATATATATATATTTTTAAAAACTGTAATGATTGTTTCTAAACTGGAATTCCACGTAGTTCTAGGTGGTCGGTTAGCTATAAATTTGTTTTAACCTGGTTAATAAATAGGGGTGCCATGGTAGACTGCCATCATCATCATCATCATCATCATCTAATAATAATAATAATAATAATAATAATAATGTATTGGTTCGCTCATTAATATGTTTTTTTAAAAACTGTAATGATTCTTTCTAAACTGAAATTTCACGTAATTCAACGTGGTTGGTTAGCTATAAATTTGTTTTAACCTGGTTAATAAATAGGGGTGCCATGGTAGGCTGCCATCATCATCATCATCATCATCATCATCATCATCATCATCATCATCATATAATAATAATAATAATAATAATAATAAAGAAGTATTGGCTTGATTTTCTTCCTAGCCTACCTTTCTGCCAGGAGGTGGAAGAGGAGGCTAGCCAGCCTGGGTCCCTCTTTGGGGCTCTTTGGGGCAGGGGCTTTTGCCACCCTGCCAACTAAGCAAGGGCCCTCCCTCCCTCCCTCCATCCAAGGATGCCCAGGGATGCCCACCGCCCCAGGGATGCCTCCTCACCTGCGATGCTGCTGCAAGGAAGAGGAAGAGGAAGAGGAAGCAGGAGGGTGCCAGGTGGAAGAGAGGCAGCAGCCCCTTCCAGGGTCCCTCTTCTTCTGCTGGGCCTTGGAGGCCAGGGCAAAGCTGGGGCCAGGGCATGCTGTGCCCAGCCTGGAAGACCTGGCCAAAGCCTCCTCCCTCCAGTCCTTCCTTCCTTCTTTCCTTCTCTCCTCCGCCCCAGATCCGGCTCCCTGCCCTGCCCAGGCGGATCCAAGACACACACAGAGAGAGAGAAAGGTGGCAAAGAGGGCACTCTGCCCATGCCCAGGAGCCCTGGATCCAGATACCTTTGAATCCCCCCAATAGCTGTGCCAACTAGTCTGGAAAACTAGCCTGCAAAGGGATCTTTGTTGTTGCAGCATCTTTGGGACCAAGTGAAAGAGACAGGCCTTGGCAGCAGGCAGCCTCAGATGGATGGGACCCTCCGCTTGGCTCCATGCATCTGAGGAAGTGGGTTCAGCTCGAGGGAAGCCCCTGCTGCCCACTTCTCCCTCCCAGTGAGGCTCAAAGGGGCTGCAAGGTCCCTTTGGAGACTATCATGATGGAGGAAGAGGAGAAATGTGGTCCTTGGTGGGCACTGGCAGGGCTCCTGAGCATGGGCAGAGCGTCCCGCTTGCATCCTTTTTCTAAACAGGGCTGCATCCACACTGGAGAAAAAACCTGGGTTGGCCCTGCTTTAACTCTTTTCTGGCTCAAGGCTATGGAGTATGTTGTGGGCCCAGAGCAGAGCGAGCAAACAAGGACTTTCTAGTTTGTTTGTGTGTGTTGTGTGTTATGTGACCCTTTGCCCCACAAACCCAGTTTCTGACTGCCATCTGCTTGACCATAAGGTCCTTATTTATTGGTGTGCCACCTGTCCGACGGAAACAACCCAGGCAGGTTCTTTTGCCATGCTTGGCATCCCCCCTCCCTCCAACTGTCTGCTTCTTCTGGCACACCTTTGAGCCCAAGACAGGTCTTTTCGGGAAAGCTCCTGCCCAAACAAACCTGCCAGCCGGCTGTCTTTCCTGCATGGCAGAAGGTGGCACACTGGATGGCCCTTGGGCTCCCTTCGAACTCAGGCCTGAGTGTGGTTCGCCTTGCTCTGCCAAACATCCCACTCCTTTGCTCTCTCGGGGAACTTCTCAAACTAGGAGCTGAGGTCCCAAACTTCCCTGAAACGCCAGTCTTGCAGGAGGTAGATATGATGCTTTACCAGGAGAGGTCAAGCCCACGGCCAAAAAGTAACCACCTGGGGTCCATTGAGCAAGGAAGGAAAATGGGCAGAGACCCCGTGGGCAACACTAAATCCCTGCGGAAGGTCATCTGGGCACACACACACACCCCGGCAACATAAGATATGGGCAAAGTAGGGCTTTGGGGCCTTGTGTTGGACCCTCAGCTATTTCTGTAGCCCCAGAGAAACCTTCCTGGCCAACAGGATTAAGTGCCTTATGCAGAAACTTCAGGGCTGCATGCACCCCTTTAAGCAGGTCCTGCTGCACTGTTCGACCTAAAACACTTGCCCTGTTCTCAACCCCACAAGTGGGCTCCCTTCTGGCTGTGTGTTCCTTTTCTGTTTTTCACGTCTTGGCCCCCAGACCTGTCGAAGTGATCCACCCCGTGCCAGACCCCCATTCCTGAAAGGGAAAACGCAACACGTTTCAGGCACGGCACACCCCTGAGGAACAAGGCAAGAGAAGCAAAAGCGGTTCATTATCAAACTTTAATGGACATGGCTGATCAATCTTACAGAAGAGAACAAGGAGGAGAATAACCGGACAAGGTTACACTTCAAACACATTGCAGCAGGGCAGCGTGCCCACCCAGCCGCCCCCCCCTTCCAAGAGTTGCTCCGGGGAAGAAACAAAATGCTACAGGGACTGCTGGGGATACACACACACCCAGCCCAAAGAGCTTTCTCCAAAGACCCAGAGAGAAACGGGGGTTTTGCAGGCACAACCGGACGCCCACCACCCCAGTGCCAAGCAACTGTGCCCCCAGGAAGGCGAGCCATTTCCTGGAACTGAAGGCCAACATGCCACCCCTGGGAAAGAGCCAAAGCCACGTGGAAGCGGCAAGGAGTGCCAACCACATGCCGGATGGCGGCTCTTAGTGGCTGCCAATGGCTCAGGGAAAAACAAACAAACTGCCCTTATCCTTAGAAAGGGGTGGCACTGGGAGGGAGGGAGGGCATGAAGGGGCCTCAGTTATGGGCCCCGAAAAAGGAAGGAGGAGAGGGCAGCTCCCTCTGCTGCAAATGCCAAGGAGGAAATGCAATTGGAGTATCTGTACCTGCGATGGAAAAAAGGACACACTGTAAGACTTTAGGTGTGATAACGCTAAGGAACAAACCCAAAGCGACCTACAAGTCAGTGGAGAACTGGGCCAGGTCCTAGGTGTTTCTAGACTTTGGAGTTTCTAGGCATTGCATTTCTCAGCACCATCGGAGGAGCAACAGACAGTCCGTTTTGCAGAGTTGGGCAAAGAAATGCCTCCCATACACCAATCTGTGTCTCCCCCACCAGACTATTGTTGTTGTTTGCCTTCAAATCATTCCTGACTCGTGGCAATCCTATGGCGAACCTATCACTTGGTTTTCTTGGCAAGCCTTCCTCTGAGGCTGTGTGACTTGCCCAACATCGCTCAGAGGGTTTCCATGGCTGACAGTTTCTTTCAGAAATAGAACAGAAGCTGCCAGCGTTATTCTCCAAGGCTGGTTTTCCATAACAAAAACGGGGGCCAAATGTACCACACAGACTGCCTGCAGAAAACGACACCCCCTTCCCACTTTTCATCCTGCCAGAAATGCCTCTTTCCGCAGCAATGGTGACTTTAGGAGAAATACACACAAGAGACGCTTCTGGACAAGATATACTCAGGTGTATCAGATGCTTAGGTGGGATGATCTAAAGATGCACGTTTGTTGGTTGTAAGTCTACATACAAACACACACACACACCAGAAAGAAGGCTTCTCCTCATGGAGAAGATATTGCAGCTGGAAAAAAAGCAGGAGAACAGTGGCGTCCGAGGCACAAAATGGAAAGCTCTCGGGAGCCACCAGCGCAGCCTTCTGCCAGGGAGGGATGGCCAACCAAAGCTTACTGCTAGCCCCAAGGACAGCATCTTGCCAAACCCTACAGGAGGAATAGCAGGGCCCTCTACCAAGGATGCTGGGTTTCAGGAAACCTACGCATACCTGTGGATCTTCCTACTGTTAAGCGGAGACATCTCCAATGGGGAAAGATAGTCACTATACCCCAAGTCCGAACACAAAGCAGCAGCCTAAAAACGAAGAGCGAGGCACTCATGGGGGAAAGGGGAGAAGAGCATATGTTCCCAAAACAACCGCGGAGGATCACCGTCCCACAGCGAGGGTTTAACCGCCACCCTTTGCCTGAGACTAACTGGTCTCTTTCCATCCTGGCCGGGGATCCCGTGGCTCTCCAAATGGTTGTGTAGAGGATCCAGGAGGATCCAGTTCACCGGCATCTGGAGGAACAGAGCCTCCCTGGTCCTGCCCCCGATAGGGTAAGCAGGCCACTTACACAAATGGGGTCGGACAGGAATCAAAATGGACAGGAATTAGCCAGATTTCATGAATGTGCAACTGGGTTTTCTTTTGTTTTTTAAAAACCCAATCGGCAGGAAGATCTATATTTGAAATAGAATTTCCGTCCCTCTGAACATTAAAGATCTGTCCACAGGAGCAAAGGAGAGATACTTGTAAACTCATATATTTTAAGTACCCAGAGCCAGAATCAAAGCACAAGCCTGCCTTGAAATCTCAGGAGAAGCCGGCCACACAAGCTCAGAGGCACTGCCTTCTTGAAACTTTCCATTTCTCAGGGCTTCATTTTAAGCATTGTATTGCTGGACCTGAAGCAGGTTGAGCCAGCTGCTGTTTTCATCAGTTTGGCCTACCTCACAGGGTTGCTGGGAATAAAGGAAGGAGACAGGCCCCACAGTGGAGGGCACTATAAAGATACAGTTCAGTAATGAAAAGCAAAGAGCTGAGCTGAACTTCCCATTTTATTCCTGCTCTTTGGTTGCTCAGTTCTCAAGGCTCCTCTAAAAATAAGTTATGATCATGCTTAGGTTTCCATAAAGTTTAAGCCCTGATCACAAAACCTTCTCTTCTTCACTACAATGCTGATAGATTTAATCCGTGGCTTTCCTTTGACCTCTCCCATCTCTCCCCTCTATTTTAGCCTACTAGCAAAACTAAAATGCACTCGCAATACAATCCTATATGCGCCAACTCAAAATGGAAACCTGATTCACTTCAACAGGACTCCTTGGCAAGTGTAATACAGGATTGCAGCCTTGAGCACCTTAAGATACACCAGCTTGCAGTACCCCTTTAAGATGCAAATAATTGAACAAAATTAAGGCATTTATATAAAAGAGGATGGTTTTGATGGTAACTATGTAGGAAAAAAGGTCCGTAACCAGTAGAACAGGTTCAGTTTTGATAAGGAAGTACTGCATTCAATTTTCTCAAAGTGCATTGGGGAGGGAGGGAGGACTGTTCACATGGCTTCAAAACCTGGATATGTGTTAGATTTCTAGTCATCTGGCGATGCTTCAATAGGAGGAAAGATTCATCCAAAGTCAAGCTGGATTCCTTCTGGTTAACCATTGCCTAAGATTTGCCTCCACCGAAGCACACCAGCCAGAAACAAGAGCCGAAGGGGAAAGCAGAATGATCTACTCAGCCCATTTACAGGGAGTCCAAAAGAAGTCTTAACTCTGCGTCTAACTCTTCAGGGCTGTTCTCAAACAAAACAAAAATCCCAACATGTTTCTCAAGCCTGAAATGAAAGGCCCCTCTTCCAGCTCTTTTCCCAACAACTCAGAATCATTGCTTTTAAGGTCCCTGACTAAGCTGGACGCGGCAGAGGAGACTTGCTCGGAAAGGCAGGTGACTTCCTAAAGGTCCAACCAGAGCATACTCGACACACATCAGTAAAATCCACCACTTGATGCAAACAAACAACGATTGTCCTTCGTCACCACCATGGATCAGAGCCTCCAGTTAAACACAGGAGAAAAATCTATCTGCTCTTTTAAAGCAATCTTAACTGCTCCTGTCTCCTAGAAGACTATACATCACTTATGAATGCAACCAATTCAGTATAGACTCTCAAAAATGCCACCTTTTTTGCTACAGAATACAGCCCAGAATGCATGGTGAGCTGCTAATGTTCATAGAGACCTTCTTGCTAGCCTCTTTCCTCTCCCAGGAAGGCTTTCCTTTCCAGCATATGGCAAACTGGGCCAGTTCTCAAAAGGAACTGGAGGAGAACAGCAGGACATGGTGGCAAGTACCATGGACACTAGGACGATGCAAGCATACCCTCCGCATTAGGAAAAGGAAAAGGGCCAGGTACCAAGCCCAGAAGGCAGCTGCAAGGTGATCTGGTTCATAAGAGAACTGGCCAAGAGACGCTCCTTAAGGGAGCCTAGGCTCCCCTAGAGATGTCAGCGGGTGGGAAAATGGCAAAGAACAGCAAGCAACAAGTCTCTTGGGCTTCATGTCCGTCCTCTCTCCCCGCCTTCTGCAAGATTATGACCCTCTTCCCTCTCAGTAACAGGAAACCTTCATCTTGGCACCACTGCTAGAAATTTAATAGGACTTTTAAGTGTCTTTGGGTGAAGAGAGAGTGAAAAGTTGCACCATCTTTCTACTAGAAAACAAAAGCCGCAAGGAAACAAACAGACCAGGAAGATATGGCTTATGAAACCCCAAGTTTGCATACTGTTGTTTCAAAGTTTTTTTCTTTTAATCCTATATTAAAAGTAATGTTAAAAGGAGAATGAGGGAGAAACCTATTTCTCAAACGCCCCGTCAACAAGAGTACCCCAAATCATAATGCTTGCAGACAAAGGATGACGGGGAAAAAAAATCTGTCTCTTGTCCAAATTGTGTAGAAAAATCCACAGCGGCGCGTCAGCCTTTTCCTCTAAAAAAAACCCCAAAGGGGTACGCTTGGCAGAGTTAAAAGTGTATTACACACAGGGGTTTCTGAATTAAGATTTATTGATTTCCATCATGTTTTTGTTTTTAAATACGGTTGAAGCTGGCTGCAGAACAAGGGCGGTGGCTGCTCTTTTTAAAGTCGAAAATAAACTAATGGCGAGAGTTTATCCCCACCTCTGGCGTCCTCCCAGGCCTCACTGGGATCGAATTGATCCAGGTGTTTCCAGGACGAGCCGCGTCCAGGCCCCTCTCCCGACAGTGTCCTTTGGTTCGTGACAGTCTCCAGTGCCAGAGGTGAGCGTGCCTTCAAAAATACTGCCACTTCCCCAGGACCGTGTCCTTGATCGCGTCCACGTATTGAGTAGGGACCCAGTAGACCCAGTAGTAGGAGGCTTCCGTCGGTCCCAGCTGGAAGGCCTGCGGAAGAAGAATCAGCAGAGGAGGAGGAGGAGAACGGGCTCAGACTTAAAAACCCTTGTGCTATGCCTGACGTCGCTCGACGACGCAGGCACAGCAAAACCAGTTAGAAAGAAGACAAATAGCTCCCTCCCAACACCATTCCTGACCCTTTAGCATGCTCAGTGAATTTCGTGTACATTGGCCGCGATCACGGATCAAGCAGATCCAAGTTAGACTCTGTCCCTGTGCAGTTTCATTCCCCAACCCAGAGAGAGGTTTGTATCAGGGCACAAGGTGCTAGGGAAAAGCCCCCTGAACTCTGTTCAATGTCACCAGCAGCTCCCAGCCATTATTCTCATAAAGGTGAAGTCGAAGGCTTTTGTGGCCGGCATCCATAGTTTTTTCTGGAGTTTTTCGGGCTAGTGGCCATGCTCTAGAAGAGTTTATTCCTGACGTTTCGCCAGTATCTGCGGCTATGGCATCTTCAATGGATTCTCTGAAAACGCCAGCCAGAGATGCTGGCGAAACATCAGGAAGAAATTCTAACATGGCCACTAGCCCGAAGAACCCATAAAAAATTATTATAAACTCCAACCAGAGTGCAGGGATGCAGAGACCATTACCGTCCCCATGTTACAGACACAAGAGTACCAGAGTCTGAAAGGATAATCGTCTGTACCAGAACTGAGCTTTTGAGTCATGACCTTCCTTGCTCCAACTCTTCATCGCTACCTGTTTTTCCAAGGCTGTTTTGCAGGCAGGAAGGGAGAATGTCCAAGCCATAGTTTGCCATTTTCCAATGTAATAACAAACCGTGGATGGAACAATACCTGATGTAAGCATGAGGTACAGGCTTCATTCCTCGCACAGTGCCAGAGTACTAGCAGATGCGACACGAGAATCAGTTGCCCACCCATACGTATCAGACAATCAGTTGCCCATAAGTCATAAGTATTCTGAAATGATGTTCTAGCTACAGTCCGCCATTAGTGACTAGGTGGATAATGTCTAAGATATCTCAGCAATAAGGAGGCTCAGCAAAGTGACAAAAAAACAACCCTATAATAAAATGGCCTTAGCTTGAAGCTTTCAGAGTGCCTCATGTACACATAATAGCTCCGACTGTCTGCAAGACCAAATGGGCTTACAATTCAGAAAGGTTCCTTACCATCATGTGATAATCCTCATGTCCTTCAATAGGTTCGCTCACCACATTCTTGATGGATCCCATCGGTAACTTCTCTGTTCTTTCTGTAAGGAAACAAGAAATGTTACAGCTCGAGTAGGCTGACACCTCACACTTTAGTCCAATCCTCATTTAAGAGCTTTTCCTTCTCGGCGGAAAGGGTAAGGCAGGAAACATTTCCTCAAAACGGCACCAAAACCCAACCTGTGACCAAGACCCAATGATCTTTTCTCTTCCAAAAAATCTCCCCCTCTCCAGACTATTCCACACTGTCACTCCAGTATTTTCAGCACAAACATTATTTTCAACGTATTTCAATATTTTTCTGCATTCCTCCCACCCAAGTAGTAACATTTCACCTCTAAGACAAAAGAAATAGTGAACTAGCATTACACTATAAAAATTCAGTTGGCATTTACTATGCATTTACATGCTTTAAACATGTAAGCTGCTTTGATTGCCTTTGTAGCAGAAAAGTGGGGTATAAATAAAAGTTTTATTATTTATTATTATTACTATCTCCTTTGAGATGTTGAAATTGATTTGACAAAAACGTAACCAACCAATGGCCGGCTGTATCACACAGCAACAAATCAAGGGGCCATTTCTATCATCGTCTGAGAGTCTGACATGAAAAATAAAAAGATACCTCTGAGATTTTAGCTAATTTTATTCTTTTTCTCTCTTTCTTCTTTCCTACTGAAACCCACACAGTTGCCTCTACAAGTTCAGGAAAGTCTAGCAAACTTTCGGGAGCACCCACCTTTAGTACCAATCCAGAGCTGGTCTTGTTCAAGTTTAAAGGTGAGCCGGACCTTTCCGCCTGACTTGTTGTACATGCCTGATAAAGGAACGGTTGGCAGTCGCTCCTAAAGGGGTAAAGGACAGAGATTTTCTGTGAACAAGCCAAGGGCCTGCTAGCCTTGGAATCAGAAATCACGACTATAGCTGAGAAGGAAGAGCCCAGAAACAACCGACGGCCTTGGCTGCCTATGCACTCACCTGGACACCTTTGACGGAAGGCATCACATCATCAGGTTTTCCTTTATCTAATACTTTCCTGTGTTGCTGTAAAAAAGCAAAAAGCAGAACTGAAATGTAATGGGAGCTCAGAAGGGTGTTTCTTCTTTTCACCGAACATAACTTGTATGAGAAGTTTACCAAAATCAGGAGAAACACTCAACTTACATGACTCGAGATGTAGTAACTAAATATTAGAGGGTACTTTGTCATCGTGTCTCAGCCATACAACCGAAAACACCATCCAAAAATGTATCCACCCTATCAATATCTCTCTTCCAGACAGCGGGCACGTTCTGAACTCAGTTCTTAACAATGTGGTTCTTAGTTTTTTGTGGAGCTTTCGGGCTCTGTGGCCATGTTCCGGAAGAGTTCCTTTCTGACGTTTCGCCAGCATCTGTGGCTGGCATCTTCGGAGAAGATGCCAGCCACAGATGCTGGCGAAACGTCAGAAAGGAACTCTTCCGGAACATGGCCACAGAGCCCGAAAGCTCCACAAAAAACTATGGATGCCAGCCATGAAAGCCTTCGACTCCACAACGTGGTCCTTATTATGCAGAACTTCCACAGAACAACTTTTAGAAAGAGTCAAAGAAGATACAGCTTAGAACCCAGTTCGGAGAAATGCTCAAAGCACTAATGAACGGGGGGGGGGGGGGGAAATATATTCAGAATTTGATGCAACATAACCCAAGCTTTGAGAAGAAATGTTCCAAATGAAGGAAAATGTTCCCCAGCCTTTGCTAGCGCGGGTCAGTTGGAAGAATGACCACGAGAGAAAGAGCTTCGGGGCAACTGACCGCTGCAGTGAGTGAGTGCCAGGGCTCCTTTGCTAACCAGGCCTGTGGCCACATTTTACACTAAGGCCATTGGTCAAATGCAATAAACCTCAACTTGACTTGGGTGAATTTTGCATTTTTTACCCAGCCGACCAGATACGTAGAATCATAGAATTGGAAGAGACCACAAGGGCCATCCAGTCCAACTCCCTTCTGCCATGCAGGAACTCCCAGTACAAGCATCCCTGACAGATGGCCATCCAGCCTCTGCTTAAAGACCTCCAAGGACGGAGACTCCACTACACTCTGAGGGAGTGTGTTCTGCTGTCGAACAGCCCTTACTGTCAGGAAGTTCCTCCTACTGTTGAGGTGGAATCTCTTTTCCTGCAGTTTGCACCCATTGTTCTGAGTCCTGGTCTCTGCAGCAGCAGCAGCAGAAAACAATCTTGCTCCCTCCTGAATGTGACATTATCCCTTCAAGTCTTCAAGAGGCACCCACTTTTTGCCTGCAGAGGGGCTCCTTTTTGGCCTCCTCCGACTTGACCTCCTGCTGCGCGGCGTCCTTTGGGGTGTTGACGGCCAAGACGTCGTTGATGGTGGAGCCGACCACCATGATTTTGGCTCCGCTGATGACTTTGATCTCCCTCAGCGTCTTCTCCTCCGGCACCAGCCCTTTGAACATGACCTTCTGCATCGCGGGGGGGAGGCCTGGCAAAGAAGGGGGGGTTGGCTTAATAGAAGCGAAGGGAGCGAAGGGAGGGTCGGGCGCTAGGCAAGGGGGTGCTCCTGCTCACCTGTGAGGGAGTGGATCTTCTGCTTGAGGTCGGCCCCGGTGCTGTCCAGCGGGAACTTGAGGTCGTACTTGTTCTTGTTCCAGATGACCCTGAGCTCCACCAGCTCCTTCTCCGTCTCGGACTCCCCTCCGTTGCTGACCGCGTCCGGAGGGTCCCCCGAAGGCTCCCCCGGCGGCTTCTCGGACGAAAGGGAAGAGGAGGAGGCGCTCTGGCTGTCCTCCCGACAGCCCACCGACGGGGCCGGGCCCTCCGCCTCCATGCTCGACTCTTCCGACTCTGCGCAACAAAAACAGAGACAGAGAGAGAGGAAAGTCAGCACGGACCCAGGAAGGAACGGCTTTTGCGCGTTCTCTGGCTCAACTGCTATGGGATTCTGGGAGTTGGAGTATATTGTGGAACCCAGAGCTCAAGGCTTAACTCTTTTCTAGCTCAAGACTATGGGATTCTGGCAGATGGAATTTGTTGCAGGACCCAGAATGGAGCCTTAGCTTGTTCTCCGACTCAGTTGCTATGGAATTCTGGGAGTTGGAGTTTGTTGTGAGGCCTGGAGTGGAGCTTACATTCATTTTCTGGCTCAGTTGCTATGGAATTCTGGGAGCTGCAGTCTGTTGTGAGGCCCAGAGCTCAAGGCTCAACTCTATCTGCCTCAATTGCTATGGAATTCTGGGAGCTGGGAGTATATTTTGGTGCCCTTAACTCTACCTGCCTCAACTGCTATGGAACTATGGGAGCCGGAGTCTGTTGTGGGGCCCAGAGCTCAAGGCTTAACTCTATCTGCCTCAATTACTATGGACTTCTGGAAGTTTGAGTCTGTTATGGGGCCTAGAGCTCGTTGTCTGCCTCACTCGCTATGGAATTCTGGGAGTTGGAGTCTGTTGTGGGGCCTTAAGGCCCCACAACAGACTCCAACTCCCAGAATTCCATAGCAGCCGAGGCAGATGTCGCTTGTAGTTCCAGGGGCCCCTCTCTTTTGGGGGTCCCAGCCTCCCCTCGGGGCCCCCTTCCCTCCCAGGGACCCTCCTCCTTCTCCTTCCTCGCACCGGGAGCAGCGGCGGCAGCAGCGGCGGCGGCCATGATGATTGTGTACAACGCGCCCGCGGAGGATCACGGGAAAAGTGGCCCCGAGCCACGATTGGCCCTCCGCGGCCGCCGTAGCCCGCCTCTTCCGCTCTGCAAAGGGAGGCCACGCCCCTTCGTCCCAACCGGGCGCTGATTGGTTGCCAGCTAATCCGGGGGCGGGGCTGTGGAGGGCTCCTCCCCTTTTGCTTTGATGATGGGTCTCAAGAGCGCAGTGAGGGTCAGATTCGCACCCAGCCCCACAGGTAAAAACAGGAGTCCCTTTGGGGTGCGGCTTGTGTTTCCCATTTAGGACACTTTCAGTGTTGCAGACCTTGAGTCTATTGATGCAGCCTAGGATCGCATTGGCCTTTTTTGCTGCAGCATTGCACTCTTGGCTCATGTTCAGCTTATGGTCTACTTGGACTTCTAGATCCGTTTCGCATGTATAAGTCTCATTCAGCCAGGTGTCCCCCGTTTTATATCTGCGCATTTCATTTTTCTGCCCTAAGTGCAGAAAAATGAAATGGACATATATAAAATGGGGGACACCTGGCTGAATGAAACTATGTATGAAAGAGATCTAGGAGTCCAAGTAGACCATAAGTTGAACATGAGCCAAGAGTGCGATGCTGCAGCAAAAAAGGCCAATGCGATTCTAGGCTGCATCAATAGAAGTATAGTGTCTAGATCAAGGGAAGTAATAGTGCCACTCTATTCTGCTTTGGTCAGGCCCCACCTGGAATAATACTGTGTCCAGTTCTGGGCAAAACAATTCAAAAAGGATGTGGAGAAACTGGAGCCATGTGTCCAAAGGAGGGCAACTAAGATGGTGAAGGGTCTGGAAACCATGAATCCCTATGAGGAACGCTTTAGGGAGCTGGGGATGTTTAGCCTGGAGAAGAGAGTTAAGAGGTGATATGATAGTCCTGTTTAAATATTTGAAGGGATAATGTCACATTGAGGAGGGAGCAAGCTTGTTTTCTGCTGCTCCAGAGAACAGGACCTAGAACAATGGAAAGAGATTCCAGCTCAACATTAGGAGGAACTTCCTGACAGTAAGGGCTGTTCGACAGTGGTATATGCTGCTTTGGAAAGTGGTGGAGTCTCCTTCCTTGGAGGTCTTTAAGCAGAGGCTGGATGGCCATCTGTCAATGGGGATGCTTTGATTGGGAGTTCCTGCATGGCAGAAGGGGGCTGGACTGAATGGCCATTCTTGTGGTCTCTTCCCACTCTAAGATTCTATGATTGAATTTTGACACAGTACAGGCAGTGGCATCAAGGGATTCCAGCTTTTCTTCTGCCTTCTTCCCAGTCTCTCCTGGAGCTCTTCCTCCATCTTCTGCCTTTCAGCTTTTCTTCTTCTTTCTTCCCAGCTTTTGCCTTCAGTGATTATTTCAGCTCAGCTCTTGGTAGCTCACTCAGTTCCAATTGAGCTCTGGCAGGTCGGGACACCCCCTTTTATACAGTCCCAGTTGGACCCCTGCAGCCAATCAGCTACAAGCCCGCCAAAAACCAGCCAACTCATTGGCCTGTGGCTATGAACCAATAAGAGCCAGCGGAATGTTGGTAAACTGACCAATGAAAAGTTGCCCTGTTTGGATCCCCCTCAGCCATATAAATTCTGACAAAACAGTCCAATATGGCGGATAATGATTCCCACCATTCCAACTGCTATGGCTGGCAGCTGCCAGCCTTGGTGGATGGGGATGTTGTGGGTTGTGGGTTATAGTCCCACACATTGAGGAGTGCTGGGATGTGAAAGGTTGCCCTAAAATGACAACAGTTTCCTCTGCAAAATGTAATGGCTTCACTGTCAAGAGCAGGCCTCATTTATGCAAAGTAACCTGGCCTCAGCCTGAGGGAAACTTTTCACCTCTCTGAGGCGATTTTTGCTCATTGCGGCAAGGCCTAGCTTTCACGACACATTTATTTATACATTTTATATCATGGTTCAGGCAACTTTTACCTCAGGATTTTGAGGTTCTCCACAGAAACGGGACAGAAATAAATAAAGGCAAGGTTCAAGCCCAGAAATTAAGTACAAACAGTGATATAAAGAATAAATAATGAGGATAGGGCAGAACAAAAGTCAAAGTGGTTACAAAAGGCAAGGCAAGGCAATAACAAAGAAGGGAGGCAGAGTCATGGAAACTTGACTTAAACTGGAAGTCAAATCAAGAAAATATTGGCCATTATCCAAGATCTTAAACTTCTCTGGACATATATTGCCAAGAAAACCCCATTAAAAGTTTGCCTTAAGAATAGGTCTCATTTATTCAAAGTAACTTCACCTCAGTCTGAGGGAAAATCTCTGAGGTGATTTTTTTCTCAATGTAGCAAGGCCTAGCTTTCACAAGACTCTTATTTATATATTTTATATCGTGTTTCAGGCAACTTTTGCTTCAGGATGTTTAGGTTCTCCACAGAAATGTGACAGAAATAAGGAAAGCCAAGGTTCAGTCGCACAAATCAAGTATAAACAATGATATAAAGAATTTAAAAAATGGGAATGGGGCAAAAGGTAAGCCAGAGAGGTGACAAAGGCAAGACAAGTGAAGAATAATAAAGAAGGGAGGCAGAGTCAAGGAAACCTGACTTCAGATTTAAGTCTCATTTGGAAAATATTGGCCACTATCTGACATTTTAAATGCTGAACTAAAAGGATTAATCTGGCCACCTAAGAGTTTCTGGTGTATGAGTAAATTAGTCTCATTCTGAGGGAAACCTTTCACCTCTCTGAGATAATTTTTTCTTATTGTAGCAAGGCCTAGTTTTCACAACACACTTATCTATACATTTTGTATCATGTTTCAGACAACGTTTACCTCAGGATTTTGCATTTCTCCACCACAAGTGTGTGAAAGAAATAAACACAGTCAAGGTTCAAGTCCACAAATGAAGAATAAACATTGATGTAAAGAAAAAAAGAGAGAATGGGGCAAAGAGGTGACAAAGGAAAGACAAATGAAGAATAATAAAGAAGAGAGACAGAGTCAAGGAAACTTGGCTTCAAATTTAAGTCAAATTTGGAAAATATTGGCCACTATCTGACATTTTAAATGCTGAAGTAAAGGGATTAATCTGGCCAGCTAAAAGTTTCTAGTGTATGAGTAATTTAGCCTTAGTCTGAGGGAAATTTTTCACCTCTCTGAGGTGATTTTTATCATTGTAGCAAAGCCTAGCTTTCACAATATACCAATTTATTCATTTTATATTATGTTTCAGATAACTTTTACCTCAGGAGTTTTAGGTTTTCCCCAGCAATGTGACAGAAATAAAGAAATCCAATGTTCAAGTCCACAAATTAAGTATAAACAATGATATAAAGAATAAAAGACCGAATGGGGCATAAATTAATCCAAAATGGCGAAAAAGGCAAGACAAATGAAGAATAATAAAGAAGGGAGGCAGAGTCAAGGAACCCTGACTTCAAATTTAAGTCAAATTCAGAAAATATTGGCCACTATCTGGCATTTTAAATGCTGATGTAAAGGGATTAATCTGGCCAGCTAACAGTTTCTGGTGTATGAGTGTCTCCGTCTCCGTCTTGGCAAGGTTTGTTCAGAGTGGTTTTTGCCTTCCTCTGAGGCTGAGAGAGTGTGACTTGCTCAGGGCCACCCAGTGTCAAGTTTAAAAGACTGAGTCGGAATTCGAACCCTGCTCTTCAATGTCTCAAACCACTACACGCCGTGGGTCGCCATAAGTCAGAAATGACTTTGATGGCGCACAATAACAAGGTGAACCCATTAAGCGCTGGGAGGGGGGCAGTTGGTAAATGGTGGTTTCCTTTCGACTACAGATCCCAGAATCCCCCATTCAGTGGCCCCACTGGCATAGAAAGCTTCCTGGGAATTGTACTGAAGTGTATTTATTTATTGAATTTAAATATTTAGGTGAAGTTGCATTTATTTGTTGCAAAATAAATGAAATAATGGTAGCAAGAGTTGTATAAGAAGGATGCCACACAGTTTGACGCTCAGAGTTTCCACAAAGCTCCCAAAGCGAGTTATGAGGTCCAATGGCCTACCATTTTGGTTCATTTCCAGTAGCTAAGATGGAGAGGTAGACTGCCCCTGCCTGTAGAGGCTCTTTCCTCTATCAGCCACAAAAATATATGTCCATGAATAAAATACGCAACCACAACCGCCTCCTCCAGCTTTCAGAGCCATCTCTGCATCAGCTTGGCAAGAAAAAGGTGTGCATTTTGCAAAGGTCTCACCTATGCTGAATAAAATGAGGCCACATGCTGCCATCTTCCTTGTTTTCACAATCCCCTCCTTCCAGGCCATATTGCATTTCCAAGAATCTCCAATGTGAAGCCTATGCGATTGCAACTCCCAGAACTCCTGCTCAGAGTCTGTAGGATTGCAACTCCAAGAATCCCCCCCACAGTTGCCATAACTGCAGGTCTCAGCATACTTCCAAAGCCCCAGTGACTCTAAAAGATGCAGAATTGCTTCCTGCAGTCATCATACCAAATAGCATTGAGCCAGCACAGTGAAATCAGTGCCAAACTGGATTATTTCTGCAGTGCAGGCAAAAGTTTGGTGAATGACAGGCCTTGATAGGTCTCAAACTCCTTTTTCTTGAATGGCATCCCTCACCCCACTTTCCCTTCTTTTGCTCTGCAGGGTTTCTGCACCTGGGGGGCCTGAGAACTGCTTTGTACAACTATATCTTTGCCAAGAAGCATGAGGGACGCTTCATCCTGCGACTGGAGGACACCGACCAGAGCCGGGTGGTGCCTAGAGCAGCCGAGGGCATCGAGGACATGCTGGAGTGGGCAGGTGACCCATCCTCCATCCACAGACATTCTGCCATGACTTTCCATAGCTGCTGGCATGATTTCCCCCTTCCTCCGTTGCAGGCATTCCCCCAGATGAGAGCCCTCGCCAAGGAGGCCCGGCTGGCCCCTACCAGCAGTCCCAGCGCCTCAGTCTCTACAGGGAGGCCATCAAATTGCTCCTGGAGAAGGGTGCTGCCTACCGCTGCTTCTGCACCCCACAGCGCCTGGAGCTCCTGAAGAAGGAGGCCCTGAGGAACCGGCAGACGCCCCGGTGGGTTGGCATTGGACCCATCGCTGGGCAGCTGGTGGTGGTGGGGTCTCACATCATACCATTTAATATTTTATTTATGTTCCGCCTTTTCTCTAAACATGGGTCCCTAGTGGTTGTTCCACTATTTCTCTCTCTTTCCCCAAAAGGTATGACAACAGGTGTCGCCACCTGAGCCCCCAGCAGGTGGCTGAGAAGATGTCTCAGGGCATTGACCACACGGTGCGCTTTCGCCTGGAGGGGAACGCAGAGCCTTTCTGCGACCTGATCTATGGCTGGAGCCGGCACGAGGTGGCCAGCGTGGAAGGGGACCCCGTGATCCTGAAGAGTGATGGGTTCCCCACTTACCACCTGGCCAATGTGGTGGATGATCACCGGATGCACATCAGCCATGTGCTGCGAGGGATGGAGTGGCTGACCTCCACCTCCAAGCACCTCCTCCTCTACCGGGCCTTTGGCTGGGAGCCCCCTCGCTTTGGCCATCTCCCCCTCCTCCTCAACAAAGACGGCAGCAAGCTCTCCAAGAGGCAGGGGGACATCTTCGTTGAGGGGTTTGCTCGGGACGGCTGCCTGCCAGAGGCCCTGCTGGACCTCATCACAAACTGCGGCTCTGGGTTTGCAGGTAATTGAGGCTGTGTATAGGAAGGCAAGCCTCCAAAAATATGTGGAATACATATTTGCACATGGCTAATGGGCTACGGTCTTCTAGCTGCCAAAATAAAAGAGGGTGAATACACAGTAAGGCAATGCACTCAGGGCATATGTCTGTTGAAGGCTGCTGCAGACATGCAAAATGGCTGCCCAGAGCCAGTGATGCAGCCTCTCTCTCTCTGTTTTGCAGAGAACCGGATGGGGAGGAGGCTTCAGGATCTCGTGGAGGAATTTGACGTGGGCAGAATCGAAAGACACTCTGCTCTCTTGGACCTGGAGAAGCTCACTGAATTCAACAGGTGGGGCATGCTCAGGTGGGGCTGAGACATCTCCTGGAGGGGACTTGGGAGTGCCTCACAGCAGGTCCTGCTCCAGACCACTTCTTCCTCTCAGAATCATTCCCTTCCTGTCTTTTTGTTGTTATTGTGTGCCCTTTAGTCGCTGCTGACTTATGGTGAGCCTATCGTGAGGTTTTCTTGGTAAGATGAGTTCAGTGGGGGTTTGCCTCACCTTCCTTTGAGGCTGAGAGGGGGTAACTTGCCCAAGGCAACCCAGTGAGCTTCCATGGCCAAAGAGGGATTTGAACCCTGGTCTCCCAGTGTCCTAGTCCAGTATGGGCTCTCTTTAGCCTCCCACTTTTCCTCACACCTTCCCATGTCCTTGGAACCGAGGTTATCTTCTTGTGTAATGGCAAACTGAGAGCTGTAGCTGTGTGCTAGTGGTGGCGGTGGTAATCACATGTCGCCGTTGGCCATACATGATACCTGTACTCACAGTCTCCCTCTGATGCTTGCAGCATATGGGCTCCTTCCGCGAAGGTGGCTGGCTCACTCAGGTGGGATCTAATGAGATCTTTTGCACAGGATCCACCTCTCTCGGAGGATCGGGGATGAGACGCTGAGGCAGCAGCTGGTGGCAGACCTGCGGGCTGCTGTGGAGGAAGCCTACGGGCATCAGCTGGTGGATAGAGGGGTGCTGGAGAAGGCCTACGTGGAGCAGGTGCTCCTCCTGAGGAGAGTAAGTCAGGCTGGGAAGGAACCCAGAGGGGAAGCAGAGTCCAGAGCCCACCAAACAGTCACCTCTGAGTTGAAGGGGCAAGGATCCTCATTGCTATTCATTTCCCTGCCAAAACGTCACCCTCTTGGTGCCTTTTGGGAAGGGTAACAGAGAAGGGAGGATTCTGCTGTTTATCCTGTGTATTCACCCACCCTGAAGTATTTTAGGAAACCATTCTGCAGAGAAACACATATCTGGTTTTTTAGTGCAAAACTGGTGTTTTCCTCCCAAAAACCCTCAGTCTGGAAGTTTTGTGGGAGGCAGGAGGGCTTGAAAAATGTATTTTATGCACACAAAACCATCACGATTTCCAGGCAAAACCCCAAATGTATTTCTGCATGGAATACTTTCCCCAAACACTTCAGAATGTACAAAAATCAGGTGAGAACTGCACAGAGATACTCTTTTATTCCTGCACCAGGACGAAAACTTCAATGTAAGATTTGCCTCCCTGCCACTGAGTGACCATAGTGCTGGCCAGTTCATATTTGGCCTCCTGAATGGCAACATAGCAGTGAAGACGAGGATTGTTAGCTATTTTCATTGTACAGAAGGTCTCCCAATTCCTTCTTAACACACAGGGGCCTGTGTGTGTGTTGCAGTATGGACTCTCTGCCCCTCTGACTCTCAGCTATCTTTCTTTTCAGGGCCATGTCAGCCGGCTGAAGGACTTGGTGTCACCAAAGTTCGCTTTCTTGTGGATCCGGCCCTCTGTGTCTCATGAGGAACTACAAACAATTTCAGTTGAGGCAGAGAAGATAGGAACGCTAGTCCTCAGGTAAGTTAGATCTAAATACTGAAGTCCCCCCAGGACTTTTGGGGACAGCCAGTGTGGCATCATGGTTTGAGTGTTGGGCTAGGACTCTAGAAGACCAGGGTTCGAATCCCAGTTAGGCTGTGAAAACTCACCGGGTGATTTTGAGCAAGCCCCACTCTCTCTGCCTCAGAAGATTGCAATGGCAAGCTTCCTCTGAAGAAATTTGCCAAGAAAACCTTGTACCAGTGTGGTGTAGTTATTTCAGTATTGGACTAGGATTCCCGGAGGCCAGAGTTCAAATCCTCTCTGCTCAGCCGTGAGAAGCTACTGGTTGTCCGGCTTGGACAAATCTCAGCCTCAGAGGATGGTGAGAGATTCTGTCCGAGCAAATCTTGCGGAGAAAATCCCATGCGTCAGAGTTGCTATAATTCAGAAACAACTACAATGTGGGGAAGCTGTGACGGTTGATCTGCCGTGGGTCTTGCTCTGTGGTGTGTGCCGGATGCGGATCTAGGGCAAGTAGTGACTGTTTGGAAGCCACCCCTGGGACAAAAGTGCCCAGAGGTTCTGCATGCGAGGCAAGAGAGTTCAGGGTACCATCAGGAGATGGCTGTTGTTAAGGTTCCTTGTCGGGGGAACCAGTCGCAAGCCCTCCTGAATTTTCCCTTTGGGCTCTGGTGATGGGCTGTGACTGTGTCCATTCCTTCCTTTTGCAAGGCTACTGGAACGGCCGGCAGCTACTCTGACCATGGAGGAGCTCGGCAAAGACCTGCGGCAGCTGCCGGAGCAGATCGGAGGCACCCCATACAGCAGCGTGATGAAGCTGCTCCGCTTGGCCCTCAGCGGCCGACAGGTGAAACCTCTCCCCCCGTCCTCCCTCCACCGCACTGTCCCCCAAAATCTGCTCTGGAAGGCGGTCGTTGCCTTCTTTGGATTTGGAAAGAGCCTTTGGTGATAGCGTTCGTATCTGTTTCAGGAAGGACCCTCCGTTGCCGAAATGATGGTCTCCTTGGGACGCAGAGAGGCTTGCGCTCGGATCCAGAGGGCCCTCTGCAGTTGACCATGGAGATGGAGATGGAGATGGAGCGAGAGACAAGCGGCCCCTGGGTTTGGAGGGAAGCTCTTCTTCTGGATTTCTTCTCATCCTGTGATTTCAGGAAGAGAGGAGGACGGTGGCGGTGCTTGTGCAGGGACTTTCGCAAGACTTGTGTGGAGTGGAAGCACACCTCACGGAAAAAGCGGCCGCTTTTGCAACTAGGCTCTGGCTTCCCGGCTCTGTGGCCCGACAGTATAGTAACACAGCAGGGGCGACTGTGTCCGATGTAATGTTTGTGCACATGGCGTTAATAAAAATGGAAAGCCGGAAGAATATTGAACGAGCATGAAGGCTTTTTGTGTGTGGCGGTGGGACTCTGCCTTCCTCTGGGTGATCTTGACTAGTCACGAGGACTAGGCTTCCACACTGGGGAAGAATTGATGCCGCTTGACACCCTTTTGACCGCCACGGCTCAGGGCTACGGAGTCCTGGGATTTGTGGTTTTGTGAGCCGTTTCGCCTTCTCTGTCATAGGACTCTGGTGCCAGGACGAAGTACAGACCTCAGGCTTCCTTGGGATGGATGGAGACGTAGTGCCAAAGCGCATCATTCCTGCAGTCTGTCAGAAGGTGACTTTGGGGTGACTTTCAGCCTGAGAGTCTGTGCCCAGCCAGGAGTAGGACCGAGAGAGGGGCAGCAGCAGGGCCCTGCTGAGGGGAGGTCTGGGCTGGGGTCGGCCTGGCCTGGCCCTTCCTTCCTTCCTTCCTTCCTTCCTTCCTTCCTTCCCTCCCTCCTCCTGGCTCTGTCTTCTTCTCTTGGAGCCCCGCCTGGTGGCCAGGGAAGAAGAAGGGGGCTGGCCGGGCTTCAATGGGACGGACGACGAGAGAAGAAGGGAGGAAGGAAAGAAGGAAGGAAGCGGCCATGGCTCGGGCAGCTCCTCCGGGCGCCTTGGAGCGCCTCCTGCGTGAGTCCCCAGCCTGGGAGGGAGAAGGGAAGGAAGGAAGGAGAGAAAGAGAGAGAGAGAGAGATTAAAAAGGCAGAAGAAGGAAGGTAGGAAGAGAAGAAAGGAAGGGAAGAGATTAAAGAGGCAGAGGAAGGAGGGAAGAAGGAAGGAAGGAAGGAGAGATTAAAGAGGAAGGAAGGAAGGAGATCAAATAGGCAAGGAAGAAGAAAGGAAGGAGAGATTAAAGGCGAAGGAAGGAAGGAAAGAAGGAGATCAAACAGGCAGAGAAGGAGGGAAGAAGGAAAGAAGGAGATATTAAAGAGGAAGGAAGGGGACTCTTGGGGACCCCTTGGGGCTGGGGGCGCCCCTTGTCGGAGGGATTGGGGGGAAGCCCCCTGGGGATCCCCCCTTTTAGGCAGAGTGCCACGACTTCGCCCCCCAGGACCAGAAGATGTAAGACATTCAGGGGTGAATGTAGGACGTGCCCCAAGAAAAGCAGTCTAGGATTGAACGCTGTCAATAGAAGCCCACTTCCCGTGGAGGCTTTTGAGCTGTCCTAGCAAAGTCTGCTGCCTTGAACTCTTCGGTGTTTCTCTTGTTCGAAGAAGGCAAGGCTGCCTTCTTGGCAAGATCCCTGGAGGACTCTTGGGCGAGGCAGAGGCACGTGTGGCCAGAGAACCCGTGACTCACTGTGCCCTGCTTGCAGGACAGGGACCTTTGGCCTTGGACCGCCTCGGTCTTGGCCCCCTGCTCTGGTCTATCACAAGAATCATAATGATAACAACATCATTATCATTATTATCCTTATGATTTCTCACCTGCCAATAAAGACCTTACTCTGTTCTGGTTTTGCCCCCAAAGTGTGGGTCTCTCCACTTATGGGAAAGAGAGATTCAGTTCCCAGCAAGTCCAGGGTGAAATAGAAACAGGCAGGAGCCGCAGTCTAAAGTGAAATGGTTGAAACAAGATTAAGCAAATAAACAGCATCTCCGAACGCAGAGGGGTTGCAAACAGTTTAAAACCACATTCGTTCTTTAAAGGCCTGTTGAGAGTCTGTGCTTCTTTCCATTTCATAAAGCAAGTTCTATTTCCCCCGGGCAGCCGTCTGCCTGCAATTTGTTTAACCCGTTTGCATATTTATTTTTTAAAATTTTTGTTCTGCCGGGCCTCTTTCCCAATGCAGCTCCACACCAAATCAATCTTGATGTTCCCCCTCGCTGTGGCTTCGGATGTTTCCGAGCAAAACAGCTGGAAAGGGCAACCCTTGGCACACCCTCCTCCGTATTCAATGGGCATCCCTCAATGCAAGGGAAGCCCCACTTCTGTCCTTTCCATCTACCAGGCCCCTTGTTTTGAACCCAGGACCCTTTTCAGGTTTCCCAAGGCCTTTGGCCCTTCTGCAGATGTTGCAGGTTGCAACGCCCAAAAGCCCCAATGGCCAGCATGGCTCTTGTCACCCGAATTGTCACCCGAAACATCTGGCAGGCCAAAGGTTCCCAAACAGGCTTCCAGTGGGTTTCATGGCCGAGCGGAGATTCGAACCCTAGTCTGCAGAGTTGTAGTCCAGCACTCAAACCACTAGGCTACGCTGACTCCCTTTGATAGTTACAGATAGTTCCTTAACTCTCCTTCCTAGGTTTGCTGCACCCCCAAATAAATTGCAGCCCCCTTGCAGTGGGGTTTTCCTGCTGTGCCTACTAGTTCCCCCGTCGTTTTTGTGGGTTTCCTGCTTCCCCATCCCTCCGTTGCTAGCAGAAACTGGGGTGGTGGTGTGTGTTGTGGGTCCAATTGGTGGTTTTGGGGTGCCTTCTTCTAGCAATACCAGATAGGGACCCCTCTTTTTCTCCCTTGTGTGCATCGCAGACAAAGCCACCGACCCCAGCGGCCCCGAAGAAAACTGGCAGTGCATCCAGAGGTTTTGCGACCAGGTCAACAATGCGGAGGGCGATGGGTAAGAGGAAGGCTGGCGCCCAAGTTTGCCCGCTGTGGATGGTGGGAGAGAAAACGCCAAGTGGATGATGGGCGTTAGCATGGCGGGGGTAGAAAAGTGGGGCGCCATGGGCACTGAAAGATCCCACAGCCTTAGGTTAAATAATACACACACACACACATACATATACACAAACCTACACTTACAATGGGTCCTTGGTACCCCCTAGAGTTTGGTTCTAGGACCCCGCATGGATACCAACATCTGTGGATGCCCAATAAAAAGGCAAAATCAAGGTTTGCTTTTTGGAATATTTAAAAATATATATATTTTCGAGCCATAGATGCAGAATCCGTGGATACAGAGAGCCGACCGTATATTTCTTTCATTTGTATGCCTCCTTTTTTCCTAGAGTGAGAGTCAAGGGAACTCCAAGGACTGGTGGGAGGTTTGAGTGCTTGTTCTCCCAAATACCCCACCAGACACTTCAAATGACTAAAAACGGTCTCAGAAACCATAGCTCCCAAGGGGAAAAAAATACCTCTGTAAAATTTTGTATTGGAAGGATATGAAATGTTGTATTGTTTGGAGGGATGTAATTTAAAAGATGAAAAGCTGAAGCTTTTTCTAAAAGGACAATTCACCCTTTGCCATGCTCCCCACCCGTGACGCCAGTCTCCTGCCCTCTTCCTCAGACCCTCTACAGCTCTCCGGTTGCTGGAGCATAAGATCCAGTCGCCGCAGGAGGCCGAAGCGCTCCGAGCCCTGACCGTAAGTGTGAGCACATGTGTGTGCAATGCCCTGACCTGGTCCCAGGCGTCCGAGTGGGTCAGTTGTGGGGGAAGTAGAGGGCAGGGGTGGGGGAAAGAATTCCCATGGAGCCGTCTGACCATACTTTTGGAAATTTTGCCTCCACAATGTAGAAATAATCTGGTGTGACACCACTTTAACTGCCACGGCCCAATGCTAGAGGATTGGCTTTCACATTGTAAACTGCTTAGGGATGCTAAGCTTACTGATAAGTGGTATAGAAATGTACTTGTTATTGCTATTGCTATTCTAGGAGTTCCAGAGCTCCAGTCTGTTGCCATAGCATTGAGCCTTGGCAGTTAAAGTGGTGTCAAACTGCATTACTGCTGCAGTGCGGATGCAGCCTGAGACCATTGCATATTTGGACGTTGGTTGCAAAGTTGATGCCACCGCTGTTGCTGCCTCCTGTCTCTCTCTTTCTGTCTCTGGCTGGACTTCTCCATTTGGTGACTCAAGGCTTTGTGTCTTTGCTGCAGGTCCTGGAGATGTGCGTGAACAACTGTGGGGAGAATTTCCATCACGAAATGGGGAAGTTCCGCTTTTTGAATGGTCTGATCAAAGTCCTCTCCCCGAAGGTGAGAAGAGGCGGCGGGGGAGCTGGGTGCCTGGGGGTGGGTCCCTTCTGAAATGGTTCCTTCAAAACTATAGTAGTAGTAATAATCAAAATAATAATACAATCGTCACCATCATCACCCTACCTTTCCCCTGATATAGGGACTCCAGGTGGCTCACAGCAAATTTACAACCATACAAATTAAAAACAATATAAAAATATTTAAAAGTATAAATATAATATTAAACAATTTATAAAGTTAAAAATATTAAACATTAAAATAGTAAAATGTGTTTTTTTTAAAAAAAACTTATGCAAACTTTAAAATCTGAATTGCAACAGCATTTGAAAGCCCAACCCTCATCAGTCTGAAAATATTTTTCCATGCTGACAAAAAGGGAGCAGGGATAGTCCAGGGAATGCAGAAGGGTGCAAACACAGCTTTGGAGCCTTAATGCCCAGGTTTGTTGCTAAAGAAAAGGCACTCTTGGTATGCTCAGTGGGGCTCTCTTTCATTTTGAAGACCTTCGCGGATTCTGAGTTGAGCCCTGGCACAAACCGAGCTGAGGACAAAATGGCAGGTGTTTTGGGAAATGCCCAAAAAAATTAGAATAGGAAAGAAAATTGCCTGATGGGTTCTCTAATCCCAATACCTCCTCAATAAATAAAAAATTAAGGCACAAAAGCTTCCTTCCAGATGTGCACAGAAAGCACCCAAAATATCTGCGAGGGCAAGGGACTTTGTTGAGACCCCCATCAGTGGGGAGAAGAAGTCTTTTCCATTGGAGAGCATCTCTTTCCTCCTCCATCCTTCTCTTTCTCTGGTTATGACGGTTGTACTTTGGGGGCTTGTTTTCAGTACCTGGGTGAGTGGTCCACCGAGAGAGTCAAGTCTCGCATCATCGAGATCCTCTTCAGTTGGAGTGTGTGGTTTCCTCAGGAAGTGAAAATCCGGGACGCTTACCAGATGCTGAAGAAACAAGGTTTCCATTTGCTTCTTTCTCAGGGGTTTCCCTTCCTCCCTCCGTCTTAAGTCACGCAACAGCCTCAGACCACAAGCCTGCTGACCCAAGGTTTTGGTCAATGCTGTTTCCTCCTTATGAGGCTTCTTGGCTCCCTGGCTGGGGATTTGGGGTGCGAATCGTAATGAAATATCTCCTTCTTCCTCTGCTTCGGGGAGGTTTTACGCAAAAATTGGGCAGCTGGTGTTTATCCTGCTCTTTTGAAGAATTCTTTATCCTGGTGACACTTGCAAGGAATTTTTTAAACAAGAGTTGTGTGTCCAAATAGAGTCCCATCCCTGGCTTTTGGACACCCGGCAGAGATAAATGGGTACTAATGCAACCTTTCTTTTAGGAATCGTAAAGCAGGACCCCAAATTACCAGAGGACAAAATCCTGCCTCCCCCTTCCCCAAGGCCAGCTGGGTCTATTTTTGATGTTGATAATGAGAAATCCCAGGTAATCTGACCACCTCCCTTTTGCTCACTGTCTGGGTGGAGAAGGAGCAGCAGTTGTATCATGATTTTCATTATTAACATTATCATTACCACCATCATCTCTCTTCCTCTGAGAGCAAACTAAAGGTGCCAATTCAGAACCTAGTTCGGGATTCTGAACAAAGGTGGAGCACCAAGAAAGGAGATGCAGTTTTGTAAGGTTCAGAGGAAACCTTCCGCAAAAGCACTCTCTGTCTTTTAAAAGTACACCAAGGAGGGCCTTATCCACACAGGTTCAGGGTGACGCTGGAGTAAAATGAAGCCACTAATGATACAAAATGCAGCTTTAATTGATTGCAGACAGATAGAGGGAAAAAAGGATGCAGCCACAGAAACAACAACAAACCTTTTATTTTCTCTGCAGCTTTTAGCCAGGCTCTTGAAAAGCAAAAACCCCGATGATTTGCAGGCGGCCAACAGGCTGATCAAAGGGCTGATCAAAGAGGTTGGTGTTTCTAATCCCCCACCCCAGAAAAGGGTGTGATGCCCTGGCACACTTCCAGTCACCAAAATGGTGGGAGCGACATCCCCCGGAATGCCAGAGGCAACAAAAATGGGACTCTCCCCAGGGTCCAGAGGAGGACCATCCCTGCTGCAGTCTGCTGCCCTGGTGAGAGTGGCAGAGAAGGGGCTTCAGAAAATGGGGTTGGCCATCCTGAGTCTTTTGGGCCTCTTTGCAGGAGCAGGAGAAGTCGGCCAAAGTGTCCAGGCGCATGAGTGCCATCAAGGAGGCCCACAGCAGCGCCACGGCCCTGGAGGAGATGCTGAGCAGATTCAGGGCAAAGGAGGGAGACTCCAGCCCCAAACCAGCCCTGGAGGCTCTGCAGGTGAGTCTCCCAGGTGGGCTCTCCTTTGGGACATTTTGGGAGCACCTCTGAGGTCTGGGCATGAGAAGGTGAGCTGCAAAGAGTAGAGGTGACCTGTGAGGCCTTTTGGTGAGGGAGAGGGTCCAAAGCTAGCTCTCTCAAAGAGCATATGTGCCATGGGTCTTCTCCACCCCCCACCCCCCCCGCAGGACATGCGCGCCAAGTGTGAGAAGCTGAAGCCCCTGATGTTCCGAGTGGCCAGCGAGACGGTGGAGGATGAAGAGGCTTTGGGTAATGTGTGGGCTTTGGGGAAGAGGAGGAAAGGCCAAGGAGGGCAGGGGAAGCCCTGGGATTTGGGTTTGTGCATTGGAACTTGGCTGGGAGTCTGGAAATGGTCCATCTGGGAATCTGGCAATCTACCAAGGACTGCAGGTAAAAAGGATGCCCACCTTTTTTCGGAAAGTATTTTTATGTCCAGTTTGCTGCATGAGTTATGCAGTCTGTAGCTCTGCACTTTTACTCATGTTCAACCATATCTTCCCCAATCCTTCTGCAATATAATCACTGCCCAAGCTTGTCTGAGGTGCATGGAATGGTGGGTTTCACTCCAAAGACAACTTGGTGGTCGTGTGCCTGGGTCTGGCTTAGGGAAATGGATGCCAAGGCCCATCTTCTGCTGTTGAGCACCAGTGGCAGGCTGAGGGAAATCCTCTTTCCTCTTCTTTCTGTAGCTGAGATTCTCCAAGCAAATGACCGACTCCTTCAGGGACTCACTTTATATGAGCAGGTTGTGGGTCCGACCTCTGCTGAGGCTGCAGGTAGGTCCCTTGCCAAGGTCAGCTTGGCTCCTGCCCTGCGAGATGCCAAGGAAAAGGCTCTCATGCCACATGTATTGAATTTTAAAGGGTGCTTCCTTGCCTCTGGCTTTCCTTCTGGAGTGGCTGTCAGGTCCCTGGGAGAGAAAGGCTTTTCAGGACCCCCTTTGGCTTCCATTTCAGCTGTGCCTCTGGATGGCAGAAACAGCCTCCCATTAATTGACTTCTCTGAACTGGATCCAGCATCCCACATTCCCACAGAAGCAGCGTTGCAGGGGAACCCAGACTCCTGTGGGGACCGGGTCCCATCCTCTCCATCCACCCGTTCACTGGACGAGGAGCTGATGTCAGTAGGTCAGTTGGGGGGCAACCAGGCCAACCTTGCTTAGCCTCTGAAGTTAAAGAGGCATGGAGTGGGATCCAGGTGGTGACCCAAGCCTTCCCCATTTGTGGTTGAGGCATATGAGCATCAAAACCAGGAGCCAGATAAGAAGACCTGCTGCGTCTCTGATGCATCTCTCACTCATGCAGTGTGGGATGGTTTGCATTCAGGCCCCCCATATCTTGTCTCTGGGGCATCAGGAGTGACAGAAGCCAGAGGGAGAAGGTCACAAGGAATGCCAATGCACTAACAGCCCAGGCAAGATGTAACCTGGGGATGGGGTGGGGGATGTAGAAGTGGAGAGGGCTATACTTCTTTTGCAGGGGAAGGCAGTGCCTCCATCTCTCTCTTTGTCTCTCCTAGACCTTCCCAACAGCCCAGTGGCCAGCAGGACCTCTGAAGCACCACCATCCCAGCCACCCTGCAGCAGTTCCTTGGCTGCCCTTTTCATCCCACTGGATTCAATTACTCTGAGTAAGCCAGGTGGGGCAGGGAGGGATCCTTGATGCTCTGGAGCCACTGAGCCCTTCTAGCTGTGTTCTTCTGGCCAACCACAGTCTCTGGCTGCTAAGAAGAGGATAATGAAAGTAGTCACCCTTGTGGCAGCTTCCTGGGTGGTAGGGAGGAGGGGGGGGGCAAGAAGAATACAGCCATTTTAGGGTATAGCCCCAGCCCCCCTCACAGCCCCCAACAGTTTATCCATCTCACTTGCTCTATGTGTTTCTTCTCCTTCCCAACAGGCGCCATTTCACCCGTCACTGTCTTTGAGTGGGGTGGCCTGAAGGCCATGCTCCACTTCTCCCGGGACCCTGTTCCTGGTCACCCAGCCGTCAGGGTGCTGGTGCTCTCCCTGCTTAGCACGTCTCCTCTTCCCATCCAGGGCATCGTCTTCCAGGCTGCTGTGCCCAAGGTGAGAGAGACCCTTATCCACAGCACCAGGGGTGGCTGAAGGGATGCCGGGTGGGACCAAAGCAAAGCTCAGGAGGACATAGTTTCCCCCTGCTTGGACACCTTCCCCATCAAACCTACACAGCCCAGTGCAACCCTAGGCACATCTGCTCAGCCAGAAGCCACAGGGCAACAGTTTTCATCTCCTTGCAACAGCTTTCTCAAATGCAAAGCACAGCTCAGTCCCATGCCTTTTGCACACACTCTTATCTCCAACCACAAATGGGAGAAAAGAGCTGAAGAAAAAAATTGACATTTGTGCCCCGGGGCAAAACGAGTGGCAAATAAATGGCCGGACGGCCCTCCAGCCCCAGCCTGCCCCTGGCTGAACTTGTGTACCTGAGCTGAGTGAGTGACTCTTCCTGTCTTTTCTCCTTTTTTGTTTTATGGACGGCAGTCTATGGCCATCAAGCTTCAGCCGGCCACAGGTTCAGAGCTTCCAGCCTTCAACCCTCTTCTGCCTCCGACGGTGATCTCCCAGGTCTTGCTGCTGAACAACCCTCAAAAGGTATGTGGTGGGGCAGTGCAAGGGGGCTGGTGTGTTAGTGGGGGGGGGGGGGGGCTCAGTCGGCTCCAGCCACAATCTGGGCAGCCAGGAGTGGGGGGCTTGTGTCTTCCCCTTTATAGGGGGGTTGCAGAGAGTAAGGCCTGTCTGAAAGAGCAGCCGGCATATAATGTTGGTGGCAATTCCAAAATTAGGATTATCCCCGCACCTTGTGTGCATGCAGAATATAATCTGGGAACAGTGGCATAAAAACTAAATAAATGACTGAACAAAGGCTGAACAAAATGCAACAGAGAGCAGTGCAAAAGCGTTCATGAGTCCCCCATGAACCCAACTTGAGTTGCAAGCCATCTTGAGTCCCAGTTTGTGTGGAAATGTGGAATGACAACAACAACAACAACAACAACAACAACAATAGGTGACCCCCATTTCCAGTCTTGTGACTCCATTGTAGCATCATAGCCTGATCCCAATGACTTTTCGCTCAGTTACCCAAGTGGCACAGAAGGTATTTATGGTAAAAAGAATTGCCAGGAGCTTTAGGAGTAGAGGAAGCAAGCAGCCCCCTTTCCTTCTTCAGCCCTAGGCTGCTAGACAGTCAGCCATGGCACCATAATCCGGCCGGGAATATCAGACTGTCTTCCATTCCCTTTCCTTTAGGCTCCTTTGCGGCTGAGATACAGGCTACTGTTCACCCAGAACGGACAGACCCACGACGAACTTGGGGAAGTGACCAGTTTCCCCCATGAAGATCTCTGGGCTTTGAGCTGAAGGCAACAGTCAGTGGCCGCTTCCCTGGAGCTGCCACTCTTGATGCCCGCCAACATCGCCTTGGATTGGATTGGGGCCTCCCCTTTGGACTTTGTGCCCAGATGTTCACTCCAGAGTCTTTTTGTGACGCTTTTGACTATGGCTGTGCCTTCTTTCTGTAAAGCATTCAGTACAATTTTTGATAAAAACCTAACTTTCTCTAAAGACATTTGGAGTTTATACATGTGGCTGGATGTTCTCCTTGACTAATCCTGAAGAGATTAATCAATTTCTGCCCCATAATGTAAGAACACATAGCTTAAGGTGCAAATAATATTTTTCGTGCATTTTACAGCAGGCAAGGAAAGAAGCAGTGGTTGCCCTTTGCGGAACAAAAACGCAAATTCAGCCTCCTAACGATTGTCAAATCTGCTGTGGCATTATGTGATGTTTGCGACCCGAAGGACCACAAAATGCAAGCCCGAAAGGCGGATGGAAAGCAAATTTATGAAGGGAAACTCTTTCCTGACACAGAGTGGCCATGGGCAACCTTCTCTCTATCCTTTGGTCTCACGTTTCTTGGGGTTTCCATATAAAATGAACACAAAGGGGCATCTTCTGCAAAGCTGGTTAGGAAGGGGCCGCTTGCCGGGAGGCGAACCCACACACCTGCCTTGCTTAGGAGGTGCACATTGCGGTGTGGGGCTGGCTGGTGGCGCATGGGGGCCAACTGTGGAGCCTCACTAGCCAGGAACAGCCAACTTCCAGGTCCCTAAGCTGTTGTTGAGCCACAGTTTCCAAAAGAGCCTGAATCCAGAGGGCCCTGCATTAGCCATTCCGCTTTATAGGGTCTGGATTGTGCCGGCTTCTCTCTGGGGCTTGTTGCTTTTGGAGATGGGTCAAAGAGCCAGGCAGTAGAAGAGGCGCATGCATAGAAGCCCGGGAGCCATTGGCAGGTGGCGCAAGGGAATGTGTGGCCCCAGCAGGGCCTAATGTTGCACCCCATTCCTTCCCAAAGGTCTGGCATGGAGCAAGCTGTCAGTGGGGAGGATGCCATCATCCTTCCTCTTGGAAGACTGTGGCTGCTGCCGCCGCAGCGCATAACCAAATTATTATTTTATTATTATTATTAAGCATTATTTATATAGTGCTGTAACTATACACCATCAATTAAAATAGATGAAATAAACCTGCCTATAGCGTGCATTCTACGGAAATAATTGAGTATAATACATATTAACACATGTTCACATTCAAACAATAAAATGTAACAGAATGCAGCTTGACAGCACTTTAACCGACGCGGCAAAATTATATGGCATCCTGGGATGTGTAGTTTGCTGTGGCACCAGCGCCACAATATACTTATTTAATGATTTTGTGCATGAAACAAAGTTTGTGTACGCTGAAGCAACAGTGTCACTGTCTCAGCCATCCATGGGTTAAAAGTACAACTGTTTTCTGGCTCATGGCTATGGAATTCTGGGAGCTGGAGTCTGCTATGGGGTCGAGAGCTTGTTGTCTGAGTCCCTTGCTATGGGATTCTGGGAACTGGAGTCTGTTGTAGGGCCCAGAGCTTGTTGTCTGAGTCACTTGCTATGGAATTCTGGGAGCTGGAGTCTGTTGTAGGGCCCAGAGCTTGTTGTCTGAGTTACTTGCTATGGAATTCTGGGAACTAGAGTCTGTTGTGGGGCCCAGAGCTTGTTGCCTGAGTCCCTTGCTATGGAATTCTGGGAGCTGGAGTCTGTTGTGGGTGTCCAGAGCTTGTTGTCTGAGTCACTTGCTATGGAATTCTGGGAGTTGGAGTCTGTTGTGGGGCCCAGAGCTTGTTGTCTGAGTCACTTGCTATGGAATTCTGGGAGTTGGAGTCTGTTGTAGGGCCCAGAGCTTGTTGTCTGAGTCACTCGCTATGGAATTCTGGGAGTTGGAGTCTGTTGTGGGGCCTTAAGGCCCCATAACAGACTCCAACTCCCAGAGTTCCATAGCCTTGAGCCACAAAAGAGTTAAAGGCACAGCAGCAGCAGCAGCCTTTGTAGAAAGGGGCGGGGCCAAGGAGTTCCCGGAAGTCCCTGGCAGCAGAGAAGGGCAGAGTGACGCCAAGGGGGCGTGGCTTACAGGGAGCCACTCCCCTGACCAAGATGGCCGCCGGTGGAGGCTGACAGAGAGGGGCAGCTGGAGGCCGCGCAGTGCGCATGCGCGCAGGTGTCTTCCGGGTCCAGGTAGGCAGGTGGGCCTCTCTTGGGGGGCAGGAGGAGCCCTAGAGCTTGGAGAAGTTACTTTTTCTTAGGGGGGGATGCTGGGAGTCATTCTGTAGGGTTCCTTGGAGGGGGATTCTGGGAAATGTAGCATCCCTTTGTGACTATGCTGTTTGGGGGGGATGCTGGGGTTTATGTGGGCCCAGGGGGGTTATGGGAGCTGTAGTCCAGCAAGTGTTTCTCAGCTCCTGACCTTGGGCCAGTCACACTCTCTCAGCCTCAGAGGCAAAGGGCAAAGCCCTTCTGAAGAATTGGCTCTAGGGTTGGAAAGCCTACACAACAACACAACAACAGAGGTGCAACTATTGTGGAGTTTTCTTTGGTAGGATTCGTTCTCAGGGTCTTTGCCGCCATTGCCTTCCTCCGAGGCTGAGAGAGTGTGACTGGGCCTTAGAGGTTCTTTCCTCTAAAGCCCCGCAGTTCTCAACCTGTGGGTCACGATTGACAGTAGGTAATAGATTACTTAGTAATAGATAAAATATGTCAGTCACTGGGCCTACCACATTGTTTATTATCAGTCTTGCATGTAGTTAACATCTATTGAAAAGTCATAAACGTGGTATAATATGTGTGATGCGGCAGCTAAAAAGGCCAATGCGATTCTAGGCTGCATCAATAGAAGTATGTGTCTAGATCAAGGGAAGCAATAGTGCCACTCTATTCTGCTTTGGTCAGGCCCCACCTGGAATAATGCTGTGTCCAGTTCTGGGCCCCACAATTCAAAAAGGATGTGGAGAAACTGAACAGTGTCCAAAGGAGGACAACTAAGATGGTGAAGGGTCTGGAAACCATGAAGCCCTATGAGGAAAGACTTGGGCAGCTGGGGATGTTAAGCCTGGAGAAGAGAAGGTTAAGAGGTGATATGATGATAGCTCTGTTCAAATATTTGAAGGGATGTCATATTGAGGAGGGAGCAAGCTTGTTTTCTGCTGCTCCAGAGACTAGAACGCGGAACAATGGATGCAAACTGCAGGAAAAAAGATTCCACCTCAACATTAGGAGGATCCTCCTGACAGTGAGGGCTGTTCGACAGTGGAATAATCTGCCTTTGAGTCTCCTTCCTTGGAGGTCTTTAAGCAGAGGCTGGATAAGGGCCATCTGTCAATGGGGATGCTTTGATGGAGAGTTCCTGCATGGCAGAAGAAGGGGCTTGGACTGGATCAGGGCCCTTGGGGTCTCTTCCAATTCTATGATTCTAATAAAGTCATAAACATGATATAATGATATAATTGCTGGATTCCGACCTCACTACAGTCACAATTTTTTTAAAAAGTATGTTATATACTTTATGTTGTTTATGTTTAATTTTATTTTATGGGGGGATTGAGGGATTTGAATTGTATGTTTTGTTTTTAATCTTTGTAAGCCGGCCCGATTGTATCTTGTAGAGGGACAGGATATAAATACATCATCGTCATCATCATCATCATTATTTTTTTTATTATTATTATTATTATTATTATTATATATGCTAGTCTGTTCCATCCTTGGAGGTCTTTAAGCAGAGGCTGGATGGCCATCTGTCGGGGATGCTTTGATAGGGAGTTCCTGCATGGCAGAAGGGGGTTGGACTGGATGGCCCTTGGGGTCTCTTCCAATTCTAGGATTCTATGATCCTGGTAAGAATTTGGCCAACAAGAACTCCTTTCTTCTTACTTAACTCAGCATGTCGGCCGGCACATATCATTTCCCAAGTTCAGCCAGCCATAATGTACTTTCTGTGACTCTCCATTGCATGGGCGATGTCTCCAGAAATTACTCTACAGTCCGCATTCACCTATGTCCCTCTTTCGTCTCTCTTCCAGGTTCTGCTCCCGCTGACCTCACTGGCGGAGGGCCGAAGGCGTCGTGGGCCGTCATGGACTTCTCCAAGTTCCTGGCCGACGACTTTGAGGTGAAGTCCTGGGTGAACGGGGCCTTCCGGTCAGTGCAGCAAGAAGCCCCCGGGAAGGTGGACGCCCATGCGGCCACCCTGGTGATGAAGCTCCAGCTCTTCATCCAAGAGGTCAACAACGCCGTGGAAGGTCAGGCAGGGCTCCCTCATACAAACTTGGGCTGTGTCCACACTGGGGGAATAACCCGGTTTGGCACCACTTTCATTGCCTTGGCTCAAGGGTATCGAATTCTGGGAGTTGGAGTTTGTTGTGGGTCCAGAGCGGAGCGGAGCTCCGCTCTGGACCCCACAACAAACTCTAACTCCCAGAATTCCAGAGCCTTGAGCCAAGGCAATGAAAGCGGTGCCAAACCGGGTTATTCCCCCAGTGTGGATGCAATCTTGGACTTCAGGGGTCCAGAGGAGACGGCTGTACTTTGTGTAGGGCCCTACAAATAATCGCTTTGTTGCTCCACCTAGTAGACAGGCGTTACCATCCACAAGCCAGTTGGGAGATCTTGCTTATCCAAAATACTCCCAAAATCATCCACATGGCTGGCCGAAATACTGATGCTTTTGCTTTCTGATGGTTCTGTGTACACAAACGTTGTCTCCCACCTAAAACGATTCAAAACACCATGTATAAAGTTACCTTCGGGTGGGATTTTATTCTGTTGTGTTGTATGGATTTTACTGGTGTAAGCCGCCTCGATCTTGTTGGTGAGGCGGGGTACAAATAAATATAATAATAGTGTATAAGGTATTAAATAAAATTAAATTTTGTGTTTAGGCTTGAGTCCCGTCATCAAGACATATTAGCATATATTAATATTAAAAAAACAAAACCAAAAGACTTCTGGTTCCAAGCATTTCCACTGGATGTCTTCTGTTTAAATGGTCTGTCTTCTGTTTAAATGGTCTGTTTAAATGGTCTGGTTTAAATGATTTGATTTGGAGTTCCTGCATGGCAGCAGGGGGTTGGACTGGGTGGCCCTTGTGGTCTCTTCCGACTCTATGATTCTATGATTCTATGGTCTGGGACTGCATAGTAAATGCCTAGATCCATTTTTAGCTCTAAGTGAAGAACTCCCACGGAGTCACTTTGCCTTGCCTTCCCACAGAGACGAGCCACCAGGCCCTCCAGAACATGCCCAGGGTCCTGCGCGAGGTGGAGGCCTTGAAGCAGGAGGCGGCCTTTCTGAAGGAGCAAATGGTGCTGCTGGGGGAGGATATTAAGAAGCTGGAGCAGGACACGGCTCAGTCGATGCAGGTACCCAGCCCTCTTTCCTGGGCATCGCTAGGAGCTTGGCGGGTGGTGATGATGTGAAGAGTGGAAAGGGGAGCACTCTAGATGTCTCTCACAGCAGATGATGTGGCTCTCTGTCTTCCAGGTCTTAGTCCAGCTGGACAACGTGAAATCCCGGATGCAGCTGGCGGCAGACTCTCTCCAGGAGGCAGACAAGTGGAGCACCCTCAGTGCTGACATTGAAGAGACCTTTAAAACGCAGGTATGGCACCCTATGCCCAAAAGAAGGAAATGCGGGACCCTTGCCCCTTTGCTAAAACAGAGGGGTGATGGCTGAGATAGACTTGCTGTTTCAGATGAGGGGTGAGCTATATCCATCCATCCCTCCGCTGCACCTGCAGCTCTTCAGATTGGTGCTCACCGGCAGCGCTCAGATGTCAGCCACATAGGCCTGGGCATGCTCAGTGTCTGTGACGGTGACTCCGCTTTGGCCATTTCTCTGCCTGCAGGATGTCTTGGTCATCTCGGCCAAGCTGACCAGCATGCAGAGCAGCCTGGCTGTGCTGGTGGACACCCCAGACTACTCCGAGAAGTGCGTCCACTTGGAAGCCCTTAAGAACCGTCTGGAGGCCCTGGCCAGCCCACAGATCGTGGCTGCTTTCAGCACTCAGTCTGTCGGTGAGGTGGGGGGCATTGGCCCTGCAATCTTAGCAAGAGGGCACTAGGGGCTTCTGGTGGGGGGAAATGGACAGAGCGTCCCTTGTGGAGTCCAGATCCTCCATAATCCAGCAGCTGTGTTAGGAAACTGCCAGCAGGGGGCATCCCATACCTGAGTTTGGCAATCTGAGTTTGCTCCTGTTGGAGCGCTGTGGCTGCCGGCCTGACCAGGAAGGGGCTGGGTTCTTGCCTGCCCACATGGTACCTTGGGACAGGTTGCTTTGGACCCAGAGTGGTTTTCCCGTCATGCTTGGCAGCTGGTGACACAGTAGAGTCTGAGATGGACTGTCTGCCCTCCTGCCCCCCCAACAATATGGGAACGGTGTGCGGGTATCAGTGGCTGTTCCTCAAGGTGGCACATAGGCAATCCCTGGGCCAGAAAGAGGCTGCTTTTAAATCAAACAATAGCACTTTATTTATCTCCCGCCTTTTCCCCAAGAGTGAACATCAAAGCGGCTTACAGAAAACAAGTACATGTAAAACATAGCTGAAATATATTATTCACATTCTTATTCTTATTCTTATTATTTTATTTATATAGCATTGTTAATTTGCACAGTGCTGTACATACAATCTTATAGTTAGACGGATCCCTGTTTTGTTTTAATCGTTGTTCTTTCAACCCACTTATCTGTAAAATGTGGAGCGTAGAGTGCCCCATGCCCAAGGTCTCTCAGTGGGGCTGTGGCAGAGGCAGGATGGGGTCATAGTAGTGTCTCTTTGCCTGTGGCCTTGCCAGCCCCAGGGCCAGGACTGTGGGCATTGGTGCTTCCACTTGAGAGGGAGAGACCTGGATGAGTGGATCCCCATGCTCTTTTCCATGGAGCATTTCGGCCCTCTGAACCCCCACAATCTTTTGTGTCATCCCAGATCAGGCCCGAGTGTTTGTGAAAGTCTTCACAGAAATTGACCGGATGCCGCAGCTGCTGTCTTACTACTACAAATGCCACAAGGTAAGCCCTGCCTCCGTTGCTCTCTAGTTCCCACTGAAAGGGTTGCCGACAGTTTCTTTAGACCAGGGCTGTGGAAAGCATGTGGCCTTCTGGGTGGTATTGGACTACAAGTCCCTTTATGCATTGATTTTGTTGTCCATGTTAATCCGAAAGAAGAAATTTCCCTTCCCTTTTGCAATTCCACACTGCAGGCAGCCTAAACGATGCCCTGGGCATGACACCCCTTTCTCTTGCTCTCAGGTGCAGCTGGTGGCCGTCTGGCAGGACCTGTGCCAGTCCGACCTCCCTTTGGACCGGCAGCTGACGGAGCTCTACGATGTGCTTCTTGGGACTTGGCACTCCCAGCTCCAGTGGGCCATGCAGGTACGGCAGGTGGGGGCTGCTGGGCAGGGAAAATCCTGGAGGAGGTTGTGGTCTCACATGCTGGTGGTCACACAGGGGCTAAAGATTTGGCCATAAAATAGGGGCCTGCGGGTGGTTGCTCTGGTCCCCGGGGCTGCCCTATCTCCCTCATCTCTTTGAAATGCGTCTGAATTGCTCAGCCGAACAAAAACTCCAGGCTGCTGGTTGCAACATTTCCGGCGACTCCCTTTTCATTTCTAAAGCTGAGTATAAGCAGTTCAGGCAGCATTTAATTGTGAAGCAGGCGAGGAACTTACTTTCAGCCGAGGATCAGGATATAAATCTGGAGAGTTAAGGAGAAGCCATTGGCCTTCATCAGGTTTTGGACTGGATCACCTGTAGTTACAGCCCCCCATTTCTGGATAGCTACAGCCCTGATTTCTGGACAACTCAACAGTTGCACACTTCTTTCCATTGTTATAAATTTTACAGGCCTTTGCATTAGAAGTGCCAGAGAGTGTCAAAGGGCCAGTCACTTTTCTTTAACAACAGCTGTCCAAGTGCCCTTACACCTCTGCACTTGGTTGTGCAGAGAGACATTTGCTGTAGGGAAACAGAGCAGATGTGAACCATTGGTGGGGCTTGTAAGGTGCCCCTGAAGGTTGTCTCTGGGGGTTTGGGCTTGGATACATGCCCTGAATTAACTCCTGTGGCGGGACCTACTGCTACACACCTGTTCAGTATAGCCCTAAATCTGCCACAGCATTAGAAAAGACCTGGAGTGCCCCATTGGCATCTTGGAAGCAAAACTGGTTTCTTGTAACAGGCGTTTTTGTTGCCAGCTGCCAACTTCCATCAGATTAGGTTGATGGAGGCTTTCACCCATGAAGGGGAAAGGCTGATCTTTATCTCTGGCAACCGCTGGAAGTTCACTGGGGGCCTCTTCGGCAGGCGGCCTGGAATGAGTTCCCTGCTCAGCTGCCCAAACGTGATAATCTTGGTCAATTTTCAACTGGAGATACCCCCTGGTACGTTTTGTGTTTCTTATGAAATCAGCTGGCTGTGTTACTGCCTCTTGGGTGTCTCCACTGGGGTCCCATGTGGATTCGGCGCCAGATTTCATTTTTACCCGCTCAGGGATGTGACTCTGCATCAGATGTGATCAGGCACAATCAAGTCCTCAGCATGCTTGGGACTTGGCAAATATTTGCCTTCTATGAAAAGCTCAGATGAATCAAAATAATGCATCAGCCAACTTAAATAATGGTTCCTGTAATCTTCTGTTAAATCCTCAATGAATATGGGATATGTAAGCAGCAGGCCATTTTAACAGCTAAGCTGCTAAAGGCCTTAAAACTGACAGAAGAAATCAGTCGTCACCCACTTCTCTTCCTTCTTGATCTCGCTTTATGTCTGGTCTTCCCCTTTGTTTCTCTAACCGTTTGCTTTATTCCTGCAGATGCCTAGCAGGATCTTTTGCCCACTCCTTCTCTTGCAAGTCTGACCACAGTTTGAAATGTGTTGATTTTCACTGTCCAGCTTTCCCAACCATACTTAGAGATCAAAAATACTGTGTCCGAATGCCAATCAGAACCATCTTAGATATATCTTTACGCTTGAGGGTCCTTCATAGCTGCCCTTCCAAGTCTTAGCCATTTTCTGATATCTTGGTTACAGTCTCAATTTTGATTGAGCCAAAGTATGGGAAACTTTTAACTGTTTCAGTGTCTTCATTGCTCCCTTTAAAGTTATGTAAATTGTCTGTTGTCATTCTTTTCTTTTGTTATTACTCAGAAACATTTGGTTCTATATATTTCTCAGGATGTGAGAACCATTCCCTGGACTTGAGTCCAGGTGGAGCCATTACCCAGTGCAGCAACCGTAGGCACACCATCCTTATTGTTAACACGTAAGGAAATGTTATGTGTCCAGACACTTGAGCATTATTATCTGCATGGATTAATCCCAGAAGGAATTCTCTTCTCTCCGTCTTGCTCGCAAGCAAACCCCATGGACCATTTCAGTGACGTTTTTGATTCATTTACTCAAGAGACTTGAACCGCAGATGCTGGGATGGGCCCCAGATTTTTACAGGCGTTCCACAGACAACAAAATGCTTCAAGCAGCTGAGATTCTGCTTTTTGACCAGTGCTAATGCTAGCTGGAAGTTAGGAAGTGCTGCTCTCTTTCTGCACAGTCACACAGTTTGCAGCAGGAGAAGGCAAACAAGTGTAACCATTTTTCGTCTATAAACCTTCTCTGGCTTCCTCTTGCTTTGAACCGATCCAAGGCCACCAGCTCCAAAGGTCATCATGAAGCTTGGTCCTGTTTATGGCTTCCAATAAATGGCAGGTTTTGCACTTGCAACACGCTCACCTGGCATCCTCCTTTAGCCTCCCCTCCCTCATGAAATCTTCCCTGGACATTCATTTCTGTCTTTCTGCAACCAGAACAGCTGGAGGTGGTCATGGAGACCCCCAGCATGAGATATAGACACTCTGCTGTGAACCCATTCTTTGGGTTTTCTAATCAGCTGACTTTCTTTCTCAAACAAAAAACTTCCCTGGAGGATCAGCCAGGCTGCCTTTGAAAGGTAAAGACCATTCCCCAAATGCCCCGTGAGCCCTCCGCTTGCTTCTCTTGGGTTTTGGCCAGTCCTTCTTACACTTCGGTCTTCCATATGTCAACTTCCAGAATTCTTGACTGTTGGCTGTCCTGGCTTTTGGAAGTTGAAGTCCTTAATGTCCCTAACATCTCTTAACACCCACAACTAGCAGCATTTTCAAACCAAGCTGAGAGCCAGTGTGATGTAATAGTTTCAATGCTGCAGTACAACTACAGACCAGGGTTCAAATTCCTTCTTGGCCAGCGAAGCAAATCAAGCAATAGCAAACCCCCTCTGAACAAAACGTGAGAGTGTTGGCATACATCAGAAACAACTTGCACAGCAACAACAACGACGTTTTCATCCCAACAATTTTTATGCCAAGGCTCTCCAGGTTATTTATACTAGGAGGGAATTTGGGGGCAACCAACTTGGGATTCCCAACTGTCTCCCACTATCGCTTCCCTTCCAAGTGGGGGGACTTCTGTCATTGTTTGCAGGTGCCCACCTCCCTCCTTTCTCCCCCCCCCCTCGGCTTTTGTCCCATCTGCAGGTTTTCAGGAACCCCCACCAAGTTGTGACAGTGCTGCTGCTCCAGGCTCTGGGGGCCCTGGTGCCTTCCCTCCCCGCCTGCCTCAGCACCTCCATGGAGCGCATCGGCCCTGAAGGCAAGCTGGCCCACCTGCTGGGGCTGCGGGAGACCACTGCCTACTTTGCCCGGGGCCTGGAGGCCGCCATGCTGCCCAGCCTGAGTAAGTGCCCACCCCTTGACCAGGAGGTTTCCTTTCTCACGCCTTGCCTTCTGGCATGGTGGCCCTTGAGGAAGTGCCCCCGGGGCGTGCGTTCCTTTTCATTCTCTCTGTACATGGGAGAAACCTCGTCTTTCCCTTTCCCTTCACAGGAAAGCCACTTGTTAGCCTTGCAGTGGTGGTATTTATTGGTTACATAACATTTGTACCAAACTTTGTTTAACTTGCCTGAGCATTGTTGACACAGTTCTTAGGGTGTTTGCTGAAGTGAACATTATGGAGTCTATCTTGAGTAAACACAGTTTAGCACTTTTTGCTGCTTACATACGCTGGTTGGATCCCAGCCCCTCTTCCCCATTCAGCCTCATGGGAGGAGGGGGCCGAACTGCCTTTGGAGGATCATTTTTGGGTGGCCTAAGGCTTTCTGCGCTGAGTTGGGCAGAGGGAGACTTTTCCCTGGGGTGGGATCCAGCCGTCTGGCTTCCCCATAAGACTGTGACCCCCTCCTCTTCTCACTGTCATTGGGCAGGTTGCCAGCTTCTTAATGCCCCTCCTCTAATTTTCAAAGGTTGACCTGCTTCTCCTAAGGCTTAATCTCTGTCAAAAAGAGCTTAGGGTTGGATTTGAGCCAGAGCTGGAGGATTCCCGGAGACTGGAGTTCAAATCCTTGCCTGGCCATGGGAACCTGCACTCTTTTGGCCATAGAAAAGGCAGTGACAAACTTGAGGGAGCCAAAATGGTGTAGTGGTTTGAGTGATGAACTAGGATTCTGGTAGACCAGGGTTCAATTCTCTGCTCAGCAATGGAAACCCTATACACTGGGTGACTTTAGGCAAGTTGCACTCTCTCAGCCTCAGAGGAAGTCATTGGATGCAAACCTCTTTCGAATAAACCTTGACAAGAAAATGTGAAGATAGGGTTGCCCAAGGCCAGGCCCATAACTACAGGGACAACAGGCGTTAGCTTTGCAGTCATTGTGGCACATCCATTTGCTTGTGGTCTTGGGAACAAAAGAGAGTTGGGCAGATGGGGGAGTAACCTCTGAAGCCCCTGCCCAGGTGTGATCCTTTCTTCTTGGACTTTCAGAGGAGTGTAACTTGGTGAAGGTGGCAGAGCTGGTGGAAGCCACCTATGGCCCCTACAAGCCCTTCCAGCTGCAATATGGAGCCCTGGAAGAAGAGAACCTCCTCATCCAGATGAGCGCCGTCCCACTGGTAAACAGAAGACCCTTCCCTACTTTCCCAGTGGTCCCATCCCTCTTTTTTCACTTTTCACAAAGTGGTAGAATCATAGAATCATAGAGTTGGAAGAGACCACAAGGGCCATCCAGTCCAAACCCCAGCCATGCAGGAACTCCCAATCAAAGCATCCCCGACAAATGGCCATCCAGCCTCTGCTTAAAGACCTCCAAGGAGGGAGACTCCACCACTCTCTGAGGGAGTGTGTTCCACTGTTGAACAGCCCTTACAGTCAGGAAGTTTCTCCTAATGTTGAGGTGGATTTTATCAAAAAAAGAGATCAGATTTGTCTGGCAGGACTTGTTTCTCTGAAACCCATGTTGGCTTTTTGTGATTATGGCATTGGCTTCTAAATGTTCACAGACTCTCTGCTTAATGATCTGCTCCAGAATCTTTCCTGGTATTGATGTCAGACTAACTGGACGATAATTGTTGGGATCCTCCAACAATTGGTGGGCTGGGGTAGCTCCCATTAGAGTTAAGTCTAAATGGATGGAGACCTTCAGCTGAGTCCCCAGCCCAGGCCCCCTGACCTTCATAAATGAGGAGGACCACTTCCAGGGAGGGAGGGAGACCCTCTTGGTGGATATCCCTCATCCACTGAATCCATGTCTGCTGGCCAGAGACAGATGCTGGCTCTCATTTGCCTTCAGGAGCCAGTTGCTGGCCATCCTACCTGTTTGCCCAAACTATCCCTAATGGTGTGATTGTGGATTTTGTGTCTCCCCAGGAGCATGGGGAGGTCATCGACTGTGTCCAGGAACTGAGCCACTCAGTGAACAAGCTCTTTGGCCTGGCTTCAGGGGCTGTGGACAACTGCCTCAAGTTGACGGACGGGCTGGGTGTGGGTGGCCTCCTCAAGGCCTTGCGATCCCTCTTCAGCAAGTGAGTCCTTTGGCCATTGGCCAGGCAGATCAAGGCTGCCCTCCTAGTACCCTGGCAGAGGCAATCTTATGTATATTTTGTGATTCTTCGCAAGCCCAAGACCCTCCTTCTCCACAAGGATAGAGTCTTGGGCAGAGAATTTGGCTTCCCAGGGAGGACAGATTGCAAGGGCTGCTGTAACAGGGAAAGAAATGAGATGTCCAAAAGAGCCTGTGCCAGTCTGCTCAGTTTGGGTGAATCCATTCAAGCTGGAGAACTTTGCTTCTTCTGTTAAGAGTTACTTTTCTTAGGGGGTTTCTGATGGTACAGAGGATGTACAGGGCTGATATTGGAAGGGGAGTTAGCTTCCTACAGCCTTGGCCCCTCTTCCTCTCCTCTCCCCACCCCATTTGTGATAACTACCCTACCTGGCAACCCTACAAGTCTGCATAGACAGTTGCTCTTTCTTTCTCCTTACTGCCTCTTTCTGCAGATACGTCTCAGACTTCAGCAACGCCCTGCAGTCCATCCGGAAGAAATGTCAGTTGGATGAGATCCCTTCGGATTCTTTCTTCCAGGAAGACTGGAGTGCTTTCCAGACAGCAGTCCGGTGAGGAGTGGGAGGGATTGGCTTCCTCCAAGCCTACCTTGATATATTATTGTTTAGCTTAGCATGAGTTGGACCATGTACTGAAAGCACGCCTAGCTTATGACTTCTCTGCACCATCTACCAGTTGACCTCTTTTCTTTCCCTGTGCCCCTTGAGCAACACAGTCCCCACAGCATGCATCCCAAGTAGAGACCTGATGCATTTTTGGAGCAAGTAGTTGCTTATAAGCAAGCAAGCCAAGTTGCCTGCTGCAGAGAAGTTAGAGTCTTAAACTTGGTGCAAAGCCCATTGCTTCAGTCCTCCTAGGGGAAGCCTCAGGGCGACCACACCTCACCCAGCACATTTCTTTTCTGGATAGGATTGAGGTTCTCTCTCTGTTGTGGTCCTTTTGGGGCCTTGTGAATGTAGTGATTGTCACGGCTGCTTTTCTCCCCCCGCCTTGCCCCCAGAATCATCGGGACCTGTGGTGAGCTCCTGCGCCAATGTGGAGACTTTGAACAACAGCTGGCAAACAGGTGGGACTTGTTCTGGAAAGCTGATGGAGGGGGGAAGGCTTCAGATGGCAGGCAGGGGGCATTGTGGTCCATGTGGTGGCCGTTAGGAAGCCCAGGCAGGGCTAAGGGAGCATCCTAAAGTCAATGGGCACAAGTACAGAGCCAGTCCCTGGCACATTGGAAGGCGGGGACATGGGAGCAATTGGGGAGCCCTGCTTGAAGCCACTGAGCTGCAGAGGAAGGGGTGTGCAATTGAGGACATTTCTCCAGCTGCTGTTCTTTGGTACCAGTGCCATTTGTGTCCTTGGGCCCTTTGCAGGATCCTCTCTGCAGCAGGGAAGTACCTCTCAGACTCCTACAGCCCCTGCAGCCTGAGTGGACTCCAAGAGTCCTCCTCGGAGAAGCCGAGTCCCCTCAAGAACCCCTGGCAGGAGCACAACTACCTCCAGCAGGAGAGTCCGGCTGAGTATGCTGCCCTCCTGGAGACGCTCTACACCCTGAAGGTAGGGCAGGGCTGGGGTCTTGGGCCCCGTCCCCTTCTGGCTCTCTGGGTTGCACCAGAAGGGCCTTTTGAATTAGGTGGGCATGTTCTGCTTAACTGGCAAGACAGAAGGATCTCTCCCTGGGTGTGTACTGCTACATCTTGTGGGAGTGAGTTCCACTGCTTCCCTATGAGCCATTGAAGGTTCAAAATGCTTAAGTGCAGGATTAAAAAGATTATCAAAAAAAGAGCCCACACAACAATGTTCAGCAAAAACATTTGAAACAGAGGCAAAGAGGGAAAGGCAAATTCAGTCACTAAAATGCCCCCCTGTACCCACCCTCAGGAGAAAGGAACCAGCCATAACCTGCTGTCAGCATCGCGCTCAGCCCTCACTCGTCTCAACCAGGTGGCACACCAGCTGGCCTTTGACTCCGTTTTCCTTCGCATCAAGCAACAGCTCTTGTTGGTCGCTAAGATGGAGGTGAGCAAATTCCCCGTGACGCAGCCATGATCACTCCGTCCCCACCTGGATTGGGAGATGTGGGGAGCAAATAGACCTCCCCTAAATAGAGGCCTGTTTTGGGAGGGGGGAGAGAGGGGATCCCCTGGTTGTTGCACTTCTCCCAGCTACCATCTTTTCCTTCAGTAGCAAAAGCAGTTTCTCAGTCATTCTCCCTCTGCTTCTTTTGAACCAGGGCTGGAGTACAGGAGGCAGCGGGGAAATGCTCACGGATGACCTGCCCAACTTCAGCCTTACCCCCCTGGAATACATCAGCAATGTGAGAGAAGTGTGTGTGTGGTGTGTGTGTATGTGTAATATATAAAGACCACCAGTATGTCTGGAGCGCCCATCTTGTTTCTCCTCCTCTGGGAAGAAAGGCAGAGCGGCCTTTGGTGCAACCCCTTCTCTGGTCCAGCTAGCCAGCCATGTGCAACCCTTGCCCAGGCCCTCCCTCTTTGGCTGTGGGCAGAGGCCTGGATCACATCCTGGGAGACCTTGCCCCATGCCAGACAGGGTCCCCCAAGTGGAAGGGAATGCAGGAGGGTGCCTAGAATGACAGAGGTAGTGCAGATAGCTGTGGGGAGGGGACGTTATTCCCCGTGTTGCTGCCTTGTCCCATCCCAGAAGGAAATCTTTCTGCTTGTTTCCAGATCGGCCAATACCTTCTCTCCCTCCCTCTCCATCTGGAGCCTTTTGTGACCCAGGAGGACTCTGCGCTGGAGCTGGCGCTGCATGCTGGGAAACTCCCCTTCCCTCCTGAGCAAGGTGCGTAGAGTAACTCCTGCAACCCCCAAGGAGGGTCCCTTTTCTGCTGCCCTTCCAACTTCCAGCATCCCTCCTCCCAAATCAAACCTAAATGGGAAGCCTACGAGGGAGACCCCTGTGCGATCCCTCATCACCTAAATCTGTGGTGCCTGGCCACCCCTTTCCTCCTTATGGTGTTTTAACAGGAGACTCTATTTAACGGTCATTTAAACTTTTAATCATTGATTTTAGCTGTACTTTGTTTTAATTTATTCTGTGAGCTAATGTGGGTCCAATATTGGAAGGAAGGAGAGGTATGTATGTTAGCAAGTGAGATGGAATCATAGAATCATAGAGTTGGAAGAGACCACAAGGGCCATCCAGTCCAGTAGTTTTCCCCCTCGTGTGTCTCTTTCCTCTTAGGTCTTTGAGGGCTGATGCATAGAGTTTTGGGGGTCTGCTGTCTTCCGGGGGGGCATATGTGGAGCATGTCTAACCCCACCTTTGTTATCCATGGGGTGTTGGCACCAAGACTTTGCACAATGACAGCAGTGTGTGCGTGCGCAGGTGCTTCTTTGGTTTTGCAGCCGTCAACCTGTGCCAGATCGATCTGGGAAGGGAGGGTGGGGTTGCCACTGGAGACAGAGAGATGGGAGGGCTGAGAAGCCCTTTTCCTCTCTGAGGTTTAGGTAGCACGTCTTTCACACAGGTGTACTCCCCCCCCCTTTCAGGTGATGAGCTTCCAGAGTTGGACAACATGGCTGACTACTGGCTGGGCTCCTTGGCCAGGGCCACCATGCAGACCTACTGTGAGGTTATCCTTCAGATCCCGGAGCTCACACTACATTCCACCAAGCAGCTGGCCACGGATATTGGTGAGCGGGGGGGGGGGGGGGGGGCGGATTTCTGTTCCAGTCAGGCCACAAATGCTGTCCTCACCTGTTCCTACTAGTGGAACAGTTGGGAAGAGCAGTTCCTTGGGGGGCGGGGGGTCCCATCAGGGCTGCTCTTGCCAAGGACAGGATCCTGGCTCTTATTTCCTCCCGGGGATCCTGCCTCCTTTTCTGTGGTATGAGGGTCTTGGAGCTAAGGTGAAGCCCAAGCCTCACCAGGTCCCATCTCCCCTGGGCTAGTGGGAGGGATGGCCACCTGGCTGGGCCTCTTCTAGAGATGGCCATCTGTGCTCTTGCAGACTACCTGGCCAACGTGATGGATGCCCTGGGCCTCCAGCCCTCCAAGGCCCTCCAGAACACTGTCACCCTCCTCAAAGCCAAACCAGAAGACTACAAGCAGGTGGCCAAGAACTTTCCCCGGCGTCTGGCCAGCACTATTGCGGCCATGAGGGGCCTGGACTATTGAAGTGGCCTGGACATCTGTCCCAAAGTCTGGGGTCCCAGGTGGGTGCCTTGGGGGGCATGAGGGGTGCCTTGAGGGGCATCCAGGGCATGGGGCTCCATTTTCTATGCCTGGAAAGCACACACACCTTGCAGAGTTGGCCTTCAGCGGAACTCAAGTGCAGCACCTCCACAGGTTGGTGGGGCAGGCGGAAGAGGTTCTTTGTACATGACTCATCTAGTGATTTGAATAAATTACTAAGATTTGTAAATTACTCAGCTAGCTCCATAACAGTGCAACTGTCAATTGCTTGGGGGGTGAGGGAGGGCATTTGCACAAAGGGCTGGCGGTCTATGAGGTGACTTCTGTTTTACAGCGTGGGGTGGGGCCCGGCATTAAGCCGACCACCTTGGTGCTAATGTCAAATTGGGGTGCAGGGGGAAATTGGGGTGCAGGGCAGAAGGATCTTGAAAGGGGTGCTTGATGAATAGGGAGGTATAGAACTCCCCCCCCCCCAACTACCTTTTGTTCCTCTTCCCCTCCCTGTAATCATCCAGGTGCATTTGGAAATCATTTAGATGGGGCATGGCTGTCTCCTAGCAAAGAAAGATGAATCCGTAGGACAGCTGGGCCACAGCACGCCTCTTTCCTCCCTCCCTTGGCTGCCTGCTTGTGATGCCGGAGGAACAGGCCGCTTGGCGTGCGCCAGTCATGGTGGGGCATTGCATGCGCCAGGGATGCTTTGTGGGTGCCTCTTGCTCGAGGCTGTCCTCGCAGAGCAGGGAGGACTGCCGCCCTCTTCCGCAACGAAACCAGTTTGGTGGGTTGCAGTAATGAGATTAATGTTCTCTGCCCTGAGAGGCTGTGTGGGTTCTGCAGAACTGGATGGGACTCACTCCTCCTTTCCAGGGAAGGAACCACAGATGCCTCCCCTGTCCCCTCCCCAACATATCTCTAGGTCCTGCCTCAGCTGAATGTGGGGCAGATGGGGGAGGCAGGCTGATGCTGGTGAGCAGCCTCTTCCGCAGGGAGTCCAAGGACTTCTGAACTGCATGTGGTTGCAGGGGATGCTCAGTGGTTGGGCTCTTGCTTTGCTCGCAGGGGATCCCACCTTAAATGGATCTGGTCTCAGGCAGCAGAAGAGACTGTCTTCTCTTAAGCATGCTGCCAGTCAGAGTAGAAGACAGTGCAGCATCCCTATGATCAATTTTGGGAGAATGTCATGGTGTAAATAAAGTTAATAATATTAACAGTAGACAATACTGGTGAGTGAGAAAGAGAGAGAGATGTAGCTACCTGAAGGCCAGGATTACCAGGTTCATCACCTCCCAGGCCTTTGAGATTGAGGGCCAAAACCTCAGGCCCAGAAAGGGCTCCTGGGAGTGTTGTCTCTGGTGTCATCAAACATGAGACAAGAAAACCATGAGACGGGGCCTTTTCTGGCTCCCTCAGACCCAGGGTCAGGGGTGATGCCCAGCTCAGAGAAGGGGCTGCCATTGGCCAGCCACAGACTTTGCCTCCTGGCCCCAGCCGGCCAAGGCACAGCTTGTTTGCCTTCCCAGGCAAACAGGACTGGCTCCTTTTCTATGGCCTGGGAAAAGTCAGCATTGGGCCAGGAGAGGCTGCCGAGACTGGATCTGGCTGCCCTGGGCTGGGTGCTCCTGGCCCTTACCAGGGACGTGCCAATGTTTATGGGCTTGCTCATGGCCCCTGGCTCTCCACCCACCCAGGGGAGCTGAGGAAGGCCTGCTGTCCCTGTCCCTGGAAGTCTGTACCTGCCAGAGAGAGAAAGGGGAGCCCCCTCCCCACTTCCATAGAAGCCAGAATTACTCTTGTCCTCTGAGACCTGCCAGAGGGACTGCACCTTCCATCATCCTGCCTATATTACTTTGCCCCAAAACAGTCCCTTCAGATAATCAGATTCTTGCAGGCGATGACACTTGAGGCAGCGGAGAGGAAGGGCTTCAGGACCAGAGGTCCTCTTCCATCTCTGGTGCTGGGGGATTTGCCTGCCCCCTGTATGCACAGATTGTGCCAACATGTTTTTCCCAGAAATAAGAGGCTGTCTCTGTGTCCTGGCAAAGGGGGGCACAGGGAGGAGAGGGTATTTTGATGCTTCCCTCCGTAGGTCTTATGGGGAGGATGGACAGAGCAGGCAGAGCCCCTTGGATAACCCATGTGTCCCGGAGCCCTGCTTCCAGAGCAACTGTGCCTCCCTTGTGCCTGGAGAGCAGAGTGGAGCCCTTCTCCACCCAAATGCCATGCAGATGCCTCAGGAGGAGGCAAGGAGCCAACCACCCGCAGGTTCATCACGAGAAACAGCACTGAAAATGGAACACCTGCTGCCTTTATTGGTTCTTTCCCAACACACATTAACAAGTTCTCCGTTGCCCATAAAGCAGAACAGGAGAGTAGGATAGGAGGGGACACAAGCCAGTTCCAGGAGACAGATAATATTGTATGTGCCCATGCTTTTTATTGCTAGCCCCACGGAGGAAGATGGAAGCCAGGAGGGCTCTGGGAAAGCAGCAAGCACTGATGTTCAAACCACCACCAAGGAAGCACAGAGAAAGATGGTTTCTGTCAATGTGAGCTTGCAGCCCTGAGAGTTGGAAGGCTTTCATGGCTGTAGTGTAGGGCTGGGAATCCTATAGCCTTTGAGAGGCTAGCCAACTGCAATTCCCATCATTCCCCTCTACACACAATGAGGAATACTAGAAATTGCAATTCAATCGTGTCTAGAGGATTGCATCCCAGCTCCAGTGGCTCTATCACTCTTGCCCTAAAGACTGTACTGCAGCCAAATCCAAAGGATGCAGGCACTTCATCTTGGGCAGAAGGGCTGCCACGCATGGAAAGGTGGACCCATGGAGGCTGGAGACCAAGAGTCACATTTTCCACAGCCAAAGAAACGAAGCCGTTCTGTAAATGTTCTGCAAACCTTGGCCCAAAAGGGGTCCAAAAGAGTTTGAGAGTTGAGAGAAACCCTTGTTTTCAGGAGCAACTGTTCCACGGCCCCATCATTCCGTGATCAGGATCTTAGATTTTGAAGAAACAAGGACGAGAAATTTCAACCCAGAAATTTGAAGATGCGAACTCTGGATTTTGGATGCGCAAAGTTTTCATCTTGAAATGTCAGAAGGGATGGAAGAGGCAGAGGGAGGATGCCCAGTCCAGTTAGGAAAGAACAAGCTTTAGAAAGACAAAGGAGTGTGTGAATTTTAATGATTGTGGCAAAGGGACAGCTTGGTAGATAAGATGCCAAAAAAGGGATGGCTTGCACCTGTTTCCCCTTTGTTGGGGGGTTTTAAATAGCGGTTGGATGTCCTGGCATGGACACTGGCACATCACTTGTTTTCCTCACTGGCCAGAGGTTGGAGTAGATGGCCTTTGGAAGCCTAGGTTTAGGGTTCGCTCTCTCTCTCTCTGTGTTTGGGAGGGGAGTAAGTGTTTAAGCTGGATGCAAAGTGCAGACCCCTCGGCAACCCATGGGTGCGATGTGCCGATGGCTGCACCTTTCCCCAAGTCTCGAACTTCAGTTGTGGCAAAGATGGACAAAATTCCCTGGCTCTGAGCAGCCTTCCTCCCTGGTGCCTTTCCTGTTCGTGGCTGCTTCTTCTTTCGGCTCTTCTTTGCTGCCACTGCTTATCCTGGCGTAGCGCACCAACAGGATCCAAACCTGGGAGAGGCTCCCTGCCTCCTTGGCACCTCTCCTCCCCCAGTCAGGGCTTAAGCGGCATTGCCATGGGCCACAGAAGCCTCTCTGTTGCTGTCTAGCCCCCCAAGGTCCACGGGCTGCACCCGGAGGGAGTCATACTGGGGGGGCGGTGTGCCCGGTTCAGGTAAGGTGGCACCTTGGATGGCCACGACTCCCCCGTTGCTCCTTGGCCGGCCCCCCAATGTGGTGTTCTCCTCTCGATCCACTTGGAAGGCCAGGTTGGTGTGGGCTTCCACCTTTGCGGAGACGGAGGAAAGAGTCTGGTCCTTTGGGTCTGGGGTCTCGGGGCGCCACCTCCGCCGGATCCCCCGGCCCCAACCGACCAGCGTCAGGATGGTGATCCACAGGAAGTCAATGAGGATCTCACCAAACTCAATGAGGCACAAGACAGAGCCGCCCATCCAGAAGCCAAACTGGCCGCCCAGGTTGGAGAGGAGCCAGACGATCTGCAAGGGACGGGAGGCAAATGTGAGAAGCAAGAAAAGCTGGAGACCCCCCAACACACTCCCTTTGTGTAATGCTGGGGAGCAACTGCTGCCTGGAAGGTCTCTCCAGGAGAGGAAAATCAGCTGGCAGAAAAAGATCTCAAAGGAAATCGGGGCTAGAAAGGTTAAATCAGGACTCTGGACTTTCTCAGTACATGCTGCAACGTTGCCAAGTGAAAGGTTCCTTTGGATCTGAGGGCCAATGACCAAGATAGCTTCATCCAGGCTTTTGACTGGGGTAGGATTATTGCATGGCCCTCCAGATACTGTTGGACCCCAACTCCCCAGCATGCCTCACCCTTCGACTTGCAGTACAAGAGTATCTGGAGGGCCCAGTGTTTTCAAGCTCTCTTTTTAGGTCTGAAGAAAAGGGAAGCACGAGTGGAGATTCGAACACGGAAATGTGCCCATGCGAAGTCTGGATTTTGGGCAAGCAAAGCTTTGCCCTCAAATTGGAATGAGGCTTAGTGCAGAAGGTAGGCTTTCATATCCTCTCCAAAAATACACCACAGGACACAAGGATGAATAAGGGGGCCAGTTCCCAAGGGCTGTGCCACTTACAGTTGTTTTTGCCGACTCGGAGATAGTTCGGTAGTTGTACTCCTGGAAGTAGATGTTCAGCTTGATGATCCCATTTCTGGAGGAGGCAAAGGGAGAAAGGGTGAGCCCACTCCAGACCAGGAGACCCTCTTCTGCTTATTTTTAAGAGTGACTACTAAATCTCATTAAATACAAATACAAATAATCCAGTTCAACCTCCCTCCCCACAGCTAATGTCCCCCTGTGTCCATCCTGACTCTGTTTAGGGACCTCTGAATAAGGAGAGCCCACCACCCTCCAAGGCAGCCATCCCATGGTCCAAAAGTGGAAAGAAACCACCAGAATTGTCACAATAATTGGGAAATGTCAGGAGACATAAATCCAGCAACGCCTTTGAGACTGACAGGGAAGAAGATCTTTCTAGCAAATGCTTTCATGGCTCTGGTCAGCTTCGTCAGATTCCAGACCTTCTTCCCATTTCTTCTCCAAGGTGCCCCTGGATCCCTTTAAATCTTCTGATACTAAAATGGATCAGCGTGGCTATCTCTGAATGCTGCTGATATTAAACATCAAGGCTCTTTAAAAGGTCAGCTATCTTTCCATCCCTTTCTTAAAAGCAACGAGAGCAGTTTGACAGGAGGATTAACCAACGTTTTGCAGGAATCATGGCCTGCTTTCTTTGTGTGTACTCCCTTTTATCTTCACAACAGCCATGGGAGGTAGGACAGGCTGAGAGACAGTGACTGGTCCAAAATGACATTATCAGCTTTTCTGGGGATCTGAACCCGGGTCTCCCCACTCAGTTTAAGAACTCTGCAATGCCAACAAAGTAAGCCATCATTCTCCTCCATGGTTCCAGAAAGGATTTGCTCCCAGACCCCTCCTGGACCTCTTCCCTGACCGGGTGGGACTGGCTGCCACTCACCTGTCCAAAGTCACCTTGGTCGACCTGTCCCTTTCGTAGGACAAAATATGGAAAATCCAGTCCTAGAAAGTAGAAATGAAATGACACTGGAACTCAGGCGGAGATGGGTGCGGAAGAGAGCAATGCCTGCAGGGCAGAGGAGCAACAGCCCAGAGCTTGGGGGTCTGGATACCCCACTCAAGTGACTCCCCACCGCAAGTCCATGGGCTCCCCATACCTGGGAACAGATGCTTCCTTGCCCCCCAGGGATGCCCAGGGCCGGCTGTCCTGGTCCCCAGGATCCTCCAAGTTGGCATAGCTGAGCCATGCTGCCACCCTTGGCATTTCCCTGGCTGTCCCAGGGGAGACCTGGATTTTGAGGCATGCCCTAAGACCATGTTTGGTGGCAGAGGTTCAAATTGATGGCGCTTTTCTAAGGCTGTAAGTCTCCTCTTAATGGGCCCAACCCCTAAATGTCTTGGAATGCTTGGTTTCTTTTTTAAAGAAAGGAGGACCTGCAAGTTGCCTTTCTGATGGAATGCACATCTTTAACATCGCCTTTGTTGTCCGTTCTGCCTTTCTGCTAAAACAACAAAGCCAAATCGAACTGAACTGAGGTTGGAACAACGAAGCGCCGAAACAGAGGCTTCGAGACTTTGAAAATACTTAAATCTCTGATCCATTATTGTTTTATTTTTGGAAACAAGAAAAGCAAATCACCCTTGACATGCAATGCACATGTTGAGAATTAGTGCACTCTAGAAATGGGGTTTCAAGACATTAACCCACTTAATGGTGGCTCTGTTCTGTTCCTTTTAATCCAGCTGGCTCACTGGTTTTTCACATTTAATGTCAGCCGGGCAGAACCTCTAGGACTCAGTGAATTAAACCTAAACGTCCCCAGCCCATGTCCAGACTCTTCCCAGCTCCCTTTGCTCGGCTGGGAGCGGACACCTCTCCAACCCCCCGAAAACCGGATGACGGTCACAGCCCACCTCAGAAGCTTCGGACGGCCAGTCAGCCATGGAAATGGTCATCTTGTACTGGGTGTTACTGGAGGAAGAGAGGGGAGAACCGAGTCATATCCCCCCGTGCAGCCCCTCTGAACCCCCAAAGCCCCCCTGGGGTTAGCCAAGGAAAAGGCTTGAGATGGATCCAGGAGGACAGGCAGAGCCCTGAACCTATCCACCCCTCTGGCGAGTCACCTTTGTAACTTACTTGCAGGTCTCCTTGCAAGATTCAATGCAAAACTGCCGGTGCTCCAAGCTGACCTTCAGGGAAGAGTAGCAGTACGCTGTGGGGTGGAAAACAGAGCTCAGCAACTGGAAACAATGGGGATGCGGGTGGCGGGAAGGGCTCAGAAGAAGCCAGACACCAACTTTGGTTAGTCTGTGTCCTTTGTGCCAGCTGCCCTAGTCCCATAAACACATTGCTACTGTTTCATATTACAGTGATCCCCTGGGTTACGAATCCCCCAGGGTACGAAAACCCCAGGGTATGAAAGAGCCGGGGCCGAAAAAAACCCTGGGTTACGAAAGGAAAGCTGCGCGAAATTCAAATTGCGCCAAGTGCTTTCCTATACTTACAGCGGTCCCCCGGGTTACGAAGGTTTTCGGGTTATAAAAGGGATCCTGGAACGGATTACTTTCGTAACCCGGGGGACCACTGTACATTATATGGTTTATAGCAGTTACTTTATATTGCCTACAGGCTTCTGTTGTTCTGCGTCCTTTATGTTTCTCCCAGTACTATTTGCTGCCATGTTCACGCTGTTTTTGATTTTCTAGCAATTTACTCTGCGGTTAAGCAGGACTGTGGCTTGAGCCATTTCATGGGTTTAGAAAAGGCAGAGAGTTGTAATAAATGAAGACACCCGCAGTAGCAAAAATATCATCAGTCCGGATTCTTGTACGTGAACAGAGAAAATGAATATGGTGCTGGAAGATGGCAGCAACATACTGAGGAGTGTTAGTTGCAGCTCCAGAAGTAAAGATAAAAGAGCTTTCAGCAGAACCCATTGCAACCCTTGGATGGAGGGATTGACCCCCTTGCCTCGGCATGGATTTTAGGGACTCAAGGGTCAGCAAGAGAGCGGATTTGGATTTGGATTCACTTTCCTACCAAATTGGTAACATCTCCACAACTGGAATATGAGTTGGCAAGCTTTCATGGTTCACCTATAAACTCTTGCTGTTAGTCACTTTTTAAAAGCAAAAGCCCATGTTGGTAAATCTACCAAAATAATGCCCAGTGGCCACAGTCTCCCAGCGACCTCAATTGCTTGGAAACCGGCTTAGGTCTGCCAGGCAACGTGGCTTTTATTGGCTCCTCAGTTAGAGAAAATGGCTAGTTATCTAGAGATGAAGGCTTTGCCCCGTCTGATGTTTGGGACAATCTGTATCCCTGCTGTTGCAGCTTTCTCCTGAAAGGCCCACCGTCTCCATGGCTAGCCATTCTGACTAGTAGCCAGGTGTCCAAGTTGGCCACCCTCACAAATCCTTGTGGCCTTGAGTTCTATTGTCTAACACCCAAAGGATTCAATAGAGAAGTCCTTCTCTCCCCCACGGGTTGTGCTCACCCCAGTCCGGATAGTCTTCGTTGTTGCAATACTTTTCCCCTTCGGGGAGAGGAAAGGAGTAATGGCCACACTTGCACTTCTCCACCATCTGAGCCTGGAAGCAGGAGCGCAGGCAGGCCTGTGGATGAAGAGAGGGGTCCTGGTTGGAGACTTGTGGGGAGAGTGACATCCGACATGCCCCAGAGAGCTGGTCTGGGCTCAGGGTTCAATTCCTGGGGCCCTGCCACCAACTCCAATCTTTCCCCTCCCAGCCTCCGGAAAGGAAGGCCAACGGAGCAACCACCATTACCACCATTATGTTTGCAGCCAGATGTTATTTGAATTGCAACAGCTACTTATATGCAGAGGTCTCAGGGAAAGGACAAGGAATCTCAGGGTTACATTGACACCTTGGAAATAGTCTGCTTGCATATTATGGCATGCAGCCGGCTCTGCTACAGAATGTATGGAGAGGCTGCTGGTGACCCTCCACCCAACCCACTCTTCTGCTTCTCTAACTGGACTTCGGACTGTTCCTTGGTCTCAGGGCCAGAGAAGCTCCTAGCATGGCTGCCCTATTTCTAAGCATGATTTTGGGGACCCACTGCAACTGCAAAGAAGGGGGGATCCCAGGGAGAAGTCTTGTCTGGGAAAAGGGGAAGGGGAGGAGAGCCAAACATGACCCACCTGCATGGAGTACATTGTTCTGTAGGGTCCCTCTGTGCGGTCCTTGCCACTGTCGTCATCAACATCATCATCTCTGCTGCCACCGCTGCCCTCTTCATCGGTGCAATTGGTGCAAGGCGTGGGAGGCTCTGCTCGTCCCTGTGGAAGAGAGGAACATGGCTGGGCTCGGCATGCCAGGGACCCCTCTGCCCACCCCATTCCCAGCCCTTGAAGGAAGGGAGACCACCAAGGCAGCTTAGAGCCTGGAACAGACCCTTCCCCTAAACGTTCAGTCCTTTGGAGTGCCTTCTGTGGGCAGGGAGACCCGCCTTGTCCCAAGGACTCACAAAGTGGGGTTCCTGAGCGGTTTGGACCCAGCCCTCTCCACTGCTTTTGTGCCAGATTTCATTCTGTGTCCATTCATACAACCAGGGAGATATTTACCCTCCATTCTTCCACTGTAGACTTTACAGGGTTTTGCCCTGTTGACTTTCTTCAGGGCAAAAGTCATGATTTTCTTCCCTTTCCAGGAAGAGGAGCAGCCCAGGGTACATGTGTAACTGAAATGCCAGAAGGTGCCACAAACCTTTGTCAGGTCGCATGGCTTTGGGGACTTTGTTGTCCCCAAATGGCTAACCTAGGTTGCCACTTAGCTGTCCCTTGACCCAGATGGGTGGCAGCGGGTGACATTGGCTGCTCCGCATGGCCCAGGATGGCCCTGCCCCCAGCAAAACTACAGGCTGCAAGGGGGAAAAGGTGGGTCACCTGGATCCGGAAGGCAGGATAATTCTCATACAGATTCCGGACAGGGATGCCAGAGCCGTTGGCGGTGCAGTCGCTGTAAGGGTGGCCCATCCGCTGAAGCTCATCCTGCAGAGGAAGGGAGGAATGGGGCACGGTAGTCCTAAAGGCAGGGACGGATCATACAGGGGCCACTGCTCATCGCAAATCTCTTCCCACCCCAGGTGGCAACTATTTGCCCTCAAATTAGGCTCTATTTCTCTCCCATCATGCCAAAGACCCTCCACTTCTTGCATTACATCCAAGTGCCAAAGAGGACCAGAAACAAAAACGCCGAGGAAGTCCTAAAACTTCTCAGGAACTGTCGGAAAGTGCAACTGCCGTGGCCTCCATCTTCCCAGAAGCTGTGTATGGGGAGGAGGGGGCTTTTCAGGTGTATTTTCCCCTTCTGCAAGGGTTGCTCCCTTTGCTCTTCCTGGACACACTGGCCTGAATCCGACTCTTACCCCCCTACCTAAAGTAGAGCCATTCAGTCATTCAGCTTGACCCAACCATTGACTCACCCTTCTGCAATTCGTTGAATGGATCTACTCCTGTTGAGACTCACCAAGAGTGAATTAACAGTTAGCCAAGAGACGGTTAACAGTTAATCAAAGGTAAACCAACAGTTAACAGTTAATCAATGGTAAGCCAGCAGTTAGTTAACCGTTAGTTAACCTTTGTCTTCAGCTGACCAAAGGGCTGGCATCGGGAGTCCTGCCCAAAGGGTGTCCCTGCTCCCCGAAAGAGGTCCGTTGACCGACTGACCACCTAAGGCTGGAGGGCCCCCACGTACCACCATGACGCCAATGGAGGTCTCTGTGCCAGACATGGCATAGATGCCCTGGTCCTTCAGGAAGGGGAAGCTCCTCTGTTCATGGAGCATGAGCCGGGCCCCGGCCGTAGTGGTCAGGAACGGGATGTAGTCTTTCTGGCTGATGTCCAGGATGAGCTTCAGCCCTGTAGGAGCAAAGAGGTCCGTCTGCCAAGATGCCATGCCAGGGAGGAAGAGGCAAAGGAGACCCTAGGACAGCTCCTCCGCCCTTCACCCTTCACCCTCTTTTTGGCATCTCCATGCTCCCAGTCCATTTGGGGTACTTACCAAACTCTGCCCCAGGATTGGAGGAGATGAGCAGGCTCTCGTCCATGCCCCAGTTGAAGACGTAGCAGTTGCCATGGTCTGGGTGGTAGAGGTGGGTGAAGTTTCTGGAAGAGGCCGATGGAAGGGGAAAGGGTCACCCGGAGAGGGAAGGAGAAGGCAGGGAAGGGGCCCAGAGCGGGGCCCAGGAAGCCTCCGAAGGCTGGCAGGGCTCCTGGCACCTTCCTGGCTCAGCCCATTGTTTGCTCTCTGGCTTTGTGGCCTGGCAAACAGAACTCGAGAAGGATGGTGACAGAAGAAGGTGGTTGTGCTAAAGGCCAAGGCATCAAATTTGCAAACGGGAGAGCTGGGAAAATGGTGTTGGGCTTTTCCCACTTGTGTTCTATCGAAAAGGAATGTCAAGTATGGCAAAGATGGGCCGGGAAGTCATGGGAGAATGGGCAGCAAGAGGGGCAAAGAGAAGGCAGCAGCCTCCGCCGGCTCCCATTTGTACAATTGCAGTGTGGTTTTAAGAAGTTATGGGAATGAAGCACTCGGATTTATTCCACTTTATCTATATGCATTTTTTAAAAAAATGTTTGGAATCTACTTTGAGTCCCAGGTCTGGGAGCAAAGGCTCAGGCTGCTTTTGCAAATGAAGCAAAAATGCCTTTCTGTCATGAGCTGCAGTCAGGATCCAGGTACATGGTTCATAGAGGAGGACCTGGGACTTTGAGGAGACGGGACTTCTACATCTCACTTTTGAAATGTGCATCTGTCTATTTGATGGAGGACAAGGGCCGGCATGGTCCTAATCCTCCCCAAGCAGGTGCAGAAGTGGTCCTCGCTGCTCACCGGAGCCCACCGGAGGCTCGCCAGGAGAGCAGATGGGTCCAGCGCTTCTGCCGGCTCCAGAAATTTGGCAGCTGCCCAGGAGGCGACAGGCCAAGTGCCGAGCCCCGGTCACTGCTTCGCCTGGAGCTGTGATAACCAATCTGTTCCCAGTTTAATTAAATAAGCCAGTGTTTGCTGATGGATAGTCTGGTGCTGCGTATGGGACACAGGGTGAGTCAGCAAGCGGCCGCAGGAGCCACAGCGAAAGGGAAGAAGTTCAGCCACGACGGGAAAGCCACGAAGGCAAGCAGGGAACATGGCTACACAGAGCTCTTCTGCAGGCAACGGCGTTCAGTGTTGACAGCACAGACTGGGCCAGGACTAACCCAGATTTTAGGGGGAAAACCCGAGGCTGACTCTTGGAGATGCACTGCGGCACGCAGGACAGACTAACCATCAACCGCGGCAGCACAGAGGTTGCCATTCAAATTGAAAAACAACACCTCAAAAGTCTTGAGAGAGGAGAAAAATGTGTATACACCCCATTTTCAATACCATGCCTTTGACCGGAGATTCCTCCCCAAGGTTTAGGGCCAGGCTCACCTGGCAGGGACTTGGCAATGCTTAGTCTTTACCTACAATGCCTTTACATAGACTGCCTTTGTGCACTTTATAACCCAGTTAATACAATTCAATCTGAATTCCTTCTCCACTCATTTGGCTAGGCTCACCCTCAGCCTGAGATCGTAACACTATATTTATCTTTTTATTAGGATGTTTGATATGAATGCCTCTGCCCAAAGACGACTTCTGCGTAAGCTGAAAGGTCAGACCTTTGGAGGAAGAGGCTTCAGATTCTCAGTGTCTGGGACTTAAGGTCCACTTTAATCCGATTCTGGGACGCCGGAGGTTATTTTTCAGAGTGTAATCCATCGCAAACCAAGAGGCTGGGCTGGGTCGGGCCAGGAATTTAATTAAACCAAACCCAAAATGAAACCATCAGTGCCAGACAGAAAAAGGCGGAGAAGGGGAAAGGGACGAAGGCAGCCTGGCACGGATCCTGCGTCCACCCGCAGCGCCACTTTTGCACAGCTCTGACATAAAAGTTTCTAGTTGCATATTTTATTTCCCTCTAAATTTCTCTCCACACCAGGAAAGGCACACAATGCCTATCATCATAATTATGTATATTGGAAAAGAACTATATATATATGGAAAGAGAAACACAGTGCAGGGATGGAACAAAATTTTGCAAACTTAGCCATTTCCATGAGAGTAGCATTTTCACAACTCCTGAGACTTATTACAAGAAAACTATGCTCCTTGCCTCAAGCGTTTATACATTTGTACTGATGTTTCCAAGAAGGTAAATGCTCACAAACAGCTTATATAATTCTCCGTGCAAATGGCTAAAATATGCATACTTGAAATCAACACACGGTCAATGAGGAAACACCAGTTGAATTAGGCGAACGATGCCAATACATGAGTATTTCATGGGAGGAAAAAAAATTCAAAATAAATGTGAACAAATTTCGGCGTTAGATGAAAACACAAAATGCTTTTAAGTCTATTTAAATCACCTGTTCTAAATTGTTCTATACTGTTCACATTGATTTGGTTGTACGTTGCCCTGAGATCCTTAGATACAGGACAGGACAGAAACCTGTTACTAAATAAAAATAGACGACGGAAATCTTGCTGCCAAAAATGAAATGCGGGAGGTTAGAAAATATTGGGGCACAATGAAAATGGCTGGATATTTAAAATAAAGCAAAAATGCACAAAAATCTGGAAACTACAGAAACACCTCCCAATATATTTTTGTGCCAGATGGAGAGGTACTCACTTTCCGAAGGAGAAGATGTTTCTCCCTGGGATGGCTGGGGCAATACCCTTGCAGTCTCTGAATTGGGTCTCCTCCTTCCAGCCTTTCCTGTGGCTCTTTGTGGTAACCGTGATAACCGATCCCCACCTGGCTCACCTGTAACTGCAGGGCTCAGCCCCATAGAGGCAAGCCAGGATCATGTCCTCGGCCTGGTAGCCCATCTTGATCCTCTTCTTGACCGGCACGCGAGACAAGATGCTGGTGGCCTGCAGGACGTACCACTCGCTCACGGCTTGGGCGGCGCTGGTGAAGTTGCGGTAGGCGCAGCTGGAGCCGTTGTTGGTGCACTGAGGGAAAACGGGGAGAGCGGTTGGGATGGGGTCACGCGGCTCTCGGATGGGGGTCAGGCAAACGGACACCTTCGGGGTCAGCCCTAGGGGCAGGGTGGCCAGATCTCGGAGCCCGGGCCCCGTTTTCTAGTCATCGGTGCAGAGCACTGCCTTGAAAGGTGTGTATATACACACAGACATATATAATATGTAGTGTGCCTTCAAGTCAAGGGTTGACTTATGGCAACCCTATCACAGTTCTGTGGCTGAGAGTGTGTGACTTGCCCAAAGCTCATAATCTCAGGGCCTGGGGCTGTTCTGCCTGGACATCCCTTCATTGTGGGGGCAGATAAGTGCTGAAAAGCAAGTGCTGAAGACAAGGCAGGGTGTATGTGGGGGGTAGGAAGACAAGCAATTGCACACACGCATGCATGCGCACACTGTTGCGTGCGTTGTCTATAGATGCCTATGAGGGTGTGGGAAGCAAACTGCCCCGGTCTTTGCCCTCCCCTCCTTCCTCCCACCCCCCCACACAAAGGGGGCACCCACTCACCAGCTTCAGTGCCAGCTTGTACCTCCTCCCTTCTGGGTTGGCGAAAGAGGAGGAGTTCTGGTAGAGCCCCCCCAGCCCAAGGGTGCCGTCCCCAAGGATGTCGCGGACAACTGGGTCAGCACCGTCGCTCTCGTCGATCACCACCAAGGGGATCTGGTGCCACAGGTGCAGGTTCAGGGTCTCCGCATGGCTGGCGTTGGCCCCGGGGCCGTCCTCCCCACTGGACTGAAGGATGCGTGCCAGGGCAGCCTCGATTAGGGCATCCACGTCCTTCAGGTAGGGCTTCACCTTGGAGTACCTGGAAGGCCAAAGGAGGGGATCAGGGGTCTGGCAAGGGCATGTGGGAGTCCCAGGGGCAAGGGCCCCACAGAAGGCACCTTCGCACAAATACCCATACACACCTGTTTGAGGGGAGAAAGGGCTAGGGCTAGGGCTAGGGTTAGCCCAGGAGCGGAAAGAGTCCTGTAGAGGCACCAGGTATGGGACGTGATTGACACCTGCTGCATGAAAAGACCCCAGGTTTGGGGTCTTCCAGGACTGAGGCTATTCATGTTCAGAGTAAAAGCAGCCTGGATGCTCACAGTGGCTGCAACACAACAAACACACACAGCCCAGTGTTGCATACGTCTCCACATGTCCCTACACATCCTCCAAGTGGAACAGAAATATTGCATATAACTAGGGCCATTGTCCAGTATGCCATACGCAGCTGCCATGTGCAAGCGTAATGCACAAATGTCCAAGTGCAATGTACACAAAGCACAACTTCAATATGTAACTACTGTATAAAACTACATGGTTAGATTTTAACTGCTTTCCTCCTGTGAGCTGCCTTGGGTCCCACTCTGGGAGAAAGGGGGCATATAAATAAGATAAATAGATATTATGTGCAACTCGGCTTCTGCAACTGCTGGCCGAACCTGCCCATTGAGCATGGGCAAATAATTTGCCTTGCGTGCATCAGGGGACTCATGCCTGCATTTGTCGCCAGCCCACCAAGTATGACGGTTTGCAAAGGAGTTTGGGCCCCGAACCCAGAACACAACTCACCGGAGTGGGCTGGCGTTGCAGATGGTGACGGCCGGGAAGGTCATGGTCTTGAAGCCGATGGCCAGGGCGGCCGTGACGTTGTAGGAGAGGTAGGTGTTGATGAGGATGCCCCATTGCCAGAAGACCAGGGAGGCAAAGAGGAGGGTCAGGAAGAACCAGATGAGCTTCTTCTTGGGCCCTTCCCGGATGATGCGCTTCGGCCCGTGGGTGTTGGTGTTGTCGCAGTACCAGACCAGCAGCTCCCGGTAGCTGTAGCCAGGGCCCTTCTGGAGGCGATGGAGAGCCTTCACAAAGTACTTCTTCACCGTCATCTGCGAGTCTGCTCCAGAGGGAAGCGAGGAAGAAGGAATGGAGAATCAGATTGCCCAACAATGTTTCACAACATTTCTCTGAACCCAAACAACAACAAAGGTAGGATTCTGATGCTGGCGTCGTCATCATCACCATTACCATCATCACCTCTACCACCGCCACTATAATCCCAGGATCTAAGTCTTAAGAAAGCCACTTCAATCTTCCTTAGAAGGCAGGGTGTACAAAAGCATGGGAAGTGTCAAACAATGGGGTTACAGGGAAGGGGCGTGTAGCCATTTGGAGACGGTTTTGGTCCCAGGGCCTAAGGTTGCCCACCACCCTGGCTGTCCAAGTCAGGGAAGGTCCGTGCTGGGGTTGCAGTTTCTGGACCATGACATGGATGTGCAATGCTGCATGAATGTCATGAATGTGAGATTGGATCAGAGCAAGCTTTGGGGCACCTTGGCAGTCCTTCTGCAGGTGTCCTGATGGACGGCTGGAGAGGTTGCTTTGGGGCTCTTGCAGGAAGAGGCCCAGCTGCCCTGCCTTCCTTCCTTGGCAGCTAAGGAGACCCTCCCCAGCCGCCTTCTCTTTCCTTGGAGGCCGGAGGAAGATTCCTCAGAGCCTGCCTGGCAGGGAGAGAACTATAGGTTATGCCTCTTAAAAAATTCCTTCAGTCTTGAAGATACCATCGGTACATTTTGTTCTGCCATAGTTCGCGTGGGTCTCGCGAGCGCTTAAAGGTACACTTTGTCCTCCTTCGGCAAAGGCAAGAATGCACAGTTCTGAATCTTTCTATCCTGAGGTGGAATTTCAAAACAAAAGAAAGAAATGAGAAATCGGGACAGTTGCTCCTGAGTTTTGAGGACAGTTTGGAGTGATGGGAGGCACCCCAAAAGAGAAAGGACCTGGACAGAAGGAACCGGGGTCCCCGGAAGTTGCCGTCCCAAAGCGACACAGGTGGCTCTTGCATTTGGACATAATAATGTGTCCTGCATCCAGGTCTTGCACATCAGGATATTCTTCTTTTTTCCCCCTTTTCATTCAGGGTATCTTTCGTTCTCATGTGCATACTGGAAATTCAGAGCCCGGTTCGTTTTATGGGGCCAGATGCTGTTTGAAATGCAAGAAGAGCAGTACTGTGTGACTCAGAAGAACTTTGCAAGGTGTTTGCAAAGTGGGTGCCTGCGCATGGCTACCTGCATGCATGGATGCATACAAGACACATGCCAAGGATACATTCTCAGGCTGGACTTCATCTGATAAAAAGTTGAATGTACTCTATAATAGCAAAGAAGCAGAAAACCCAGTTAGAGGGATCACCTGATTCTGCTGGAGGGCGAGAGTTACCCAACCCTCTTTGCCTGCAAAAACTGGCAAGCAAAAATTTCCAGCCGGAAAAAAAATAATCAAGAAATGGCACGACTGGAGGATGCCTTTTCACCTCCAGTAACCAACACTATCCCAATATCATTTTCCATCCCATCTGCTTTTTGGCTTTGAGTGGAAGAGCCAAGGGCGAGTCTCGCAGGAGACTTTGCATACTCCTTCCTGGCCGGTTTTTGAAGATTTTCTCAATCGCGGCCCAGCCTCAGTTTTTGGGAAGCGCTCCAGAGAACGCCAGCCTATCCAAACCCATTGACTCTCAAGGGAAAGGGATCCCTGGTCCAACTCCCCGCTTCATTGTCTGCAAACCCAGAGAAAACGGCTGGCCGTGATCGGCCCCCAGACCCTTAAACCAGTTCCAGTATTGATTCAGTTTGCACAGAACAAGAAAAGAAAAAAGAAAAACAGAAGACGAAGGCTCTGTGAGACGACACTCCACAAAGCGCTTGCTGGTTGAGAGAATGGATTAACAACCCAGACAAAACTAGTACTAATAGAACAGTCATTATGTGCAATAGATCTTCGGGCTATTTTATGGTCCCAAGACAAGATGAAGCAGAGATAAAGTCCCCAGTGCTTTGTTATAAATAATCTATTAAAGACGTTTGACACAGATGTGAATAAATTAAGTCCAACCAAATGGGACGTTCCACTCCAGTGCAATCCTGACAGTCAGATGGATTTTCATTAAGGCAGAATAATGCTTTGCATCATTCCCAAACGGGGGTAGCTGCGTCAGTCTGTCACAGCAGAAACAGGAGCTGTGGTGGGGTGCATCCACACCTCACAGTTATAGCGCTTTGATACCAGTTGGGGTGGGGAGGAGACAGAAGAGTTTATCATACGACGGAATTTGGGGGTATAATGCAATGGCAATCCAAACGAAATCATGGAGTTTCATGTTATTGTGAATGAGTGTATCTCACACAATTTCGGGCAAAAGGGGAGTAATTCCAAATGCAATTATAGGTTTAACATTAATGCGTATAAGAGTATCTCATGCAATTTAGGGCAATGGGGGGGGTCATTTTTGGGAAATGGGAATGCATTCCAAACGCAATTAGATTTCATGTAAATTCACTAAACTAGCGAATTTACATGAATTCAAATTGGCTCAGTTCGAAATTGGAAGAAATTCTTCCCGTGTGATAAACTCCAGAGTATCTCTTGCTTGTTTTGGAAACTGAACTACCTGCAAAGAAGTATGTCTTTGTATGGCTATCTGGTTCGCTGGGATAGGACTTTTCCAGGCCATGGGATTTCAGGGCCAAAGGACTGCCCTCAATGAAGGAGACGACATGTTAAGCATTGACTGCAGTTGCACAGTATGCCTTTCAAACCAAAATAATCAAGTCAAGCAAGCAGGAGAGGGAAATAAGGTAGACCTGAGATTGAGGCTCAGAAAAGAGAGACCAGTCCTTGAGATCTGGGGACCCAAAGCCCACCCGCCCGTCCCTCATTCCCGGCCAGCCTCACCTGGTGATCTTGTGCCTTCCCCTCTGAAAGTGAGCGCTGGGTCCATAGTCATGGAGAACTGCCTTCTGCTTTGCTGCTTCATCTCCAGGAGGTCAGAATGGAACCGGACTGTGTTCCAAGGAGACCCATTAAATTCCAGGTCTAATAAAGTCCAATCAAACCTCCGCAATGTAAATACTTTGAGGGACGGAGTAAGGGCAGAGTCGGTCACCCACCCATGCGACGAGGACCGTCAGTAGCTCCTGGCACCGGGATGCACGGCTGGAGGACTCCTGCAAGGGAGAGAAGAGCAGAGGACTTGCAGCTGAGCCAGGGATGCCCTCAAAGAGCACAAGCCAAGCCCAGAGTGAGCTGCTCTCGGTGGCTGGCCCTCAGCTGTGGATCTCCTTTCCTGCCGAAGTATGTCAAAGAGTTATGGCAACCCCCCTTTCTGGCTTCTCTAAACCCCCCACATTTGGAAGCGGCCACTGCAACTTGGGCAACCATCAGCTCTGAGCTGTCTGCCCTGAAGACCTGGAGAGTTATGGAGGACCCCCTTTCTTGCTTATGGCAACCCCTCCGCTGTAGCAGAGCAACCAAAATGGGAGAGGAGCTGGCACGGAGCACTAGCCCTCCTCGTTGCACCCGGGCAGTTCTGCCGTACCCATTTCTTCTCGAAATTGCTTGAGCCTTCAGAGGCGGCCAGCAGAAGCAACCGCCCCTTGCCTTCTACAAGGATGCTCCAGCAGCGAGGGAGGTCCTTGGGAAGGCAGCCGAGACGGAGGGGCTTTTCCCAGCAGAGACTGGTTGGGACTGGGGGCCCAATCCAGCCAGCACTCCAGGGGCCCAAGAGCCCTTCTCCTTGGCTTGCCTGCTGGCCGCGGGCCCAATGGCGCAAGGCCTCAACGCTGCTTCAGTTTGGGAAGAACAAACAGGCTCGGCCCTTAAGGAGGCCGTCGCTCCCTGAGCTGCTCGAGGCTTTCATAACTCCTGCTCTGGAAACCACCATTTAAAACAACCAGCGCAAGGAGGTCGTGGCAGAGATCTCGGATGCCCCTGGCCAAAGGGGCATTTGGCAACCGCCTCCAAGAGAGACCCAGGAGAGAGACCCCGGGAAAGTCCCACCAGTAACACTCTTCGGAGAGCGCCGTCTTCCCAAAGGGCTAAATAAGAAAACACATCTTGGCACCGGGCATTTGGCTGGATTTGAGAAACGTGCCGCTCTGGATGGGATTTCCACAAGACTGTGCCAGGGTGGGAATAATAATAATGACATCCCTCCTACGTGGTGGGATTGCAAGACCCAATGTTCTGCCCCACTGCCTAGTAGTGCTGATGGGAGTTGCAGTCCAGCCAACCACACCAGGGAGGCTGCAGTGCTTCCCAATAGCTCACCTCACAGTCCACTGGGTTGATTTTCTGGGATCAGGGCCATAATCCTGCCCTCGGCACTGCTGCCCCTCCTCTGCCCACTCCAAGCCATGCGGCCTTTTGAAGTTGCCTCCACACCTTTGCCACAGTTGTTAAGGGAGGAATGCGCCTTTGGTCTCCCTGCAGCATGGAAACTGCATGCCAGGGAGCAGGGATCTTGCCCCGGGGGCAATCTCTGCCACTGCCCTCCTGCCTCTTGCAAAGGGACATGTGGGAGATGCATGGCAAAAGCAAAGGCAAAGAGGTGCCCAAAGCTGGCCTAACTAGTTCAGCCTCCTCCTTGTGGAGTGGATGGCCAGAGGCCACCATTGGGAAGCCCCTCCAGAGACCTCCTGACTGAGTCCTGACTTGATGGCCCTGTCTTCCTCCAGCTCCTCCTAAAGCCATCCACCTTGGCAGCCTTTTGTTACATCTGGTGGCAGCGAGTTCCCTCGGCCAAAGGCAGGATGGGGGATGCAGGCTTGGCTTTGGCCATCTCAATGGAGACATTTCCTCCTCCGTGGAGTCTGGCTGCATTTCTCCACCATTCTGTAGGGTCAGGGTCAGGGTTCATAGAATCATAGAATCATAGAGTTGGAAGAGACTACAAGGGCCATCCAGTCTGACCCCCTGCCATGCAGGAACTCCCAATCAAAGCATCCCCATTGACAAGATGACCATCCAGTCTCTGCTTAAAGACCTCTAAGGAAGGAAACTCCACCATAATCTCCAAGGAAGTAGAGTGTTCCACTGTCAAACAGCCCTGACTGTCAGCAAGTCCCTCTTAATGTTGAGCTGGAATCTCTTTTCCATTGTTCCATGTCCTGTTCTCTGGAGCAACAGAAAACAAGCTTGCTCCCTCCTCAATGTGACATCCCTTCAAATATTTGAACAGGGCTCTCATATCACCTCTTAACCTTCTCTTCTCCAGGCTAAACAGCCCCAGCTCCCTAAGTCTTTCCTCATAAAGCATGGTTTCCAGACCCTTCACCATTTTAGTTGCCCTCCTTTGGACCCGCTCCAGTTTCTCCGCCTCCTTTTTGAATTGTGGTGTCCAGAACTGGACAAAGGATTATTCCAGGTGGGGCCTGACCAAAGCAGAATAGAGTGGCACTATGACTTCCCTGGATCTAGATGCTATACTTCTATAGATGCAGCCTAGAATCACATTGGCCTTTTTAGCTGCCGCATTGCACTGTTGGCTCATGTTCAGCTTATGGACTTCTAGATCCCTTTCACGTGTGGTCTTGTTCAGCCAGGTGTCCCCCATCCTATATCTGCATCTTAGAAGTTTCAGCCCTTTAGACACCAGACAGAATCTATCAACTTGAAAGAAAAGAGACCTCCTTTGAAATAGGTCCTTAAAAGAGACCTACTTTAAAATCGAAATCAATCAATAAATAATAACCATTATTTTTACCCGGCCTCTCTGCCCGAAAGGCCAAGATTATGAAGCCTGAAGTCGTGATTGGAAACCTGAGCATTTCAGAAGCTCCAATAATAAGAGGAGGAAAAGGAATCTTTGACTGCCTGGTGCCCAGCCAAAGGAGAGCCATCACCTGCCACATTTTGAATAATAGTAATAGTAATAATAATAATAATAATAATAGTAATAATAATATATTTCTATCCCACTTTTCTGTTAGCAAATCGAAGAGGCTGACAAGTACAACCAGTTCGAGATCTGCCCCAGTGGGGGCAACTCTGGGCATCCTCTTTGCTTTGCTACAAAGCCCCCCAAATTGTGTAAGGCCTGGGCAGGGTGTCCTTCCTTCCTTCCTTCCTTCCTTCCTTGACCCCAGCCCCCCAAGCCCCTCTCTAGGGCTCCAAGGCTGGGGTCCTCCCTGGGCACCGACCCCCGCCTCCAGGACCCACCAAGGATGGGGCTCTTTAGGGGACCCTAGAGCCTCGATCCCCCTCCCTGTGCCTGAGCCCTGGAGCTGTGGGGCTGGAGGTGCGGGGCTCGAGTCCTCTCCTTCAGCAGCAGGTCCCGGGATTCGTTGGCCGGGCCTTACCTGCCTCACCTGCCTCACCTGCCTCCCTGGGGGCGGCTTACCTGGCGCCTTCAGGGCGGAGGGTCGGGCGGCGGAGGGTCCCTGGAGGGCGTCCGGCAGGAGCCTCCTCCTCACCTGGCGCCTCACCTGCGCTGCTGCTGCTGCTGCTGCTGCCTCACCTGTGGTGGCTCTTCCCCCGCAAGCAAGGGCCGGGGCGGGAGGCGAGGAGGGCCAGCCCAGAGCCAGCAGCAGCAGCAGCAGCAGCAGCAGCCAGGGCCCTCTGCACGCCCCCCCAGGCCCTCCCGCCCTCCATGCCTGCCAAGGACTGCCCCTTTGCCCACAAGGGAACCATCCTTGCCCAAAGGGCATCCCTGGAGAAGACGGGCCCAGAGAGAAAAAGGGAGAGGGAAACATCCCCATGATCCCCTATGGGCAAGTAATCCCGATGTTTCTCTATGGGCAAGTAATCCCCATGATCCCCTATGGGCAAGCAAGCTCCATGATACTCTATGGGCAAGCAATCCCCATGATCCCCTATGGGCAAGCAATCCCCATGGTTCCCTACGGACAAGTAATCCCCATGATTCCCTATGGACAATAATCCTCATGTTTCCCTATGGGCAAGCGATCCCCATGGTCCCCTATGGGCAAGCAGTCCCCATAATACTCTATGGGCAAGCTATTCCCATGATTCCCTATGGGCATGCAATCCCCATAATACTCTATGGGCAAGCTATTCCCATGATACTCTATGGGCAAACTAACCCCACCTGGGTGAGGTGAGGGCACAGGGGTTGTGGGGTGGCAGAGCCCCACTCCCCCACCAAGCCCCTTTTGGTCCCACATTGTGAGAAAGGCAGCTTGTAAATGAAACAAGCAAACATGGATTGGTTCATTCAAGGAAGCAAAGTGCTCAGTGAAATGTGGGTAGGTGGTTGTGGTTCATGGCTGGGTCCCAAGGGGGGTGGCGGGGGTGGCAGCCAAAGCCCCCTGGCACCGCTGGCATCTGCTGGGGGAGCATCCCTGGAAATACCTGGGAAAGGTATCAGTCCAGCCGGTGCTCCCAAAGGGGTCCCTTGCTCTGCACATTTGGTCTCCTGAGTTGCTCCAGCTGATATTTTGATGCCTCGAGAGGTTGTGGGCCTGGAGAGAGGCCTGGCCGCCCTTTGGATGCCTGGGAGCTGGGGCATGCGGGCTTCTCTTCCCTAAAAGCCCAGAGTGCTTTTGGGATGGTGGCACGTCTGTCTATCTGTCCCATCCCAGACCCATGCAGCCTCACCCCAGAAACAGCCCCAAGTGCTGGCAGGCCTTGGCACAGGAGCCCTGCCAGGAGTGACTCCATGCCCACCTGCCAACCTCCCTGTCCTGGCTGGGGTGTCCCTTTCCAGCCTGACGCTGCCTGGCCTTTGTGGGTGTTGTCGCCTGGGCTTTGGTTTCCTCTCCCCAAAACTGCCACTCCTCTCTTTGGGCGCTCTCCCGGTGCCTCTGGTTTGGCAGGTTCAGACACAGGGAGGAAGCCGGGGCAGTCTTGTCTTTCGTAGATGATGGCAACAAGGAGGGTGATGATGATGATGATGATGATGATGATGATGATAGAGACTCAAACAGCCCGTCTCTTTAGCAAGGCTGGGGTTTTCAGGTCCAAACTCAGCCTCCCTTTTTCGTTGGAACTGGGTCCCTTGTGTAATTTCATCAAGTGCTCAGCTCTCTCGAACCTGTGACTCACCAGCCTCCTCAGAGCCACCCTTTTTGGTTTCCAGGAAGGAAGGTGAGGCCGGAGTTTGTAGCAGTCTGAGACCTCTCGGACTGTCATGGGTCCGTCATGGGATTTGTAGTTTGCCAAGGGTCTTGCAAATCTAGGCTAGAGTGGTCTTGTGCAGTGCTGCTCCAGCTGTCTGATATGACAAGAGTGGCATTTCGCCACCCCCTTCTGTGCCAGGGACAAGTGCCATGGAGCTGGGAAGGAAATAGCTCTGGGTTTTTAATTTTAGACAAGACTAGAGCAATACGAGAGGAAGGCTAGCAAGTGCCTTTCCTTCCACTATTTCCTCCCTGCAGTGTGGGACACATCCAGGCCCTCCAGCATCAACTGCAGGACTGAGCTGGGAGATTGTTTTATTTGTGCAGGACTGGAACCGTCTCACTGACTGTTTTTCCTAATGGTTTTATTATGGCGGCCTTTTCAGCTGCGTTACCGAGCACCTTGATTTTATTGACAGTATCCATTCCATATTGTTTTGCCTTTTCAAATTGTTTGAATGCTGTTTATGTTGTCCTGAGCATGGATGCCACAACTGGGTGTTCTTTCTATTTAGAAGTGGAATACAAACACTCCAAACCAATACTTTCACCCACGTGGCCCTTTTGTGACACTAGCGTCGGTGTCGGTGTCTGTACGTGTGTGAAAATCCCGCAGGTGAGAAAGAGATTTTGTTCCAACGCTGGCCGTAAACCTGACGAAGGCCCGTTCCCATCAGAGCTAAGAGCAACAGAGAGCTGTTTCCACAACACACATTTTAAAAATTCAATGAACACAATTGTTGGGGGACAACAAGCCATTCTGCACCTGTGTTTGCACCTGCAGGGCATGAAATGAGCATGATGTTCCAGCCTGTGTCCACCCTCCTTCATGCTCTGGAAGGGGCTGCCCACAACCCAAGGCCCACAGCACCCCATTGCAGACTCTGCCCCGTCTCGAGCAGGTCAGGGCAGGAGCAAAAGCAAAAGCAAAAGAGGGCTGGAAGAGACCTTCCTCTACTGTTTTCTCCTGAAGGCCAGATGGCCACTCGGTCCCTGATGGAGGAGGCTGGGGACGCCCCTGGTTTCTGGGGTGCCATTTGGGGTGCCACGCTCAATGGGGGGCACTGTGAACTTTTCAGGTGTTCATAGCAAATGGCACCCTTTTGCAGCCTTCGGGTTCGCAAGAAAACCTCACAGATTGCATGCGCCCTCCATACCTCACGCATGAGCCACGTCTGCCCACGCGTGGCGTTTGTTTTTCCTGCCTTCGTTCCTCCGTTGCAAAAGCTGTGACCCAAGGAAGGGTGCTTCGTTGGGTTGCCTTGTTCCTGCTGCCCTTAAGCCAGTTCTGGGTGGCTTCGTTTCTTCCTGGTCCTCTTCGTAGACAGGAGGAGTCACCCATCCTGCTTGCTGTCCTTCCTGCGTTCCTCTTTCATCACTCCTGACAAGACAGAGCAGAATTTGGGGATTCCTCCTCCAGGCCACCCATTTCCAAATCCTGGAAAGTCCCTGGTGCATCTCCAGTCCCAGATCCGAGAGGTCCAAACATGACAAGCAGGGAGCCCTACATGCTTCCTCCCTTGCACTTGGCTCAGAGCAATGGGGTGAATTCAAGGAGGAAGGCAGGCAAGCAGGCTCTCTTCCAGCCTAGGAATGCTGGCCTGGGCTGTCTCCTTCCTTGGAAAGGGCTGGGTGGCAGATTGACCTGGTTAACGCAAGAGCCAGGGTGGAAACCCGAGGGCATCACCTTTGACATCACCGACTGGTAGAACTTGCTCAGCATCTTCCTTCACCTCCTTTACCAGGAACAAAACAAAAAACAAACCAGGGCTGCTTCCTCCTCCTAAATCTCAAGAGAGATCCCAGGGCCTCTTTTCATCTCCCCATTCTTTGTGGGCCATGATGGCGAAAGAGTGGCCCTTGGTGGTGCCCAAGGCATTGGATCTCCTCGGATGTGGGCAGGGGTCAGGGCGCCTCACTTGCCTACCTGTGCACCTGGGCATCTCTGACTAGTGGGAAGGACTTCGTGATGGCAGCTGCTGGAGGGAGGAGGGTTTATGTGCACCAAAGTTGGGTCCCTTCCTCCTGTTTCCCCTCAAAGTCTTCCTCCCTCAAATGGTTTTCCACTTGGTGGAGTCCAAGGGGCATGCGCCCATGGGCTCTGAGGTAGGAAGGAACATCCAGGGCCATGGGCGAAAGGGCAAAGAGACATTGTACACCCCGCTACGCTTCTCGTCTCAACTCCCCAAATCTCTCACCCACGAGTGACTGCTTAGGATTTGGACGTGCGTGCGCCATGCCTGCCTCCTGGCAGCCACCTTCAAAACGCTTTTCCCTCCCCGGGATCTTTTTGCACAGGGATGCCAAGAGACTGGGGCAGGTGTTAGGCTTTGCACAAAGCCTAACAAGGAGAGGGTTAAAGAGCCTCTTCTCTACCTCCCTTCACCTCACTCCACTTGCCACCACTCCAGCAGAGGCCTCCTGGAGCTATGCAATGTGATTTTCAACAATGAAAGAATGCTATCAATAGGAAACTGACTGGGAAAGGCAACTGCGTGCATAACAGTATTAGGACAGGCTGCGGGGTGTCCAGAGCGTTTTTTCCCCCCTCCTAACATATATCTGTTCAAATAGATGATTTGCTGTTTACGTTGGCTTTTCCGGCTTCACTACCTGCTGCTGGGAACCTGCGAAGAACAAGCTCAAAGCACAGAGAGACACTGGCAAGCAAAAGATGAAATGCTTTCTGATGAAAAGGAATAGGAACTCATGTCAACAGTGGGGCACGCAGACCACTTCTCATAGTGGGAGCCACCAGAGAGGAGGCCCTTTTCTGTCCGTCACACACAGCAGAAGCACATGGAAGGAAAGCTCCTGGATAGAGATGCCAGAGGCAAGCATTGCCACCTATGCAAAGTGGGGGTCACCCGACACAACCCTCCACTTACATGTTGGGCTTCCCTAGATCTCCCCCATCCATCTGGGCAGATGGAGTCCACAGCTCAAAGAGAAACGCTGGGTGACCTGGACTGAACTCTGGGAAACTGCTCTGGCCCCACTTTGGCTGGGTTCCCAAGAAAGCCAGCCTTTGCTGAGCCATCAGAGCTCCAACGATGAAGGGAAGACAGAGTCCTCAAGCGCTGCTAGGAAGCCCAGCCCAGGAGAGAAAGAGACACGACGGTCTGGATGCTCGATGACGCCTCTCTTGCCCAGACGCAGCTACACAACCAGAATTGCACCACTTGTGCCATCTACGTAGATGAAGGTCTTGGAAGGTCACCATGTGTCTCTTGGCCATTCTCTTTTTTTGTAGAATTGTAGTCTGGTGAGGCAGTAGAGATCTCTTGCCAAGAATCCCCCCATGAACTACAAAGGAAAGGCAGTCAGGGCATCACTGAGGTTACGGGAGCAGCCGTTCTCTCCACCGCAAGGCATCCAGAAGTTTCAATCCAGACTGCAGGTGCTTTATTGCACGAGCTGTTTGGCAGATATTGGGTTCAGCACCTTGGAAAACCCAGAATGGCTTCATTGGCGGCCCCACCCCCCCACCCCCCACCCCAGCCCCCAAGGAAAGACCTCTCTCAGAAATACATGGAGGCACAACTGTTCCTGAGAAAAAAAGTTTATTAAATATATCTCTTCCCCCACCTTTGGTCAAAGCTATTTAAAAATAGTCTCATTTAAGAACAACAACAACAAGAAGAAGAATAAAGGCTTACAGGGCACCAAATGAATTCTTCATGCATACGATGGAGCATCATAGTCTAACCATTGCAGTTTGTGTGTATGATGGGAGCAGGAGGGTAAAGGCACAACAGGGCGCGGGTTTCAGGCCATTCCTCGGACCCAGAGGGATTTCAGGGTCCCTTCCTTCTCCATTCCCTTCACAATTGCTGCAGTCTTTTAGGATGGGAGGAGATAAAGGCTTAAGCTGCCCTGGAAGGAGTCCTTCCCTGCCAGCTGAATGGCTGGGCTGCTTTCAAACACTCCCAAGGGCTCTTCTGGAACAGTTGGCACGATTTGAGTCACAGTTTGGGTCCAGCTGACAGGTTCTGTTCCTGAGAAACTGATCTTATTCTGCCCCCTGCGAGGGGGCCTGGGACTTCTGGGAGCGATTCGGATTGATGGACTGACCCCCCCTCTCCCTCTCACCCACACCCCACCCAGGAAGGGATTCCACCTCCTCTGCCCCCAGCATCAGAAACAGCTGCTGTGGGCACACATGGGCATCCCCTTGGCATATGAAGGAAACATTCCTATGTAGTTTAAAGAGAAGCACCCTGGTTGGAATCCTTTGGGTGTCTTGCACCCATGTAAGCTCCCCCTCAGAAGCATCTGGACATTTTTGTCAGAAGCTGAACTTCTGCGAATCGATGAGGCACTGTTGCACATGATGGATCCATTCACTGGGCTGCACCTCCAGCTGAGCCACACCACTGTTCAACACAAGAGCTGTGTAGTATGGTCCATCAATTGCTCCACACACAGAGACCGGAGCTACACAACTCTGATGAAGGATGGCAGCTTGTGAGTTTGGGCCAAGCCCCCTCCTGCTCCCCAACAGAAGGCAAAGATGGCATCCATGCCCACCTCCCCAAGGGACATGAGAGGGTCTTGTGAGTAAACCAGCATGGCACACACAAGGGGCTGCTTCCCATTCTTGGTATCTGCTGCCATGGCCATGCAGCCTGGCATGTATGTGTATGTGTGAAGGGTGTCCCAGCCATGGCTCAGCAACAGGGTCACTGGCTCTTGACCTCCAGAGTGTCAGGGAGCTGCTCTTCGTAGGCGCCTGAGAGCCGCAAGGTGCTGTAGTTGGGTGGGGGGGTCCGAGGGGCCAGATGCCCCGGAGGCAGAGGCAATCGCATGGCCGTGTTGAAGGTGGGCAGGTCATCATCCTCATCGCTGTTGGCATCGCAGGCGGGGTTGTCGAGGCCCTGGACCTCCGCTGTGCCACCCTGAGGGGTCCGCCCTGGCGCCTCTTCTCCCCCTGCCCCTCCATCCTCCTCTTCATCCTCCTCCCCCCCTCGCCCGCCCTTCCCAGTCCGCCACCATTTCTTGGCCTTCTGCCAGTGATGGCGCAGGATGATGCAGAAGGTGTCGATGAAGAAGACCTCCACAATCTCGATGACGCAGACCACTGAGCAGCTCATCCACAGGCCCAACTGGCCACCAAAGTTGGACAGGAGGAGGACCACCTGGCAGGGAGGGAGGGAGGGAAGGTCACTTCATAGTAGCCTGGGATGGCCAGCTGTGGGGAAGGCAGGGATTGCAATCCCTTCATCACTCCTTCCCAGAGCAGCCTCTCTGCACCAGCTCACCATTCCAGTGTCGAGTCACATCAATGAGATTGTGCAGCATAGCTTTTGGAAAGAGCTTGTGAAAGCCAACCCAGGCCAAATGTGCTGGGACTCTGAATCGTAAGGTCAGGGATGGAGGGGCTTCCATATAGACAGACAGACAGACACAATGTGCATGAGCCCTCCCCATCTCCCCTCCCCCCCCCTCCCCGTTCAAAATGCTGGCATGTTTCCGGCCAGGAGTCTCTGTGCAGGACTTAGCCAGGGAAAACTCACATTATTTGTTGGGTTCTCTGTGATGAATCTCTCGTTCAGGTCTTTGTAGAAAACCATGAGGTTGGCCAGGTCAGTCCTGGGGGAGAAAGAAGGAGAGGTGGGTGGTGGAGGACAGAGAAACTGGGCAGGAGAGCTGCAGGGGCATCTTCCCTTCTTGTGGGGCTGCCCTCCTTTCCCGCTGCCAGAGAGAGAAGGGGACAGAGAGGGACTTACTTGTTTAACGTCTTGTTGCTGCTCATCTTTTTGTCCCAAGAGAGAACTCGGAGTATCCATTCCTTTTGAGGGAAATTAAATAAAATCAGAATGCCCAGGGATAGTTGGACACACTTGTCAGGGCTCCCCTTGTTTTCTCTGTGGGTCTTGTCCCACCACCCAGCCTCCCCTTGCCAGGCACCAAGCGCCCAAAGTCTCTCTCCCCTTTGTCCTTCCTCTTCCCAGGTCTTTTGGTGTGTCAAACACTTCTGGAATCCAGCCTGCCCTCTGTGCCCTGTCCACCTCCTGAGCTTCGGAGGCTCCTGGGCTGAATCCTGCACCCCTTTGGTGCCTTGTTCAGGGCATGGCTTACTGCAGTCCTAAGCTCAGTGGGGGTGGCTTCCTTGCCAATCTTGCCCAGCATCATCCTCAGGCACAGGTGGAGATGTGCGCAAAGGAGACCCAGGAGCACTAAGACAGCCAGGAATCGTGGGTGGGATGCTCACCTCCGAGGCCGTCGAGGGCCACTGAGCCAGGCTGGTGGTGAGGGTCCATTCTTTCAGCCTGAGGAGACAGAGGGGCCACAGTCAGCTAGTGGGGACCGAAAGGCTGAGGGCCAGGCTGGCAAGAGGCCAGGCCCCAGCACCCACCATGCCCAAGGGATGTAGCTACGCAGGGGCAAAATTGTCCAACATTGCCCCCCATTAAATTCTAAGAATTCTTCCCCCTCCCCATTAAATTGTCCATCGGCCCCAAAAACTTTAATTTGCAGACAGTGAGAGGCTGGAAACTGTTCCCATCTAAATGTCCTCTTCTGTTTGTGGCACAGCCTGCATTCCCCAGGTTGCTCCACCTGCCCCTTTCTGTTGGATGCTTCAGCTGTGTTTCTATGTGTTCCTGCAAGGCTAGAAATGTGAAAACTCGTGGGGGACTGACAAGGCCCTCATTTGATGTACCCTCTCCTGTGGCTGGACCCCTGCCTTTTCACAAAACCCCACTCTTCTGCCATCACGACCTCTTTTTCTCAAGCCTGGCTTCTCCTTGACGAGAGTCATGTGGACGTGCCCCATGGCGGTGGGCATATGGGTGAGGAGTTCGCAGGGATCTAGCAAATTCTGGAGTGGGGTGGGGGTCTTACCGGCAGGCTTCTTTGCAGATCTGCTGGCAGCCCAGCTGCTCCTTCACAAACTTCTCATGGAGCTTGTAGTAGCAATACACTGGGAGAGGGCAAGTGGGAGGAAGAGTGGTTAAGAAATGCCAAGGCGGAAGGAGACACCCAAGCACCTTCTGAAGCACTGCAAGGGTCCAAGAGCTCAGAAGGACACCTTGGGCCATCCCTAGGAGATGCTATGGGGAGTGGGGCAGGGGGGAAGCAAGCCCCCTTGGCTGAAGGATTGGGGTTGGAGGGAGAAGGGAAACAGGACCCACTGCCACCTTCCCAGAACCAAAAGGGGCTCAGGAAGCCTTCCTTTGAAAGGGTTCCAGCACCATTCCAGCTTCGAAGTTACCACCTGCTCAGGTGAGGAGAGAGGCAGGGGCCTTCCAGCCCAACCCTTAAGGACTGGAAGTGTGTCTGTGAGAGAGAGATTGAATGACAGAGAGAAAGAGAGAGAGAGAATGCAAACTGATGCCAAGAGGGCACTTACTCCAGTTTGGGTACTTCTTGTAGTTGCAAAACTCAGCCCCTTTGGGCAGAGGCTGAGCATACTGAGCACATCCGCAGGTCTTCACCATTGACTTCTGGAAGCAGGAATGCAGGCAGATCTGCAGCAGAGAAGCCAGGCAGGGTTAGACCCTACAGCTGGGAGGCACATCCCAAACCCTGAACGCCAGCAGCCACGTCGCGGGCGAAATGCATTCATAATAATAGATAATAGCCATTACACATCAGTGGATAGATTTATAGGGACACAGAGGGATATGTTGCTTATAGGAGATTTGATCTGATAATGTATGACTGTATTTGATACACATATAATTATGTGGCCAACTTTGGGGAGGAAATATTAAATAACAATGGGATGGCCTAGCAGTGGGGCTTTGGGCACATGGAGCAGGAAATCACCAGGAAGAGCACCCCATTCAAGGCAGCACCAGCTGCATCCCTGGCCTCTCTGCTTGAGTCTAGGGCCACATGATCTGGCTTCCTACAGAGGAGACCTGAAGCCGGCGGGGGGATTGGGGACCCTGCACCCACCCACCTGCAAAGAGTAGCTTTTGTTGTAGAGATTTTCCACAGGGATGTCCAACCCATCCTCCGTGCAGTTGCTGTAGGGTTTGCTGAGTCGGTGGGATGTGGTCTGCAAGGCAGAAGAGAAGAGATCTGCTGGATCACCAAGTGCACAGAAATTTTTGGGGGGGTGGGTTGATGGAGTGGAAGGGGGTACATGATGGAGGGGGATGAAGAAGGGGAGCTTTTTGGCCTCCTGGTCCCCTCCCCAAGCCATTCCACTGCCCAGTGCTCCCAATTTGCAGTAAGAACTTGGGCTCAAGACTGTCTCGAAAACTCTTCCTTCCCTTTATCCTGGAAAAGCACTCTGCACATGATCAGATGTGCTTCATTCAGTGCTTCAAGTACTTCCTAAGTTAACAAGGCTAAGCCTCAAGGGGCAGCCGGAGTTTCTCAGCCCTGCTCCACCCAGTCTCTGCCACTGGTCCAGTGCCACCGGGAAAGCCACTGGCCCAACGAGATGCGGAGGGATGCGCACTTCCCAGAGGGCCACTAGCCAGGGCACTGGGTGGCCACAGCAGGCTGAGAGGGTCTGTTCTGCCCCCGGGAAGATGACTCACAAAGTGCATCCCGATGGAGGTGGCCGTGGCAGTTTCGATCTCGGTGCCGATGTCCTCAATGAAGGGGTACTCCTCTTGGTCGTGGATCACGATCTTGGCTCCCGTGGATGTGACCAGGAAGGGGTTGTAGTCGGCTTCTTCGATGAACAGGATCACCTGCAGCCCTGTGTGCAGAAAGGGAGAGAGGATCAGGCCAGTTTTGGGGGGATGTAAATCATGAAGACCAGAGGTAAAAGCCTGGCAGTTTTAATCAAAGCAGCCGTGTTTCTTTGGTCAAAATATCCGTATGCTGTTTCTGTTCTCCGCTGTTTATGCAGCACCGAGGAGCTGAAGACGCAGAGAGAGGGAGCGAGCTCTTGCTGTACACCTGAAGAGCCTCTTTCTCAGGCGCTAATGGAAATTCAGCAGAAATAAACGAAGGAGCGAAGAGAATTCCCAAAGTGATAAAGGCTGTCAGTTCTGAGCATGTTTTGACGGCTGAAACTGGCAGCTGAACACCAGCGCTTCATGCAACTCCAGCCGCCCAGGAGGCCTTCCATGCACCATCTAACTACAGAGAGGGAAATGCCTCGAATCCCCAATGAGTCCAGCTTGGGACTGCCAAAGCACACAGGTCTTTTTGAAGTTCTCCATACAGTGGTCCCCCGGCTTACGAATCCCCCGGGGTACGAAACCGGCGGGACCGCTACAATATCCCCCGGGATCCGAAAGATCCCCCGGGATCCGAAAAAAAAACCACGTGGCCCCTTTAAATCGGCCGCGCGGTCCGTTGCAAATAGCGGTCCCCCGGGAAACGAAAGCTTCCGGGTTACGAAAGGTAATCCGGAACGGATTACCTTCGTAACCTGGGGGACGACTGTACACATACACATATACATAGTATTTAAAACTTTAAAAACCAGGGAGAACTTCCTCCAGTTTGGGGAAAAACAGAACCTGCACCCAGTGGTACCATGGCTCCTGAGCATGTCAAGATCAAGAGTCAGTTTGCCCACCCGCTGGCCCTCCTTACCGTTTTCACTGCCCCCCGTAGACGTGTTCAGGACCTCCCCGTTCTGCCCACTGTTGAAAGTGTAGCAGTTCCCATGCAGCGGGTGGTGGAAGGAAGTGAAGTTCCTGCAGGAGACCAAGCAAAGCCGAATCATTTTGAAAGATGTCCCATGCAAGCCGGTGGGTCTCAGCCTTTGGGGTGGCTCCCCTGGGCTGCCCCACCCTGAACCCAACCCAGTGGGTGAATCCACGCCAGGCTTTAATCTGCTGGGTTTGAATGGAACTTTCCAAGGTACTGAGCCTACTCTGCAGATAACATCCTCCACCTCCAAGAGTTTCTGAACTATAATCCAGTGTGGATTCACCACCCCATTGACTTGGGAGCCACTGGCCCTTGCTGGCTGTGCCACTGCATGGCTGCATCTCCCCACATAAAGCTCCACCTCTTTAAAAACAAAAAGACAAGCCAGTCCAAGGTTAATAGTCTGGCTTCTGGGCAATGCTCAGGCCAAGGCATCCACGGCTGAAGCCCTGAGCTCCTTTGATGGGAGACAGGCCCAGCGGCATCCGAGATGACTGACTCCTGAGCAAACAGGTTTTGGCACTTTGGCACAAACGGCTCGGCACAACTCCAGTGCGCCTTCACTGCGCTGCCTTGGAGAGCTGCGCTTCGACAGGAACTCAGCCGAGATCCACCCCGTGCCACACAAAGCACCAGGGCTCCAGAGGCAGCTTAAGAAACCCACAAACGCCAGCCTCCTGGAGATCTCCCCTGCCCTCCACATTCAGCTATGGCCAGGACATGTGCCCACCTCCCACTCTCTGCCTTCCTCAAGGGCACTCCAGAGAAGCACCTCTCTGGCCTCCCCAATTGGCAGCACTTTCGGTTTGAATGCGTTTTGCAATCCTGGTGAAATTCCCCTTCACAACCGCCCCAGGAAGCAGGACTCTGTTGTTTCCCTTTTGCAGATGGTAGGGAGCAGAAACCCCCAAGCCTGAATTTGCCCCCAACCACCCCCTGCCCTATGGACTTGACTGACTATTCCTGAGAGGTGGAGACCCCAAATCAGTGGGGCTGGAGAACCCACCCCAACTTTTAGTCTGAAATGTCAAAGTGCTACCCAAGAGCTCTGATCCCCTCAATGGCCCCTTTAAAGTTGGGACTAAACCTAATGCAGATGCACTGGCCCACTAAACCCCCCATTGGAAGTTACTGGCCACTCACACCCCACACAAACCCCACGCATGCACCGGCACAGCTCCAGAGCATGCGCTTGCTTTCTCTATGGGCATTGCCCAGGACCAGCTGGGACTGACCTGGAGTCACAGGAGACGCCGTCAAAGGAGCAGCTCAGGATAAGCTCATCTGGGGAGTAGCTCATCCTCTGCTTCTCCTCGGGGTCAATCTGAGCCATGATGTTCATGTAGTGCAGTTTGTACCACTCCTGGATGGCATTGACTCCTGAGCTGAAGGTGTAAAGGGCGCAGTCGCTGTTATTGCTGGGGTCACACTAGGAAGGAAGGAAGGAAGGAAGGAAGGAAGGAGGCCATCATAACTCACCCTGTGGTTGGAGAACAGTTGGGCAAGGAAGGGCCAACAGTTCCAGGAGCCAATCCCTATCTAGAGCCTGACCCACAAGTGCAGGGGGCATGCCCCCCAAGTGCAAGGGGCATGGGCAGTCTGGATTCTCTGGGCAAGGACCCCCATTTCAGCCACAGCGATTATGTGAGTGATACTGAGCCAAAAAGGGGCAGAGGCCGGGCAGAGCCCTCTGTCACGGGGTGAAATGCCAGGTGCCAAGCAATCTGCCACCTGGTGCCACCTCAAGGTTGAGCACCCCTGAAGCTCCCCACAGATGAGGGGAAGCCTCATTGCAAGCAGCCCATCTGCAGCTTCATGAACGCACTCTCCCTTGCTGCACTCCTTTGGCTTTCTTGAAGTCCTGACCCCTTGTAAGGTCTACAGCTTATCTTTCTCCTTCCTGAGCTTTGATCTACCTATATTTTGCCCCAGTTCCTCCTCTCCTCCTCCTCATCCTGACTTTCCTGGGGCTGCTCAGCCTTACTGGAGCCTGACTTGCCCAGCGCTTGCTGCTTCTAAACATCAGGCAGAGAATGGGCAAGAGGGGACTGTGCGCATATGGGACCTGCAAGCCAGCAGGGGCCCAGGTGTAAGTGATGCTGCTGGTCCTCCGGGCACCTCAAGATGGCAATGGTAAAGAGTATGATGCCAGCCTCCATGCCAAAGGGAATGGGGAGCCCCAGCCAGAGTGGGGCAATAGGGGCACTTACCAGCCGGAAGCCAACGATGTCCTCCGGGTTCTTGACATTCACCATACTGGAGCTGCCTGGAAAGATGCTGGCCTCAACTCGCCGCTTGTAGCCGAAGGAGACGTTGACGGCAGACTTGGGCTGGAGCTCACTAGCTGTCAGCAGGGGAAAGCGTTTGAGGAACTGCCCCTTCTTGCTTTCCTCACCGCCTGCCTCGCGGCGCTCCCGGACCTTGCTCTCCGAGAAGCTGTACAAGGACTCCAGGGCCATCCTGGTCTCCTTGTCCAGCTCTGCCAGGTGGTGTTTTATGGCGCTGTACCTGCAGAAGAAAAGGAGCCCTCTAGTAGGGAAACATCCAGCTGTCGGGATGCAGAGAGGCAGCCAAAAGAGGCACAGCCTTGAAGCCAACTTGCACCCCACGGAGACAGGAATGGGCCTGATCTGGTGTTAAGGTGGCTGCCTGGTTAATTGAGGGTTCATTCTGCACTTTTCTTCCAGGGATTACAACGAAGCACTCACACACACACTGGAAGGAAACAGAAAGCTGAACAGGCATTTAAATTCCACTCGAATCACACGCAGAATTTCTACCTTTGTCTAAGAATCATTTGATCCAAGAGCACTGATTATGGAGCGCTAAGAGCGGAGTGATCAGAACAGCCATCTCAGCACTCTTCCCCAGCAAACATGGTGCAACTTGAACCCCCAACTCTTCAGGTCCTTACTCCAGGATTGCGTACCTGTATTGTGTCAAGTTCAAACTAAAGCCTGGAATAGATTCACGGATAGAGAGAGAGAGAGAAGAGAGCCAAGCAGCTGATCCGCAATGGGGTGGAAGGAGGGTGAAGCCGGAGCCACTCACTTGTAGGGGTTGATGTTGCAGATGGTGACAGCCGGGAAGGGCAGCTTGTGGAAGTGGACGGTGACGGAGACGGAGGCCACGTAGTAGTTCATGACCAGCTGCACGCAGTACCACACGATCAGCCCCACGGCGGTCAGGGTGAGGAGGATCCAGAGGCCGCGGCGCAGGCGCCCGCGCGAGACCACAATGCGCCGGCACCCGTGGGTGTTGGTATTCATGCAGTACCAGTGCATCAGCTCCCGCAGGGTGGGCGCCTGGGGCCCCGTCACCGGAAGGGTCCGCTTGATCTTGGCCTTGATCTTCTCGGCAGGAGGAGCCATGGTGGCCACCAAAGGGGCTACCTGAAGGAAGAGCAAGAGCCGGGGAAGTCAATGCCTCTCTGGACCACGCAGCTCAAACCGTCTCAAACCAGTTTGACCACCCCAAAAGTTCCCTTCGTGGGCTGTTCCTCCCGTCCTCGCTCTGTCCATCTGTCCACTTGTGTGACTCTGTGCATTGGCCTCCTGCCTTCCCTGAGCACACTCAGTGTTACGCTTGTGTTTTGCACACTTTAGGGCTCCATCCACATTGGAGACATAACCCAGTTTGGCACCGCTTTAAGTGCCCTGGCTGAAGGCTATGGAATTCTGGGAGTTGGAGTTTGTTGTGGGCCCCGAGCGTCTGCTCGGGGCCCACAACAAACTCCAACTCCCAGAATTCCATAGCCTTCAGCCAGGGCACTTAAAGCGGTGCCAAACCGGGTTATGTCTCCAGTGTGGATGCAAGGCCCTCACCCGCGAACCCTCTGCCAGTGTGTGTTTGTGGGTCCGCAAGCCCAGCCTGGGTTGGCCAAGGTCTTGCCGGGCAGCCTTGGAGTCCCTTGGGGCTCTTCATCCCCCTGCTTTCCCTGCCCCTCTCCTCCTGGGGGGCTGCTTGGTGGTTCAGACTGAAAGCCAGAGCGGACTCAGCCCCCTTGGCATCAGGGTGGCCCTCCATGGCTGCTGGGGCCACAAGAGGCAAAGGAAAAGCCTTGGGGCTCCTGGTGCCAGCCTTTGCCAGGGCAGCCAGGAGGGGCTCCCAGGAGAGCAATGCACACACTGCCCACCAGAGGCGCTGTCCCCAGGGGCAAAAAGAGCCCCAAAGCAGAGCTTGCTTGGGCTGCCTTTTGCTGGTCCAGCAGCAGAGGAACCTGTTCCCTGGAGGTGCCCCAGGTAGCTCACCTTTTTGCTCCTCTTCCTCCTCCTTCTCCTCCTGCTCTGCTGCCTCTTCTCCTAAAGACTGAGCGAGGAAGAAGGATGGAAGAAGGAGAAGAGCAAGAGGAGGAGGAGAAGGAGGCTGATCCCTGATCCCAGAGAGCCAGCCCCTTAGAAGTGTGGGTCAGGGAAGGGTATGGGGCGCCCCCTGCTGGCCCCAGGAGTACTGCAGCTCCCATCTACCTGGAGCAGGACCAGGACCAGGGTCCCAGGTGGGCCACCAACGATGGGGAAGGGGCTGGGAACCATGCCTCCAGAGGAAAGGCTTAGGGAGATGCTGGGGATGTTTAGCCTGGAGAAGAGAAGGTTAAGAGGTGATATGGGAACCCTCTTTAAATATTTGAAGGGAGGTCACATTGAGGGAGCGAACTTGTTTTCTGCTGCTCCAGAGAATGGGACCCAGAGCAATGGATGCAAGCTCCAGGAAAAGAGATTCCAGCTCAACGTTAGGAGGAACTTCTACATCTCGAAATCATGAAGTCCTCTGAGTTTAGGGAGATGCTGGGGATGTTTAGCCTGGAGAAGAGAAGGTTAAGTGGCGATATGAGAGCCCTGTTTCAGTATCTGAAGGGGTGTCATATTGAGGAGGGAGCAAGCTTGTTTTCTGTTGCTCCAGAGACTTAGGAGTTTATCAGACAACGGAAATCGGAAGTATAATCCAATGGCAATCCGAAAACAATTATGGAGTTTCACGTTATTGCGTATTAAAGCATCTCACGCAATTTCGGGCGACGGGCAGTCATTTTCAGGTAATGTGAAGTCATTCTGAACGCAATGGGAATTCACATGAATTCGCTAAACTAGCGAATTCACGTGAATTCGAATTGGCTCCAATTGGCTCCATTTGAAATAAAGAGAAATTCCTCCCGTCTGATAAACTCCTAGGGATGCAAAGCACAGGAAAAGAGATGCCAGTTCAACATTAGGAGGAACTTCTTATTATGAGACGATCCCGCGAGGGTCAATTCCAGGACCATCCCACAGTTATCCCATTATTGGCCATGACTATCCCATTATCGGCAATGGGATAACGGTGGGATGGTTCTGGAATTGACCCTCGCGTGATAACCATGAGAGTAAGGGCTGTTGGAGAGTGGGGCACACTCCCCCAATGGAGGGCAATGGAGCCTCCTTCTGTGGGGGCTCTTTTGGGTCTTGGAGGGGGGGTCTTCCAGCCTGGCAGAAGAAGGGTGAGGGCTTGACCTGGCTGGCCCTTGCGGGGCGCTCCCTTCCAAGCCTAGGATTCGAGTCCAGCAGAGGGTCTCAAGTCAGAGGGAGGTGTCTCTGTGGCGTGCAAGGCTCAATGGGGCTCTGTGGCTTTTAGGGGCTGGAGGGACTCCCCAGGGCATGAAGGGGGCAGCCTCATGAAACTGGGGTTCTCCTGGGAAGCCAACCCTGATGCGGACGGAGGGGCCCTCCGAGGCCAACCAAGAGGACCCCCCTCGTCCCAAAGCGGTCCCACTTGGAGGAATGGAGTGAGTGGGAAGGGAAGAGCAAACTGCTCAGCCCTGAAGACAGGCCACTCTGTCTCAGCCTCAGTGGAAGGTCAGGGCAGCAGCAAACCCAGCCTCACTTTCTCTCATCTCCATCCTTCTTGCAGCACTTTGGGGACTAAGACGGAAGCTGGGCTTTGGTAGACTTGGCCTCCTTCCTCTTGGGGCAGAGCGGCAGAGGGCCCAAGGGAGAAGGAGAGAGAAACCAGGGGTCCCGGGGACCCTCCTCTGCACCCCATACATCTGAGCAAGTTGGCTCAAATCTGGGGAAGCGCATGCCCCCAACCTCAGCCTTCAGGTTAGTCCCAAAGGTGGTCCTTTTGTACAATGGTTAACCCAGCTAGGTCTTGGAATCACCTTCCATGAAACACTGGTGAACATTGTGTAGCTCTCCCACATATTGTGCATTTGTGTCAGTGTGTATATGTGTGTGTCCTAGAAAGAGGGAACCCAGGAAAGCCTTGGGCTCCGAAATGTAGCAGCAGACAGAAAAAAAAAAACCCTGTTTCCTGGACTGGAGAGGGACCAAGCTTGTGCTCACCATCTTTGTAAGTGTGTTTTTTCCCATCACACTGGAAGAAGGGCTGGAGATAAACTCGGGGCATAACAATAAGTCCAAACAACCTTTGCCGAACACCTTTGTTCACTCTTGTCTGACTGGATCCCCTCAAGGGTCCCCCACCCATGGCTTTGGGCTTTCCTGGTATGTTTCCGCACAAAGGAAAACCCATCTGTCTGGACGAAATGCATATTTTTGGGCACAGGGCCTGGGGGGCAGGCGACTGGTAGGAGCCAGATTTTTGTGGTGCCTTCGACTTAACAATGAACTGGCAAAACCTAAGTCCAGCAAAACCTGGGTATTCCTTGCCTGAGAAAACCCTCCGAAATTCATGGGGCGGCCATAGGTCCACAGGTGACTTGAAGGCACATTGACACACATGTGCACCTCTGTCGTGGATCTTCTTGCTATGCCTCCATCCTATGGGATCATGGAATTTGTAGTTTTGTGAGACATTTCGCCTTCTGTATCAGAACTTTGGTGCCACATGCTACAAATCCCGGGATTGCATAGGATGGAACCATGGCAGTTAAAACCGTGTCCGACTGGGCTAATTCTGCGGTGAAGATGCAGCCCAACACTCAAACCACGACGCTATGCCAGCTTTATGGATTATTTCAGGGGACGTTTGCCTTTGCCTCCCTCCGAGGCTGAGAGAGTGTGACTTGCCAGTGGGTTTCCATGGCCAAGAGAGGATTTGAACCCTGGTCTCTGATTCATTTCATAAGGTGGTGTGGTGTTGTGTCCTAGAACATACACAACAAACTACAGTAGCTTGTGAAATTTAATGTTTTTAATCAGGCTTTCTCCATAGTAATGTGAAAGTGTGGACCCTGGTGAATATTAGTGTTTGTGCGGATGTAAACATATTCTAGACAATGTTGTGAAAAAATTATTTTTTTTTTAAATTAGAACTAAATTATTAAAATTATTAGGCTTTAATTATGTCTTCACTTTGAAACAAAAAAACCTATACGTTTTAATCCTGCAATACGTTTAGTGATTTAACGTAAAGGCAAGGCCCTTTTGGTTATATTGCCTATATCTATGTGTGCATCAGGGGTTTACATTTGTGGACATGCGGTCGCTTGTGTCTGTGTTGTGTTTGTTGGTGTGTACTGGCCTTGTACAAATCAGAGTGGCTTTCTGCAAATAAAAACTGGATTTGATTTGGCATCCCCATGGATGTGAACAAAAGCCAGACAAGGCTGTGGATGACTCTAAATTCAGATTAAATCAGTGAATGCCAGCCATTGTTCACATGGTTTTCGGCAATCACTCGCTTTTGTGTTGCAGAAGGACTGGAAAGTGTGTCTCTCTCTTTTTCTTTGTGTATATGCGAGATAGACTTGTTTTCAGGCATTTGTAATAATCCCCCCCATCTCTCCTGGATTGTTAGATTGTCAGATTGTCTCTTATGTGCCATCATACTTTTTGGTGGCTTTTGTTGCAACCTGACTAGTATGGCCAGTACCTTTGAGATGCTAATGCAAACAATTGCTGCATATATGCCAATATGTAAATTGCTCTGATAATAATCCAGCAGTGCCATCTGTTGTTGACACAATCCACTCCAAAGCAGTGATAAGAATAGGACCAGCCTTGTGCAGTTTGGAGTGGGATGAAACCCAGATGAGGATCAGGCACTTCTTTTAAATGCATAAAGCAAGAAGGCATGGCTGCAGAAATAATCCAGTTCAACAGTGCTTTAACCGCCATGGCCAATGCTATGGGGGTCATCAAAATGGTGTCAAACCGGATCATTTTTGCATTGCGGAGCGGTGCTGGAGGGGAGTATTAAATAGTCTTTTTCCCCAGGTCCTTCTGCCCAAAACATGACAACTGAGTCCTCTTGGCTCCTAGAGAGACTAGGGGCCTGATTCGCACCCAGGCCCCTTTGTCCAGTCTAGGGCATCTGCAAAAGGGGCCTGGGTGCGAATTAGGCCCCAAGTCTCTCTAGGAGCCAAGAGGACTCAGTTGTCATGTTTTGGCCAGAAGGACCTGGGGAAAAAGACTATTTAATAATAATGTTTGGGAAAGATGGAGGGGTTAATCCAGGGAAGCCGGGCCTTGGAGGTCTCGCCTTCATAGGGTAGCTATGAGACAAAGTCAGTTTTATGGAGGTCAACATTATTATTATTATTAAGCTTTATTTCTAGAGTGTTGTAAATTGTAAATTGTAAAAATGCAACAGCGCTGTACAGAGCAATCAATTATTATTATTAATAATAACAAAGACCTGCCAGAAGTGTACATTTTAAGAGCAGCTATTACATGTTTTGAAGTATAAAACAGTGGAATATGTAACACAACCAGAAAGAGTGTGACTTCTGGAGGAAGACGAACAGGTCTCGGTGTGACGGGATTTGTGACATTTTTGTGTGTGAGAGACAGGATTTGGGACTTTTGCACTGAACCAGGGAGGCTTCTTTGAGAGCCTCAGAGGCGCTGAGGTAAATCATGAGGGAGAAGAAACGATGGCTGCATCCACAATGAAGAAATAACTCTATTTGGCATTATTTTCTGGCTCAAGGCTATGGGATTCTGGGAGTCGGAGGATGTTGTGTGGCCCAGAGCTCAAGGCTTAATTCTTTTCTAGCTCAAGGCTATGGAATTCTGGGAGTCGGAACGCCTTCTTTGGTGCCTATGAAGGGGCTGCCCTGATCCAAGTTGGCGCCTTCTTTGGTGCTTATGAGCGGGCTGTTTAAATACTTGAAGGGATGTCATATTGAGGAGGGAGCAAGCTTGTTTTCTGCTGCTCCAGAGAACAGGACGCGGAACAATGGATGCAAACTGCAGGAAAAGAGATTCCACCTCAACATTAGTAAGAACGTCCTGACAGTGAGGGCTATTCGACAGTGGAACACACTCCTTCAATGGAGATTGTGGTGGAGCCTCCTTCCTTGGAGGCCTTTAAGCAGAGGCTGGATAAGGGCCATCTGTCAATGGGGATGCTTTGATTTGGAGTTCCTGCATGGCAGAAGGGGGTTGGACTGGATGGCCCTTTTTGGGGTCTCTTCCAACTCTATGACTCTTTGCCCTGATCCAAGATGGCGCCTTATTTACTGCCTATGAATGGGCTGCCCTTATCCAAGATGGCGCCCTGTTTGGTTCCTATGAAGAGGTTGCCCTTATCCAAGATGGCACCCTCTTTAGTCCGTATTTAAGAGACCGCCCTTATCCAAGATGGCGCCGTCTTTGCTGCCTAGGAGGGGAGTTGCCCTGATCCAAGATGGCGCCGGGGGCTTCAGTCCGCGTCTAATCTCCGCGCGGGCTCCTCCTTCTCCTCCGCCGCCGCCTTGGCGGACGAAGGTGCTGCCGAGGCGTCGTCGCTCCACGGTCCCGAGGCCGAGGCGGCGGCGGAGGCGGCGGAGGCCTGGAAAGTCCGTGATGTCGCTGGGCGGGTAGGCCTGAGGCCTAGCTAGGCCTTTGAGGCCTAGTTAGGCCTTCGAGGCCTAGTGGTCGTGAGGGAGGAAAGATGTCTTCTTCGGGTCGAGTGAGGAGCGGGGCCTCCCCTCTGGCGGCCAAGGAGAAGCGCTCCTTCAGCAAGCGGCTCTTGTTCCGGGGCCGAGGAGGCGGAGGAGCCGGGTCCCCGTCGCCGTCGTCGTCTCCGTCTCCCTCCCCGTCCTCCTCGCCCCGCTCCCTGGGGGGCTTCATGAGCCGCGTCCTGAAGACCCTCTCGACGCTCTCGCACCTGGGCTCCGAGCACCACGGCGGGCCTAGCCACCAGGCCTCGCCCCAGGGACTCCTCCTCCTCCAGGGCCCCAGCCCTCCTCCTCCTCCGCCGCCGCCGCCTTCTCCCCCTCCGCCGCTTCCTCCTGCTCCTCCGGCCGCGGCCTCCTCCTCGTCGTCGTCCTCTCCGCCGCCTCCTGCTTCCGTCCCCGGGGTCTCCGGGCTCCGCAACCACGGCAACACCTGCTTCATGAACGCCGTCGTCCAGTGCCTCAGCAACACCGAGCTCTTCGCCGAGTACCTCGCCCTCGAGCACTTCAGGCCCCGTGGAGGAGGAGGAGGAGGAGGAGGAGAACCAGGCCCCGAAGAAGGAGAAGAAGGGGAGACGGAGGGACAGGCCCAGCCCCAGCCTCCCTTCTCCTCAGGCGGAGGGGAAGTCACCGAGCACCTGGCCCACCTCGTCCGGGCCCTCTGGACCCTCCAGTACACCCCGCAGCACAGCAGGGAGTTCAAGGTGAGGCACTGTGGGATTCTGGGAGTTGGAGTCTCTTTGGGGCCCACAGCTCGAGGCTTGATTCTTTTCTGGCTCAAGGCTATGGAATTCTGGGAGTTGGAGTCTATTGTGGGGCCCAGAACTCAAGGCTTAACCTTTTTCTGGCTCAAGGCTATGGAATTCTGGGAGTTGGAGTCTGTTGTGGGGCCCAGAGCTCAAGGCTTAACCCTTTTCTGGCTCAAGGCTATGGAATTCTGGGAGTTGGAGTCTGTTGTGCGGCCCAGAACTCAAGGCTTAACCTTTTTCTGGCTCAAGGCTATGGAATTCTGGGAGTTGGAGTCTGTTGTGGGGCCCAGAACTCAAGGCTTAACCTTTTTCTGGCTCAAGGCTATGGAATTCTGGGAGTTGGAGTCTGTTGTGGGGCCCAGAGCTCGAGGCTTGACTCTTTTCTGGCTCAAGGCTATGGAATTCTGGGAGTTGGAGTCTCTTGTGGGGCCCAGAGCTCGAGGATTAACTCTTTTCTGGCTCAAGGCTATGGGATTCTGGGAGTTGGAGTCTGTTGTGGGGCCCAGAGCGGAGCTCCGCTCTGCTCTGGACCCCACAACAGACTCCAGCTCCCAGAATTCCATAGCAATTGAGTCAGACAACAAGTTAAGGCGCCTCTCTGGGCCTCACAACAGACTCCAACTCCCAGAATTCCATAGCAACTGAGTCAGACAACAAGTTAAGGCGCCTCTCTGGGCCTCACAACAGGCTCCGGCTCCCAGAATTCCATAGCAGTTGAGCCACACAAAGAGTTAAGCCTTGAGCTCTGGGCCCCACAACAGACTCCAACTCCCAGAATCCCATGGCCTTGGAGTCCTCTCCGGGCCCCGCAACGTGCTCCAGCTCCCCGAAGAGCGGGCCGCAGGGACCAGGCCAGGAAGGATATGGGGGGACCCAGGCCTAGACCCAGAGCCCTGGGGGGCTGCTGCCCCAGAGACTAGGACCCGACGGAGCAAGGGATGGAAGCTCCAAGAAAAGAGCTTCCAGCTCAACCTTAGGAGGCTCTTCCTTAAGCAGAGCCTGGATTTCCATCTGTCAAAATGGGGACGGTTTGACGGAGAGTTCCTGCATGGCAGAAGATGACGAAGGGGCTTGGATTAGATCAGGGCCCTTCTTGGGATCTCTTCCAACTCTTTGATTCTTGGATCCCTATGCAGAGGGACCTGGCCCAGGGAAGGGATCCTGGGAGAGCAGGGCAGGGCAAAATGGTCCCCTTGGATGACTGCTGCCTGGGGCTAGGAAAGGAGCCCTGCCTGGATGGGGAGACAAGGGCCAGGGCCCTGCCTGGGCCTGGCCCCACACATACATACTCCTAGGGTCCCTGGTTCCCTCTCCGGGGCTCCCTTGAACTGATCAAGCGTCCCCATCCAAAAGCAGCCCTAGATATGTGCTGCCAGCCAGAGTGGGCACCTGGGCCAGGGCAGAGGGGAGAGCCCTGGGCTGGATGGACCTCCGCTCCTGATCCCAGGCCTGGCTGATTCTCGGATGGGAGGCCAGAGATGGAGGGCAGGGCAGTGGAAAGGGAGCCCTGAGGAGCCAGGCTGCTTTTGCCAAAGCTGCCAGTCGGAGGGGAGAGGAGTGGGCTAGATGTCCATCCTCTTCCAGGGAATGGAGACTCTCAGCCTCCTTTTCTTCATGCGGAAGAAGGTCCCAGGCAGCAAGAGAAGGCCTCTTGTAAAGGACTGCAACTCTCAGCAGTCCCAGGTGGCATACGCAGGGGTGAGGAATGCTGGGATCTGCAATCCAGGAACATTGGAGAACCACATGCTTCTCCCTGAAAGGAAACATTGCAAAGAAACCCTGGTGAGGCCTTGGTATAGCCTCCTAGAACCTGGCAATGCTGGGGGTCCAACTCATTGTATGGAGAGAGTTGGAATGGAGCATCCTAGAGTTGGTTGGAAGGAAATCAGCACAGGAACTCCAGCTGGAGCCTCCCCAGAAGCAGGGAGCTGTCCAGCCTCTTTGGGAGACATCTCTGTCTGTGTAGATTATGGAATTCGAAGGTATAGCCATGTTAGTCTGGAAAATCAGTACCTTTGAGACTTAGATGGTGCATCAGTCTTCATAGACGTGATGCGTCTGAGGAAGTAGGCTCAAGTTTACAAAAGCTCATGCTCCCAACTTTTCTCTTTCAAAGGTAGATGATAGTCTTGGTGGATAAATTGGCCCTGCAGGGTTGTTTAATAGCTGGACTTTGCTTAGCCACAGTTCCCAGGCCCTCTTCCCCAATATGCTTGCACACTTGCACACTTCTCTCTGCTCAGAAGGACATTCCCTTGGGTTCAGGGATCCTGGTCTAGGATTCTGGCAGCTTCAGGCAGCAAAGCTGGGGCTCAGGATGTGTCTGGACCACTCTGACATTCTTCCCTCCTGGTTTTCACCCTCCGCAGAGGGGCTGACTGAGACAAGGGGGCCATTGTTTTTTGCTTGCTCCTGATGCTTGGGCCAGGAGAATATGCAGGGATTGTTCCTCTTTTAATCTCCAGCCCTCAGAAAGCAAGGGGGGGGGGCGGTTTGCCAGACAGCTCCAGGAGGTCACCCAGCGTTTACAAGCCCAAGCAAAAATGCTTACTGTCTGCCTCTGACATTCAGCAGCAGCAGCAGGAGCAGCCCATCAGTCTCAAAACCACCTTTATTTCCAGCAAATGTAGTGCAGCAAGCCAGGCTAAAGTTCAGAGCAGGGGCAACTGTTGGAATAATTATTCCGCTCCGTTATGAGGAAAGGGTAGAGTGTCTTAAAGACGCTTAATGGCTAGGAAGGCCCCTTGCCTTAAACTGGGACCCAAAGTGTGTACTTTAACATTATTATTTGGGCTCACTGGAGTGGGGTTTTATCATTCATTGGAGGTTGCGATAGTGTTTGCCCAAATGTCTCTAGAGGCTGGGGGTGCAAGGAGAGAAGAACAACTGTGGAATTAATAACAAGTTGAGAGGTCTGTGTTGGACTTCTGCAGAAATTCCAGCATCCACAGTTAGGCAGCAGACTAACAAAACCCAGTGAGCAAGCAATGCTTCATCTTCATCATGGTCATTGTCCCATTTCTCTTTTTATTGCTGTAACAATTAATTGTATGAAATTACTCTGGAAACAATGTTAACGAAGGATATTATTGTACCTAAATAATATTGTAACTCTTGTAACTAAACAGAATAGTTTAGTTTTGTAAACTAAACCGTATTGTGACGAAACAGGATATTTTTCTGCTAACAGCCAAAAGCATAGAGCAGAACAATTTATTGGAAAGTCTGAAGATGATTTGGACAGTCCAAATCTTTTCTACATCATGTCTTCTATTTTTTCCTTAGAGACAAGTTACTAGGAATGTGTGGCCTAAGCAGGTGTAAAGGATGTAATAATGTCTGAATGTCTCATTGGTCTTTGCAGCTGCCAGGCTATAGTTTGAAATGAGCAATGGTGGCTGAAATTATCTTAAATCGGTGGAATAAGGCCTGGTAATTTCTTAGGAGCCCATGTAATGTTGTTCTTGACACATATCTCTCCCTGGTGGTATCTCTTTATCCCAAGAGAACTCAGATCCTGAAGAGCCATGTTCCTCCTCAGTGCATTTGAAAGTAAATGTCATCTTTGTTTCACAGGTAGTGAAATTCCTAATTCGAACAGGGCAAAATGTGGGGCCCAGCTACATCTTCTACAGAAATAGGAGCATGAGATGCTGCAGGTGCCCTCAGTGGATTATTGTGGCAAGGTACAGCAACATGTCTCTTGGAGCCAATGGGCTAAGTCCTAATGCTAGCGATGAATTGCCATCTCTCTCCTTCCCATCAAGGCCATAATACTCATCCAAGTGGCAACTTGGAATAAACACAGGCTGTGAGCAGCCGCTAAGAGAAGCGGTCTTGTTTGGGATTCCAGCCAGTCTGAACAGGAGTCCAGTATAATCCAGTTCTAAATTATGCACAGCGGACGCAAGTTGGGAAGAGGACTGCTTTTCTCAATTCCCATTCTCTGGAGCTTTGTCTTTCTGTGCCAGAAAGTATGGGCTCCATTGGCTGTAGGATAGCCCCAGACCCAGTTCCTTGGTGTGATATGTGGTGGGGACAGTTTCCAGAGAATTGGAAAGAAAGGGGAGTCTCTTTCCTTCCTTCTCCCTTTCTGAGGAGTCCCCGACAGCAGGGAACACATATCCCCCTTGGCCTTCATCCGAAGTACCCAAAGCTCTGTGAAATACAAGAAGACCATCTCCCCTTTTCTTTCAGCACTGATGCTGCACATTCTGTAGCTCAGCTGCCCTCAACATCGTATTAAGTCCTGGAATCTCCTCCTCCTCGTTGGACTGCATCTTACATTTTACGCTTTCCACCTTTTAAACTTGTTGCATTTCTGCCTGCTTTCAGAGCCCCTGAGGTATGCAGAAACCTTTACCTTCTTTGGAGGGAGCCCTTTTCATTCCCAAGCTGGTAGCCATAGCCAACCTTGCTATGACAATACGTGCTTCATCTTTATAGTCTGATCCTATTGGCAGGTTCCGTTTGAGAAGACCTGTTGAATCAGTGGGATTTACATAAGTGTTGACTCACCATTCAAAAGGTGATTTAACAGGCCTGTTTTAATATATGGGAAAAAAATCTGTCTAATCCGTTTCTTTCTGAAGTTTGTAGTGATGCCAAATATGACCTGGCAGTTCAAGCAGTTTTGAGGTGTTTCAGGGGGTGATGTCTGTTAAGCAAATGAGCAGAAGAACCAGATAAGTCTTCTGGTGCTTTGAAAGATCAACAGACTTGTATGTAGATTAAGCCATGAAGTGATCTTGTGATGCCACAAAACTATTTGTGTGTGTAGTACAACGAATTGACATGACTGCCACCGTGGAGGTTGCTGTGGGAGTCTTTCAAATGCCCAGTGGCTTGCTTAAGCATCTACCTGATGTGGATAAGGAGGCGTTCTCGTTGGAAAGTTAAGATAAATGGCTGTTTCTGGCATAAATGTAGAGGACTGATGAATGAATGAATGAATAGCAGAGAGAAAGGAAAGAGAGCAAGGGAACTGTTTTCATTCAAGTAGCACCAACTGTTGTTGATAGTCTGCTTTTGTTCTAACTAGCTGGAAGTCGAAGGTCTTAGCAAGCAGGGATTGAAAATCACCCTTGTTTGAGTGTGTTAAGGGGAGATGTGGGTTGAACGGTTAATGTGCTTAAGGGCTGACCCTTGAGTGCATTAACAGCATCCCCTGAAGAATCCATGAAGGGGGAATTTTGTACCTTTCCCTGCCTGTGTGTATCATCTCCTATCTATTTGCCTTCGGGGATAGGTATACCTCGACTGTCTTGTACATTTCCTGGGGAGCAGACATATACTCCACAAAACATGGCCTCAATTTTGATCATGAGTTCAGAGGTGAGCTTATTGCCCCCAGGCAGACACCCATCTTATGCCAGTTTATCCCTCTCCTCCTTAACCCTGTTAAAAATGCTCCCTCTGTTGGGGGGGGGGGTCCTATAAAGCTTAGGAAATAAATTGTTTGTCTCATTGAGAGATTATATATAATACCCAGAGAAAGAGTAGGCTACACAGAGGAAAACACATTCTGCAAGGCCTCTGGGAGAGTCTGCATATTGACCAGGAAATGGGCACAATTCCCACTGCATAAGCAGATGATATGGCTGTACCCCACAACTCACAAAATGTGTACACAGTCATGTTTTTATGCACGTTTAGCATTCCACTCACATTGTCCATGTTCGACCAGAATTTATTCTCAAATTGCATCTATAGTTTTTATAGCTGAGAGTCAGTTCTGAACTTAATACTCCTGTAGTCTCTGAAAGCTGAGTGTCACATTCTTGTGACATGCTATTTTTCTTGGAAAAGAACGGCGAGTGTGGAAAGCATCCTTGTGGGTCATGATGCAGTACAGGAGTTTGTGCACTTACCACAAGGCTTGGAATGGTTGTGGAGGGAGAAAAGACTCCAGCATTTGCAGAAATACTCTTTGCTGCTTTGCCTCCCTTTGTCCACATGCAGATTGTGTCCCCAGTTCTTGCTTCCTGTCCTTTTTTCAGGCTTTCCTCTATCCAAGAGTGTGTTTTCTGTCGCCAGGTGAGTGTAAGATATACTTACTTACCGCTTGCCAAGGAGCTGGTCTGTTGAATAAAGTCAAGCCTTTCCCCCCTTTCTTTGCGCTCATTGTCAGAATGTGAGCTTTACACACTGGCTGTCTGAAAAGATTGTGTGCTGCTTTTTGCAAGACAAGATGGCTTTCACCTTACTGTGTCAGCAGTTTCTGTCAGCCGAATTCTGCCTAGCTAAACACTTTCCTGGCTTTTTCAGTTAGATGCAGAAGAGGCTCCCGTGCCTGCCCTATATTTGTCAATGGCAGCGTGCCCTTTTGCCCTCTGGACTTGGGGAGATGCCTGCATCCTGGTTATCAAAAGTAACCCTGTGTGGAAACAATAGTATGAATGGGATTGGTTTTATATCTTGTCCAAAGCCGTAGGGTCCAAGTGGCTTGCACATTAAAAGCCTTGAATGCTGATTTCCCTTTCTGGTGCAAAATCCATCATCCTTTTGGCCAGTTGTTAATCCTTCTTAGGGTGGCAGGCTTTTACAGGCATCTTGTACTCTTCTAGTGAATGTGTTCTTCCTCTGACACTTGCCCCTTGACAACCGGCAGTGTTTGAATGTTCTCCATCATGGTTCACAAGTAAATTTGTTTCATTTTTCTGGTAGTAAGGACCTTCTGGTTGGAAAAAAAGCAACATTGAAGATGCTGACTGTGGCTGATGAGAACTGGAGTGAGGCAACCTCTGGCTGGCACAGTTTCCCCGTCCTCTTTTGATCATCTTGACCAGAAGTTGCCTCCAACCTAAGATGACCCTATATCAGGATTTTCTGGGGCCGAGGGTGTGCAGCTCACTCAGAGTCACCCAGTGGGTTTCCATGGCCAGATCCTCCGTGCAAAGCAAGAAAGTTCAAGATGTTGTCTTATTTATTTATTAAAATATCTATAGAGTGGGATATAAACATTTTTAAAAATAAATAAAAGATGTTGAACTTCCTTGCTTTGCGTGCAGGATTAAACAAAATCTCTTACATTGATTTAGTTGTGTATATATATATATTTTAATGTAGGGATGGCTAGTAAAAGCCAGGTTGGTGGAATGTGGGCTTCACACCGCAGATGCTTCAGCATTCACTCCAGGAGCCCCAGTAATTAAAAATGTGCTTCTTTTCTGGTAGGGAAATCATTGCCTTCTCAGGTCCAGTTGAGCGATTAGGGTTTGCAAAGTGAATCTTAGCGGTCATTGCCCTCTGCTTAATACTGATGTGAGCAAAAAGAAATACTCCCAGACAGCCTTTCCTGTTTGTTGGGCTAGAGGTTGTTTTCCTATAGAAGGATTAAGGCCAAGCCATCCCATGTGGAGCCACTTGTGCCGCTGCCACCGTGGCCGCCATGCCACCCTTTGAGTGCCACCAGTTCTGTGCTAATAGCTGGCGCTTCTGTCCACTCAGCATTTTTCTGCACCAGCAGAGCTGCCTCCCCATTCTCCCCCTCCCCATTTGGTGCCTGTTTAGCAGCACAAGGCTTTTCTCTCCCTCACAACTACAAGGATGACAGCGAGGAGTGCCATCATGCCTCTTGTTGAGGCCGGGAGGTGCTGCATGTGAGGCATGTGGGGCACATGCCTTGTTTGCTGAGCAAGGAGGGCCAGAGTTGGGCAGGACAGGCTTTTTCAAAGCTGCCTGAGGAGGATTTGTGTTTTACAGCAAAACAGCAAGAAGGGAATATCTGGGTTGCCTGGCGGCTTGGAAAATCCCTCTGCGGTCTTTCTAAATCTCTTCTGCTGACCTATATCGGGCCTTGTTGTTCTACCTGCCTGAGCGTCCCTTCAGCCAGACTGCTCACATTTAATTTCATGTTTGCAAAAGCCATCTGTCCTTCAGAGGCCTCTGGGGAAGCAGGAGTCCTTTCCTCCAAAGGAGAGGAGGTTTTGCTTCCTTTTACCAGTTGCAGGCTCCCTCCTTTGAATGGCATGGTCCCTGCAGGAGTCCTGTTCTTGTTGTGCCTTTATGTTGCGATTCTAGCATCTTTTTACTGTGTGAAAAGCAAATTCTGTTTTCATTCACTGCCAGAGATTTTAAATGTATCCCATTTCAAGAACATCTCACTGGTAAGGTACACCCAACTAGAGAGTATTGGGGGGATTTCAGTTCAACTCCTCCAGGTTACAACTTCTTCCCATACTGCCAACTTAGCATTTAACCTTCCTTCTTCATGTCTTGTGTCTCTCCCTCTGAGGCTTTAAGCATGTGGTAATGTGCTGCCATGCCTCCATGATGCAGGCAGAAGGGCTGTTTTATGACCCCCCTGCCGCCTTTTTTGCAAAAGAGACCATGTGGGGCATTCTGTTGCACCCGGTTCCTTGAGGCTTCCTTTTGGCCCTCTGGTTACTAGTTCCTTGTGGACTGAATGTTGTGTGCATCTTGCTCTTCTCTCTGAGCTTGAAGTGGGGGTCTTTCCTGATCCAGGCAAGTGCTGTAGTTCAGGCCTTGGCTTGCTGAGATTGCATTCCCTCCAGAAGCTCAGTCTGGAGTTTTTGTGTGTGTGTGTGTGTTTTTCGGGCCATGTGGCCGTGTTCTGGAAGAGTTTATTCCCGACTTTGCGCCAGCAGCTGTGGCTGGCATCTTCATAGAGCCTTCTTTGAGCACAGCAACATGGTTCGAAAAACAAACAAAAAGACTATGGATGCCACCAGCCGTGAAAGCCTTTGACTTCCCATCGGCCTGGATGTGAGTGTTGGAAGCAAACATGGAGATAATTGTTCCCACCAAGGGGGCGGTTGGTGTGAGAGAGAGGTGGCACTGCTCCATTGTGCTCCATGGAGCCCTATAGAGTGAATGGAAGAGTGCGAGGGTGGCCAGGGAGCAGGGAGCCAAAACAAAGCAAGGCCTGCCAGTGGTTTTGGCTGGACTGAATGGGGCCAAGGGCTCTTTGCTAATGAGCTCTGCCACCACAGAAGGGCTCTGAGCGGCAGCTGATCAACCGGCAGCACAGAGGCCTGGTGGTGTAAACCCAGGACTCAGATCTAGGGACTAGCTTGTCTGTGGGGCAAAAGGAAATGCAAACCAAGGAGACAGCCTTCCCCCCCCCCCCCAAAACAGACATTTGAACAGAGCTGGTTCCAGTGAAGCAGGGAACAGAGTCTAAATTTTCCTCTTTGTCTTTTGTCTTTCACATCCGTAAGGAGGCCTGTGGGGCTTTCCCTGTGGAGGCTTTGTCCCAGAGGCAGCCATAGGGAATTCATCCGCGTTGGGTGCATAGGATCCTCAGCACGTGTCCCTGCTGAGACTGCAGTCAGGGTGGATGCAGGATGGTCAAAAAAGAAAAGTCTTGGCCAGATGTTTGATAGCCTGTTAAACATCTGTTTTCCAGTAGCAGACCTCTTGAGCTCATGGTGGCAGCAGAGGAAAGATGGGGGTGCGGGGAGAGACCCGGTGTCGTCTTGTTAGGCTCAAAGATGGAATTAACTCGTTTAAGGTGTGAGGCTTGAAGCAAAAGTCCCCTGCTGTTGTGGAAAGCCTTGATTCTTTATCCCAGTGGAAGGAAGCCCATGGTCTTGTTGAACTCAACCCCCCTGTCAGCCCTACTTACTGTGACCAGTGACCAGGTATAAGGGGAGCTGTGGTCCTGCAATCTCCGGAGAGCCCCCACTGAGCCTGTCTCCTTTCATTGAGAAGCCTGTGCCCAACACAGTGAGCTGCCACTCCTGCCCTTCCAGGTGTTGCCAGAACGCAGGTAAGGCTTGCAGCTTGCCCTGAATTTATCCCTCCCCCCCCCTCGCTGTGCTTTTCTGCTTCCATTCTCTGTGACACTCATGCCCACCCCAACCTTCTCCGTTCCTGCTGCTTTGGCTGCCTTGGGGAGCTGCTGCAACCGAGTAACACCTTGGATGGCAGTCCTACAGGTGGTCAGTGGCTCAGGAGGTCTTGTTTTGGCAGGCAGCTGAGATGCGGTGGAACGCGCCCCTCCGTCAGAAGGTTGGTATGCGCGTGTGTCGGCTGGTGTGGGGTGGGAGGCAGCTTCTGTTGCAGATGCTTTGCTTGCCTAGCCAGATTGTGGGGTCTGATTAGGGAATGTTGCGTCGTAGGAAGATTAGTTTTACTAATGTAGCACAGAAGCACATTTGGCCTGTCTGGGGAATGGAGATGTGTGTTTGTGGGGGGAGTGGGTGGGTGCAAAAGCTTAAACTTGAAAGAATGATGAGCCTCTCTGTGTATGTGTGTTACACACACTCTCTTTCTTTGAACCAAGAGACTCTGGAGAAAAGCGTTACATTTTGCTGGTTCAAGCATGCACACCAAAGCAGCTTGCTTTCAAAGGCATTTTCATAGAAATGGCACCCAAGGGACCTTAGGGTATAGCAGCATTTCCCTTTTTAGGACTTCTCCCAAACTGTAAAGGCTGCTGTTGCACAAAGCCCTATGCGTGTATTTATCTAACCTTGGTTGGGCTTCTTCCCTCTCTGAGCAGGCAGTTAATGTCTGCAAATGTCATTGAATTCAGCCAAGAGCCAAGGAAGTTACCATGTTTCGTTTTGATTTAAAGTAAAAATGTAAAGGGGACCTAGGGGGAAAAATCTTTGGCTGTGCTTGTCTGAACTTTGGCAGGTTTCATCCGGCATGGCAGGATGCTACGTCCCCAGGTTCATCCAGCTGCTGCCCTACAAAGAAAGGTCACAACTTTTGGGGTTGTTGGGCTGAACAAAAAGGAGATAGCTGGGTTGGGTGTGCGTACTTGGTAGAGATGTATATGGTTATGCCTGATGTGGGGAAAGTGGCTGGGGAGAATGGTCGTGTCCAGGGTCATCCACCGGAGCTGAGCGATGGGAGATTAAGAAGAGATAACAGGGATACACTCCACAGGCTGCACTGTTAACCTACAGAATTGGCTGTCGGCCTGATGGAGTGATAGGCTTTAGAAAGAGAAGAGGAGAAAACAAGTTCACGAAAGGAGATAAGGATGCTGATGGCCGCTAGTCATGACGGCCCTTATGCTCCTTGCACAGAGAGAGATATGCGCCACGTGGCAGAGGGAGTCTCATTAAGTGTGAAGGGTGTGTGCTTGGAAATAGAGCAGGATCCACATTAAAATGAATGGAAACACCTGATTTGGGGTGAGTGGAAATTCGAGTGAGGGGAGTGGATGCACACAGGGGTTATTGGGGAGTTTGGTCTCCTTGTGAGTCTCTTAGGGAGTGGGGAGTTTAAGCCGATCGACCTTAGAGTACAGTGGAGGCACTGCCCTTAAACAAGTTGCGTAGCGGGGTGGGTCAAAAGTGGTGGAAAAGGATGCCTCAGGCTTGCATCACGTAGGCTCTCTCTAGATACCATGGTTAAAAATGAGTGGTTTTTAAAACAAGGCAGCTGCTGATGTTTACCTCCAGGGGTTTACAACTGTGGCTGACATAGATGGCCAGCCGTTTGATTCCATCAACCAGGAGGAACAGGCCTCAGCGTTAAGTCGCAGGAATAAGGAGTATGTTTAAAAGCCTGTGGCTTTGCAGGAAGGCAAAGTGAATTTGCAATAGGCTTGTTGCAGGAATGGTGACGGTGGTGGGGTTTGCAAGGCGGGGGGAGAAATGCATCACTGTCTTTTGTTCTTCTCCAGTAAAAACAACAGGCACTCTTTCTGGGCAACAGGTACAAACAGAATCACAGAGCCTACTTCTACCTTCCGTGCTGTTTTTGGGCTCGGAATCCATGGAGATACATTTCTTGACTGGCATTGGTTGCTTACTAAGTCCATTTGTATTGCTTTAACATTCATCTCTGCTTGGGCTAAACAAAAAGAACAACTTACAAATGGAGGGAAGTTTACAAAGATTCTACCCTCTCCTGTGTTTGTACCTTCAGGGAACTATTTTGAAACTAGGAGGTCTTTCCTCCAAATCTTAGTCATTTGTTGACAGTTTTGTGCCTTGCGGAGCAGGAGGAACCTGCTCACAGGGAGCTCACCTGATGGTAAGGAGGTCAACGTGTAGATAAACATGCTGCAAAAAGTGTGTCTGGACAGCAGTTCTTCTGTCTGTGGGTGACCATAGCACGTCTGCATTCAGGGCTGGAGGGGACCCCAGAAGTCATTCTCTCTCTGAACAGTAGCCCCTCTTTTGCTGCTGACAGACTGAGGATGCATGTAAAGCATCTCTGGAACCTGTGGGGTGATAGGAGGCCTTCTAGAAGGCCGAGCCTTTGTTGTTATGTGCCTTTAAGTAGTTTCCAAATTGAAGGAGACCTTACCATGGGGTTTTATAAGTAGGAGTCATTGTCATCATTGTCACTGCTGCCCTCTGAGGCTGAGAGAGATATACCTGCCAACCTGCAGCAATGCTTTTGTGTATCTGAAGCAGACTTTTCATTGGCAGGTGTCCTATCTAGCAAAGACTATAAAAAGTTTGCCTTGGACACATGCAGTTTGCCTGCATAATGTGAAGTATGGCACTCGATTTGGGCTCCAGAAAGCAGGTTTGCGTGCTCTCTAGAAAATCCGGTTAATCTTGAAGCCTTTAGATTTTGTTTTGTTCCTTTGACCAGTAGTAAAATGTGACCCACAGTTGTGAGCCAAGTCAGAGTTCAGCAGCAGCAGGCATGTGCCTTTGGGAAATGCTGGGTGCAGAATTTCACTTTGGTGCATTTGGATGAAATCCATTTTTCTGAAATGTGAAAAGCTTTGCCCCTGAAATTGGCAGAGGGAAGGGACTGGGGCAGGGTGGGACCCTGCCAGCAAGACTTCTTCTTGCCGCCAAATCTTTGTCAGGGGGTTTACCAGCTGCCATTTTCCAGCTCACAGTTTCCCTCTCTTTGCCCTGGGCTTTGATGCAGAAAGAAGAGCAAGAGTTTTAAGAGAAATAAAATCCAGTAAACGGAAGGGAGAAATACCAAAGTTCTTTTAAAACCTTTGCTTGTGCTGAAATCAGCAGCTCCATTGGCCTAGTTATGGAGGGGCTGGGGACCAGCAAATATCATTTTTATTAATGTTGTGGTAGACCTTGCTTTTGTTGCCTTGAGGTACACAGGTAGAGCCCAGCCATTTTCTTTTTCCTCCTGTGGTTGAGAGGGTTTAGGTATGTAGCAAGGACCACTCCATTGACCTGCGCCTTGTGCCTGTAGAGACTTAAGCATTATTGAAGCTGAAACAGTAAAGCATCTTGTGGTACCAGGAAGGCTGTATCTGAGGCAAGAAGGCTGCATTCCACAGGACGTTATGCCAAATAAAACTTGAATGGCTTCAACCAGAGAGTGTTTGGAGTGTGGGAGGCGTGTGTCCAGGGTTTGGTGCCCCAACTTAGCTCCTGCGCTGTTTTTCCCCAGAGCATTGTCTCCAAGAATGCCATGCAGTACCGAGGGAGCTCACAGCACGATGCGCAAGAGTTCCTGCTCTGGCTTTTGGACAGAGTCCACGAAGACCTCAATAATATTGTGAAGAACAACGGCCGACCTTCTCTAAAGGTAAGTTGTGCTGTTTCTTTGTTTCTACTCTGTTCTTTGGCTTAGGAACTGCTGGCATGTGTGCTGCTGTGAGTGCTGCTGTGAACAAGTGAGAAGGTGGCTGGGTTGTGGGCCCAGAAACCTAGGGTTGTTCCAGCCCCCCAAATGTGGCTGTATCCCCCAGAACTGTTCTGGATGTTCTCTGGATGGTATTCCTACTGGGAACTGTACCAGTTGGGGGAACATTTCTTCTGTGTGTGTTTGGATGATTGAGAAGTGGAATTTAGATGTTTCTGTGTTTAACTACAGGTTAGGTACAGCCATGAGATGCTGCAATGGTTGGTTTTTCAGGCTGCTCTTTCCCACTCTTAGCTTTGCCCTCTACCTGCCATAAGGTGCAATGATGACCCAGAGCACACCTGGAGCACCTTTCTTACAAAATGGCTTTGTCTTCCAGCCGCCACTGGAGGAAGACATCTTGATTGAGGGAGCGGTGTTTCCGATCAACAGCACTTTTGTCCAGGAGCTCTTTCAGGCCCAGTACAGGTATCACAAGCGTCCCCTGGTTCCTGTTCACATGGCTGTGCTTTGAAATAAACGGTGATGAGGAGTGGAAGCGGCAGGGATGCCATCCTGCTGGGTCTGAATGTCACAGGCTCTTCCTTCCAAGGAATCCTGGGGCCAAAGTCCTCTCCCTTCCCACTCTGGTGGGGATGGCTCACTCTCACACCCACTTATTGCTTTGGTGGGCTTTCCCTAACAAAAGTTTCTGCCTGCTTGTGCCTTTGCTAGGTCCTCCCTGACGTGTCCCCATTGCCAGAAACAGAGTAATACCTTTGATCCATTCCTGTGCATCTCTCTGCCAATCCCACTGCCTCACACGCGGTATGTATGTGTCTGGGGGTAACTGGGAGGCAGTGGCAGGGTGAGGGGCCTCAGGTACCCACGCACGAAAACGGACGCGGGAAGGAGGTGGGGCGATCAGGTGAAAGTGGTTCTGTGGGCCTTGGGGAGGGAGCTGGGGCTTCCCTTTCCTCCTGACCTTCCTCTGCGATTTTTTTAGACTAGTGAATCTGAGATGCTTTTGTGAAACAAGTGTGGTTCCTCACCCCTTCTCTTTTAGCGGAGGGAGAGAGGGTTTTTTGCCCTTTCTCGGTTAACCTGCATTTATTTGAGGTTACCTTTAATCACCTTCTGCTTACCTTGGCTTCCAACTTATCAACAACAGTATTATCCAGATAGGCTGATTAGCCTCAACACTCCCCTTAATCTTAATCTTAAGCATTGGAATTTCAGGATGTTTAATGTGGTTGAGAATGGTTTCTTTTCTGCCAGCATACAGCGTATAGATTTATTTAATTATTTGTAAAATGCACACAAAATGTAGCATCCAGTGCATAACATTCAGCACATCTTGGGTTCCCAGGGAGCCATGTGCTCTCCTGTGAGAGAGGTGGAGTATCTCAAGAGCTTTGGTCCAACATCCCTGCCTTTCAACAGGTGTTGCTTTGTTCCTTCTCTGCAGGCCACTGTACATCACTGTGGTGTACCGAGGAAAATGCTCCCATTGCATGCGCATCGGAGTGGCTGTGCCGTTGTCTGGAACGGTGGCCAGGCTGAGGGAAGCTGTGTCCCGAGAAACTAAAATCCCCACCAAACAGGTAAACGTGTCTTGCTGGGGGAATGGGATTGGCCCTTACTATTGGGCTGTGCTGGATAGGTGCCACATGCTTGCCCAACAGATGCCACATGTTTCCTCGCTGGATGGATGCCACATTCTTGCCCAGTGGAACTGATAGAAAAAGAGGCTAGGGATGGGGATCTTGGCAGATTTTTGTTCTTTACAGAAATGAATAATTATACCATGTTTCTCCTTAGAATGAGAAAGTTCTAGAATTGGGACTTATTTGCTGCAAAAAACCATGTGTGGGTTTGGGGGTTTCAACACAGAAGCTACATTTCCCGTGCAGAAATGTTCTTTTCTGTGCAAAAACCTCCACATGTTTTTCCATAATGCAAATATGTCCCAAATTGTGCATATCCTAGTACCCCTAGTATTCCCCCCCCCCTCAGGAGGTGGAGGTTGGGAGGGACCAAATGTGGGCCACTGGGATGCTGGCCTAGATCTGATCCAACAGCACTCCAGATACATTAATCCCAGCACCCCAAATTAAAGAATAACTGGGCAGATGTCTTCCTGAGCTCCCAGAGACTTTGGAATCACTAGGAGAAAAGCCTTCCTTGGATGAGCTTCAGGGCATCAGTGTCTGTTAATTTAATCTCAACTCTGTGTGTTGCATTGATGTTACACTTGGACATGGTTGCTGCTTGGATGAGGCAAAGTTGTGACAAGTGGTCAGTCTGAAATCTTATGGTCTCCCCCAGATTGTGCTGACAGAGATGTACTATGATGGGTTCCACCGCTCTTTCTCTGACTTGGACGACCTCGACACAGTTCAAGAGAGTGACTGTATCTTCGCCTTCGAGACCCCAGAGATCTTCCGGCCTGACGGGCTCCTAAGCCAAAGGGGTAAGTACCATGTGTGTGTGTGTGTAGTGGGGCTTTTGCATGGAGGTCTGCTGTCTGTATTTTAGGGAATCTGTGGATGGGTTGCCCTCTGGTCTCTAGATGTCCATGCTGCACAGAGGTATTTGAAGAAGAGAAGAGGGGATCTTATGACTTGATACTTGATGTTCCCCTCTCCCCCTCTCCTTGCTTTAGGGCTTTTCTGTTCAGCAGAGATTAGGGAACCCCCCCCCCCCCAAACCTCAGACATCAGCGCCTATTGTGTTGTTGCATTGCTGCTTCTGAGAGACTTTCATCAGATGTCTCTGGTGGATGTTGGCCATAAGGTCTCTTCTTCACTCTCTTCCAGGAATCCATGTGAACAGTAACCTGAACCACTTAAAGTATGGCATTGACCATCAGCGGGCATCTCCCTATAGCCAGGGGAGCCTGGAAAATTCCAATATGAGGGCGGTGGCAGTGGCAGCAACTTCAAGCAGCAAGATTGTAGTGCTGGTGTGTAACAGAGCCTGTACTGGACAGCAGGGGAAGAGGTAACCACTCCCTTAGGAATGCTGGCTCAGGCTGCTTATATTTTGGTTTTTTTCATAAAATCATAGGAACTGGAAGGGACATCAGGAGCCGTCCAGTCCGAACCCTGCGATACAGGAATACACAGCTAAAGCACTCCCCAAAGGTGCCTATCTAACCACCCTCCAAGGTCATCTGTTCCAGTAAAGAAATTCTTCCCCATTTTTAGGCAGAATCTCTTTTTCTTGTAATTTGATTCCATTGGATTGTGTTCTAGTCTCTGGAGCAGCAGAAAAGAAAACGGTTACTTCTTCTGTACCGATGGTTTTCACAACCTGGGTCCTCCAGATGTTTGAGACATAGCTCCCAGAATTCCTTACCACTGACCACGCAGGCTGGGACTTCTGGGAGTCCCCAAACATCTGGAGGACTAAAGGCTGAGAAACACATCTCTAAATGATATCCTTTCAGATATATAAAGATGGCTCTTACCATGTTGCTTCTCAGTCTTCTCTTCTCCAGGCTAAATGCACCCAGCTCCCTAAGCCATTCCTCATAGGGCCTGGTAGTTTTCAGACCTTGGTCACCCTTCTCTGATCACATGCTTTCTCTTTTTCTGTTTTCGTTTAAACTGCTTTAGGGTTGTTTTTTAAAAGCATCTTTTAATGGATCAACAACTGAATTACAAACATGTCCAGAAATGTATTCCTGTTCCACTAAGAAGTTAAGAGTGACAGATGTTAGGTGCACCGTTCTGGTGGTCAGTAGAAGGGCCATTGAGCTTTGCCACAATACGAACCTTGGTGGCTCATAATGTCTGTTTTGAATATGACGTGGGCATTATGACCCTTCCAGGGGCTTCTCTGCTTCAGAGTTTAAACCAGTCCAAAGATTTCTGTCTCCTCCTCCCTCTGTGCTGATGTTCTTGGGGATGAGAAGTGAGATGATCTTCCTCCTCTCCATTAGTGCCTTGGCAGTGAGCCCAGGGCCTGGATTCCAGGAAAGGCAGACGCTTTGCTTTGGGGGTTGAGGGCTGGGGAGGAAGGGAGAGAAATGAGTCCTCCCTGCTCCACTGTTTACTGCAATTGCAGCTTCAAGGTATACAGGGGTAGTAGTGCGGATGGGGGTTGAGAAGATCACAGAGTGAGCTAGAGGAATTGGGAGGGCAATGAGGTTTTATTGGACAACTTGGAACCAATTCAGTACATCTCAATGTTGTGTGTGTGTGTGTGTTTATAAGATTTCAGTTTCAAAACTTGAGTGTTGGACTGTGATTCCGGAGACCGAGTTTCAATTCTTGGCTCGGCCATGGATCCCACTGGGTGACCTTGGGCAAGTCACATGCTCTCAGCCTCAGGCAATGGCAAACCTTCTCTGAACAACTCTTGCCAAGAAAACCCCATTATAGATTCTTATTATTAGTTTTGGGGATTTTTACTGGGAATTGTTGTTTTAGTGCTATTGTAGGTTGGGAGGGAGATGGGGAATTGGAATTTTTATACTTGCTCTCTTTGATTTTTATTGCTTTCAACTGTTGTTACCCACCTCGATCCTATATAGGGAGAGGCGGGATGCAAATTATTATTATTATTATTATTATTATTAGTAGTAGTAGTAGTAGTAGTAGTCGTTGTCCTTATAAGATATAGAACTTGTAAGTCGGAAACAATTTTTCACGCAGCGACAAACAAGTCTATACTGAAACCAGTAGGACTTACTACTAAGTAGACTTGTCTAGGCTTGCACTTCAGTTTGTATTCAGATTCAGGGCATTTGAAAACTGTATCAAAAACCCATTACACTGTTGCTACCACAGGCTTTTTGCCTGGTGGGATGGAGATTATGCTTTTGGGATGGGATGAAGGCGGGCTAGTGCCCTTTGGTCTTTTAGTGGTCCTCTTCTCTGCAGGTTTGGCCAGCCCTTCGTATTGCATGTAGAGAAGACAATCCCGTGGGACCTTCTGCAGAAGGAGATTTTGGAGAAGATGCAATACTTCCTGCGGCCCTCTGCCTGTCTTCAGGTAAGTTGGTCTGGGCGCTGGGCACCTCAGCTCACCTGTCTTCATGGCAATGTGTTGGTGGGAATACTGTCTCATCCTCAGGAGTTACATGTTTTCCCTCCAGTTCTGATATCACTGCTTTAGAAAGGCTGAATAAAGAATTTTGCAAATAAAACAAAGTAATCTATCCCAATATACCAGAAGAATTCCAAAATTCACAGCCAGGTAATAGCTTTATTAGGACCAAGCAAATGGGCAGAAAATGAACTACAACTTTTTGAGATCTCTCAGACTGTTCTGAGTCCAGCCAGTTCTGACATGATCGAACCAGGAAAGAGGCTCAGCCATACATAAAGTGGCTGCACTCTTGTTTGGCGTGTTTAGAAGCGAAGCAGGAGGAGAGAATGAGAATCAAGCATTTCATGTGTTTTCTCTTTATGAGTTATGATCCCTCCGGGTGTCTCTCTTTCTCTGTGGGAATGCATGTCACGTATGTGCACCAAAGGCCACATGTGTGTGAACTGCAGTCGGATGCATGGAATCTCCAGCCAGCCGTTGGTGAAATTATATCTTCCTCTTTGCCCTTCCTTATTTCCAGCTTCTCAAAATGCACAGAAGGCCAGCTGTTGAAGTGCTCTTTCTTTTTCTCCCCAATTCATGCTAGGTTTGTCCGTTCAGCTTGAGGGTGGTCAGTGCGGTGGGCATAACGTACCTCTTGCCTCAGGAAGAACGACCTCTCTGCCACTTAATGGTGGAACGGTGAGCACAGCTTCCCTCTTGGGTGATAGGTGGGCACTGGAAGGCATAGTGGGAGTTGTATCTCACCTGCCACAGACGGTGGCCTCACGGGGCATCTGGCACCAGAGCCACTGTGGAACTGGGCCCCAAGGGACCCTGGCACTGCCTTTGGACAGCCTTCAGGGGGGTGGGAGCTTGTCTGTCTGTCAATCCTTGCCTTGGTTCTGTTTGTCCTGAGAGAGAGAGTGAGTAAAAAGAGCATCTCTCGAACTGTCTCTGAGGACTGGCTCATGGCTCCTCTGTGTGGTATCCTGCCCATGGGTCAATGAGCTCTTAATCCCCAGCTGGGTTCCTACTAAGTGTGGATATTTGGGGAGTAGCCATCTTGGCCATGCAGCAAAATACAAAATCCACAAAATAGCAATACCCTTATGGGGCCAACTAAAAAGCAAAAAAACCAAACCATAATGCAGCCTTCTGAAACGTCACTGGCAAAGATGTTAAAAATCTTGCAGAAGGAATGTGACCATGTTAGAGTCACAGGCCTACATTTTGTCTCAGACGTTACTTCTGTTATCAGTCAAGATGGTCTAGAAGGAACTCAGTGCAGGCAGAGGACACCCCATTGAGTTAATGGATTTGAAATTTCATTGCCTGTCTTTCATTGCACTTTGTCCTCAGTCCTCACCCGACCAAGAAAGGGAGTGACTCTCCCTGTATTGATATCCCTTTAGACCATCACTTTTTCCCCCTTCTGTCTGAGTTTTAATATCTTTGCCTGATGAAGAAGCCGCTGAAGCTTTGAGAGCTTATGTGATGGACTTTGTGCTTTTTAATTGGGCAGTAAAGGCATTGCTGTGGATTTTGGATTTTGTTGATGAGAGAGAGAGAGTCTGAAAAGAGAGAGAGAGAAAAGGATGTGGAACTGACTGGGATGCATGTGGCCTCTTTTGCTTAGCTTGGTGTTTCCCCCTGCAGAGCCCTGAAGTCCTGTGGGCAAGGCGGGACCCCCCACGTGAAGCTGGTGGTGGAGTGGGACAAGGAGACAAAAGACTAGTAAGTGCCCTGGCCTTTGGCACGGGGGGGCAGGGGGGCAGCAACAGATTGGGGACGGAAGCTTCCTTTTCCAGCCTGTTGAGCAACCACTGCTCTGGTGGGATCTCCTGATGCCTCAGCTTGCCCGGACCGCCTTGTGGACGGTGGGTAAGAGGGTTGAGGGTTCCTGCCTCTCACCTTTGAGACATGCTGAAGTTGAATGCCCAGCAACCGCACATTGGTCTCCCTTGGAGCACTTCCCCAGGGAGCTGCCAAGCCAGGCCCACCTTTTGTGTCGTACTGGGAGAAGCCCCTTAACGGAGCCCTAAATGCCCCAAATAATTCCCACAGTCTGTTTGTCAGTACGGAGGAGGAATACATCCCAGACGCGGAGAGCGTCCGCCAGCAGAGGGAGCTCCACCACCAGCCTCAGGCCTGCACCTTATCGCAGTGTTTCCAGCTCTACACCAAAGAGGAACAGGTGAGAGGAGGGCGCGGCGGTGGCCTCTCCCCTTCTCTGTCTTCGGGAGGGTTTCTTGGGCCACGCAGGGCGGAAATGCCAGGTGGAAGGCTTTGCCACTAAATGAAATGGTCCTGTTGTTATCTGTGGTGCTGCAGTGCAGTCAGTCGCTTAGTGGAACAAAATGTGCAACTAGTTGTACTGAATTGGTTTTCCTTGCGCTTGAAACTGAACTGGTAAGCAGTGTATGGTGTGAGCAGGTGAAGCTGAAGGTACCATAGTCCTGCCTCAGCAAAAAGCGGACAAATTGTTGCTATAAGATACATCGGGTGCAGCTCTCTTTAGGTATGTGTCCTAAAGAAAGGGTTTCTTTCAAGTGTAGTCGTTTTTTCGTTTTTTTCTTAAATATAAAGAAAGCATGTGCTATTCTGTTTACATTATTATTTCAGGGAAATAGTTTCCACGTGAAGCTTGTGCCTGCCTATCTCTCCCTTTCTTCTCTCTCTGTGCCTTGTGCCTAAGAGTGCCATTCCCTTTGCTTTTAGCTGGCGCCAGATGATGCATGGCGTTGCCCCCACTGTAAGCAGCTTCAGCAAGGAAGCATTACGCTGAGCCTGTGGACCTTGCCAGACGTCCTCATCATTCACCTAAAGCGCTTCCGACAGGTGAGGGAGGCCTGGCTTGGTGGGGCAGCCCCTACAGAAGAGAGCCAGGACTTGGTTGAGGCTGTGCTGGCAGGGCCCTTCCTAACTAAACTCCACATGAGCCTCTGCAGGGCTGTTTGGGCTGTCTTTGCTTGGAGGGGACTTCTCTGTTCAGCTAACAGGGTACTCATTTGAGGGGAGGGGGTAATCTGGCAGGCTGAGCCCCTCTTGACACCAGGGTCTGGATCCCACAACCTTGTTTCCTTCATGTCTTTGCCCAAGCAGCCTCTAAAAATGTCAGGGGTGAGTTGCCTGTATGGCTTTCTGAGGAGGGCAGCTCCCTTGCCCTGCAGTGGTGTAGGATGCGCTTGTCTTTGCTGATTTTAACATGTGGTTTATTCTCCCCATACAACTTTATACAGGAAGGAGACAGAAGGATGAAGCTTCAGAACATGGTGAGGTTTCCTCTGACTGGCCTTGACATGACGCCTCATGTTGTCAAGCGGAGCCAGAGCAGCTGGAGCCTGCCATCTCACTGGTCCCCCTGGAGACGCCCCTATGGCCTGGGCAGGGACCCGGAAGACTTCATCTATGACCTGTACGCCGTGTGCAATCACCATGGCACCATGCAGGGTGGACACTATACAGGTGATGGCTGGGTGGGGGTGCCATGTGTTGTCTTGCCTCTTTCTTTCTTTGTCTTTCTTTCTTTCTTTTTTATTTTCAACAGTAATTCAAATACAGCTTACTTGTGCCTTGCTCAAAGAGGCACCCGGGGTGCAAGCCTGGACTGTGGTCCTCAGGCCATAGCCTCCATGCTGAGCTCTGTTCCTCCCCAGATTTTGGAGAGCCGATGGGGGAAAAAGAGCACCGTGGCCCAGGCTGATTGGTGGAGGGAGGTTCTTGCCTGCCCTGCCTGCTGATTTCTGAGACTGTGGCTTTCTCTTGCAGCTTACTGCAAGAATTCTGTTGATGGTCTGTGGTACTGCTTCGATGACAGTGAGGTGCAGCAGTTGGCGGAGAATGAGGTGTGCAAGCAGACAGCCTACATCCTCTTCTACCAGAGGCGGACGGCCATTCCCTCCTGGTCAGCCAACAGCTCTGTGGCAGGTAAGGGCCCAGCAATGCCTCTGTGATGTTCTCTATCTTCCCTGGTTGGATGGGCTGGGGGCTTCAGGGTACTGGGATCTCTGGTCCAGAGAGGCAAAATTCCCAGATGGACAGAAGTGGTTTTGTCTGGTTGTTATGGACACCTGTTGGTCCTGCGTACTGAAAAGACCATGGGACCCAAAGGTCCACAGGACTCAAATCCATATGAAATTTACACATGCGAATTCCATATCTGTATGTCATATGCACATGTAGAAATGATTTCCCACCCAAGTCACTGCAAGTCTATCTCTCGGGCAATCTGCATGCTGCCCAGGTCACCTGCTTGCCCATTTGTTGCCCAGACCAGCTGGGCCAGATCTCATTCTCAGTTTCCCTTCCATTAACTGCCTGGACATGTACCGTCTTTTTCTTCCTCTCACTTCAAAATCAAGGCATGGTGGGAGAAGTCTGTTCTTTGCCTTAATGTTTTGCACTTTATATGCGGTCACTGATGGATTTTCTGTCCTATTCCGGATTTCTTTCTTTCTGTCTTGTAACTCACTGAGCTTCTCTCTCCCCCCCCCCTCCCTTCCTGGACAGATCTCTTTTAATTCTGTGCTTCTGGCCTGTCATTGGGCTGAGTGTGTGTGTGTATGCAACTGCTAAAATGTCCCTCCCTGTGCTAGGTGCAAGCTGCAGAAGGACCCTAATGGCCACACTGGTTGGTTGCTGCCACTATTGGTAGCACCCTTTAGTTCTGGTAGCTGCTTTGTTCAGGCCATTTCCCCCCTTTCGCAGAATGTTCTGCCTGCCCCCGTTGCCCAGTGAGGGCTTGGGGCACGCCTTGCCATCCTCTCCTCTCACACCTGTTGTTTGAGCCCAGCACCCTTCTCCTTCCATAGGCTCCACGAGCTCCTCATTGTGTGAGCACTGGGTGAGCCGGCTCCCTGGCAGCAAGCAGCCCAGCATTGCGTCAGCAGCCTCCTCGCGCCGGACGTCCCTGGCTTCCCTCTCAGAATCTGTGGAATTGATGGGGGAGAGGAGTGAAGATGATGGTGGGTATGAGGGGCTGGTGGTGGTCATGGGCTCTGGGTAGGTTGAGCACTTTTACCTTGTCTCAAGGGCCTAGATTCCTCCAGAGCAGCCCAGCCACTTGCCCTGGAAGGCTTAGGGAGACAGAAGGAATGAGCAGCCCATTGCTCAGCTCCTTGGGGAAGAAACATAATAAGCATAAGAGTGACTTTGTTTGGGGGTAGGGGGGAGAGGGAGGAATGTGTGATGCCCAGCATCAGCCAGTGCTTGTGGTCTCATGTCCCTTTGCTGCCCACAGGTGGTTTCTCAACGCGCCCATTTGTGAGGAGTGTTCAGCGCCAGAGCTTGTCTTCCAGATCCTCCGTGACCAGCCCTCTGGCCGTGAGTGAGAACGGGATCCGCCCTTCATGGTCGCTCTCAGCCAAGCTGCAGATGCGCTCCAACTCCCCTTCACGGTTTTCTGGGGATTCTCCAGTTCACAGCTCAGCTTCTACCCTGGAGTGCATTGGGGAATCTGTGGACGACAAAGTCTCCACCTCATGCTTTGGCAGCCTGAGGAGTCTCTCTGGTAGCCACTTTGAACCCAGCAGTAGTGGTGGAGGCAGCCGCCAGGAGCACCGGACACTTGCCCGGGCTCCTTTGGCAGTCATGGAAGGTGTCTTTAGAGATGAACCGCTGGGTCGAAAATCGAGCAGTGGTACGGACCCATATGACAAGATTGGCATGCAAGCTGAGAGGAATTGCCCTGCTCTGGATCCTTTTGATAACAACAATCAAATTGCCTTTGTCGATCAGAGTGATTCAGTCGAAAGCTCTCCAGTCAAGGAAGGGAGAAGTTTCACTGGGGTGTCAGTGTCCCCCGCAAAGTCAGAGGACACCTCCCAAAAGGCAGCTCCCTCCAAACACACCACAGAGCCAGACAAGAACTTCAGGAAAGTGAGGGCGGTCTTGTCCAGCCAGGATTCTCTGACATCTCGCCAGTCAGCTGTCTCGCCCCCTCCTTCCAAAAGTGTCCCGAAGGGGTCCCGGAACAAGTTGGATTCCAGCCGGGCCAGTGGACGGCATGGCTCTCCTGCCTCTGGGCAGGGTAGGAAGGGGATGGGCTCAAAGGCCCATGATGGGTCCCCCGCCTCTCAGCAGAAGCAGAAGTCCATCCCCTATTCCTCTGCCACCACCACCACAACGCGAAGGAACTCCGCGGGGTCATCCACACGGGGGCACGTGCCTGCCAGCAAAAGCAGAACTTCTGACCACAGCCTCAGCCGGGAGGGCTCCAAGCTGAGCCTGGGCTCGGACAAGACAATTGTCACCGCCAGCTCGCGGACCAGTTCCCCGCGGATTGGTCAGTCGCGTGGCGAGGGCCGGGTGCCGGACGGCAAGCACGTGCGCAGCTCCTCCATGGCCAGCCTCCGTTCGCCCACCCCCGGGACCCGTTCGAGCCTGAAGAGGGACAGCAAGTCAGAAGAGAAGGGGCTCTCCTTCTTCAAGTCTGCCCTACGCCAGAAGGAAACCCGCCGGTCAGCCGACCTGGGCAAGACCACCATGCTCTCAAAAAAGATGTCGGGCAGTTCCTCCAAGGCAGCAGGGAAGAACCTGCCTGAGGAGAAGCCAGAGAAAAGGGGGTCCCAGCTGCCCACACCTGCCTTCCCCAATGCTAGCCCCGCTGTGCCGAAAGACGTTTCGCCTGCCAAACACATCCTGAACCGAAAATCCAAGTCTTCCCTGCTGGAGGCTGCCCCCCAGTCTCCTGGCCAGCCAGCTGCTGAGCGAGCATCCCCGCGCAAGCCCCCCGCCAGCACACCCTCGCCTGCACGGCCCCCTTCGAAATCTCAGTGATCCGCTGCCAACGCTGGGCTGGTTCCCCCTTCGGGCTTTTTGTTCCCTTTATTTTTGGCTCATGTGCCTAATGTGTTGGGAGAAGTCTTTACTACTGTTCAAGCGCCTTTTGATTCCGCCATCATACCAAATAACTGCGGGGCAGCCGCAGCTGGTACTTGTTGTGGGGTGGGGTGGGGTGGCGGGTGGGCTCAGGTGGGGTGGGGGACCACCACCACAGGACATCATCTCCCCCCAACCCTTGCTGCTTCCCCGCCAGCCCTACAGCAGAACTGCGGTCTGTGCAGAAGCAGCCTTTCTGGGGAGCCAAACTCCCAGGAGTGACTTTGGGCCATGCCTGTGGCCCCCTTGCACTCTCTGGGGGTCTGCGCTGAGCAGGGTGTGGACTCCCAAAGCGCTGCCACAGCTAGCTGTGAAAAGCAAGGCTGCGTTGGTTGTCCTCGGTGGTCCTGCTGCCTTTCCCCACCTTGCACCCAGCCCCATCTCCCCAGCTTCTTAAAGGGCAATATCTCAATGCTAATGTTGTTTCTCAGGTAAACGCTCAGCCAGTACTGGAAGGAACTGAAGACGCTGGGGAAAAGGTGCATTCTCTCTCATAGAGGGGTGTCTTGTTTTGTTTTGTTATTTTCTTTTTCATTCCAGCAGATTTGTGTTGGGTTTTTTGTTTTTGTTTATGTTGTCTTTTATTTTGGTTGTTCTTTTTTAAAAGCCTGGTCCTGTTTGCCTCCTTATCTGTTCTAGAGTCCACTCAAAGGTTGCACTGCTTAAGGGATGGATGGAGGGAGGGAGGGACCAGCCAACAGCTTGAGGGTCAGGAGGTGAGGGTCCATAGCCCTGTGTTGTGTGTGTTGTGTGCCTTCTGCAGCCTATCCAGAGAGACATTTGGTTCTCTGCACACAAGCCTGCCCAGCTCCATGGTGGGTCTTCCCAGCCAGCCGTGGGGCTGTCTTCCTCCCTGGAGGGAGGGCTTCTAGTGTGGGGATCCTAGCAGGAACTAGGCTTCTCCAAGTGTCTTCTCCTCACTCTTTCTGGCTCATCCTCATCCACTTTCCCATGTACGCTGCATGGCTTTGGCAGTGGATCCCCCACTCTGAGGCATACTCTTTGAGGGTGGAACCACCTTGCTGGCTGAACTCAGTGGTGTGTTCACACCCCTCTCCATGTAGCTGTTGCCCTTGCAGTCCCTCTGGGTCCTTCCTTCCTTCCTTCCTTCCTTCCTTCCTTCCGTCCGTCCGTCCTCACCACCTGCCTGCCTGCCTGCTTCAGTGGGGCTTGTGGAAGGCATTCCCACAACAGCGCCTTCAAGGAGCTGCCCCTTTGGCCCTTTAATGGCTGTTGTGTTCCATCCCAAGAAGGCATGCCTTTGCCTCTGTCTTCCTGCTTGGCCTTTCTAGGTGAAAGGACTCAGCCTCTCTCCTCATCACGGTGCTCAGCCTGGCTTCTGGCGGCTCACCTCTTTTCACCTGGGCCCTTACCCTGCGTCCTGGAGACCTCTTCTCTCTTAGTGCCCACATGGGATGGTTGCCCCTTGGGAAGAGAGGCAGCTGGCCAAATGCCCTCCCCCCTTCCAATCCTCCCCACCCCGAAAGAAACCTAGAATTAGGAGATCTCTTGGACTTGATCCTTGCAGGGCGTGGGGTTCTTTGAAACAGGGATGTGCCAACATCTTTCTTTCAAGGGGGAGCAGCCAGTTCCCCTGCCTGCACAAGAGCAACAGCCTTGCTTTGTCTCTGGTCTCCATGTATCCGTATGATGCAGGAGGCTAAAGAATCTGCAGCCTGGGCGACCTATGGCTTCCCAGGTGCTAGTGGACTCTAGTTCCTATCAGCCCCTGCCAGCCTGGGCACCCTTGGCATAGAGGGATGACAGGAGCAGGTGTTGGCCAGTGCCAGAGGGCCACCCATTCATAGAAAGAGGGAACTAGATTTGCCTAGCTGCTGATTTTGTCAACTGGGGGCTTGCTGTGGGCTCTGCCTCTGCTCCTATGAAGTGCAGATGGAAAGCGCGGGGGGGGGGGGGGTCTTGTCCACCGTCTGTCTCCATTGTGCCCACTTGCCTCTTCATTTTGGTCTTGAGCAGAATGCTCTTCGGTGCTGAATTTTCCAAAAGACAGAGTTGTCGTCTCCCATGGACACAATGCTTTCTTGAGCCAGCATGAACCAATGTTGGAAGCTTGGTAGAATTCTTGGGGAGGGAGTGAAGGCAGGGAAGTCACCGATCCATCCCCCCCTCAGACCCCAAATCAATTCCCCCCTCAATGTGGCAGGACACCAGATGTCTTTTTTCCACAGACAGCAGCAGCCCTCTTTCTGACTAGAGGAGAGTTGTTCTCTGCCCTCCGGAAGTCATCCCTTCCCCCCCCCCCCGGCGCCTAGCTGTCTGGAGGGTCTTTCTTCGTATTTCCGCCAACAAATCCCAGGTGCTGCAGGTTCTATTTCAGAGAAAGAAACTGGGAAAACCACCTCTGAGGATTCCTTGCCTAAGAAAACGCTATGACATTCATAGGGTCAGCATCAGTCAGTAGGTGGCTTGAAGGCACATAAGCACACACAGACACACACTTACATCTGTAAGCTGAGAGGCACCTTTGCGTCATCTGTATTTGACTGACAAGATGGTGCCCTCTTGTAACCACGGCAAGGAAGCATCTCACATTAGCTTACCTCTTTCCGACATATGTGTGGCTCAACGCGATGGTGTTGGACAGGTTGCTGAGATGGTGAGCCCCCTGTCCCTGTAAGGCCATCCTTTGCTTCTTGGCCGCAGCTGAACTTCTATGCATGGCCAGCCATTGCTCCCTTGCCCTGAAACCCACTGGAGGCCAGTATGCATGGGGCTGCCCTCTTGCCCCCCTCCATCCCAGCGCATGCCCCTGTTAACTATGCAATCAGCTCTCCCAAAGCCCAAGCAGGCCTTGCGTTGCCAGGCGCCTGGTGTTGCGGGCAGAGCAGCCCTGCCTTGGCAGCATCAGAAGACCTCACCCCCTTCCCTTCCCATCCCAGCCCCAGCAGGGCCTGGTTTCTCACGTCTCTTGGCTTTTGCTTCTTGCACGCAAGGAGGTTTCTTTCCTCGTCAGTCACTCAAATGAGTTCTTAAACCTTCCCGAGTGGTTCTGGCAGGAACCCCCAAATCTTGGTCCAACTCCTAGTTGACTTCTCTCCTGCGGCCCTTTAGGCAGTAAAGAGGGGTTTCCTTTCCCCACCTCCAGCCCAGGCAGGCGGAGGTGCCCCACCTCGCCTTGGTCCTCCTGCTCCAAAGGGGTCTTGCTTAAGAGGTTGGGAACCCCTCTTCTAGGGAAGGAGGCCCAGTGTGGGGATTTGGTTGCCAAACGCAGCCCTCCCAGCCATAGTCCCTGGGCACGGAGGTCCTGTGCCCCTTGGCCGTTCTGGCAGCTTCTCCTCTCTGCAATCTGGGATGCCTTTTTTCCTTTCAGAGGCCACTTCAAGGCATGTCCGTGGCAGTACTCCTCTTATTGCCATTCTTTGCCTATTAATCCACCGCAACTTGTCAGGGGCCGACCTTTCTTTGCAGAGGCTACTGAAATTTCGTTTTAACCTGGGGTGAGAGGAAAGCACGACAACAACCATTGAAAGCGAGGGTCGCATTTAGCAGAACCAAGGATGAAATGGAAATGTGTTGCTGCTTGGCAGCATCCAGAGCCCTGATTCGGGGCCTGCATTGGTTAAGCTATTTGGGAGACCCTTCCAGGTGTTGTATTGTGGTGGTTTACCCCTGAAGGCTTGCCAGAACTGGGAGCCTTCAGAGAATCCATTCAAGAGGCTGCTTACCAGTTGTGCCTCACCTTTGGCTAAAACTGAATTTCTGGTCCCTTTCTTGAAACGGTGAGCCTCGAACCCCGGACTCTCCCAGCTGTCGGAGGAGGACCTGCATGTTCTTGGGTCCCCACCCCCTGCACTCCCTTTGATATCACTATCAAAATGTCAGTGTTTTTTAACTCTACAATACTCTGGGAGGGAGGCTGTGTCTCTTCTTGGGGTGGATGATCCATTGTACCATAAAGAGGGTTTTAACTTATTTGAGGGCAAGTGCATGAGACTGTGTCAATGCCTTTTATTTATTTGTATGCACTTTTAATATGCAGAATTTATATTTTTATGTTTTAAAAAAATCATTTCCTTTCAGAAAGAGGAGTTTGGATACAAGGTATTGGATGATCAAAAGTGGAAAACGTAATAAAAAGTACAATAAATTTATTACAAGTCAACAAACGTGGTGTGGGTGAATTTTCAACAGCTTGGAGGGGTCTTGCTTTGGGTCCCGTTTGTGTGCTTGCGCTCTTGCCTTTCCCCTCTTTCTCTCGTAATGGTGTTTTAGCCGGAGTGGGCTGAAGTTTGCTCCTTACAAAAATGAGCTCTCCAAACCTGGATCAAGTCTGGTGCGTTGCCACTTGCTCCTTCCTTCACCTTGGCTGCAGCCGCAAAATGGGGATGAGCCCCTCCAGCCCGAGTTTTATTTCCAGTCCCTCTTGCCTGCCCCTCTTTTATCCATCATAGGAAAACAGCTGTGATGGATGCCATATTAAAGTGCAAGGCCATCATTTATTTATAGGTGATTGGATTACAGCTATATTAATCCTGACTCGGCCTGTGCCAAATTAGAGCTAATATAGTTTTATTGTTTATCAGAGTGCCCAATATTTTTTTTCCAATTTTGGTGGCGTTTTATGGCTGCTTTTTTGGAGCAGGAGCCGTTACGGGTAGAACAGGAAGAGTCTTGAGTGGGCAGTTGAGGACATCGATCGGTTCCAGATTGCGTCTTGGGTTGGCATTTGTCTCTTCCAGGTGTGTGTGTGAGAGAGACGAAGTGCGGAGAATCAATCTAGGTTACTGGAGAAGGTGAAGGAGGATCCCCAGGTAGAAGGGCAGGTGAACTGGATGCATTTGGGACCTGAATTAGGATTGGATTGTGTCCAGATGGCATTCAACATTTCCAGGTTAGTGCAGGGATCAGGCCTAAGGACGGGCACCTCAGCACTGGAAGGATTCCCGTTTCTTCCCAATAGCCTATTTGAGATTTCTTTCTTTCTTTGGAGTATTTATCCCCCACTCCAGCCACAAAGGCTCTCAGAGTGGCTTACAAACGGTTACTTAGAGATGAGAATTACTTGCGTTTTTATTGGTGTGCCAGTACAGTTCCTGGGCTAGTTTGCAGGACAGCCTTCCTGGTGGGTCTTGGTGCATAGACCCCTGGGAATCCCATCCCAGCAGGACTGGGCAATGGATCAACAGACCATTGGCAGGACTGCCTTTTTCTAGGCCAGGGTAGCCCTCTTCCAAATGAGGCTAGACTGCGACTTCCAGCAGCCCCAGCCGGCTGGCATAGCCAATGGTCAGGACTGGCGGAGTGCAGCCTTACAGCATCAGGAAAACAGATTCTGTGTCAGGAGGAGGGCAGTTGCCCAGTGGACTGGTGGTGCCTTCTGTGCCCCTGCCTTCCTTGTTGCCCTTCCTGGCATGCCCCCCTCCAGCCCTGCTGCTGCCCCCCCTCCTTGCCATCTCTCTGATTCAGTTCTGGGGGTGGTTGTCCATGGAGGGTTTCCATCCATTCTCCTGCATTTAGATGCTGTCAAAGAGCCACCCCTGGACTCTTAAATCCTCCCCTAATTAGTGCCCCTCTTTCTCTTCCTCAGCACTTTCCTCCTCGGCTGGCTATCGATCCCTCTTCCAGAGGCGGAGGAGGAGGACCGAGCGTTGGCAATTTATGGGAACATAAAAACTCCCAGCAAAAGTGGCACCTCCTTGGAACAAATGGGCTGCTGCCAGTCTAATGAGATTCCAGGAGAAGAGGCATTCCCAGGACCTCCTTGGGAGGAAGCCAGAGGGCAAGTGAGGATCTCTGGGGGGCAGAGGCAAAAAGAGAGCCAGGGACCCCTCCGTGGGGCCTGAAAGTGGGAGCTCTTCTTCCTTGGGGTCTGGCTGCCCTTTCATTGCTCCCAGGAGGAGAACTGGGGAGAGGTGGATGATGGGCACTTCAGCTCCTAGAACTGATAAGAAGAGGCCGAGGAGGAGCCTTGGCTCACCGGAGAAGGCCAGCTCTTTATTGACACACGACAACAACAACCATTCCTACAGCCACAAGGCACCCTTTGTGCAACTTGTGTGCTGTTACTAAAAGAAAGCCCGGTGGTCTCTTGGTGCATAAGTAATAAAAATGGCTATGACTCTGCTGCTGTTTCCCAGACTGCAGCCCTGAAGCCCTTTCCTCCTTTGGCAAGGACCCCCGGTTTTCTTCTTTCCGCTCTGTCTTTCCCGCTGTCCCCTTTTTCTGCCCACCTTTTCTTCACTCCTCCTTCCTCTTTTACTTCTTTGGAGACAGTCCAGGGAGTGATGCTCATGGGGCACATGTGGAGCCACAACCCAGCAGCCAGAGACCACCGTGGGGCTGGGGAGGGCCAAGGGGGTGGCCATACTAATCCTGTGTCCACTTGCCTAAACCCATATGCCTTGAAATGGAACTCTTGCACCCATCATCCCCTTGCTAAGCCCCCCTAATAAATTCACCGTTGTCTCCAGTCAAAAGACTTTGGATCTCAGGGCCAAGAGAGAGGGACATCACCCATAAGATAAGACTCTGGCAAGATTTTGGAAAGCCAGGAGGGAATCCAAAATCTTTGTACTTTGGTTTTCAAGGTCTGGTGGCTCCTTGCTGTCCACAAACGGGGCCTTGGATCCCACTCCAACCCCCAAAAGAAGGACTCTGGTGTCATGGAGAGCTTCTCCTGTCAATAGCCTGAAATATTCCACTTGCTTCAAAAATTTTGCAGCCTTTGTATGGAAATTCCAAGAATTAGCATCACGGAGCCCTGCAGCTTCCAAGGGGAAAAAGGCAACCAGTTTTGGGGGCTTCATGGATCCTTTTCCACAAAGTCCCCAAAGTGCTGGAGAAGGCCACCATCTCCAAGAGAACCAACATCTTGGACACCCTAAAAAGCAGCCCAGAAACAGTTGGGGACGACCTGCCCTGCCATTTGAAGGCTGGCTTCCCAAGGGTGACCGTGGAGGGTGGGTGAGCTTGGGAGAAGCAAGGGAGATCCCAGGCCCTTTCTCCCCACACCTGCCTCCCCGCCTGGCCAGCCCCACAGAGGAGGGCCAAGTGACCCCCAATGCCTTGCGGGGAGCTTGGCTTGTTTGATAAATAAGAGAGAGGGCCATCAATATTCCATAAGGCAAAAGGACTGCAGTGCATTAAAAAATGATGAGGCGGCTGCTTCGCGCCCTCCCCGTCCTGCCTGCACTCGAGGGAGGAGTGTTCAAAACAGAGCGTCAGCAGCCCTTGACAGTGGCATTTGTCACAAGGCTGATAAATAGTTCTGAGAAATACTCAATATGTTCAAGACCCTTCTTCCATCCCCAACGGAGCAGCCGTGGGAGAGTGTGGGAAGGGAAAGGCAAGCCTTGCTGCCCAGCAAGACTTGGGCAAGGAACCCTCACCAACAGGGATTTCATGAGGATGGCACCAACAAGGATGTCAGGTCCGGGTTTTAGTCCAAAGTTAGCCAAAGTGCTGGCCCTATTTGGAGGAGGAGGAGGAGGAAGGGGGGTTCAGGCAACCTGGATAGCACTTTCAAAATTTCATACAAGAGCCTGGTGTGAAGTTGTGGTTTGAGCGCTGGACTAGCGCACAGTTTTCGAATTCCCATTTGGCCATGGAGACTCACTGGGGACCTTGAGTTGCTTTGCCCTTTCCTTTTGAAGCTTAGTCTCTCTCCAAAGGCTCAACTGAAATTTTAAGCGACTGCTGTGCTAGTGCTGGGTCAGAAGGAAAATTTCATGGGAGGGGAGAATCCCCATCTGGGGGCAATCAGGGCATAATGCAAAGAGGTCTGCTATGCAAGTCCAGGGTTCGATCTTGGCTGCGCTCCCCACCATCAAAGCAGCAGCAGGTGGCTTTTTTGGGCAAAGAAAGCTCTGTCTGGCCCTTCCAGAGGCCTCCAGCATATTTGGGTCACCCCCAATAAATGCAGCAGCCCTTGGAGGCCTGGCTTTGCTTTCACCTGTGAGCATTTTTAATCTTTGCTCCTTGATTTATCTTTGGTCGTGAGCTGATGATATACTCTCCTTCTTCAGGAGTATAGATTGTCTGCTAAGGCCGAGGGAGCGTGGGCAGAAAAGAGGCTTGCAGGTGACTTACGGACTGAAAGCAACACATTTAATTATGTTTGATGGAAAAGGGGTCGGTGGCCTCCAAAGCCGTCGGAGAGCCTGTTGGCAGCAGGGCCACTATCCATCTCAGAGAACCCCGGCCAGCCGATGGGAAACCTTTCTCTGAGGGTCTTCCTTTAGACCTATGTTGTAAGTGACCATGACCACAGAGGTAGGAAACCCCTGCCCTCCTGCGGTCCCTGAGACAGAGCCACAACCCATTCCCTGGGATGCCATTGTTGGGTGGCATCCTCTTTAATTTGCCCAAGAGGGTGGCGATAGTGGTGGGTATTCTGCAGCAGACCCTCAAGCAGTTGAGATCAGGATGGCCCCTGCGTTTGGTGGGCATTGCCAAGCCATTTTTCCTATCTCCGTTTGGCTGTAGGGGCAGAGGGAATGGCAGACTCCCCAGAATCATCGGATGCTAGAGTTGGAAGGCAAGCCCCTTCTTCTTCTGCCACGCAGGAGGGCACCATCCAAGCCCACCTCCCTGTGAGAGATGGCCATCCAGCCTCTGCTTGAAAACAGCCTCCAAAGAAGGAGACTCCCCCACCCTCCACTGAGACAACAATGTATTTCCTAAGACCAGGGTAGGATGTCTGGGTGGCAGAGGACATCAGCATAACTTGGAATTATGTTTGAAAGAGGGCAGGGGGTGAACAAGGGAGCCCCGTGGTCCCTGGACTGGCGAAGTTCCTCAAACGCTTTTCAGAGTCCTGGATGCCCAAGGGGTGCCAGCGTGGGCCATCTCTGTGGCCAGAGAGAGGCAGAAGCACCAGGGCTGGCCACGTCCACTTCTCTCTCTCTTGGTGGAATGGCTCTAGCTGGGCCACAAGAAGCCCACCTGTGGCTGCCCACTCCAGCTTGCCCAACGCTGTTATCCAAAAGCACGGACCCCCCATCCATGTTGCAGAGAGAGGGGTGGGAATTATTTTTGGCTGTGCAGGTGAAGCCACATTGATCTAACAAGCTTCCAAATGAAAACCAGCATTTGGACTTATTGCTTTCCCACTGGAAATTTGATTACATTTTTTCTGGCGCTGTAAATCTGCCTCTTTTCGTGCAATGTTGTTATTAAAGCCGCTGTTGAATTTCTGTGGCGGTGGCCGGGGGGGGGGGGGAGGTGGCACACAGGGGGGTGGGGTGGAGGAATGATACGTAAAATTTCAATCCCGGCTCTGACATTCCAGGAAGTTAAAAAGCAATTACAGTGTGTGCTTTGCCTCAGGACAGGATGAATCACGGAGCACAGCCGCTCCGCCAGAAGAAATTAAAGGCTGGCGCAACAGCATGGCAGCCGGGGGGGGGGCTGGGGGAGCGCATTACGCTGAGAATCAAAGGTCAATTAAAGTAGAATTTAATCTATTTTATTTTTAATATTTTTGCTTACATCCCCGTCCCTTCCCAAGTGAGCAAAATAAACCTCCACTGCTATTTATTTGCTGAGTAATAAATCTACCCCTTGAGTTTGTTGCTGAAACATTGCCCTGATGAAATTCCCCACCGATCACCGTCATGAATCTCCCCACAACAAGGCCTCTGCGCCAAGGTGGGGGGGGGGGTCAGGACCCCTTTCTCTCTCTCTCTGTGGGTGCAAATGGGGTGATTGGGACTTTCGTGAGTCGTGGGCACACAACACCCGTCAGCCCCATGTTTCCTGGGGGAAAGAGATCAGGACTGCTTGGGGGGAGAGCTTTTGGGAGAGAAGATGGCGGGGGCTGCTCCTGGGATCGGTCCTTCCAGCTTCATTTTAACAAAGCCGAGAAGCAAGGCCATCTTCGGATATCTGGAGGGATGCCACAAAGCTGGCTTGTTTTCTGCTGCCCCAGAGATTGGGACATGAAGCAGCGGGTTCAAATGACGAGGAAAGAGATTCCACCTCAATGCTTGACTCTCAGAGCTGTTTGAGAGTGGAAAGGGCTGCTGGCTCCATGGAGGGTGGTGGGCTCTCCACCTTTGGAGGCCTTTGGACCAAAGTTGGATGGGCATCTTTCAGGAGTGCGTTGGACTACAACTCTGGAGATCAGGGTCTGGTTTTGCTCAGCCATAGGAACCTTGGGTGAGCCACTCTGTCTCAGCACCAGAAAACCCAGCGATAGGTTTGCCATCAATTGGAAACACACCACAGTAACAACAAATAACAAACACAGGCCACCTCCTGCTAGAAGCAAGAAGAGCCCTCCCTTCAACCACCATCTTGAGGGGAGAGGAAGGCAGGCCACCTCCTGCTTGAAGCAAGAAGAGCCCTCCCTTCAACCACCATCTTGAGGGGACTTAATTGTCTAATTAACAAATTGTAAGCCGCTCTGATAGCTTTGGCTGAAGAGCGGGGTATAAATAAAATGTATTATTATTATTATTATTAAATGGCAGAATGGGGTTGGGTTAGATGGCCCTTGGGATCCCTTCCAACGCCATGGTTCTGGGACGAGAAGCCCTTTACGCTCAGCCTAAAAAAGATGGCCAAATGGCTGCCCACAGCATCCGCAGTGCGCCAAGCCCTTGGGGCTGTCCATGAAGGAGAAGTATTCCTTCTGTGCCAGCGGCAAGTGTCCCACTTGCAACAGATTCCCCAACGCTGGAGGTTCTGCAGCAGAGGTAGGGCAGCCGCTTCTCCCCATTGTTTGAGCAGGAGATATCCTGCTCTGGCAGCATTGAGGTGAGCTTGATGGCCTTTGGAGGATCCCTTCCAACTCCAGGGATCTGAGAAGAAAGGGGGAGGCAGATCTACTGGGAAGCGTCTCTGAGGATCCTCAGCAGACCCGAGTCTGTTGACCGACTGACTGGCCTGAGCCCCGGAAGCCCCACTTGCCAACACCCTCCTTCTGCCCCTCTCCTGTGCCAGCCTCTGAGGCCCAGCCTGGCCAGAGAGAGCCGTGGGGCCACGGGCCGATGGGCGGCTGCCGGTGTTTGTGTGTCTCTCTGGTTTCAGTCCAGCATCATTAGTTATGCCAAACACTCTCACAGCATCCGTTTGGCTAATGGCTGGCTGGAGGTCACTCGGTAATAAGGAGAGGAGGGACGGGGGCCGATCCGGGGGTGGCATTTGTGTGTGTTGAAATAAAAACGAAAAACAGCCGTTCTTTGGCAATGTGTGCTGATAGGGAGGGGTATGTGAATGAGAAAGAGAGACAGAGATAGAGAGAGGGCTGTGGATGGCTTTGTGCCCCTTAAGGACCCCTTTGAGGGTCCAAAGGATGGAGGGGACGCCAAGAGATTATCCATCTGCCACTTCCATTTCTTAGCCTTTGACTTCGCAGCTGTGCAACAAGTGTCCAGAGATTCTTATTCGGCACAGGATGGAAATGCTGAGCACGATGCATTTCTCTCTTTTACCCTTCTTCCTTTCCTTTCCTTTCTCTTTCTCTTTTCCTTTTTCTTGTTAAATTACTATGAAATATGACAATGCATTTAAAAAAAACTGACCTCATTCTGGTGAATTAGGAGTTAAACCAGTACACTTATTTCAGGCAACATGGAGTTCACCTGGTGAATTAATAAACATTGGCTAGTCCATTTGCTTTGAGGAAGAATGCTTAACAACTGAATCCAAGTCCTTAATGGATCCTCCTTCCCTTGACTGGGGTGAGGCTGTCTATTGCCTCTTTGGGGGTCTTTCGGGGGGGGGGGGCAGAGAGACAACAGAAGTATCCTAAAGGGAAGGATGAAATGGGATCCCCCGTCTCTGGCAGCAGCACAGTGGATCTGAGGATCTTCTGAAGTAACCAACCAACCCTGACTTCATGGCTGCTCTGGTGAGACTTCACACCTGCAGGACATCCTCCTGCCGTTTGGAGAAAAAGTTACCCATCGGAGATCTGTCTGGCTGCCCCACACACGCTCTTTCCAGGCAAACATGTTGGAAAGCCACCCAGAGAAAAAGAGCAACGGGTCCAGGGAGCAGCATTGCTGGGAGAATCAGCGGATGGGGCTTGGCATGCCTTGGCGTGGGTCACCCCTGAATCCACATGGGCAAGGCAGGTGGCCTCTTCCACGGGGAGCTGGCCCTGGGCAACCATTCCACTGCAAATGGGGGCCAGGGAGGTAGGCCAAGGCCTTTGCAGTGCAGCCTGGCAGGAGCTGCCAAGCAGAAAGCTTGGTTCAAAATGGTCCCTGGATCCCCTTCCGGTGACAGAGGGCTGTGTGCCTCCCACTCCCCCCCTTTTCCATCTGAATGCTGCCATTTAGGCTTGTGTGCGTGTCGTGTGTGTTTCGGTGTCGCTGTGGGCTGCCAAGGGGTCGGGTTGTGCTGCTCTTGCCTGCCAAGGGCTGTTGTTGTTGCCACGTGGGAGGCCTCTTTAGTCCCTGCTGCTTGGCACAGACCTTGCCCTGTCCCTGCTGTGCCCTGACAGACAACTCCTTCCCGGCTGCCGCTGTCGGGAAAGGATGGCTGGAGCCTTTCAAGGCTGGAGGCAGGGCCCAGAGCACTCTTGACGTGGTCAGGCGCTGTGTGGAGCCGGAGGAGGTTCTGCCTGCCTTGCCAGAGCCACAAAAGAGGCCTGGAGAGGCAGTGTTAAGCCATGGCAGAGGAGGGGGTCTGCGAGTGATCCTAGTGTAGCTGGATCTGCCCCCTTCCGCCCCACAATATTTTCTTGGGCAACTTTCTTTTTATCCTCCCTCCTTCCCTTCCTTTTGGTTGTATGCCCAGGCAATTGTAGGCTATGTTTCAGAGAATGGAACTGGCAAAACCACCTCTGAGGATCCCTTGCTTGAGAAAACCCTGTGGAACCCATGGGACCATTATGGCATTTGCACAGACGCACAACCAAGGTCCTCTTGAGTGCCTCTGCTCCACCGCTGTGCCCACTGATCCCAAGAGGCGAACCTGCTTCTTAGCCAGCTATCCCATTTTGAATTTGGTTTCCTCTCTTCTCCTTTTTAACTGCCAATCCCAATGGGGGGAATACACTTAGTCCAAGGGGCATGATGCTCTCAGTGCCTCCCCAGGAGGGACTCCCAAAGGTCCTGCGTCTGGCTGCTCCCTCTGGTCCATTTCAGCTGCTTGGAGGCATCACCCGTCCCACCTGGGTTTGGCGCAGCCAAGAAGGAAGAAAAGTGGCGTTGTTGTTGTTGGTTGTTGTCGTTGTCAAGCTTCATAGGCCCCTTGGTGTTACCAGCAGGGGTTGCGGACCATCAATGATTCAGATTCTGTCCAAGAATCTAGGAATCTGCAAAGTATTGTTGAGTCTGGCGGTGGCACCTTCCGAGTAAGGTCCCTTTCTGCAATAGCACTATTCTGGTCATCTGAATAGGAACATCACTGCGGCGCTTGTGGCCATGTCATTATTATTCCTCAGTTTCACCGGCTCCTGCGTGTTATTGACTGGAATCTTTATCCGTCAATGATTCGGATTCAACTTCAGAGTCTCAGAGAATCAGGGAGGCCTCGCCAGACAATGTGGCAGCTTCCAAGCAGTGTCGCTTTTTGTAATTGCGCCGTCGTGTGCGATCCTGCCCATGGCAGTTTCATTCAGGTGTTTTGTCAGTCCGTTTGGAATTGGTTCCAGGGGCACCAGCACACGGACAGGAACCGCAGAACCCTCCCCACCCATTTATTTCCCCTCTTTTCCCCAAATCTAAGACTCAAGGTGGCTTATAAAAACAAGTCCAGCTAAAATTCACATCATACAAAAGTATAAAGTGTAATTAAACTATCAATAAATTTAAAAAAGAGTTAAAAGCATTACTGTTAAAGAGAACAACAACAAACAAAATGAAAAAGTCTGCAGGAAAAGAAGGTCAGCAAAAAGGGCACCAATCTAGCCTCTTGGGAAGGGATTTCCAAAACCTGGAAAAAACAGCCACCAAGAAGGCCTTGTTCAACCCTGTCTTCCCACCAGATGCATCTGTGGAAGTGGCAGGATGTTGATAAGGAAGACTTCCCAGCCGATCCCAAAAGCATGCCCAATGCAGCCCTTCTGGCAACCTGGAGCTGGGCTTTATTGGTCAAAAAAGGTGGTGGTCTCTCAAGCGGCATGGGGCTCTTGCTGGTCAGACCTAAAAGGGCATCTGCTCCGGCCCTTGTTTGACTCAGCTGCCAGGAGGAAGAGGAGGAGGAACTGAACCCGCATCCGGCTGCCAGGATAAGGCCAGGTCTCTTGATGGAAACAGGTGTGGGCTTCAGAGCCCCCGTTGCTGGCGGGCACTGGGGAAAATTTGCTTGCTTTACCGTCGTGGGGCTCTGCTTCCTATTGATTTCAGAAGCCATTAATGGGTGGCTTGTGTGTGTGTGCCCTGAGCAGCGTTTTTGTGGTAAAACTAAATCCAGCCCAATGGCAGAGAGTGAATTTGCAAAGCTTCCTGGGCGGGTCTCCCGGACAGAAATGGCTTTCTCAGGAGGAATGTCATGTTATGTTCTTAATGCTCTGCTCTTGGGTGCTCCTTCCTTCCTTCCTTCCTTCCTTCCTTCCTTCCTATCTTTCTTTCTGGCACACACACATTGAATCCAGTCAGTATGGAGGAAAGAGACCTTGGACCTGGGGTTTCTCAAGGGAAAGGTGTGTGCGAAGGGAGTGCCATGTCCCTTGAGGAGCAGGGCTTTGGGTGAAGGGATGACAGACCCGACAACCTTTCTTTAAAGCACCATGTCTTTGAAAATGGGGGGAAATCTTGCTCTGTTTGGAAATGAAGTCCCTTTCCCTTAGGACCAGAGAAGACAAGCCAGACCCTGAGACCCTGGAAGCAGCCCTTAATTCTCTTTCTCCTCTTTTGGCCCACCTTCTGGAGAATTTTGCAGGATCTCAGAGACAGGTCCGATTCCCCCACGACCTGTCTGTGCCTTGATGTAAGTCCTTCTGACACAGAGTAGGGTGCAAATATCTTAATAAATGCCAGAGCAAGTAGAAACCAACTGTGCTGAACTCTGGGGTCCAGTCCCCTAGAAAGCTCCATCTGACACTGAATAGTTGAAAGCCTGCCTTGCTTCGGCGCTGTGTCAATAACGGCTGTCGGAATTACATTACGGAGCTCCTTTGCCAAATACCAGTCCAGTACAACGTATGGATCATGGGCCTGTGTACATGGCTAAGGACCCCCCCCTCCGGTTCAATGGCAATGCATAATGCAAAAAGGCAATGCACAGGCATACCCTGCTCTGCGTGCTTTAATATGCAACGGTCCCACAGGCACATTGTCCAGAAAATCCACTTTCCATGCCCAGTGCACCGTCCACCCGTCTGAGTCGCTGTCAGGGCACTGGCCAATGAGCGCCGCTTTTGCTTGCCCCATGTGCCTCCATCCCGGAGAGGGAAGGAATGGGAGGAAGGGGCCTGGCCTTGTTTGGGGGTCTGCCCCCTCCTCAGCTGGTTCTCAAGGAGCGCCGCTCGTGCCAGTTTTCCCTTCAAAGGAGTCCATTAAAAGTAACATTAATAAAAGATTGCTGGTGGCACTTCTCCTCTTAAATGAACTGAGCCGTTCCCTCTCTCTCCTTCTCTCGCTGCCTCCAAATGTACCAGCAACGAAAATGTTCTGCCTGTCAACTTGGTTTCCAGTGGGACCAGTTCGACGCTTTGCTTCCTGCCCAGTTTTCAGGCAGCGCTGGCCCAACTGGCAGCTGGAAAGGGAAAAATGGAAACGCACTGCTGCTGGTGGTGGACAATTGTGAGTGTCTTTTGGTGCACATGTTTCTCTCCCACAGTCTCACATGTGAACACACCAGAGGTGTGGCTTCATTGAGTTCCACATTTGCTATGGATCTTGGTTGATGCTTCGAGATCCCAAACCAGCTCAGAGCCCAATGTGGGTTTTTGCTTTGTAACTTGTGGGGAGATGGTAAGCTGGAGCGTTTGTGTGAAGTACCCATAATTTTGCAATGAGCTGCCGCCTCCCCAATTTCTCTTCCAAATTCATGCTCAAGGCAACAAGCTAACTCAAGCCAATGCTAATAAAAAGGGTGGTCCATGGGTCGGCGCTGGCCCACGTCTTTCACAGACCAGAGTGACGAGGCTCTGGACTTACTAAATACTAGTTTATTTAGTTCAGCGTTTTAAAAATTGTTCTGCATTCTTGACAAAGTCCGGGCTGTGTGTGTTTATATTTGTGCGCATGAAGTCCTGCCTTTTCTCCCATAACGGGGGCCCAATCAGCTTAGAACAAAAGCAAAATAGATACAGATAAAAATAGATCAAAACACGTACCGGTACCAAAGGATGCTGTGTTAAAAAGCAATTAAGCCAGCTATGCCATCGCAACGTTGGTGAACGGAGAAGTAATTGAAAAACACATTAAAAAGGAAGTACAGTGCAACAGAACGATCCAAACGGACTTGCAAAATGCAATAAAAATGATAAAACCACATCGTCCTAATGGAGCCAAGGAAAGCAGCAGGTCTAAAAAGCAGACAAATCAAGCCGGACGGTGGAAACGGAGGATCCTGGAGCATTCCTGCCATTGACCGTGGAAGGGCTTTCGGGCATGAATGTTGCTGGAATCATAGCCTGGGTACACGCGAAGGGCAATAAAAGGCACCTGGCAAGAATGTGGTAAAGGCTGCCTCTGCACTGCAGAAAAAGTGCAGTTTGACACCACTTTAACTGCCATGGCTCAATGCTGTGGAATCCAAGGATTTGAAGTGTTGTGAGACATTTCGCCGTCTCTGTGCAGAGAGCTCTGGTGCCACAACAAACTACAAATCCCAGGATTCCATAGGCAGATAAAGCTGTGTCAAACTGCATTATTTCTGCAGTGCAGATTCAGCTCTGGGGGCGTACCTAATCTCCGGAGGAAAGCCCTCCAGCTGCATGGCCTTCCAGTCCGACTGGCATTGCTCCTTTTGGGCACCGAAAGGGCCAAGCCAGCCTTATTCTGGCACAGGGTGCAGGTCGCTAGAAGCTCGGCTAGGAAAGGGGTCTCTTGGAGCACATTGGCATCTCTGGAGATATTTCAGAGCTGTCTGGAGATTTCTTCAGGCCAAAAGCAGCGGAGGGGCATCATTTCCCCATCCCTCGCCCGCCCACCCCCCCATCCCAAATAAAACACCCCATTTATAAATGAGACACAAAATCGAGCCCAACTGGCAGGAACTCTTCAAAGCTCTCTAGCTGGCTATGAATTATAGATCATGGCGTAAGATCATTAGCTGCTTTCACATTTTTTCTCACTAACAAGGAATTGGGCATCAATTATTTTTTGATGCCTGCGTTTTTTAAAAAAAGCTCTTCCTGGCTTCTTTGTTCCTGATGCCTCTGAAGGCCTTTTTCCCCCCACGGCGGCTGGGGAGGGTCCTTCAAGATGAGGAGAATGGGGGAATCCAGTCCACTGTGGGTTTAGTAGGTACTTGAAAGGACGTGTGGGGCAGATAGGGTTTAGCACCCTGGAGAGGGATTTTTGCCACAGATTGAAGCTGGGATGGCAGAGGAGTTTATCACACGGGAGGAATTTCTCTCAATTGCGAATGGAGCCACTTCGCAATGACGTGAATTCTCTAGTTTAGCAAATTTACGTGAAATCCGATTGCGTTAGGAATGCGTTCAGGATGACTTCCCATTTCCCGAAAATGACCCCCCATTGCCCGAAATTGCGTGAGATACTCTCATTCGCGATTACGTGAAACCCCACGATTGTGTTCGGAATGACTCCCCATTGCCCAAAATTGCGTGAGATACACTCATTCACAATAACATGAAACCCCACGATTGCGTTCAGATACCCCCAAATTCTGTCATATGATAAACTCCAGAGTTTGCTTCTCAACCCCCCAAGAAAGACACTGACCAGCTGGGACCTGTCCAAAGGGGGGAGACCAAGAGGGTCAAAGGCTTGGCAACCAAGATGTATCGAGATCACATCCATCTCTAAATATCCGCAGGGCACATTGCTGGGATACTTAGCTGGGAATTCCAGCACTGGCAGCAAACTAAACTACAGCTCCCATCTGAACAGCCATCCTGTAAATCTCAGCTAGCATTTCCTTTCCAAAAAGCAGCAGTTTCTGGGTGCTTTGCCTCTCCTGGCAGATCGTGCTTCCTTTTCCATTTGGGAAGGTTTTGCTGGAAGCCAGGGAGTTTGATTTCCCAGCAAAACGCTGGATTTGTTTTAAGTATTAATGGGTCCCCCCCCCTCGGCGCAACCAGGCTTTCAGGGACACTTGCAACAGGAAGGCAAAATCCAGTTTAAAATACATAGTATCAAACAGGAGTTTCCGAGCCATTCCACACTTACAGTCTGGCCCTGAAATGGACCCAACCGGGGAATGCCAAAGCCCGGAAAGCCAATCTCTTTGGGGTCACCATAGAAAGGATGCCCAGAGGGAGGGCAAAATGCCACCAGGAGCTATGAGGAAAAGTGGCAGCTGTCGGGGGCCTGGGCCACCCATTCACCCACCCAGAAGGCAGACTTCTGGCATCCAGGAAAACCCTGAGCATCTATGAACCAATGGAAATATACATGTCTTGCTCAGTCCTGGAGCAACAGTTGCCCAGGTGTGTCCATTGTGGCTTCACAGCTGCCCTGCGCTCAGCGCCAAAGGTTTACCTGGCAACTTCCAAGACCTTCCCTGGGAACCATCCCTGCCCACACTCTACGCCAGCCCACCCCAAAGGGACTCAAGAACCCATCGGCCCCCAAGGTCCCAGAGCAGCGCGTCTTCCAAAGGAGGCTTCCGAACAGAGGATGGACAGCCACCAGCCATGACTGCCTTTTAAAGTGTAAAGTCCCAGTTGTGGGGAAAGGGTGGGCTGTAAATGATGATGATGATGATGATGATGATGATGATATTCCAATGTCATCATCATCATCAGTCTTTCCCTTCCAGTCTTTCCCTTCCTCTCCCTTTGGCCTGGCCGCCTGCCTTCTCTGACCATGTGGCTGATGGCAGAAGGCATTCAAAGGTCTCCAAAGTGCTGCTGCGCCGTGTTTGCCAGGGAAGGATGAGTCTTCCTGCCAGTCCTCTGGGTTGGCGCATTGCCTCCCCTCCCGACACACACTCGCGCGCATGCACCCCCCTCAGCCATCTGGTGTCGGCCATTTTGCTTGGCACGACTGGCGTAGCAGCGGAGCATGTGTAGATGTGTCCCTTGCCCTCATGTGTCCTCTTGTAACTCTGCCCCTCGCTCAAGACCCTGGACTGAGGGAAGAAAGCACTCTGCCTATGCTCAAAGTCACGCTCAGGAGCCTTCTTAATGTTCTTGGGTCTGAAGTCCGGCTCACACCGAGGTCCCGATCCTTCACAATTCCTGCACCAAATTTGCCTCGTGAGAAGCATTAAATGCATTGCTATGGCAGGATCAATTCTTTCTTGGTCCGAAGGGCCAGGAAGCATTGCTACTTATTAATAGCTACAAATCACTTCTGGTTTACTATACTGTATTTTTTCTCCCCCCAAAATATATTGCTACTGTTGGGGTTTGGCTTTTGCTGCTGCCTTGGTTCTTCTGTGGGTCAGACAGGAGTTTCCCATCCAGGGAAAGCTGTAGGGCTGGCGGCCCCAATGGGGGTCTCGGTGTAGGAGCGAGTGGGGCACTCTCCATCAATTCTCCAATCCCACTTTTCCAGCTGCCTTTCAAATGTCCCACTTTCCCTTTGCCCCATCTCCCCCTTTCCCCTTTTGTCCTTGTCTTAACTTGGCTGCCAATTGCCTTCCAAGTGCAAAAGTGGTTTGCGCTCGAAGGGGGCAAAGGAGCTGAGAAGACGGACTTTTGCCCTTCCCAGATGGCTCGGGCAAAATCAAACTGCTGCGGCCTCTCCCAGCTTGCCTGTCCTTCCTCCTAAATAATTTGTGCCGTTTTGATCATGCTCTGATGTTCCTTGGCCTCATGTGCGTCCTGGTTTTCGTCGGGTGGCACGTAACCAGAAGGGAAGCCATGGGGAGAGAAGGGTGGATTTGGTGGCGCGTTCCCTCTTTTTTCCCCACGAAGGGTCCAAAATCCAAGCGGAGTGGGGACCTGGCCTCTCTTTCCAGAGGAAAGGGTCACCCTGCCAACTCCCAAAAAGGATGGAGAGAGCTGGCCGGCTGCTCTGCATAGCAATGAGGGCTTAATTGATGCTTTTGGACATGATGAGATGCTTGTCATTTAAGGGATGCGTTCGGTTTTGTTATGCAACTGTTTATTCCTTTCTGAACGTTATGGGTAGTGATTGCTAATGCAATTACCGTCAGGATGGTTGTTTTCTTCCTGCTTTTTAGGTGAACTGCTTCACATAATTGACTGCAGGAGAAAAAAGCGGAGGGCTCCAGCCCCAGAGCCAGGAGGGAAGGCATCAGACGTTGCATCGGGAGGGATATAACTCAATGATGGAGCATGCCACTCCTTTTCAAGTGGGGCTGCAACTCATTTCAGCTGCTTTGCTAGCTCTAGGAATGTGTTTACAGCATGTAGCAACCAGATTTTTCCACCCCAAAGAATATTCTTTGTAAAGTACGTATATATCCCACATATTCAACACTCAAACCACTACACCTCACATAACCTCACAAGCCAGGACTCATGGTGCACTCATGCTTACCCAGAGGGGTGGGATATAATAATTATAATTATTATTATTATTATTATTATTATTATTATTGTTAAATGTAATCAGATGTAAATGCACTTACTTTTGAAACGGTCGGCCAGGACTTCCGATGGATGACTGTATCCAGCCATCTCAGGGCAGATGATGGAGGCTTGGAACTGGGAGCCTCACTGTTTTTAGAAAAGAAAATGATAATCGCCGGAGGCTTGCCAGGCTACATGAAGTGGTTCTGCTGAAGAGGGTGGCATTGAGGCCTCTCTGGAGGAGCCATTTTGGGGTCTGGCATGGCTTCTGGGCAAGCAAGAAAGGCAGGCAACACCTTTTCTTGCCTGCCCAGTAGCTGCCCCAGTCCTTCCAGGTGTGCTGCCCACTTCAGTGTAAACCATCTCTCTGAGGTGTCACCTGGTGTGGTTTGCACACACCCCCCCCCAACACCCCTGGTGACCCCTCTGAGGCTGAGAGAGTGGCACTTGCCCAATATCACCCAGGGGACATCCATCAGGATTTGAAGCCGAGTTCTTGTTCAACACTCAAACCACTACACCCCACATAACCACTACCCTACTTTATATGGCTCTCATGCTGAACCCAGAGCCCTGGCACTAAAAAAAATATGTCAAATATGTATTTTCACTAAAAGCCGGGGCCCAGGAACCACCGAGACCAGTCCGGGCTGCTGGTCTTCCATTTGCCAGGGAACAGTCCTCTTGTCTGGGAGAGACGGAGAACGCAACCCTGTCAGCTACTCCACATTTGCACCCGCGACGACTAAGAGAAAAACATCTCTATCCGAGACCAGATGGATTTTGGTGTGTTTATTATTAGTAGTAGTAGTATTAGTAGTATTAGTGTTATTTCATAAGAGGAGGGTGAGGATACAGAGGGAGCGGGGTCACAATCCTGAACAAGGAAAGGGGTGCAGGGGGGTGTGCCTGAAGTTACCCGTAACAGCAGAGATCTGTGCTTTATTCACAGGGCAGGGAATAAAGTGGGAGAGCGTGTGCTGTGTGTTCGTCTTTGGAGGCCTCCCTGGAAGCAGCCTGGCATCTTCTTGGGTCACACGGGGCTCCTGCCAAAGACGTGACAAGAGGAGGAACGAGGAGGCCTGGCCCTCAAGTGCCACGTTGGCTCCTCCAAGCAAGAAGGAGCCCATCCTGGCAATGCGTCCCAACAGCCGCAGGGGCTGAGAGTAAAGATGTGGGGAGGGAGACCCCCAGCACCCCCAGGCCCCACACTAAGGGCAAGGAGGGCTGCTCTGGAGGACCCAGGGGTGCCAATCAGTGCTTAGGCAGTGATGTTTATAGACTATATTTATATATATCATCTTATATATATCATTGTTATGAAAAATAAAATCCATCCATGGGCATTGTCACATACCCTGATTGCACCACTGGAAAGGGAACCCTGGAGCCCATCTTCCCTCTTTGAACTGCCCACTTGCCGAACCAAAGGGAAGGAGAGAAGGGGCTTATAGTTTGTGCCAGCAAACCAGGGGGCTTTGGGTGCCACCTCTTGGCACTTTGGGGCATTCATTCCTGCCAGCCGCTGGCTCAGAAGGGTGCCGAGACATAGACCGATCTCTCCGGTGCCACCCAGCCCGTGGCTGATCCTCCTTGGAAGACCGAGGCGCCCTGTGCCACGCGCGGCTGCTTTGCGCCGCTAAGGCGCCTACTCCCATCGGAAGTCCTGGCCAACCGTTTCATAGAAGCGGATGTTGTACGGCCGATAGAACTCCTGCAGCTGCTCGATCACTTCGGGGTCGATCTGGACGTGAGTCCTCCCCTTGGACTTGCCCAGGCAGCGTGGCAAGCTGCCCCCGTCTGCCCTCTTCAAGCACGGGAAGCCCTTGGTCTTGTTGAAGTAGAAGTGCTTCTGGGTGATGAGCCGCTTGATGCCCAGGAAGTCCTGGATCTTGCCCATCTCGCCCGCCGGGTCTGTGATCAGCCTCTCCCCGCTGACAAAGTGGATCTGGGAGAGCGGGAAGTAGCGGAGCCAGCTCTCCAGGTGCACCACGTAGAGCCCAATGCGAATGGCGCTCCAGGAGGTGTCCACCAGGCCCAGGCTGCGGTTGCGGAAGGAGAGGCCCTCGAAGGTGGGGATGTCGGGCTTCTTGGAGAGGGTCTGGGTGTAGTCCGAAATGGCCCGGGTGACCGGGTTCCTCACCACCACGATCAGCTTGGTCTCCCGCGACATGTTGAAGATGCGCTGGGGGGCCTCCCGGGTGACAAAGTAGCTGGGGGTCTTCTCCATGGTGATCTGGGTCGCCAGAGAGCGGGGCATCAGGCGCCTGCAAGCAGAGAAACGGAGGGCAGGAGATTTAGCGGCCGAAGAACAGCCCCTGCCCCTTGAGCCACCCCTCTGCAGTGGCCAAGGATGCCAGCTTTACAATAGTTTTCCCATTTCTTTGTTCTCTTTCACATTCGTGTAATGCAGGTAAGGGCCTGAGTCTGATCCACTCAGTGCTCTCAAATCCTCCTGTTTCTGCCTGAGAGATGAAAGCAGAATCCCTTCTGTCTCTCAAGATCCTTCCTGTGCTTTTATCTTATTATCTTGGGCCTCTGATCAGAAGCAGAGCATATCACTTGCTCCCTTCTGGTAGTTAGTTCCCAGAGCCGGGTGAGTCCCAGCTGGGCTCCAAGGAGGCTTTGGAGCCTAGATGGATGGAGATGGGGAAGATCTGCCCTTTGGCTGGCACTGCCTTGGTGCAAGGGAGGCTCAGGGTGCCCGCCCCTGGACCTATGCTCTCCGCTGGCGTTTCCATAAAAACCTGGAAGGACCGGCGGAGAACTCATGCCACCCTTCCCCAGTCCTCCTTGGAGTGGAGAAGGGGCAAAGCCCATCCGAAGCCTTCCCCTCCCCGCTGCAAATATGGAGCTATAAACTTCACAAACATGCTGCATAATTGCTGTGTTAAAAAACCTCATCCCCTTCCTCCGTTTTTAATGGGAGAGGTGATAAACCCAAAGATATCTCAGTTCCCGCCACAATTCTTTGAAAATCTTCCATGGCTGTGACTCCAGATCTATAAATCTAACCAACACATCTCTCGAAGCTTTCTCCTTTCTGGCATAATTGCTATTGATCCTTGCAAAGAGAACTTCTATAAACCTCATCCTCTGCCTCAGGTTCAGTACAATCCTTAGCAAGACTGAACATTAAAAAGAAAAATTAAAATCTTCCTGCACCATCTTCAAGCTCCTAAAATGTAAACTATGTCTCCTAATTTGAATGTCTATCTTCTCTCCATTCTGCTGTTTTAGCAGGATCCTGTTCTGTTCGCCCAAAATCACATCCCAATAAATGGTTTGACTCTGTTTCAGTTCTTCGACTGCCTCTTCTCATGCCCCGTTCTTACATGGGTCGCATCCGCACTGCAGAAATAATCCAGTTTGACAGCACACTAACTACCACGGCTCGATGCTATGGAATCCTGGGATTTATAGTTTGCGGTGGCACCAGAGTTGTCTAATGTCTCACAAAAATACAATTCCCAGAATTTCATCACACTGAGCCACAGCAATTAAAGTGGAGTCAAACTGGATTATTTCTGCAGTGTGGAAGCAGCCTTGCTCTAACTTCTGTTCAAAAGTTTTTCAGACGCAAGAAAAGCCCAACTCCTGGGGCTCCCAGCATCAGTTTCCTCTGTATAGTTAAAATGGTTTCTTTTCTTTAAAAGATTGTGATCATTAAGTCAGATTTTCTGAATTTGGGTGAAAGTAAATTCTGGATGCCTCCAGTGATGAGTCCTCTACCTTCTTCTACTCTTACAATTTATTTTATTTATTTATTTGAATTTCTCTAGTGCCTGTTCACAGTCCCAAACACAGAGGATATTTTACATCCCCTGAAACCTTACAGTCCAGTTTTAATAACTATATCTTAGAAAAAGGGAGCGAGATTGAGCGTTCAAGTGAAAAGGAGGAAACGTTACGCTCTTTTGAAATATTAATTAGTAATCAAGTCCTCGGCCATCAATATGCAGCTCATGGATAAAAAAACATCAATTAAAAAGCCATTCCAGATGCAGAAAGCCCAAGTTAATTAATACAGTGCAATGATAAATATGAATAAAATAAGCAAATTGCCGTGAAAAGTCAAACCTTTGATTAGTTCATTAATCAGATTCAAAGGCTGATCAGCTCATTAATAACTTTATCCCAGTTCCACCATTCATTAGGAACTTTCACCCCACGTTTAAACAATGCAAGGAATAAAATTAATAACGTGCGACTAAGTGAATTGAGTTTAAGAAAACAACAACAACAGCAACAACGATGGGATAAAATCATAGTGTCTTTCACTGTCAGGAAGTTCCTCTTAATGCTGAGCTGGAATCTCTTCTGTAAACTGCACCCATTGCTCCATTGGGTCCTATTCTCTGGAGCAGCAGAAAACAAGCTTGCTCCACCCTCAATGCAACACCCTCCAAATATTTAAACAGGGATGCCATCTCACCTCTTAACCTTCCCTTCTCCAAGCTAAACCTACCCAGCTCCCTAAGATGCTCCTCCGAGGGCTTTGATGGTGCCTTCTTGTCTGGCAGAAGGGGCTTGGGTTTGGATGGCCCTTGGTTTGCTTCAAGGCGTCGACGCTATGCCTCTTATGGTCCCAGATCACTAAATAAATTAAAACTCACAGCCATTGGCTGATTCTTCCAACATATTGAGATCTTCTTGGTCTCCAAGGAGAAGGAAATGTTCCCATGTTCTTGTTACACCCCAGTCACTCTTCTCCCCTTTCAGAAGGGCAAAGCGGGAGAAAACAGCCATGGGGCATCTTTTGGGTGCTCTTTGAAGCCCTGAAGCAAACCTGGGAGACGGCGGGTGTCATTCCCTCTGTCTGGAGTGTTTCTGTTGCCCTCCTTGGGCTTTTCGGCCTCCTTCCCTCCCTCTCCTTAGCTGTGGGATGGGGTTCGATCCATGCAAAATCTTTCTCCTTGCAAAGAGAGGGAGGCAAGCTCTTGCTGTCGACATTGCACAGATGATGTTGCTGTTCCCGGTTTCTTGTTCTGTGCCTTCCAGTCCGACTCTGAGTTATGGCGTTGGCAACCCTCTCCTACCATTTTCTGGGCACGTTTTTCTTCTGAGACTGAGGGAGCATGGCTTGCCCTGCCCAAGGCCACACGAGAGATTTCTTTGGCTGGAGTCAAACCCTCGCCTCCCAGAGTGCTAACCCAACACTCAAACCACCCTAACAAATACAAATAACAATATTGGAGTGTTTTCTTGGCCAGAATTCTCCATATTCCATTGCTTTCCTCTGAGTGGGGTTCCACGGCTGAGCAAGAATTTGAACCTGGTCCCACAGTCTCCTAGTCCAACACTTGAGACGATTCCACCGTGTTGGCTCTGGCTATACCAAAAGGTTTTTGTGAACTCCTTGGAATTGGGTGTTTGGGCTCCAGAGAAAGACACCCCAGATTTTGTGTATATGTGGGAATCTCAGGCGCTCTGACTTGCAAGGGGTGCCTCTCCGTCCCCGCCTGCAGGGACACACAAAGGCCTGGAGAGCTGGAAAGGAATAATTTCCCTGCCAGGATGAAGAGGGCAAAACTCGAGATCTGCTGCACCCGCTCTGCCCTCCCTTCCGTGCCCAAAGGAGCCGAGGATGTCCGGCAGGTCCGGCTTGGGCACCCTGCAGCCTGGGCAAAGTACCTTTGGTACTTTGTAATTGCTCCTTTCCCCGGCAGTTGCTCTGGGCCTCATAAATCCAGATTATGATCCTTATTGTTCAACCGGTGTCAGCAGGATGCTAATTCAGCATCAGGGAGCCCTGCCACCGACCGGCTTCAGATGGCAAGCGAGGAGGTCCGGGTCATCCATCAGCCGAGGACAGCTTTATAAGTGGATGGCTGATCGCGGAGATTCATAAAAGTGCGGTGTCTCTAATGGGCCACCTCTGGGCTTATTAAAGCTCCGTTCCACCGGGGATTAAGTCCAGCCATTGGTTTTTTTAAAAAAACACACAAAATCACAGCTCCTAATCAATTATGAGAGACATGAAACAAATGTGGTAATAAATTATAGGAAGGAGGCCGGGAACTCTCAGGTATTGTGAGATGGGGATGGTGGGGATCGCAGTTCCCACGCAACAATTGGAGCTGAGGAGACCAAAAAATGAAATAGATAATAAGAATGATGATGATGATAAAGAACTAGAAATGCTCCTAAATGCATCTGAAGGGAGACATGTGTCACCCCAACATTCACTCTCTGATGCAGGTGTAACTTTTGCATTGGCTGCTTCTCTCAGCCTCTAGACCAGCAGTTCTCAACCTTCCTAATGCCATGACCCTTTAATACAGTCCCTTATATTGTGGTGACCCCCAACCATAAAATTGTGGTGTCCCGGTTCCTAAGACCATTGGAAATAGGTGTTTTCCAATGGTCTTAGGCGGTCATTCGACTTCCAAAGGGCTCGCGACCCAGGTTGAGAATGGCTGATCTAGACTTCCCTTCCTCGGGAGCCTGCAATGGCCTTGATCTCCTTCCATTTGGAAGCAAAGAGCTTTCCTCTGCTGTCCTGGTAGGCTTCTGAGGACTCAACATTTTACAAGAAAAGGCTTTTAATAGAGTGCACTGCTGCTTTTATTGGGACTTTTTTGCTTTTGACTGGTCTGAATTCTAATTTCTCCGGCGGAGCACACTCATAGAATCAGTTATTCAACGGTGTGCCAACGGCAGGTAAATCCCACTGATGCAATGGGTCTCCTCTAGTTAGGACTAACCATAAGATGGCATTATCGGTACGCCATTGTTTTTAACGTTGTTGTTGTGTGCCTTCACATCACTGCAGATTTATGGCGAGCCTAAGGCAAGCCTATCACAGGGTTTTCTTTGCAAGTTTCTTCATAGGGGGGGTTCGTCATTGCCATCCTTTGAGGCTGAGAGAGAGTGACTTGCCTAAGGTCACCCAATGGGTTTACATGGCTGAGCCGGGATTCAAATCCTGGTCTTCAGAGTCATAATCCAACACTCAAATCCCTACACTATGCTGGCTTTCCTGGTTTTTTAAATGTTAAACTGACCCAAGGAGCACCCGTGAGTTATTTCAAAGTCAGGTCATTGGTTTTGAAAGCTTTTTGGGTGAGGAAATTCCCCAGCCCTCCTCCTTCCTTCCTTTTCCTTCTTTTTGGCCTGGGGAGGTTGGGGGGTCTTGTAGCAAGTACGGAAAGAATATTTGCAATTATTCCAGGTTGAAAAATAGGTTTCCTGACAGCCAGGACACCCTATTAGCAAGAATAATAGACTAGAGGGAATTTTGTACAATTTTCCGCCCGTATTCAAAGTGATGCCCAGGAATTATTCTGCAGAGACAAAGAAAAGGTTTTCGTGCAAAGCTCCTCTTTTCTGCACTGGAAATAGGATTCCTGCGCATAAAAACACTGCATGATGCACAGGAGTCCAGTTTCTAGACAAAACAAAGCAAAAAAGGTGGCTTTTCTGGTGCAAAATCTTGCATTTTTCTCGGCAAAATACTTCCTGTGGAACACTTTGGGACAGATTAATATGGGGACAGCACCAGGGAGGGATTTTGGGTTTTTCCGCAGTAGGGAGAAAACTACTTTGTGCATGCAGGGTTGAAATCGTCGGGGAGGCGTTCCATGCCAATGTTGAGGGCTGTGAGAATAACCTTTGGGGGTTTCACTGGGTCTGCCCCTGCCCTGGGAAAACCCAGGAGGGACATTTGGGAGAGATGCCTCCAGTCGCCCATCGCACTCCTGGCAAGGGCCACATCAGCGCATCAGAAAAAGCATGCAAGGCTGCGCAAGAGAACCTGTCTCTTCTTCCAGAGGGAAGGTCGGATGGACTCGGGGAAAAGATTTCCCACAAAAGCATCGCATCGCGGGGGGGATAAGAAGGACGGCCTGGTTGCGCGAACTGGGTGGCTGCCTGTATGGAAAGTGCGCACGAGTGTGCGGGGGAAGGTGTAAGAACAGCTCTCCCGAAAGGAAGCAGAAGGCTGAGGCGGGTGGGAATTCTGCCAGCCCACGCGACCCTCGTGGAACGGCTTGGAGAAAAGTGCGGGCGGCCCCACGCTCCACCGAAGGAGGGCCAAGAAACCCAGTTTCCAGGCGTTGCTGTCATTTTGATCCTGCCCCACTGTTTCCCACCATCCGACCCTTACCCGCAACCCACCGCTTCAAAGGGGAGAGAAGTGAAAGGATGCCAGACCTATTTGGGACCAAACCTTTGGGAAATGGCATCTGTGCAAAACTTCTGCAAGGAGGAAAGGAAGGATCCCATGGCAGGGAGACCCCAAGGCTGCGACTGCCTTCCTCCTCTTCTTTCATTTATTCCCTCTCCCTAAATATATGACTAGTGCTGCCTCTCTCCCCATAACCCCCGCTATATGCCCCCAGACTAACTGTGACGCAGGATATTATCACACGGGAGGGATTCCTCTCAATTTCGAAAGAAAAGATAGCGAGGTCAGTTCAGAAATGAACGCAGTTACGTGAAAGGTTATCACACAAGAGGGATTGCTCTCAATTTCGAAAGGCAAAAAAAATAGCCTGGGAAAAGACAGCCTACGAAGAGGATTTGCGAATCTGTTAGTTCACCAAATTTACTTACTTTTGGACTGATGTGGGATCGCACTTGGAGTGCGTTCCCACCACCAGCGATTGCGTGTGATAACCTATCACGCAATAACGTGAATAGCCATGATTGCATTCCGTAGGCGTTCCCACCGCCAGCGATTGCGTGAGATAATCTCTCACACAATAACGTGAAAACCCACGACTGCGTTTGGTATGCCACTGGGTTACACTTCCGATTCCCGTCGTGTGATAAGGCTCAGAGTCAATACTGCTGGGATGCCACCGACGGACACCTATCCTCTTGGTTAGTCCCATCTGCATGAGATCCGCCGACCCTTGCAGGTAGACCTCCAATTCAGCCGTTCAGGCGATGGGTCTCCTCCAATGGACTGTTGCTCTCAACTGCATATGTTTTGAAATAGGTTGCTAACCTGCGTCTATGTCTTTACGTACATCTAAAGGCGAGAACGGCTCTCCTCGCTTTCCCAAGCGCAAGCTGGTGGCTTTTGCGCGTGGCACCCCTCGCCTACCCACCGCTGGCAGTGCCAGGCCTCCTCTCCCACCTCCCCGCTGGGTCTCCCACCTCCCATGGATTTGCAACACAGCAGGGTAAATATTTGTTTAGGCTCGCCTCTGGCGCGCGTGGCAAGGACCCAGCTCTCCGCGCGCAGAGTGCCAGCCAGCTTCTGGGTAATCCTGAGCTTTAGTCACTTGTCAGCAGGAAAATGAAGTGTTTAGCTTGGCAAGCTTCCCGCGGCAAACGGCAGCCGTCCTTCGGTGCCAGAGTCGCTGTGAGCCAGGCTTGGGAAGGGTCTGCGGGTGGCGAGGGTGGGTTTCTCTGGTCCCAGGATTCCTTGGGAGCCAGAAAAAGAAGCCAAATGGCACAAGGACCCAACCAGCCTCCATCTCTGCTGCTTAGTCAATGGGACTTTGGGCTGCGCCCACACTGGAGAAATAATAACCCGGTTTGGCACCGCTTTAACTCTTTGTGGCTCAAGGCTATGGAATTCTGGGAGTTGGAGTATGTTGTGGGGTCCAAACTCCAACTCCCAGAATTCCATAGCCTTGAGCCTGTGGCTCTCCAAACTGGAAGGCAGCAAGCATGGCTGACTAAACTGGCAGAGAGTAAGGAAAAGCTGTAGGGGCTAGTAGCAACTTAGTCCTGGGTTTGATCCCGGCCTGACCTTTGCCCAATGCTCCTCTCTGCCTAAATATGCCCTTTCCTTGCAAAAACTCTAGGCTCATGTCCAACAGGTCAGCCAGCTTCCTTGCAAATGCAGGACAAATGAAGCGTCTACAAGAAAAGCAGCAGCAGAAAAGTCCCAGATTTCAGGCTTGTTCTTTTCCAAACAAAACAAAACCAACCTACGGAAAGGGGATAAAATGTCTCGGATTGTACCAGGAGCTGGCAGAAAATACAGACTAAGACTGTAGCCACACTGAGGAAATAACCCGGTTTGGCACCGCTTTTAATTGCCTTGGCTCAAGGCTATAGGATTCTGTGAGCTGGAGTCTGTTGTGGGGTCCATAGAATCATAGAATCATAGAGTTGGAAGAGACCCCAAGGGCCATCCAGTCCAACCCCCTTCTGCCATGCAGGAACTCCCAATCAAAGCATCCCCATTGACAGATGGCCATCCAGCCTCTGTTTAAAAACCTCTAAGGAAGGAGACTCCACCAAAATCTCCGAGGAAGGAGTGTGTTCCACTGTCGAACAGCCCTCACTGTCAGGAAGTTCCTCCTAATGTTGAGGTGGAATCTCTTTTCCTGCAGTTTGCATCCATTGTTCCGCGTTCTAGTCTCTGCCGCAGCAGAAAACAAGCTTGCTCCCTCCTCAATATGACATCCCTTCAAATATTTGAACAGAGCTATCATCATATCACCTCTTAGCCTTCTCTTCTCCAGGCTAAACATACCCAGCTCTCCAAGTCATTCCTCATAGGGATTCATGGTTTCCAGACCCTTCACCATCTTAGTTGCCCTCCTTTGGACACATGGCTCCAGTTTCCCCAGTTGAATGGTGGTGCCCAGAACTGGACACAGCATTATTCCAGGTGGGGCCTGACCAAAGCAGAATAGAGTGGCACTATGACTTCCCTTGATCTAGGCTTTAGAAGAATCTGGCTGAAGGCTATGGATTTCTGGGAGGTGGAGTCTGTTGTGGGGGCCCAGAGCTTGTTGTCTGAGTCACTCGCTATGGGATTCTGGGAGTTGGAGTTTGTTGTGGGGCCCAGAGCGGAGCGGAGCTCCGCTCTGGACCCCACAACAAACTCCAACTCCCAGAATCCCATAGCCTCGAGCCCGGGCCCCCCCTTCCCCCCTATCCCCGGTGTCTCTGGACCGACCTGTACCACTCGAGGCCCCGGTTGAAGTGCCGGTCGAAGAAGTGGGGCTCGGTGCCGAGGGCTCGGACGGCCGGGTGTCCGCGGATGAACTCGAGGACGGCGCGGGTGCCTCCCTTCTTCACCCCGACGATCAGGGCCTGCGGGAGGCGACGCCCCGAACGGAGCCCCGACGACGGGGAGGACGAGGAGGAGGAGGAAGCGTTGCCGGGGGCCCTGGGGCGGGGAGCGTCGTCGGGGTGGGAGAGGCAGGGGTCGGGCTTCTCCTGCAGGAGCCTCTTGCGATGGGGGCCGTCGGGGCGAGGGAGGCGGAGGCAGGGGGCCTCGGAAGAAGGCTCCGGCTCGGAAGAGTCCGGGGCCAAGAGGAGGCTGTAGCCCAGGAAGGTCGCCGAGAGGGAGAGCAGCAGCAGCAGCCGGCGCCGCCGACGGAGCCCCCGACGGAGCCCTCCTCCGACCCGCAGCCTCTGGGTCCCCGGGCGGACCCCGCTAGGCCCCATCCCTCCATCGCCCACCGGGACCCCGGCCAGGACCCCGACCGGGACCCCGCTGCCGGCTCCGAGGGGCTCCCATCGGGACCCAGGCAGGAAGCAGCCCCGACGACGACGGCGACGGACTGTGTGCCACCGACGCCCCTCCGGCGCCTCCTTTTAAGGGCCCGATGACGTCACGCCCCAGGACACGCCCCTCCGCCCAGCCCGGACACGCCTCCTTCTCCCTCGAAGGGGAGGGAGGGGGCCTCTGAGCGCGGACAGAGTGCTGCCCCGGAGCTTCCCTCCTTCTTCCCTCAAGCGCAGACGTCCGAGAGGGCTCTGGGCAGGGCTTCCCCAAAGGGGACTTGGCCTCGCCTTCCTCCGGGGCTGAGAGAGTGTGACCCAGGCCTGGAGAGCCACGAGCCACCCCTGGGCCAGGCTCCTTTCCCCCCAAATGGGCTTCAGCACCATGAACAGCTTAGAAATGGATTTCAGCACCCTGGACAGCAACGTAATGGATTTCAGCACCATGAACAGCCTAGAAATATGGCTTCAGCACCCTGGACAGCGCCGTAATAGGATTCAGCGCCCTGGACAGACTAGAAATGGTTTTCAGCACCCTGGACAGCTCAGAAGTGGACTTCAGTACCATGGAAAGCCTAGAAATGGGCTTCAGCACCCTGGACAGTTCCTTGGCTACTCTACTCAGGCCCACCAAGACAAGTGGCCAAGCCAAGCAGGCCACTCCCCTCCTTGCATTGGCCACGCCCCCTTCCCCACCCCCCACCCCGTCACACACTCTCCGAGTGCCTTGAGAGGGGATTCCTGCATGGCATGGGGTCACTACGAGGGGCAAGCCAAAGAGGCAGAAGGGCTCAGGCCCTCTGCTTTTTGACAGCCCCACAACCCCTACCCCTTTCTGCCCACTTTGGCCGCAGCCACACTGGACAAATGACCCGGTCTGACTCTTTGTCTGGCTCAAGGGCTATGGAATCCTGGGAGTTGGAGGATGTTGTGGGACTCAGAGCTCAAGGCTTAACTCTTTTCTAGCTCAAGGGCTATGGGATCCTGGGAGCTGGGGGATGTTGTGGGGACCAGAGCTCAAGGCTGAACTCTTTTCTTTCTCTAAGGCTATGGAATTCGGGGAATTGGAGTATGTTGTGGGGTCCAAACTCCATCTCCCAGAATTCCATAGCCTTGAGTCAAGGCAGCGAAAGCAGTGCCAAAGCAGACCAGAGACAGAAGGCTTGGCCGAGCTCAACGGAGGGAGCCCCCTCTTTCCCTGTAATCACTTTTGAGCAGCCCAGGCCTGCCATGAAACGGATCAAGTTGTAGTTGGGAGGGATTGGGGGGGAGGGGGGAGGCTTAATCCATCTCAGTGAGTAGATTACAGAGATTACGTCCTGCCTAATCCTCCCTTCTCTGCCACTGATGCGATAATAAAGACCCTAACGAAACCAATGGAGCCCTCCACCACCCCCCCCCCCAAAAGCCACTGAGCACAGTTTGGGGTGGGGTCCCGAAGGGGGGGGGGGGTCCTTCTCCAGGGTTGTTATATTTTCATATGCTTTTATTATATTGTAGTGTTGTTGTTGTTGTTGTTGCTTGTTTTTGCTTGTTTTTATTGTTCTTTGGTTTGTTGTTTCCCGCCTCGATCCAATATAGAGAGAGGTGGGATACAAATAAATTTATTATTATTATTATTATTATTATTAGTAGTAGTAGTAGTATTTTGCCTGAGCGCCCTTTGGAGGCCTCTTCCCCGCCCCCCTCGCTTTGTGTGGGGCTGGGGATGCTGGGCCTTGGACTCCAAAGGGGGGCCTCCCTGGAAAGTGCAACATTTGGGGAGAGCCCTGCCCTTGCCTTGGCTTCTGGGGCTGGGCTTTGTGGCGTGGAAGGGCCCCCAAGGGCCACCTGGTCCAACCCTTTGCAGCAGGCGAGGGATGGGGGTCCCGAGGCCTTCCATGGGGCTGGAGCGGGGCAAGGGAGATGGTCCCCCTTTTGCCCCTTCACAAGAGGAGCCAGTTCTGGGCCCCACAGAGAAACTGGAGCATGTCCAGAGGAGGGTGACTAAAATGGTGAAGGGTTTGGAAACCATGAAGCCCTACAAGGAAAGGCTCAGGGTATGTTTAGTCTGGAGAAGAGAAGGTTAAGAGGTCAAATGAGAGCCTTGTTTAAGTCACACTGAAGAGGGAGCAAGCTTGTTTTCTGCTGCTCCAGAGAATAGAACCCGGAACAATGGATGCAAGCTCCAGGAAAAGAGATTCCACCTCAACATTAGGAGGAACTTCTACATCTTGAAATCATGAAGCCCTCTGAGGAGAGACTTAGGGAGATGCTGGGGATGTTTAGCCTGGAGAAGAGAAGGTTAAGAGGTCAAAAGAGAGCCCTGTTTAAGTATCTGAAGGGAGGTCAAACTGAGGAGGGAGCAAGCTTGTTTTCTGCTGCTCCAGAGAATAGGACCCGGAACAATGGAAAGAGATTCCAGCTCAACATTAGGAGGAACTTCCTGACAGTAAGGGCTGTCTCTCCTTCCTGGGAGATTTTGGTGGAGTCTCCTTCCTTGGAGGTCTTTAAACAGAGGTTGGATGGCCATCTGTTAAAATGGGGGTGCTTTGATGGAGAGTTCCTGCATGGCAGAAGAAGGGGGCTGGACTGGATCAGGGCCCTTCTTAGGGTCCCTTCCAACTCTATGATTCTATGATTCTAGAGCCACTTTGCTCAACTGGGGTCTGCTGGACAGAAGGAAGCCCAGCCCGCCTCTCTTCCTCCTCGCCTTCAAAGAAAGAAGGAAGAAAGAAGAAGAAGAAAGCGCAGAGGAGGAGAACAAAGCAGCCTCTGAAGTTGCCAATGCAAAGCCGGCACCCAATTAGGCCCCATTCCCTTTTAAGGGGGGCTGGGTGGGGGCCAGCCTTCGAGCAGCAAAGGCCCCCCCAAAAGAGCCCTCAGGAAAAGGATGGGGAAGTGGGGGGTGCCACAGAGTATGGCTCGGAGAGGTGGCCTTAGTGCCCCCCTCCATCTGCCCCACATGGGCCTCGCACTGATCCCCATATCTAATGGATCCTAGGTTCCCTGAATTCCACAGTGTGGATCCCACACCTCTGCCACCGTGCCTTGACAAAGCCTTGGGAAATGGCACCAAAGGGGTGGCTCCAACTAAAGACCTCAACTGGTGGTGGCCTCCTCTCCTCTTTGGCAAGTGGGCTTCCAGAAAAGAAAAAGGGGCACCTGGAAAGAGAGGGCTTGCAAGTCCAGGCAGGGTGGCCCCCAAGAGCAGCAGAAAGAGAGGCGCCCGGCTGCCCTCTGTCCTTTGGGGAGACCCTCATTGCCCCGCTTTGTGCGCTGGGGGTGGGATGGGAGGCTTGGTATCCTGGACTGCCCTGGGCCTGGCTTAGATCGAGGCACAGTCAGAGGACTCAGGCCCTGAAGACAGGGGCAGATCTGGGCCCCAGAGGAGGCTCAGCATGAAGCTGCAGAGGGAGAATGAGTCTAGTAGGATTCTAGGAAACAGACTCTATAGACTCTAGGCTTGGACTCCAGGCTACAGGTGCTGGGACCTGTGGAGCGAAGACAGGCCAAGGAATCTTTGAGGCCAAGTCGAGAGCTGGAGTGTGTTGCGGGGCCGAGAGCTCAAGGGTTAACTCTTTTCTGGCTCAAGGCTATGGAATTCTGGGAGTTGGAGTCTGTTTTTCCAGGCTAGAAGCCAAATGGGGAGCTAATAGGTTTCCTCTGAGAGAAGCAAAGACCTTTTAAAAGACCTCTGGCTTGCAGCCTTGCTGTTCCTGTGTTCCTTGCTCTTCGATTCATGCCTTGGACCTCTGGACTTGCCTTGAGACTAGGCTCTTGCCTCTGCCCTTTGCTGTGACTGACCAACTGGGATTGTGTGACCTATTCCTTGGTATATTCCCCTCCTCAGGAGAGGTCACTTGGGACCTTTTGCAAGGCAGCCTCTTTAGCATGTCATAAAAGGCCATCTGAACAATTTTCCTTGGTTTTGGGTAGAGACACTCCTGTAGTGTCTTGGGACGGGCAAGGAAGCCCCCGCATGTGCGTTGCATGCTGCGTGTGTGTCCATGCTTCGTCTCGCTTCTGCGCTTCCGTCTCTCTGCCCTCATTGATTTGTTCCAAATTCCTTGATTAATTACTCTCCAAGACATTTCAGCTCTTTTAATTACCCGGCTTAATTAGGGCAAACTTTTAATTGTGTCCCTAAGCTGAGCAGAGTTCAATAGGCTCCCTAATTAGGGACCAGCAATTGCTTGGAAGCAATGAGTCACTTGCAGCCAGTGGGTCAGGCTCCTGGGGGACAAGTGGGTGGGATCCACATGTGCAGACATTATTGGTCACTATCCTGTGAGCGCCAATGTCCAGGCAGTTCTGGGTCATCTGCCGTTCTGTTCTTGACCGGACATGAACCTCTTGCAAATGCAGTTTGGGGCTAGGTCTCTGGCCAGGTTGGGTCTGGGAGGGAGTAACAGGTTCATGCATCCAGGTGTAATATTGGGGAGGGGATTGAAAAGGCCATGCTGAACATTCGATGTACACACACGTCAAGAGAGAGAGAGATAAAAGTAAGCTGCACCATATATTTAAAAATCTACCCACCCTTCCAAACCCTCTCATTTTAAAAATTTTATTGTAAGTTGAGATGATCAGAATGCCATTTCCAATCAACCTGAGGCTGGAGAAATAACCCAGTTTGGCACCGCTTTAGCTGCCTTGGCTCAAGGCTATGGAATTCTGGGATTTGGAGTTTGTTGTGGGCCCAGAGCGGAGCACCTTCTTGGATCCCAGAGTCCCCAGCAACGTGCCACCATCCTAGCAAGGAGCCACGGAGAACCTCATTTGGGGAGCTGGCTTCCTCTCCCCCCCCCCCCTTTGGCTCCAGCAACCAAAGTGGTAACAATACAGTTGGCCCTCTGTATCCATGGGTTCCTTATCCATGGATTCAACCAACCATGGATTGAAAATATTTGGGAGGAAAGTCCGGAAAGTTCCCAAAAGCATAAGTTGAGAGAGAGGTGCCCTGGAGACAAAAAATAGACAAGGTGAGTGAGTTTAGCAAAAGGGCTGGATTTAAGATGCTTGGAGCCCTGGAGCAGTTCCAAAAATAGGACCTCCTCTGAGCACCTCTGTCTCCTCATTTTCACTCCAGCAACAGTCGCTGAGACGGACAGCGTTTCATTGCTCCGTTGCCTCCATTGCTCGAGCGATGCCTACCGTGTCAATGAGAGGACCATCAAGCGGCTGGGGAGGAAGAGGTGGCCCAAGGCCTGGAGCGACTGGGCCGCTGGAGCCACGGATTATCTGGACCCTGCTCAGAAAGTCCTTGCAGATGGCACTCTGGGCCCATGTAACTGCCCACATCGCAAACCCCGAGCATCTCAACAGGGCTGGGCTCAGAGGAGGGGCCAACGTGTGGGTTTTGCTAGGATTTCTGAGCCACTCTGTTGTGTTGTTGACCAAAGGCCTTGAAATCAGGAGCTCCCCACAAAGCCATGCCAGAAATACATGGGGTCCTGCCCCACACAAGTCAGTAGTCCATTCATCCCACCCAGAGCCCCTTTCCCTGCAGCTTCTTGCTTTCTGAAGGGAACTGCTTGTTCAGCCACAAGCTCTAGGTTGCAACAACCTCAAGCTCCTGAACCAGAGAAATGGCAAGGCTTCAATTTGTCAGCCGCCAGGGACAGGGAGAGCACCAGCCACGGCCAAACCAGGTTGGTCCCAGCACCGGGAAAACTTCACAGTGAAGCAAAGAGAAATAAACCCCAATCCCATTCGCACACATGTACACACACCCTCCTACTCCGAGCCAGAGCTTATTTTTAGAAAAACTAACACACAGAGAGGCAAAACTGTAAGGAGCTGAACCGTGCCCCTCCAGCTCTGTCTTGGATCAGCCGCTGCCGTTTGAAGTAGTCGCCTTGCAAAGCGGCTCTAGGTGTTTGTGTGTTTGGCAAAGGCCCTCTATGTGAACAGAGTGCTATCATCTCTTGCTGAAATTGCCATGGAGCAGGGATAACAGGTCTGGGGACATAAAAATATTTTTAGGGGGGAGGGGAGAGAAGATGCTTACAAAGCTATAGCTAAGACCAGAGGACTTGCTAAGGCTGCATCTGAGGCCCCGCTCCCTTGGACATGCTGCTGAATACAGGAGGACTTGCTTCCAAGTAAACACATCGAAGAGGAGGGTGTAGTGGACACTTTATTTTTAGCCTGGATTCCTTGCGCTGCAGTTCAAACCTCTGCCGAGAGCAGTGTGCGTGTTTGTGCCTGCGCTGTCATGTCCCCAGAGCAAGAGAAGGAGGCTAAATGCAGATGGCCCCATCCCTCCCAAAAAGAAGTACCCAGAAGGAGCTTCAGCCCCACCAGACAGCCCCAGACGGCTTCAAGGAGCTCAGATGCAACCGTGAGACAGAAGCCTGGTCCCGGAGTCTCCAAATCCATCGCTAAGCCCAGCGTTAATCTTCAGGAACATTCATGTCAAAAATCTTAGCAGGAAAATTAAGCCGCGTGGCTATATTTTGACTACACAGAATTGATATTAATTACAAGCGGAGAAAGATGTTGCTCAAAGGGGGCTTAACCTGGTGTTGTGTGCTTTTGTGTGTGTATCTGTCTGTGTGTATGTATGAGAGAGATGGTACAGCTTTGCACTCTGCAGCTGTAGCTCACTGTATGGGATGCTGCTCTCTGCCTCTCTCCAGTCAATATTCCTGATCTTCCCATAAGTCTGGAATGACTTGCCAGATAGATCTACATAAAGGGACGGTCAAGCTGCCTTGGCTCAGAGAAGCGTAGAAGACACAGAGAGAACGACCCCTTGCCTTTTTGTGCCACTCCTCTTCATGGTTTCAGAAGACAAGGGTGCATGATTTTGCTCAAAGAGGGAGTCAGGAACCCCCTTGTTAAATGGCTTTGCCTGCCTTTTGCCATAATTCAAACAGACCCAACAAAGACCCCATGGAGATGTGTCTGTATCCAGGGTGTACTATATAGTATACGGAAATCTCTCCTCTCGCCGGCTTTGTGCAGGCAGTTGAACCGAACAACAGTCTGATGCTATTTATTACTAAGAAATTAATGCAACTGGGTTGTATTCCTGCCTCTGTTTTTTAATGCAAGAGTTTGGCAGAGAATATTGGTTCCTTAAAACTCGGTCTAAGCTGGGAATGCCCTAAATTGCACTGGTAAATACTCAAGATAAAGTTGATGCCTTTCATCATTAGGGCAGGAGGAGTAGCCCGATAGGTTTTCTGGTGGGCCTCATCTTCCGGTGGGCATGCAGTGGCACATGGGCCAAGGTGCTCCAGCCTGGTTTGGCTAACACATGCCATGTGCTCTTAAGTGACAGTTCTGGGCGATGGTGTTGTTGGGGTCGTGGTCCAGACCTTGGAAAGGAGATCCTGGCAGTGGTTTGGTCTCTGCAAGTGCATGACTCACCCGCTTGGGAGCAAAACCCACAGACCTGCTTCGCCTCTTTTATCTCTAAAGGCAAAAAGTGGGTGGATTGACTTCCCCCAAAGCCTTGCAATCAAGATATTTTTATTCTCTATTAATGCCTACCTCATACTGCGGTTCTTGTGAGATACAGAATGTGAACCTTTATGGAGAAAGGCGAGTGAGTGTGTGTGAGAGAGAGGTTTGAAACAGAGCCGATGTAGTGCTCAGCATCCCTCCTGCTTCAAGTGACAAAGGTGTGGAAGACACATTTCTTCTCAAAACAAGGTGGTTTCAGTAAAATAATTAGCAGAAAAGCAGAAAGTCATGCCACCAAATACACGCTCAGAAACACCCAGAAGACACTTATCTCACAAGCTGGCAAAAGTCAACGTGAATGCCTGCCGTTCAAAACGTTTTTCTTTTCTGCCTTTCTCCACTTACCATCCAAGTAAAACAGAAGACGGCAGGGAAGGTAGGGAGGAGATCTCGAGGAAGCTATTTTATTTTATTTTATTTGCACTACAGCTCCCAGAATCCTCTAACCAGTGTTGCCTTGCTGTCTGGGGGATTATGGGTGTTGCATAGAGTCAAGTTTCCAAGCTCTGGTGGGAAGGACAACGCTGTCCCTTGTGAGAGCGTCCCATAAATGAAGCTCGGTTGGCACTTGGAAGGGTTGGCGGTCACTCGCCTGTCTTTGGTTGGTTGACAAGGAAAGGGATGGCTGTGGTGTGGATGGCCTCCATAAAGGGCCTATCCTCAGGAAAGAAGGCAGACCCTCCTGCCAGGCCTCAGTGCCAGGCTACTGAGGGCTTTATGGGTTGAAGCTGTGTTGTGAGTTGCCCCCAGAAATGCCCCAGTGCCAAGGATACCCCTGTGCTCACTGCAGGCATAGCATCCGCACCCAGGACCCAAATGGACCACTGGCTTCAGAGTCAACAGAGGTTTCTGAGAGTGCTTTGTGCATTGCTTCCCAAAGGACCAGAGAGGAATACGGCCGGGGCACAATCCTGAGCATCATCACCTGGTTTTAAAATCAAACTTTGTGCTTGATTTTTTAAAAAAAATGAAATCTTTTAACTTTAAGCACTTTAGAAACACAGGTACCCTATTGCCCATTTATTTTGAAGCTTTGAAAAGAGAAGAAGAAGAAAAAAGCAGATTAAAAAAGTGTGTCGTTTGTAATTAAAAGCTCGGCAAAATAATTACAATGGCACTGAATGGAGAGGTTGTATCTTTGTGATTTCTGAAAAGATTTTCAGCGAAATGCTTTATTGAAGGAGTGATGTCCCTGTGAGAGTGTGATGTGTGTAATGTGTGCACGTGTGATGTGTGTGTGTGTGTGAGAGAGAGAGACTGAGTGGGTGAGCCATTTTCATGCAAATGAAGAGATTAGCAAAACTCACAGGATAAAGTGGCACCTGCCAAAAAGACAAGAAGGGTGGGATGCTGGGCTCCATCTGACAGAGACAAGTGGAAGCCGGAGGAGGGAGCCTTTGCAACAAGTGGCCAAACAGTCTCCATGGGGCTCAAGCCAGGAGTGAGGGGGACCCCAGGGTCAGCTAGACCACCCCAAATGGCTCCTCTCAAATTTCGGCCAGCCCTAAAGCAAGAGGGCGAGCAAGTGCCAGCTGAACCAACGTATGCTCAGAGGAACGGTCAGAATGTCATATCCTCATTCCTGTTGACCATTCCCAACTGGAGTAGACCCAATGAATCAATTAGATGTATGTACATGTTGACTCACCAGACAACCATTAAGTCAATGGGTCTGCCACAGTCCAGAGCAGCGAAGAGGAATCAGGCCCAAAGGTACCAGACCCTCCTTGGGTGGATGAATCCCATTTCCAGGGCACCTGAGTCCAGGGGAGGTAAAGGCTGCCCTCTCTTTGGAGGGTCTGTCCCTCTTCTCAGGATGGTAGCTGGCATCCTCGCAGTGTTGCCAATCCAGGGTGACCCCCCCAGAGTGGGATGGGATGGGAATGGATGGGATGGGATGGGGGCTGCTGATCGTGGGAGAGGGAGATTGTCCTCAGTGGCCAGGAGGGAGGCCGAATGATTTGCAGAGCCAGATGGACAAACCCTTTACCCTAAGAAGATTAGAGTAACAAGAAAGAAAGTAGTCCCATTATCAGGGAAATGGACAGAGCTGCAGAGACAGGAAAGAAGAGGGCAGGCAGGGCAGGCGTCGGAGCTTAGAAAGATGCATGGGCTCTGTGCGCGCACGCGTGTGTATGTATATATTGCTCTCTCTACATCTTGGTCTACAGCCATATGAAGCCCTGAGGTGGATTTGAATGAACTCCACCTTCACTCTTCTCTCCAGAGGGAGGCAAGCCGTGGCAGCTGCTACTGACCCACTTTCGACTAATTTCAGCCTTTGATTACTACAAACCACCCCCCCCCACACACACACGCACTGCCCCCCGGATCAGTTGTGAGGCACATCCAGATTGGCAGATGGCACAAACAGGCTCAGGATGGGGAGGGGGTAAGTTACATAGGCATCCGGATCACATAGCAGCCCATGTTGAGCTTCCCCACAGAAGAGGCTGCACCCAGGGAGAGGTCTGCCTTTGGCCCACGAGGCTCAGGGGTAGGGACAGGCCCAAGGCCATAATGTCAGGGTCAGGCCCAGAACCTGGCCCGGCTCCCGGGCTGCCACAGAAAGGCCTACACCTGAGTCACAGGTGGTGATAGCAGTAGAAACAGGAGGTCCGCTATGAAAACACGCACATGGAGACACAGGTACTCAGGGAAGATGACATCACACACACCTCCCTTATGGGTTTGCTTGCCAATGGTGGCCTCACGTGCGTCATGGAGGAGCTCATGAAGACACGGCAATGCCCAAAGAAACCAAGATGACCCAATCCTACGTATATGCAATGTGCAACCAAAAATGAGGGTCAGCCCTGTCACGGGTTGAGCATGAAGAGGTGAAGCTGACTCTGCGGAAATTCTGCCAGCCCCAATAATTCTGGGTCCAAAGCGAGTGGGATGCGCAGAACCAGACGATTCCTGAGTCTTTTCCTCTCGAGACTAGTGGGAGTCCAAGCCAGAGGATGCCCGGGGAGCCCTCCTGTCAACCTCCTTCCAACCCCTCCGACCATGAAATGCCTTCTTGCTCCAGACCGCATGACACACTAGCAGCACCTGTGGCTCCCGTGGGAAGGAGCCCACCCCTGAGCTTGAGTAGCCAAGCAGCATCCTCACAATGAGAGGTTTGCGTTGTTGTGTTGGCCTCTTGCTTCAGCCGCCGTGTGTGTGTTCTTGCCTTCATTGCTACCTCAGCTTAGTCGGCCTAACAGGGCCATTGCATTGGCTCACGAGGCTCCGGTCTCATGGACACATAGCCGAGCGAGGGGGGAGTGGGATGGAGGCCCACAGAGAGTGCGCTGGAATGAACTTCCACACATCAACATGCGGGTCGGGCAGGGGCTCCAGCAGAGCCTTTGCTCCTTAGCAACCTCAGGTGGGACTGCTCTTTGTCTGTGGCCGTGTCGTGCTGTTTTCAGTATTATTCCCCTTAATTTTAAGTTCGGAGAAAGCAAGAGGTGCTTGCAATTACGGGCAATTTTGCAAAGACCTTTCATCTTGCTTTTGACTAATTATGAAGCGTGCCATTGTTGCAGTTCCCTGCGGACCTGCACTATGCGCTTGGAAATTGCTGTTCATTACCGGGAATGACAATTACTCGATTCATGTCATCTGTGCCCAACATTCTCAACCAGCAAGTCAAGGTACACACCTGGTCAAGCGACACAATGGTGCGTGCCGCTATGGAGGCACATTGGAGGGCGATGCTCTGACATCTCCTCCCACTGGGAACCCAAGTCCCCTTCCTCCTCTTCCAGAAGAACGCCTGAAAACCAGACTCCTCAGGCAACAACGGCCCCTCGGTTCAGGGCTAGAAGGAGAAGCAAAACGAAAGTGGCATCCGTGCCAGCAGGTCTCAGCTACCTTCCTTGTCCCTTGCTTCCCTTGACAGATTGGGGACCTGGCTCAAAACTAGCAAAATGAATTTCAACAATGATAAATGTCAGGCACTACATCGAAGCAGGGAAAACGGGATGCACAAATATAGGATGTGTGACACCTTGACTCGAAAGGAGAGTATATGCGAAAAGGATCGAGGGGGTCTGATAAACCACAGGCTAAACGTGAGTCATCAGTCAGATGCAGCAGCCAAAAAGCCAATGCAATTCTGGGCTGCATTAACAGGAATTTAGTGTTCAGGCTGAGGAAAATAGTAGAGCCACTCTCTTCTGCTTGGTCAGACCTCACCTGGAGGAATGCTCCGTCCAGTTTCAGAAGGATATTGGGAAGCTGGAACATGTTCGGAGGAGGATGACCAAGATGATCTTGAAACCAAGTCTTATGAGGAGCACCTTAGGGAGATGGGAATTTTTAGCCTGGAAAAGAGAAAACTGAGAGGTGATATGATAGCCATCTTCAAATACCTTAAGGGACGTCATGCAGAAGATAAAGTGAGCTTGTTTTCTGCTGCTCCAAAGACCAGAACATGTACCAAGAGATTTGAATTACAGGAAAAGAGATTCCACTTAAACATTAGAAAGATTATTTCTCCCCCGTGAGAGCTGTTTGAGTGACTGTCTCAGAGGTTGGAGGTCTTTAAACATAAGTTGGATGGACATCTTTCAGGAGGGCTTTAGATGTGTCTTCCTGCATGGCAGCAGGTTAGACCAGGTGGACCCAGGGTCCTGTAAACTTCACACTGGGCTAGATGTGCAAATCAAGTTCATTGCCGTCCCTTTCTGACTGAGAAACGGGGATTTTGGATGCTTGTGAACCCATAATCAAGAATACAAAGTAGGAAGATTTTTCTGCAGTTTCCTTCCTGTGTTTACACAACCCAAAGTTTTGCAGGGAATTACTCTGCACAGAAGCGTACGTAGTATTTCTGCCCGAGAAATAAGTGTGCATTGCACAACAGTTGATGCTGGTATATACGCAATATCTCGCCTTGCCTCTAAGCCTCCACGCTCTCCAAAATGGGATGGGGAGGATGGCTTTGGGGCTACAGTTGGCAGGGGATGCCTGGCTTTGCCAGGAGGTAGGCATCTGGCTGGCAGCCATCCCAGCTTTGCCCTGTGCCAGCTGCAGACCCACTTCACCCACAGCAAAAAGGGGGCAGTGATGACACTCGGGGGGCTCTAGCCTCGAGTTGCTTCAAGATGGAGTGGCTGAGGACGGGGAATGGAAAACATGAGACGTGTTATTTTTACCCAACGAAAACACAACGGACAGAATGTAAGCCACAATGCATTGCCAGCTTTGATAGAAAGGTAGGGCTTAAAATAAAGAGGATGCTGAAGACAATGATGAGCCCGCTTGCACAAAAGTATCCGTGCCAAGGCAAACCTTCATGATGGAGCTGCACATTGCTCTGCTGCATCCATAATTCATTCTGTGTGTGTCTCTCTCTGTGTGTGTGTAGATTTCTAGCCCTCTCTGAGGTTTGCCAGCATCTATTATTGATGGGTCACATTCAGCGACAACCAGCCCCTCCATTGGCTGGCCAGGCGGTTTGGGGGCCGTGGAGGATGGCAGGCTGGCAGTGGCTCTGGCATCTTTATCCATCCTCTTCCAATTGCAAGACTCTCAGGATTTGGGAAGCGGAAGGGGCATGCAGGGTCTTTTTTTAAAAAAGGACAAAGGGAACAAGTGTGGAGCCCAGCAAATGGTCAGTAAGATGGATCCCCTTTTACAGATATAAACCTTCCACTGTTTCATCCCTGCATGTATAAACAAGCCATTTCTGTAGTTTTCTTCCCAGGGCTTTGTGAGAAAATGACTATTTCTCCATTGCATTCTTCCCATATTCTCACAATTTGGGGAAACATCTGCATAGATGTTTTTATTTGTGCAGAAAAACCACACCCATTACAGCATGGAAGAGTTTGGCTGGGACAGTTTAGCTGTTGTCATCATTGTGTCGATTTTGTCTTATGGCGACTCTTGGAATGAGAGACCTCCCTCAGTTACCCAGAGCCCTGCAACTCAGGCCTTGCAAAGCCAGGGCAGAAGCGGTGGCTTCCTTGAATTGGACGCATCCACCTGTGTTGCCGTCTCCATATTTTCCTTTTGTCTTTCACCATCCCAAGCATCTTTGCCCTTTCTAGTCAGTCACAGCTTCTCACGAGATGCTTTGGGACACTTTGGCACATGTTGAATGCGGGGCACAAACTGCACCAAAGTCATGCTGTTGTATTATTTTTGGTTTTTTGAGTGCCAGGAAATAAGCAACAACCACAACCATGCCCCTGCCTCCTCTTGAGCAGCTGGTAAAGCAGAAGCACGGGAAGGGAAGCCCCAAATGCTTGCATCCAGCAAGGGGGGGGGGCGATGCCAAGGTGGTGGAGAAGTGGGCTGCCTTCCTTTCCCAGCTGGACAGAGAGGGGGGAGGATTCGGCCTTGCAGATGATGGTCTCCAGTTCTGGATGGTGTTCATTAAGAGGCCCAGGAGACCCTCAGTACCTTCCCTTCCACAAGCATTTGCAGATCTGCTTGGAAGGCACATCTCATTGATTCACACTTCAGGGTTCAGAAAAATGCCCACCTGCTCATCTGCTGCTGCCAGTCTGTGCTGGCAATTCTGGACAGGGAGCATCTGCCAGTATTTCCCAGGGGAGCTAAAGCGGCCCTGCCCTGCCCTGCCCTCCAGAGGTTGACTTTTGGGGTCTCTGTTTTAGCAGACGGGGCAGTGCTCATGCCAGGTGCCATCCTCCGCAGGGTTGCAGGTGAGGACTCTTTCAAGGGGGATCCTGTAGGTCCCTCATTCTGACAATTGCCATAAAAGTCGTCAAAGTCAGCTTGATGGCACAAAACAGGGACAACAACAGCCAGTCTTCCAAAGGAAGTGAGCAGCCTTGGCCTTGCAAGTCTACAGAAGCTGGGCTTTCACACTACAGATCTGATTCTTTTTAACCAGAGCATCACACCCACAACACACCCCCACATTGCGGATGCTAGACTCTCTGTTTCTCATATTTCCAAGGGGCCACTGTGGGGATCCAGAGGCAAGGGGTGTGTTTGGCTTCCTGCGCTGGATTCTCCTAGCCCCCCAGCCTTGGAGACCCTACTACAATTCCTGGATAAATTAGGAGCATAACACACACATACATCCACGAAGGAAACCGACCGAGCTCTCCAGCCCCAGAGCTGTGCTGCTAAGCAGACCCCTCCCGGTCCCATGGGGCTGCTCCGCTGCTCTTGGCTCTTTATTACCTTTCAATGACTTAAGCCCCCCCCCCCACGGCACCCCCACCCCCTGTGCATGCCGAATAACTTCATCAAGGTGTCAACCTAAACAGATTTTCCTCCTGCTATAATGGCCTGACTTGGCGCAGGTCCTTAATGAAAAATATTGATTGCAAAGGATTAGTTGCAGCGTTATGCGGTGGGCACTGATCCCTCTGTCACCTGATACCTTATCAGGGAATAATGGTGCTGATCCTGCTCCCCCCCTCCCCAATATCCACTTGTGCACAGTTTTGAAAACACAATCGTGGGATCATGTCAAGGAGAGTCTGCAGAGAAAAGGTGTGGGGAGACGCTCCATCCTCTGGGGCAGGCGTGGGGCTACAGGGGGGCTCAGAGCACGGTGGGGCTGCCTGGCGATCCATTTGCAACCTGTGGCCAACCCAGAATACAGCAGCCCCCTCCCATTGCCCACGAGTGGGAGTTGCCGCTACGGTTGTGTCACATACCCCATTGCACTTACAGAGCCTTTTTGAGATCTTAATTACCCATTCAGTTTACAAAGGCTGGAATCCTTTGCAGAGAAAAATGCACCAGCACCTCCGCAGCCACTGCAAAAATTGCCGCTGAGGGGGAACAAGGACTCCTACTGCAATAATGGACCATCCGGACCCGTCCTTTGTTACTGATATTATTTCCATTCGGCGGGATGCTGAAGCCATTCCAGGGCTGAGCCGGCTTTCAAGGAGCTGCCCAAGATGCCAGGCCTAGTGAAGAATAAATGCTCCTGGAAAGGCCGGGTTAACTCCTGGATTCATGGCCCAGTGACGCGGGACCCGCCGGCAACATTTGCACAGAAGCAGACTCAGGGTGGCCTATGGCACACGACCCAAATGGCAACGCATCAACTCCAAGCAACACGAGGTCTTAACATAACAAGTACCATGAAAATGATGCTGAAACCCTCAGCGATAACAAATTGAAAAATGCCAGCGTTCCCTCTTCAGGAGTGGATAAAGCAATTTTTGAGGTCAGGGAAGCAGAAAAAGAGATCAAGGCCCATAACGAGAGAGTCGGGAACTGAAGGGGGCAGGGAGAGGGCCAAGGAGGAAAGACCCTCTCTCCGCTTTGCTGGCAAAGGGCAGCTGGGCTTAAACCGGCCCGCCTGGGAGGGGTCTTTCTATAGTCGTGAAAGAGACAGTCTGGATTTCTAACAGAAATGTTTCTCGTAGCAATGGAGGAAAATGGCATTGTGGCCACGTTTCCTGTGTCTTGAAGCACAAGGTCACCCACAAGACCACAAAGGAGCATTTTTGCCTACTCCTCACCAGAAAGGTTCAGACGCTGATGGCAACTTTGATAGGAGGCTGCTAAAATCCTGGCTGGTTTCTGTCTTTTAAATGGAGGAGGAGGAGGAGGAAATGATGGATCCACCGCACACTTTAGCACTTTGAAGATCTGTGAAGATGGGTGTTAATTATTCCTAATTGAGTTCCTGGAACTCAGGCAAGTTTCAGATTAAACCTAATGAACATCCTCTTCTTGATACCCCCAAACAATGTAATTAAGCCTTGCCAAAGAGAGAGGGGCAGAGCATCTGAGCGCCAAAGGCAATCCCTGAGCAAAGAGCAACCCATCCCTTTGGGCAAGGAAGGGGGGCATGCGGTCCCATGGCAGGGGTGGGGTCGGGGGAGACAAGGCTTCCTTTCTAAATGCCAGAGGTGACCACAGCAGCCATGGTCAGCCTCTATGTCAGAGGTCAACGGCAGGATGGCGGTGGCTCCCAGTTTGGGCCACATCAGTTGGCAACTAACTGCACAGCAAAGCCAGCCCCAATCTGCGCATCTTGCCTGAATGCACACATTCAGCAAGTGGGGAGAAGTGTGGCTGCCCCTCCTAGAAGGGGCCACAGATTGCCTGGCAGCAAAGCCTTTAGGGCTGAAGAGTAGGGTATAAATAATAATAATATAATGGAAAAGCGGAGACAGAAGCAGGGCAGGAAGGGAGCTGTTGGTCACCCAGAAAAGCTTGTTGATCATGGGGGGCCTGTCAGGACACCCCAAATGCCTCCATGGCTTCCCTAGGAGGTCTCTTCAACCACACCACAGTTCATTCACAATGTTGGGCATTTCAGGGCTGGGTTTTTAAAGAAACATTTCTGCCCATGAAGAAAGTGGGACCTCCTCAGAAATACATCCGCTGTCTTTGAATGTTGCTTAAAGTCTCCCCCGACTGACAGAGGGACAAAGTCTCCCACGGCGTCTTCTTGGCTTGTTCTGCTTGCTTCTTGCCTCCCCATCTGTTGTTTCTCACTCAGACGAGAAGATACGGAGACTCCCTTTCGCTCCCAAAGGCCAAGATGGCAGCCTTGTTTTGAACCACATCTCAGAGGACCTTTTCTGCCTCTTTGGCTTCTTTCAAGAGAAAGGCAGGGGCCAGCTACCTACGGTTCCAAAATGGCTACTCTCCAGCCATCCTTGATTTTGCTGGTCCTCCTTCATCCTCTCCTCCCAGCCATAATTCTATCCCTTTGGTGCTGTCTTCTCTCAGAGGTCAGGGGATGGCGACTATCACTCCTCCCATTGGGGCCATGTAGGTGGAACGTTTCATGCGCCATGCTGAACGAACGCAATTTGAACAGATGTGCAATGTGGCACTGAGAGACCTGAACAGGAAGATGACATGATGCCCTATCTGTTCCCACTGTCTTCCCCATGAGGCAATGCTCGTCCTGTGTGGGACCTGAGGGTCCATGAGGCTGCCTTCCTTCCTCCATTCATCGGCATGAAGGGGCAACCCATTCTAATCTTGCTCCGCTTCTCCTGAGCTTCCTGGATGTCCTGGTTATTATTATTATTATCATTGTTGTTGTTGTTTGTTTATATAGTGCCACAAATCTACATGGTGCTTTACAGACTTCATAAAATCAACACATAACCTGCCAATGACTTACAATCTAAAAAGTCATAAAACAAAAATAATATACCATGATTAGACTAATTATCCCATTCAAATGCAACAATAACCCTATAAACTATAAAACAGATAATATATTAACAATCTAGATTAATTAACAATATCAAACTACAATTCGAAATGCTTCCAAGAATAAAAAAAAAAGTCGTTAGTTTGGATTTGAAACTGGTCAAAGAGGAAATCGTCTGTAGATGTTTGGGGAGATGGTTCCAAGAGTGAGTTGCAGCAAGCGAAAAAGGATGAATCCAATCCAAAGAAGACAAAACCCTTGTCTGAAGAAGGATCCCCAAGCCCCTGGACCATAGATCTCAAGCAGGATGGTAAGAGGAAATAAGAAAAGACAGATGCCGGGGGCAGGTTATGTAGAGCTTTGAATGCTAACAGACGCAATGGAAGTCCTGGTGATCTTGGACCTGGGCCCCTTTGCTCGTAGAGGCGCTTCCCCTCCTTTGCTCTCCTGCTGCCTCTTCATCGCCAGGGCTGTTCTTCCAAGCGCAGCGGTGGGTCTTCTTGCTTCAAGCATCTTCAGTGCCAAGGAGCCTGGCACACTTCCGCCACATTGCCCACATGGCTGTGCCATTGACTGGGGCCATGGACTCCCTGTTTCAGCCAGCCATGTTTGCTGTTCCTTGTCTAAACCAGAAGCAGCAGCCTTGCAGGCATTCCTGGATTGCAATGTGCGTGCAAGTGGGAGTGTGTAGGGGGTTATGCACGCTTCTGCATCTCCTATGGCTGCCCTAGTCCTTTTCATTTTAAAAAAAGGCAGGAAGGCAGGCAGAGAGCGAGAGATTTCTCTGTGGTTGCACCGTTACCACCCCTTGAACAAAATACTGTACAGTACCATGTGCTTTTGCCCCAGTGCCTGAACTTTTGGGTTGTCTATATAGGAGCTGACGCAATCTCCAAGGCCGACAAGGAATGGAAAACTACATTTCGGACCCAGAACGGCATACAGTTGTGCTCTTTGGCCTTTTCAATGCATTTTCCATCTTTGAGCATTTTATGAATGACATCTTCTGAGTCCTTTTGAAGGAGATTGAGGCCATTCTGGCTTAAGGGTCAGAAGGCCAGTTTCACACAAGAATGTACATTTGGGAGGAGGCCATTCTCTCTTACTCAGGAACTCCTTTCTCATGTCTGCCAGAAGTTCCTTCCTTGTCATTTGACAGTTTCTCCGTTCGGTTTCAGAAAATGGACTTACCTGCCCCTTTGAACTTTTAGTTTGTTCCATCTTTGGGCCACAGACAGTGCCTCACTATGTGAAATCCTTCGGCATCCGCATTGAAGATGTCTTTCACTTGAATCGGCCCTAATGAAAGGGGACCAAGGGCCCAGGTTGGCTTCGGGGGTCCTTGTGATGGCATCCCACCGCCCCTCTGCCTCTTTCTCTCTCAATCTCTCTCTTTCCTCCCCCCCCCCCCCGATCCCAGCTTTCCCTCTTGACAGGTTGGAGTGGGACGTTTGCCTTGCCGCGGCTGTGATTAACGCATTATTCACGCTCCTCGCCGAGCTCTGGCCATTGCTGCCATCCATCTCTGGAACGAGTTTCTCCTGCAAAGAGGTAACTAAATCACAGCCGTGGCAGCGCTGGCGGAGTTGGCGCCTGGCAGAGAGCCCTCCTGCCGGACAGTGTCACCAGGGGGCCTTGCCCCACAGAGGGAGGAGGATTGAGCTCCATAATCACTGTGTGGTTTTTGTGTGTGTGGGGGGGTGTCACTGTTTTTTGGAAGAAAATGACAAAGGTGGGATTTATGGTGAGTGGGCTGCTGACACAGGCAAGAGGTGTGCGCGGAGGCAGCTGCGATGTAATTATTCAGCAAATGTAATTAGCTACAGATGTACTGAATAAGTAATATGCAAAAGATATTTATCCCTGACTTCTGCAGCCCCATTAAAATGCATTATTACAGCCATTTGTCAGGGAAATGGCAACATTTATTAATGCATTAAAGTTAATTCCTAGTAAATTAGTAATTGGCTAAACAATGCAAGGCACATTAAGAGGGTGGACCTTGGAGAAAGTGTTGAGTCCGGGGGGGGGGGGGGAGGAAGCAAGGCCTTACGACGGATAGGTCTTTCCTCTTGAACATAATCTGGAAGGTGCCTCGAGGAGAGAAGGCCTTCGTGCTCTCACTCTCTCAGGCCCTTTCTCCATTCCTTCATTGACTGGCAAGAGAGGGTTGCCCACCTAACGGGCAGCAAGGGCTGTTGGTGAAATGTGTCCCAGCGACAAGTGCCTCTCCAAACATGTTCTATGTTCTGACAAGTGAACCATTCTCAGAACAGGAATCCGCCAAGAAAGAGAAACCGGGACTGTGTTTGTGTGTGTTTCTAGTGAGTGCCTTCTCACTTTCTCTTTCATCATTTGGGCAACCATTCTGGACCTGTGGGCAGCCTGGCTTAGGGGTCTCTCCGTTCTTTTCCCCTGGACTGAAGGGCAAATGTTCTCCATAAAAAGTCTGCCTGTCACATGAAACCCCCCAGAGATTTCTACCCACAGCTCTCAAGAGGCTTTGGCACTTTGCAAAAGCTTCCAAGGCATTATTCTCCTGGGAGAATAATTTTGCTCTGGAAAATTGGGAGGCAGGGGTAAACAGTGCCAAAACCACTGGCTAGGAGGGTTATAGTGGCATACACATGAGTGGGTTGTGCTATGCAAGTGAAGTGCTTATTTGGTCAATGCACAACTGTTGTATCCAGCTGATAGTGGCGTGAGCACAGTTGCATATGTGGGAGTATTGCACACATGGCGGCACATTAAAATACACAAATCAGCATGAATGCACAATGCCTCTAGACAATGCCTTTGCAAACTGTGGACTGAAATTGCACATGTGCATTGACCATTGATCCACATGTGCCGTTCTCTGTTTGCATTCAGAAGAGAGACCGCAGAGCATAACTGTGATGGAGGACAGTTACGTCAGAGTGAAGTGAAGAAGGATCTCAGCCGCTGTGCCACACACAGGAAACATTGTTAGTGAGGTGATCCCATATTTTTGTGCTTAAATTCTCTGTGCCTTTGTGGGCAGAGAAATTCCCCAGTTGGATGTATGCAGAAGGCATAAAGGATCCTTGCCACTGCGCTCTTGCCGAGGCATTGGAGGAACTCTGCAGGGAAATAAGCAACAACGAGCATGCTTTCCACTCATGTTCCAGCTGTGTTTTCTTGTCCCACAGTCCCTGCCCCACCTGGGCCAAAGCTGTTTGGGATGTCGAGAACAGACCCAATGCCAGTTACACCTTCTTGCTATCCCCCCCCCCCCCCGAGAGCCCACCAGAAAGGGCCGGGGCAGCGCCAAGCATGCCACCTCCTCCAGAAGTGGAGGTTTCACACAGCTTGGCATCTCTGGATGCAAAAGTTTTGCCCCCTTCACCAGGCCCAGCTCCTGCAGTTTTGGATTTGATTCTTATTTATTATACAGACAAATAGCAGTATGGCATGAGTCATCCTCGCCAGACACCGGGAAGAGAATTTCAATTACACTTCCTTGCAAAATACTCTGACAAAGCCAACTCAGTCTCTGCCTGTGCAGTGCTGCCACAGGGCAGGCAGGAGGCATGAGCCAGGAGCGTGCCAAGCACCTCCCAAGGCAGGGATGTCACCAGGAGCAGAAACCCGTGCCAGGTGCACGTGGCATCGGTCTTCACATGGCTGCTCACAGAACCAGACCAATGGGTCAGCCCTGGGCAGGAGGCACGGCGGGGGGGGGGGGGGAGGGATTGCCAGAGGGAAGAGGGAGTCGCAGGGAGTTTGACAATGGTGGTGCCCAGGGGATTCCAGGAAGACACTCCAGGATATAAGCAGTGTTTCAGGAGCTGTCCAGACGCTCAACTCTCTCCACAGAAATAGATCCAGCACCAGCTCAGGGGGCAGCCAAGCCAATTTGACACTGGCCTCTTTTGCACTGGGGCCACAGGACTTCCAAGTGCAAATGGATGGGCATGGGTGCCATAGACTGGGCATTCCTAGTCTGGCTCAATTTGGGTTCTGCCACCTTTTGTGACTGCGCACTGACTGCCCTCCTGGCAGGAACGGCTCTGCTGCCACCTGATGGAGGTTTTTTGTGGGTGAGGATGGAGTTTATCATTTGACGGAATTTGGGGGTATAATGCAATGGCAATCCGAACACAATCATGGAGTTTCATGTTATTGTGAATGAGTGTATCTCACGCAATTTCGGGCAATGGGGGGTCATTTTTGGGCAATGGGAAGTCATTCTGAATGCATTCCGAACACAATCAGAGTTCACGTAAATTCGCTAAACTAGCAAATCCATGTAATTGCGAATTGGCTCCACTCGCAATTGAGAGAAATTCCTCCCATGTGATAAACTCCGATGTTTTCACTATGCCAGCCCTCAGTCTTTATGTTCCACCAAGGAAAGCCCTTTTGGTAGAGAGACAAGGCACTAGGTGGGCAACCAACAACTAAAGCCACAGCAATAATAACTTTTTAAAAATGTTTACAGTACTTTGTTGTTGTTGTTGTTGTTGTTTTGTGACTTCAAGTTGTTTCCAAGTTATGGTGACTTCGCCATGAATCTATCAAGGGGTTTCCTTTGCAGGATTTGTTCAGAGGAGGTTTGTCATTGCCTTCCTCTGAGGCTGAGAGTGTGTGGCTTGCCCAAGCTTACATGGCTGAGCAGGGAATTGAACCTTGGTCTCCCAGTGTCCTAGTCCAACACTCAAACCACTACACCATGCTGGTTCCGAAAGGTTTAGGAGTCATATATATATGTGTGTGTGTGTGTGTGTGTGTATATATATATTTGTTAGAGCTCACAATTACATCCCCAACTGTTTCAAAAATAGTTGGCTTTGGTTTACAACAAGTCCTAGATGAGCAATAAGAAAAACAAATGAAGAATAAATAGATTCCGCTTAGCCTTCTAATCACAGCGTGGAAAATACAGGGTTCTTGCACTTTTCCTCTCCTCCTTGTTCTCTTGGGTTCAACCTGTTCTGCTGGAGATCCTGGCTGCAGCAAAAGGGAAACAGTTTCAGCCCCAGGACCCAGCAAGGGGGCTCGGGTGGGACATGGGGCAGTGCCCCCCTGCAATAGGAGCGGCAGCGGCAGTGGCAGCAACAGCAGACAATTGCAATCAGTAGCAATCACTCAGCCAGGGAAATGAGGGCTGATTCCTGGCCTGCTTATAATGATGATGGGAAGCAGGCCCCCTCTGCTCCTAATCAGGCCTCTGCTGCTACGGAGAGGAAGGTTGGCAGTGCCCACAAGAGGAGGAGAAGGCTGGCACTGCTCCTAGAGACCTCCCTGCCCCCATGGTCTCTCCTCTCTCTCTTTGGTGGCTGGTCCTGTCCCACTGGCAAAGCTGGCACTCAGGTGGCAAAGGCTACCTGCTCCAGGCGAGTGATGGGCGGAGGATTCAGTATCAATTCAGTGCCTCCCACAACAGTTCTTGGCAAAGATCTCAGTCTTTGTCTCCAGAGCCTGGTGACGAGAGGATGGATGGCAGTGGCCCTCAAATATGATGGGGGAGGCAGATGGGATCCTCTGGGCCAGGCTTGTGGAAACGGGTGTGCGTGTGCATGTGTGTACATGGGGGTTGGAGTGGATGGGCCAGCCCTTGCCCCCAAGAGGGTCTGCTGCCAGGGCACCTCTTGGGTCCCTCTTTCCCCCACTCCTCCCTCCTGCCTCCATCCTCCTAAGCATCCCTGTTCATGGAAGTGACTTGGCTTCAATACTGGTGGAGAGGGTCTGCTCTGGATTTCAGCCTGAACTTTACAGGACCTATCAAGTGCTTGGCCACAGGACGAGAAGACGTGGATGACTAGAAAAGACAATAATGCTAGGAAAGGTAGAGGGTGAAAGAAAGCATGGAAGACCATATGCCAGATGGATAGATTCAGTCAGAGAGATCAGAGACGTGGATTTGCAGGAACTAAGCAACGAAGTGGAACACAGGGGAGCTTGCCGATGTCTCATCCACAAGGACACCATGAGAATAAGAAATCAACAAATCCAAAGTGCAGGTGCTTCAGGCTTCAGGTTCATAGCTCCTTAGTTCACACTAAAACCCAGAGCTGACCCACTGCCCTTCCTCCACTTGCATGGCCTTCCCACTGGGGCCCCCATCCCACCCTCCAGAGGTCAGTTCCAGCTTCCCTGGGCAGCCTTCATGAAATGCAGCATTGCCTGGGGAACGCTTCCAGATGGAGGCTACAGCCCCCAAACCACCCCCCAAGCAGGCAGAGCCCCCAAACCCAGCCACAGGTGAGCTCTGAGGACCAGAGCATGGAAGTCCAAGGTGGCCTGGAGGGAGTTACTTTTGTTTTACTAAGGAGGGGATAATTGAGGCCACATTTCGTTCCAGAGGCTAAATTAGTTACAACCTCAAAGAGAGCCTTTTCCATCTCGGCCCCTAGCCTCTGGAACTCCTTGCCCATTGAGCTCCGTTTGGCTGCTTCCCTCCCCGCTTTCAAAAGGGGTTTAAAAACATACTTGTTCGATCATGCGTACCCCTGACATCTTCTCACACCTGACTCCCCTCCCTTATTGGTCACATACTTTGACATACTGCCACTGTAATTTGATATACTGTTTTATTGTTGTTTTAATGTTTTAATTGGTTTTATTGTTTATATTGCTTGTTCCCATGTTGTTCACCGCCCTGATCGCAGGAAGGGCGGTATACAAATAAAATTTATTATTATTATTATTATTAATTTCCACAACACAGAAAGTTTAGTGGTTTAGTGGTTCTTCCAGCATGAATTTTTTCAGGTATTGTGCCATTATCTTATTGATCCAAAGGTTGGTTTGATATTTTTTTTCTAATGGTATCAGATAGCAACAGAATAACAATGAGGTACTTCTAAAACATGGCAGTGACTGTGTTTGCCTGTCAACTTATGGTGACCCCATGATTAATTTCACAGGGTTTTCTTAGGAGAGGACTCCTCAGAGGTGCTTTTCCCAGTTTCTTCCTCTGAAACTGACCCTATCTCAGCCCCTGGGATTCCCATCCAAGGACTAACCAGGGCTGTGACTCTGCTTAGCTTCCCAGGCTAGATAGGATCTGGGGCCTTCAAGGTATTTAGGAAGCTGTTGCAGTGACTAATGTCCATTAATTATTTTCCCAAAAGCTATTGTGGGCAGTGGGAACAAATCACTTCCCAAAAGTGACTTCCCAAGCTCTGTTTGTGACACAGACTCCTGGCCTTGGCATATGCCCTGGCATTCCTGAAGGGATCCGGGCAGGCCATTTCACCTTCCTCCCCTTTGGGCGACTGGCTGTTGCTCCTGGCAGTGACGATGACGCTGAAACGTGCCATGCTTCCAGCGTCCAGGGTGGCGCCTGAAGACTCATTTACTAACAACACACGCGTGGCCGGCTGTGACGATGCCCTTTGCAGGGCCATCCCAAGACATTGTACTGCCTGAGGGGGAGTAGCAAACGGAAGCCCAGTTTGCTCACCCGCATGTGAGCTGCCATGCTGTAGAGTCTGCCCAAATGCCAGTGCCCCCCTTGCCATGTGAAGGGATGGAAGGCAAGGGAGAGATCCCACCAACTCAACCAGGGCTCAGTTCAGTCAGGCAGGTTTGTGGCAAAGCAGCACCATCTTGTGGCTCCACCAAAAACTGGGCCTGGAGCTCTGGAAGTGACCTGCTCCTCCTGCTCTTCTGGGAGCCATGCTAACTAACTAACTAACTAACTAACTAACACCTGCAATGGATGAGTCAAGGGATGGTGCTGCCCAGGCCTTGCCCAAACGGAAGGGCTCCTGGCATTCCTGGATCCAAGAGATCCCTCCTGGGCTAACCAAGGCTGGGCCTGTGCTGTCGTCAAACTGGTCCTTATTGCTTTTAAGGAAGTGTTTTCCATGTTGTTGATAATTTCATTACATTTTAAAATCGTGTTAACCTTTTATGTATTACATTTCTTTTAATTTGTAAGTTGCCTTGAGTCGTATTTGTTCAGGGAGAGGTAGGATATTCATTAGCTTAATAACAAGTTAATAAGAATACTGCTGATGACGGCAGGCAGGCATTTAGCGGAGCGGAGCCAAACTGCGGAAGTCGGAGTGAAGGCACTGCCATCCAAGAGAGGCAAGTGACCCTTCCTTGCTTTGGCCCTCTGGCCGCCAGCTGCACAAGGGATGGAGCCTTGCTTCAGGAGCCAGCAAGACAAACTGAGTGGCCTCCTCAGGACTGGCTGCTGGTTCCTGTCATGTCAGCTGGGCAATGGATTCATTCCAGGGGTCCAAGAGCTGCAAAGGAGCTCTCTGGAGTGCTGACCCATATTGTCATGGACTGCCCTGGGCACAGTCAGAGGACTCAGACCCTGAAGAAGTGGAGGAGGCTGAGACAGGGGCAGATCTGGGGGTTGACTGGATCTCCAGTCCCAGGCAAGCTCAGTAAGCTGCAGAGGGAGAAACAGACTCTATGGACTCTAGGCTTCAGGTGCTGGGACCTGGGGAGAGAAGGCAAATCAAGGAGTCTTTGGGGCATTCTTCCAGGCTAGAAGCCAAGAGGAGAGCTAACAGGTTTCAGCTGAGAGAAGCAGAGGCCTTTTAAAAGACCAGTCTTGAAGCCTTGTTGTGCCTTGCTCTTTGATTCATGATTATCTGACCTCTGGACTTGCCTTGTGACTAAGCCCTCGCCTCTGCCCTTTGCTGGGACTGACTGACTGGACTATTCCTTGGTATATTCCTCTGCTGTGCTGCCCTCAGTGGAGGTAAGCAGGACACATATTCCCCTGCTGCCTCCAGGCTTGGTCCTAAATTTCTCCAAGGTGAGACACCTTGCTTCCCCCTCCCAAAGAACCAGGGTGCCCTCAGTCTGTTGTGGGCCCTATAGCCTGCAGTGTTGGCCAGAAACTGGGGAGTATGACACCCCTCTTGTGGTGGGAAAGTCCGTAGCCCCTCAGAGGGAAGGTGGGTGTAGGTGGATGTGAGGACCGAGGCATCTCCTTCTTACCAAACTGGGCTCTTGGATTTCAGAAGATCCAGACATTCAGATCCAGGCTTGCTAGGATAGCTTCCAGTGACTGGTTGCCCAGTCCAGTCCACTCCAGTCCAGCCTTCCTTCCTTCCTGCAGTAGTGTCTGGCTTGAAGACAGAGTTCACAGAGCCTTGGATGGCTCCTCTAAAGTTCACAATCACATCCAGACATGGGATGTGACTCCTACTGACATGGGAGCCACCAGGATCTGGATGTTTCTCCTGCTTGGGGGGTGGTGGTGGTCACAACACCCACCAGCCTCATCTCAAGGAGGATCAGAGGTCGGAGACTCAGTCCAGGGCCAAGGTTCTGGTCACAAGCCCCTTGGAAGGTGCGTTGAAAACATAAATGCTTGGCCAGGGGACTCACAAAGGAGCCCCAGGAGAGTGAAGGCTGCTCAGCTCTGCAATGGCAGAGAAGGGAAGACACAGTCCTTGAGACAGTTGTCCGGTCATAGCCAGCACCTGGAATTGGGCCTGAGAGCAGCCAGGAAAACAGATGGCCTAAGATAAACCTCTTTCATTTCCACCCACATCAAGCAGCAAAAGTCTGGTTTGCTTCTCGAGACCCCCTCCTCTTCCTCCTTCTCCTCTTCCTCCTTGTTGTTATTGTTGTCGTTGTGTGCATTCACGTCATTTCTTACAGTAGGTACTTACAGTAGGGGCCCCTAAACCAGGTATTGGGCTGCAACCTCCAGTCCTAGAGGGGTTCACGCTCTCCTCAAAGGACTGTGTTCGCAGTTTGGGGGTGCTCCACATTGCTCCACATGAGAGATCAAGTGAACACGACGGTCAAGAGTGCCTGCTTTTCAGCCTTGGCTGGAGGGGTTTTAAAAAGCCATCAAGATGGATCCCTTTCAGCACACCTTCCTGGAATAAATCACTTGGCCAAAAATATCCCACCACATAGGCACAAAGGACAACGACTCTGCCGCTGTTATTGTTGGGAACTCTTGTAATTTTATTTAACTATGTTTTAATTGTTTATGTAATTTTTAATCGTAATTTGTTTAATTCTTTTTTATGGAGGGTATTTATATATATTGTTGTATGGTTTTAAATATTGTAAGCCGCTTTGATTGCTATGGCGAAAAGCGGGGTATGAATAAAAGTTTTGTTATTTATTATTTCTGAGTTACTGTGAGCCTAAGGCAACTCTACCACATTGTTATCTTGGGCAGATTCCTTCAGAAGGAGTTTGCCATTGCCACTCTCTGAGGCTGAGAAAGTGTGACTTGCTCGAGGCCACCAAGTGGGTTTCCATGGCCAAGCAGGGATTTGAACCCTTGGCCTCCAGAGGTGTATTTTAATGCTCAACCCACTGCTTCCTCCTCCCTGCCTTGTTCTCAAAAGGAGGCTCGTGGTTGCAGCAGAGGGCGCTCCTTGCCTGCAAAAGGCTGCCAGGTCGGGATGGGATGCTTTACTTCTGAAACTGCATCTTTGGTCCAAAAGGCACTGCAGAAATAGTCCAGTTTGAGACCGCTTTAAGTGTCCTGACTAAGTGCCAGGGGATTTGGGAAAGTGTATATTTTGTGAGACATTTAGCCGTCTCTGCCAGAGAGAGCTCTGGTGCCACAATAGACTGCAATCCCCCCTTTCTTTCCCATTACTGTATTTTAACTGTGAAGAAATCCTAGTAAGAGAGAGGATGTAGTTTAATCTTACTTTGGTTTTTGATATGTTTTTAGCCGTAGCTTGATCCTTTGGGAGGGCTGAGTGAGAACCCTTCCTCCCATCCCAGTGTCTCCGGAGGCACTCTGGGGCTGGGAGAGTATGGACCTTATCAGACGTTGGAAATTGGAAGTATAATCTAATGGCAATCCAAATGCAATCATAGGGTTTCACATTATTGCGAATTGAAGTATCTCATGCAATTTCGGGCAATGGAGGGTCATTTTCGGGTAATGGGAAGTCATTCTGAATGCATTCTGAACGCATTTGAAATTCACATGAATTCAAATTCCCAGGACTGGGTCCTTCTGTGTGAGTCACCTTTGGCAGAATGGTCCAAGCCTCAGCGGCCTCCCCAGAAGGCACATTTCAAAATGTCCTGGCACCATAAATCAGAGGACAGACAATTCCCAAACGCCAAAGCAGGGAAAATGGGGAGGGGGGGGGAGAGAGACACAAAGTGGAGGGAATCTTCTTTCAAAGGCCTGGCCAAAGAAAGCTCATGCGTGACTTGCTGGAAAGACAGCCCCGGAGGCTCCCTTTTCTCTTTGCCAGCTTTTCATTCCTGAAGAGCTTGAAGGCTCCCACGCATTATTAGACTGGCTGCACAGACTTCAAGGCCAGGAAGCTCTCTCTCTGGCTCTGGCTCTCCCCGCCATCATCTCCCCAGATGGCCAATTAACGGGATGGTACATGGCTGCCTCTCTGCATTTTCTGAGATCTGGTCTGGCTTCTCGGTCTTATACCAGGTTCTCCTTCGTGGCTCCTCCGGTGAGGTTTGGTTACTTTGGATCCCCTCCCTTTCTCCTCCTTTGGAAAACTCCTGGAGCACCAAGAAAACCAGGCCTTTCCATGCAGACCTTGGAGAAGGGGATGGGAGAGGCAGTGGAGATCCTGCTGCGATCTTCCAAAGGTCAAGGAGGCAGTGGCCTCTGGCCCTGAGAACAAAAATACCCATCCATAGGGTCTTCCCTTCTTCAGATGGATGTGGTTTATCTTCCTCCGACCCGTGCCCCACCTCCTGGGCCAGTCAGAGAGGGAGGGGAGGTCTCTTGGTCTTGTGCCCGGGGTCTTCTTGTTGGCATGAGATCATGGTTCCTGAATCCGTCTCCTCATTTCCTGTCCATTAAAGGTGCAACCTTGTCCCTCTGCCTACATCTGTAGCCTTCACCAAACGCCAAGCCAGGATTTTCTCTAGAATGGAAGAATGGAAAAATGGAAGACCTTGGAGTAAGCATAATAGCGGGGAGGGGAGGGGGTAGTACTAGCTCACGCTTTATGCAGCTTTATGCACTTTACAAAGAATCTTAAACAGACCAAGGAAGGAGGTGAGGATGACAGAGAGAGAGACAGACAGAGAGGGTCTTTGCCCCATGGAGCTTGCAATCTCATTTCAGCAGTGCAAATGAGAGAGAAGAGAGGGCTAGAAGGAAACGTTTGGGACTGTGAGCTTGAATGGTGGGTATGAGGGGAAGAAACAAAGAGGATTGCTTGAAGGCACCAGATCCCTTCTGATCCCAGAAGCTAATCAGGTTCAAGGCTATGTTAACACGGCCGAGGAAGACCAATGTTGTAGGCTACATTTCAGAGAAATGCATTTGTCAACCTCCTTTGAATACGTCTGTCAGTTGTCATAGACTGGAGTTGACTTGGAGGCCCAGAACAATAACAAAGACTTGGAAAGGCAGCCATGAAATGAATAGACAAGATTCTCAAAAGCAAAGATGTATCACCGAATGCCAAAGTCAGAATGCCAAAATGCCAAAGAAAGGAGCCGTTGGGCTTTGCAGCTGGAAAGGCTGCAAACCTTTCAAAGATGTATCACCGAATGCCAAAATCATCCACGCTGCAGGATTTTTAGTCTCTGCATAGCTGTGAAAGCTGGAAGAGAATCTACTCATTTGAAATGTGGGTCTGGAGGAGAGTCCTGTGGGTACCACAGGCTTCTAAAATGATGAATGAATGCGATCCAGAGTGTATCAGGGGTGAATATTTTCCAGGGCAGTGGTTCTTAACCTGTAGGATGGGGATCCCCATAGGACCACAGTGTCCTCACAGTAAAGTCTTCTGAACATGCCCAGGGAATGGATGGGAGGGAAAGGAAGGAGTGCCCCCCCCCCCCATGCTCAGAGAGTTCAGAGATGGCAGCAGTGGTGCCAGCTGGCAGCCAAGCCCTGACTCAATGGGTCTAAATGAAAAGCAGCCACAGCAGCAACCAGAGCAGAGGCCATTGGCACCTACTTTCTTGGCCCAGAGGGCCCTCCCAGACAGCCTCGGATGCCAACGATGAAACAGAAACTCTGAGACATGTGGGAAAGTTGGCACTGGAGGTGGTGGTAGGGAGCCTGCTTGGGGCATGTGTGCCAAGAGGGTGCTTTCCAGACAGTGGCCCAAAATGCAAAGGGCAAGGCTGCTTCCTTCCCACCCTCATTTATTATTTATTGAAAAGGACACATGGCTAGTGTTGAGCCCAGCTCTCTGCCAAGCTTACTTGGGGTTCTGCCCCAGAGACAGGGATAATTCATTCTGGGAGCTAGGTGCCCTCTCTTGCCCTCACAGCAGTGCCAAGAGGTGCAGAAATGATGCCAAGCCCTCAAACACTGGCACAGCACAGCCGCCTCCTCTTTCTTTTCTTCTCTTCCTTCTTCTCAGGGGTCCTCCGCCTGAGGCTTCCCACTCGGTCTCCCTTCATGAAACCAGATCCTTCCCCAATGGAAACTCAGGAGCAGCCGCAGCAGTTGTGGGTATCCATAGGAGCCAGGCCCTGCCACCACCAGCTGGGATCTCTTTTCATGCCTGGCAGAACAAGCAGCCTCTCCGCAGGCAGGAGACCCATAAACTCTCTGTCACCTTCTGGCTGCCATGAGCCTGAATCACAGCCTCCTCTCATCCACACACACCTCCCTCCTTCCTTCCATCTCTCCGAAACCTTCTTTCTCTCTCTGTCTCTCTCTGATCTGCTCCCGCTCTCCCTCTTTCTCTGGTTCATTTTGGCTGCCTTGCCTTTGGGGGGGCTCCAGGGAACCAGATGCTCTGCCCCCCACCCCTCGCCCGCATCTCCATCCCCGCTGCCTTTCCAGCTGCAAAGCCCAACGGCTCCTTTCTTTGCCATAAATCAGCATCTCATTGTATCCGTAACTTCTCTTATCAGCTTAATACAATCCTTATCCCCAAAGTGCAAGAATCCAATTCTGTGGGCCAGATGAGCCCGATTACATTAATGAATCTGTCTCCTTGGGAAAATCAGACAAGCACTTGAACCCGAGCTGGACGAGCAGATCCCTCCCGCTCCGTCTCCACACGCCTGGTCTTTGGACATGAGCCTCTAATAGGCCTTCACAGGCTTGCCTCTCGGTTTATGGGGATGCCACGAGTTTCTTAGGGTTTTCCCAGGCAAGGAATTCTCAGAGGGGGAAATCTGTGGCCTTTCTCCAAATAGAGAGCCGATGGCCTCTGGTCTCCCTTCCCTTTACAACCAGGCCTCACCCTGCTCAGCTTCCAAGTTCAACTGGTGCTTTAGCTTCTGCCTAAGCCAGGCTTCATCCCATCCTGCCACAAGGAATGTCAGCTTTCAACTTTTTTATTATGATGAAGGGGGTTTAGCAGTAACTTGTTCCATTCTGGGAGAAAGGCCGTAGATAAATTAAAAATAGACCCGTCACTTGCCATCTTGGGCAGTAGCCGTGGGCTAGAGAGGATCCCTGTCTCCCCTCCACATTGGCCGCCGTGGGAGGACCCTCCGAAAAGCGAGGCAGAGCGGCTTATGATGTTGCCTTTTCTGCTAATTTTCTAGGGCTTTTCATTTCATTTGCAATGATTTGACAATCCCAAGGATTTAATTACCCAACTTGTAAATCTGTCTCGGGCATCAAACTAATCTCGCTGCCAACAGAGCCCCCCCTGCGAGCGAAGAGGAAAGAGCCAGAACGGATGGAAAGGAGGACGAGGAGCCTTTAATTGTCATGCAGGGTGGGCACTCCTATTTATAGCAAATCGCCAAACTCCAAAGTCTTAAGAAATTAATGGCTTTCCTTCAGATACTTGCTTAATTATCCTCACCCAAGTTTGTCACTTTGTACAAAGGTAAATTGGGAAAATTGTCGGGGAGAAGCAACATCGTGTTGCATTGTGTTGCAGGGGTTCCTTTTGAGGGGCTGCTTTCCTTGGGGAGTAAAGGGAGGATTCAGGGACTGAAGGGTGGGTCGGTGGGTCAGTGTGTGTGGGGGGGGGAGCAAAGACCCCTTTCCTTTCCACCTGACCCCCAGCCTCACTCTCTTCTTCAAGAAAATATCAAGTATTTCATAGCACACCGTAGGGATGGTCTAGAATCATAGAATCACAGAGTTGGAAAAGACCACAAGGGCCATCCAGTCCAGCCCCCTTCTGCCATGCAGGAACTCTCACTCAAAGCATCTCCGACAGATGGCCATCCAGCCTCTGCTTAAAGACCTCCAAGGACAGAGACTACACCACAATCTCTGAGGAAGGAGTGTGTTCCACTCTTGAACAGCCCTTACTGTCAGGAAGTTCCTCCTAATGTTGAGGTGGAATCTCTTTTCCTGCAGCTTGCATCCATTGTTCTGGGTCCTAGTCTCTGGAGCAGCAGAAAACAAGCTTGCTCCCTTCTCAATGTGACATCCCTTCAAATATTTGAACAGGGCTATCATATCATCTCTTAACCTTCTCTTCTCCAGGCTAAACATCCCCAGCTCCCTAAGTCTTTCCTCATAGGGATTCATGGTTTCCAGACCCTTCACCATTTTAGTTGCCCTCCTTTGGACACAATCCAGTTTCTCCACATCCTTTTCGAATTGTGGTGCCCAGAATTGGACACAGTATTCCAGGTGGGGTCTGACCAAAGCAGAGTAGAGCAGCACTATTACTTCCCTTGATCTAGATGCTATACTTCTATTGATGCAGCCTAGAATAGCATTGGCCTTTTTAGCTGCTGCATCGCACTGTTGACTCATGTTCAACTTATGGTCTACTTGGACTCCTAGATCCCTTTCGCACATAGTTTCATTCAGCCAGGTGTCCCCCATCCTATATCTGTGCATTTCATTTTTGTGTCCTAAGTACAGTACCTTAGAATCATAGAATCATAGAATCATAGAATCATAGAGTTGGAAGAGACCACTAGGGCCATCCAGTCCAACCCCCTGCTATGCAGGAAATCCAAATCAAAGCACCCCTGACAGATGGCCATCCAGCCTCTGTTTAAAGACCTCCAAGGAAGGAGACTCTATCACCTTCCGAGGAAGTGCGTTCCACTGTCGAACAGCCCTTACTGTCAGGAAGTTCTTCCTAATGTTCAGGTGGAATCTCTTTTCCTGTATCTTGCATCCATTGTTCCGGGTCCTGTTCTCTGGAGCAGCAGAAAACAAGCTTGCTCCCTCCTCAATATGACATCCTTTCAAATATTTAAACAGGGCTATCATATCACCTCTTAACCTTCTTTTCTCCAGGCTAAACATCCCCAGCTCCCTAAGTCGTTCCTCATAGGGCATGGTTTCCAGACCCTTCACCATTTTTGTCGCCCTCCTTTGGACACACTCCAGTTTCTCAATGTCCTTTCTGAATTGTGGCGCCCAGAACTGGACACAATATTCTAGGTGGGGCCTGACCAAAGCAGAATACAGTGGCACTATTACTTCTCTTGATCTAGACACTATACTTCTATTAATGCAGTATACCTTACATTTCTCTGCATTGAATTTCATTTTGTTAGCGTTGGCCCAGCTTTCTAGTCTATTCAGGTCATTTTCAATTTTGATCCTGTCTTCTGGAGTAGTGGCTACTCCTCCTAATTTGGTGTCATCTGCAAATTTGATAAGTATAGCCCCAATTCTGTCATCCAAGTCATTAATAAAGATATTGAATAGCACTGGGCCAAGTACAGAACCCTGTGGGACCCCACTGGTCACTTCTCTCCAGGATGAAAAGGAGCCTTTGTTGATCTCACCCTTTGGGTTCGGCCGGTCAACCAATTACAAATCCATGTAACAGTTACCTTGTCTAGCCCACATTTTACAAGCTTGTTTGCAAGAATGTCATGGGGAACTTTGTCAAAGCCTTACTGAAGTCAAGATATACTATATCCACAGCATTCCCTTCATCTACCAAGCTGGTAATTTTATCAAAAAAAGAGATCAGATTTGTCTGGCATGACCTGTTTCTCTGAAACCCATGCTGGCTTTTTGTGATTATGGAATTATCTTCCAGATATTCACAGACTCTCTGCTTAATGATCTGCTCCAGAATCTTTCCTGGTATTGATGTCAGACTAACCGGATGATAATTGTTGGGATCCTCTTTTTTCCCCTTTTTGAAGATTGGAACAACATTTGCCCTCCTCCAGTCTGCTGGGACTTCTCCTGTTCTCCAGGATTTCTCAAAGATTATTGCCAGTGGCTCCGATATTACATTTGCCAGTTCTTTTAATACTCTAGGATGTAGTTCATCTGGTCCTGGAGACTTATATTCATTTAGATTAACCAGGTATTCCTGTACTATCTCTTTACTTATTCTGTGCTGAAATTCCCCTATTCTGTCCTCTGCCCCATTATCCTTAGGTTGAGCACCCTTTGCCTTTTCTGAGAAGACTGAAGCAAAGAAGGTGTTGAGTATTTCTGCTTTTTCTCTGTCCCCTGTTAGCATTTTGCCATTTTCTCCACACAGCGGCCCTATTATTTCCTTCTTCTTCCTTTTGCTGCGGACGTATCCAAAAAAGCCCTTTTTATTGTTCTTATCCTCTCTAGCCAGCCTGAGTTCATTCTGCGCTTTAGCTTTTCTGACTTTATCCCTACAGGTGTTGGCTATTTGTTTGAATTCCTCTTTGGTGATTGTCCCATTTTTCCATTTCTTATACATGTTCCGTTTAAAACTTAGCTCAGTTGAAAGTTCCTTAGTCATCCATCCTGGTTTTTTTTTAGACATCTCCCATTTTTTTCCTCATTGGAACTGTTTGAAATTGCGCCTTCAGTATCTCCCTTTTGAGAAAATCCCATCCGTCTTGAACTCCCTTCTCTTTTAGTTTTCCTGACCATCAGCGGCAAGAATGACATACGCCAAAGTGTTGGAAAAAGGAAGAGATCCCATCAATAGAAGACTGGGCATTCAAACTCCTAGACTTTCTAGAAATGGACATATTATCAAGAGGACTCAGAAATGAAAATATCCTTAAATATAAGGAGGATTGGAAAGAAATAATAGCATATTTACGAGAAAAATGGGGAGACATGACGATCATGGGTTTAAACTAAACTAAGTATAATTGATGAAAAAAAAATCTCTTTAATTATCTCCTCTTCTTTTCTATCTAGCAATTAAAGTGTGTCTAAATAGTTAAAGATTTGAGTAGTAACATACAAAACATGATTTAAGGATTAAAGAAAGGAAAGGTTTGCTCTTTTCTTTTTCCTGTTGGATTGATGTAATTGATATCGCTTATATATTATTTATATCACTCTCAAGTATTTGAAGCAAAGGAAGTAACAAGCATGAAAATAATGGAATGAAAGTATAGTGGATATTTGGACTAAAATATTGTTAGCTTGTATAATATGTAACATATATGACTTCACAAGTTGTTTATATTTGTATTACTCATTTTAAATTGGAAAAAAAAAGTGTTGCAGGTGACTGTGGCCATCCCGTCAGTGTCCATGCTGAGAAGTCTTAGTTAGTCCCTGAAATAGGATTATAGGCTTCCCCCTCAGAAAAAAACAAATAAATCCCCTAATAAACAGCAAGGCTAAAGGCCCCTGGTGACCTGGGCTTTTTCCCAAACAGTGCTAGTGATAAAAATTCTCTCCAGCAGGAACTGGTCTAGAAAGGTCTAGGAAGGCTCTGGGAGAGTTTATATAGAGCTGGACTGCTAGCTCCGCCCCCTAGTGACTCACAGAAGCTCCACCCCTGCTGGAACTTTCTAGAAAGGTCCAGAAAGCTCTGAGACTGCTAGCTCCACCCCCTAGTGACCCCCAGAAGCTCCACCCCTGCTGGAACTTTCTAGAAAGGTCCAGAAAGCTCTGAGACTGCTAGCTCCGCCCCCTAGTGACTCACAGAAGCTCCACCCCTGCTGGAACTTTCTAGAAAGGTCCAGAAAGCTCTGAGACTGCTAGCTCCACCCACTAGTGGGTGTAACAGGTGTGACTCACAGGTGTGACTCACAGGTGTGACTCACACACACACCCCCAGCAACAACACACTCTCCCAAGAGTTTTCAAAAATTCAACTCTCACCCACTTTAAAATGGCCACCCAGGAACTGCTCTCCTTCTCCTTCTCTCCAGCGGGAACTGGTCTAGGTAAACTTGTATCCCTACAGATCTTGTGGACTACAGCTCCCAGCATTCCTTACCACTAGTAAGGCTGACCAACAGTACCTGGATGCTCGCAGAGTGCCCCCCTCCTGGAGTTGGGCGGGGGGGGGCATTTCGCAGCAACAGTTCCCAGCGTTGCCCAAAGGGCATTTGGGGAGGCCCCCTTCCAAGCCTTGCCCTCCTCTCAGGATGATGGACCAGGCCTCCCTCTCCCCATCTGCCTTCCATTTTCTTTTGTCACCGTTGTTGTTGTGTGACTTGAACTCGTCACTGATTGTGACAACCCTCTCCAAGGGTTTTCTGGGCAAGATTTATTATCCAGAGGGAGCTTGTCACTGCTGAGGATGAGAGAGCTGGACTCACCCAGTGGGTTTCCAGAGCTAAAGAGCGATTCGAACCCTGGCCCCCCAGAGTACGGGTCTAACACTCAAACAGCGATACCAGGCAGGCTCCTATTTTCTGTTCCTTGCCATTCTCTGTTCTTTTTATTACTAACATTCTGGGTTTCTGAATAGAAACAGAGGGAACCTCCATACCTTCAAGGAAAGAGGAGGTTAAAAGGGGACAGGATAGACATGTTTGAATAGTTGAAGGGATGTCATGTTGAGGATGGAACAAGCCTGTTTTCTGTAGCTCCAGAGACAAGGACAATGAGCAACGGATTCAAATACAGTAGAGTCTCGATTACCCGACATAAACTGGACCGGCTGTTAGTCGGATAGCCGAAAATGTCAGATAATCCGGAGAGTCATAGAAAAGAATTGCAAACGTATTGACATTTTATTGCAGTAACGGTGAAAGTAAATGTACAGAAATCACTGATCAGCATTGTGATGTATAGTATAAACAGTTCAGCCCTCTGAAAATTTAAAGAAATCACAGCAGCCGCAACGTTGGATAATCTGGAATGTTGGATAACCGAAGGACGGATAATCGAGACTCTTCTGTAGCAAGAAAACAGATTCCACTTCAGCATCCGGAGGAACGTCCTCCTGATGGCAAGAGTTGGGAGACAGTGGAATAGTTTGCCCCGGAGACATTTGGAGTCTCCTTCTTTGGAGGTTTTGAAACAGGGGCTGGATGGCCATCCGTCACAAGAAGGTCTTTGAAGGTGTCTTTATGTATTAATTTATTTCATTTTTATGCTGCCTTTCTCCCAAAAAGGGACCCAAGGCAGCTCACAAATGGCCCCTGGGGGTCTCTTACAACTCTAGGGAGTTTATCAGACGGGAGGAATTTCTCTTTTTTTCGAATGGAGCCAATTGGAGCCAATCCGAATTCACATGAATTCGCTAGTTTAGCAAATTTATGTGAATTCCCATTGCGTTCGGAATGCATTCAGAATGACTTCCCATTACCCGAAAATGACCCTCCATTGCCCAAAATTGCATGAGGTGCTTTAATATGCAATAACGTAAAACCCATGATTGCATTCGGAATGAGTTCCCTTTTGCCCGAAATTACGTGAGATACTTTAATACGCAATAACGTGAAATCCCATGATTGCGTTTGGATTGCCATTAGATTATACTTCCAATGTCTGATAAACTCCTAGGGTTCTGTGATTCTTCACTAGCTATACCCCCCCCCATACCCCACACACATCCATTTTGACCCAGGGTTTCGAATTGTGTGGAAGCTTCCAGATGCAGACCTGCCCCTCGGAAGGATGGTCTGGGCGGTGAGAAAAGGAAAAGCCCCCTCTGTCCTCTTCCTCCTCCTCTTTCCTTGCCTCCCCTTCCCTCCTTCTTGGGTTGTTCTGCTGCCTCCCCTCCCCTCGAACCCACTCCTGGCATCCCACATCAAAGCACAACACGGAACAACGCAAATGGAACTGAGCTCCCTTTAGACATTTGCTTCATCAAGGCCCTGCTTTTCTCCCTACAAATCTGCAATTAGTTTTTGTTCTGATTAGGGTTCACTTGCTAATGAAAGGCTCCCAAAGAGACAGCTGGGACTTCCAAGGCAAGGCAGGCAAGCAAACACTTCAGAATTAATTGCCAAGACAGCAAGCGCTCAGCAAGGCAAGGGTGGCATCACACACACACACACAGAGCCTTCCCAGTACGGATGAGAAACCGGAACAGAAAACCCCTCAGGGAGTACTGGGAGAAGACCCTGCCCTCGAAAGCCCCCCAGAGAGCTGGACAAAATGGGAAAGATGGGTTCAATGGTGAGTGTTTCCATTCTCATTGCACTGCTCTGGGACTAAAGCTGAGAGAGGGGCATAATGGGGAAGGGGTATCATCTATTGATGCCTCCTTTGTGGCCACCAAGAGACACCCCCCTTCCCTCCTTTGGAAGCCACCTGCCCATCATCTACACACCTTTTACTGGAAAATGCCATCAGTCAGGGCAGAGTCCTATGCCAGAGTCCCATGCCAGTGGAGGCCAACCATGTGGTGGAAACGCCTCTAGAGAAGCCGGGGAAGGATGACCCACTGCTGCTTCCGAGTGGAACTGTGGCCAAATCGCCTTTGTCTCTCCTGCAAAGGATGCCACCCAAAGTCCCAATCCGCAGTGGCATCGACTAGGAGGGCGCAGGGGATATGGACCTCACCAGAAGATGGGTGAGACCTGGCTAAGTTGAGAGGCCCCCGCTCTCCTCCCAGCCTGGCACTGTTTTACTCGTGAGTAAAGCAGTGTTAGGCAGTGAGGGAGAGGGCACACTGGGAGAAATAAAGATGGTGGGGTGGCTCAACTATGTTGCCAACAAGGCCTTTCTCCCGTACACAAAGACAAGTGTGCAACTCTGCACACACACACACACTCCATTCTCTGGCTTCAGCAGGCTGTGCTTTGTGTGGGGACCCCTGGATGAAGGGGCCATTGGGGGCCACCCTGTGACTAGTAGGAGATGCTCAAGCATGGCATTTGTTCTGTCTTTCTCTCCAAAGCCAGCACCCCCGGTGGATTACACATTTAAACAAATACAACGGTGAACGTAAAAACGGGATCAAACTTGCAGTAATATTAAGGAGAAATTAAAATATCCAGTTTTAAAAGGTCATTTAAAAACAATACCATTCCAAGCAGTACAGACCAGCCTCCACCGAGAAGGCCCTGTCCGATGTGCCTCCGATTTTGGGGGGCAGAGGGAAGGGCCCTTTCTGGGATCTCAGGGCTGCTGGGGGGACGTTGCCTCCTGGAGCTCAAAACCTCCTTCCTGACCCCTGACTGGCCAAACTGGGGAGCGGAACTGGTCCAGGGCCATACAGTGAAACGGACATCAGTAGCTCAGTTGTGGCCCCTTCCTTTGCTTGACCGATAAGCCGAACAGGAGAAACAACATCGGCTCATCACAATTACATTTCTGGTCCTTTCAGGGTTTTCATAGGAGGGAGACAAGCATCTCCCCAAACACATTATCTCAAAAAACGCTCCCTTTTCATTCCAAGGCTGAAGTCTGTGCGAGTTGCGTCAGCAGAACAGAGGCACGCTTAATTAAGTATCTCATTTTTAGCCGTCAGTTTTATAAGAATCTTGATGATCAAAAAAGAGCATATTTAATTTGCAAAAATAAATGGGATCCCTCTCCGTTTCTGTTTTGGGTCTCTAAGGAGGCCATTGTCAAGAGCCTCTCTGGGGAGGAAGGGGCTTGCAGGGAGGGAGGAGGGGAAGGTAGCTGCCGAGTGTGTGTTGTATCTGTGTGTGTTCACACATACATGTGAACTTTTCTCACTAAATCCTCCCTCCCCCCCCCCTTTGGAAAAGTTTATTTTTAAAATTCAGAGCAGGGATCTAACTAGAAATAACTGGCCACTTGCAATCAGTTCCTTTTTGCAAAAAGTAATTTGGCAGTGCAACAACGGTAAGTTCACAAAGGATAACTTACCTCCTTTTGCTGTGCAATTTTTCTCCATTTTTTTTATAGGGGTGTGTGGTTTTGCCAGATCTGGTGATGGAGGAGGAATATCACACTGTTCCAGTGCTGGCTTGTGCTCCTTTCTCCTGGGGGCTTAAACAACAACAAGGTGGGCAAAAGGAGAACCCATTTTGTAGCATTAAGAGGTGTGCTTATATAATGTATGTGGCTAAAATAAATGTTTTCATTCCTCCCAATAAATACACTTAGCCCTCCATATCCGCTAGGTTTAGGGGCACAAGACCCCCGTGAATATGGAAAAAATGCAAATAACAAAAACACCCTGTTTTTACCTGCGAGGACACCTCTCTAGGAATCTCTAGGTCCTCCAGGGCAACTCTGTGGTCAACGTCCAACAGACACTGACCATAGAACTGCGCTGGAGGAGCTACAACAAGTAGAGTATTCTCTCTAGGAACTTCTATGTCTTTCAGTGCAAGTTTTAGTTAAAGTTGACCATAGAGTCGCATTGGAGGACCTAGATATTCCTAGAGAGACCCTATTAAATCCGTGAATAATCAAATCTGCAAATATCAAAGCCGCACATATGGAGGGATGAGTGTAGTTACTTATTTCACACAGCAAAGTATATCAGAGATAAACTAGATCAAATCCAGAGCCATTCCCCCCATATTCCTCTTCTTCCCACCTGAGGACCACAGCCAAATGTATGCTCCAGGGCTTGACCCCTTGATCGTCTTTCCCCTTCCTGGTCTCTGGCCCCCTTTTTCTTGGCCATCCATTCTGCAAAGAGTTCTGGAGAACTTCCAGAACTTTTTAGAGGGTGAGTTTTTGAAATGGAACTGAGCCCAGTCTCTAGATTGGTTTGATACCTGGACTGGTACTCATGACACTGGCACCAAACAAGATTTATGTACTGTACGAATAAAGAAAGCAGCGGGTCTTTCAGGGGCAGAGTTCCCCAGGTGCATCAGCATTTGGGACTCAAGGAAGACAAGGCCAGTATCATCCTAGGGATCCCCCCTGTCACAATGGCATCCCTATGGCTTCATCTGGAGGGGCTTCTCTCCTCGTGCTGCCCCCCAACTCCCTCCCTTCCTCTGCAGCTCTCAGAAAGAAAGAGAGAGAGAGAGAGAGCGCGGTTGGCTCTTTGCAAGCGCCAGGTGAAGGCCACCGATCATCACGATACAGACATGCTGCTTTTGTCAGAGACAATATTAATGTGGCCAGCCGTGCCACCTCTTCAGCGCCCCCCCCCCCCCTTCGCTTCTGACAGCGGCGACGCCTGCTGGGCCCTGCTCTCAGCCTCTATCCTTGAGCTTTAATAGAGCCATCGAAGGGGCACAAACATTGATTGATTCCTATTGACTTCTTGGGAAGAGCGAGGTGCGCCTGACTGGACCAGCTGTTTATTACAGCACAGCTGTAACCGATGGCAGGATCGGGAGGTTGGGGGGGCTCCGCAGCACTCTGCTCATAAGACAAGAGCCGGGAACGGAGCAGGGATGGTGGGCCTTGCCAAATAGTGTGTGTGTTGCATGTGCCTTGGGTGAGGAGAACAAGACAAAAGCAGGAGAAAGGAGACCAGAGACACCAAGACCCTCTTGGCCAGCCTTTGTGAGGGGTGGGGCGGGGGATCTCTCCCCACAAGAGACACTGAGGCCCAACACTGTGATTGCGTGGTGTGAATCCACACCCATAGAACTATACAGTGGTTGTGCAACATCCTCCTTGACAGTGTGCGACGAACTGCCTCCCTACCCGTGTGCTGCTGCTCCTTGTCCCCCTGGGCAATGGAGGATCATGGCTCTCCCTACAATGGTAGTGAATCTGGTGGCAAGCTGAAAGCATTAATGAATAGTTATGCTCCATTCGGTAATGCACATTTGCATGGCTAGGATGCTGTAGAGCAGGATCCTAGAGTTGGCCCAGTCATTGCCCAGTTGTTAAATGGGAGTCGACACACAGGAGAGTCTCCCTGCTCCATGGACACTCTTCTAGCTGTGAATAAAAAGAGGGCCTGAAGCTCCTCTGAGATAGTTGTGCTTTTGCCCCTGGGACATCAAGTACATCCACTCCCTAATGGCCAAAGAAAGGCAACTCCAGGGGAAAGGAAGGGCACACCTGCGGGTGATGCCAGCGAAATTCTGGCCGCAGGAGGACAGTGCCATCTGCAGAAGGAGCCTCTCCCACCCACCCCCTTGTTGTCGGATCCTCCTTTTCTTTGAGCCAAAGAAGGAGGCTTGCCAGAGTAGGAAAAGGCCTCCTCTTCCTCCTCCATCTCCAGCCGGTGGAGTGGCCCCTTCCCGGTTGCTGGAGTTTTGACCGGAGTAAATCCATCAGTGTATATTAGGCCATCTTATACCAGCTCAACCCGATTGCCAATTGACTTCCAGGCAGGAATTTATGGTGCCAAAGCTTTCAGTGCAGCTTGGGACCAGCCCAGCCCCAGAAGGAGATGACTATTTCATAAGGTCTCACATGTCTGCTCAGAAAGATAAGGGAAAGAACTCGGAATCTAAAGGTTGAAATCTTTCTCACACCCAACACACATAGACACCCTTTGAGATGTTGTTCCAGTGGTCTTGGGTGACCCTCAGTAGACCATCTGACTGGCATGGAAGGTCTTCATCACCAAGCCCAAAGAAAGGCTTCAGCCCTGGACGCCCAATGCCAGTCCTTTCTTTCCAGGGAGAGTCCGCGCCTCCCGCAACAACCCTCTCTTCTGAGCAATGACTCAGGATTCAGGGCCATGTGTTTCTTCAAGGGATTTTTATCTTTTGCCTTTCCAATGGATTTCCTCTCAATAGCTTTAATTCTATCGATGGTTTAATCACGTTTTAACAATACCCTTTTTGTACGTTCTGACTTCAGTCTGAGTCTTTGTCACATCGCGCAGACATTTCCAGGCTAAGCACATCATCTCTCACAGGCAACACACAGTCTGGGCACACTGACTCTACAGACATTGCGTCTTATAGGCAACATCTTTCACGGTGATAAGGAACATGGTGGGCCCAGCGCTGTTCATTGGTAAGGAACATCAGCTTGGCACAGTGGATGTCACACGTGAGGGGTCATACCTTATATTTCCCCTTTGGATCCCGTACAGGGAGAAAGATGGACTATAAATTAAATAAATAACCAAATATTTCATCTTTGGCTTTGGCACACTTCACACAGGTGTTTACGTACAGTGTAGTCTTTAGTAGCATAGACAATGTGATGTGATGAACCCTGACTAGGAGTGCATATAACTGCTGCAAAGGCTCATAATTGTTACACATAATAAATATATGAAAGAGAGATAGCTGCAGGTTTACTCTTTCCCTGAAAGCCCAGGGCTTAAGATATGCCTGAGAGAAATGCTGGAGTTGATCAAATGAAGGTCAAGTTCTTTATCTCTCTTTCTAAGCCATTTGATCCCCAGTGGGCAAGAGAGCAACAAGAACAAGCGCAGGACCTGCTGTACCTTTCAACAAGTTGTGTGCACACAGAACATGCATGGGCTGTGCATAGATGCATATGTCCATTTGGTTATGCTTTGGGTTGCACACTTGGGTGCCTTGGTTCTGTTGCACAATGCCGCTGCTCAACAGGAAAGTTGCATACCTCAGCCTGTGCCTATCTACGCATGATGCTACAAAACCCCAGTGTGGGCTCCCAGCCTCCGTGGATTGGCAAAGGCGGGGATGGCTCTGAGGATGTGGGGGGTCAGGTGATGCTTTGAATTAGCTGTATTCAATATACTGAGCCTATTCTGGTGGACAGGTTCAGCAACTTCAAGTGTTCCTTCAAAGCTTGTGTATTGAAGTGATTTGCTGTGACTATTAAGCCGATGCTGCTGCACCTTGGAGAGGGGACTCTCCCCCTTCCCCTCTTGCCAATGGGAGCCACTGCAAATGGAAGCAGCCTGGTGGGTCTGTGGGAGGTTTCTGGGGGGCGAGCGGGTCAGATGCCCTTCCATCCCCATTCAGAGAAGCCATGCCCATGCCTCCCATGCCCCCCCATGCCTGCCCCCGCTCTGTGGAAGTTTCTGCGGCTGCAGATCAAGCCCAGCCTCCTGCCCATTTGAGCCTCTCCCTGCGTGACAGAATATGGATAAAAGAACCATCACTTTATAACAGCAGGAAGGAGAAATAATTGCATGGCTGCCTCTGAACGCTCTCTCGGTTCAGTGTAATTGAGGAGGTGTCTCTCCCTTTGGGGAACAGCTGGGGACGGCGGTGGAGGAGCAGCATGGAGGGGTTGAGATGGGGGGCTTTTGGGGTGGGGGAAAGGAGCCCTCCCTCCTGCCCTCTCCTCAATGGAAGGAAGGGGTCATGCCGGGGCTTTGAGACTAGGCCACTCCAGGGAAATCCTGCTGGCTGTGCCCAGCAAGAGGGACACAGTTTGGCACGCACCCATACACACCCCAAAATGGGCACCCTTGCCAGCCCCTCTTGCCCACCCAGGGCAGGAGGGACTCTCTTGGATGATGCCAGGTCTTTCTTTCTCTCTTTGAAGCCCCCCATCCTTTGAAAACAAGGGGGTGGGTGACTGTGGAAGATCCAGGGCCCCTTCCTCTGCCACCGGGCCCCTCTGGGGGTTATGTGGGTGGCTAAAAAAGGAGCAGAACGAAACCACTTTTTAAAATGCCTGCATTAGACAGAGGGGCTGGAGGGGACTGCCACCTACTTAAAACATGAATGGATGTCCTGGGAAGGTTTCCCAGAGAAAGGGAGACATGGGGAGAGATCTGGAGAGCAATTGAGGGCCACAGAGACAGCCTTGGGGGCCAAATGCAGTCCCTGGACCCCACTCTGCCCTCTCCGTGTTGCTATTCTGGACCCTGTAGAGGGGAACTCCTCCTCGCCATTCGCACATGGGCTCCATCCTGACATCCCAGCAAATGTTAGTTTGTGCCACCCACAGTTAGGGATCCACACCAGGGTTTGTGCTTCGAAAGGAAGCACAAGCCAACTGTGGTGAAGCAACTGCTGGAGACAAAGCAACAGCCTACAGCCGGCTTGTGAATTCAGATGCAGACGAAAATCACAGTGAGCACAAAACCACTGCAAACGAACTTCAAATTCTTTTTTGATTCTCTGGTTCAGCAGCCCTGATAATCTGGAGGGTGAACTGAGGCAGGTTCAGCTGTAAATACAAACCGCCTCTTGGTGGGACATCGGTCGGCAGCAGGGCCACTCTCTTCTCTCCTCTTTTTGTCGTTTGGCCGGTAGATTTAATTGGACAACTCCTGGGTTCTTGTGTTTTCATTTCTCTCTGTGCCATCTCTCCAGTTCCAGGCTGGCCCTTCCCAGAAGGTTTCCGTTCCCATCTTTTATATCAAAGAGAGCCAATAGTGTGTGTCTGGGATCCTACCGCGGCCTTGCGTGGTGTAAATCTACGCTCATGTCACCTCATGGTAGCTGTGCTGCCCTCCCTTTGCCGGATGCTGATGATGTGCAGCTGGCAGCATATCTGCCAACACGCTTCCAAAGGGAAATCATTGAGAGGGCTTCTTTGGCAATGAAATGGTGAGTCGAGGGGCACCCTGAAGCACCGATGCATCACCCAAGAAGACGCACCATCCAGGGCTAGGATCTGGTGGGTTAGGCCCAACAGGTTTGGGCCGTTCAGATGAATCACCACACATGTAAATCCCACTGATTCAGTGACACTCCTCTAGTCAGAGCTAACGACAGGATTGGGGCTCCTGTGAAATCATTACGTTTGTCAAACTCTGCCCATGCACCCCTGGAGTGAATGCATCCATTGCAGAGCAGTCGAAAGGGCAGAACCTCACGGGAAGGGAGCTTGCAGGGGTGCAAGACAGCAATGTGACCCAGCCTCTCTCCTCGCTCCTTCTCTGCATTGTCCCGGGTTCCCGATGCAGCTGAGGCGGAGGGCCAGAGGCTTGGCTGCCCCTCCAAGGGGGTGTCAGTGGGCCCGTGTTTATACCCAGGGCTCTTTCAAAAGACTGGGGTGAGGGGCTGGGCAGGGGGCGGTTAAGAAGCCGCTTGTCCTGTTGTTGCAAAGGCTCCCAAGGACGGGGAAGTGACACTGACTAATTGAATTCTGAACAAGCCAGTGCAATGCAAATATCTGACAAATGAATTTAATTGCATTCACGTACAATAAAGCTGAGATCTAAAAGGTCAGCGGGAAAATGGAAGGGGTCCCCAGAGTGCTAACAGGGAGAAGTTGACTGTAATACACATTCATCACATTTTATCATCTAATTAGTCCACACAATGCCAGGCTGATAGACAAGGACCTAAGCAAAAGTATTGATTGATTATTACCCTGGTATCTATCATTTTCCCTTCAGCCCGACAGCGTCAGGTGCTGCTGCTGCTTCTGCTGGTGATGGCAATGGCAGCTGCCCTGAGTGTCTCTGCTGCCGCTGCTGCCGCTGCCGCTGTGGGACGGAGGGAGTGATAAATGGCTTTTCCTATGGCTGCCTCCAGAGCCAGGCAAGGATTTCAGCCAGAATCAAGGGAGCCGCTCAATTCCCTGCCCATTTGGGTGCCAACCCCCCTCTGTCACAGGACCCTTTCTCAATTAAGAAGAAGCCCTGGCAGGAAGGACCAGGAAAAATGCCTCCTCTTTTCTCTCCCATAAAATGCTCTCAGCAAAGCTTGGGACTGGGCTGACTTTGGCCTGCTACAGTTTCTGTTATTCGCAAACGCTCCATTGCCCAACGGAGGTTGCTCTGCTATGGGGTGCTGCCTGTGCCTGCCTCCTCTCTCCTCCCTCAACCTCCTTCTCAGTTTCGGCAGAGAGATCCAGGCCTTGATCCCTTGCACCTTTCCAGCGAGGGCACAATCGCCCAGTCGGAGTTTCCTCAGGTCTCGCCCAATCCCTCAGACATTTTCTTCCCATTTCTTTTCGTATCAGGTTGTGAGACTTTGGCCTGAATTGTGTTAGTCCCAGCCAGAGGAGACCCACTGAATAAATGAGATTTGCCTACATGTTGCTTCACCATCCAGCAACCTATTTAATGGCTCCGCTCTAGGTGGGACTCACCAGTGGCATTTGTGCTTTTGTGTTTTCTTCCTGCGTGGACATCTGTATCATAACAACAACATTTTCCCTACATTGAACATTTTATCTGTATAATTTATCCCTTTGACGCTTCTTGCCACTGTGTATATTTTCCCCAATTCCATGCATTTTCGATGCTCACAATTTAAATTATGCACATTGTTTTGTGAGCCTTGCAAATGTGCAAATGCTCAGGGTGCACATTTTCTTGCAACAGGTTTCAGAAGGTGTGAACAAGGTACTTTGGGTAGGATTGTCACGCCTTGCTCTCCATCCCTTTTTCTTGATACCCGTTTGCTGGTGATGCTGTGATGCTTCACTAAGGCTGAGCTCACTGAAGATAAGGGGACTCACTTCCTCCCCTTCATAAATGCAAACAGATGCAACTTCATTCTGCAGGTTGGAGCACACAAGGAGGCTGAGGGTTTTATTTGCACTGGGTTTTATTGCATTGTTTTTTTCCCCTTCCGTTCTGTGCCACCCTGGGGGTTTATGTTAAGACTAATCCATAAACCTGGGAAGAAGGGGTGATGCTTCCAGCTGTCTTTGATACCACCACTTACGATGGAAAAGCAGTTGCAAACGCGCTGACATTTCTGGTGGGATCCCCTTTATTTGTGCCTTGTCTCTCACCCGCTTTGGCTCACTGGTTAGTGAGAACATGGCCTTAAAAAGCGTCTTTAAAATACCTCCAGAGGGGAAGTAAACAAGCAAATGTGATCTCACATCCAGCCATGTTCAGCCAAGAATCGGAAGACACAGAGCTGAAGGGGTGCTTTCTGTTTCCTTGCTCTGGGTGCCTTGGCCCGGAGAATGATGTCGGGAGTCTTTGTGCCGTGTGTTTGGCTGTTATGCGCACCAGCAAACCCTTTGCTTTGATGAGCACCAGAAGCTCTTGTTTGTGCTCCTCTGTTTGCCGGCAAGCGTCTTGTATTGACTCACAGAAATTGATCCCTGCCACACCAAGGCGGCTGCTTCCCCTCACCCTCCACCTCTGAATAATCCGGCCTCGATATTAACATCGAGGAAACAGAGGAAATAAATCAGGCAGAGACACAGGAAACCTATCAACTTTCCTAAGTATCAGAAGTGGGGGGTTTTATCTTCCATGGAAGCACCTTGAAAAGTCAAACCAGCCAACCGCTGACTGACCAAGAAATAAACCAATATCTTGAATGAAAGCCACTATAAAAAAAAGCACAGAATGGAGGTCACTGCCCAAAGGCCCTGGGGCCACTTCTCTTTGTGGTCAGCCCACTTCCAAGGGACTGCAGCCCCTTGTCCTCTCTAAGGAGAGCCCAGAGAGCAGGTCCCTTGGTTCTGAGGAGCTGCCTTCTCCTGAATAAGCTTCCTCTAGGATTAACTAGCCTCAGAGAGCTCTGCCTTGGAAATCCAGGTCCAGAGCCCCAATGGGAAGCATGGAGGGTCCTCCAGCGTCCCCGGATTCTGAGCCACCAGAGGCTTGGAAAGGGACGTTGGGAATTCTGGGTGGTGCTCAGAGGAACTGCAAGTGAGCGGGGATCTTCCAGTGGCAGGGAGATGCTCTCCCACTGACTGATCTTCTCACCACCTGGCCCTCTTCCGTGCCCAAAGCGTCTCACATTGGCACTTCTATGCAGTGCCAGCGTCCCAGAAAGTGTCCCTCGACAGCCTCGTCCCCCAGGAGAACATGCTCCCTTTCTTGTCCTGGGAGGCCTACGGAGTCTCCCCTCCCCACCCCATGCCTTGTGCCCACAATGGGCCAGAGGAGGTTGGGGTGGACCTCAGGGGTCACCTCCAGTTGGGAGAAGGACACTGGGGGCAGGTTGGAGAGGCAGCCCAGCAACTCCAGGCATGAGGCCAAGTTTCCCAAGATGCTGAACTCCAAGTGCTGAGGGCAACCACTAACCTCTTTCAGCATCTTGGACAGCTGCTTTCTAGCTGTCCACTGGCTGGAATGGATTGACTGCCCGCCTGGCATGGGAGACACCCACCACCACTCTTTGCACAACTCAGGAACTGGGAACTAGGACTCAGCCTCCTCTCAGCTGTGTAACAGTCCTCATCCACTATACTCTCACCCCACTTAGTAAGAAGAAGAAATTACAAGCGGTGATACATTAAATTCCTGGGTCTGCAGAATCCCGCTTGCTGGCAGGCCTGTGTCCTGGGTGTGTATTTGCTGCTGTGGTTCTCTTCAGGGACAGCCAAAAGATCAGCCCAAGTGGAGAGGATGCATCTGTGCAATAGCCAAGGGGCAACGCAGGGCAGATAGAAACCCTGAAGCACCAGAAGGTTTTGGGAGCCGCTGGGGCAGCCAAGCATGTCCTGGACTGTTTGCCCATTGTGGTCTAGGTGGGTAGGAAAGGGATGTGTGCTGGGCACTGTTGCTGTCTACCCATTTCTTTGATGCCCCGCTGGAGGAAATGTTGGGGAGGAAGAAGCCAGCAGGTGCCAGAGGCAAAGCAGGCATGGAGTTTGCCCTTGGACAGCTCCAATCAAAATGGACAAAGGGCTCTTTTTAAAAATGCCCAAAGCAAGGCATGGAAGCCGTTTGTACAGAAACAGTTTTTGTGGGTTAAATCGCATTAAACCTCAAACGTGGAGCACTCAGTACTTTCCTGCCAGCAGGGTCTGGGCTGAGCTGGGGGCTCCATGGCTTAGATCTGAAGCTCAGATATGGGTTTTGGGGGAGAGGGCTTGACAACTTGTGCTCTCTCCCTTTCTCCCTCTCTGATAAAACAAGAAAACCAAGAGAAGAGATACTGGAGGGAAAGGAAGGACTCCCCTGCCACTGCCAGATAATGCAAATAATTGGCATGCAAAAGAGCAACTCTCCTCCCTTCCTTGGCACCCGGTGGCACCCTTGAAGGAGCTCCCCAGCAGCAGATCCCCACCAGGCCCGGCCTGAGTTTCTGCCGCAGCCCCGAAAGGCAGAAAAGTCTGGCTTGGGGGGCAGGAAGGCCCTTGAGTGGAGGGACGGGAGCAGCTTCCGAAGGAGCGATTTAATGAGCCAAAGCAAAGCAACGTTCCTGAAACGGCTGCCATAAGGTGCCACTGGTTCTAGCGGAACATCTTGGCACCATGTTATATTTGCATGAATTTGCATAATTTTTATGTCAGACCATATGGAATGGGCCTTCACCAGTGGTAGGGGCGTCTCTCGAGCTGACTGTCTTAGTAACCCACAGTATCATGTTGCTCACTTTTAAAAAATAATCATATATATATATATATATATATATATATGAGAAAGAGAGAGAGGGAGAGAGGGAGAATGACAGAGAATCTCCTTGTTGCCTACTAATTTGGAAGGATTAAGCAGAGCAGCCGCCGCTTCTGCTGTGGCTGTCACATGTAGTCACTGCTGAAATAATAGAACCGTTTTAAGGAAAGCAAGAAGCTCCTCAGGAATGCACAATGTCTCCTTCCACGCAGAAGAGACGTCAGGCGGACGCTTTGCCTTTGACTTGCTTTCCTGGCCCAAGAGCTCTTTGCTGTGGCCAAGTCTCCTTCTAGCCACAAGAGAAGGAGGCCAGGCGATGGCACAGGAAAGAGGAGGGCACAGGGAAGGGCAAGGGTTAAGGGCACCTGGGCTCACATCCCCACTTGGCCATTATGATCCTTGGGTGACCCCTGGTGCAGAGTCACTTTCTCTCAGCCTCATCTGTTTTTTCGGGGGCCATTGCTGTGAGAAGGCATCTGGGGAAGGGGACAGTCTGGGCAGCTTTCTCTTTGTGAGAGAAAGACAGGGGATTAATGCAAGATGTCAGGAGATGCTGGCTAGCATCTGGTTGGGAGTTTACAATGCCGTAAACCAATTTAGGATTGTAGCGTCATTCCCAGGAGGGTAGCGTTATCATAGCTGCACCACATGGACCATCACACAAGCAGAATGAGCAACATGGCCGTTGTGTAATCGTTAGGGTGTTCAACAGAACAGCACTTTTCAGGACAGGCTGCGCTTGCACAACAACAGTGCAAGCACAAGGGGCAGAATGGTCCCCAGGAGAGCCATGGGGCACAGGTCTTGCAGAACGGGTGGCAGCAGAAAGTCATGGGTGCCCCACGGACTTCTGGAAAAAATTCCCTGCCTTTTGCAGAGCCTTCTTTGGTGGCAAGAAAACCCATGGCATAATAGGGCATCTTCTCCAGGGCCTCCTTCTCCAAATGGTCGCTTATCATGGTTGCTCCAAACAGTTGCTCCAAATGGTTGCTTACGTAGTGCCATCACTGCAAAGTCGCATCACTGTGAGGCAGGATCTTGGCCAAAGTTGCACAATTGTGGGAAGACTCAAAAGGCTGGGCAATGAAGGGGACAATGGCATTGTCACTTGAGAATCAACCCAAGAGCCCTTGACTTTGCTACAACATTTCTGCCTCATCCTGACACAGGCCAGAGTCCAGGTCAGGTCTTATGCATGTCTCGGTTTCCTTATGGAAGCAAAAAAATGGGGGGGGGGGGGCAATGCATGCTATCCATATTTACTTTAAGGCTATGGAAAGCAGAGTTATGCATGGCATACCAATTCAAAGTGTTGCTCATGACCTATAAAGCCCCATAAGGCTTTTTGGCAGACCATATTTCCCTGGATGAGCCAGCCCAGGCCCTGAGATCTTTACGTCTTTGGGAAGAGGACTTTCTCTCTCACAACCACATTTTGGTGAGAAGCAAGACACCTTGGTGTCAGCCCTTAGTCTCTGGTGTTCCCTTCCCAAAGAGATTGTGGAATGGCCCCTTTCCGGCTGTTCTTCCAGGGGAGGGCAGGCTTTGAAAACAGAAGGTCTTTAAGGAAGGGCTGAAGGTGCTGCGTTGTTTTTAGACTGTTCTAATTGCTTTGTATCTTTTAATGGGATTATATTTTTTTTAAAAGTGCAGTTTTAAATCATTTTTAATATTGTCAGTCATTTAATCCCATTTTAATGCTCACTTTTTGAGTGCGTTTTTAGTTGTATTGTTTTCAAATACAGAAAAGCAGGATGGAAATAAATATGAAAATGATGGTGATGATGATGATGATGATGATGATGATACCGTCGTAACTATGAAAGTGCATGTGTGTCCAGCCTGCGTTCTCTCACTGCCCCTGGTTGAAATTGGTGGAAGATAGTGCTCTTTGGTGGTGCGTTTTTCTGCACGCTGGGAGCCACATTGGGCTGTTCAATGTTGCCATTCAAAGCAAAGGCCACAGAGCACAACGAGCGCTTGACTCTGCGTGTGGAGACAACCACAACCACAGCACAGGGTCCAAAACTGACCCACAGAAGAGCACTGGAAACAGTGGGGCGTTTATGGCCAGACTGGAGAGTCACCCGCCTGGGACACTTGTCAATACATTGTCATTGCAGAGCCCTCCCTGAGCTGGAGGAGGGGCTGGATGATCTCTATGGTCCCTTCTAAGTTTCCCCGCAATGCTTCCTCAACCGGTTATATTCTGTATATTTGATGCCATCATCAAAATAGTTCTACACATCCTGTTCCATATTTCCATCCCCCAAGAGCATCCAAATGGCAGCAAGAACAGCTGTTCCTTCTGGGATGGTGGGAATGTTTGTACGGATGTACAGAAGACAGCAGAGAAGCCAGAAACTATGGACTCTTTCAAACGGGGAGGAATTTCTCCCAACTCCGAATGGAGCCAATGCGGATTTATGTAAATTCGCTTGTTTAGCGAATTTACATGAACCCCTGCTCCGTTCGGAATTACTTCCCATTACCCGAAAATAACCCCCTCCTGCCTGAATTTGCATGCAAAGCTTTAATTCGCAATAAGGTAAAACCCATGATTGCATTCGAATTGGCTTCCCTCCTGCCCGAATTTGCATGTGAAGAGTTAATTTGCAATAACATAAAACCCATGATTGCATTCGAATTGACCTTAAATTATACTTCCAATTTAGCCTTGTATGAAAGAGTCCAAGGTCAGTGCCTCCGTCTTCATCTGTTCCCTAGAGGAGCATGGGGTGTGTGTGTGTGATAAACCCCATTGTTTTAGTGAAGAAGCCCCTTCCTCGATTTGCCACCAAATTGGACTCTGCCCCGAATGAGGTCCTGGGTCTGCCCAGTCTCCCCAGAGGCCTCTGCTTCCTACTGAGAAATCTGCCGGTATTTCTTTTGAAATCCTGCTAAATACGGCCCGCCATGAAGATCCCGAGAGAGACGGCATTCGAGGCAATATCTAGGCCACCTCTAGTTCCCCAGCCAGGTCTCCAAAGAGAAACATCAAGAGAGAGAGGCATCACTTCCACCTTAGACCAGCCTCGGTTTGAAATCCAGGATTGCCAGCGTTGGGGTCGCACAGGACTCTTTGGCAGACTAAAGAGCTGAAGAAATCCACAAGGCATGGGAAAAAAGCAGGAGGTGCCGCTGCATGTGCTAGAGCAGAAACTAGCCATGAGATGCGAAAGGTCTGGAAAAGACAAACTGCGAGAGGAACACTGGGAACGTTCAGCCTAGAGAAGGGAATAGTATAACAGCCATCTTTAAATATCAGAAAGAAAATGGAGGGAGCTTGCTTTCTTCTGCTCCAAATGCGAGACCAGATCCAATGGATTCAAGCTATGAAAAAGACGAATATGGGTAAACATTGGGAAGAATGTCCTAGCGGTGACAGCTGCTGGAGAACGAACTCCCTTCCTTTCTTTGGAGCCCTCCTTCAAACTGAGGCTGGGCGTCCATCATCAGTCACAGACCTATTCACTCTGGATACTTGCTTGGCAGAGGGCTGGACTAAGGGGTGATCATCCTTGCAATCCCTTCCAGGCCTATGGGTCTGTGGTTCTATGGTTCAAAGACGTGGTGCTCCCACAGTTGAGCAACAAATCAAGCACACTGTTAATACGCACCACCCAAAAGTCAAGGATCATAGAATCATAGAATCATAGAAATTTAGAGTTGGAAGAGACCACAAGGGCCATCCAGTCCAACCCCCTGCCGTGCAGGAACTCCCCATCAAAGCATCCCTATTGACAGATGGCCATCCAGCCTCTGCTTAAAGACCTCCAAGGAAGGAGACTCCACCACACTCTGAGGGAGTGTGTTCCACTGTCGAACAGCTCTTACTCTCAGGAAGTTCCTCCTAATGTTGAGGTGGAATCTCTTTTCCTGCAGTTTGCATCCATTGTTCTGAGTCCTGTTCTCTGGAGCAGCAGAAAACAAGCTTGCTCCCTCCTCAATATGACATCCCTTCAAGTATTTGAACAGGGCGATCATATCACCTCTTAACCTTCTCTTCTCCAGGTTAAACATCCCCAGTTCCCTAAGTTGTTCCTCATAGGGCATGGTTTCCAGAGCCTTCACCATCTTAGTTGCCCTCCTTTGGACACGCTCCAGTTTCTCCACATCTTTTTTGAATTGTGGTGCCCAGAACTGGACAAAGCATTATTCCCGGTGGGGCCTGACCAAAGCAGAATAGACTGGCACCCCTGGCCCTGCTCCTCTGCCTTCCCTCCTGAGTCCCTTCCACCTGCCAGGCCTTCTGGCCTCTTCTGTGCCTCTTTCCCGGTTGTGTTTCCCAAAAGGCACCTCCTGTTTGCCGCTGGTAGTCAACTCAGCAACGGGCTCATCGGGAGCATTGTGGCTCCTTTCCCTTTCAGAGAAAATGAAAACCAGGGCTGAGCCTGACTTTTGCGTTGCTGCTTTTTAACAAAGCTAAGCGTGGTGCTTGTTAAGCCGTCGTGGGCTGCCCCTCTCTGCCCTCCGAGGCCCAGGGCCACCGCCGCCGCCTTTTTCCTGGGAGCCAACGTGGCCTCCTTTCCTTTCCCATAAAGGCAGGAGGAACTCCGGCATCACTCAGCGAAGGCAGAGACCTCCAGAGATGTTTAAATTACTCACCCGGCCATAAATCAAAGGCTGAAACAAGACTAAGCCGGGCTCCCTCCTGTTGCCGAGATGGAAAAAAAGGCGCCTCTGTATTTATGGCAATGACAGAAAGAGCAGGCAGCTGCCTCTACGTTAAAGAAAATGAATCGGCTCTGGGTGCCTCGGTCTCTCTCTGCCGGCCTTTGTCTATGGGGCCTGGGATGGGGCTGAGGCAGGAAGGGGTTCCTGAAGAGCCTTGAATGTCAAGGAAAAGCTCCTTCACTGGATAGCCCCTTTGCAAGTCGATCTGCCTCATATGTGGCCATTAAGAGGGGGTCCTCCGAAGCCATTGGTGGCGGATGGCTACTGTCTTGCTCTGGGTCTGGACCCCAGCACTAAAGGGGCTGCTGCTCAAGGCTGCAGTCAACAACCATTTGCGCAGCCCAGTTAGAGCTAGTGAGGAAACCTGGAGTGGGTTCACTGCCCCACTGATAAGGCAACCACCATCCGCCATGACTCTCAGTCTCAGATTCCTTTCCCCGTCCGCTTTTCTGGTCTGCATGGCATGCCTGCGTAAGTGCACATATTTATTTCCTAAACACGGAAATCCAGGAAGCTTTATTTTCAGTGGGGTAGTAATGCCCGCTCTGACTGGCAGACACTATGGCTCTCACCCAGATAGGAGTCTTCCCTTGTCCTCCCAGGGATTCCCTGGTATATCCCTCCCGGCGCTGTCCCACCCAAGGACTAACCAGGCTTGGCCCTGCTCATCTTCCAAACCTGGGCGAGATTGGGAACATGGCAGCCAAGGAAGCTTCCTTTATGCTTTGTTTGGGTGGAGGGTCTCATTCATGCCAGTCTTGCCAACTCTGACGGGCAGAAAGGGCTCCGTGGCAGCTTTCAGGCCATATTGCTTCCTTGCCCTGATTGGAAATAGCGCTCAGGGTGGAAGCAGGGATCTTCTGAAGTCACTGCCAGGAAGGTGACAGCTCCGACGGGCAGCGGCCGTGCCTCAAGTGGGCATCTGGGCAGGGTTTTTCCCCTTAACTGAGCTGGAGATCCTGAGCCTTCCTCCCTCTCAGGGGTCTCCCATCCAAGCGCCAACCAGGCCAATCTCTGCTTCACTTCCCAGATCAGACTAGCTGAAGGGCCGGAGGGCATCAGGCTGTGTTTTCGCGTCAAGTTGGACTATACGGCCTCTCAAACGCCTTCGAACTCTTCAGCTCTATGATTTTTCCATAGTACTGTATGTGCTCATGTAAAAGTCTAGAAATTTAGGTTAAAAAATTGACTCCAAAAAACTGAGTCGCCTTATCCACAGGAAAATGTAACTACTGTACTTTAACATAGATAGATAGATAGATAGATAGATAGATAGATAGATAGATCTGCTGGTGAAAAGCAATAATTTAATCTTTCCTAGAAGCATTGATCCCTTTTGCACAGATAGTTATCTCTGCTGTAATTTTGCAAGTTCTTTGGCATCATTTTCCTTTCCTTTGACCCTTTATATCTTTCATTACATGCCCCTAGTTTTTACCCTTGACCTATCCATGGATTATATAAAAATCCATAATTTTGGCCCCAAAACCTGCCATATATATATATATATATATATATATATTACATATGAGGTTGACTTATAGTCGAGTATATATGGCATACCTGCACTAAAATCAGAAACACATTATTAAAACTCCGGAATATTGTTATGCCTTTGCTGAAATCCAGGAAAGCATTAACGGTGTAACGTTTTATTATTGACTTTATTATTTTTATTATTCTGCGCCTATCTCCGATACGTCGCTCAGCTATATAATTTGCATTTAAAATCCTACTGTAAGTGCCTTTTTCTCTCTGTGTGTGTGTTAGCTCTATCTCTGTACGTTTTATAGGAACGTGGAAAGATCCTGGTAGGAATGTCGATGAATCTCAGATTTAAAAAAACGGGGTTCAAAGAGAGATTTCTCCTAAAGACGACCCAAATGTGGACGTTCCTGAGGATTTGTTACCATAATGTGGAATCAGGGCCGCATCCGCATTGGGGAAATAACCCAGTTTGGCACCTCTTTAACTCTTTCTGGCTCAAGGCTATGGAATTCTGGGAGTTGGAGTTTGTTGTGGGGCCCAGAGCGGAGCGGAGCTCCGCTCTGGACCCCACAACAAACTCCAACTCCCAGAATTCCATAGCAACTGACCCAAACAACAAGCTCTGGACCCCATAACAAACTCCAACTCCCAGAATTCCATAGCCTTGAGCCAGAAAGAGTTAAAGAGGTGCCAAACTGGGTTATTTCTCCAGTCTGTCCAGGGCAACTCTGACCCTAGAATTGCCCCACAAAGGCCTAGTGGAGTGTCCTTTCTAGGGACCTCTAGCGACGTTTGGTTAAAGTTGACCATAGAGTTGGGCTTGGAGGACCCAGGTATTCCTAGAGAAAGCAGAGGCAGGCAGAGGCCCTCTTGGTCTTCTTTCGTGGCTTCAAGGAAGGCGGAGGGAAGGCTGGGAAACGGGGCTCAAGGGCTGGGGGCCGGCAGCGAGAGGGAAGCAGAACGCCCCCAAATCCCTTCCCCTTCATTGGAACCCCAAGAAAGAAAGAAGGGAGGGAGGAAAGAAGGAAGGAAGGAAGGAAGGAAGGAAGGAAGGAAAAACAGGCAAGGAAGGAAGGAGGGAGGGAGGGAGGGAAGGAGAGCGATCAAAGAGACAGAGAAAAGAAGGAAAGAAGGAGATGAAACAGGTCAGGGAAGGAAGGAATGAAGGAGAGAGATTAAAGAGACAGAGAAAAGAAGGAAGGAAGGAAGGAACGAAAGAAGGAAAGAAGGAAGGAAGGAGATTAAAGAGGCAGGGAAGGAAGGAAGGAAGGAAGGAAAGAAAAAGAAGGAAGAAAGGAAGGAAAAACTGGCAGGGAAGGAAGGAGAGAGATTAAAGAGGCAGAGAAAGGAAGGAAGGAGGGAAGGAAGGAAGGAGAGAGAGATTAAAAGAGGCAGAGAAAAGAAGGGAGGAAGGAAAGACAGGGAGGGGGCCATCGGAGGCCGAGGGGGAAGGGGCGCCTCGGGGGGGGGAGGCCTTTGGCTCTCGTTTGGGAAGGAAGGCCGGGTTCGCCGGAGGGACGGACCGAGACTCGGTGCAGCTGGGCGTCGGGGCACGTGCCAAAGAGGGCGGGGCCTGGGGGGGCCTTCCTCGGTAGCCCCGCCTTCCTCGGTGGCCCCGCCCCCGCCCCGCCCCCTGGTCAGCAGCAGCATCGGCGGCAGCAGCATCGTCGTTGGGAAAGTTTGTCGCCTGTCTGCCGGTGGGTCTGTGGTCGGGGCGCGGTGCCTGGGCGTGCGATGCGGGGCTCCCTCCTCCTCCTCCTCCTCCTCCTCGTCCGTCGGGCGTCGCGGGGGGGAGGCGGGCGAGGGCTCCGGAGCGGCGCCGGCAGCAGAGCCTCCTCCCGGTCCTCCTCCTGCTGCCGCTGGGCCTGTCCGGGGTCCGCGCGGGGCCCGGGGCCGGCGGCGGCGGGGGTCGTCGGGGGCCGGGCGGCTGCCAGGATGCGTCGGGGGCCGGGCGAGGCGGCGGGCAGGCGGCATGGGGCCCCCGGAGGATGCGGCGGCGGCGGTGGGCGAGGCCGGGTCCCGAGGCTCCGGGGCTCCGTCGTCCTCCTCGTCGGGGCTCCCTAAGGAAGGGCCGGCGGTGCCTCGCCGCTCTCGGGGCGTCGGCGTCGGGAGCGGGAGCAGCGGCCGTCGCCTGCTGTGGATGTGCAGCCTCTCTCTGTGCCTGACCTACGGCTGCTACAGCCTCATGGCCGGAAGCCCCCTCCAGCCCCACGCCCCGGCGCCCTCCCGGACCCCCACCCGGACCCCGGACGCCCCCCCGGACGCCAGGGACACTCCGGCGCCCGCAACCGGAGCCCCGGCCCCCGACGCCGCCCCGAGCCGGGATCCCCCGAAGGGCCCCGCCGCCTCGCCGTCCCCGCCGCCCGGCCCCGCCGAAGAGGAAGCCCAGGAGGAAGAGGCCGGGGAGAAGCGGCTCCCGCAGGCCCTGATCGTCGGGGTGAAGAAGGGCGGCACCCGCGCCCTCCTCGAGGCCCTCCGCGCCCACCCCGAGGTCCGCGCCGTCGGCAACGAGCCCCACTTCTTCGACCGACACTTCCACAAAGGCCTCGCCTGGTACAGGTCGGTCCTCCCCGGGAGACAGAGGGAGAGGGAGGCCGGGAGGCAGGGAGGGTCTCTGGCCCTCGCCCCGAACCAGGCAGGGAGGCCGGCCCCGGAGGGAGGCAGCCTCTCCGGAAGGACCCAGGAGCCCAGCTGGAAGCGGACCCCGCCGGGAGCCAGGAGCTGCTGCTGGTACTGCTGCTCTCCCGAGGGCTGGACCGGGCTTCAGGCTGGGCTCCGACGCTTCCAGGCGGAGAAAAGGAAGAAGGAAGGGAGGAAGGAAGGAAGGAAGGAGAGATTAAAGAGGCAAAGGAAGGAAGGAGAGAGATTAAAAAGACAGAGGAAGGAAGGAAGGAGAGAGAAAAATATTAAAGAGACAAAGGAAAGAAAGAAGGGAAGAGATTAGAGACAGAAAAAAAGAAGGAAGGAGAAAGATAAAGAGGCAGAGGAAGGAAGGAAAGATTAAAGACACAGAAAAGGAAGGAAGGAGAGAGATGAAAGAGACAGAGAAAGGAAGGAAGGACTGACAGAGAGAGAGATTAAAGAGAGAAAAGAAGGAAGGGAGGAAAGAAGGAAGCAGAGAGAGAGAGAGAGGGAGGGAGATGAAAGAGGCAGAGAAAGGGAGGAAGGGCTCCCCTCCTTGGCCCTTGGAGGCCCCCCTCCTCCTCCTCCTCCTGGAAGAGAAGCTCCAGGGGCCCCTCGGTGGCTGTCTCTGTCCCTGGGGCCCCGGGGCTCCTCCTTCCCAGGCTCCTGGTGGGGTCCCATGGCTTCCCTCTCTTCCTTTCCCTCAGGATTGTTCTTTCTCTTTCCCGCCTCTCACTCACACAACGCCACTGTCCCACCGGAGACAGAAAGACCAACCAGTCATTGAAACCAAGCTCCCAGGGCCAGGGCCCGTCCGGTGTTCAAATCGTTCAGGAAAACTGGAGTAGTCCCTCAAATCGGAAGAGAAGGCTGAGAGGTGAGACGAGAGCCCTGTTTAAGTGTCTGAAGGGATCACGTCCTGCTTGAGGAGGGAGCAAGCTTGTTTTCTGCTGCTCCAGAGAACAGGACCTGGAACAATGGATGCAAGGTACAGGAAAAGAGATTCCACCTCAACATTAAGAGGAACTTCCTGGGAGTTAAGGGCTGTTCAACGGTGGAACACACTCCCTTGGAGTGTAGTGGAGTCTCCTTCTTTGGAGGTCTTGAAGCAGAGGCTGGATGGCCATCTGTCAGGGATGCTTTGATTGGGAGTTCCTGCATGGTCAAATGGGGTTGGACTGGATGGCCCTTTTGGGGGTCTCTTCCAATTCTATGAGACTCTAGGTCTGTTGGGTCAAATGGGGAGGCCCACCAGAAGAGATCCAGCTCTTTCCAAGTTTTGGGGAAATCCGCCTGTCCTCTTGGGAGGTGTGTGGCTTTGGTCTTTCCTGTGGGCTTCCAGGGCAAACACAGCCATGAATCTGGAGCAGAGCGGGGCACGCCTGGAGGGCCAAAGCCCCGTGTTTGTGGGTGGCGTTTCCATGTGGGCAGACAAGAAAAGAGGCGGCGTTCCTTGGCAGAGTGACTCCTCTCAGGATGTAGCCCCTCATTCCCTCCGCCCCGAATCTCATCCCAGTGACAAGGCAGAGTAGGGTTTGATTCTTCATAAGTGATCAGAATCCTGCTTAATTTAAGGTTGCGGAAGCAGAGTTGGGCACGGAACACAATTGTGTGCATACGTGCAACACATGTCAATGTGTATTGTGTAGGGACGCACCTTGGTCATGGGTGTGTAGGGAGATAACTGGCGGTGCGTTCAGCTGCCCGTTTGCCATCCTTATTCGGTTGTGCAGCATTTCCCCTCAGCACAAGAGTTGTGTAGCACAACAAAGGCACAACTCTGCGTTACGCAACCCCAGTGTAAATCGATGTGGGGTGGTGGTGGTGGACTTAGCCATATTGTTTTAACAGTGTTGTGTGGTCCCCTCACTTTGCCTTTACGAAGGCAGGGGATGGGTATATTTGCTCCCTGTTCTCAGTGGGGCCTCGGCTTCCATCCCAGCAAAATGTCTATGGTTGTCGCATCTCTGAATCGGTGGCAATAAGGAGCCCAGAGGCCAAGAGCCTCTCCAGCCCTTGCTTGCAGCCCCACCCTGCCCCACGTGCCCCACCTCCAGGGCTGCTTGGAAAGGCTCCAGAGGGATTGTCGTGGGCCACCTTCCCCGATGCCCAGCCGGGTGCCCCCTTGCCCTCCATTGCTAGCCGCCCGCCAGGGCCCAACTAGCTTTGCCAACCACCTGGACGGTCTGCTGGGGGACGGCCAGCCAATGCAGTATGAGGAGGGTTTCCTCTCAGCCCCAGATACAATTCCTCAGGCAGGCACTGATGGCGCAAGGCCTACTCCCTTCATTACCCACTTCAAGCATGCGGCTTCCCAAAGAAGCAAGCCTTTTTGGGGAGTGCCTCCGGTCCCCATAACTCCAGACTTATCCTTCTGCAGAAAGCTGTTGGCGTCTTTGGCCAACATGGTTCTGAGTTGCTCTTGTGCCTTGTATTTTTGAATGGGAAGGGTCATAGAATCTTAGAGTTGGAAGAGACCCCAAGGGCCCTGATTCAGTCCAACCCCATTCTGCCATGCAGGAACTCCAAATCAAAGCATCCCCATTGACAGGTGGCCATCCAGCCTCTGTTTAAAGACCTCCAAGGAAGGAGACTCCACCACAATCTCCATTGAAGGAGTGGGTTCCACCGTCGAACAGCCCTTACTGTCAGGATGGAAGTTCCTCCTAATGTTGAGGTGGAATCTCTTTTCCTGCAGTTTGCATCCATTGTTCTGGGTCCTAGTCTCTGGAGCAGCAGAAAACAAGCTTGCTCCCTCCTCAATATGACATCCCTTCAGATATTTAAACAGGGCTATCATATCTCCTCTTAACCTTCTCTTCTCCAGGCTAAACCTCCCCAACATCACCCGGTGTTTGTCCGGCTCAACCCGAGTGCAGGAATTGACAGTGAAAGCACCCACGGCAGGTGGACGGGCATCCGCTGTGCCCTATAGTTTGGGGAGAATTCTCTGGCAGAGAGCTCTCAATGTTTTGATCCCACAAAAGGTTCCCGGATCGCATGGGATGCAGCCAGGCAGCTGAAGTGGGAGCAAAGTGCCATCATTGCATGGAGAGTAGTGAAAGGCATCGAGGTCTCCCTCAGTTTCGGCTGGTCCAGGGCTTGGCCTCATCCATCCGTCCCTTCGGCCCAGAGTCCCTTCCCACCTTGCAGTTTGAAAGAGCTCTGTCAGCTAGAGGCCTGGGGGGTGTTTCTTTGCTTGTGCTGTTGGCTATAAAATGTACGCAGAATCGTTCCAAGCTCATGTGTACGTGTGGCTCTGTGTGCGCGGACTGTGTTTAATGGCTTGCATGCTCAGAATTTGTGATGCTGGCGCTGGCTTCTGGAGCGTCGTCCGTTCTGGCGGCGTGTCTTCCCCCGTTCCCTTTGGGTATTGCTCCGATTTCTGGCGAAAGAGGGGGAAAGTGAATGGGGAAGTTGCTCAGAGTTGCCTCCGGGGTGAGCGCATGAATTAACCAAAGATCTCGGCTGTGTATGGATGTGTAGGAGGAAATTCTAACCTGTTCGGCAGTGAAATAATAAATAGGCCAACAGCTCGGCTGCCTACGCAGCTTCCTGCTTGCTCAAAGTCCAAATCGTTCCTGACTGGCAATGCTCCTTCTGAGCATTTCTCCGGGCTCCAGAAGGGAGATGCTGGGGCTGAAGGCTTCGTTCGGCATTTCATGGTTGCCAGGATGATGCCGTGGGGACCGGGCAGCCTCTGAAACAGGGATTCAGAAATACCCAAAAGCCATTCCTCCCTCGGCGGAGAGAAAAGCCCCCTCTTTGTGGCTGAGAAATAAACACCTGCCCTTTGGACCTGGTCGGGCGCTGGAACTGCCTGGCCAGAGCTTTGGGAAGTTTAACATTAATTCATTATGGCACTTGCTACAACGCATATTTCCCTCCCCTCCCCAAATAATCAATGAATGTGAATGTTAACAGTATTTCCAGGAACTTGTTCCATTACGTATTACCTTTTTGTTCCTTTCATAGTTCTTAGAAACAAGAATAATAACTTGAAACTGATGAAAAAGTGGCATCAGATTTGAGGGAAATCCATCCAAAATGACTCTAATAACAAGATTGCGCATGTTGAGACACGTCTTCTCAATTGTGGGGAGAGATTTTTAAATGGTCTGGGAATGGGCCCAGGGTTTTTCCTTCTGATGATCTTCTGTGCTGTGTATCATTCACACTCCTCACACCTCCTCAAAGGGCGATCGATTTTTCTTGGCTCATGTGGAGAGTTGTGTGTCACTGAAACAGAGTGGTTTCCAGGGATGCTTTATACATTGTTGGTCTGTTGTGCTGAGCCCACGCTAGGCGGCAAAAGAAATAAAACCAGCAGCCACCAAAAGTTCCCAGGGAAACTTTCAGGGCTTGGTTCTCGCAGATGTTCTCTGGTGGGACAAAAAGGGCTGGGCGACTGACGCTTAGAAATAGGAGAGGTCTCAAATTTAATCTAACCCGTCACCAACAGCATCCCATCCCAAACACAGCCACTGCAAGGAATTCAGGCCCAAAGCACCTGTAGTTGGGGGCTGCCACCCAGTCCTTCCTTCCTTCCATCCATCCTTCCATCCTTCGTTCCTTCCTTCGCATGGTATCTCCCATCCATCAAGTGCATGACCAAGCCCAGCCTTGACAAGGATCTGTCATGGAAGCCCACCAGGTGCCTTAGACAGTTGGGAGAGGGCAATTGTGTGCTCCTTCAGATGTTGTTGGACTGTAACTCCCATAGCCAATGGTAAGGAATGCTGGGAGCTGCAGTCTAGCAATGTCTGCTTATTTGATTTATTTAGAATAGTTATACCCCGCTCTTCATCCAAAAGGCTCTCAGAGCCATGCTAGGCCTAGCTAGGCTCTCCTGGGGAAGGATGTCCCTCCCAGCTTGCCTGGTTTATGGATAGCCGGCCCAGAGGTCATGCCAAGAGATGGACTCCGCAGTCAGGTTGTTGGATGGCTTGTTGGTCTGCCCTGGCGTGGCTGCGCTCCCTGCTCTCTGGCCCAGCGAGGCCCGTGACAGATTGCCAAGAGGAGCCTGGAGTCAAGGCAGACAGCTCCACCTGGAAAGGCTGGGTCGGTGGGTGGCAGCCGGCAGAAAAGGTAAATTCATGCTAGGGGTTATTAGGAAACGGATTGAGAATAAAACTGTCAGCATTGTTATGCTCATACACAAATCTGTGGCATGGCTGCACTTGAAATTCCTGTCAGAGAGGAGGACGCAGAGCGAGGAAAGGGGCAGCAAAGGGCAGCCAAAGCGAGACTGAAGCATTTCTCTCTCTCTCTCCCTCCAACCATTACACTGGGACCGAACAGGGTCACTCACTGAAGCCGATTGGAGGGAGATCCAGAGGCAGATCATGGCTCCAGCACTGCAGGGGGTCCCGAAAGGAGCGTCAATGGGCCCTTGTTTCTGGCGTCAAACTCTCCTGGTTGCTTGGGAGCTGCCCAAGAGCGAAACCCTCTTCCCAACGTGATTTCAGGAACTGGAGAGCTCCTGGGCATCCACAACAAGGGGCTCACATTGTAACGTGCCTTCAAGCCATTCTGGAATTATGGCAACCCTATCACGGGGTTTTCTTGCTCAGATCTGTTTGGAAAGGGTTTGCCTTTGCCTTCCTCCGAGCGGGACTTGCCCAAGGTCGTCCGGTGAGTTTCCAGGGCCAAATGGGGATTTAGTGTTTCAGTCCAACAAAAAGGAAGACAGATGCCTGAAACTGGATTCGTGGCCTAACCGTTCCAGAGTGACCATTCCAGAGTGACCTGAAAGTCTTCTTTAACCTGTTCAGCCACTGTCACGAGATGTAGTGAGGGTTGCCAGTTTGGATGCCCCTCCTTTCCCATTTCTCTTAATGTTCGGCAGAGGAGGAGGGAGGGACCATTGGGACAGTCCCCTCCCCTCCCCATCCCTCCCCTTCCCTCCTCAGGTGAACCCCTGAAGCTTCAGGCCTTTGATTCTCCCGAACGAGGAGCAGCCGACGCACAAATTGGAGGCACCTTGTACCGAGAAGGGATTGACTCTCTTTTGTGTTTCATGGCTCTTCTTCTCTTCTCTCCGCGCTCTTGTTGTCATGGGGACTCCTTTTTCCCCGAGTTATTATATTTTGTGCTTCAGCAGAAATTCTTATTGCTTTTGGGGCTGGGGAGGCTCATGTGGGACATTCTTTTTTTCCCCCCACTGCTTGTCTGGTGCGCTGGTAATTTCTTTCAAATGATTTTTGCTTGAAGTGGTTTCAATGAATTGAGAAGGGTGTCTGGACATGAATGAACTGCGAGACTTTTAGCACCAAATCTTAAGGCAGAACGCATTATCAAACTTCCTCGAGCATTCACTCTGGATATTATAATTTTGCTGGCACTACATAAATAGGCAGCAGCCCACCATATATTACAATCTCCTTTGAAGCCTGCTTTTCTATCCTCTTTGTGATGCATTACTCAGAGTCCCCAACGACCCCTAAAGCTTCCTTGGCAATTTATTCCACTACCCAGCCAACATCCCAAGTCCCAACCTTCATCCTGCGGTGCTCATCTATCATCGCTGCCGCTTCCTGGCTGAAGAGGAATGGGAACCCACTTTCCTCCTTGGATCCCCAGCCTTTGCCCAGGAATGGCCCTCTCCTTGGCCCTCCTCACCTAGCCATGGGGAGGGTGCTGGTGGGCCTCCTAGTCCCAAGGAAATTCTCTTTTGTGTCCTGAAACTGGGAATCCTCCTGAAATGCTGCAAAACTGGTGTGCCTGCAGTTACCAATTTTGAACCTCACCTGGCATGAAGATATACACACACACACACACACACACACATATATATATATACATTCACACAACCACCACCACCCCAGGTGAGCCAGTTGGGTCAAGGGATAAAAAGCTAAGTGAGATCCAGTAGGTAGTTGTCGATCCATCCCCTTCCTTTAGCCCAGGGCAAATCAGCCCCTTACTGTCTCTGCCCCCCTTCCAGGGGGCTCCTGAAAGAGTATAGAGTGGTGGCCGATCATGCCTTCCAAACCAACCTTGCAAGTGTAAAACTGGTGGCTTGCAATGGAGGAGCAAGTGGGGAGAATTTGGAGCCCCCTACTTATGGATTACCCTATTGAAAGCCCTCCATCCTACTTCCAGGCCCACTTCCTAGATGGGGCCGTGGGCTTCTCTGGTGTGTGTCTTCTGGTATGGGACCTCTGTGCCTTCCTTCCTGTCCTCCCAGACCATTTAATCTACTCCTGGGAAGACCGCATGCCTGATGCCAAACCCCACTGTTGGGCCATTTCCCTGCCTGGCACTGGCTCTCCTTGAACCGAAAGCAGACTTTCTGTTCCAGACCAAAAAGAAAAGTCCAGCTTCTTCCATTGGAGACACCCACAGTCTCCAGACATCAATTTGCATGTGGGGCTGGGGCACTGGGCACCTCTACGCTTTTTGCCTTTGAGGCTCCCACACCGGTCACTGTGTGGAGTCCCCCGTGGAGAGCCAAGCGGAGATCCGGCACGTGGTTGTTCTTCGTTCCCTGACTTTGGGCAGCTTTGGGTATTCTGCCTTGAGCAGGAAACTGCTCCCTGGGGGACTAATGTGGATTTTGTACATTTTTATAGCCTAACTTAGTTGCAGTGCTGCGGAGGATTATCTCCGGAGCATCTTTCCAGCCCTTGGCTAAACTGGGATCCTTCTGGCGCTGCGAGATGCCGGATCCCCCGTACCCCCTTCAGGTTTGCTTCCAGAAGCAAGTCAGAATCTGAACATTGGTGCCGGGAGGCCAAATGTTTGTTCCAGAGTCTCTCATGTGTGTGCACACGCGCGCACACACACAACACGTCCGGATCTTCCTCTGAGCGTCCCATGCGCTGCCTGCCTCCCTCCTCGGGAGCCTTTTATTTCCATCTAGCTCTAAGCCTGGTAGTTTTCTTTATTTGCGTTTTTTATCTCAAAAGTGGAAGTGGGAGAAAGAGAAACCCTTTAAAAGGGGGAAAGCATTTGAAAGCTGGAGAAAGCATGTGCTTTTAGGAAGACAGGGAGAGACAGAGAGCGAGAGAAGTGAGGGGAGACTTCAGAAATGGCTATTTTTGTAAATCTTCCAGTTGTCTCTCCCTGAGGAATTTGCACCACTTTGGTAAATCATGTTGGAAAGAGTCTCTGCTCTCCCTCCCTCCCTGCAGCCAGATATTAAATCCCTGCAAGCATCTTGGATGGCTCATAAACCCCACGGCCCTTTATGGCTTCAACGTTACAGTCGCCAGTCACATTTTATGTAAATGCAAGCATTTACCTCAACAAACTCTCCTGTGAAGGATGCCGGCTTCCTCAAAGAATTTGTTTGGCAACATAAACGGGAGAAGAGCATACCCAGAAGTCGTGGCAGTTGACAGCTGTGTGCAGGCGCTGCAGCGTGTGTGTTGTGCATTTGAGGGGTCCAACAGCCGCAGAAACAGTGTAGGGCAGAGGAGACTGTAAGAGACCAAGAGGATCCCAGCCCTTATCTCTGAATAATTCTCCATTGTATTCTAGGCAGACCAGAGTCCTGGAGTGTACCATAGTGCTTGGACCTGTGTGAGCCATTGCAGAGGATCCTGGGAGCTGTAGTTTCAGGAAGGAATCTCTGCCGCCATCCAGGGCAAGGAAACTGGGGGGTTCTCTAGTAGAGACTCCCCAGATGAAGATTCCCAGGGATCCCTAAGATAGATCAAACTGGCCTTGTGGTGTCCTTTGAAGGTTCACCCTGGAAGCCACAGGCTGGTTGTCTGAGCAGAAATCAAAGCAACTGTGGGACTGAGATGCCGACCCTGGCATGGCTGCCAAGGCTGGCAGCCAATTGTGGCCCCTTGGGAAAAACTAGGAAAGCCATAGAGACAGCAAGGCGGAGGGGTTTGAGGGCTGGATAGGGATCCCAGGAACCCTGAGGGACTGAGTGCCCTGCTTAGCCAAACAGGAATGTGCTTGGTGACCTTGGAGCAAGTCACACTGTCTCAGCCCAAGAGGAAAGCAACAATGGAAAAACCTCCTTTGAGGAAATCTTAACAAGAGACCCCTGTTTTTAGAGGTAGAATGGCATATAGTGGTTTGACTAAGACTCCAGGAGACCCAGGGTCAGATCTGCATTTGGCCAGGGGCATCGCTGGCTAAGGATCCCCGCTGCACCCTCAGCTCTGCGCCAGGCATGCGTTCCTCCAAGCCGAGGGGTGTGGGTGTGTTCATTTTCTGTGTGTGTGTGTGTTGTTCCCTCTCCCTTCCAGGAGCAGCCCTGTGATTGATGAATGAGGGTCTCTCACCCAGGAGACACCAGCCTGGGCATTGATCCGCCTCCCTTTCTGCATGCAAAGTCAGCGCTCTCCCCTCCTGGCTAATTTCCCATCTATTTATTTGGACTAAATGAATCCCAGCCTCTTCCCGGGTAGCTCAGCGGGTGCATTTAACACTCTTAAGCCACTTGGCTTGTTAGAGTTTTTCCTCCTCTCCCTGGTGGAAGGTGCCTGCAGAGATGGTGAGGCTGGTGAAAGGAGCACCTTCCACCTCCTCAGGGAGGGGGGTGGCAGTCATTTGGGTAACTATTTGGAAAGGGTCTGAACCCCTGCATGTGTTTGGGCCTCCATGGGATCCGGTGCCAGCCAAGTGGGAAGCAGAGGCCTCATCCGCCCAACCGCCGAGGGAGCATGGCCGAGCTCTGAGCTTCCCTCCAGCTCCCCTGTAGCAGAGAGATCCCACCGGTTTCCTTCCCGTTGTGCAGCCAGGATGAGGGTTTGGGTGAGGGTCAGTCCCTCATGGTGAAGCAGTGGTGGATTTCTGACTGCCAGGGGTCTCTTCTTGCAAAAGGTGTCCCTTATTTCAGGGCCAGAAACTTTGTCCCTTATGGGTATGAAGGAGGATGCCCCAAATCCTGTATTTTTAGGTGTTAGTCCCCAAATTGCACACCAAATGTTGGAGTGGGGATGGGGACAGTTACGTGTGGGCATTCTTGGCACTCCATTATGAACCCTGCCTTGCCCTGGCAGTGGGCAAACACCTCCCTGTTTGGAATTCAAGACCCGAGATCTCGCAAGAGCCTGGGATTCTCCCAAGACTTGAGGTGGGTCTTAGGGAGTCCTTCCTCACAGATCCCAACCAGCCCCAACTGTCCCTTTTGGGAATCTTGCAACCCTGGGGCTTCAACATGACTGGTCCTATAGCAAAACCCTCAAGATCAGTCCCAATAGGCAGGCAGCTGTTTTCAGATACGTGTGTGTGTGTGTGTGTGTGTGTGTAAGGGGCAGTTTCCTTCAGCATTCAACTTTATCCAGAGTAGGCCTTTTGCAAAGCTAATGGGTCTTGTCTACTGGAGATCCAGCCATCTCACATTACCTTGGATTAAAACAGGGATAACTCATAACAATCCATTATTGCCATCAAAATCTATTTCCCCTCCATCTGTGGTGGGGATCCCATTCATCTTGGAGGGGGCAACGGGAGAGTCCAAGGGGTGGATCAGAGCCCCAGCTCACCAAGGAGTCTTGGGGCTTTGCCCTCTTGAGCCCTGGCTCCCCCCAACTCTGGTCTTTCTTCCCCTATGCATCCCTTGCAGGTGTGAGGGGGATGACATGAATGGAGAACTCCTATTTTCCTTGAGACATTGCTGAGATGTGCTGAGGCATCCTATGGAATGGCATAACATAGTTGAGGAGAGGTAGAAAGTTTTGCTGGTGTTGCTGTGTGAATGTGCTCCTGTTGCACCTGTGGTTTGCAAGAGGCACCTATGGATGGGAAAGGAAGCTTTGGAGGAGTCCTTGATCCACCCGGCTGCTGTCCCTTTGCTGGCGGCATAAAGGGATCTGTCGGAGGCTGTGGGCACGCTCCGCACGCCAGCAGATCAAGAACAGCCAAGGTTCCTTACTCAGCTCAAAATCCTCCTGGAAGCTGAGCAAATCAAAGCACTGGGGAGAAACGCCTGGAGCCATAACTTCATTGGCAGAGCAACACCTCTGGTCACTGAACAGAGGCAAAGAGATCCAGCGAGTCACGGCGCTGCTAATTCCTATGCAAAAGGGGTTTTTATCTCTCTAAATGGTATTCTGCATCATTACTCAATGTAGGGAGGTGAGGGCTGGCTGTGTTTAACGGCTGAACTTTGCAACCTGAGCTGAAAGCTTATTGGTGCCGCCGACGCCTCCGGCCCGATGCTGGGCTGCTCCTAAGTGGTGCGGATGGTGTTCGAACACATGTCGGCGGCTGGGGCCTCCATTAAGAGCTGGCTGGAGCGCTGCGGCACACACTGCGCAGCCCATGCGGGTTCCCCCTTCCTTTCCTTTGGCCCCAATGTGCCCCCCTCTGCAGGAGCTTCCTGGAGCAGGTGATGAAATGGGGCACTTTCTTTAAAAGGGTGAAACAGAAGCCCTAATGTTAACGTTCATAGCTTAAATCCAATAGCTAGTCCCAGCAAGAAGAGACCAAGGGATTGGTAGTTGGTAGAATGCAAAGACATGGCTGTGCTGGTCTAGAAAACCAGTATGCAAAGGGACTCATAAGGTTTTGAATTTGAATTGACATTCTCACACACATATGATTTATATCAGTTTGCCTCTGGATTCTCCACTCCAAACATGCACCTGAGGAAGTGGGCCCGAGTCTAGGAAAGCTTGTGCTACCAGCTTCTTTCTTTCAGTTAGTTTCAAAGGTGCAACAAGGTCTCTTTGTGTACATTCGGCAACTGGTTCACTTAGGCCTAATCCAAGCTGGAGGTAGCTGTTGACTTTGGGCCTGGCTCACTCATGCTTCTGTCTAAGTCCCTGCCTGGTCTGGTCTTACATGAAAGTGGGGAATCTCCAAAGGGACCCGCTGTGAAGGAAGGCTCTTTCAGAGGTTCATTCGGAGGGGGGCCAAAGGTGGAGGCTGACCTCTGGGCCTGTCAGACATAAACATCAGGAGAAGGTGGGTGGGATGCCACTGGCAAGGGATGGGCGAGTGGGATGCTTTCTCCTGTTCTCAAATGGGGCAGGTGCTGTCTGTTGCAAGGAGGAAACATTTCAGGTTTAGATCACAGATGAAGACAGAGGCCAGAAGGTACTGGGCTTTACACACACCAACTCCCCACTCCCAAACCCATGGGCCTTTTGGTTTCTGAGCTGACTATCTGGCTGAGGGAGGCATGTATGGCCTCAGGGGCCTGGCACTGTGCTCTACTGCAGCCCATAGTGTGGGCATCACTCCCAAAAAAGCCAGGAATGATAAGCTGAGCCTCTGGTTCTGATCTGCAAGTTCTGCTCTTAGTGCTTGTAAATGGCTAAAATAAAACGATGATGCCTCATAGTGTCCAGGAAAGCGACCCAATGGCTAATAGGGCCAGCTCGGTTCCCAAACAAACAAACCCCCGACTGGCAGAGCCAGAGCTAAGTAGCAAAGTGTTTGAGTCTAAATGTAGTATCACAAGAGGTATTGCCAAAAGAGTGGGAAGGGTATCAAATAGGCAGGTTGATAAGGCAGCCCAAAGTCAAGGGTTCTAGACAATCCAGATGGGTCAGCAGCCAGAGCCAGAGCCTTTCCTCAAGAAAGAAAGTCAGGTCATCACTGGTAACTAGACCCACCTGCTCCAGCTGCTAAAATAGGCAGGCAGCAGGCCTTCAGGTGTGTCCGATCAGCAGCTTGTTCCTGATAAAGCCTCCTTGGCCTGCAAAGGCCCTCCTTTTTGGCTTGAAGCTCCCTGAAGTTAGCAACACTTCCCTGTTTCTCCTTTATGTCTACAGACTCGGCCAGAGACAGACTTGGCTGCTGAATCTCTGCTACAGCAGAGCTAAGTCCTGCCTCAGGCTCCCCAATTGCAGGCTCAGGTCCCACAGGCTCTGGCTCATTCTCTGAGTCCTCCGAGTTGTCCTCCAGGCTGGGCATGACACATAGCCATCACCCCCCCCCCCCCCAAAAAAAGGCCAATGTGTGTCAGGAGTGAATGAAAGTGAATTTGGATAGTGGTTGGGTGCCTGGTACAGCCTGGCACATGGCTGCCCCCCAAAAGCTCCCCCCCTTTCATAGCCTATAGTACCACCAGCACCACCCCAGCTTCTTTTTTTTTTTAATTTTTTAAAATTTTATTATTAAAACAATACATATTGCAGACCTGCATTGAACAAACAAACATACAAACCAACAAAAAAAGAAAAAAGAAAGCAACAACAACAACAAAAACATATTCCTTCCTATCAAAGCTTCCTATCTTGTGAATCCTGTTGTCTTTATTTTCTCTTCTGGAGCAAAGGGTTGCCAGTCTGGGGTGGGGAGTCTCTGCGTGTTTGGCCCTAGAAGAGTGGGGCGGGGGGAAGTCCAAAGCTGGCATCTGGGGAGCATTGAGTCTCATTGGGACACATGACCCAAGAGGGGACCCCACTGTCCCCCTTCCTTGATCTCTCTTTTGTCTCTCAAACAGAGCCCCGTGTAGGGAGGGCTGGGAACCCCAGACATCATGGCCTCCCTCAGGGGCATGTGGCCCTGGCAAGATGGGGGTCCTCCTGGCCTGTTCCCTTTTGCAGCCGCGGTCCCTGAGCGCCTCCCTCTTCTCCAGCGGCTGCCTCTCTCTCTCCCCGTCTCTCTTTTTCTGGGCGCGGAGGCGGCCACAGCTGAGTGGCACCGCTCTGAAACCCAACCACAGAGCGCACCGATCCCTCTTTGTTAACATGCATGAGACCCGTGCATTTTTATTGCTTGACTCCTTGGCGTTTAATGAATAACCTTGGTGTTACATTAATGCAAGTTTGTGTGTTGTAATTAATATTTGTGTTGCCACTGGAAATGGAGGGTCATAAACGGCAGTGAGTCGGAAGCGGCGGGAGGGCGTAATTGGCTGCGCGCAGCCCTCAAAAGGGTCCAGCCATTAAATGCTCAGCTCCAGAGAGAGAGGAGGGGGACGGGCAGGTCCTTCTACCCACCAGGCTGGCAGTCGGCCTCCGGATGAAGGGGAACGCAAGGCCAGGACCTGTGGGGACAGAAATAATTGGGGCGCCACCCTAAAATCCGGAGGGGTGTCGCCAGGCCTGAGGGGGAGTAAGAGTTCTTCGGGCAAGGAATGGCAAGGCCATGCCAACAATGGAGGGGCAGGGAAGAGGGCATCCTTTCCCTCTCTTCAGCTCCTTCCAGAGTTTTCTTTTCAAGCAACCAGGAATCACAACACAGTCCAAGCTTTCTACAGACACGCAGGATGGGCATACAAAACTATTTGAAAAGATGCCTTTCGTTCCCCAAGACGCACACACAGACTGCCTGCCTCCTTGTCTCTGTATGTATGGAGTTGGGTAGTCGCTGGGGATCCACACCAAGCACAAGGTTTGCTTTGGATCCCACTTAGCTGTTTTGGGAAAGGGCCCAGGGCTCCTTGGAATGATCCATCAGCCACCTCCTCCTCCTTGCACCCTGAACCCGAGACTCCCATTTACTACAATGGGAAATTCAGAAATGGCTGCAAGTGTTCCTCCCTTTGCCAGACAGGGAGGAAATAAGAAGCCTGGGAGTCCTCCCAAAACATCTGGTGCCATCTTCCAGAGAGACAGATGCCAAGGCCTTGTGCTTTGTTGTTCTGTGCCGTCACATTGGCTTTGACTCCTGGTGACTCTACAAAGTATGAGTGTCTGAAGTGTGACGGCTTCAGTTGAGTCATCTTGGCTTCTAGGGAGAGGTTCACGCTTGATTTGTTCTTCTTGTCCCTGTTTTGTGTCATCAAGTCAGCTTTGGCTTCTGGTGACCCTCCGAATGGGAGACCTCCAAGAACCTCCTGGTTGCCAACAGCCTTGTTCAGGTCTTGCAAAATGGGTCAGTCTATCTGTAAGGCAGTCTTCCTCTGTTTTCCAGCTGCTTCCCAAGCATTATTCTTGTCTTCCACTCAGTCATGTGGATTCATGAAGTGCCCAAAGTACAATAGCTTTCGAGTTGGTCTCTGAGCCTCCCCTCCTCCTTTGCTTCCTTCTCTTTCTCTGCTTTTTCCTCCTCCTTTCTCCGTTTCGTCATCTACCAGATGTTATTGACTGCAGCCTTAAACTATCAATGATTCAGATTCTGTCTAAGAATCTCGGAATCCATGTTGTATTGTTGGATAAAGTGGCATCTTCCCAATAGTGTCACTTTGGTACAATTGTGCTATTGTGATCCTAACTACAGCAATTTCATTCATTACTGTTATTATTTACGGGAACTGCTTGTAAACCATTTTAACAATTTTGTGGAAGGAAGGGAAACAACATCTACCGTGGAATTAATTAGAGCGCGTACTACAAATAAACCTACACATAATAATAATAATAATAATAATAATAATAATAGAGAAATGGAGCAGGCACAAAGCAGTATAAAATAACCATTCGTGGCTCAAGTTGCATTAATGGTGGGGAAGATGAACTCCAAAGAGGACACACTTGAGAGCAGCGAGGCTTGAAAAGCCAGCGTGAGGCCAGAACAAGCTAAAGAGCGCTGGATTTCTAATCCCCCAGCAGTAATGGGGGTCATGGAGGCAACGCCAAGCAGGCAAGCAGGGGGGTCCTCAGGCTTCTGGGAGGCAGAGGTGGAGAGAAAGAGATGTGGGGGAAGGATTATTATGAGCCTGCAGGAGAGCGGAGGGATTTGGGACTTCTTGTTTTCAAGTTCAGAGGGGAGGGGAGGGGGGCCAGTCATAGATCCACAGATCTGGAAAGGCTCTATCCCAAAACCACTCAGTGCAGGATCTCCAGCTAAAACATCCCCAGCAGCAGGGAGCCGTCCAGACCTTTTCTGAAGACCATCAGAGAAGGAGACTCCCCCTCAACTTACCTCCATGGCTGAACTGCTCTTACCATTAAGTTGTTCTACCTCCCTTTAAGATAAAACCATGAGCCCTGGTCCTTGCTCAGAGGGAGACCAGACAATCTCTTACAGCCCACAGGATGCCAAGCGCTGCCCCTTGGATCGTCATGTTTTCCTGCGGCCTGTGCCCACCCTATCAGCACAAAATTGGGTGCAGGAGGCAGACCCCAACCCAAGCGGCTGCCAGAGTGAAAACGGGAGGGATTTCCATGCCTCCCCTGGATGTGGAGAGAAGGGAGTTTCTGTCGGTGTTGCCTGTCCCACAACCTTCTGCGCCAGTCTGAAAGGGGCCATAGCTCCGTCCAGTTTCCACTCAGGCATCCCTGGGTGCCCCCTTAACCCCAGAAGGGTGAGCAATTTCTGGGTCACCTCCTGTTTACAAAAAGACCTCTCCTATAAATGTGGCAATGTACCATATGTACCAAATGCAGTATACACCTGACAGGTGGCATCGTGAGCCCCCCCCCCCCAAAAGAAAAAATCCAGGGGTGAATGGCATGGCATTGAATGGTGTGACCAGGCTAGAAGTAAACCCAAAGGACCCAGGTTCAGGTTCACGATGTGACCATTCTGGCCTTGCAAATCTAAAATGCATGGGTGGGTCATCCAGAGTCTCAACTGTGTTGTGTAGTAGTTGCAGGTTCACAGGGTTGTTGTGAGAATCAAAAGCCTCCCATGCTCAGAAGAAGAAACGGGACCCTGCACTGTGTGTGTGTGTTTGTTGAAAGTGAGAGGACCATTGACCTAAATCCTGTTAATTTTTCCAACCAGAGTAGACCCATGGAAGGTGAACTCATCACCTGACATTGGCTTGGCTTGTTATGCGTACTTGTGGTTTTATTGTCCCCCTTTTTACAAATCAATAAAACATATATGCACAGTCACACATCCTTCCTAGGGATAAAATCACCTGAACAAAAAGCACATTAATCTCCTAACAGCTGGAGGACAACTGTCTGGGTTCCAAGTGTCTTGCTTACGAATCTAAGAATGACTTTGCCGGCTAAGACAACTTTGAAGATGCTGGCATCCATTTAGTGGTACTAATGAATTTTATGAAACGTTTACTGGAATCCTGCTAGTGGCTGGGCATTGTGAGCATGTATATTTTTTCACAATTGTTGTGCAAGGAGATGCCCTTCCACAGCGCCTCTCCCCACTGCTTCTTGCCCACAGGTTGCAAGGGGTGCCATTCCTTCCTTTCAAAACCCTTCCCTTGGCACTATTATGGCGCTGCGATTTACTGTAACTGCCGTGGCCACATCCCAGGGAATCCTGGGGGTTGGAGTTGGGGGAGAGGTACTTTGAATTCTCAGCCAGAGAGCTCTAGTGCTTCTCATGATTCCATAAGATGCAGCCGTAGCAGTGGAAGTTGTAGCTGGGCAGCCGGAAAGGCCTCTCGCTGCACAGATTGGACGCGTTCGGGGCGGCATGTTCTCTGCCATGGTGTCCTTCCGAACACAGATATTAGAAACACTCTGAGAATATCTCCATGCAGAAATTGGCTCAGTCAATTATTTTTATTGCCAGGGAGAACTGGCCAGGGGCCTGTTCACATTGAATAATGGTAGCACTCCGACTCCACACCAGCTGCCATGGGAGCATCCTGTGGAATCCTGGGAATTGCAGTTTATGAATAGGACCTGAACTGCTGAGCAAAGCAGGGAACAGGATGGGGGCCAGCCTTGTCCCCCTACATTGGCCCCCTCCCTCCCAGAAGCACCTGAGTTTGTGTGGGGGGGGTCCCCTTCGGAAAGGGTTTTGCATCCCAAAGACTTGCTGCTCCTTGGCTATGAATATTCAGCCTCTTTCTGCCCCTTCTGTTCAGTGTGTGTGTGTGTTTTCTCACACGTGAGCACACAGACGGACACACACACACGCCAGCCGTACCCACTCCCTTCCCCACCCCTCCCTCTCTTTACCACTTCTTCTTAAACTGCGGATTCAATTAGTTCTATTTGCTGCTTTAGTAATAAAACAATTCCCTCCGTGGCATTAAAATGAGTTTCTCTCATTATTTCATTTGGCTCTGTGTTACGCTTTTTTCAAAGAAAAAAAGTGGAAAGCGGAGGAGGCGGAGGCGGCCGGAGATTGTGGGGGCCAACTGCTGCCCCCTCCCCAAATAGGAGAGGTGAAGGGGGGCATACTTCATCTGGAGTGGCACCTAGGGGCCTGACGATGCCAACACAAACACTTGGCTGGGATCCTGTGAGTGTCTTACTCAGGTGTAAGCTCACCTACAGAAGCAGGTGGGCATTTATGTCCAAGGCAGAACTTCCACGTTCAGTGCAAGGAGTGGTATTCTGCCCATGATGCCATTGTGCCCTGACACACATGCAGACTGCACATAGTCGCACACTGAGGTGCATGCCCAGGGCACATTGGTGCTCATTGCTTGTTGGGCTGCAGATGTGGTTGTGCAACCTCACAATTCACAACTGAGGTCATGTTGCCAGTGCTCTACTCCATGAGCGTCGCACCTCCTCCCTGTCTCCTTTGTGTGGGATCTCAGCCACCCAAATGGGGCGTTCGAAGGCAAAATAGCGGAGGGTCAGAAGGAGGCTGCAGGAGACCAGGCCAGGCCCAATCTGAGGCCTTTGCGTGCCGGCTCCCCCTTCTCCTCCTCCTGACACAAAGAGGTCCCACTGGAGGCTCTTGCAGTGCAGGATCAGGGCCTCCGGTCCCACCCTTGCCTTTGTGGGGGTCTTTCAGCAGCCTTTGGGCCCAATGGGGCTTATGGAGGGGAAAGCGGGGAGGTTCTTTGGAGCAGCCACAGTGGCTGCCTCTCTAGAACAGGCTCCTCTTCTCCTGGCGCGGATTTGCTTTTCGCCGGAGTTGCTTCCAGGCAGTCATTTGTTCTGGATCCGCTTGCTCTCTTTTTATGGGGCATCCATTCATGTGATGCATTTTCCTTGTCTCTCGCTTGAGCCTGCAGAAAAACTTGCTTTCTTTTCCCTCCCTCCCCCCCTTTTCCCCCCCAGTAAGGAACAGAATAAATGCCAGTTCATTTCCCCCAGAATGCAGACCAGAGAGAAGCACGACTGATGGCTTTTGGTGGGGGGAGCCTTTCCCATTTGCAGTGCCCTGTTCTCCCACCCGACCCTGGCATCACTTTGGAAAACGGGGTGGCTGGACCTCCCTTGCGGAGAGAGTGCAGACGGGGGCCAGTTACAGACAAACATGCAAACCGTGGGAATAACCCCTAAGAAAGTTCCCCCTCCTTGATTTATTTACAAAATAAATGTAAAGCACCAGCTTTACAGTCTGGAGACGGACCGGACATTTTCCAAGGGAGAAAGATGCTCCCGCAGATGCTTCCAGGAGAAGGCAGATCACAGACTGGTCAGCCTTGGTGTGATGGATGCCAGGACCTGGGGGGGGGGAGGGCTTTCACATGGCACCAGAATTGGCAGCACCTCCCTTTGGCTTCACCTAAATTTCTCACCCAATTCTACCTGGGGGCTCAGAGCAATTTTGATGCTGCCTTTCAGCTTCAGTGGTTGAGCAAAAACAACCAAATTGGGAAGCGTGGATAAAAAGGACTACTGCATCCTCTGGGAAGTGATGCTGAAGGGGGCTCCTAATGCGTGGAAACTTTGAAACACAGCCAAAAGTCCTTCCCGTCCCCCTAAATGCTCAGCTTCAGACAACGAGGAGCCCCCCAGAAGACAGGCAAGCAACCCTCCAAAACATTCACTTTTTAACCTGCGGCCTTTCTGTGCTGCTCTATCACACAGCAATGGAGCATTGCTCTGGGGGGCTTCCACTTTGGTTCCAAAGGCAGAGAGATTGTCCAGGTAGAAGATGAAACAGGAAAACCCAGGAAACAGAGCTGCTCTGTCTTTGCTGCTTCTTCTTCTTCCTCCTCCTCCTCTTCCTCCTACATTGCCCATCTCTGCCATTCCCGGGCATAATTGGCCAGGGCCAGCTCCTCTCCCTCCGTGTTACGAGATCCCACTGAAGCTTCTCTCCGGGTTGAGAGCACTGGCTGCAGCAAGAAGGATTTGAATAGGAGAGAGCTCTCTCTCTTTCTCTCTGCCTTGAGCCTGTAATTGCCCTTCCTGGGGATCAAAAGCTTGTGGTGAAGAGAGGAGTGAAGCCTTGCCACGTGGCTCCCCGGCGCGAGGGATGGGTTGCAGAACAGCATCATCTGCTTAGGCTCCTGGCCTCCTGAGAGGCTCCCCAGCCGAGAGAGGTGGCTTCCCTGACCCAGGATTTGATCCTGTTCCCTACCGTCCCTGAGAAACAGGCATCCCCTCTGATGCCACAGCAAGGGCCGTGGCTCCAAAGCATGCCACTCTGCCACTGACTGAGACATGCGCCAGCTGACTGGTGGTGGACCATGCCAGGAAGCCAGAGCCACCACTTGTGCTCACCATGTGCCTTTTGAGCAGGACTCCCTTCTTTTCACTCATCATCCTTGCAATCCATCCCCATAGTATTCCCCCCCCCCCTCAATTAAAAGCCATGGTGGTGTAGTGGTTAAGTGCCAGTCCTGCAGCCACTCACTCACAAACCACAAGGTTGTGAGTTCAATACCAGGGTTGACTCAGCCTAGCATCCTTCCGTAGGTCACTAAAATAAGCCCCCAGCTTGTTGGGGGCAATTGGCTTACACATTGTAATTCCCTTTCGGAGTGCTTAAGTGCACTGATAAGTGGTATAGAAATGTAGTTGCTATTGGTTTTGCTTTCCATGGGCTGCCACCCTCCCTCCAATAAGAGCATGAACCCTCCTGCCTAGCTCTAGCTCACACAGTTCATGCTTCAGTAGGCATTCATCTGCACGCCAATCCATGTAGCTTTTTGACACAGAAGACACATTTCCCATGCGAGGAACAGGGCTCCCTGTGCAGTGTATGCTGTTCCCTGCTCAGGAAACATGTTTTCTGAACAGACGTGTGTTTTCTGCACAGAGAAAAATGGTGTATTTCTGTGCAGAGAAACGCTTAGCGAAGGATGAAGGATCTCACAGCAGCCTCGTGGCAGCCTCTGTTCCTCTTGGCGGGGTTTCCCAACTGTCAGGAAACTGCTTTCTCTGCCAGGATATGAATAATGACAAATATTCTTTCCACCTTACTTTTGAGAATGCCGCAGGTTAAGAGGTGAGTAGGGACGCCTGTCTGTTTTCCTTTCATGCGTGTCCTGCCTGAGGAGGAGTTTGGTGTGATTCAAAAGCTGTCATGATTGATTGGAAATCCAGGCAGTGGGGAAGGTCTTGCTCACCGTCTTACTCCCTTCTTCCACTCATCCCACTGTTTCTCTTAGGAAACACGCCAGACGCCTTGGTCTCTTGGCCCAGCAACTCGGAGGGTCCCATGGTGGTTACCTGAGTCCAGGTAGGGCCAGGCCACAGCTGGAGGAGAGGGACGTGAAAGCTGCTAATTCCATTCCTACAGACAGGGAAAAATAATGTTCTCATTTTCCTCCTCACTGCAAGAATGTCTTCCACAACGGTGCAGTTTTCAAGGACCATTCCCATGTGGATGCCCACCTGGTTGTTTGCACAGAAAAATGATATTTTGTTCTCACAGAAATTCTATCCTGTGCAGAAGGCATTATTTTTGTGGGGAGAAAAAGGGCATTCCTGTGCAGAAAAAAACTCTTTATTTTGTGCAAGAGAAGATAATTGTCCTGGCCAGGATTCTCCTCCTTGTGGGTGGGAAGGAGGCTGCCCTGCCACCGAAGGGGCAGCGATGAATGGCCATCCTGGCCTCATCCCAATGCCCAGCGCAAGGCAACCCTGTCCCTGGGACTCATTGGTTTTGGCTCCAGCGGATTGGAGGCTGCCATTAATAATGCAGTCCAGTGACAACGGCTACAAAGCAATGATGTCCATTTAGGATGGAAGGGCATTTAACAGCCGGGTGAAAAATTGGACTGCAGGATGGGATGAGAAAGACATCCAAGTTGAGCAATTAATCAAACCAGTGGTAACAGGGGAAGGAAATAAACGTGATGAAAGGGATTTGCTGGAGCAGATTACGGACACATTTTTAAAAGTGGCACGAAGGGGCCGGCCAGCCTGGGAATGGCCCTCCGCAGGAATCTTCGATCACTCCGGCAATCAATTTTGCATTTCCTTAAGAGCAGCAGCCGCTGCCTCTGAGGAAGGAAAGGAGGCCGCCCTTTTTCTCCATCTCTCCTTCTTCCTCCATGCATCCCCTCAAACCCCTTCCTTTCCGTTGTTTTAGATTAACCACGAACAGCAATCCATACATTCAGCAGTGTATTGAATATTGGCCTCAGAACAATGTACTGGCAAGTGGCTTAATTTCCCATCCAGTGCTCTGGCAAAGGATTTTGGTGCCTAAGTTCTGCCAGAGAAGAAGTCTTCCATCCCCAACCGCTTCCCACCCCCTGCCGGGCGAACAGCTGTTTGGGGACCCCACCGTTACAGGCTGCTTTTCTCATAAACGGATTGTTTGTTTCTGGAGACAATTATGCCCGACTTTATTATACAATGTCTGTTTCACCGCCAACAACCAGCCTGGCTTTATGGGGTTTTGCCGTAAAATACCAAGCTGAGATATGCTCTGCTCCCTAATATGATTCAGTTGTATTGTGTTATCTGACCTTTAAAGGGAACTTGCAATCTATAAGAACGTGGCTGAATAGATCCAGAGGTGGAGGGGAAAGGCGGCGAGGGAGCAAGAAGGATGGGGGAGGCAGCAGTGCTTTCAGGGTGCAAATCCTGGCCCTAGTGCTGGAGAGGGGCATTCCCCTTCCTTCTCCAGCTGCAGAGAGAGTCCAGAGGGTGGTGGGATTTCCAGGAGGCCTGGAGACAGGAGGGCCCCGGGTGCGGCAGGTAGGACAGCCGCTTCTCCTGGGGAGGGCAAAGGCGTCCAGGTGGCTCATGCAGGGCCTTCTCCCTACTTGGAGGATTCTGTGAAGGAGAACATCCTGGCATGGTCCCTCCTTGTGCAATCTATGGGGAGAACCTGGAGAATTTCTATGTCACTTCCAGCTACTGTGAGATGGAGTGAGTGGGGGGCAGTCAGGGAAGATGTGTGCATTTTTACAAGTAGTTTCTCTGTGTTTCTGTCAAATGTTGCCTTGCTCCACAAAGTAGTCAAAGAGGAAGTCCCGGGACAGATCCACTGCCTGCCCGCCCCTTCCTGGCCTGCTGTGCTGGCCGCCTGCCTCTCCTTGACTTCACAAAAGTGGAAAGGCAACAGCTTTGCACAGGAGGAGTTCTACACCACTGGGCTAGAAGCCTCTTGGTGTGTCTTGTGTGTCTGTGCCTTCAGGTCCCCTGTTGCCGTATGGCAGTCCACAAATTCCAAATGGTTTTCTTGGGAAAGGAATACTCAGGAGTTGAAATAGCGCCTGCAGCACCTGATCTTCCTTGACAGACTCCCATCCAAGTACCAACCAGGGCTGCCCCTGCTTATCTTCCAAGATCAGTGAGGATTGTATACCTTCAGGGTAGTATTTAGGCTCTGTAAGCTCCCCTATACACATGGATACACCTTTTGGGCCTCTACACCCTGGGCCTATTTAGTTCACAGATGTGTAAGTGGAGTCCTGCACGGGAAACCAGTTGACACCCAGTCGCACACTCTTGGATGGCATAAGTCTTCAGGTGGGCATACTGTAACCACAGTGGCACTGAGAGCATGGAAAAATACACTTTTCAAGCATAATGTGGGCTCCTCCTAGCCACTGTGTTTTGCACAAACTGCTGAAAGCACAGTGGAAAAGCCGGGATTCTCATTTGGGTGCTGGAGATAATTTCTTTGTGGGAAGAAGTTGTTGGGTGCCTGTATGCAGTCTATTCCTGGCAAGATGATCACGTTCCCATAAACTCTTGGGAGCAATGAGATTTTTTTTGCAATCCTAGCTTAGGTTTACTTTTGTGGAGTACGACACTCTGAACGTGTGTGTCTATTGGTTACAGAACTGCAAATGAGCTTTTTGGGGAAGCATGTTTGTCCACCATACAACTGTAGTGTGCAGTGGAAAGGACTGGAGAAGAAGCCTTTTAAAATATAATGTTAACCACTGAGCAATTTCTATGGGAAGAGCCCTGCAGAGGCATGAGGAATGGACAGAGAGCACCGGACATTGTCCAGGGCTGAAACAAGGAAGGCACACAGGGAGCCATCTCACGTCCTTTGGCTCCTCCAGCAAAGCCTCTCCAGGGCTGGAGGCAGGGGGCCTCTCCCTTCTGCAGGGAACTGACCCTGGCTGGACTTTTGGCCACAGTGTCTCCCTTGAGAGGAGATGTCCTCCAGCAGCCCATCCCTGGCACAGCTGTGAGGTCTTCCTTCCAACTACCTCCTCTTCCTCATCCCAGCAGAAGCTGAAGCCCAACCGGTTCAGGGTTTTCCAGGTGCTCTGGGACCCCTCCTGTACGGTGGCAGGCTCTGCTGCCCCACATGCCCATAGTTTGTGGTGGGAGCAATTTCCTTTTGCCCTGCTGCTCTCTGGGCTCTTGGCTCAGAGCTCTGGCTCTCCACCAGCTTCCCTCTGCTGTTCGTCCGGGTTCCCTCCGTCGCGTGGGCGCTAGTTCTTGTTTTTCCCCAGACTCCAGATTGTCAGCTTGGCTTCAGGGACCTGCCGGTTCCTTTCCAAGGCTGCCTCTTCCTGTGCCAATGGGCAATTTGCCCCCGTCCCTTCCCACTTTCCCCCTTTCCTATCATTTAAGATTTTTATCAGATAATACGCACTTATTTCAACAGACAAATATAGGTTAATTATATACAAAGGGAGATGTAGAAAATCCCCAAACTTCTCTTTGCACAAGGTTCTTATGACATGGTAGTGCCACCAGTGACTGTGTTCTTAGAAGTGAGACCCTGAGAAAGACCACCATCCAGAGGCAAGCGGGTCCTGCCTTACGAGCAAGTGGTCGCAGAAGGGCAGGCGAGTGCCTGGTATCTTCATTTCTCCAGGACTCTCCTTCAGGCTGAATGTTGAGGAAAGTTTGGAGGCAGGTTTGGGGGTGAGAAGCTGTCCTGGTGCAAAACCCCAAAGGTCTCTGCTGGTCTCAGCCTCTGGGTGTAGGAAGGGCTTCTGGAATTGGAGAGCAATCCTGTGGGGCTGTAGAAAATATCTCGGACAAAGCCCCAAGCTTGGAGGGCGGGATTGTGTGTGTGTATCTGAACTATACAACTGCAGTATTGTGGCTCCACTTTGGCTGCCAGGGCTCCATCCTGTGGGATCATGGGGTTCTCTCCTAGACAGCTTTAGGATTGAGCTCCAGGGAGTGTGCTAGATCTCCCTGGCAGAGTTCCTAGTCTCTTTCAAAACCCAGGATTCCTTGGAAGGGACCACAGCACTGTCAATCTGCTATAAGCGTATGCAAACAGATCTTGCAGCATCTTTGTGCATGGAAGTAGACTCCACTCTACAAAAGCTCATGCTGCCAGAGTCTTTCTTTCAGTTAGTCTCGAAGGTGCTACAAGATCCCTTTGCACACTGATTTTCCAGACTAACTTGGTGATATCTTTGAATTCTTCGGTAAGTGTGAAGCACCCAGATCTCGGAGTCTCTGCCTGGGCCTCCCCTAGATCCTGTGGGGGATCCCTCTACAATGCTGAGACTCTGAGGTCATAGAAGGGGGAGAGGTATGTTGGGGGAATACATCGGTTGGATGGGCATTTACGCCAGGCCTGTGTCCAGTAGTCCTGGAAAGACCCCCATCCCATGCCCTCCACATTGGACCTGATCCACTTTGACAGCTTCCAAGATTCCTTGGAAACAAATCCCATGGGGCTGCCTGGGATTCACTTTCTTGTGTGTTGTGTGTTTGCCTTCCTCCATGGAAAGGCCTGCTTCCCTCCAGCCAGGAAGGGCAGTGCGATGACGGATGATGCACTTTGCTAATGGGTGTGCCAGTCCTTTTGTGGCTGCCTCCAATGGCAAGGCTGACAGTGCCAAAATAATAATTATAACAGCAACAACAACTAAATGGCTATTTCCTCCAGTTGTCATGGTGCCAGCAAAGCACTCCCTGCCTCCCACCCAGCCTGCCCACACTTCCAAAGGACAAACCAGCTCCCCCCACAGAGAGCTTTGCATTGTGTACAGCAAAGAAGGTGCCATGTGAAAGCAAATGGCACAGGAGCCAGGGCACAGCTGCCAAGGAGGTGCTCTGATACCCCAACCAAACATGGGCCTGGCAGTGGGTTTTCTCAGTGCCCCTCTCACCATTGAGGGCATTGCAATGCCTTCTGTTTAAAAGTCACTATGCCTACCTACAATCTACCACCCACCTGTCGCCTGCCCGTCTGCTTTCCTCGCTTCCTTTTGCACTCTCCTTCCTTCCCTCCCCTTGGCGCTGTCCTCAGGCAGTGGCACAGCTGCTCCACAGGACCTGGTGAGTTCCTCACAGTAGTTTGGGTGCCATGCCATGCCTGGCACTGGGTCCTCCTGCCGTGTCCCACCTTCCCTCCCTTCCCTCAATTCCCATTTAAAATGACAAACTCTTTCATGGTGAAGGTGGCGTTCAGCAGGTGACAACACTCTAACCTTTGGGTTGTATACTTGTTTCTATAGTAAACATTTTCTTTTCCTTTTAAAAAGAGAAACCTTGACTCTTTGATTGATTTTTAAATAAGCATATATTTAGCTGTTTAGTGGCTGAAGTGCATGCTGGGTGCCTGTTCTTTTGCAGAGAGACTAATCCACACCGATCTTGCTAATAAATAATGAAAAGCAGGCTTTCAAGGTTGCAGGAAGCTTGGGTTGGCGCCATCCCTGGGGGAGAAGCAAAGGAGGTCTGATGGGGAAAGTTTCCCTGAAAGGGGGGCTGCTTTCAAGGAGGGCACCCCATTCCTTTGGGCTTTGGCTCCCTCTATGCCCTGATACCTTCGGGCCCCACCATCCTCTCTCCATGATGTAGCTGCCGGGAGATGGTCATCATCTTCACTACCAACAACACTAGTATCACCCATTTCATAAGACTGGAGAGTTTTGGTCCATCAGTGATTCAGAGTCAACCATCACCATCATCACCACTAACTCCATCATCATCTCCATCTCCTCCTGCTCCTCCTCCTCTTTTGCACAATATAGTTGTGTTTGCAACCTGTGCATGAGATTTAAAGGTATTCTTTCAACTGGCAAGACGTGAGCAAACCTTTCTCTCATTTCTTTCCCTGCATCTATCCACCAGCTGCTTCCAATCAATAGAGCCGTATTTTGGCAAGTGTCGGGTGTTGCTTTGTCACGATGGCTGCCTCTGCTGTGCAAGGCCTGATGGCTGGCTGGGGGTCGTCTTCTTGCTCGAGTGGGGGGTGCCCATCTTGGGGGAGCATTGGGCCCTCTTGGAAGCAGGCAGGTTATGTCAGCTCCCAGGCGAGAGCAATGGGGGGAACAGGGAGCAAGGAAGTGTGAAGCGAGTTTGTTGCAAAGTGTGGCAAGGGGGTGTCCCTTGCACAATGGATGGAGGCATTCCCAATAATGCCATATGGAAGGGTGGGCTATGTTTCCCACCTCGGGGGGCAGGAAAGCATGGGCCACCTCCCTCCCTCCCTCCCTTCTGGTCTGCCTTCCTTCTTTCCATCCTTCCTGGGCCGCATGATTTGCCTCCAAAAGGTGGAGGCTGCCTGGGCCCAGCCTCCCTGTAATGGATGGCTTGTTAATGCCACTTAATGCATCCCTGCCTGCTTTTAAGCCCTGCGTGTGTGCTCCTTCCAGGCCCAGCCCTCACAGCTACCTGTGGCCCACCTTTGTTCTCCCTCCTTTGACACGTCCATCCCAAAAGGCCACCATCCCTTTTGTGTGGGGCTGCTTCCCCACCCCTCCTGCTCCTCTCCCTCCGTTGGATTAAGAATTATGCTGCCCTCAAAGTCAGGGTGCCTTTCAGGGGCTGAGGAGCCCAGATTAATTGAAAGGGGTTGGCATGGGGGCTGGTGGGGGGCTCTGAAGTGCTCTGCCTTGCAGCAGCCAGTCTTTGCACAGATGCCTTACCTCAGGTGGCACCCTTCCTCCCTGGGGGAGCCGGTGGGTGCCGTGCCCATCCTCTGCTCCCCTTTGGCCAGGGGCTGATGGAGGATAAGCCTCTCTCCTAGGAGTTAGGCATCTTTCTCCCCCTAATGCATGGCTCGCATTTGCAGAGCTTAAGACCTCCCTCCCACAGCCCCACTCCTGCAGGCTCCTTGCCAAATCCCCCAATGGCAATCTCAGTGTGGTGGCATTTGGCTTTTGGCTTTAAATCAGGAGGCACGTGGGCCACATCCTGAAAGCTTTATCCTGGCTCTCAAGTGGCAGGGGGCTTTCATCTGCCCCAGCGCCCGGCTTTGTTGTGACGTCAGAGGACAGGAGGGGGATTTGCAAGGGAGGGGACCCCACTCATCCACTGGCCTGATTCACTAGGAAAAAAAACACCCTTCTCAACCTGCCTTTGGACTCAGAATCACAGAGTTAGAGGGCATCCCAAGGTCCAGTCCAGTGGTGTCCTCTCCCCAGTGTCACCCAGTGTTTGGGAGAAGGGCAACCGCACCCGGGTGGCAGCCCAAAGGGTGTAGTTGCCTTTCTCCTTCGTCACAGCGGAGACCTTCTCCTGAGAAACAAACTGCCACCACGGCAAAGTCTGGAGGGGCACACTTGCCCCTTCTTACCTTGAAGTGGCAGGAAAGGCCCAACCAGGTGTCACCTCTCTTCTGAGGCACCACCCAGTGTGAGCCACACTCCCCGCACCACCTTCACAATGCCACTGGTCCTAATCCTTCTGCCAGGCATGAAAGCCCAGCCGCAGTACTGTGACCCTCTGGCCACGTAACGTCCATATAAAAATCTTCCAGTGATGGATAGTCCACCACCTTCCCAGGGACTGTATCCCACTGTTGAACAGCTCTTACTCACAGATTTATCAGAACCCCTTTGGTTTGGGTCCCATCTCTGGGGCAGCAGCAGGAAAGAAGCTCACTCTGCCTCCCACTTGCAGGTGTGGGTGCACTTGTGGGTGCAGGCATTAATAATAATTATTTATATCCCGCCTCTCTGGGTAAGCATTACACCACAGCCCCATGCACACACACACCCCTGCCCTTAAGTGCCAAGCATGTGCCATGTCAGTTAAAACAAGGAAATAGTCCCTGGCAAGGGGAATATTTGGGGAGGTTGGACGACGCATAGCCAAATGATCGTAAAGAGAAAGTTGCAACAGAGCTAAAAGATGCAAGGTTTGGCTCTGAAATGCATCAAAGTGGAAAGGAGCACATCTGTGCATAAACCAAGGGCCATAATCCTCTCACCCCACCGATGGCATTAGAGGAAATCCAGGACTCTCTTCTGGAGGAGATTCTGACTCAAGATTAGGAAAATCGTTCTGGTGGCCAACACCAGAGTGGACTCTTTGGGAAGAAAGTGGTGGGCTCTCCATTGCTGGAGGTTTTTAAAGAGTGCTTGGATGCCCACCTGTCAGGGATGCTTTTATGTGGGGCCTTTGGGGGTCCACTCCAATGCTCTCTGTCATTCTGTAAAGGCTGGCTTCTTACTTCCAGGGCTTGCACCCACCCATCCGCTCACCCATCCCTGTGCCTCTTGTGAGCTTTGTAGGGTGAAGACCAGCTCTGCTGCCTGCCACTTGGCCTCACTAGGGCTAGGAGACCCCTGCAAGGCCCCAAAGGTGGGTCTTTGGGGCTATTGCCAGCCTGTCGTGCTTCCACTGAAGACATCCAGAGTCCATCTCCCTGGACGCTCTGGCTCCAGCCCACAAGACAAGGGGGCTGTTTTGCTTTCTTGGAGCCGAATCGCTGAGCTCAATTTAACATCCCTTTAGAGCACTTGGTGCTTAACATCCTAATGACTGTAAAAACAAGCTAGAAATTTATTAGAGTGGCAATGGGAGGAATAGAGAGCAGGGAAGTGTGAAGCGAGTTTGTTGCAAAGGAAACCACAAGAAGGCAAGCAAGTGAAGAAGAAGACCCGGTTCTGACTTCTGAGGCTTGGGCTTTGTCAGTGAGACTTTGACCAACAAGGCCCACAATAGCCGGGGGCCAATCCCAAGTCCTGGTGGGGCTGCTGCCACTTTGCAAAATGGTTCACACAGTGCTTGGGAAGGGCATTTCTGCTAACTTCAAAGGGGCACTGCTGGTTATTTATTTATCTTTATCGGTTGCAGCTGGTTGCCTTTGCCATATACTGCCAGCTCTTGGATTCCTTTGCCATTGTCATCATGTGCTGCTATCCTTCTGTTCCTTCAGGTCAGCTCCAACATCCGGTGACCCTCTTCTAGGGTTTTCTTGGATCTCCATAATGGATCAGGGATTCGAACCCTTGTCTCCCAGATTTCTTCAGAAGAGACTTGCTATTCCCTACCTCTGAGCCTGAGAGAGGGCCACTTGCCTAGGGACATGCAGGGGGCTTCCAGGGCTGAGGAGGGATGCAAACCCTGATCTCCCAGAGTCTGTCCCTCCGTCTATCCATCCATCCGTGTCCCTATGTTACTTAAACTATGCATGTACAGAGAAAGCACTGGCTTATGTTTACACAGCACATGGTTTGGCCTCCCCAAGTGGGCCCTCAGGACAAGTTGCACAAGGAGAGAAGGGCATCCCAAGGGTCTCTGCCAATGCTGGTGCATGGCAATGCCAGCCTCCCTAGGATCATAATGCCTTTCTTCCAAGGACAGAAATCTTTCCTCCTTCCCTTTTTCCAGGAGGTTGGGAAGTCTCTCTTTTCCTCCATCAGCCTGTGAGCTTCACCGAGAATCTTCTTTGCTGCTCTTTCTCTTGATGCGTCCGTCCACCACCCACTTGTTCTCAACAGAGCTGCCTTTGGTCTCTCCGTTGGCTTTGGTTTACTTCAGTGAGGCCCCCCGAACCTAATGTTGCTGAGAGAGGAGAGGATGAGGCCACCCTGCAGAGGAGTGCTGTAGCCCTGGAGCAGGGAAGAGCCCTTTTCCAGCTCCAAGGCACCCCGACCAGGGGTCCCCAGCCTCTCTGTGCCAGGTTGCCACCTTTTAAAATGTGCCCCTTCACCCATCACAGAAAGAGAGAGAATTCTGCTCTCGCCTCCAGATCTCCATTGTTTGTGGCAAGTCCTCACAGGCCACCTTCTAGGGCTAAACCCTCCCAAGATAAAGACTCCATAGCCATGGCTCCCAGTCTTTTATCTCCAGATGGGAATTTTGGGTGCCAAGTAAAAAACACCAGGTTTATAAAATAATATTAAAAAAATATAGGCAAAGGGCTTGAGGCCGCTGTAGGGTGGGCTTGGACAAAACATCACCAAGGAAGCCCCCCCCCCCTTCATGATCTTCCTGAGCGGGTGAGAAATGTTGGGCCGGTGCTCAGCTCCAGAAGACCCTTGAAAGCTCTGCCCATGAGCAAATGAATTTGCCTGTGTGTAAAGAGCTGTAGTCATAATTGGATCTCAAAATGTCTGAAATCTGGGAGGGGGTGAAGGGGGGGCTCTTGTTTCTTCAGCCCTTGGCCCCCAGCCACCCTCCCTGAAGCCCAAGGCCCCGCTCAGCCTTTCAACAATCCCCCCCCCAGCACCAGCATGGTATCTCCTGCTTTGAAGCCATGACAGCTCATGTGCAGCCGAGTGATTTGCTTGGCACGAGCTATTTGGCCTTGTCAAGATACATCTTCTGAGCACGTAAATTATGCAGTTGAAAATGTTTCTTTATTAAATTGCCTGCATTCCTTTTAAACTCCTCTTGTCCTGTCAGTCACTCCCCATCCAGCCAGGCCCCCTCCCTCTTTGCAGACTCCAAAAGCGGGGAGGGGGGGGGATGCAGAAGCTCCTGATAGGAATTGGCCCCCAAAGGCTGGGACCCCAGGAACTGCCCTGCCAAGGATTTATGGAGCCCAGCATCTGTGGAGGGGGGGGGGAATCCCATTCCTCCATGGGGAATGGAGGGGGCCCCACATGGAGCTCAGAGCTAAAACAGGAAGGCTCTGCCCAGTGTGTGCCTATGTGTGAACAGTGTGGGAGTGTGCGCATGAGTGAATGGGGTCACTCTGTTTCTGTGGGTGAGTGAAGGGGGTGAGCGTGATTTGAACATTTGGGAGGGTGTGTTTGATTCAGACAATCATGACTGTGGGGAGTTGGCATCTCAGGAAGGTGGCATGCTTTCCCCCTACCCCCCCCCCCGCCGGCCCTTGAGACCCGCTTGCCCAGAGATCTTGCAAGGGGCACATCAAATCCAGGAGATCCTTCTCAGCCCAAGCCCTTGGAGCTCCATTTCTACATCTAAATAGGGAGGGGATCCTCTCATGTGTTCGCAACAGCTGCTGCAAATGGAAGGGATTTGGGACAGATTGTGCCCTAGTCCTGGGTCAAGATCCTGCCAAGAAGAGCACCAGCTACCATTTAAGATGGTGGGAGGGGTGGCTCAGAGGTAACAGTGGGAGATGGGTGCCCCCCATGCCCTTCCAAATTCCTTTCAAGTGTTGGCTTAGACTGCAGGATGATGGGACCCTAAGCTCCCCAAATACTGGTAGGTCGAGTGCCACAGACAGCTCTTTCCAAGTTCAGATTGCACTCCGCTGCCATGGAAGCCATGGGGGGAGGCGAGCGCTGGCAGTGGGGTCTCCCACTGTCACAGTCTGGCCCATCCTTTGAGATGGCAGAGCAAAACCTTTCTTTGGATTCTAATTAATCCCATCCTAAGTCCTCTTAACTGGCAAAGGGAAACAGACACACACACGCACAAATGTACACACACCATCGTGCAGCCGGGAGTGGTGAGATTTCCCCCTTGTTTTTCCTGCCCTGCTGCCAGCACATTGCCCGGCAGGCTCTGAGGTGTTTTCTTTTTAGTTTTAGGATTTCTGTAGGGTTTTCTTTTCCAAACCATTTGAAATATGAGAGCAAAAACAGCCGTTTCCTGTCTGTCAGCATCTTGCAGCTTTTTAGTGAACAGAAAAGGAGCTGAAAAGGAGCCCTGCGCATGGAGAGAGGGCACGGTGGGTTTGATCCTTTTCTTCTTCGGAGAACACAAACTGGGCATTTCCAGGTTGAGGAGATCCCTGTTGGTCTTCCCTTAGTCTTTCTAAACTCCTGGACCTCTTCTGAGCTGATAGAGGCCGTGGGGCCTCCTTCACCGGCTGCCCTTAAGGCCCCGATGCGCCTGGTGTGGCTCCCACATGGGTGCCCTGCACAGGCCATGCCACCACTCAGGCTCTTCCACTTCTGCGTAGGGCAGGCTTGGGCACAGTTGAGTCCGAGGCCAGTTTTGTGGCCCATGGGGTCACCCAGTTGTTGCCATGTTCTCAATGGAGACCCATGGCTAGGGAGATCTCTCTCTCTCTCTCTCTCTGTGACATTGTGCTCCAAGACGCACAATGTCTCTCCTCCGTCGGGCTCCTGGTTTGGCTGTTGCTCCGGATCCTCCATGTTCTCCTGCTTCCTCATTCAGTGCAGCTGCCAGTTGTTACAGAGAAGGCCTGTGCATTATTCATTGGCAGGGAAGAGGAGCAGAGCAGATAAATTATGGATCCGACCATGACACACAGATTGGGGGGGGGGGGGTTTGAGTGATTGAGGGCCCCCAGGGTTTTCCTGGGGGGGGGAGGGGGAAGTCCCAGGTTTTAGTCCAAACTTTATGGGAGATAGCCAAGGTGCTGCACCCATTTTGGGGAAGGGATTGACATTGCGGAGAGTTCCTTTTTAGTTTGGACTACAGCCTTGGGGAGAAAAACTGCTTTGCCTGTTAAACAAGCTCTCAGGGTGAAAAGCCATTTGGAAAGCTCCTTTAAGTGCAACACACAACACACACTGTCCCATAGGGAGCCCAACCGCCTTTCTTGCGCCCAGTGGCACTCATGGCACTGTTTAAGACCCAGCAGCAGGCTCTTTGCCAGGCACTCCACTCCAGCAAACTCAGGGGGCTGGCCCTTGGTTCCCCAAAAGGCTGGAATGGCCCCATCTATCAGTCTTCATTCCCTTGACCATCCAGTGTGGATGGAGCCTGAGAGTGTTTTCCCATTTCCCCATTGCAGCCCTCTTTTTAATTGTTGGTTCTAAAGCCTCTCTGCCAAGAGCAGTTCTCCCACCCATCTTTCCTTTCCCTTCTCCCTTCTCCGCCTGTCTCTCCCCCACATAAAAGGGCCCCTTTGGCAGCGGGAGCAGACCCACAAGCAGGCGTCCAGGTGGGGAGAGAAGTGCTGACTCAGGGCCTCTCCTTCTCTGGGAGAGCAAATGGCGCCGCAGTAAAAGAGAAGCCTCAGAGTTGTGGCTACTATAAAAGTGCCTAACAAACCCAACTGGCAAAGCCAGCTGTTCCCTGCAGAGCAAAGGCAGTGGGGGGGAGGAGGATTTATGGCCCCACGAGGGGGATTGTCATTGGGAAATTGGCTTGTAAGGTTTCCTCTCCCTTTGTCCTTGATCCAAGGAGTGTTTATCTGGGTGTATGTGTGTCTTTGCAGATGCACAAAGGGGGTGCCAGGAACACTGAGCTGGGGATTCTCTCTCGGGGCAGCCCTGAAAGTCACTGCACCCAAAGGAATCGGTTCAGGAGCTGCAGGGTGGGGCACGGCCTTTGCGTGGGATCCTGGCCTCGTGGAAGGAGGGGAATCAGCGGTGAGCTTAGGATCCCAGAGTTTGGGTGCCCACCCTGTTTCCTGCTGGAATTGCTTATTTTTCCTCTTGGAAATAAGCTCATTGCCTGACCTGAGGGGAACAAAAGGAAGGGCTCCCTGACATCTTTATTAGGATCGCTGCATGTCATAAAGATGGTGAACCTTCTCCAGAACTCTTCATCAGACTGGCTGGTGCAAAGCCTTAGGGGTCAAAGGAGTTTGGAGGCAAAAGAATGGAAACAACATCAAAATGTATTTGAGGAGGAGGCTTGGGGTCCAAATTTGACCTACGGCCCTTACTTTCCCCTTCCTGGTTTAGTGGATGGTGGAAAGAAAATAGAAAAATAGAAAAGGTGTGTGGCGGCCTTCATCCAATTGGTTAGTCTGGCCTAGAGTAAACCCCTTGAATTGGTGGAATCCACCTGAAGTGTTAACTCTCTCTTCAGTGGATTGACTTCTGTTGTTTAGGCCCAGAAAATAATAGGTTCTGCCTGATCTCACAGCCAAGCGGGTTCTGAGGCACAGAAGGTTGGCACCCTGTAAAGCTTTGGCTAAGATCATCACCGAGATGGCCAGCTTTCTGGAACTCTCTACAATTGTACAAACCCAGAAAAAGATAGTTCTGCCTTGTTTGAGAGGGAATAGAGCTTCCCCCCCACAAAAAACCCTGCCTTGTCTCTGCATTCAGAAAAGCTTCCAAGATGGAGATGGCCAATGGCCCCCACCAGGGAGGACGAAGCAGCCTTAAGAGATCTGTGGGTCTGTGAGTCTCCCCTTCCCTCTGCTGAGAAGAGAGACAAGGGGCAACCCTCTGGCCTTTGAGGAGGAGGCTTCCATCAAGCTCTCAAAGGAGGAGCCAGGACCATCGCCCTGGTGTTGCTCCTTGGGGGGGACACGTCTTAGCAGCAAGGTGGAAGGCATCACAGTGACCAGGGGACCCGGGATGGATTGGGACTGCCTCCTTGCCATGCCTTGCCTTGCTTTGTGTATAGGTGCATGTGTTTGTAGGGGTCATAGCAAGCCCTTCTTCTCTCCCACCGCCAAAGGTCCCTTGGGGTCAAGGAAGGATGGCCAGACTTTGCCCACCCCTCTTCCTCCAGCAGCTCCATCAAATCTTAATCAATGGGTGTCTTTTTCAAACAAAAGTCACAGCCTCTCAGAGACAGGTTTTTTGGGACTGAGGGAGAGAACCTCCTGCATTATTTCCTTCCTCCCTTCCTTGGGGGAGAGGTGTTGCCGTTGCCGTCGCTGCTGCAAACAACGGGTCCCCAGCCAAGAGCCATCCAGGAGGCAGCATTCTGTTCTGATGCCATCTTGTGTGCTCTGCAGAGCAGTTTGCTTGGTGGCGGCGCTGGTGATGGTGGTGGCACAGAGCGCTCTGTCTTACGACATGTTCCTGCAAGTGCATCTGCTTCCAAGCAGCCTTTCCCAATAAGGACAGCTTTTGCAAGCGGTATTGTCACTGTTGCTGTTGGGTGCCTTCAAGTCATTTCCAATTGCCAGTGCCTTCCTTTGAGGCTGAGAGCATGTGATATGCCTTTAAGGTCCCCCAAAAACGGGTGCCTGCAGGTCCCCCAGTGCCCTCCCAGGCCTTGTGCCATGAAAACTCTTTGTGAAGGCAATCTTCTCAGGACCCACCCAGAAGCCCCTGGACAAGCAGCACCAGAGAAGCCCCCTCCTCCAACACACATGTGTGCACACCAATAACTGCCACCCAGTGAGCATGATAGGCCAGTATCAACAGGTGAAAACATTAAATCTGCAGATAAGACCATGTAAAAATAGATGAAATCAACTGCTTAAAAATACTGCCCAGTGAAAACAGCCAAAGTTGGTTTAAATGGGGTCCTAAGGAGCAATACACTTGTAGCTGCCTAACCGTAGCCCAGAAGGGGTCCCAGGACTCACAGGGTGCAACTGTAGAGAAGGCCCTGCAGTCTCAGGAAAGGCCAAGGCAGAATGGCAGGGTCCCTTGTTGTTGTTGTTGTTGTTGTTGTTGTTCCTAAGGGTCCCTGTGTGGCTGGCAGTGGCTGGGCAAGAGAGGCGTTGTGTGCAAGGGGGGGGGAACACTTCTGCTGGGGCCACCAAGGGCTGGAAGATACCCTCCCCATTGAAAAAGCTGGCCCTTGGCATGGCAGTGGTGCTCAGCTTTTGCTCTGCCTTCTTCCTCGGGACCCTGGACAGATGGGCAGGCAACCCCTGCCCCACTCTCCCCCCATCTCTTCCTCCTCCTCCTCCTCCTCTTCTTCCATCCAGAGGCGCCCGGAGGGAGGCCTTCAGAGCAGGTTGCCTCGAAGTGCATCACCTGTCAAGCAAAATTGATTTTGGCTCTGACTTATCAGAGATAACAGCCGGGCTGCCCGAGCACAGCATAGAAGCCTTGCCTTTTAACAAGCGCAAGGGGGAGGATTTCACAGCTTTTAATGTGGAGACCAGGAGGAGAAGGAAAGGGGGGGGGGGGGGAGAAGCAGGGTACAGGTTGCTTACTTTTGGGGAATCTGCAGCGCAGGGAGGAGAGAGTGGGTATAAGCAAGCGCCCAAAAGGAAAGAATAAAAAATACATATATATGTGTGTGTCTGTGTGTATGCATATAGGAGAGCCAGTGTGGTGTGGTTGTTGGAGTCTTAGACTAGCACTCTGTGAGAGCAGAGTTCAAATCCTTGCTTAGTCATAGAAATCCATTGGATGACCTTCTGAACAAATCTTGCCAGGAAGACCCAATGATCGGGTCACCTTAGGGTCTCCATTAGCAACAGCAACATGCATAGAAAGACAGAGAGAGAGCCCCCGAGTGGGTCTGCTGCCCGACAGGGCTCTTGTTTGTTGCTTCAGAGCTCTGTGTGTGCGTTGAGGGCGGGGGAGCGGCCTTGCTCCGGAGTCCTTCACGGTTGCCAAGCCAGGCTCTCATTTCCTTGGCTCTGTTTGTTCATGGAGCTGGAATGGAATAGCAGAGGGAGAGGCGGCCTTCCAAAAAACAGAGTCTGGGCATGTGTGCCCATCTCATGCCGCCAGGCCCCTGCCATTGCTCTGGCCATCCCTGGAAACTTCTCTAGAGCAAGTGCCCAGATGGCTCACCTCTGCCCACTGGGGCTGGTAGCCCTGGCCTGTGGGTGGGCAAAAGGGATGTGCCAGGCAGCTGGCCCCCATCCAGGCCAGGCAGGTGGGGGTCCAACGGTGGTAGCCCTTCCAAGCCCAGGGCAGAGGCAGAGAAAGCTTCTGAGCTCTTCCAAACAAGAGGCCATGGGCCCACTGGGTGATGCTGAGGTATCTTGCTTAAGGACCTCAATCACCGGGGAAGAAACCCTTGTCAAAGCAGCTTTGTGGCTTCATCCAGGTAGACAAACCCCTCCTAAAAAGTTTTCATCCCCTTCGGAAAGGGGCTCAGCAAAGCTAGTGAGCTTTGTCTCTCTCTCTCTCTCTAAATCTAGCCAAACCCCCCAACCCCCGCAAACACTTTGGGTCCCACAGCAAGACTCTCAGGAGGGGAACAGCCACCCCCTTCCAGCTGCCGTGGGCTCTTCTGCAGTCGGATTCAGAAGGAGCAGAGCAGCCCAAAGCCTCTGGGGAGGGGATGTATCAGGCTCTGGCTCTGGCTAGTGAAGAAGTCCTGGGGCCATGACCCTGCAGGCCCTGGAGGACCCCTTTAGGGCCTGCTTGGCCCTTCTCCCTCCCCTCCCCTCCCCTCCCCTCCGCATTCTTCTTGCAAAATGGGTGCACCTGGCTTGCCTCCCCCCTCCATTCCCACAAGTGCCCAGCCGGTGATTTAAGAGCCGCCGTGAGCTTTTTCTTTGCCTGTAATGAAGTCAGTCACATTTTATTGCTAAATCGCCCTGATAATGGCCCTGTAACTGCACCGAAGGAGGCGGCGAGGCCCAAGCAGAGGAAACCGTAAATCCGAGGCGGAGGCTTCGCCCGGAGGGGCCGGCAGGGCTCTTTGCAGCTCTTGAGCAATGTCCCCCTTCTGTCCCCTCCCCTGAATGCTCTCTGCAGGAGACACATCTCTTGGGGGCCCTTTCCAAACACCCCAACACACACACACACACACACACACGGATACATGAGGAGCTTGCAGGGAGGTTGGAGTCGGAGGAGAAGAAGAGCCCTTTTGCACCCAAAGCCAAAAGTGGACCCACATCTTGCCTGTATTCATCCCTCCCCACCTGCCTCCCACCCAGGACCCAGGTGGGCATCCTGCTTTTCCAAGGGCCGGTCTGGGCAGTGCCCTGCGCAACACGTGGTGGGTGCTGGACAATCATTGCACCTCCTCCTTTGCCAGAGGTTTCAGATGATCCTCAGTCCGCCTGAATGAATTATTTACTTCACTCATTTAATTAATTAACCCCCCTTTCTCCCAGTGTGGGATCTACGGAGATTAAAACAAAACTCAGCCAAATGCCTAACAGTATTGGGTTTTTAAAAAGTTTTTAAAGTATTATATAAGCTCTCCCTTGAAAGCAGTCTTTAAAGCAGTTTAAAGGAATTTAAGAGCACCACAAGCAAAATAAAAATGTAGCACACCCATACTCCATTGAAAGCCCCCTTTTCCCAAAAAAATATCCAGTTCATAGCTGAATCCCAAACTAAATAAATAAGTGAATGGCAATGGAAGAGGTTCAGGGAAAGGGGGATTTGCAGCACAGGCTGCAGGCAATGTGCCTCCCCCACTTGCTGCTTCCTGGGCCAAGCCTAACTGGCATTTGGGGGACTCTCCAGCTCTGTCTGCCCAAGAAGACTGCCCTCCCAAATGCTGCTCCGGCTGCCAAGTACTCCTCCTTGCTCCTCATCCTGGAGGGGTGGTGGATGCCCAAAACAAGTGGCCAGTTGGAGGACAAGGGGGGCTCCTGGGCAGACTGGCCAGAGCAGGGCGTCTATGGCACTCCTTTAGCCAGAGCTGCTGCTGCTGCTGCAGCATTTGTGTTGTTGCTGACACACAAAGGCAGGGTTGCCATTTGCGTCCTGGCTGCTTTCCTGCATGCAAACAAGGCTTACTCCCCTTTGGCCCCAGTGCCTTCCCTCCCAGCAAAACACAGGCAGCGTTTCTTGGGGGGGAGAGAGAAAAAGGGAGGAGGAGGTGCTACCTGCGTAGTGCTGATACCTCTGAACCTTTTCTTCCCTTTGGAGAAAAAGATAATAAAGCGTGCTTGGCAGGGAGAGGGAGCTGGCTCAGAGGCCTCATCTTGAAACAGGAGCCGTTGTTCCCTTTGAGATGACATTGTCAAGCCCACCGGAAAGACCCGGGTGGGAGGGAGGTGTGTTTGCCAAGACACCTGTGTGCTCTGGGCCATGCCACAGCCAGACAAGACACGAAGGGTGCCACTCGCTGCCATCACACCTCGCAAGGGACACACGCTGGAGGAGGAGGAGGAGGGTGCCACTGGTAGCTGGCCAGGGTGCCACTCTTTCCTCAAAGCCCCCCTCTCTTCCTGTGGCAGGCGAACCAAGGTGCCAGGGACCCGGAGCTGCCAGTGGCCTCGGATGGGGCCCAGCTCTGATGGTGGGAGAGTGGTCCAGGGCTGCCCTCCTGCTCTTGGCACCCAGCGGCTGGGATGAGAAAAGCCAGAAGCTCCCAACAAGGGCTTCAGCTAGAAAGGGGGGGACCCACTGCCCCATGGGACCTTGTTCCCTACTGACTTGGTTGGGCCAAGGGTGGGAATCAGGCCTCCCCCCAGCCGCCCTTGGACTGCAGCTCCCATCCACTTTGGCTCCTTGGCCTCTGATAGCCAGAAAAAGGTGGTGGTAACCTGGGCCCAGCCCGCTTGGTTCCCGGGGAGAGGGAGGATGGCTTGGTTTGCAAAATGCAGTGCTCCAGTTCCTTAAAACGTGGTATTTTGTGTGTGTGTGTGTGTAAAGAGGAGTAGCTTTGCTTTTGGAGGCTGCTGCTTCTATACATTTTCCTTCTCATGCAGATGTCTTCAACATTAGTGTGCATGTTGGTTTTTCTTTAATTTTATCTGTTCTGCTAAGAGATAACTTTTGCTGCTACGTGGGCTAAAAGAGAGAAAAGGGGGGGTCATGGGAAGCCCCCCTTCATGCAAAAAGTCTCCCCCCCCCCTCCCGCCACCCCAGAAAGAATCACAGCAAGCTGCCATCGCTCAGGCTAACTTTAGCCTGAAAAGTACTGGGCCAGCCTGCCTACCTTCTTCTCACCAGCCGAGCGGTGAGAAATTCCAGAAAAACACCCCCAGCCAAGTCTCACTGAATGCAAAGAAAGCTTATTTGGGGGAAAGGATCGGGACATGGCAAGGAAAGCAGTAAGCACATGCACACATGGACACATCGTGTTTTAAAAATAAAAAATTGAAAGTGAATCTAATTTAGCTAGTTGCATTGTGCCTGTTTTTGTGATATACTGGGTTTCAGAGCACATGCAGAGTTCTTTGCATAAATGATGGACTGACAAAGCATTGGAGGCCATCTTTACTTGTGTGATTCCAATGATCATGTGGAATTGGGGTGCTGCCCCACATATTTATGGACATTTTATGGAAAGGGCAGGGAAGGAGAGGGACCCCTTTCTGAGAAAGATCAGTGGTGAAGTAAATTCCAGTTCTGACACGAGGAATCAGCAGCTGCTGAGGGCTCTCTTGCTTTGGGACAGCAAAGGTGTATTTGGTTTAGTGGGAAGGACTTCTTCTCTTACAAAGTGCTGATACCAGTTCCCAAAAACCAGCACCAGCACCTTGGAGAGATCCTGCAGAACCAGGAATCGCTCCCATAAAGCTGAGTAGAAGGTCACCAGGCAATGCATGGGGCAACTGGAATCAAAATTTGTTGCAAAGATAGTTCTACCTTCTTCAGGGATCTATAAGCAACTAGCCAATTCAGACCAGTTGACTGCTGGAAATGGGATTAAACTGACAAGGGAATTGAACTGAATCCAAACCGAGGAATAGTAAGAAATTTGGCAAGTGGCTCTCTCCCTTGCAGATGAGGGAAAGGAAGCATCTCCCTGGCTGGTGCAAAGTTTTTTGGGGGCCGGGGGGCCTGGATGGCCTTTGCCCATCACCCTTTTGGGCCAAGATCTAGGACTTGGCTGTGGGTCCAGGCCCCGCTGTGGGGCACTTTGCAGGGCAGGACAGTGGGTTCCCCACGGCTGCTCCCTCCATCAACAGCTTCCCTTGGAGACAAGCAGATGGCGCGAGAAGGCGGCTTTCTTCCTTACTGGGGCATTTTCTGCTCCAAATGCTGTTCCTGTTTGGAAGGAACCAGCTGCTGCCTCTTTTGGAAGCCCAGTTTTCTGCTTTTCAGTCATCAGGGGCTGTTTACGCTCAGAGGGTCCAATAAAAAAATAATGTTATTTTTGGGCCTGACATTGATGCTTATGAATAACATGTAGCTCTCCTTCAAAAGTATATTAGCTGTCACTCCTTGGCTCCTTGTTAGAGTGCTAATTTTTATGGAGAGACTGGTTTCTCCTCTTCTTTCTCTTCCTCCTCCTCCTCCTCGGCTTTTGCTCAGCAGTGGAGATAACAAGGAGCAGACCTCGCTGGCTGCTCACTTGTTACTCACTGGAGGAGGCCAGATGTACAGCTAGCCTTTGTTCGGCCAAGTGCGAGCATGACTGGAGCACTTCAATTACCTTTCATTAGCATAAAGAGTAAGAAGCCTTTCCCTTCACCAGTTGGAGAGGCGCAGGCATGGGCCGGCCTGACTCATCGGCTGCGTTGACGCCGCGCATTGCTTATTGATGGCAACCCACAATCTGGGCAGCCTGGCCCCAATTAGCTCCCTCGAGTCCCTCACACGCCCCGCACACAATCTCTCTCTCTCTCCTTTTTGCTCTTTCTTGTTGCTGGATGCAAGCTGCTAACCGTCAAAAATACTTGAGCATCTTTGCAGAAGACGGGTGTTTTTTTAAAATACATTCCACCTACAAAGAGGAGCTGACTGGCAGCTTCCACAATGGAGAGAGACTTATTTTTAATCAAGGCTTGCAGAAGGAGGCTGGAGCCAAGCGGCACACACACACACACACACACACGCACACTGGTCCAAGCTGGTTTCCCTGGATCTCCAGCCAGCCGTCTTGCAAGTGGGGGCAGCTGGCCCCTTCCCCCAAAACACCCACCTGGGCACACCCTCCTTTCCTAACCACCTGGACCCTGGCACAGGCACTGATGGTCCCAAATTGCACAGCAGCACCAAGCAAGAAGTGCTGGACTCTGGCAGAGCCATCAACTATGGGAGGTTACGATGGGGAGGGGGTCCAGAGGTGGTCTTGCATACACATACACACACACACACACACACACCCTGGCCTCAAGGGATGCACTGTGCAGCTAATGCCCCCCGCCAGCTGCCCCTGAAAGCAACCCAGTCACAGGCTGCGCCAGTTGGCTTCTCTCTGTGAAGAGGCTTCTATGTCTCTCCTTGCCACCTCTTGGTTGTCCTTCTGTCCTTTGGGGCAGAGAGCAGGAAAGCGAGAGGCAGAAGGCCTTTTCCCCTTGCCACCGGCTGCCCAAGCGCCTTCTTCTCCTGATGCCCCTTTGTGTTCTCTGGGCTGAGCAAGCTGCCACCGGACAGTCCTCAAAAGAATCAGTTTCCAGACTAGCGACATCCTGGTTTAACAATGGTCTTTTGTCATGTTTGATCTGTCCTGTTTCAGATCTGTGTTTGTCTCTGTTTTTTTGCATCGGCATTTCAATTTTTGCATTGGCGTTTGTTGCATTTGCATTCCCCAGTTCTAGGGAAAGGCAAAATATAAAGTGGCCAAAAAAAGAATAAATCTTGCTCACTGTCCCCTGGATGGATGTGGCCCACTTGGCCAGCAGTCTTCCTGAAATGTGGACATTGAAGGCCAGCTGAAGACTGGCAAGAGAAATGCCATGTCTCCTCCTGAGTGGGATGCTAGATTTCTTTTTATGAGGTGGCCTGGGATCACATTCGCCATTTCAGCAGCTCCGTCACAGTGCCAGCTCAGATCCAGCTTGAGCTCAACAAAGTACGCACCTTGTGCCCAGTCAAGTCCCACATGGTTGGGCTTGGTGTGATTCCTCCTCCTCCTCCTCTTCTTACCTAAAAACAGAATATTTGCTTGAAAGCATTGAAACGTTTTGCCCCTGGCCCTGGCTTGGAGGCCTCTGCTGCCATTCCAGGGACTTTAAGGGGAATGGCGTGCCCCCCCCCAGCTAAGCACACATGGAGACCCCCCTCCCCTCGGCCCCCAACCCAACAGAAAGTGACTGTACGTTTGTTGAGTTGGGGTTTCAGTAATGCTGGGTTTTATGGGGAAATCAATGTGTGTGGAGTGCTGGGCCTCTTGTTTGTGCTCAGGGACTTGGGATAAGCTGACGAGAGAGTGCTAATTGGTTTGCGATGAGCATTTATGCTAATAAGCCTGAGCAGTAATGCCCACAGCTCTTGACGCCACTAATGCTGTTTACCCAAACAGGGGCTCTCTTTACCTTGCGAGCTTGGCTTGGCATTGTGCCTGCTTCTCACAGGGCAGTGTGAACATGGGATGCTGTGAGAAAGGGGTGCGGAGGGCCTTCTTCCATCCCAGAATGGCTTTTACCTTCCATCCATCTTCTGCCAGATGAGGAGAAACAAAGTACTCATATCTTTGGCAAGCGTGACATTCCCAAATTTGTCCTATATGCCTGGGGTCCGTCTCCACCATGAACATGCCCAGGCTTCTCAGTGTCTTCAGGTGAGATTTTGGAGGCATGTCTGGGGAGGAGGACATGGAAGAGGGCCTTCTTGGTGGCCACTCCCAGATGCCAAAGGAGGCTCCGTCGGCCCCTCTTCCCTTCTGCCAGAAAGTGAAGATCTTTAAAGAAAATTTTGCTGTTTTTAATTGATTGGCTGTTGAGGGAAGAGCTTTACTTGGATCGGTACTGTGCTTTTTAAGTGTTTTTAAACAGTTTCTTGTTAACTCGGAGTGTTTTGATACTATAGTTTAGTTGTGTTTTAGGATAATAGCTCCCCAAACCTGGGCTTTATCTGTATCTGTTGTTCATTGGCTGTGAAACATCTTGAATCTCAGTCCTGGTAGAAAGAGGTGGGATGTAAGTGAAGGAAGGCTGGGGTGGGCAGGCAGGCAGGCATTTCTCCTTGCAGGTAGAAAAGCAGCTGGGTAAATGGCATGAAAGGAAATGGGTGACACAGCCTTCCTTCCTTCAACCCAGCCACTCTTTTATCTCAGAACGGAGGGTGGTTGAACTGCCCACGGTGCTCTGTTTGGCTCCGAGTCATTTCTGTTTCATCTGCATGGCAAAGAGAGCATGGTCCACCAAGAGACCTCTGGACCTCCTTCTGTATGTCTTTCTTGCATGATGTTGGATGTTCATGGGCCCCTCTCTGGTTCCCGAGAGAAAGAGTTTGAAAGGACCATGGCAAAAGAGAAGCTGTTTGCCAATAGAAAGATTGCCATGTTGAGTTGCCCAGGCACACCAAGCATGCCTCCACTTGCTTGCTTCACTGATGTTTCTGCTGAAGTTGTGTTCACACATTGGTACTTGCTTGTGCCCAGCCTTTCTACAGCATCGAAGCTGGAAGAGAGAGAGAGCAGTGATGGAGGGGTGGAAGGGTGGCATTTGCTTGGCAGCAGCTGAGTTTTCTATTTAATAGCTCACTTACCAAGACAGGCAGAGGGGCCAGTTGGGCTGGACCTGGGTTTCCCCCTCAGAGCTTCATGGACCTGGAACCTGGCCTCCTCCTGGTGCCTCCCTCTTTGTGGGCTCCAGAGCTAAACAACCTCTGGGCACCGGTGCCCTCCTCAGTTGGGGAGGGGCTCTGAAAAGAAAGCGGGGCCTGGCTTGCCAGTAGCAGCAGCCTCCATGGAGGGGGGCTGACAGATCGCAGGAGGGCAGTGAAACCGCTCAAGCAAAGGAGAGAGGCACCTGGGACAGTCTGCCAGCCCAGCTCTGGGAAAGGAAGCCGAGCCGCTCCAGCTGCACTGAGTGTGTGATCCGGAGTCGAATGAGCGTCATAAATCTTGATTATTCTCTGTCTCGGCTGATTTGAACCAAGTGCTTTGGGCAGGGATGGAGTCCACGCCTTGCTGAAAACTGCCCAAAAAAATCTGATTAAATGTACATACTTATACAAATACTACTCTATCTGTATTAATGCCCAGACTGTCACCCTCTGCAAGGGAACACAAAACGCCTGTGTGTTTGGCTGGAAGACCCCCTGTGCCTGTTCCCAGATATGGGGAGGGGGCAAAAGTGGTCCCCTGCCCTGCCCCTGATTCTGGCCACCGGCCCTGTGGCTCTACAGCATCAGCCATTCAGGGGATCCACGAGGGCCGGGCCATGTGTCACTTTCTCTTGCGTGCCCCTCTGTTGCCATTATGGAAAGCTGGGCTCCAGGGCCCATCACCTGGCAAGCCGGCCAATTATGAGAGACAGAAGTGCTCAGAATAATAAGGATGGCCTGGTCCTCCTCAGGCAGATGACAGAGAATTACTGGTTTTGCATGCAAAATGGGTGACTCTGGCACCTGCGAGAGTGAGAGAGGGCTCTTTGGTGTCCATCTGTGGGACACTCCCCTCTCTGGTTAGGAAACAAGGGCCGGATGCACCCTGAACTCAGACCCATGCATGTGCATGTCTTGTTTTGGATAGAGGGCAAGGGGCTCTCCCCTCACTCCTACCCCATACCTCCCCACTTCTCAGCAATTCTGAAGCCCCAGAGCAAGTCTACTAAGGGTCATTAATGGCGGGAGGAAGGAAGGGAGAGAGAGAGAAAAGTAATGGGGCTGGCGGGAGCTGCAACCTCATCCCTGCTGCTGGGCTCCAGAGAGATGCGGAGGAAGGGGCTTCTCTGTTCAGAGTGCTGAAGGCTTTCTCTCTCCCCTGCAGACTCTCAATGCTGCATTGCTTCTGGGCCATAGTTGGTCTTCTGGCCACTTCCCTGGCCTATACATGGGCACTTGGGTTGGGCGCAGGAGTAGCACCCTACAGACTGTGCCAGACCCTTGGGACTCCTTATTGACCAGTCCTGTCAGCTCTGAATGGCAGCTGTCATTTCTCTGGGGTTTCTTTCAGGCAGTATCCACCCTTTCCCCCCCAGTGGCTTCCCATGTGAGGACAGACTGGGCCTGACTCTCTGCGGCTTCAGAAACCAGGTGCTGAGAGTAGGAGGCGCAGGGAGTACAAGGGCGACTTGTGGGGTGGAAAGGGCTGCCCGTGGGCACAGCAGAGGGAGGGAAGAAAGACTTGTTAGATGCCTGGAGGGTCTCTGCCAGTCAGGGCAGGCAGCACTGGCTCTTCTCACATTTCCTTCACATGGAGGTTTCCAAAGCTCAAACCAAGCAGACTCCTGGATCCTTTCTCCTCTCTCTCTGAAGGTGGGGAGAACATGTTTGCCTGTTTAACTGGCACAGGGAGGGTTGCACTGAAACAATTTGCTATGTGCATGAAAGCACGCGTACCCCCGGCACCCCCACTCTGCCCCCATTTCCATCTGGGCCCAACCAGCCCAGAGAGCCTCCACCTTTTAAGCCGCTGCTGGGGAGGCCATTGTGGCCTTCCCTCTTCCAGGGCTCTCTCTCGGCCGGCCAGCGCTGGAGTGTATTTACCGATTTCCTCCTAAAAGCTTTTAGGCTGATCCGACAGGGCAGCTCCACTCAGAAGGCCATTAGTTCTCACGCGTTCTTTTCGGTGGGAGTAAATTCCTCTGAAGAGGAAAGTCAGCTCTTTGTCATGGAGATCTATGGCATTATATTTTTAACTTTCTATTTTGGCACTCTCCCTCCTTTCTCCCTTCTCCCTCCTTCTTCTCCTTCTTTCAGTCCTCAGAAACATCGGCGGCTCTCAGGGGTGGGACCCAAATTGCACAATTGAGGCAAATCAATATTTCTTGTGCCTTGGCATGGAGCCTCATCTCCCCGACTGTGTAGCTTCACACATGTTCCCAGTGGCTTCCCCAGCGGCTGCAAGCTGCAAATATTCATCTCGAGACACTCCAGGACTCTCAGTGGGGCCTCCTGCAGCATCTGTGGGGAAAGGAGGATCCCCGGTTGGGGGCCAGGGGCAGGTCTTCATGTACCCCCTGAGAAAGAAAAGGCCCCGTCATTGTGGGACAACCTCGGGCTTCTTTCCCTACTCTCCTGCTGTACTCTGACATTAGTGGTGGTCCCCACACCCACCACTTACTCCCAGTACCACTAGATCTGCCCTCTCTGGTTTCACACAGCTGAGGCATGGGCACTGGGAAAGCAACAGGGATGAGAGGATTTGGGCTGGACAAGTAAATGGGGCATCTGCAGAGGGGAGCTACAGATCCATATATGGGGAGCCCCAAAGCAGAGGGGAACTGCATTGAATCAAAGCCACAGAAAGTGCCCAATGGAAGGAAGGCCATGCTTCCAGCCCCCACCCACCCACTCTGCCCCCAGCCCTTAGCTGATGCCCAAAGATGATTGCAGAGAAACACACACACACACACACCCATCCCTGCAAAAGCTTCTTAGAGATTTAACAAAGAAAGCCAACCGGCTTTGAAAACTCTTAACAATGGATCACTCAATGCCATGCAGGCTCTTGATCACAAGGCAGCTTGCGCCACACAGTGTGTTTGAGGTCAAGTACACACTCACTCACACTCACACACACACACACACACACACCACCTCCCAACTATGCCCCATAAGTGGCTTCCCTCCTGCCTCCCAACCCTCTTGTAAAATGTGGGCTAGACAAGGTAACTGTTACATGGATTTGTAATTGGTTGACTGGCTGAACCCAAAGGGTGCTCAACAAAGGCTCCTTTTCAACCTGGAGAGAAGTGACCAGTGGGACCCCACAGGGTTCTGTACTGGGCCCAGTGCTATTCAATATCTTTATTAATGACTTGGATGACAGAATTGGGGGCATACTTATCAAATTTGCAGATGACACCAAATTAGGAGGACAGGATCAAAATTCAGAATGACCTGACTAGACTAGAACACTGGGCCAAAGCTAACAAAATGAAATTCAACACAGAGAAATATAAGGTACTGCATTTAGGGAGGAAAAATGAAATCCATAGATACAGGTTGGGGGACACCTGTCTGAATGAAACTATGTGTGAAAGAGATCTAGAAGTCCAAGTAGACCACAAATTGAACATGAGTCAACAGTGCGATGCGGCAGCTAAAAAGGCCAATGCTATTTTAGGCTGCATCAATAGAAGTACAGTCGTCCCCCGGGTTACGAAAGTAATCCGTTCCGGGATTACTTTCGTAACCTGGAAGCTTTCGTTTCCCGGGGGACCGCTAAAGTCAATGGACTGCGCGGCCGATTTAAAGGGGCCGCGCGGTTTTTTTCTTCGTATCCCGGGGGATCTTTCGTATCCCGAGGGATAGGAAGCCGGTCCGCCGCCTTTCGGATCCCGGGGTTTTCGCAACCCAGGGGATTCGTAAGGCGGGGGACCACTGTATAGTGTCTAGATCAAGGGAAGTAATAGTGCCACTCTATTCTGCATTGGTCAGGCCCCACCTGGAAGACTGTGCCCAGTTCTGGGCACCACAATTTGAAAAGGATACGGAGAAACTGGAGTGGGTCCAAAGGAGGGCAAAATAATGAAGGGCCTGGAAACCGTGCCTTATGAGGAAATACTTAGGGAACTGGGGATGTTTAGCCTGGAGAAGAGAAGGTTAAGAGGTGATATGACAGTCCTGTTAAGTGATGTCATATTGAAGAGGGAGCAAGCTTGTTTTCTGCTGCTCCAGTGACTAGAACCCGGAACAATGGATGCAAGATCCAGCAAAAGAGATTCCACCTCAACATTAGGAGGATCCTCCTGAGAATAAGGGCTGTTCGAGAGTGGAACACACTCCCACGGAGTGTAGTGGAGTCTCCTTCCTTGGAAGTCTTTAAGCAGAGGCTGGTTGGCCATCTGTCAGAGATGCTTTGAGAGTTCCTGCATGGCAGGGGGTTAGACTGGATGGCCCTTGGGGTCTCTTCCCACTCTATGATTCTAAGGAAGCCTTCTTTGGGAAGCCTCCTTTGCAACAGCCGCCTGTGATGGCTGCCAGCTCACAAACTGTGGCAACGGCTTCTCTGCTTTTGTCCTCCATGCGGGATGGGTGGGGGACTGTCATGCCCACCGCCTTCAAGACCTCTCGCTCACAGCGCCACTTTCTATAGCACCTTCCCCCATCCCTTGGCCATGGCTGGGCTCCCTCTTGGTTCATATACAGACGTTTGTTGACATGTGCGTTCCAACTCAGAAAGCTTTTGTTTAAAATTGTGAAAGCCTTTGTTTTAAGATTGTCCTGAAGGACACACTTCAGTGCAGCAGCAAAATGGTTTGAGTCAATCACGGCAGATGAGGACTTGCTGGATACTTTCCACTTCTTTGTGCTTTTTTTCCTGAACCTCACAGGTTCAGAGAAATCCGAGTGGAAAAGTGGGGACATGCTTCCCCCCTTTTGATGGAGTTAAGAGAGACGAACCCAAGGGGCCTGGATTTTACTGCCAGGCAGAAAAGCCCAACCCACTTCTTGCAATGTTGAGGAGCTTCCCCAAGTTCACCCACAACAGTCACACCCTCCAAGAACATCAGAATATGTGGAGCCTCTGGGGACCTTCATCCACGGGAAGCAATGTACGGATGTGCTTAAGTGATGGAGGGCCACAGATAGAGAGCGAATGGAGATGGAGGAATGCCGGGTGTCATCGCCTGGGAAGCATGCCCTCCGTCCCGTCCCACATCTCCACCACAGAGAAGGGACATTTCTTGAGCCAGCGGAGCAAACCCTGGGCTGGAGCCATGCTCTGGCGAGTCCAATGTCTGGAAAGGAGCGCAGCTGCAGGAGGGAGAGGCCACCGTGGGCACCTGCGGTGAGGCTCCTTCTCCACATTTGGAGCTCCAGAAGACCCGAGGCCTGTGATGCTCACCCAGGTTCTCCCGGCAGACCCATTTTTCCAAATCCATGTTCCAGTTGCTGTAGCAACTTGGGCCTTCCTTTCCTGCTTCTGCATTTTCTGATCCTATCAGTTTGCAGCTGATGTTAGCACCTTGGTCGTTATGGTAACGCTCTCCCTTGTACGCCATTGACATGTGTGTGTGCCTGTGTGCATGTGTGTGTGTAAGAGAAGCAGCCATTGTGCGTTGTGGCACACACTCCTCCTCCTCCTCCTCTTCCTCCAGGCTCCCAGGTACAGCCCCTCTTTCAGGGGAGCACAGAAAGGGTCTGCCTTGCACATGGAAGCCCCTCCAGTGCCTCTGGGTAGAGGCTGAAACCCCAAACTGGACTTTGATGGTTCCGAGGAACACCCTCAGGATGTTTTGCCCTCTGGGTGTTTAGGGGATGCCTTCATGGTAGGAAGCGAGGGCTGCCCTCTGGCGCTTTGGGAACACTGGGGTAGATTTCTTCTTCCACCAAGGAGCTGCTCACAGAGGAGGAGGTTCTCAGCAGAGTCTCCTCTGGCAATGCTGCCACTGGGGCTCCAGAGCTGCTGGGCACTGGCTTCTCCTAACCCCTGGCCAGTTGCTGTAGGCAGAAGCTGGGCCAAAAGAGGTGCAAAGAGCAGAAGAGGAGGGCTGGAAAAAGAAGAGGTCACTGGGGCTTTTTTGGTGCCTGGGCTGTGTCTCTCTGTCTCTCTTCACTTTGTCTTGGATCCACTCTCTGGGGTTTGGGCCTTTCGTGTGAAAAAAGGAGCCGTGGTGCTGGACTCTGTTTGGGGAGCTCTTTTAGACTAAACCCAGAAAGGAGGAATACTTTGCCTTTCTGGAGAATTCCTTCAGAGTCCAGGACTGAGTTTACAGGAACCATCCAAGGTCCTGAACCCTAAATCCCATCCCAGGTTCAGCAGCTCAAGGAGGACCCCTTTGCACTGGATCCAGGCAGAGAGTGTGGCTGAGCTGTGCCCACAGACCGTCACCCCCTGGCACTGCTGCGGGAGAGCCCCCCTCCTCCTGGCAGGCCCCAGGGTCACCCCTCTGCCCCCCACCAGCCCCAGGGGCCCTGAGCCATGACACGAGAAGGGTTTCGGTGTTTCTCACAGGTTGGCTGGTCCCTCTCCCGGAGAAGCATATGGGTAGCCAGGATGTTCCTTTGCAAAGCTCTTTATGAGTCATGTTTAAGGTTGGTTAAAAACCCCGGGGGAATTAGAACAATATGCACCCATTATGGAGTGGCAGCTGCCGGGTTCGTGTTGCTTATTCAAAAGGATTGGAGGCCACGCTTTGGTGGCGGGGCTTTGGAGAGATTAAAATTATTTTCAGCATTAAGCACAACATTTCAATGTTAATGCTTTCGGTCTTGAATATGGATTCAGAGACCAGAAAGAGATTTACAAGACATTACAGCGATGCAAATTCCACCAGAAAGTGGGTTCTCTCCCCCCCCTTTCCCCCCTTCTTTCTTTTCTTTTCTTTCCTTTCTTTTTTTCCCCTTTCGTTGAGCAAATTCAACATGAGATTTGACTCTGGGGCTTACAGCAAATAGACTTTGGTTTTTATGCAGATTGCTGCCTTTAATGGTGGGCCTTCTCATTCCCTTTACAAATTCCTCTCCCGCCTGCCTGGGATCCTCAGAGGGCACTGCTTCCGAGAGCCCAGGCAATTATGGGAGAAGAACGTGGACAAGCTCCGGCGAAGGGGACACCGGAGGAAGGGGGGGTCTTCCTTCCCTTCTGGTCTCACAGTGGGAGCGGATGGGGGCTCCATCTCAGTGAGCAGCTCAGAGAAGGCAGGGGGACCACTGCAACCCCTTCCTCTGGAAGCACCACCACACCAGCACCACCAACACCCCCTAAGAGACCCACGGCACTGATCAGTGTAGGCCTCTCCTGCCAGTCACACTCTCTCAGCCTCAGAGGAAGGAGAGGGCAAGTCCTCTGTGAACAAACCCTGCTTGCTGTAATTGATTTGCCTTAGGGTTGCCATAACTCAGGATTTGAAGGCACTCAGCTGTGAGAACGCAGTGAATTTAAAGGGTCCCTTTCCAGGAGGGGGCTGGCAGGGAGCTCCCCACACACAGGAAGGCCTGGGCTACCTACACGGTAAATGACAGCTGTGAATAAAGGAATAAACAGGATAATCTGGATTTAAAGATGCCGCAAAGTGGGAGGGAATTGGTGACATGCAAATGCACAATTTTATCAACTGTATCCTTCCAAAGTTAAGCGCTTGTTTGAAGCTAGTTGTCAAGAGCCCTTCTGCAAGGCCACCTTTTCCCTCATCTCCAAGGGGCTTTGGACCCAGTGTTTGTAAGAGAAGACAGATCTCCTGCCCGCTGAAGATACGTGCCAGGGGCCTCAGTAGAAAAGAGGTGCTAGATGCTCTGGGCAAAAAAGGAGCTGCTCCTTCCAGTCTCCTTGGGTCAAAGCCAGGCCAGTGATATGTAGACTTTCTGAACTGACCACTTCAAGGCCCATTAGGTCCAACCGTGGGTCTCCCCTGTCCTGGGCCTTGAGTCCCTGGAAGAGCCAAGCTCAGGGAGGGGCAATGGCTGGGAGCGGAACCACTCCGTTTCATTTTGTCCAATATTTATCTTTCCATTAAATACCTGAATGAGCTTATGAACTTTGGAAGTTTTCTATTTTTTTTTTTAAAAGCAAAATTCAAAAAATCCTGCCCAACTCCAAACCACAGAAGAGCAAGAGGAGGGAGAGTCTGACTGGGGAGGGGGCTTCCTTCCCAGTGGGAATCCTCAAACCCCTTCCTGGGCTCTCTGGAATCTCTCTCCCAGCTCCATCGCCTTGGCTTCTCCAGGGACAGCATTTGGGGGGGGTTCCTCCCCTTCCTTGCAGGAGGCATGGGGGGGTGCTCTCCCTTCCTGCTTAGCCTTGCTGGCATTCACTCCGTGCGGCTGCTGCTGGCGCTGGTGGAGAAGTCAGGTCTGGGAAGCCACTGTGCTGCCATTAGTGGCCTTTTCCCATCTGAACCTCTACCAAGGGAGGCCATTTGCTCTGCTGGGCTGAGGGCCATGGGCAGCAGGCGAAGCCTTTTCCTCAAGCATGCATGGAGACCTCTGGTGTTGTCATCTAAGGAATGACCCAAGGCTCAAGCCCCTATGGCCAGGGGTGGCTTTGGGAGGTTCGTGACCCCCTCTTCCCTTCTCTCCCTCCTTTTCCGCCAGACCAGCCTCAGTGGCTACTGAGGCCTAGGTCTCGCTGGCCGCCTGGCTTTCTGGCCCCGGGAAGCAGAGGCGCTTCCTTCGCTCCCGTCTCCTCCACCGGCAGGTCCTCTTGCCTGGGAACCTCAGAACCTGCTGGCAGTTAATTATTGACGGAGCGTGCGAATTAGAGATAAAAGAAAAGTCATCCCTCCTTGCGCACAAGATAGTAAATAAATTTAATTATAGGACAAGAGGCAGGGGATCTCTCTCTCTCTCTCTGTATTAAGTTTTATTAGCAGAGACATTTAAAAGCATGTCATCATAACAAAAAGGGCTTGTGTAATCCTAAATGTACCACTTTGGTACAAGGCTCCAAAGTGAATAGAGTTAATTGAGCAGATGGCTGCCTGCTCAGGCAGGTATGGGACAGGTTTATTGCCAATTAACTTTTGTCTACATATGCCTTTGGCAAATTGGCTGTATAATGGCTTCTTGGGACCAGTTTTAAGGCTTGCAAGGCACCCGAGGCCAGGTGGCATGTGGCAACCGGGGCCTGCTAGCCCTCGGAGAGCTCCCATGACACCTTGGAGGAGGATGATAGGCAGCGCAGGGGGGCCGAGACCTCTGGCTCTGTTGCTGATCTGATCGGTCCCTTCCCACCCACCACCCCCTCATTCTCTGCCCCCCCTTTCTCTCCATCTCTCTAGGGACCTGATGCCCAAGACCCTGGAAGGGCAGCTGACCATGGAGAAGACCCCAAGCTACTTTGTCACTAATGAAGCGCCAAAGCGGATCCACGCCATGGCCAAGGACACCAAGTTGATCGTTGTAGTGCGGGACCCAGTCACCCGGGCCATTTCGGACTACACTCAGACCCTCTCCAAGAAGCCTGAGATCCCCACCTTTGAGGTACTGGCCTTCAAGAACCGGACCCTGGGGCTGATAGATGCCTCCTGGAGCGCCATTCGCATCGGGATCTATGCCCTGCACCTGGAGAGCTGGCTCCAGTACTTCCCGCTCTCCCAGATCCACTTTGTCAGCGGGGAGAGGCTCATCACCGATCCAGCCGGGGAGCTGGCCAAGGTGCAGGACTTCTTGGGCCTCCGGAGGGTCGTGACGGAGAAGTATTTCCATTTCAACACCACCAAGGGCTTCCCCTGCCTCAAGAAGCCCGAGGACAGTGCCAACACCCCCCGGTGCCTTGGCAAGTCCAAGGGGCGGCCTCACCCCCAAATCGATCAAGATGTGATCCGGCGGCTGCGGAAATTTTACAAGCCCTTCAACGTCATGTTCTACCAAATGACAGGCCAGGATTTCCAGTGGGAGCAGGAAGATGGCGAAAAGTGACACTGGCACAGGAAAGGAGAAACCACCTCCTCTCTGGAGGTAAAGGGAAGACCATCCCCTCCGCCCCCTCCCCCCCCCCGCGCAAAAACGGAGGCTTGCATTTATTGAAGCCCCATAGGTTTGAATGGAGCGCACCCCCATGCGCATGGAAATGGCGCACGTGCCATTGCAAATAGCGGTGGTTGCCCCTCCATGTATATTCAAGGAAGCGGGTCTCAGATCTGCGCATTAGGAGGGGTGACTGTATTATTTTGCACCAAAAAGTTGTATTTGCACAAAACATGAAGTCTTCATGAATATGAGAATTTCTTTTGCAAAAAAAGTTTCAAAATGTGAATCTTTTTTTAAAGTACACAAACATTTTAAATGATGTTGTCAAGGAGGAGTACATCACAATGGAAGATTTTATGCTCATGCTAAGTCACATTAAGCAAAGCTTCAGTTCCCTGGTTGGGGGGCTCCGGGGGTTGAAACCCCTCCGACCCACCCAGAGATGCTGGAGACTGCAGTGGGGTCCTCAGGGAGGGGAGTCTCTGGCCCCGGGACCCTCTGCTTTGGCAGCACACTCACTTTCCCTGGGAATTGAGCCTGGCATCAGACTGCAGGGCAGATCCAGCCTGCCGGAGAAGGCCTCTTCCACAGCCTCACCTTCGACAGACCCCCGGCTTCTCTTGAGCCCCCCAAATTGGGCCAGCCAAGTTGCCAGCATGCCCTGAAGCTCCCCCCCCCCCCCACATGCCCCATCCCTCCCTCCTGGCATTGCTGGACACAGAGAGTCCTGAAGCCTTGGACTGGCTTCCTTCTTCCCAAACTCTGCCACTTTCCATTCTTGTTCCTGCTGTGTCTGTTTCCCTCAAGGCAACCCTGGAGAGCCATTGCTTCCTCTGTCTGTTCTGGGCACCACCTTCCTTTTCAGAGAGTTGGGTCCCATCTTTTCCCCTTCCAGAACCACAGAGCAGCCCAGTTCCCATCCTCTTGGCCTGACCCATCTCCGTTGCTTCGGCTTGGGTTGCACCAGTGAGGGGGCAGCCTCCTTCCTCCCTCTGGCCAGGATTGCCACCGGAGCCCAGCCTGGCTCAGTAAGAAGGTGGCAACCCCGTGCCCCCTCGTGCCACTGCCAGAAGTGGGAGAAGGCCATCCAACCCACCCAAGGCACTCCGGAGCTCAGGATCAGGCAAGGGGTGCTAAATGCATTTGTGAAATCTTGGCAGGAGGCTGGGTGCCGGGATGGGAGCATTTGTTTCCCCAGAAGTAAATGTCAATTCCTATTAGCTCAATTAGGTGTAAAACCAGCGCCTGACATAAAACACCGTCGTTCCCTCCCTCCCTGCCCCCCTTTTCAACCTCCAAACCACAAAATTATTACTACATGAAAATTGGAAGTATGCATCAGGGCTGGCTTTAAATTGTTTCACATGTTATTAAACTGTCATTTCCTCTGCTTAAATGAGAACCATGTTATGAAGTTTAATTCTCAATGATTAATGAATTCAGATGGAGGATTCTTTTCTCTTTTAATTGCCAATGGCAAAGCCCCTTCTGGGGTGACTGGGGACCCCCCCCCCCCACTCTAAGCATCTCTTGGGAGAGCATGGTTCCCATCCATGGGGCGGAGGTGGGATCCATTGAGCACAAGGGTGCCCCACTGGGCAAAGTCCCCCCGCTATCCTACAGCATCAGAATGAAGCCTTTTTTAGCAGAACCCAAGGAGATCATTTGGGAGGGGGCCACGTGACAGAGATGGGGGGCCCGGGGGGTCTCAGATGCATCCCCCACCCTCAGCTGCCTTTTTCTTTTCCTCCCCAGAGATGCATCCAGAGAAGGCAGGGAAAGAGCCTGACTTTCCTTTCCTGAGATCCAGGACCACCACGCTTCTGCCACAATGACTGGGGAAGATTTTTCTTGAGGAACTGAAGCTGCTGCCAAGCCATGGTCCTTCTTTGCACCTGGACATGGGACGTCGGCTCCCCCCTTCCTCTGCCACTGGAGCTGGAGGGCAGAGACTGGCCAAGGGGCAGCTCGCTTTGGGCACCTTCCTTTAGTTCAGCTGAGGCCAAGAGGAGAGACCTCTGGGCAAACAAGGCCAGGAGCCCCCCAGCCTTTGCAGGGACCCATGCCCCACTCCACACCTCGGGCAGGGAGCTGCCCCATCAGTGGGACTGAGGAAAGAGGAAGAGGAGAAGAGGAGGAAGAGCCAAGCCATTTCACCCATCCTGCTGCTGCACCACATTTTCAGAAGTTTATTTTTGATACGGGTTGAACTACCAACAATGGGATGAAGATTCCAAAAAGCGAAAGGGGTCTCTCCAGTGATGGTCCCACTCAGTGGTTGGGAGGACAGTCCAAGCGCCTGAATCCCTACGTCCTGGTTTTCCTCCCAAGCACAAAGTGTGAGCCCATTTTGCTGGTCCCTTTCTCCTTGGCTGGTGTGCATTGGGGCTCTTCTCTTTGCCTCTGCTGAGGAAAATGGGCAGTCCTCCCCATAGCAAGAACCGGGGCTGGGGCGGTGTTGGGTGGACGCCACTTCACCAGCCCCACCTGAGAGTCCTCTCTTCTCCCACCCCACTACCTTCACCCTATTCTTCTGCTCCAAAAAGCCTGTCAGTCTTTGGGGGGAGTCACCGGCTCAGAAAGCATTTGGCTAAGTTTTTGTTTTTCATCTCCCCTCTTTAAATGTCAGCACTCCCAGCACGCAGGAGATTGAATTTTTGTATTTGATTTCAATTAGCAAAGCATAAATTATATTTAATTTTCTACACACAAAGACTGGATGAGTCATTGTCCTGGAGATCCAGGGATATTATAGTACAGAGACTTGACGACGGAAGAGAGTTCCGGTGCTCCAAGCACAAAGGCTCGGCCGGGGCAGCCATCGTCCATCCACGTCCTCGGCCCAGAAGGGACAGGTCTGCCAGACAGAGTTCGGAGCCAAACCTCACAGAAACAATAAAAACCTTCCAACAGCAAAAAGACTCCCTTCTCTTTGTCAGGTGGGGGGCAAGGCAAGGGATGGCTTGGTTACCTTCCACACCTCAGTTGTCTCCCCAGCCAGGAGGAGAAACGTGACCATATACAAGAGCAGCCAAGAGTCTCCCCTCTTTTGCCCAGGGAGGAGCAAGTCCATAAAGAAGCACTCCCCCCAAAACCCTCTTGCTTGCTCATTTCAATGTGAGGCAGAGCTGTTTTTCTCAGATGCCAAAGCTGGAAGCTCCACCAAGCCATGGTCTGCACCAGCTGCCCCTAAGCAATCTTGCCACCACCTGAGCTGCCAGGGAGCAAAGGTTTGGAGCAGGCATATGGGGCCTCTGCCCCATGGGACCTCCTTGTTTGTCCAACCACCTTCTTCCTCAGGCCATTTCCCCCTCATTCAGGCCTTGCACCCTTCAGCCAGAAACAGGAAATCTCTTATCTCTGATCAGCACTGGTGGGAGATAAGAGCTTCCCCATTTGTGGCATTGAGAAAGGGTCCCTTTCTCTGCAGTGAGCAGCAAAAAGGCGATTAAATGAGAGGGCTGGGCATGCTCTGTGCATGGACGTGAGTGTGCATGTGTGTGGCAGTAGTGGTGGTGGGAACGGGGCAGATGCGTATGAGTCTGCCTGTGAATGGTGTGTGATAAGTTGCCATGGCCATACTCATCTTGTTCTGTAGCCATATCTGCTGCTAACGTGCCACTCCCCAGAGTTTCTGGGGTGGCATCCAGCCCCCTTCTGCAGCTTAGGGCCGTCCCCCGTCATCCACCCACCCCTCACCTGCTCAGCCCCTGTTCTTCCAAAGTACAACAGTCAAGAAAGTTTCTTGCCCCAACTGTGATTTGTGAAATCAGATGTCATGGCAGGCCCCAGTAAGTCCAAATGGTGGTTGGCAAACCAGTTACAAAACGGAGTTCAGTACGAGACAGGCTTGGGGGACCCTCATGAAACACAGGTTGTGGGTGACATCAGTTCAGACATAAAACCCAACTAGTTCCAGACTGGTTTTCTTATGGGGGTGAGAAATCCTCCATTCAGGCCAGGAGAAGAAGGCAACATCGCCTGAAGGCAGAGGCGGTGTTGCCTTCTTCTCCTGGCCTGAATGGAGGATTTCTCACCCCCATAAGAAAAGATTTCCCCCATATGAAAGCACCATGGGAGCCTCAGCCTCTGCTCTCTTGCTCTCTCAGAGACTCAAGTGGGCTTTTTGGCAAATGTGAGAAGGAGGGATCCACAGGTGGCCTCCATCACTGGTTAGGGCCTGGGCTGGTCCTTTGGGTGGGATCATTCCTCTTGCAGCCCCTCTCGTTGTGTCATCGCATAACAGCAACTGGGTGGTGTGTGTGTGTGTTTTTAATCAACAAAACAAAGAAGTAGTGAACTATAAAATTGCTAATTATTTTCTAGTAAATTTACTTCTGAATAAGTTGAGACACCAATTACAGGCGCCATTAAGCACCATTAGCAGTGGGTGTTACCAAGGCAGGGCAGGAGGACTCCGGAGGCAATTGGGGTTTTATAAAAAAACGGACTTTCTGTTCAAAAGTCATCTCATGGTTCTTCCCCAGCAAATCCTCTTGCCAGATGTTTACAGAGCCATCAAATCATCACTAAACAGCAAATTATGATGGAGGTTTTCTTTTCTTTCTTTTTTTTTTCTGGAAAAAAAGAAACAACATCTGAGCCTGTTCTGGCAGAAAACAGACCCACCTCTCCAAGTAAATATCTAAGCTTCCCTTTGGGTGATTTGTGGCAGGGGAACCAAAGGACTGGCAAATGTGGTCAAATGAAAGAGGCAGAGAATCCTTCTGTTTCAGTCAGATGGTTTTGAGAGAGGCCAGAGCCCAGGCCCTTCAGGTGCTCTTGGACTCCAGATCCCCGAAGCCCCCGTTTTATTCATTGGTTTTATTTCATTTTGATGCTGTCTTACTTCTGAAGGGGAAGCTGAGGCAGCTCACAGAAACGAAGGACAGGATCAGCTAAAACCCTGACAATAAAAATTAAAACACAATTAAAACCATTACAGTTTTAAAAAATATCTAAAAACATGACACATTTCTTTAAAAAGAACACACAAATCTGACATAAAAAGGCTCCCAGAAAGCAGCTACCCATTAAATGCCTCTGTTGTTAGAATTATAGAATTGTGTGCCTTCAAGTCATTTCCAGCTTATGGTGGACTAGGGTTTCTTGGCACATTTCTTCAGAAGGGTTTGCCCTTGCCATCCTATGAAGCTGAGAGAATGTGACATGTCCAGGGTCACCCAGTGGGTTTATATGGGTGTTACAAACCGGAGTTTATCATAATCATAGTCCAACACACAAACCACTAGGCTTTTAAATAGCTGTTTGGACAGAAAAGACTTTGCCTGCTGGCAAAAGGAGAGCAGGGCCAGGGCCAGGCAGGCCTCCTGTGGCAGGGAGTTTCAGAGGCTGGGAGACCCACAGAGAAGCCCCGTGTCTCCCATGTCCTCAACCGATCAGGGTAGGAGAAAGTCCTCCCCATGGATGTTAAGCCTCTGGCTGGTAGGGTAATGCATTCTTCCAGATAGTCTGGACCGAAGCCGGATTTGGCTGCGTAGCTCATGACCAGCACTTTGAATTGTGCCCAGAACGGAGTGGTAGCCATTGGAGCTGTTTCAACAAGAGAGTTATCAGCTCCCCATAAGAAGCAAAAATGAACGCAAGTGTTGCCGTAGCCAGATCTGGCTTCCCAAGGAGCGGACAACGCAGCCAGCACATTGGCCTTAGCTGTGCAAGCCTCCTTGGTCCATCCTCAGAGAGAGAAGGAGGGAAGGAGGCTCAGTGTCTGGAGGAGAAGGGAAAGCCACTCAGTAGGAAATGGCAGCTTAAGGAACCCCAAGGAGAGGCTGCCCTTTGCATCCTAAGGCAGAGCCATTAAGCACAACTCCGGGTGTGCAATGGGCCCACAACTATTTCCTGGGGAAACACAGAGCGAGGGTCGGGATGAACAGAGAGCCAGCACGGCAGAGTGGTTTGAGCATTAGACTAGGGCTGCATCCATACTAGAGATAACTTGGTTTGGCACCGTTTTAACTGCCCTGCCTCAAGGCTATGCAATTCTAGGAGTTGGAGTTTGTTGTGGGCTCAGAGTGGAGCAGAGCTCCATAGCCTTGAACCAGGATGCTGAAAAGCAGTGCCAAACCGGGTTATCTCTCCAGTGTGGATGCAGCCTAGGATTTTGGGAGATGTGGGTTCAAATCCCCACTCAGCCATGGAAACCCACTGGGTGGCCAGACAGATGCCCTCCAAGGCCCAGCATCAACCAACACTTGAGCCCAACGGAAGCTCTGCCACCCGTGCATTTCCTACAAACCATCCTTTGCAAATTTTACTTAGGAATATTTCCCTTCAAATCCTCTTTGACAACAACACGTCAGCTTCTTTACTAATTATACTTATCCAGTCAGGAATCAGGGACATCTTTGTAAAGCGATAGGAAAACAATCGCGCGGAAAAACAGGAAGGTGGTTATCTTGAAAGTCAAATTTCAGATTCATTTATTATCCGCAGAGAACTTTGGGTTTTTCTTTCTGAATTGGACTCAGCTTCCCTTCTTTGCATCTTTCCCTCCCTCCTCTTCTCCCCACTCCTTCTCTTAGCAAATATGGGGAGATGGAGGGTGTTGGCTGCCCCCCAAGCGTGATCTGGATATGGGTCTGGGAGGAAAACCTTCATGGGACCAATGCTGGCATCCAGCAGGAAGGTGATGTTGCCCAACTACCACTTAACACATGAGTGTAGCTTTACTCAGTGCAAGGTAGGATCTTGACTGAAGATGGATGCCGAGGAGAAGCCTATGGGGAAGCCATATTGCAAGGAAAAGAGTGTGTACTCCTCAGCAAGTCAACAAGATGTGCCAGGTGGGAGATTTGGGGATTCTGGGACTTGCAATCCAAGAAAGCAACTTGACTCAGTTCTGGTTGGGTGAGTAATGCAGATATCTTTCTCTGGTGCAGTTAGCTCTTGAGATAAGCAAATCTGATTTTATGTAAAACATCCCATCCATTTGCACTATCTCCCGTTCCCCAAGGAGATACTTTTTGGCACAAGCTAATTCCAGTTCAGTCTTTCCATGCAGAGTTTTTAAAAAATGTTATGGAACAGTGACTCTCTCGAATTAATTAACTCGCAGCTCTTCAGTTATGCAGCTTCTCTGCAGATGTTACTTTCTGGAGGTGAAATGTTTCTGTAGAAGGCTGCAAAGGCAACAGAGAAGGCTTCAGCCGAGGACATACATGTACCATCACACCCCCGCAGGGTCCCTTTCTGTGTATGGGTGTGTGTATCCTGTTGGTCTCCCCAGCAGGACTTTGCTGCGTTGTAAGAAAGGGAATTAATGCACTGTGGGAGTGGCAGGCACCATGCTCCCATAGCTTGCCGGTTGTGGGCAATCCCTCCCTTGCCCAGGTGGGCTACGAACCTACATCTCTGAAGCCCTAGCAGCAAGGGCCATGGACCTTGGCACCAACATCTCTTGGAGGCCAAAGCGGGGTGGACTAGGTGCCCTCGTGGACCCTCCCAACTCTAAGATCCTATTATTCAAAGGGGAGAGCAAATGGGGGACCTTGGCAGCCGCACGCAGGCAGCCCTAGAGGAGACAACACTCACCCACCATTGAGGGACCTGCCAAGTGCTCCAGTTTGCCAGAAGAGCATGACCTCCACCGGAGGAAATCACTTCCCCCCTGATGATATGCAATGCAAATCCCTCCCAGGCTCAACTTGGAGAAGCAAACTTCCTTGGAAAGGTCAGGGAAGGAGCGGGGGAAATTGGATCAAGGCAAGCAAGCAGACGCTCCAGTGTCGCATCACCTCTGAGCTCTGGGTCTCTAGGGCAGCCCCCCATCCCACCCCCCTCTTCCAACACCAAAGTGCTGAGCCAAGAACAAGATCACAGGAACCGTCCCAAATGCTCCACAGAAGGGCAGCCAACTCTTCAACTTTTGCTTTAGTTAGATTTCCTGCTGGTTTTTTATCACCATCTTCCAACGGATGGTTCTTGTCAGCTGCTGGGGAGGACAGATCAGCCTATATTGCCTACCTGACCATACAAAACCAGTATTCCTGACTGGCTGGAGGGGCTACACCATGCTCATCTTCATGCCATAACAAGCCCCAGTGGCCCGGGCGAGATCCATTTCTGTGGCAAGGGGAAAAATGCTCGTCCCAGTTATGGGACTCAGCCCTGGCTTCTGCACTCTTCATGCTCCATGCTTTAAGAGGGACTAAGAAGGTCCCCAGTTGCATCCCAGGAGAGAACGCAAAAAGTAATGCTGAGTGGTCCTTCCACCAACATCCCTTCGAAAGACTTCTGAGCAGCCACAATGGGATAAGAGAAGTCCTCATATGGGCCAGAAGTCCTCAACTGGACCAGAAATTGGTTCCAGAACAGGAAGCAGGGGATAGGAGTGAATGGCTTTTATTTGTGTGCAATTGGAAATTGAGCACCCTGATACAGAGAAGGAGCCCTCTGAAACCCCAATAGATGGGTTTGTCTCCTCCCTCTTGTTTTTCCCAAGTAACATTTGACGCCTAGCTCACACATCTTAGCCATTTCCCCTTCTTCCTCCTCCTCTCCCAAAAGATTGAGTTGCTGCTGTCTTCCACCATTGAGCAAGTCAACAGAAATGGGAAATTCAACACAAGACAGCAGAAATTAATGATATGTTAAAAGCAGCACTAAAAGTGTGAGACCACTAAAAGGGATTGTCACTGAAAGAAGGGAAGGTTGCAAGAGCCACTCCTGACACGAAGGTGCTGGTGTGCAAACCCTTACAAGGAAGGAAGGTACAAGCCCCACTTCTGCTTAGAGGCCTCCGAAAAGAGAGAGCCCACCAACCTGCAAGGCTGCCTAGTCCACTCTCAAAGAAACAGTTCCTACAGTAAAGAAATTCTTCCTAGTATTTAGAGGGGATCTCTTCTCTTAACATTTGAATCCACTGCTTTGTGTCCCACCCTCTGGAGCTGCAGAAAACAAGCTGCCTCCATCTTCTACCTGACATTCCCTCCAGTATTTAAAGATGGCTCTCACCATGCCATCTCCTTCCTTCCTTCCTTCCTTCCTTCCTTCCTTCCTTCCTTTATTCATGCTTACACCAACACAGCATACAATACAACATGAAAGAGCAACAATATCATGTCACCCCTCGGTCTCCTCTTCTCCAGGCAAAACACACTCAGCTCCCTCAGCCATTCCTCACAAGGGCTGGTGGTTTCTAGACCTTCCAGCATAGAACAGAATCATAGAATTGTAGAGTTGGAAGAGACCCCAAGGGCTCTGATCCAGTCCAACTCCCTTCTGCCATGCAGGAACTCCCAATCAAAGAATCCCTGACAGATAGCCATCCAGGCCTCTAAGGAAGGAGATCCCACTACAATTTGAGGGAGTGTGTTCCACTGTCGAACAGCCCTTACTGTCAGGAGGTTCCTCCTAATGTTGAGGTGGAATCTCTCTTCTTGGAGCTTGCATCCATTGTTCCGCGTTCTAGTCTCTGCAGCAGCAGAAAACAAGCTTGCTCCCTCCTCAATATGACCTCCCTTCATCTTGGTCACCCTCCTTCTGGACACGCTCCATCTTGTCCTGTGGTGCCCCAAACTGGGCGCAGAATTATTCCAGGTGAAGTTTACCCAAAGCCGAAGCGAGTGGGTACTGTGACTACAGTCACCTACACAAATGTTTCCCAGCCACCAGAAAAGCAAGAGATCTGCCAAGGAAAAGCAAGACCTCCTTGCCTGGAAGAGGAGCTATCTGGCGTAAGAGAAAGGGGCAGAGGACACCCCCACTTTCTGGCTCCCGTTTTCAATTTATTCATCATTGCATTTTAGACTACCTTTCATGGAAAAGAAATTGCACTCCAGGTGATTGACAGGCACCAGTAAATAAACACGCAAGCCAAGAGTAAAATGGTGCAAGAGCCATTGCAAGTCCCAGCCCAAGTGCGGAGAAGGCTGGTGGAGCCCAGGGGAGGCTGAGCTCTTTCTCCCCTTCCCAGACGGGGGTCCCAGACAAGTTCACGGGGATCAGGGGCAGCGAGGGGTGGCCAGGATTTTTTTAAAAGAAACTGGGGGTTGTTTTGTGTGTGTGTATGGCACTATTAAAGATGTAAATCACAAATTACGGCCCTTTGCCTGGGAAAGAATTGCTTCCCTACCAATTACAGTTAATAGGAGGGAATTAATGTACCAATTAATATGGCTGCTTTTAAAACTCCATCTAATGCGTTAAGCCATGCTCCAGCCTCCTGAGATGTGGCACCGGCAAGTGGCGAGCAAAGAGGCGGATCGTAAAATCTTTCGCCGCCCGTTACTTAGAGCGCTTGGCACAAAGAGGCAACACCTCAAGAGGGAGGTTATTTAACATCTGAAGGTTTGCGGGAACCATAAATCACACGGCACACATGCCAGGGCGGTTGAAAAGGATAGAATACGTTCAATTTTATAGTATATTAAACTTCATCTAATTTGAACATAGGAATGGACCAGCAAAATAAATGACCAATTTCTGAAGCAGAAATTACCATTTGGCTGGTGCCATTATGAAGCTGCTGGCATTTTATCATGTTCTTAACATAATATTGCTTGTCTATTGATGCATAGTTATAATGCCAGCACAAATTAGAAGCCAGGCAAGGAGAGGAAAGCGCAGGGAAGGTTTTTGTAAAAAATGGGCATCGTTTGTCAGGTCTTCCTCTGGAGGTCTTTTGCTCGGCTGATAATATGCAGATTAAAGCAAGGGGTAAATAGGGGGAGTGAGTGAGAGAAATGGGGAAGGGGGACATGATGCCAAGGCAGTCAGGCCTTGCCCACATTGGTCGCCCCTCCTGGCACCCCACTTGGCAAGGGAGCAAGAGAGGGATGAAAAGTCCAGGCAGGGCTTCCAGCCCAAAGGCTCCAGGCTTCCTGCCCTTCTCCTGGAAAAAGAAGATCCACTCCAAAGAAGCAGAAGGGAAGCACAGCAATGCTGCAAAGGGAGGCCACACTACATACATGACAACTCTAGCTAACACACAGACGCTCCAACTTAATGGGGCCTCTCTTGGCCAGTTCATCACATCTTGTTTTGGGCTCCCAGACTGCATCCCAATATTCATTCATAAGATTATCTGCTAACCTTGGCTTTAGGCAACATCCATGCCTTGTGCCCCAACTAACCCTAACCCTGAAAGTGAACTTGTCATCTCATTGCCACACCAAAACTCACAGAGCTTTGCATTCCTATGGACATTCTCACACAGAGACTGCTATATAGGTCTGTCCCTGGGCTTTCCCCTCACCAAATGCATCTGATGAAGTAAACTCAAACTACCCCTCTCTTTCAGTTAGTATCAAAGGTGCTGCAAGGTCTCTTTGCATACTATTGCAAACTGGGTGCGTGTTGGGGTACAGTGGGAGTCTGATCCCCAAAAGTGGCCATTTGGGTCTCTCTTTCTCTCACATGCACAACCCGCCCCCCTTTCTAAAGTGGGAGACTTGAGACAGGGAGAGAAGCCCAAGGGCACTAAGAGCCACCCCAGCCAGCAGAAAATGCTGGTTTTAATGGCATTTTCCTGATTTTCCAGCCAAATTTTGGCTGCAGGCCACCACCGCCCAACCAAAGTGGCTCATCTCTTTGCTTGAGGGCCATTTAGCCATTTGCTGTTAGAACAAGGCAGCAGGGCAAGGAGGGGGTGGGAGACCTGGAGTCTCCAAAAATGTCCTGGGGGTCCTTGGAAGCCCCCAACGCAGGTGTTTCTTGACCCCTCTTCTAGATTTTGCTTTTTCCATGCTCAGAAAAAGGAATTTAAGGGGTGCAGCCCTGTGTGTATTTACGCAGAAACATGTCCAGCAGTCTTCAGAAAGGTGAATGCAGCAGGCTGAACCCCAGAAAAAGCAGCCCAAGACAGGTCTATTTAAAGTCCCACAGTGTTCAGTAGGATTTGGGACCCTTTCTGAGAGCTAGAGCTCTTGCTTTGCAAGCCTCAGAAGATCTTGCTCTCTCTTTTACACACACAAACACACCCAGAGTCTCCAGTTCAAACAGAATCCAATATCAGGGAATGTGGAAGAGCCTTTCTCTGCCACTAGAAATCCTTGAGAATTGAAAGCACTGAGCTGCCGATGGGTGGGAAGAGCCCAAGCTGGTCGGTGGCGCTTCCGGTCCTGGCCTTGCGATAATTACCCCTGCGTCTCACAGTATCTGGCACAGTTGGCAGAGGGCAAATGTTGTGTAAAATGCAAACGATTTCAGCCGCCCTGGGCTGGAACTCTGCAAATATCCCATTAGTGACATTAAAATCATTGCTTTTCTTCCCTCCTCCAGTCGTGTCAATTGACTGTGCAAGGCAAATGTTTCCAGGTGGTGAACGAGGCTTCTTCCTCCTCGGAGCTTTGGCTGCTTCGCCAATGTCTCCGAAAGCAAGCCGAGCGCCAGTGGGCCCCATCCGCCAGCACCTCCCTCAGCCCTCCTCAGGGCTCTGCCCGCTTGGTCTCCTCTTGGCAGCCCACAAAATGTTGTCCTGCAGGAAGGACGAAGCCACCCCGAGCCAGTTTGCGGGGAAAGGAGCAATATTTTTTCTTTTCTTTTTTCATACAGACACATATAACAACACAAATTACAAACATATAATAAACCATAAACATACATTTAATTTATCTACTACCTACTTAACTACTTAACTATATAACTACTTATTTAGATGTATACTTATCATCCTTCATCTACTATCCAATTCCCTTCTATTTTCTTATCCTTTCCTTCCAATCTTCCTTCTTCCCTCCCTTCTTCATTCCTTTCATTCTAACCAACTCCTCATTCATTCTTTCTCAACCTCCTTCTTACCATCCTCACTTAGACACACCTTCTACTACCTACATATTCTTCCTTCGTTAATTATCTTCCACACCTTATTTTCTATTGAATTCTACTCTACCTTCACCTCACCCATTCTATGGAAAAGGGGCAATATTGATGGTGGTGATGACGGTGGTGGTGGTGACACCAATAATAATTCCATTCCCCCCCCCCCCCCAAAAAAAACCCATAGAGTTACACATAGATAGAAGTACATGCATGTGTGGGCACAGACACACACACAAATCGTTTCTGGCTGCCCGTTTTGTTCTCACATTCTCTGTCTCTCTCTCTCTCTCTGCTGCCACCATCACTCACCAGCTGCAGCAGCCACAAATCTGATTGCAAATACAAATTATGTTTAGTTTGCAAAACAGGAGGCTGGTATTTCCACCCTGTAAAGTTCATTGTTCTGGGAGGCTCGGCATTATAGCAGCAATATATTATGGGAAGCAAAAGCAGCTGGCTGGGTCCTATTCAGAGGGAGAGGGAGGAAACAACGGAGTGTGAAAGGTGTGTGAAATGCTATTATCGGGGCACAATCGCATCCAGGTGTGGGGAGGAGAGGGAGCCGAGAGAGGAAAAGGGGGAAGGAAGGCGGTGGGAAAGGGAATTAGTCAGCCACCCGGGTGGGAATGCTTCCAGATCTCTGGTTCCAGCAAAGGAGACTCCTTGCTCCAAGGAGGAGGAAGAGGAAGAGGAAAGAGGATGAGGATGTGTGGCCACAGATGAAGCATGGCTTGAGTACAGCCACTTCCAAGTTAGACTTTTCAAAGCCAGGCAATCATTGTGCCATTGACGGAGGATCTCACAAGGACCAGGCTGGGTCTTGCCCAGCAGCGGTGGCAGGTGCCACTCCTCTCCTAAGGCTAGTCAAGTGGAGGCAAGGGCTAGGCAGAGAAGCTGCCCTCTTTTGGGTCCTCAGCAGCCCCATTCTCAGATGGGGAAGAGGCAGACAGAGGCCCACGAATGCCTCAGCCATGGAGCCCATCTGCTCCTTTCCATGCTCTCCTCCCACTGATCCAGGCAGATGAATGTCTCCAGTCCAAAGGAAGGAAACGGCCAGGGATACTGCCGCTTTGGCTGCACCATGCACTGGGCTGGATTGTGTAGTCAAGGAACGGAGATTTCAATTACTTTCTAACCTTCAGCCTGACGGCAGCGGCAACGCCACACTCAGCCGGCTTGTCAGAGTTTGTTTGGCACCTTCGTACTTTTATTCCTCCCTGTTAAATATGGTCTTTGTTGTGCTTCATTGATCTTGGAGCATATTCGGCTGTTTACAACTTTGATAATCTTTGTGTAATCTTCAGGGATAATTGAATTCCTACTAACGGAGTGGAATATTAAACTCCAACAGATTTAAGCACTTGCTTTGGGGAGGAGGGGAGAGACCCAGACACTTTGCAGTCTGAAAGTCAAAACTGGAGGAAGGATAAGATCCCCCCCACTATAATCCCTGCTTCAAATCAGGACAGGTTTCAGAGGAAGAGGAAAGCAAGAGCAGAGAGGAGGCTGGCCAACTGCAGCAAACTCTTCTTTCTAACTCACTTTTTGTGCTGTGTCACTTTGGCGTCTCATTTTATGCTGTTTCTGGGTTGTTATTTTATTTTGGCCTATAGCCTGGACAAATAAATTCCATCTCATCTGGAAACAAGGTTTACCATACTTGGAAGTCTGCCTGCCGAAGCGCCTGACCTTCTTACTAAGAAGAGCTGGAGTTTCCGTCCCTCTTCCAGGACTTGTCCTCCATGGAGCCTGATGGGAAGCCTCCACATACCCAGCCCAGGGATCTGGCAGAACCTGGTGCCTGGTTCTTTTGGGCCAATTTGTGTCAGTGTGCATGTGGCAAGGCATTGTGGGTCTTTGTTCCTTGCAGGAACAGACAGAGGATTCCTGGGTTGCACTGCCAGAAGGAAAAGGCCAGCCTACCTTTGTCTTCTCCTGCTTCTTCCTCAAGATGCCTCTTTCATTCCTTGAGATTATTGTATCTTGGCTTCTCTTCATTTGCAGGTGTTCATATGCTTATATACAGAAAGGTCTTGTAGCATCTTTGAGACTAACTGAAGGCAAGTAGTTGGCAGCATGAGCTTTCAGTCAATTTCCTCAGATGTGTTTGTATAGAGACACAGCTTGGCCATGGAAACCCACTGAGTGATTTTAGACAAGTCACATTCTCTCAGCCTCAGAGGAAGGCAATTCCTCTGAACAAATCATGCCAAGAAAATCCCATGATACGCCCACTTTAGGATTGCCATAAACTGGAAATGACTTGAAGGCACACAACAACAAAAACAACAACAGATGCTGTTGGATTGCATCTCCCAGCAGCCTGCTAGCCGCCGCAGCTGGTGGTAAGGGGTGCTGGGCTTGTTGCACACACACCCATCTCTGGCCCTTGGCACAAGCGGAGCAGTTGCACCATCAAGGCCTTGTCTACCAGGGTGCCTGTTGGGAGTCCCCTGGTGTGTGATTCTGCCTGCTGTGTGCATGAGTGTGTATGTGCGAGAGAGAGAGAGCGCATGTGCCAGAGCAGCTGAGGGGTCCCTGCTAAGGAGGTGGCTGAAAAGAGACTCCCACCAGGAATCCCAGCCACTAATCGGGCGCTGAACCAGCAAGAGGCTCTTTCATGCGCTTTGCATCGGAGGCCACCCTCTCAAGCAAGGAGGGCTCGCTGTTTGCCGGCGCTTCACTTACTGGGAATTAAGTGGCGCAAATCCATTTCTGAGCGCAGAGAGCAGAAGTGGATCCTCGGCTGCCAATCAGGAGCAAAACCAATAAAAGGACGGTGGCACCATTGATCCTGCTGGCTCTGTAATAGGCAACTGTGCCTGCTGCGCAGCAGCCCATCCTTCAGTGCCTCCATTCCTGGGGAAGGTCTGTGGGGAGATGGAGGGGGCCACGGACTCAATGCCACACAACGGGGGCAGGCAGTTCCAGAGTGCCATCCAGGCAGGGGAGCAGCAGGAATGAAAATCTGCCTCCCGTCCTCCTCTGTGGGAAAAGTCTTTATGGCCAGAGAAGCAGCCTCCCTTCTTCTCTCTCTCTGTCTGTTTCTCTCTCTGTAGATGTGTATAATGACTGCCATCCTACAGGGCAGGAGCTGCACAACATAAATCCCCCCATGTGGAGTCACACACTGATTGCACTGTGTTGAACGGCAATGTTGTGCAATGGAATTCATGGCTGAACGCGCAACCAAATGTGCAGTTGCATGCCCATGTCTTGGGGTGTGCACTTCTCGTTCACAGGGCCATTCACATGAGCACCGCCTTCCCAACTCTGCTTCTGCAACCTGGAACTGACCACAGATGAGCCACAGGAGACAAAAAAATGTGTTTAAAAAGCAACCGAGCAGGAGTTTGCTGGGATACTGCCAGGCTGGGCTGACTGGGGCTTAAGGATCCCCAGCTGAGAGAGAAAGGGCCAAAGGATCAGGCATTCCTTCCTTCCTTCCTGGTCCCCAACACTCTGCCTCATAAAAGCCTTTCTGGGCTCTGGGGAGGCCATCCCCACATGGGCAAAACTCCTTATGGGCCCTGAGGAGGCTGGGGGGGGGGGGTCCTTTGCCAGTGGATGGCAAAGCATCCCCTCCTTGGTCCCTGCCTGTATAATATCCCCCGTGACCTCCGTGGGCCACTTGCCTCTGCTGGTCCTCCTTCCTCCACCTTCCTCCCAGTTCCCCCATCATCCTCAGCAGGAGCCCAGAGGAGGAGGCAGTGGTGGAGGCCTGGGCCAGGGTTGGGGGGCCAGCATTGTCCGTGGGTCCCAGCTGGGCTCCAAAGCTCTCTGATGACATTTCCCCTCTGGTGCAGAACACCTTATCAGCCAGTTCTCTGCAAAGGCCCAGCGTCTTCAACCATGAAATTATATGACACCGCCTTGACCTCAGATTTTCTACAGTTAATATCTCTCCCAGAATACAAACAGCAGCTCAGGGCTGTGGGGCTTAGCTTTATGTGTTTATTTACTTGGTGGGGAGATTTCTCCCTTGCTCATCGTGGCATGCTGGCGCTCTCCTGCAAAATGCCCAAGAGGCTCTCCCTCCCCACCCAGACCTTCAGTGGCCCTCATTCTCCTGAGAGGGGGCTCACCTGCACCGAAGCACCCTGGCTTCCAGCATCCTCACTCTTTCCTGCAGGATCCCCCTCCACCCCTGAAAAGAAGGGCTCTTGCCATGCGGGATCCTGAAAATGTGGATGGAGGACGAGAGGGCGGATCCTGGGGGTATCCTACATTCTGATAAGTTCCCTTACGCTTGCACGACCTTTTTGGCCTTTGTGCAATAAACATATTCACTGGGCCACAAGCACAACCATTTCCCATGTGGTTGTGCACACTTGGATGGTGTGCAGTTGTTCCCTAATGTGTCTTCAGCATCCCCCTGGGAGGGCAGAAAAATCCCCTGGGCATGACTCCTCATCGCAAAAGAGGACAATGTGCAGCTGGCCCATGGACAAAGTCAATATACAACAGAAGGCGGGTGTCGCGCACACCGTGTGCAATCGCTTGGGTGTAGATTCACAGTGTGCCAACACAAAGTAGGATCTCTGTCCTTATTTTGTATACCTAAAAGTTGGGGTTGTCAAGAGACACAGGCGGCTAAATAGAAGAACATCTTCACACCATGCATTGCAAGTGCAAAATGTGTGCAAGGCAGAGAGGGAGGAGGAGGAGGAAGAAGATGAGAAGGAGGGTGTACATCATAATCCCAGGCAGGCCCCCATGTTAGCGGAGGGGGAGGCCAGTGAGCCTTAGGGGCCCCAAGGAAGAGCTCTCCTCCCCTGCCGGGGCTGGTGGGGCCCTTTGAGGGGCGCAGAGGGACCCCCCTCCCCCAGGGATAAGGCCCCAGATGCAGCCAGGATGGCTCCCATCAAGCTGCCCTGGAGCAAGATGGCTAAATATCATCATCCCAGGGATCCATGCCTCTTAAGCGGCTCCTCTAATAGCTCTGTTAACAACAGATTAGGCCGAAAATCCCTCGCTCTGAACTCACAAGTGGAGGGATTTGCATGCGGTGCTTGGAATAAAGAAAAGGGATGCTTTTGCTGAGTGGCAACAATCCTCTGGGATCATTGGGGGGGGGGGGGAGAATGGGGGGAGGGAAGCAAAGCTGTTGCTGAGAACCTTCTGGGGAAGTGTGACACACACACACACACACATTGCAGAGAAGGAAGGGCTGCCGCTTCCAGGCACATTTCTTCCAAAAGCCTTTCCACCTTCCCCAGCCATGTGCAACCATGTTTGCACACCACAACTCCCATTGTCCCCAAGGATAACTCAGAGGCTCACCCTCTCAGAGCTGGTTGTGTTTCGGGTGAAAGGGCTGAGTGTGGATGGCATTCATGGAGAGTAGCTCCTGGCAGCTGCTTCCAGATGTTTGCCGTCCGAGCTAAAATTGCACTCAGTTTGTCACAAACATCGCTGACTGTGGGCCAAAGCACCTGTGCTATGCAACAGAAGCATCTTGCACAGAGAGTGCCAATCCCCTGCCAAGCCCAGATTGTATGGACACGCATGCACACACCACAACAGACCACCCCACTCTGAGGAGGAGCCCCATTGAATCCGACATGGCCAAGGGGCCACCTTGGGTCTGGGCCATGTATGACTGGGCCCTGGGGCTTGGAGACCAGAGGACCCCCGGGTGCCATCACTTGAGCCTCAGTTGATGGTGGCAGTGCCAGGAAAGCCCAAGGTAAGCTGGAGCCTGAAGGGAGCACAGCTCCCTGCCACTTGGCAGTGCCACCTTCTGGGACTCACTTTTCCACTGGCATTTTGGGATTCCTCCAGGCACTGCTAGTGGCCTGGTCCACCCTGGCTGCCCTCATGCCCTGCCTTTCTCTGGGTCTCTCTGCCTGCCAGCATTTCTTCTGACAGAATCCTTCACCCCCAAAGCTGACAGGCACCTCCATCTGCCCTCTTGTCCTCTTTGCTGTGTGACCCACTAAAGTGGGTGACCTTAGGAGGAGGGATTTCTGGCTCTCTTGGTTCCTGCCTGGTGGACTGGGGGGCTGCTGGGCTTCAGACCAGGGAACCCATAAATCTCCCCTTCCCCCTTTTCTGCACACCTTTCAGGACAGCTCTGAGCCACGTCTTTCTCTAGCAAAGCCTTCAAGCTCTGGCCATCCTGGCCAGGCAGGCAAGAGTGGGCATGATCAGTATGGCTGGCACTGCTGCCTCTGTGCCATTGGGGAATGGGGCAATTACTAAAACCCAGAGTCCATACAGCAGGAGCGGCTCAGGGCAGCCAGTTGACCTCCGCAAGGTCAGCAACCATTGCCAGACCGCTGGCAATCGATCCTATCCATCCCTTGGCACCAGTGCCATGGGCATTGGATCCAGGGTGGCCCTGTGTCTTCCCACACAGTCCTCTCTGTGATGCAGTGTCCAGCCCAGTCCAGTCAGCAGGCTCAGTGGGCTGGAGTCCTCTCCACTTCCATAGGGAACAAGGGAAGGAGGGCAATTCTAACCAGCCAAGTTTGCAGCTCATTGCTGGCCGATTATTTATTCACCCATCCATTATTTATGTACTTGTTTATGTATGAACATATTTCCACACCGCATTTCACCAAAGTTCCTGAACAGCTTACAATTAAAACAATGAAATTGCAATAAAATAACAGTAAATGAAGTGTGAACAACAGGGCTGATAGCAGCCAGCCATGCCGTGGTGACGTCCCCAGGGCTAATTGAGACATGGAGGGACACGGCGGGGAGAGAAGTTTTCTGCGGACCTCGGGGAGGCCTGCTGCCAGGGGAGGCCTTTTGGGGCGGGTGGGGAGGTTTTGCATGCAAACGGCAGGCTTTTCTGAGACAGGCTCAGGTTCCACAGCTTTGTTCTCAAGCGATCCCCATCTCCCAGTGGCTAGCCCAGCAGGTCCCTGGTCAAGTTTTGCCCGAGAAAGGAGCTCTCCAAGGCAGTGAGCCCCCTTTCAGCCCAGGAGGGCTCAGCTCCTTGGAGATGTGGGCTGGAGAAGGGTGCGGAGGATTCGTAGAGGGCCAAGAAGACAAGCAATTGAGTCCTTGAGCAGACCAAACCCAGGTCATGGGTATGAATTTGCAGGACCTGAGCAGAGCAGTGGAGGACAGGGGAGCTTGGAGATGCCTCATTCCCAGGGTTGCCATGAGTCAGGATCAACTCCAGGGCAGATAACAACAACAGCAACAAGCTCTCCTTCCAGGCTCAGCACAACACCAAGGCTGTGATGCCCTGGCAGGGTCCCTGCCGCATGAGAAGACAAACACAGGATGGTGGGCAGCACCACAGGGATCCATTATTGGGGCTCAGTTGGTGCCCAGCTGCCCATCGGGCTCCTCTTGCTGTCCAGAGGGACAAGAGTTATGGGCCCCAGGTTGGCAATATAGCTGAGCAGCAGCAGCAAGAGTGATGGCAGCATGGGGCAAGGGAGGCAGGCGAAGGCCTTGCCCAGGGCCCAGGCCATTCCTCCTGCCCAAAAACTGGGTCCTCCTTGCTCCCCTCAATTTACCAAGGTAATCCAGGAAAGCCTTCAGGCAGAGCTTCTCCCCCCGCTCAGCCCTCTTGGCCCTCCTGGGGATCAAGTGCCTTCCTGGCATGTGTAAGGAGACACATATGTTGTCACGTCTGCCACAATGTACATGGAAGCATCATAGAATCATAGAATCATAGAATCATAGAATCATAGAGTTGGAAGAGACCACAAGGGCCATCCAGTCCAACCCCCTGCCATGCAGGAACTCCAAGTCAAAGCATCCCTGACAGATGGCCATCCAGCCTCTGCTTAAAGACCCCTAAGGAAGGAGACTCCACTACACCCCGAGGGAGTGTGTTCCACTGTCGAACAGCCCTTACTGTCAGGAAGTTCCTCCTAATGTTGAGGTGGAATCTCTTTTCCTGCAGTTTGCATCCATTGTTCCGCGTTCTAGTCTCTGCAGCAGCAGAAAACAAGCTTGCTCCCTCCTCAATATGACATCCCTTCAAATATTTAAACAGGGCTATCATATCACCTCTTAACCTTCTCTTCTCCAGGCTAAACATCCCCAGCTCCCTAAGGCGTTCTTCATAGGGCAAGGTTTCCAGACCCTTCACCATCTTAGTTGCCCTCCTTTGGACATGCTCCAGTTTCTCCACATCTTTTTTGAAATGTGGTGCCCAGAACTGGACACAGTATTCCAGGTGGGGCCTGACCAAAGCAGAATAGAGTGGCACTATAACTTCCCTTGATCTAGAAACTATACTTCTATTGATGCAGCCTAAAATTGCATTGGCTTTTTTAGCTGCCGCATCACACTGTTGACTCATGTTCAGCTTATGGTCTACTTGGACTCCTAGATCCCTTTCACATGTGGTCTCATTCAGCCAGGTGTCCCCCATCCTATATCTGTGCATTTCATTTTTCCGCCCTAAGTGCAGAACCTTACATTTCTCCGCATTGAATTTCATTTTGTTAGCACTGGCCCAGCTTTCTAGTCTATTCAGGTCATTTTGAATTTTGATCCTGTCCTCTGGGGTATTAGCTACTCCTCCCAGTTTACTGTCATCTGCAAATTTGATAAGTATGCCCCCAATTCTGTCATCCAAATCGTTAATAAAGATGTTGAATAGCACTGGACCCAGGACAGAACCCTGTGGGACCCCACTGGTCACTTCTCTCCAGGATGAAAAGGAGCCGTTGTTGAGCACCCTTTGAGTTCGGCCAGTCAACCAATTACAAATCCATGTAACTGTTAACTTGTCTATCCCACATTTTGCAAGCTTGTTTGCAAGAATGTCATGGGGAACCTTGTCAAAGGCCTTACTGAAATCGAGGTATACTATATCCACAGCATTCCCTTCATCTACCAAGCTGGTAATTTTATCAAAAAAAGAGATCAGGTTCGTTTGGCATGACTTGTTTCTCTGAAACCCATGTTGGCTTTTTGTGATTATGGCATTGGCTTCTAAATGTTCACAGACTCTCTGCTTAATGATCTGCTCTAGAATCTTTCCTGGTATTGATGTCAGACTAACTGGATGATAATTGTTGGGATCCTCTTTTTTTCCCTTTTTGAAGATGGGCACAACGTTTGCCCTCCTCCAGTCTGCTGGGACTTCTCCTGTTCTCCAAGAGTTCTCAAAGATTATTGCCAATGGCTCTGATATTACATTTGCCAGTTCTTTTAATACTCTAGGATGTAGTTCATCTGGTCCTGGAGATTTATATTCATTTAGGTTAACCAGGTATTGCTGTACTACCTCTTTACTTATTCTGTGCTGAATTTCCTCTATTCTGTCTCCTGTTCCATTATCCTTAGGTTGAGCACCCTTTGCCTTTTCTGAGAAGACTGAAGCAAAGAAGGTGTTGAGTAATTCTGCCTTTTCTCTGTCCCCTGTTAGCATTTTGCCATCTTCTGCACGCAGTGGCCCCACTGTTTCCTTCTTCTTCCTTTTGCTGCGGACATATCCAAAAAAGCCCTTTTTATTGTTCTTAACCTCTCTAGCAAGCCTGAGTTCATTCTGCGCTTTAGCTTTTCTGACTTTATCCCTACAAGTGCTGGCTATTTGTTTGAATTCCTCTTTCGTGATTTCTCCATTTTTCCATTTCTTATACATCTTCCGTTTAAAACTTAGCTCATTTGAAAGTTCCTTAGTCATCCATCCTGGCTTCTTGAGACATCTTCCACTTTTCTTCCTCATTGGAACTGTTTGAAATTGTGCCTTCAATATCTCCCTTTTGAGAAACTCCCATCCGTCTTGAACTCCCTTTTCTTTTAGTATTCCTGACCATGGGATCACTCCCAGTATTTCTCTAAGTTTCCTAAAATCAGCTTTCCTAAAGTCTAGAATGCATGTCTGACTATGCCTAGCTTCTCCCTTCCACTGTATTACAAACTCCAGGAGAACATGGTCACTTCCACCTAAGGATCCGACCACTTGCACCCCATCAACTAGGTCTTCCCTGTTGGTTAAGATCAGATCTAAAATGGCTGATCCCCTTGTTGCCTCTTCCACCTTTTGGACAATGAAATTGTCTTCCAGGCAAGTGAGGAATTTGCTAGACTTTGAGGATTTGACTGAGTTTGACTTCCAGCAAATATCAGGATAGTTGAAGTCACCCATCACTACTACATTTCTCTTTTCTGAGTATGTGATTATCTGTTCTAGAAAGGCATCATCCAATTCCTCTGCCTGAGTCGGGGGTCTGTAGTAGACTCCCACAGTAACATCCCTGTTATTTCCCTCTCCTTTAATTTTTATCCAGATGCTCTCCACCTGGCTTCCAGTATTGACTTCCTGCATCTCTTCACTGGTGTAAATATCCCTGACATATAATGCTATTCCTCCTCCTTTCCTGTTTGGCCTGTTTCTCTTAAAAAGGTTATACCCCTCTATTTCTACATTCCAATCATGAGATTCATCCCACCAGGTTTCAGTGATGCCTATTATATCATATTTCCCTTGTTGTGCTAGGAGTTCAAGTTCATCCTGCTTATTTCCCATACTCTGTGCATTAGTGTAGAGACATCTAAGAACATGTGTTCCCTTTACTTGCTGCCTGTGCAAATTTTTTTGCTTCCCACTGTTGGGTCCTTGCACTGTTTGCCTTGTTCCCTCTATGCCACTTGGACTATTCTCTCCATCCCTTTTGACTTCCAGTATAATGTCTCCTTCCCCCACATAACTCAGTTTAAAGCCCTCCTGATCAGATTCTTCAGACTGTTGGCAAAAACGTTTTTGCCAACTGGCGTGAGATGCAGTCCATCCCTTGCCAGAAGTCCCTCCTCATGGAACCGCAGCCCATGATCCAAGAATCCAAACTGTTCTTGGCGGCACCATCTACGGAGCCAGTTATTCACCTCTGCTATTTTCCTCTCCCTTCCTGGACCATGCCCTTCTACCGGGAGTAGAGATGAGATGACAACCTGTGCATCCATCTCTTTCAGCTTCCTTCCCAGAGCCTCATAATCCCTTTTGATATTCTGAAGGCTGTGCCTTGCAGTATCATTGGTTCCCACATGAACCAAAAGAAGGGGGTATTGATCAGTAGGCTTGACAAGTCTTGTCAGCCTCTCCGTCACATGATGGATCTTTGCTCCGGGGAGACAACACACCTCCCGAGACATCTTGTCAGGCCCACAAACCACTGCTTCTGTACCCCTCAGCAAGGAGTCCCCCACCACCACCACACGCCTCCTCCGAGGCTTAGCAGCAGCTGTTCCCTTTCGTGGTACTCTCAGTTTCCCCTGCTCTGTCCCTGATGTCTGTCCCTGCTGCTTTTCCTCATCATCTCTGACAACAGAGAGAGATTCAAAGCGATTCTGTAGCTGCAAGCCGCTCACAGAACGTTCCCTGGTTTCCTTACTTCTGTGTGTGACCTTCCTCCAAGCATCTACCTCTGTTGTATGTGGAGTGACCTCCTCCGCCCCAACAACTTCCTCTGTCTGTTTCCCACCCAAGACATTCTGGTCTGATCTGCTCAGGAGAATCTCCTGCTCTCTATGATGCTGGAGTGCAGATATCTGCTCCTCTAGCTGCTGTACTTTCTCTTCCAAGAGGGCTACCAACTTGCACTTGTGGCAGGTGTAGTTCCCCACCTTTGTAGGCAAGAAGACAAACATCCCACAGGTGTTGCAGGTGACTGCTGCAGGGCCTTCAGTGTCCATACTGAGAAGTCTTAAGGAGGCACTGAAACAAGACTGTGGGCTTCCCTTGCTAGACTTGGCCTTTATTCCCAAGCTCTGTCACTGAGTTCAAATCACGGGGCCTATAGTTATGTAGAGAGCTCCTGGCTAAAAGCTCCTTCCAAAGGCAAGTCTCTGATTCACTTCCTCTGATGCTTCAGGCCGGCTCCTCTTCTATTCTCTAAACACCTCCTTGACTAGATAAAAAAATCAAAATTCGGCGCGCGCTTCTGCTAGCCTTGAGTAGCCTTAAGTAGCCTCCCAGTACTGGCTCCCAGAATGCAATGGCTCAAGTGTAAATTAAATTAGATCTCACCCAAGCACATGGACTACAGCCTCCTCCTTTTCTTTCTCCTCCTTAAAGGAAATGAAGCTTCTGCTAGCCTTGAGTAGCCTTAAGTAGCCTCCCAGTACTGGCTCCCAGAATGCAATGGCTCAAGTGTAAATTAAATTAGATCTCACCCAAGCACATGGACTACAGCCTCCTCCTTTTCTTTCTCCTCCTTAAAGGAAATGAAGTTTCTGCTAGCCTTGAGTAGCCTTAAGTAGCCTCCCAGTACTGGCTCCCAGAATGCAATGGCTCAAGTGTAAATTAAATTAGATCTCACCCAAGCACATGGACTACAGCCTCCTCCTTTTCTTTCTCCTCCTTAAAGGAAATGAAGCTTCTGCTAGCCTTGAGTAGCCTTAAGTAGCCTCCCAGTACTGGCTCCCAGAATGCAATGGCTCAAGTGTAAATTAAATTAGATCTCACCCAAGCACATGGACTACAGCCTCCTCCTTTTCTTTCTCCTCCTTAAAGGAAATGAAGCTTCTGCTAGCCTTGAGTAGCCTTAAGTAGCCTCCCAGTACTGGCTCCCAGAATGCAATGGCTCAAGTGTAAATTAAATTAGATCTCACCCAAGCACATGGACTACAGCCTCCTCCTTTTCTTTCTCCTCCTTAAAGGAAATGAAGCTTCTGCTAGCCTTGAGTAGCCTTAAGTAGCCTCCCAGCACTGGCTCCCAGAATGCAATGGCTCAAGTGTAAATTAAATTAGATCTCACCCAAGCACATGGACTACAGCCTCCTCCTTTTCTTTCTCCTCCTTAAAGGAAATGAAGCTTCTGCTAGCCTTGAGTAGCCTTAAGTAGCCTCCCAGCACTGGCTCCCAGAATGCAATGGCTCAAGTGTAAATTAAATTAGATCTCACCCAAGCACATGGACTACAGCCTCCTCCTTTTCTTTCTCCTCCTTAAAGGAAATGAAGCTTCTGCTAGCCTTGAGTAGCCTTAAGTAGCCTCCCAGCACTGGCTCCCAGAATGCAATGGCTCAAGTGTAAATTAAATTAGATCTCACCCAAGCACATGGACTACAGCCTCCTCCTTTTCTTTCTCCTCCTTAAAGGAAATGAAGCTTCTGCTAGCCTTGAGTAGCCTTAAGTAGCCTCCCAGTACTGGCTCCCAGAATGCAATGGCTCAAGTGTAAATTAAATTAGATCTCACCCAAGCACATGGACTACAGCCTCCTCCTTTTCTTTCTCCTCCTTAAAGGAAATGAAGCTTCTGCTAGCCTTGAGTAGCCTTAAGTAGCCTCCCAGTACTGGCTCCCAGAATGCAATGGCTCAAGTGTAAATTAAATTAGATCTCACCCAAGCACATGGACTACAGCCTCCTCCTTTTCTTTCTCCTCCTTAAAGGAAATGAAGCTTCTGCTAGCCTTGAGTAGCCTTAAGTAGCCTCCCAGTACTGGCTCCCAGAATGCAATGGCTCAAGTGTAAATTAAATTAGATCTCACCCAAGCACATGGACTACAGCCTCCTCCTTTTCTTTCTCCTCCTTAAAGGAAATGAAGCTTCTGCTAGCCTTGAGTAGCCTTAAGTAGCCTCCCAGTACTGGCTCCCAGAATGCAATGGCTCAAGTGTAAATTAAATTAGATCTCACCCAAGCACATGGACTACAGCCTCCTCCTTTTCTTTCTCCTCCTTAAAGGAAATGAAGCTTCTGCTAGCCTTGAGTAGCCTTAAGTAGCCTCCCAGTACTGGCTCCCAGAATGCAATGGCTCAAGTGTAAATTAAATTAGATCTCACCCAAGCACATGGACTACAGCCTCCTCCTTTTCTTTCTCCTCCTTAAAGGAAATGAAGCTTCTGCTAGCCTTGAGTAGCCTTAAGTAGCCTCCCAGTACTGGCTCCCAGAATGCAATGGCTCAAGTGTAAATTAAATTAGATCTCACCCAAGCACATGGACTACAGCCTCCTCCTTTTCTTTCTCCTCCTTAAAGGAAATGAAGCTTCTGCTAGCCTTGAGTAGCCTTAAGTAGCCTCCCAGCACTGGCTCCCAGAATGCAATGGCTCAAGTGTAAATTAAATTAGATCTCACCCAAGCACATGGACTACAGCCTCCTCCTTTTCTTTCTCCTCCTTAAAGGAAATGAAGCTTCTGCTAGCCTTGAGTAGCCTTAAGTAGCCTCCCAGCACTGGCTCCCAGAATGCAATGGCTCAAGTGTAAATTAAATTAGATCTCACCCAAGCACATGGACTACAGCCTCCTCCTTTTCTTTCTCCTCCTTAAAGGAAATGAAGCTTCTGCTAGCCTTGAGTAGCCTTAAGTAGCCTCCCAGCACTGGCTCCCAGAATGCAATGGCTCAAGTGTAAATTAAATTAGATCTCACCCAAGCACATGGACTACAGCCTCCTCCTTTTCTTTCTCCTCCTTAAAGGAAATGAAGCTTCTGCTAGCCTTGAGTAGCCTTAAGTAGCCTCCCAGCACTGGCTCCCAGAATGCAATGGCTCAAGTGTAAATTAAATTAGATCTCACCCAAGCACATGGACTACAGCCTCCTCCTTTTCTTTCTCCTCCTTAAAGGAAATGAAGCTTCTGCTAGCCTTGAGTAGCCTTAAGTAGCCTCCCAGCACTGGCTCCCAGAATGCAATGGCTCAAGTGTAAATTAAATTAGATCTCACCCAAGCACATGGACTACAGCCTCCTCCTTTTCTTTCTCCTCCTTAAAGGAAATGAAGCTTCTGCTAGCCTTGAGTAGCCTTAAGTAGCCTCCCAGCACTGGCTCCCAGAATGCAATGGCTCAAGTGTAAATTAAATTAGATCTCACCCAAGCACATGGACTACAGCCTCCTCCTTTTCTTTCTCCTCCTTAAAGGAAATGAAGCTTCTGCTAGCCTTGAGTAGCCTTAAGTAGCCTCCCAGCACTGGCTCCCAGAATGCAATGGCTCAAGTGTAAATTAAATTAGATCTCACCCAAGCACATGGACTACAGCCTCCTCCTTTTCTTTCTCCTCCTTAAAGGAAATGAAGCTTCTGCTAGCCTTGAGTAGCCTTAAGTAGCCTCCCAGCACTGGCTCCCAGAATGCAATGGCTCAAGTGTAAATTAAATTAGATCTCACCCAAGCACATGGACTACAGCCTCCTCCTTTTCTTTCTCCTCCTTAAAGGAAATGAACCTTCTGCTAGCCTTGAGTAGCCTTAAGTAGCCTCCCAGCACTGGCTCCCAGAATGCAATGGCTCAAGTGTAAATTAAATTAGATCTCACCCAAGCACATGGACTACAGCCTCCTCCTTTTCTTTCTCCTCCTTAAAGGAAATGAACCTTCTGCTAGCCTTGAGTAGCCTTAAGTAGCCTCCCAGCACTGGCTCCCAGAATGCAATGGCTCAAGTGTAAATTAAATTAGATCTCACCCAAGCACATGGACTACAGCCTCCTCCTTTTCTTTCTCCTCCTTAAAGGAAATGAAGCTTCTGCTAGCCTTGAGTAGCCTTAAGTAGCCTCCCAGCACTGGCTCCCAGTTGCATCACCTGGCACCAGTTGCCTCACTGCGGATGCCAAGCCCTGGCACCAGCATTCTGCATGAAGACAGATACAGGTGGGCAGGCAGGCAGGCAGGCAGGCAAAGAAACCCAGAATAAAATTTAAAGCACAGTGCAATGCTAAGGAAAGGGGCATTTAGGGAGTCCCTAATATGAGATTGTATTCTGTATAGCTGAAGGGATGGGTATTGCTTGGAGATGGGAGACTCCTGGATCTTGAAGGCCCTCTTTTAATATTTGGTTGGCAAGGTTATCTTTGGAATGGCATGCTGCATTCAAAAATCATTTTATTAGAAAGGCTTTTCTATGAGTTTGGTATAAGCATCAACAGAGACTTTTCCCTAAGATAATTTTAGTCACTTCACTGCAGGAAGCCTTTTAAAAGAAAGAACATGTTAAAAATGGGAGATAGTTGTTTTATGATCTTTTGTTTTTTCAACAAGACAACTTGTTCAATCAAGAGAGACCATTTTTAAGGAAGGCAGTTATATCAATCGGTTTTCTCATTTGCAACTTAAGGATAGATTCAAACAAGACAAGTGAAGTGCAGTCATAGAAGTTACAGAAAATGAGTTGTGTAAAGACAATGACTATGTAATTTTAAAAGTGTACAAGTGGCTTTTGAAATTAGCGACAGAAGATAAGCCTGTAAAAGAGTAGATAATAAGGTGGGCCAAAAATGTTGGCATAATGTTCATATGGAAATATCGGGGTGGAGGGGAGACACAAAATTTGCTCTGTGTAGTAACTTAAAAGTATAGATGGCATCTAACACCCAATAAACTGTCAAAAATGTCTGATCATATTTCAGATCAATGCTGGGGATGTCAAGATAAGGATCCCGACTGACACCTGCCATCCTGCCTCAGGAGAAAGCCATGGCCTTTGCCACCCTCCGTGAACAATGACCCCGGTTACTGTACCTCTAAAGCCACCAACAACTGTGTTGGGCCTTAAAAATAAAGCCAAACCCAGATCCAGAAACAGGAGGGACTTCTATTAGGCTTTAGCCAAAGGACTCAGATTTCATCATTTCTACGTTCTTCAGAATTCTTCATCAAATCAGGTGATATTAGAAAGGCAAACCAGGGAAGTGCCCAAATTGGGCATGATGGTGTGGTGGCCCTGAGTTCTGTGGTTAAACTCGGACCCAAAAGAGAGAGTTCAGAGCCTGATGGAGTCTCTGGCAGGTAGGCCGGTATCAGGTTACCCTTCTCAGTATCTTCTTTGGGAGGACAATCTCCATTGACCTCCGGGCATCCCATAAGCAGAAGCAGATGCCTATCTATTTCTCTGTCTGCCTGTCTGTCTCTCTGTTTGGAGGGGTTTATCGCCTGCTCCAGCCAAAAGGACCGTCATGGCAGCTTTCAGATCAATAAAGAAACAAGACAGTCCGTGACCTCAGGCTTATAGTCTAAGAAGACAAGCCATGAAAAGATTTGGAGGTGGAAAGGAAATAAAGAGAACTCAGGCACCAAACCTTGCTCTTGTAATAAGCCCTTGAATTAATGACAAGCTGAGGAGGGAAGAGGCTGCTCAGACCTCCAAAATCCAGGCCCAGGCAGGCTTAGCATCTCCCCATCTCCTTCCATCATCCTTCCTGGAGGTGGATCAGACCACTGACCATTCATATCCTTCCCCTCTCCTCAATCCCCTTCTCCTCTAACCAAATGAAACGCCCCCTTTTATTTGGTTTCTAGCCCTCCTTTTGGATCTTTTATTTCCTGGCACCATCCTGGCACCAGGGGACTCCACTGTATTCTCCCTTCCTGCCCCTCTCCCAGCTGGGCATCCCTTCCTCTGTTTTCTTAGGCCTCTGAGGCCCCTTTGAGTCTTCATTCTGGGAGAGCCCTGATTCTGCCACCCTCAACCAGCTCCCTTTTTGACATTGTGACAAGAGTTGGCATCAGCACCTTCACTACATCAGTTTCTAGGCTTCCCCTTCTCTCCTGAATGTTTTATTCCTTTAGGATTTCTAAACTCAGGGGTCTCCCAAATCGCAAAGCTGGGAAGCCACCCACTTGTTGCCAAAGCAATCCTTTGGTTTTTAACATAATGGAGCTTTCCAAATGCTGAAACCCCAGCATTCATTCAGCAGCTGGAGAACTCTCTGGGCAGCCCAAGAGCATCTTGTTAAAATCATAAAAAACAAAGCGGGTGCCACCCTCAATCCCCCCCCCCTCCATTTCAAGCAAAATGTCTAAAATACACTAAAACAATATGACACCCCCGGTCATTTTTAAAAAGTTTTCTGTTTTGAATGTTTTGAATGCCTGTCTGAAAAGGAAGGTTTTTGTCGGTCGGCGGAAGGCCATCAAGGAAGGGGCCATTCTGGCCTATTCTCTGGCCAGGGAGTCCAGAGCCTAGGGGCAGCCACGGAAAAGGCCCTCTTCTCTTGCATCCCACCAACGGTGCTTGCGATGGCACTGGGACAGAGAGAAGGGCCTCCCCTGAGCATCTCAGAGCCCAGGCCGACTCATATTGGATTAATTCCAAGGCAGGAAGTGTCCTCAACCCATCAGCAAGGCCAGAGATGTGTTTGTGGCAGAGACTGGCATCCAGCAAAGGCCAGGACATCTGAAGTCTGTGATTCTCCACTATGGAAATTTTCTCCTCCTTCCCAGAAATGTGTCCATCACCATCAACCCCCCAGCTGCTATCTGACTGTCTGGGCCCTCCATCATATTTGCCCACAACAGTTCTTGTTCTTGTTTCCTCTTCCTTTCTCTCTCTCCGTCTTTTCCCGAGGCTTTCAAGGGGGCTCCCAGCCTCAGAGTCGTGAATTTCCATAGTGATTCCAGCTGGCCCTGGCAACGGCTGGGAACCAGCCAGACTTCGAGGAGCAATTATGCTCAGTGGAAGCAGCCAAGCCCATCTGCTCTTGTGCCACAGTGTCCATGAGAGCATAACAAACATCTTCCTCCTGCTCACTTGCTCTTTGCTCTCCAGCCCAAATGAGACAAGGAGAGAAAGAGATGGATGGACCGGGGAGGAAAGCAGCCTCCGTAAAGCTCCCAGGACTTGCTCGTTCAAGATGGCTGATGCAAATGGGCCCCAGGAAGACAGGCTGGGCCCAGGGCACACCAGGTTGCCCGTGTAACAAGGTGTCTTTCTCTTACAGAGCCGTGGAGAAAGCCAGCATTCACTCAGTCCTCCTTGTGTGGGTCTCAGCCTTATGGCCAAACTGCCCCCCTCCCAGTGGCTGGCAGGATGCCATGCTGCCTCTGTTCCTTGCAAGGTCAGCTCTGGGACAAGACAGCCATGGCTGCCCTGGCCCACTTTGGGGGGATCACCAGGTTCACCCGGAAAGTGGAGGAGCTCCCAGGGAAGGGAGGGAAATGGCCGTGCTGAACGGAGGACCGGCAGAGGGAAGAAATAGCCTGCGTCTGATTCATAGTTAATAGTTTTCTAGTTAAATCTTAAATTATAGCTTCCAAGTGGCGGAGCAGATCAAGCCGTAAACATCTCAGACATGAAAACAGGAGGTTCTGTCTCTCACAGTTGGTTTCCTGCTTCTTGTGTTCCTCTGGCAAATGTTCCAGAATCACATCCTCCAAAAAACCACGAGCTGTAATTAAATGTGCCTGGTTGCTGGCAGATGAATATTTTCCTCTGCCTCTCTCAACATGAGCGCCGAGAGTAGGAGCAGCGCAAAGACAATGCCACTCCACCCGTTAGTTAGGCGAGGGGCAGGGATTTTGTGTAAGTGCACTCAAGGTGCTTTTCGTAAGGGCTCTCTGCCCGACGTGCCCAGGGCTACCATGGCTGGCTGAGGGGAGCAGAGCACATCGCTCTGACAGGCGAGGGCAAAGGGCTTCTCATGAGGGCTGGTGGCTGGGTCCTTGCCTGCCCAGGAGAGCCACGCGGCCAGTGAAGGTGGGGGTCAGACCTGCCACGCAGGAGACCCATTTGCTCTCCCAGTCCCACAAGGGCTTTGCAGGCAGGCTGCGATGGCCCTTGGGCTGTGGCATCTTGGCTTCAGGTCAGGCCCCAGAATGCCTCTGGCTAGGACTGGAATAGGCAGGAAAAAAGGCCAATGGCGGGCGGGATGAGATGGCACAGCTAGCAAGTCGAGCACCTCCAAGAAGAGGGCAAGACCTCTGCTTATCTTAGCCTAAGCTTGCATCACTCCAGAAGCAGTGCTTCAGCTTATTTTTGTTTTGTAATCGGTCCTGGGGAGGTCAACACAGGTTTCTTCTGCAAGTCTGAAGATTTTATCTCTGAACAAGGACTGCATTGTCCCCAGCCCTTAGAGAATACAGTTTGGCTTCCTCCGAGTTCCCCCAGCCTCCATATCTGCTGACATCTGATCCTCTGCTTCAAACCCATCCAAAAACCGATGGGTGAGAGGAAGGAATCTCAGGGTGAGGGCACTGCCTTGAAAGGCCTCTGTGTGTCTACAGATTCTCTTTTGTTAGACTGGAGGGTTTGTTTCCAATGTGAACAATGCATGCTGACCAATTGTGGTCAATGCTTAAGGCTCCATGCTCAATGACCTCTCCAGACGCGGCGACCTCTCCACAGCCTTCCTTCCCTCAGTCTTACGTTTGGCCCTGAAATCCCAGGGCCTGAGGAGATGCTAACTTGGATGTATGGGAGTGTGTGAGCGAGTGCACACTCAAGAGCATGTCATATTTATGAACACGTGCGTCTCAACGCCTTGCCACACCTTCAGGCAGCTCAATTTGCCCCTTGACTGCCGCCTCCCAGTTGCTTCTGATCTTGGATGAGGAATTCTTCTTTCTACCAAACTGTCTATTCAAGTTATAAAAATTGGCTCTTTTTCTGCAGTAAGTGCAACACTTTTCATATTTTTACTTCCAGCTGTCTAGATAGCATTTCACTTTCTTCATTTCTCTGTTATTTAATGGGGATTTCTGAGGGCAAGGCGCCCTTAGCAGACACCAGAGTAATATAACACACGAGGACTCAGAAAGATAATGTTCCAGCAGAAGGCAGGAACAAAAAGACAAACTAAGCTCTTAATACATATGGTGTTTTTGATTCATGGAATAGAGAAAATTGCATTTGATTAGATCTCAAAAGGAGAATCATAACTTTGGAATTAGGGGATGGTCCGAGGGAGCAGCTAATGGACAGCACCACAGAAAGAGACTTCATCAAGTCACACACTGCCCTCAATCCATGATTTCCAATCTTTTTTTTTTTTAAGTCTTAATTTCTCTGGATTTCCATTGCCCAGGTGTTTCCTCCCTTTGTTTTTCAGTGCTGCTCTGACCGCTCCCTTCAGCTGAGAAGGAAGACGCTCAAAGCAACAACAGGAGAAGAGGACAAGCTCATGGTTGAAAAGGGATGGCAGGAAAGGACAATGGAATGGGTGGGAAGAGGAGGATAAACGCAAGTGTGCACCAGATCTCAAAGTGACTTCACACTTTTCATCACATCCACTTGGAAGGAAGACCCTTCTGGGAGATGGAGGTTGTCTTTCCACAGAGAGCCGGTGGCTTTGGTTGCTCTCATCTCTCTCTTTGCTGCTGCCAAGAGAGGGAGGGATGGAGGGAAGGCCTGGGGGCTGCTGGAGACCCCCATCTGCAACACTGGCCCACCCTCTTCCCCAGGCAGCAGGCAGAGGCACAAAGGCTAGCCAGGCAGAAGACCCGAATCGTTGCTAGTTCTGCAGAAAGCCCAGAGATATGCCACAGATACCACCATATGCACACCTTTGCCAGAGCAAGCAGCATAGACAGAAGCAGCCCATCCAGCTGAACTGACCCCCCCCCCCATCACAAGGGCCCTGACCTAGGAAAAAAAGGCTGCTGGGGGCAGCGAGAAAAAGGGGCCCAGGCAGTTCCACCTGAGCATGGCCACTGTTTCCCCTCCTGAGCGCATGGAAGGCCCCCTATTCAGTTGGCTCAGGGGCTGCTGTTGCGAAGTGGGGGGTGAGCCAGTGGGTCTGCTGCCCCTTGCCTTGGAAGCGAAGGGGGGAGAAGAAGAAAGAGCCAGGCACCCTCCCTGCCTCTGCTGGAGGGAGCCCTGTAAACCATCCGGCTGTGGGCTCCTGCTGGGTTCCTGCAAATGCCTGGCAGGAGGAGAGGCAGGAAGAGCAGGCCATCACACAAGACAGAAGCAAGACTCAGGGAGATCTTGACAAGCTGGAACTAACGAAGTGAAATGCAGCCAAGTTAAGCCAAGCGAGCGAGCGAGGCAGAGGCTGGCACTGCTGTCCGTCCAAAGAATCAAAGGCACAAGGGTGAGGTGGGGGTCTGGCTCTGGCGCAGGGCATGTGGAAACCATCCAAGGAGCTTGCTTGTTGGCACAAGCAAAAGTTGCCGGAAAAGCCCAGACTATCTAGGGCAGCCTCCAAGGGAAGAGGGTCCATTCTGGCAGCCTTGGCCATGTTGTGTCCAGTTTTGGGTGCTCTGTTTTGCAAAGGGTGGCCAGGAGCACAATCGTGCCCACTGGAGGGTGAGAAGGAGGGCAAAAGAGCAGGTCCTGGGGGGGAGGGAGGAGGGGAAGAAGGGGCAGTGCTGGGGGCCCTTTGTCTGGAGAGCAGAAGACTGTGGCACTTTAGGGGCTGGCTAAATCTCAGGGGGGTTGGGGGCTCTTGGCCAGAAGGTGGAGAAAGCCTTTCCCAAAGGGAAGGGGCCACATTTCCAGCCAGAGGGAATTGGAGGAGAGACGTTTTCAGCTCAGGATCAGGAGAAAGTGTGACATCAAGGGCTGGCAGCAAGTTCCCTTTTGCTGAAGAAGGCTGAACAGGCAATTTGGAGGGGCCTTGGCCTTGCCTCTTACACTGCCCATCTCCCCTTGAGCAAGAGGCCAGACTGGATGACCCCATGGACACCCTTCAGCCCAGGTCATTCTCTGAGTTTGAGGTTCAGCCCCCCCCCCCCCCCCGCTTCCCATTTGCAAAGCCATTTGTTTAGTATGATTGGGGTGTCCAAGCCAACCGATGCAAATGTTGTCTGCTCTTCTAGCCTTTCACTTACATGGCATTTGGCCGCTCAACTAAAAGCACTCTATTGAAAATCAATAAGCATAAAGTGTTTCAAAGCTGAGAAAATCAGATATTACAATGCAGCCGAGTTCATCATCTGAAATTAACCTTCAGTAAGTGCCAGGATCGACACCTTGGAGAAGGCCAAGCGGGATTCAGCTGATTCTGGCTGGACCCACCGGGCGGCCATGACGCTCTGCCTTCCCTTCGCCAAAGCGCTTTCTCTGGGAACCAGAGGCTGGAGGTCAAAGTCCAAAGGATGAAAACAAGGACACAAATAACAGAATTGTAGAATCAGAATTGGAAGGGGTCCCGAGGGCCACTTAGTCCAACCCTCTTCTGCCATGCAGGAATACACAACTAAAGCACTCCTTATGAAAAGGGAGCTTGCTGCACCTTTGAGATTAACTGAGGGAAAGACATTGTGGTATAAGCTTTCCTAGACTTTATCTACTTCCTCAGATGCCTGGTAGAAGCACCCCTTGTGAAGTGACCATCCACTCTCTGCTTAATGGCCAAAGAAGTGTCCACCATGGATCTTCCAGCCCTGCAGGTGAATTGCCTCCAGGGTTCACCCACTTGCCTTGGCTCAGATGCCCAGACTGGCGGCCACACAAAAACCCCTCTCCACTTTCTAGGAAGTCACCCAGCGCCATCAGGGGTGGACTGGGAGCCTCTGAGCTCCACTTTCTGGCTACTGGGACTAGTGGGGGGGGGGAGGGAGGCAGGTAGGAAATAGACCCCCCTCCCTTGCCAGTGTTCAGGGATCCCTGGAAAGGCCTCAGGTGGCTATTCAGCCGGTCAATCTCTCTCCAGGCGGTTGCCCCCGGTGCAGAGAGGACCAGCCATTGACTGAGCCAAGCACTCAATTTTAAACCGCCAAGAAAGAAGACAGGCTCTTGATCAATATTTCCCACAACAATCTACTTCCATGTGATAAATGCTCTGGTGGGGAAGGGGAAGGAGCAGAAGGAGGAGAAGGAGAGATTAACCTTCTGGGTAGCTAGATGGAGGGCCCAGCAGCCCTGCAGAGGAGGGCGGCTCAGTCCCCACTTCCATGGGATGCCGGGTGGTTGAATGGAATGGATATCCTGCCCCTGCTCTCCCTCTTCCTCCTCCTGCTCTGCTTTGCTTTTTAGCCAAATGTTTCACTTTTAAACACTGCTCTAGGTGTTTCACAATGGAATTAAAAATAAGCAGAGAGTAAATCTCTTAAAATCTGAAAAGAAATTAGAGAACCAGCCCATTGATGTCGTTGCCAGGAAGCATCCAAAGAGCGAGAAAGGCAAGCAAGTCACCTTCCCTGCCAACGACGGGATCCTCCAGCCCTCTCTCATATCCAGGGGCCGCATTGGTGCCCCTCCTCTCCTTGCCGTGGGGCTGGCTGGCACCGTGGCTTAGCCTGCAGGTGGAAATATTTAATAAACCCCTGGATAGAAATGGCTTGCCAGGGCCCCCGACATTAATTTCAGTCACAGTTGGCCAGACTATATCACCCTATAAACACCTCTCCAGTTTCAATTAACATTCCTCTATCTCCTGTCTTACTGAATATTATATTTAACTAATTTAGGAGGATTGGTAAAGATAGTTTTCACACTTCACAGGAAAGCATAATGAAATAATTATACCTATAGCTACAACGTATGCATGAGGGTATTGCATAAGAGGCTCTAAAGTCATTCAGAGTAGAAACTTCTCTGGGACGCTTCCTCCTTCACTCCAGCTCCTTTGAAGATGGGAATGAAACTTGGGCTGGTTCAGCACATCCCAAACATGGAAGGAAGCCTCTGGCCAGTAGGCCAGGCCGGTTTTTTGCACACGTACTAACACACACACACACCCCACTAGTGGAGCACTCTGGCATTTCTTAAGTCAGGCACGGGCCAATGACTTTGTCCAGCAGAGATGCGCATGCACCCACAGACACACATGCACCCACAGAGAGATGTTAAAGTTGTCCATTCTGGTGGGTCAGGGATAAACAAATTGTGCAGCATGCTGGGAACTCTTAGTACTCCCCCCCCCCTGCCTTTTGGACTGGAAGAGAGCGCCAGGCCCATTTCAGCCTCCCCCCCCCCCTCGGAGCAAGGCTCCTGTGGGGCTGAGAAAGGAAGAGAGATCTCCCCTCCAAGTGGGCACCAGGCAGGACCTCCTGGCTGAGCAAAGACAAGCCTCTGGGCCCCTTCCTTCCTTCCTTCCCTCCCTCCCTCCCTCCCTCTCTGAACCGGTTCTCTGCCCTTATGAATAACCGTAGGAAAGAACATCTGGAAGGGAGTCTTCTAGTACCTTTAGGACTAATTTATTTGTTTTAGGACTAACCAATTTATTTGTGGATTAAGCCCCACTTCCTCAGATGTAATGAGTAAGGCTCCCTCCCACCCTTCCTCCACTCTTTTCTTTTTCAACTTAAACAGACGGAGGCAAACAACTCCTCAAAATCCTTTGTTGCTGATCTCCAGCCACATTTGAGTCTGCCGTGTCTCGCCTGGTCTTGGACCAAGGGGATCTACTCACCATCCTAGCTTTGGTTAAGTGCACCTGCTCCAGTTGGGACTAATCCACAGGATCACAGCCCTGCAGTTGTTCTTTCTTGGGTGGTGTGCATAATGTCCCACCTGAGTCCCTGGGATGGTGGCAGCAGCCCCTGGGCATTGTGGCAGCAGCCCCTGGGCATTGTTCCTTGTGGCACAAGGGGGCACACAAGGGCAGAGGCACCATCAGTTGGACAAAGTTGGTACACCAATGCCACAGACTCACCATAGAACCATGGTGTTGAAAGGGGCCGCAAGGGCCATCTCAACCTTTGAGACTAACTGTGTGAGAGAAGCTGTAGCAGGAGCTTCCATAGACTTGGTCTACTTCCTCAGATGCATGGAGAGAACTGGTGCCCAGGAAAGACCTTTGGTTCCCTCCATGCATCTGAGGAAGCAGACCTACATCTATGGAAGCTCCTACAGGAACTTATTTTGCACAGTTAGTCTTAAAGGTGCTGCAAGATCCCTTTGCATGCTCTCCTTCGTAGGGTGACCATAAGCCAAAGTTGACTTGACATAGTTAACAAGAGAGGACCTCTAGGCCTTCAGAGGAGCAGCAGGAAGAACAGGGGGCTGTTTTCATAATGCAGGGCAGAAGAAGAAGAGGGCCTCCCTCCCAACCTGGCTTCTCTCTTGCTCCAGAGGCTCATATCAGGCAAAAAGTGCAGGAACGGAAGCCGACCAGGGCTGAGACATTCGAGGCAGCTTCCCACTTGAAGGGTCTCCTGGGACTCAGGGCCAGGTGCCTCAGGCGGCAGCAGTGGACTCACTTTCTCTGTTGGGGGAGGAAGGCTGCCCTTTTTGCATCTCTCGTTGGTGGCGGAGAAGGCAAGGGCTGGAGTGTATGACCTCTAAGGTTTCCAGTTCTACCAAGCTGCAAATGTTTTGTCCTTTCTGCTTCTGGTTGCCTCTCTGTCTCTCTCTGATATATCCCCGCCCATTCCCCCTCCCACCCCGCCATGAGCCACCCTCGGCTTTGGTGACAGCCTGCCAAGTTCAGCGGCTCCTTTTGGCATCTGGAATGAGCCCCGTGGAGGGAATCTCCTTCATTAGTGGTGAAAGCGGGAAGGAGGGGGGTCAGCAGTGGGGGGGGGCTGATTTCCCCCAATAAGCTGAAGAATACGTTGCGATTCCTGAGGCAGAATTATAAATAGCCCCCGACTGGCCCAGAGTCCATTGCAGAGATTTCAGGGAAAGGAAGCACAGTTTGGCTCATTGGCCCAAGCTCTTCCTAAGTCCAGCCGGGGGCTGAACGGATGCCTTTCACTGCGGAAGAGGGGTCTGGAGGAGAAGGAACGGGGGAGAAGGGGCTGTTTTCCACCCCAAGACACCCCCCAGGGCCACCAAAGAAAGGGCCTACGGAAGCGTCACTATCAGGGTGCACCGAGTGTGGCCACACCAGGTGGCACCCTAAATGAGGGTGTGTGTGACCCCACTGCTCCCCAAACATCTGCCTTTTCATCCCTTTAAAAGCCTGGAGCTCAGCAGAAGAGAAGGCATGAGCGGGGAGAGGCTTAAAGGGCAGACAAAGGAGAGGCCTTGGGGTTTTAAGATCTTTTTTACTCTTTCAACATTTTCCAGATTTTCACTTTAACCACATGCAACTATGCAATTGTAAAGACATTTGGGCTGTGGACATGCTCTTGTAATTTAAAGGTAAAACTCTAATTTTGCTAGTTGTTTTTGACATAACTATTGCTATTACATTCAGTGATTAGATAGATAGATAGATAGATAGATAGATAACTGTTTATGAGCAGCATTATTAAAAACATTCCTAATGTATGGTGTGGGATGGGAAGAGGTCAATGAGGAGGGAGTGCACAACCCAGGGATGCCACTGAGGCAGAGGCCTGGTTCAGCGGAGGAGCAGTCTGGCTGCACCCTTTGGTGGTGGTTGAGAAAGCCCCCGAGAAACTCTGGGCTGCTGAGGTGGCAACCGGCATGCCAGCCGTGCCCCCTGGGTCCCACTTGCACACAGCTTGGCCAGTGGGAGCAGCAGCAGCAGCAGCAGCAGCAGAGGGCAGGGTTTATGGTTTATTCTTTTTCCTGCAGCGAAGGCAAATTGTTCCTGAAGGATGAACTTTGGGAAGGCCAAAGTTGGAGCCCAGAACTGGCACATAAAGGAGGATTGCGGTTCAAGCAGAGGAGCCTTGTAATGGTGCATAGCGTGCGTCCCTTGAGTCATGCAGAAGGCAGAAACAGTCCCTGCACATTCGCAGGTATGCAGGTGGTTGCACCAGGTCAGCATCCAACCGAACAGTCGTGTCACACAACCACCGCTCAGCTGCGTGAGTGTGGATTTGCATCAGTCAAGCACAAGGGAGCATCTCAGCTCCTGTCTCCTGGCCCCACACCTGGCTCTTCTCCATCCACACATCCAAACGTCCTCCCTTTGAAGAAGGCCAACCCTCCTAAGAGGTGCATTACTGGAGTTAAAAACGTTGTTATGAGCAGATAGGAGATCCTTCTGTAATAATTTCTTTGGGGACAAGCAATGTGGATGTCATGAGAAGAATTTATGAACTTGTTAATCATCTTCCACAAAGTGTTGGAAAATTATTGCATTCTCTCTCCCCCTCCTCAGATAGACAGGGCTTGCCCTGCATGCATTTCCCTTCACTGTCCTCTTCTCTATCTCTCTGCATACATTTGGTCCTGCTAAATTACAGGGGCAATAAATACCTTTTGGTTGGTAAACAGATCATGTGATGTGATCTAACTTCCTTAGGAAGTTCTTACACAAAGGATCTCTCTTGCTTTCCTGAGGTCTCTCCATCACCATGCTCTCTCAACTTTCCTCCGAAAGATGGTGAGATTCAAACTCCTTCTTTACCTGAACTATACTCACTAGTTAGGTTAGGATGTAGCTTCTATGTATATGTAGATTTAAGCCATTAGTAAAGTTTTGTTTTTTAAACTACAAGCTATTTGTGTCAGCCTCAGTTCTTAGAAGCATTGTTTAGACAAAGACCGCTTCCTGCTGCTCTGCTGATTTAAAAGCAAGACCCTAACAGGCTTGGCTTTGATATTTTTGATATTTTGATATTTTTGGTTTCCTTACCAAAGGCTGAAGCCTTAGGAAACTTGAATTCCCCTACACAAAGAGATTCTAGTTTCAGGCGCGAGGCAAAGCCCAGAATGAATGGCTGAATGTGGCCTGCAAAAGAAGGACCCCAGACTTTCACTGGCCACAATGGGAAAGGCATGGCGATGTGGGCAAAGAGTAGAGATCACCCTGTCCCCACACTCCCATCCTTAGATTAAAACAAAGCCAACCATCCAGAGGAGAAAGGGAGGAAAGAGGCTAATGTGCCTTCTTTGCTTGGGCTGGACACTAAGCTGACTTCACTTAGGCTAACTCAGAAAAACACACCCCTGACGCTGGGGAGGTATTCTGTTCCTCAGTGGTAAGGACTTTTTCTCCTGGAAAGCCAGCACAGGGAAGGTTGCACCCAGAATATTTAGTTACTCCATGGTCCATAAGTGTCCACGGCTTTCAAACGGACAGCAAGGAAGGAGGACTGGGTTCTTTGCATGGAAGGAGTTTGTGGAAGGCCAGTTCAAATGCCTGGCCTGGAAAGGTCACCAAAACATCTGCTAAAGATGTTGGTTGCGATGGAAAGTTATCCCAACACAAGCACAATGTGTGAGCAACTGGGCAGTTTTTCAGACACTATGGCAGGGTGAACAGGGCAAAGCTCAGGGCCCCGGTGCCATTCAGGTTCGGGTTCAGTAAGGTGTAGGACAGATGGGCATTTCTTGCAGCAAAGTTGGGCCCTTGCTTCACTGGCCTAGCCTTCCAATTTCTCCTGGACTTCTTGCGTGGAATCCCTCTTCCGTTCTTCAAAATGCCCTGCAGAACTCCGCAAAAGAGGGAAAGATGCCCAGCGTCTTTCAACATTTTTAATTGCCCTATCAAACTGACAATTCTGGAACTAATTATTGAGAAGACAATACCAGATACAAGAGCACATCAACAGTGCTTTTATGTAATTATGCAATTTAATGAAATGAAAGCTACAGTAATGGATGATTGCTGGTTAATTAGGGACTCCCTTTATGCTAATGGCGCCATTTATTTCCAAGTCACGATATTTCCTTTTACAACTCCTTTCTTTCACTCTCTCTCGCGCTTTGTCGCAATCTGGGCCAGAAAGGGGGTCAGAGGAGCCAAGAGGGGCCAGAGAGGAGCTTTGCTGCATAGAAATGGGGCGGATGTCCGTTCCCCCAGCAGCCAAAGCGCAGCCGCTGCCCCTGGCCCTGCGCTCCTGGCTTTGTTTGTGGTGGGGTCACGTCTTCACCCCTGCTTCACAGCCACTTTGCAGGCTTCATCGGAGCACCCAAAGGACCCTCCAGCCTTTGGATTAAAGCCCTCCGAGGCACCAAGAGGGTTGCAGGCACAAGACCTTCACCCTTCCTCTGCCCTTGCAGCTGGCCCAGACCCGGGTGCAAATAACTTCTGCAGGGGGATAAAGCAGCCAAGAATGGGGAGTGGGGAGGTCCCCTTCGGCCCTGTGGGGCTTTTGTTCAGGGGAAGGCCTATGTGGCCTTGAGAGTCCCACCCCACAGATGCCAGTATTTGCCTTGCCTTCCTGCCCACCAACACCTTCACAGCCAGCTCTGGCTAGATTTAGGGTCCCCATCATGGCCATCATCCCCACCCCAGAACCCAAAAGGTGCAAGAGGCAATGAGACCTGTAGCATCTACAGGTTTATTTCACACAAGCCTCAGAAAATGGAGCGCCATCCGCACAGCCCCATGCTAAGATCAGCTGCGGAGTGTCACAGGGATCAGTGCCATTTTGCTGGCTGCGGGGAAGAGACCAGCCCCGGGAAAGAGGCCACCAGGACAGTTCAGGTTGCCACAGCCTCCGAAAAAGAGAGGCCATTCTGCATTGGATTTGCTCACACAACCTCTCTCTGCTATTGAACATCAATAAAAAGTTTAATTTGCTTTCAGATGGTTTAATATGCCCATAAAGTTATGTCTTGTTGCTTTATATTGATTTAAATTGTTCTATGTTGTTTTTAAATTGATTTCAGTTTGTTGTCACCTTAGTGAGATAGATATAAACATTTTAATCAAATTCATTTTGATTTTAGTTGATTTGATTTGATTTTAAAATGATGAATAAAAAATTGGCGTTTTTCAAAAGTAGAAGCGGACTCCAAACCAGCTCCAGTCTGGGTTTCATTATGTTTGGTTGTCAGGTTTCCTGGGCATAACAGTGGCCCCGATGGACCCACTGAGGCTGCCCATGGCAGTGGCTTCCCTGATCCCTCTCGGTCTGGCTCCAAAGACAGAGACCCAGGATGCTGTTTCCAGAAGCAGCAGATGCACATGTCTAGATGTGCTCATGCACAGGTACACCAATGGCCAAAGCCACCTGCCAGGTACATTCCGTTGCTGGCCTTTGGGGATCCCAGTGTGGCTGAGGCACTCAGAACTCAGCACATGCTCAAAGGTCTTATTACTCCTTTCCCTGCAGGTCTGAGGTGGGGGACTTTGGACCCAAATGAGTCTTCTCAGCTGCCAGATGTAAAAAGTCTCCATTGGAAAGCACTCTGAGCATAAGAAGTGGCAGCAAAAAGGTCAAGAGATCTCTATCACTATTTACTCAGAGAGCCAGCACAGTGCTGGGCTCCAGGAGATGAGGATTCAAAACCCAGCTCAGCTATGGAAACCCACTGACTGGCCTTTAGGAAGTCCCCTCTGGCGTGGTTCCAGGGCAGGGCTGCCTGGCCAGGACTCTTCCAGGCCCTAAAACCTCAGGGTCAAAACCTGGCACCACAGAGACTGCAATTGGGAATGTCACGAAGGAAGGGCCCTGGTGGTGAGGTCCCAAGGGGCAGCCCTGGCAACGTCTCTAGGCACAAAACATTTAGTGTGGATCACAATTGCACATTATTCTTTAAACATTCTAACCAATGAGGAGACTATAAATGCACAGAAGCGTCTTCCAAGACAATGCTCTTGCCTTGGGACTCTTCCCCTCACCTGGAGGACCAGTGAAGGCAGCCCAGGCCCTGGGAGCAGGCAGCATTTCGTAATGGACAGGATGGTGCCCTCTTTCTGGGGCTGCCTGCAGGAGCCCAAACCGAGAAGCAAGAGGTTGCTTTGTCTTTTGCTTTGTTTCCGTGGAGAGCAGAAAATCAAAAGCAGGGCTAACGTGCTGGGCGTCTGCGTGGTCCATTCCTCTGGAATGCTGTGAAATTGCATGAAAGGTTGGCTCAGAGCCACCTTCGCTTGGTAATGACTCAGTGCTTTGCTCAAAAAGGGTTTTAATTTTATGTTTATTATTTGGAGGCAAGGATCCAGCCAGGCAGCAGGGTGGGCTCCTTTCCCTTTGCGTGCCGAGGAGAAGATGAACTGGCGGCATGTGAAATACGCCAAGGCAGGTTCATGGAAGCCCCTTTGCTGCCTCTCCTGGCTTTGCGGCAGAGATTGGACTTAATTAAAATCAATGGAGAGAAGGGATTGAATAAAGAACACAATATGAATATTCTCAACCTCCTCTCCACCAGGGATGGCTGCCGCTTCCACTTCCACTTCCTCCTCCTCACCTGCACAGGACTGACAGGCCCAGCAGGGCAGCCCCATAGTCTGGCTGGTCTCCTTCTGCCCCATGGAAAGGCAGGGCCTTTTCCCCAGAGGCGGGAGAGCCTGCAGGAGAGAATACCACCCCAGGCAGAGAGCCACCGGGTCCATCTCTCACCTGATCCAGTGAGAAGAATGGACTAGGAAAGGAGGGAAGGAAGGCAGGCAGGCACAGCAGAAGAAAACAAGCTCCCTCCATCCACAATATGACATCCCTTCAAGTAGTTAAGGAATATTTTTAAAACTGTATTGGCAAGTCTTTGGGTCCCACTCTGGAAGAAAGGTGGCACATAAATGAAATAACTAATAATTCCTCCCAAGAGTAACTTTACTGATCAAGCTCTGTTTCAGACTTTGGGGAAATGGGGGATTTTGGGTTCTCTTCCTATGCAGTCAGCATTCCCATCCTTCCAGACCCTCTCTAGTCCAGGTAGGAGGGAGGGTGATGGGGAATGAGAGATCAAGGATGGGGTCTCATCCTGGGCCCTGCGACATTCAGTCATTGTGGGCTTGCCAATAGCCTCTTTAGCCAAGATGGCTACTGGGCACTCTGCCCTTCGAAAACCGGTGCATCTGAGGAGGCATATTGTGGCCCCCAGATGCTCTCCACTGAAATAAATCTATTTCTCCCATGGATGCCCCCAGACACATTCCTTCTTCCATGCAGCAACTGGAATGAAATCCTGAAAGATCTGGAATCCACATCTGTCTCTCTTCCAGGCCAGCCAAGGGAGTGGTCAACACTGGTGAAGAAATTATGGATCATACACTATTTTACAAAGAGAGCCATAAAGGGCAGCTTGGTTGGTGGGCCAGACAGGGCTCCTGTCCACAGCTGGGGCATGTGTGCACACGCATCAGCACCTGTGTGTGAGAGAGTGCACATGTGAGTGTGCCACAAGGCCCAGCTGCCCTCAGGTCCAACCCCTGCAGTGGGGCCAAGGCAGGAAGGGGGGCTCCGTGGCACATGGCCCACAGGAGATTCCACCCGCCACCTGAAGCCACGCGGCCACTCTGTGCAGATGGACCATCCACCGCCAGCGCCACTGCCACTGCCACCAGCATCACCCCAGTAAGGGGGGGGCATAACCCTCCTGCACCGCTGAGCCTCCTCCTCAGCTCAGAAGAGAAGGGCCTGCTGGCATTCAATAAAGGACATTTTTATTCTATAACAAGCTGGCTGTAGTTTTAGGAGGCAATTTGCATAAGCAGGCCGTGTGGCCGTAAACAATTCCAGCAGTGGCTGGTATTTACATATAGAGTAACCCACTCAAAATGCAATTAAAGCCCTGCCAGGACGGAGGAGGCTGGCAGAAGAACAAGCCCCTGATTTATGTCTCTGGCAAAGAGAGGGACAGGCCCTACCCCCCCCCCCCAATACTCTCCCGCCTGGCACCCTCTGGGCAGCCCATGGCATGGCTGCTCTTCCCCTTGGCCACCTCTGCCCCACACACTGCACCCAGGAGCCCCTCTCTTCTCCTTGTGGGCGTCCTGTGCTGCCCGGGCGCTTCCTCCCTTCCTTCCCAGCACAATCGATGGCTTCAAATGCCACAGCAGCCAGGCTGTTTCTCTTTCAATTAGCATTTCAATCAATGGCTTTATTGATGAGTCCGCCGTGGCTTCCGTTCTGTTTCCCTTCATCTGGAACATGCCAGAATGGAAAGGGAAGACATCCACTGCACCACTGGCACTGAACCCAGATTGACGGTCCAGGCAGAGATCCCAATTCTCCATCTAGATCTGGCTCTGACTTAAGACCACCCCCTCCACGGAAAAAGTGGGGACTCCCCTCCCGCCCCAGGGGCAGAAACCCCCCAGATGCAGCCTGGCAAGGAACCCACTCAGAGTCAACAGGGGAGGGAAAGGCAGAGATGTTCAGAGAGGACAGGAAAAGAGATTCCACCTCAACAGAAGGAAGAACAAATGTCCCAACAGTAAGAGCTACTGGGCAGTGGAAGATGCTGCTGCTTCAGACTGTGGTGGAGTCTCCTTCTTAAACAGAGGCTGGGTGGCCATCTCTCACAGGGAGGGCTTGGATGGTCTCTTCCAGCATGGCAAAATGGGTTGGACTGGATGGCCCTTGCAGGTCTCTTTCAACTCTAGGATTCTATGTTACAGTATTTCCTTTTTGGGAAACCTTCTGGCTTCCTCCAAAGGCCTGTCTTTCCCTGGAGCAAGGCAAGGGCCTTTCCCTCCTAACCCAGAGACTCCTCCTTGGTACCCTTCCGTCACTCGGACCAAAGGCAGAAACAGAGAACCTTGAGATGCATCTGTCCAGCGGCTGGGACTTGCTTCCCAGAAGCTGCTCCTCTTCTGCGTGGCAGGAGCCAACAGCTGCAGGAGAAATCTTCGGACTCAGCACCGGCACAGAATCCCTTGAAGAAAAGATGGTGCCGGGCTGCCGTGTGCCTGGCAGCAGAGTCTGGCAGAAGATGATCTTGGGTGGCCTGACCATTGAAAAGGTCCAGCATTCTCTCCCTCCTTCCTTTCTTGCTGTCAGAGCAACTGGACTTCCCTACGTGCCAGACCTTTCTTCCTTCTTCCCCAGTTGCCTTCCTGCCCTTCGAAATGCCTCCTCATAGATTCCTTGTGTGCATCCAAGTCACTAGACCTGTGACCAGAAAGATCCAGCAAAGTTCTGGGAGGTTTTGCCATTTGCCACAAAGCTGCTGGCAAAGGAGGAGGAGGACCAGCCACACTCCATCACAGGAGAGTAAAGCCACAATGGAAATGCCAGCGTGGCACATGGAGGCCCCAGCTGCTGGGAGAGGAGGAGGAGGTCTGGAACCAGCCAAGGAGCCCTGAAGAAATGCTTCAGTCCCGTCGGGCCTAAGGGGGGTGTCGGGTGAGGGGGCCGTGTGCCTTTTTCTGCCCTGGATGAGGCTTTTGCCCTACCCACCCCCGTCCCCCGCCCCCCGTCCATGCAAGGGGTCTCCTCCCGCGCGGCTCCTGGCGATTCCTCTCCGTGAGGCTTTTTATCGGCATTGATCACACTTTATGGTATGATTAAATTTGTATGGAAGGGAACCAATTACTTTTGTTTTACATTTATTGAATGTACTTTACAGGGAGACAAATTAACTCACGGCCGTTACTTTGATTAATCTGACAGCATGAAGGGCGGCGGGGAGCAGGACGATCTTCTTCTTCTTCCTCTTCCTTGCCTCTTTTTCCTCCTCCCCCTCCCTCTCTCCTTCTCTTTCTCCTTCTGCTCTTCTTCCTGGATTGCAACTCCCAGCATCCTTCACCATGGAGCAAGAAGGAAACCTCTGGAGGTCATTTGGCACCCCATCACCTTCAGGATGGTATCTTGATGGGAAGGAGATGCTCCTGGCCTCTTGCCTTGCTTTTGGGAAACGTGGCCCTTGTGAAAGGAAGGTATGTGTCTCCCTGCTGCTTCAGCAGCGTCTATGTGTATCTTCCAGAAAGGTGTGCAACTTTGTTGTGTGTCATCTGTGTGTCCAGGTTCTCTCCAGGCATCGATCCACAGCTCATGTATATTTCCCTGCATTTGCTGGACAGTTGTGAGGCACAGTTTTTCCAACCAAACAAGCACAGGCTAAGCCAGGTGCGATAATAAGTCACAGAACAAAATGCTTACAGACGTGGTGGACTCTTATGCTGGGCCTTTGGCAAGAATAGCAAATGCCAGTCACCCAAAAGCTTTAGACAATGAGAGAGACAAACCTGCTCTGAATAATAAATCTGGCCAAGAAAACCCTATGAAAGATAGGTCTGCCACAAGTTGGAGTCAACTTGAAGGCACAGAACAGTAAAAGTGGAAGTGCCTCTTTCCAGGTCTTCTTATTCAAATGTATTCATCTATTTATGTAAATATTTATGCTACTTTTTAGACCGCACAACAAGGAGGAGGAGAAAGAGGAGGAGGAGGAAACATATAGCCGCGCCGGTTTACATTCGCCATGATATCCGCAGACATTCACTAACCCACTGGGCTCAGCATTAGTGTCATGTCAGTGTCTTCAGTTTGTGGTTCTTCTGAAAGGTTTAAATAAAGCAGAAAGCCTCACGTCTATTGCTGGCATTTAATTACAATCCATTAGACATAACCGATAGGTTGTCGCCATTGATTTCTTCCACCTCAGGAAGATGAGATTCAACACGCATTTTAGGAGACGTGCTGCTTGTAAAAGGCGCTGCGTGACCAGCCCTCTCTTCCCACATTTGTAAAGGGTTGAGGGGCAGGGCATGGCCTCCTCAATGAGGACCAGCTACCTGCCAAAGTCCACCCCTCCACAGCCATTCCTCTTGGCGGAGAAGAAGTTGTGCTGTATTTGGTTCACACGTGAATTCATTGCTTTATTGGGGAGGGGGGGGGGGAGATACAACTGTGTGTGTAAAATCCCAGCCTATATATACAGTATATACATACAAGATGCAAAAATATCCATTAGTACAGCTCTCCTCCCACTTGGCTAAGAAAAATGTAGTCCAGGCTAAACCAGGCTATGCCAATGAAGGACCAGGGTTGAGCGCTCCCCTCTTGTGGGGAGAGGTGAGCAACGTGTGGAATGGCCTTCTTCCTCCCCCCCCCCATCATCATCACCACCACCACCACCCTTTCCTCCTCGTCCTCCTCAGCCAAGGTGGAGTCTGCCTTTGTGCATCTTTTTGGAGGGGATGGAAAGCCAATGGCTGCTGAGCGGGCTGCTGTTGTTGATCCAAGTGCATTAAATAATTATTGGTTTTGCGCGGGTCTGTGTTTTGAGTGCTCTCCTGGTGTTCTGTTGGAAGCTACCTCTAGCCTTGGAAAGGTTGCATATGAATATTTCAAACATATGAATCAATAAACAGTGTTCTTATGTGGAACGCTTCTCATGGATTTGCACCAAAGCAGAAAGAAAAAGGGGGCTGATCCCAGTGAAAATGCCCATCTGCCCCAGCCAAAGGGGGATGAAAGGAAGAGGAGAACGACAAGCCCCAAACATCCCAATGGGCTTATTCTCTCTTGGTAAATCCTTTGGTGAAGGGTCCGCGCAGCCTTTTCTATGGGCCTCGAGAGGGTTGCCTTGGCTGGGGGGTGGGGACGAGAAGAAGCCTTTTCAAGGTAAGCCTTTGGACACCTCTTTCCAGGTTCCCCACATCCTTCCCAACCGGAAAAGACCACAAGAGCTCTTCCAGACCTGGAGGAGGGGCTGGGAAGGCTGCTGGCCACGCATCCTCCTCCATCAGCAGAAAGCAAGAGGCAGGGAGGGCGGCCAGCCATTGCAAGAGGCTCCACACGGAAGTGGGTCTGGAGCATGGCTGGCAGAACACTATGGGCAAAGACAGGGGTCACTGGGCTACCAGGGAGGGCCTTTTGCTCTCCACTGACTGCTGGGCCAGACCCAGGATGGAAGGAGATGGTGGATGCTGAGGCACCTCGTGTGAAAGTGGCCTGTATAGCCATCTCCCCATCAGAGGAAGCACCTGCTCTGGTTCTGTCAGGGGTGGGAGGAATTGGGCCAGACTGCAGTGAGGGGAGAAGCTGCAGCCTTGGGATTTCTCCCTCCTCCAGTTCAACTTGGAAAAGCAGAGGAGACCTTCCTGGCAGCAGGGGAGGGAGGTAGGGGGGTGGCAATCCAGCTGGTGACAACGATGGCAAGGACGCCTTTGGCCCACTGAAGCCATTCCAGTCTCCTCCTCCATGAGGACGGAAGCAGTGGGTGCTGGGCCAGTGGGGTGGGTGCAGGCCATGCCCAGGGCCCCTTGTGCAGCCACCCCATGGGTGGCACTTTGTCCACAACGTTCATGGGATCAATTCTCAATAAAGGGACGAGGAGGCGGCAGACAAGGAGATGGTGGAAGGCACAGCCAGATTATCCCCCATTTGCTGAGGGCCTCCCAGGAGGCCAAACTGTCAGCTGCCCCACCGCAAGGCTCCCCACACACACCGCTGTCCCGAGTGATCCAACAAAAACAGTGAAATGCAGCAGCCACAAATGCAAATGTCTCTATTTCAGGAAAGCTGCAGCCAAGTGGGCAGGACACAAAGCTGGGTCTAGTTTGGCTCCAGTTCACCTGAGAAGAAACTCAGGGCCACGACAGTACCCTCAACACGGACTGCCAGCAGTTTGGAGCGACTGCCCAAGTGACCAGCAGGGTTTAACCCTCATTACTTTATGATGGAGCCATGGTACCAAGTCACAAAGAGTCACCTCTCCACTTCAATCTGAATTGGCCCAAAGTAACCTGGCATGCGATGACCAGCTCTGGGCAGACTTTGAGATAGAGACAGACAGGAATGACTCCCTGGTGGGTGGTTTTTGGATGCCGGGCCAGGAACAGCTGCAAGAGAGAATTTGACTTCAGGTTGATCATTACAGAAATGGGCCAAGAGGAGCAAAAAGGCTGAGCGTTGAATGGAGCCATGTGGCAAGAGAGCTGGGGCAGAGAAGAAGCATTTGGGCAGAAACCAGGCACTAATGAAAGTCTGTGTGTCCGCCAAGGAGGAATCCATTCCCTCAGTTCCCTCCCAAGGAGGACCCCTTCCCTGTACCCTTTGGGGTACTCCAGTCAACACCCCCTCCTCAGCCCAGAGGGAAGGAGCCCAGGATCAGCAGGTCCCTCTCAGGGCAGTGCCCACCCCTTCCCTCCTCTTCCTCCTCCTGAACAAGAGTCTCAGCCCAGGATAACCACCAAAGGTCCCAAATGGGGAGTGTGCAGCCCTGGGAAGGACCGTTAGGGGTATGGGGGGAACCCCCTGGAAACTGGGGCCCAGTGAGCAAAAGAGAGGGACACCCAGGGGCCTTCCTCCCCCAGAAAGTGAATGTGATGGGCTGCTGGACGAGGAGCTCAGGGTCTGCCTGGAAGGGTGAAACCCCTCTGCTATAGAGGGGGATTCACATGAGGCCGGGAAGCCAAAAACACCAGCCCTGACCATGCAGTGTGTGTGGCTGCAAAGAGGCTGCCTTGCCCACAACATCATTCAGCAGGTCAGGGGCTGCCACTGCCCTCCAAAAAGGCCCCATTTCCCCTTGGGAGGAGGCCCCGGCTGTGGCGGCTATGGCTCCTGTGAGGCTCCACCCAAAGAGGGCCCAGGAATGGCTCAGTGTCTTCCTCCTCCTCTTCCTCTGCTCTCCTGGAGGGCAGTTTAGAGGCTCTCTGTGGTGGTGGGTGCTGGCGGCTGTGTTGAGTCCTTGGGCCTGACCCTCCTGAGATAAGCGGGTGCCTGCCCAGCAGAGCCTTGAGCCACAAAGGTGAAGTAGACGACCTCTAAAGAGACCTCCCAATGGAAAAGTTCCTTGTATCTGTAACTACTGCGAGGTACCATCATTCAGTGCATTCAGTGCTGGCAAAGACCCTTCCAGTTGGCCAAGAGGACACAAAATCACATGCAGAGACACACAGAGTTGCAGAGGCAAGTGCCTCTGCTTCCCATCACTTGCTGAACCGAGGCTCCTAGTCCTGGGGCTGTTTCTGCTGCCACTGCCGTTGCCTCTCTGGCGACATCTGGAAAGCTTTGATCAGCCATGAAGTTTTCCAAATATTTTAATAGGAATTTCAGATCTCATTCATAATCTGACATTTATCTTCTACTTAGCCATAGATGCATCCCGTGCGCACACATCCTTCTGCGTCTGCTCAACGGCTCCATTGTTGCCTTTATTACTTTTCCCATTAAGCTGTCACAGCCGGGCTGGGCCAGGCTCCTCACAACGGCCAGCCAGCCGGTTGGTCGGTCGGTCGGCTGGTGGAATCTGTCATCTCCGCCGGATGATTTACACTGGGTCCCAGCGATAACTTTATTCGTGTTGGAGGATAATTATCAGCTCCATTATTAATGTCTCTCACTTGCCCTGAGGGCAATACATCAAGGAGGTTACAATATCTACAAGCAATAAAGCATGTGTTACAATTAAGCCGACACCTGGACCGCTCACCTGGGACACCGGCCCCAGCGGCCAGCTTTGGACATCCCTGATCGTGGCAGGAGTGATCTTCTCCTCTGCCGCCGCCACCACCTGCCCACGCTTGCCCACAGGGGCACCTCTGCATGGCAATGCCCCCATCAAATCACTCTGTGCGGCATCTTTGCCCTAAGAGAGAGCTTTCCCGCTGGCCCAAACAGCAAAGCCTTGCTCTGTCCAGGAAGGGAGCCTGTCTGTCTTCAGGGGAAGGAACTTCCAGAGCCTGGAAGGAGCAGCCACCCAGAAGGCCCTCTCAACTCCTGCCAGGTGCAGCCAGGAGGAGAGTGGGACGGGAGAAGAAGGGCATCCCCAGAAGACACGGCTGGACACAGAGAGCTGCTCTCTGCCCTTTTGCAGCATTTTTGCAGCCATCGTCTACTTAGTCCTTCAGCTGTTTTCTGTTCAAGTCCGCTTTGAAGGCTCCAGATCCTCACAGGAAGGGACAACTTGCTTTGGCACCAACACAAACACAGAGAGACCCTGGGAGTATACAGAAACCCAGGGCTGGGGAAATGTGGGAGCTGTGCTGCAAAGAAGTAACTTCTCCCGCTTCTGCCTCCGTCATCTCTCTGGCATAACAGCGCTTCATAGAGGATCTCTCTTCTCCCCCAAAGATGTTTTCTTTTCCAGCACCTCAAAGGCCGAGTCTCTTGAGAAAACAAAGCACACAGAAGGAAAGTTCTAACTTGTGGGATGCTCCCTTTTCATCAGGTAATTTCTGCAAAGTGGCCGGCGACGTGCCTCGGAAAGCACACTCCCTGGGCAGCGGCTGCCCCTCCGTGTTTCTGCATCCGATTAATTCCCTTCCTGCTGTTTTCCATTTTCTGCTCTGGAGGGAAAACACACCCAGGAACAGATCACATCCACCTGTCATTAAGGAAAAGCAAAACAAGTCCGAGAAGCAAAATAATCCCTCAGTTTCCCTGCTCCCTCTGTTCTTCTTCTTCTTCCTAAATGCCTTCTCAGCAGCCAGGTCCAGGCCTCCCCCAGCATTGCTTGGCAGCCAGTGAGCCCAGAGAGTCGGACTGGCTTTGGGCCTCGCTGGTGAATGGGTCTCCTCCGGAGTAAGTCCACTTCCTACTTGGCAGAACCGGCACCTGCTTCTTTCTGAAGGAAGGGAGAGGCTCAAGGCCAGGATCAGCCCCAAGCAGAGAAGCTGGCAGAGAGCTCCCGCTCTTCAGCAAAGTCCAGATGGGCCTCTTTGTCTTTGCTCCCACGGCTGGGGAGAGAGGAAAGGCAATAAACCTGGCATTTCCCTGTGCCCTGCCCCTAGATTTGGCCTTGGCGACCCTTCCCCCCCCCCCCCCCGTGCCACCCCTCCAGGCCTCCTGCCTTGCTCTGTCGCAGCATTTAGGGTGGGATGAAAACAGGAGCCGGGAGCAAAGCCTTCTAGGCCCAGATTGCCTAGGACACCTTGAAGGCCTTTTATAAAAAGGGTATTAAAATATTGCCATTAATTTGCAGCATAACAACTTTGAAACCTAACTCATTAAATGCCATCTCTCAGGGTTCATCCAGGTGGGTTTAATGAATCATATTAGGGCACGGTGGTTATCAGAGAGACAAAAGATTGAGAGAGAGAGAGAGAGAGCCCTCTTCCCAAGCCCTCTGTGTGGCTCCAGAGCCAGCCCAGGGCCCTCCACTCTGGTTGGCGGCAACCACGGCCTTTCAGGGTGTCCTCCAGGGTGTCCTCCAGGCCAGATCCCTTTCCTGGCCAGCTGCTGCTCTTTGCCTCCAAGCCTCTTTGGACTGGTGCTGGTGACCCTCAGGCCAACCATCCCAGGCAGGGCTGCCTTTCCTGGGGGTTCGTGTGGTGTGTGCCCTCAGGGCTTTCCAAGGCTACACCCCTGCTATTCCCCACCCCACCCCTCTAGGGCAGTTTCCCACCCAGGTCCCAGCCAGGCCCAGCTCTGCTGGCCCTGAAACCAAGCCCTGGAGGAAGGGAGGAAGCAGGGGTCCCCGGCGGGCCATGCGCGCCCCCTGGTGGTGGATCCCAGCCCTGCCTCTGCCTCTGTCCAGGTGCTGAAGGCCTCCTCCTCCTCCTCTTCCTGGCCTCTTCCCTGCTGGCCTGGGTTTGGACTCCAGGGAGGGGGCTTTCCCAGAGTTTCAGGCAGGAGCCCCCTCCCCGCCTTCTCTCTCCCAGGGTTTCCCATCCAGGGACTCACCTGTCCTGACCGGGCTTAGCTTCAAAGTCAGGTGGGAGGGTTCCTTCATGCCAGGGCTGCTGCCACAGATGCCCATGGGTCGCAGCTGCATTGCGCTCAGGGTGCAGGAGGGTTCATGGCAGGAGATGCTGCCTCTGGCCCACCTTCCCTTCACCTGGATGGAAGAGACTCCCTTCCACGGCAGAGAGCTGGCCCCAGGCCCAGCTCCCCTTCGGCCAAGGCCCCCTCCAGCTTCCAATGGGGCATATTGGGCAATGGTGATAGAGAAAGGCCTGCAGGCTGGGCCCAAGACTTCGCCAGTGGGCCCAGAACTAGATGGGCAGACCCTTACTTTGGGTGCCCACTTTGAGGTCTCCTTCTCTCTCTTCAGAGAAATGTGACTTCCCAGACCCAGAACAGAGACCATGTCTCTTCATGGGGGAAAGGGGAGCGCCACAGAGCCAATGGCGAGAAAGTGCTGCTGTTTGGATTCATTGCACCATCGCTCCCAAATTGGGGGGGGGGGGGGCAAGGTCTCAACATTTAAGGCTGCTTTCATTTTGGATGGCACAGTGGGCATTTCTCCTTTCATCCAGGCTTTCTTCTGCTTCTTCTTTATCATCACCTGCATTAGATGTTCACATCAATACACTTCAAGGTGGCTTATCCTTTAATTTAATGAGATGAGTCAGTTTGCTAAGTATGAGCGTTCCTCTATGGTTTGCAGCCGCAGAGCAAAGAGAGAGGCCAGGAGGGCCAACGGCTCCCAGCAGAGTCAGTGACTCCCCAAACCCCGCAAAGGTCCCATCACTCTGGGGCAGGCGATCGGGGTGCAGGGGGCTGCAGAGGAAAGCGCTGGGGGCCCAAGTTGGCCCTGGCAAGAGAGCTCCAGGTCCCACCGCCAGCCCTTCTGCAGATGTCATTTTTGGCCAAGGCCCATTGCATTAACCTTGTCCAAAGTCTCAGCAGAGTTGGGGGCCTCCTGAGGCAAAGCTAACAGAACTGATGCTGGACCCTCTTTTGAAGCTCCTGGAAAGGTTATCCCTCGCTTTTTAAAAAGGTAGACCATCCAAATATAGTGTATTTTCCATGGAAGAACCAAGGCTAGGAGAAAAGGTATACTTTTTAGTCCCAGATTTCAAAGATATAGCCGTGTTAGTCAGTGGAATCAGTACGTAGAGAGATCTTGTAGCACCTTTGAGACTAACTGAAAGGAAGAAGTTGGCAGCATTAGCTTTCCTAGACTTGAGTCACCTTCCAAATGCATCTGAGGAAGTAGACTTAAGGCTATGAAAGCTCATGCTGCCAACTTCTTCCTTTCAGTTAGTCTCAAAGGTGCGACGAGACCTCTGTTTTCTAGTCCCAGGGCACATTTTGCAAAGTTTTGCAGAGACTCTGACCTTGTGTTCCTTCTTGCTAAAGCCAAGGGGACCCCCTGTTTCCTTTCTGTATCAGCAAAGGAATCTCAATGAAACTGTTAACTTTGGGGTGGACTTAAGGATAAGATGACCACTTGGTTCAGGCAGGACGCCTAAGCTCCCAAGACAAAAGCAAAACCCACACAGAACACACTAAACTACAAAGTACCACTATTCCTCCTTCTCCTTCCCTTCCCTCCTTTTTTAAACAAAAACTGGCATGGGAGAGGTATTTTCAAACATTTTATCAGCAAGTTTTCAAACAAACAGCTGCAGCATGGAAGCCTGTGCAAAACGCAGCCTCTCCTTCACTTCAAAGCGTGTCAAATCTGAATCAAACAGCTTAGCCACCTGTTTCCACTTTGCAAGCAACCAATCTTTGTTCTCAAAGTAACAAAGCTGTTTCCAATTTGAAAGCAGCAAATCAAAGTTTAATTATTTTGTCCTTCTGAGCATTCCACTATCTTCGCAGTGAGCTTTTTCCCCCAGATATGGAGGCCTATCATTGGCCAGCCCAAAAAGAGGAAAGCACATAGACAACTCAAGACAGCATTCCTGAGGACAATGGGATTTGTCAATCTTTAGCTTTCCACTCTCCAAAGACAAAATGTGCATTTTATCTCAGCGTCCAAATTGGGGCTGTTTTTCTCTGCTCAAGAAAAATGCATTAATTTCAGGGCAAAAGTGTAGCGGCTGAAAGCCACCCTCCTCAAAATTTCCAGACACACCCATCCTCCTGCCCATTTTAAAATAAAAATTCATTAAAACAACAACAGCAGCAATAATATGATATTTATGTTATTTATAGCCCACCTCTCCCCAAAGGATTGAGGCAGGTAACAATCATAAAATCACAACAACATAGTTCACATAAATCCCTAACCTCCAATTAAAAACTACAAAACATCATAAAATACAGTACAATCAAATCAATCTAACACTCATTAAAATGAGGCAATTGTGGGAAGAATGCAGCAACGACAGTTATGGGCCAACGGAGGAGCCCATTTATCAATCTGGGAACTCCTGCCGGAAGAGCTCCATCTGAACAGCCTTCTTGGAGGCATCAAGAGTTGTAATGTGACGGACCTCCTCCGGCAGGTCATTCCAACGTATAAGAGCAAAACGTTATGGGGCCAGACAAGCTGCTGGTTTTCCTGCGTCAAGTAAGGTCTTTGATGCCCCCACAATGGCAAAGAGAAATGAGCCGGGAGGGACTTGTTGGTGTGTGTGAGATGTTGGGGTGTCTTCTGCCAGTTCCAGTTGCCCAGTCCAACATGCAGTCCTTGCAGGGACGTTGTGTGCCGGATTTGGCCAAAGTCTGAAGACCCTTTTTGAGAGAGAGGCACTGAAGGAATGACAGGCCCACCTCCCAATCCCAGCTCACACTTTACCAGAGACAGAGAGAAGGGGGCTTCATGTGCATCCCCTTATTCTTCCTTCATCTTGTCTCTCCTCCCTCGTTCTCCCCCCATCCTGACCCTTTCCCCCTAAAAGCAGCCTTCCATTCTTCCTCTGCTCCTTCCCTCTCACTGTGGATTTGCTCCTCTCACTCCAGCTTCTTCTGTCTTTTCTAACTATATTAGATGTTTATTTCTCCTCACCCACTTTTTATGTCACTGATATTTTATTTAGAATGTGGCTCTTCCTGTTCACTTCTAACCCTTCAGTCATTTGCCAGCGATATTCTCATTGTATCATTCCCAGCAGTTTTTTCTCCTACACCCTTAAACCCTTTTAAATTAAAATTTTATTTAATTTTTCATCTTCTGATCCTTCTCCTTCTCATTTCTTTGGGCACACATGCCTGTTATTTTTCTAGTTATGTTGTGTGCGTCTTGTGGGGAAAGAAGAAAGTATTTGTACTGGCAGAACTATCCACACTGCCAGTATTATTATAACTGCCATCATCATCACTGCCAGGGACAGGTGCGAAACAAGGTCTCTTCCTTGTTGGACAGTGTCCCTCGGTGTTTCCCTTGGGCTGAATTCCCTGCCCCCCAAAAGGGGCTGGGAAGGGGGCTTTTTCCTTCCTCCTTCTCCTTGCAGAACCCCTTAGAGCCTTTGTCTGCCTCTCTCTCGTGTGGCAGTGGGTTGCTGTGGGCTATCCTGCCCTCCTATGTTTCCTTCATTCTCACATGTGCCCAGTGGTCTCATGTGCATCCCTTTGGCCTCCCACCCGCCTCAGATCTGCTCCCTGTGGAGTCAGGGAGTCATATTCCAGGGGATGCGTCAGTGCCAGGGATCTTGCCCTTGCTACCCACACCAACACCAACCCTAACACTGTTCCTGCAAGGCCTAAGGCATGGATGCGCAACCAAGCGCACCAGCAGCTCTGATTTGCCTGCCCCACAGGCTTTGTGTGGCTGTCGGGGAGGTTCTGGGTCTCTTTCCACGGCCATGAGACACACACACACACACACACACAAAACCCACAATGGCTAAACTTCTGGCCCGGCCATCCCCTGCCAGCCCACCACTCTCCCTTCTGCTGCCCACCTGGGGCTCCACAGCTGCTGGGCACCCACCCACCCACCCACGCCCCAATAATTTACCTAAGACGCCGGGGGGGGGGGAATCCTTCAGGGTGAGAGGGACAAAAGTCAGCTGGCAGAATTTGCTTCCAATCCACTGAAAAATGAGTTTAATTAGCACATTGTTCTATTCCTGCAGCTCAAATGCTGCAGTCAAGAGAGCTTATAATTCTAGTATTTGCAATTTTTAAAAATTAATTTTTAATTTTGATTTTTCAATGTAGTTTTTGATTCTTTTTTAAAAATTATGTAACAATGTCATGAATCCCTTAATTCTTAATTGGTTTGGGGGGTTGGAAATATAGATATAGTCAGGGGATGATGGTTTATAAAATCAAGTAATGAGAAGATATATATTATTCTGGGCCTGGAAGTAGAGAGGGAGAATCCTGTCTGGGGAAGGCAGCTCGTTAGCCAGGCTCGTTAGTGAGGAGGAACGTAAGGGAGTAGCCAGGCTTGGATTTCCAAAGAGGTTTGGGGGGAAGGAGGGGTAGTAAGCCATTCAGGCCATGAGTGTATGTTGTAATATATGAATAGGGGGGTCTGGGGTTAAGTTTAATGCTGCTTTATGCCTAATGTTATATTCAGGAATGATTATATAGTTACGGCTATGTCTTATACAGTTTTAGTAAAAATAGAAAAGCACAGTTCTAAGTGAGACGGGCGATGGTCTATCAAGGTCACAGGTGCCTGCCTAGTGATAAGGAAGATGGGAACTCAATTGTTTTCCAGAGTCTGTGCCAGGCTCACCGGACCAGAAGACACTGGCATTACATCACGGACATTGCCCGCGCGCGGGAAGAGGGATCATATTGACTCTGGGGGGAGGGATGTGGGGGAAGTCCTATAAAAGTATTGTACATGTAGTCCTTCTTCAGTCTGGTCAATGGAAGTCTGCTTTTCATCTCACAGTCCTTCTTTTCAATAAAAGCCGTTACTTTCTAAAAGTGCTGCTTGACTTGTTTTTGGAGTTCATATGCTGGTGAAGTCTGACAAACAATTATTTTTCTATTGCATCATTATTTCTCACTTTTGCTTAATTATTGACACCCATCTTCACAAGTAAGTGCCAGTTCCAAGGAAGGAAAGGCCCAGAAATCTGGCATTTTACACAGGAAAATGTGAAGCCAGGAAAGGCCACCCCTCACTCGGGGAGCTGGCTGTGGGCAGGGGCTAAGGGTCCCATGGCTAACATCCAGGCTGGCTATCACTCACCTCCATCCTCAGAGAGACCTGCACCTTCCTGCATCTTGGCATCATCACACATTCCTGCCACTGCTGCTGCGCCAGCCTTGCTCAGCCTGCTAAGACATGGACCCCATGAATAATAATGAATGGGTGGAGAGAGAGAGGAGGCTCAGGGAGGGGTGCCTGGTGCAAGGGCAGGCAAGTGAGGCTGGTACCAGCCCTCCTCTGCCCATATCTGGGGGAGACCCACTGGGGCCAACTCTCCCAGAAGCTTATTTTGTGGCTCAGAGGTATCCCCGCTGCCTTGCTCATCTCAGAGAGAAAGGGGCCAATTTTCACTTTGTAACACCTTGGGTGCAGTGCATGCCGTGGGGGGTGTCTTCCCTTGGCATTTCTCAGAACCCACAGCCCCCCAAGTGGCCCCCATCCTCCTCTGGGGCTGGAGGAAGGTGCGGGGGCTGCTGTGGAGCCCTTTCCTCTCCTGGCCCCCAGAGCAAACAAGGCACCCAGTTCCTCCCATCAGGAGGAACCTCAGAAGGCCAGCCATGGAGCCCTGGGCCCCATCTGCAAGCAGGGCCCATTTCGAGACAAAGACCCTTCTTCGCAGGGGAGGAGGCCTCCAAGGGACAGGCAGACAACCAGGGGGCTGGCTCTTCTCTCCCCGTTCCTGCGCATGCAAAGCCTTTGCCCATCCCAAGGAGCCTGCAACGTGCCGCTGCGTGTTTGTTGAGCGCTGGGCCGTGTGGCCTTGAGATGGTAGTTCTGATCTATTTTTCATAAGGGAGCCGGCCTTCCTCCGACTTTGATGTTCCACGTCCAGAGGGGCTGTTGCTGCTGCTGCCGCCTGCCGCCGCAAGGGCCAGGCATTGAGATTCAGGCCTTGTAGCTCCTCTCCAGCGCTTTGATGCATGCGGGAGTTATTAGCCTTATCATTACTGATGCCCCTGCACCGCATCTAAAATGCGCACGGCCTTCTCTTGGTTAATGAGAAGGGGATTCGTGTGGCTCATGCAGGAAGATTCAGCCACTGTAATTTGATCTGGAGCCTTGAAAAGTGAGGTATTGGACTACAGCTCCCAAAATCCCCCAGACCAGCAGGTGTTTAAAAATGTGATGGCTCTGAGCCCTAGCCCTACCATGGCCCACCCTGACCAGCTGCGGAGGAACTGGGGAATGGGGGCACATGCTGCCTCTGAGAGTTTGCTGCTCTCCTGAAGTGAACCTGATTGATTTGCAAGCCTGATGGCTGAGGCGAAGGAATCTGAGTAACACCAGTTGCAGGAGGAGAAACAGGCTGGTCCTGGAGAAGACGTGTGGCCCTCTGGGTCAGCAGATGAGGGATCTTGAAGAGGAATACAAGGAGAGCCAGCCTCATGCAGGCGGGTCAAGCGGGTGAGGAAGAGAGGAGGCCTTCCTCATTCTCCTGACGGCTTCTCTTCCAAGAATGGTCCTGCAACCTGAGTTGACCCAAAGCAAGGCTGGATGAAGGCCAGCAATCTTGTTGGGATGAAGAATGGCGATGATGGTGCCAGGTAAATCATTTTAAGCTAGAAGACACACTGGTGCTCTGAAGGGCGAAAAGAGACTTTATGGAGAGCAACCAAGACTAGTAAAGGGATACTTGATATTTGGTTCACCAAAGGCGGCAGAGTCTATCAATTTTTATTTTTATATTACCGTTGTGTCCCCCCCCCCTCCATCTTTTGGGAATGTCTCTTTGCAATTTCAAAGGGCATTACACTTTATGCATCTCATTTGCTGTACCCAGAAGAATCGCACTCTCCGGCATTAAAATGTCTCTGGAGAGGCCAACGAAGCTTGTCACTCTGCAGTTCAACATGCGGGCTCCTTTCCTCCGTCACCAGAGGGGTGTCTGTGTCTGTGCGTTTGTGGGCATCTGCCCGCGGTCAGCGGTGGTAGCAAGACGGGGGTTTGCCACAACCCAAGAGGGGCCATAAGGCTGGATACCTACTCGCTGCTGCAGACCCAGAGGTTGGCTCTGGCTAGTGAGGGCCCTTCCACCTCTCTGGTAGCCACTGCCTTCTATGGGCAGCTGATCTTGGCTTGGTCCCTCCCTGACTCCAATGAAGCCCTGGCTAGAAGGCCAAACTCTGGCCACAGCATTCCCCCCGCCCCAGTCCAGAACACGGCCAGCTATGGTAATTTCTTACCTCCTTTATAGGGACGCTTTAAAATACGGCTATCAAATTAAAATGCTTTTTTTTTCCAAAGAGAACAGCTGGTTCACAGCTTGAAAGCAACAGTTAAGATAAATTAAATAAAAGGGATAATAAAATCCAAGCCTAATTTAATTTGTGGTACATGCAGATGCCGGCAACTCTTTTAAAACAAGCAAAAGATGCCAAAGTCAACAGATCCAATAACTCTGAGGTGTTTGCTGTGCAAACGTGACGCTGGGTTGCAAAGGCAAGAGCAATGGGACGCCAGAATAGGTGCATCAGCAGAAAGGAGTCAAAGAGAGTGTGACGCAGCAGCAGAAAAGGCCAACACAGTTCCATGCTGCTGCAGGAACAAAGTACACAAATCCAAAGGGAGGCATAGTACAGCTCTCCTTGGCTGTAGCAAAGCCACCCACCTTGGTCTTGGCTGCTCTATAGAGCCCTTGAGGGCTTCAAAAGGAGGCATCGAGAAGAGGGGGGGAGGTCAGTGGCTACCAGGCAGGACAGCCACAGACCACGCAGCAGATCACAACGGATGGAGACAGGTCCCAGTCTGGGAAAGGCAGGAAGGGAGAAAGATGACCACTAGGCCGTCCGGAAACCTTCTCTCCAGCGGCGGAGGAAGAACTGCATCAGAAAGAGGGTCTGGCAGAGCATGCTGGCCGGAAGAAAGAGGGTGCCCCAAGGGCTGCGTCTCAGGCTTCCCGCCCCAGTCCTGGAGGTAGCTCAGGCTGCCTGGCCCCAAAGGGAGGCCAAGAGCACCCCACCGGCAGAGCAAGGGCCGGAGGAAGAGGAGGATGGAGGAAGGGGAGGAGGAGGAGATGGCCAGATCTCTCCAAACAACCCCCCGTTGCCCCCCTGCCCCTCTCCAAGCGCCAGGAATAATGTCACCTTATCTTGGGCAACATTATTCCGTCCCGTAATACCAGAGAAATTATGACAATATGCTGTTCTACATGAAAGTACACAGCCGAGCAATTTGCCCGACCCGACAGCTGCCACTCTCTCCTCCAAGCAGATGGCGGAGATAAAAACACAATGCTGGGAACAGGTTGATAAAGACATCCCGGTCATTACGGGTGCCTCGCTCCAGAACGGCAGCGGCTGCTGCTGCTGCTGCTGCTGCTGCAGGGGATGCGACTGAAACGCACGCAGCTCCATCGCCCCACAGATCCCACTCCCGTCCTAGAAGAGCACTCGGGGCAACCGTTAATTCTGCCCCTACTGTTATCCCACATCCTCCAGTCATTGCCAGGGAAAGTGGAAGAGGAGGAGGGGGCAATGGAGTAAGAGACCCTCCGAAGCAGCAGCAGGGTTTTTGTTTGGGGGGGTGTCAGTCACCAGGCTGCCCAGGGGAGGGAAAGCCCATAAGGAGGGGGCACCAGTCACAAGCCCTCAAGTGGGGCATGTGTGTGCCTATTTCCAGGGCTTGTACGTGGATTTAGGGTGCCAGCAGGGTCTCCGTGAGCACTACTCCGGCTGTTCTCGTGGCCTGGAGTCACCCACATTCTCAGACGTGCTCCATTCAGGGACCCTTCATCTCATTCCTTCCTCCAAGGAGCTCATGGTTAAGGACACAGCTCTTTTCTGCTTAGTTCAGCCTCGCAACCGCAGCCCTGCAAGGTAGGCTGAGGAAGAGGCAGCGAATGGCCCAGTGCCACCCAGCAGGGCTTCATGGCTGAGCTGAGGACTGGAGCCTGGACCCGCAAGTCCTGGTCCAATATCTGAAACTGCACTGCCCTCACCTGGGCATGGCCCAATGTGGCACCGTGGCACTGCCCCACAGCTGCCGCCCATCCGTCCGCCCATCCATCCGTGGCTTCCGCCTCCCTTCACGCATCGCGGTGCCGCTTCCTCTCGCTGCTAATTTGCACAGCTGGTTATTACTCACCCAGTGCCCGCGATCCTCGCCGGGGGAAGCATTATAAATAAATGTGTACAAGCAAACAGATGCTGTCGTTTTAAAAATTGATCCATCTAGTAAAAAGGCCCCACTTAGGGCCCGAGCAATGAATGGCTGAGCGCATGGCAGAAACCCCTGAAAGAGTCCAGGAATCAATCCAGGCAATGGGGGGGGGGACAGTGGGGTGAGGGGGGGAAGGGGGCTGCAGAGAAGGAGCTAAACCCCCCCCCCAACACACACCCTGTAAGGTCTTGGTCTCTGGCCCATAAGAGGGCGAGGGAGAACAAGGGGGGGGAGAGGCACTGGCCAATTTGGCCCCTTTGCTGAGGGGGGCAATGTCCCCCCCCAGGGACCCAGCAGAAGAGGGGGGCTGGCCAGTTATTCGGTGCGGCTGGGGCCCCTTCCTTGCACCCTTCCCTCCTACAGACTCCTCCAAGGCAGCACCCCGAGTGCCACTCCGGAAGCACATCCTGCATCCGCCCCATTGCCGCCCCACGGTGCCTTTGCTCGGGGGCTCCCCAAAACATAGCAAGGCCCCTAACGCTTTGCGGCCGAGAGGGAAGAGGCAGGGCCCAGAAGCGCCAGGCGTGTCCCCATCTTGCAGGGCCAGCGATGTGGCCACGAGGGAGGACCATCTCCCCAAAGGACACACCTTGTTGCCTGGGCTCTGCTCCCAAGGCAGCCCCACGACAAAGGGGCCTCTAGTCCGAGGCACACCGAGGGGCAGAGAAGAGCCTTTCCTGACTTCTGGGGTTCGAAGCCACAAGCCGCCCACAGGAGAGGCAGGAAGGAGAGGCGTCGTGCCTCAGGGCCTGGCTTTGGCTCAGCTCAGCTGCCTGGTTCTCTCTGGCAGGACCCACCGATGGCACGGCTGCCTCTTCCCAAAGAAAGGCTGTGGGTCTTCTTCTTGCCAATGGGCCCAGAATGGGATGCTGGGCAGGAACAACCTCCAGGGTGCCAGCTGCCCTTCAGCTGCTCCCATCCCTTCCCTTCCCTGGCAATGCTTAATATCTCCCCGGCTGCAAATCCAAGGTCTAGAGTTTTCCCAGCTTCTTTTTCCCCATGATTTCAGCCTTAACCCATTCTGCTCAAGAATTTTAGGTTTCTGAGACTGTTCCTGTTTTTATGTGCCATGTTTTAACTCATTGTTAATTTAATCTTATTTTAAGGGTTGGGTGGTTGGGATGGGGCTGTTTCTATTTTAACTGTTTCTGCTTTAAATTTGTTGTAACCCGCCTTGATTGCCTGTTCAGAGGAGTGGGCTATAAATAAAATTATTACTATTACTATTATTATCATTACTATCATTCCCTTCCGTGGGTCCCACTCCAGGCCCCGGGGCTCAGTCCCTTTTGAGGCTGGCGTCTCTGCTGGGCCTCTCCATCCCTTCTGTCAGACTTCACCAGAACATGAACTCCAAAACAAGTCCAGCAGCACTTTAAACAAGGAACGGCTTTTATTGAAAAGAAGGAATGTGAGATGAAAAGCAGACTTCCATTGACCAGACTGAGTAAGGACTATGTCAACAATACTTTTATAGGCTTTTCCCAACCTCCCTCCCCCCAGAGTCCATAGGATCCAGGATTGGATCTCTCTTCCTGCACGCGGCTGAAAACCATGATGTAATTCCTCAGACCTCTGGTCCCTGGATCTTGGCAAGTCTCTAGCAAACAATTAAGTTTCCCAGGTTTCCCCTTATCCCTACCCAGGCACCTGAGGCCTTGAGGTTGTACGGTTCAAATTGTTTATGTCTATGCATCTTAACAACCAACAGTGTGGACAATAGACGCTACAACTACTAATCCCCATTATTTATGTAAGATACCTATGATACTCTCTCTATACAATAACTACATAACAATCATGGACTCTATATCCCATCAGATACCCTCCTCACACTAAATGTCCATTTCAAATCCAGGCCTCAGCTGGGAGATAACTCCCTATGCATTCCTGACTAATGAGCTGACATTCCCAAGGCATTACCCTTCCACTCTGGCTCTGGTCTGTTCTAGCCTATTCTAGCTTAACCCATTATATAGACCCATGTAAGTCTATATCTATTCCCCCCTAACGACCCAACCCCATTCTCCTCATGGCAGGAATCCTAGATCATAACAACTAAACAGGATTCCAGTTCTTCCTTGCCTTCCCTGGTCCCTGGCTCTCCAGTCACCATGCAATAATAATTACAATAATAATAATACATTATATTAACAATATAATGATAATAATAATAATAATGGCCTGCCCCTGACCCGGCCGGACCCAGGGGGCAGCCAGAGGCCTACCTTCCTTCCTTCCTTCCTCTCCTGGAGGGGCTCCCTGGCAGAAAGAGCCCACTTCCAGGCCTCTTTCCCCGCCAGGCCCTCCTTCGCGCCTCCATCGCTCCCACGTGACTGACACATGCATTGTTGCTGCTAAGAAGAAGCGGGAAATTTATGCCAGCAGCGGAGGGGCGGGGTCCTGCTCGCGCATGCGCACCAGCAGGAGGGGCGGGGCCTGGCGCCCGACTCGCTCCTCCTTCCTACAGCGACCTGGCGCGGTCACTGCGCATGCGCACAGCGCGGCGCCGCGCACAGATGCGAGAAAAGGATAGACTGACGCGCCGCGCCTAACTTCGGGGAGGACTAGGGCCGCCGTTCAGAGGCCTGTTTCCGCGTTGGATATTTGCGGACCCGAGAGAGGACTGCCCTCCTAGCTCTGCGCATGCGCACTCCGAGTCCCGGGTCCATGGAGGGCCCTTCGGCGGAAGGAAGGCAGCAGCAGGGCCCCGCCGGCGGGGAAAGAGAGCCTCAGCCGGCAGAAGCAGAAGCAGAAGCAGCAGCAGGCACGCGGCCGGCGGGGAGGGCCGGAGGAGGGAGGGTCCCAACCTCCAGAATCCCCCGGGGGATTCTGGGAGATGCAGTCCCAAAGGAGGAGGAGTAGAGGCCCCTGCAGCCCTGGCCCTGGGGGATTCTGGGACCTGCAGTCCCTGGAGGAGCTGGAGGGGTGGTCCCAGTCTGGGGGATTCTGGGAGCTGCACTCCCAAAGGAGGAGCAGGAGGAGTGGAGGTCCCAGCAGCCCCTGCGGCCCTGGCCCTGAGGGATTCTGGGAGCTGCAGTCCCTGGAGAAGGAGGAGGAGTGTGGGTCCCAGTCTGGGGGATTCTGGGAGCTGCAGTCCCTGGAGGAGGAGGAGCGGAGGCCCTTGCAGCCCCCACCCTGGGGAATGCTGGGAGGTGCAGTCTGAGGAGGAGGAGTGTGGGTCCCAGTGTGGGGGATGCTCGTTGCTGCTCAGTGGGGGTCCTCCTGGGGCCTCCCTTTCTCCTCCTTCCTTCCTTCCTTCCTCCTCTCATTCCTTCCTTCCTTCCTTCCTTCCTTCTTTCCGCGCAGGAGGAAGAGGCGTCCGTCCCAGCAGAGAAGTGCCTCCGGTTCCCAGCCCGGCTGCTGCCTCGGGTGCCGCAGGCGGAGGCCCCGATGAGGAGCTGTGGGGGTCCCTTTGGGCGCTGCTCCCTTCCTCCCCGGAGGGCCTGGCGCTGGGCCTGGAGGGGGCCTCCGTGGTGCCCCCCAGCCTCGTGGGGCTGCTCCGTCGGGCAGCTGCGCTGCTGCTCCGGGCGCCAGGGGGCCTCCGTCCGGGTCCCGAGTGCGAGGCCTGCCTGGGGTGCAGCCGGGCGGCCTGCGAGTTCGCCTGGGAGCGGCTCCAGGTGGGCCCCTGGCGCGAGGTGCAGCCGGCCTGGCGGAGGGCCTTCGCCTGGGGCTGCCTCTTCCGCGCCCTCTGCCTCTGCCGGGGCCCCGGAGGCTCTCCCCGCGAGGCCCTGCGCGCCTGCGACCTGGGCCTGCTCCTCGGGGCGCCTGTCCTGGACAACGCTCTGGGCAGGGCGGCCACCATCCTCCAGCAGCACCTGAACCCGGACCCTCCAGAACCCCCCCGGACTCCGACAACCACCGAAGGGGGGCCGCCCTGCAAGGTACACCTGGGCAGCTTTGCCAAGGTGGGTTGGCTGGCTGGCGGTCAGCGTGGGCACCCGGGACACAGAGAGACCACCAGGACGGACCCCCAGGCCCTCTCCTTTGCTGGCCCATCTCCGTCCGGAGGAAGGCAGCAGAGACTTTGTGCAGATTGTGCCGTGGCAGCCTGTATTGTCCGTCCACCACCCAGCTCTTTCCCCAACGGCCGAGATGCCAGTGTCCTGCGCCCGGCACCCACTCAGTGTCGGAGTCAGATCCACAAAAAGCAGTGCATTGGTCCTATCAGTCTTAGAGGCACAATATTGAAAAATGGAGAGCCTTCTGCTGACCCTCTTCTCCCTGCAGAAAACCCGGAGGGTCCTGCCCCAGATCCCCGTCGTGAACGCTGATGCGGCAATCCCACAGCTGCGCTGCCCGTCGCTGGAGCACTTCCGAGACCATTACTTGATCCCCCAGAAGCCCCTTGTCCTGGAGGGGGCCGTGGACCACTGGCCCTGCATGAAGAAGTGGAGGTGAGCCACTTTGGGTGACCAGGAGGGCCTTTCCACAGAGGAGCACCAGGGCTTTTGTTAGCCCTTGGGGGCACCAGTCCAGGAGCTATAGGAAGTCCACTCTCAAGGCTGTTTTCTCCAGCCTCCTTTCTCAAGCAGAATGCAGCCTTGTGTCTTGAGGAGGAGGAAATGGGGGCCCTTCACCCCTTTTCTCCTGCTGCAGGAACAGCACAAGGGGGGGGGGGTCCTGCACACTGCCTGAGATCCCTTTGGGAAAGGGAAGGGGGATTCCCAAGCATGGCTGATGGGCTCCACTGGGGGCCCTGGCTTCCTTGCAGCGTGGCCTACATCCGCCAGGTAGCTGGCAGCCGCACTGTCCCCGTGGAGCTGGGCTCTCGCTACACGGACGAGGAGTGGTCCCAGACCCTCATGACCATCGGGGAGTTCATCAGCCGATACATCGAGAACGAGGTCAGGACCCTCTTTTCACTACCCACAAAACAGGGTGGCAAAAGGGATTTGTTATTGCATACACATCTTTTTCTGTTTTAATCAGAAAGCTTTCAGTGTGGGACACTTACTTAAATAAATTAAAAAAAAAACATTATACCATCTGTTTGATTCAGGAATGTGCAATGTTCCATGTTACACAGCTTGCTTTTTCAGGGAGAGTTGGGGGCAGAGGAGCATCTCAGTTGCGATGGACAGTGAGGCCCCGAATTGATTTTCATACAAGAATAAGGCTTCTGTTGCTTCCTTGACTCTTCCTTTCAGTTCCCGAACCACACTGGATACCTGGCTCAGCATCAACTCTTTGACCAGGTAAATGGGGGGAGCTTTTGCCCTTTGGCTTCTGTTCTGCTCTCCCCAGGATTGTGTCTCCTCTGGAAGGTCTTGGGTTTCTCTGGTGGGAAGGGTCCTGAGCTGCCTCAGTTCGGCAGGGGCAGAAGCAAGGTCTGCTCCTCATTCCTTGGGCCAGAGGGTCCATGTGCTGTGTGCATTCCCTTTCATTTCCCAAAGGAAAGGCCAAGCCTGAAAAGAAATACTAGGCCAGTGTATGAGAGAGAGCCTAGCAGCTGGCAAGGAGCACTTGCTGGCTAAAGAGGACTCTTCTTGGCCTTCCCCTGTTCTCCCGATGGCCCCTTTGCCAGATCCCAGAGCTGAAGGATGACATTGGTGTCCCCGACTACTGCTGCCTAGGCGAAGGAGACGAAGACGACATTACCGTGAACGCCTGGTTTGGTCCTGCCGGCACCATTTCGCCTCTCCATCATGACCCACAGCAGAACTTCCTAGTGCAGGTAGGTCCCCACAGGCTGCTGGGGGGGGGGGGGAGGTGGGTGTAGCTGGGAGCCCCTGGATCATTCACAGGAGCAGCCCAGCAGGAGATGGGTCCTTGCGCATTGAGAGGCTCCTCTCGCCCTCTCTCAACCACCCACCATACTCCTACCTAGAGAGCACTCAGGAAGGGGAGCTATGGAGCACCCCCAGAAATGCTCTGTATCCTGCCCTCCTGCAGGGTCCTTGTGACCCCGGTGCTGCCACTGCCAGTGTCTGCAGAGAATGGAAGGAGGGGGAGGTGTTGGTTTGACTGTAGGAGAGGGGCAGGAAGCTGAGGACTCCAAGGGCGAGGATGCTGGACTCGCAGTCAGCAAACAAGAGGCAAGCTACTTAGCCTGATGGGCAGTTTCCCTTCCCTTCCAGGTCATGGGTCGGAAGTACATCCGCCTATATTCCCGCCAGCAGTCTGACTGGCTGTACCCCCACGAAGGCACTCTCCTCCACAACACCAGCCAGGTGGGTGACCTCCACAGCCGCCTCCGGCTCTTCCGCTGCGCTTGGCCTTGACCTGGCAGCCAGCCATCCTGCCCCTTTCCCTGGCAGAAAGCCCAACTGCAGCAGTCACACACTGCCCTCCCTATTAGCTCCTAACAGTAAGTCTCTTGAAGGCAGGGAGGTCTTGTTGGGAAGCTCAGATAGTCCCATCTAAGGGAAAACAAAACCCTGCCCTCCATTTTCCTTCCAGGTAGACGTGGAAGACCCTGACTTTGAGAAATTCCCCAAGTTCAAGGCAGCAACCTTTCAAGAGTGCATTTTGAACCCTGGCCAAATCCTCTTTATCCCAGTTGGGCACTGGCACTACATCCGGGCCCTGGACACTAGTTTCTCCGTCAGTTTCTGGTGGTCATAGCCATTGCCAGGAGAAGATGGCTCTTCTACTCAGTCGCCTAAAGTACAATGCAAAAAGGTACTGGCTGGTGGGGTTTGTCACGGACTGTAAAGCATCCTTTTGGGGCCTCTCACTGTTGGGGGAAATGAGGGGAAAGGTGGGTGACTCTGTCACTCTGTGGGCATTACTCTGGATTTTAACTGGAATAAAACCAAGTGTGAAATCAGTAAAGTTTTTTGTGTTCTGTTCATATTACCAGTCTACCAAAATACATCTGCCTGTCAAGAATAGAAAATTACAGACCTTTTGTCCAAATCTGTGGATTACTGTATTTGCCCCTGCCACCAAAAATACTGTTCAATGCATCAGTAGGTCCTCCGTCTTCTTCATCCTCTTGGGCTGCAGCTGGTCGGCCGAGTTCAGGACGGACGTCGAGGAGGTCAACGGCTCCTGGAAGTTGAGCATAACAGTATCGCTGAAAGACCTCCAGATATTTAGAAAAGTACACTCCCCATTTTTTTTTTAAAGGCCTATATTCATGGTTTTCTCACTTTTGTTGATAACTGCAAGAGATGTCAGGGGCTGACTAAATTTACTTGGCAGTTGTGCCAGATGCCCAAACCCACACAGATCATTTTGTGGCACCATTTCTGCCGAGAGAGTCTGTCCTTGTGGGAGGCCAGCAGGGAAGGCAGGAATTGCTGCTGTTGGGAGATGCTCCCTGGAGAAAGGGGGCTCTGGGAAGCGGCGTCTCCTGCAGCCCAGAGGGCAAGCTGCACAGAGAGAGAGACTTGTTGCCTGTAAACAGCTCTCTCTCTCTCTCTCTGTGGGGGAACTACAGGAGAGGATGCTCTTTTGCACACAGAAGGTCCAGGGTTCGACTCGCAGCATCAAGGGCAGGAGTGGCTCTGTCCAAGTCCCCTGTCTCTCAAAGGAGAGGAGGGAGCTGGGTGGACCCAGCCGCTCAAGGCAGCTGCTTCTACAATAAAACCCAGGAGATGTTTCAGTAGCTTCTTTGCAGAGGTCGAAAAGCAAAGCATTTTAACGGTTTGTGGACAGAAAAAGCAAAACGGCCATTAAGAAAACAAAGCCAGACGTTTATTTCAGGCTTGAGAATTAAGAAACTATCCAGCTACGGTGGTCCCCGCTGTCCAGCCGGGCACATGGAGGCTGTCCATCAGCGCATGCCCAGAGGCCGCAGGCCTTTTTGTCACGGCCGCAGGGCTGAAGCGGAGACCCTTCTGCTCTCCCACCGGGAGGCCGGGGACAGCGGAGATGCCAGCCGGGTCAAGTCTGTGGAGGAAGCAGAGAGACGTGGAGTGCTGGAGTGGGAGGCTTTGCTTTTTGGGCAAAAGGAAAGGGAACCCATCAAGTCCCTGCTCCAAGCCCAGCCTGGCGGGGAGCTGAGGATGAAGGTGGGAAAAAAGAGGTGGAAGAGAGATAAGGAAGGAAGGAAACAGAGGATGGCAGAAGAAGGCACGTTCTCTCACCTGGAAGCTGGTGAGGCCAAAACTGTTTGCAGTGTGGGCAGCGAGGTTCTGCCTGTCCTCGGAAGTACTTGGCCAGGCAGGGCAGGTGCATCGCAGTCCCACAGTCCCCACACACTTGGCTCTGGGGGCAACAAAGGGCCGGGCAGTCAGCTGGTTGTTTGCCCTGGGCGCCACTGGCATCCTCCGGGTGTGTCTGTGGCCCAGGAGGCACCCTGGAGAGGCGAGGAGGGAAGGGGCAGGGCTGGGGTCCCTCTCTCTCACGTGGGGCAGGGAAGGAAGGAAGAAGGGGGCTGGCGCCTCCCACCCGCTTTCACTTGTGGGGGGCATGTGCGTGAGAAGCAGCCGTGGCAGAGTCAATCTGCCCGAGGCAGTGGCCGGCCGAGGCCCCGTCTGACCTGGATGGAGAGTCCGTGGCAGATGTGGCACTTGCGGGCCGACTCCGGGTAATGGGAGAGGATGTACTGCTCCAGCTCCAGGACGCTGCGGACGGTCAGCGTGTATTCCCCGTCTCTCTGCGGGGAAAGGCAAGGGCTGTGATGCCACGCGACGGACGGATGGAGCCCTCCTGGGCCCTCTGGGTCTGGCTTACCTCCCGGAGCCACTGTCCCTGGACCAGGCTCTGCAGCACCTGCTCCGCCTCCGTCTTCTTCATCCTCTTGGGCTGCAGCTGGTCGGCCGAGTTCAGGACGGACGTTGAGGAGGCAAAGCCGCTTTCGGAGGAGAGGATCAGGCCCAGCTGAGGGAGGAAAGGCGTCTCAGGGCCCCAGGCCAAGAGGGAGGCTCCGGAGGGGAGCCCCAGCCGGCCTTGGAGGGTCCGGAGCCTTCCCTGGGGCCCCTTCCCTCCTCCTCCTCCTCCTCCTCCTCACCGTCTTCTTGAAGAGCTCCAGGGCGCTCTCGGAGAAGTCGCTGGCCAGCCGGGTGACTTCGTTCTCCGCCAGGTTCACCTGCGAAGGAAGGAAGGGACGGAAGGAGGAGCACGGCCCTCAGTCCTCGCCTCCCGCCCGGCGGGGCCCGCTCCCTTCCTCCTCCTGGGCCTCCTGGCCTCCTCCTCCCGGGGCTCCTCACCATCGCGTAGAAGGCGCGCCCGTCCTCCGGGTCCAGGCCCCTCCGGATCTCCATGGAGAGCGGCTGCAGCCGGGCGTTCAGGGCCGCCACGAACTCCTCCAGCCGCTCCGCCGAGAACGGCACTGAGGCGGACCGAGAGAGAGAGAGAGAGGGTCAGCCTCCTCCTCCTCCTCAGACCCAGGCCCCATGGCTCCCCCTTCCCTTCCCTTCCCTTCCTCCCGGGACCGACCGCGGTGCCTCTCGCAGCTCCGCCGGAGGATCCCTCGCGCAGAGCCGGCCTCCACCGCCCCGAGAGAGAGCAGCGCCTGCAAGAACTGACGGTGGGCCTCCGTCAGAGGAGCAGGAAGGACAGGCCCCGACGACGCAGCCATCGCCGACCCGGAAGGAAGGAGACCCAGGGTCAGGGGGCGGGGCCGCCTCTATCCGTAGCCACGCCCTTCCGCTTCCTGGGAAAAGGACGGAGGCGGAAGGCGACGCGAAGAGGCGCGGCACTTCCTTACTGCCTCCGTTGGCGATGGCGGCGTCTCCTCCTCCTCCTCCTCCTCCTCCTCGTCCTCCGGGGGCCCTGCTGCTGCTGCTGCTCCTCCTCCTTCTGTCGCCCGGTGGGTTCCCTTCCTCCCTCGCTGGGCCCCTGGCCTTCTCCGGCCTCCCCCTGCCCTCCTTCCCTTCCTCCTTCCTTCCTTCCTTCCTTTAAGAGAAGAACTGGACCTCCTCCCCTTCCCACCACCTTCCCCTCTTCCTTTTGTGTTGTCTCTCTGAGATTGTAAGCCTGAGGGCAGGGATCCGTCTAATTCAAGATTGTATGTACAGCACTGTGTAAATTTACGGCGCTATATAAATAAAGTTTAATGATAATAATGATTCTTCCTTCCTCTCCGCAGGCCTCTCTTTTTCTGCTGCTGCTGCTCCCGAGGCCTCTCCTCCTCCACTGTGGCCCTCCTGCCAGACGGACTTGGCCTCGGTGTTGCGCTGCGCCTGGCACCAGCCCCAGCAGCAGACCCCCAAGACCCAGCCCCCCGACTGCGCCACTGACTTCCGCCTCCGATACGGCACCGACACCGGAGCCCACGAAGACGGCGGGTGAGGAGACCCAGGAGACCGGCCTCGGTCCCAGGGGCCTCCCGGCAGACCCCCTGACTCTCCCTCTCTGTCTCTTATTATTAGTAGTAACCTTTATTTATACAGCGCTGTCAATTTGCACAGTGCTGTACATACAATCTTATAGTTAGATGGATCCCTGCCCTCAGGCTTACAGTCTAAAAGACAACACAAAAGGAAGAGGGGAAGGGGGTGAGGTCCAGTGGTTCTTCTCTCCTCTGGGGCCTGGACCAAGGCAGGTGGACTGGTGGGAGAGCTCAGCTTCTTAATACAAAGTTAAAAGGAGGCCTCCTGGGGCAGATGGCACAATCCTGGGAACGCTTCCCTAAACAATATGGTCTTTACTCAGTTTTGAACCTGGATAGAGAAGTGATGAGGCCTCTCCACTGCAGGCAGCCCCCGGAGGAAGAAGAGGAGGAGAAGGAGGCCCCCTGCGGCCCCGAGGAGGAAGAGGAAGAGGAAGGAGGGCCCTTCCCCGGCACGGCTGGGCCTCGGTGCTCGTGCGTCCTCCGCTGGGAAGGCAGCTTCCGCCTGGTCTGGTTCCGCCTGGCGCTGGAGCAGAGGACGCCCGGGGACCGGTGGAGCACTGTCTGGACCCACCGCCTGGAGGCTGAGGGGGCAGGTAGGGCCGCCACGGGGGCCGGGACCCTTCCGTCCTTCCCTGGGCCCCGGGGTCCCTCCCAAAAGGCTGACGGCCGCCTTCTTCTCCTCCTCGGGCTCCTTGTTGGCAGTGAGGCCCCGGGCGCCGGTCAACCTGACGGCCAAGAAGACGCAGCACTCCCTGGTCCTCTCCTGGAGCTGGGACTACCCTCCGGACAGCCTCCTGCGGGTGGCCAGGGCCGAGTACCAGGTGGCCTTCTGGCCCAAGGGCCACCGGCAGAAGGTAGGAGACCTCCTTCCCTGCCCTCCGAGGAAGAGGAGAGCAACAGCGGTGGGGACCTGGCAGCTGCGTGGGCCTCTCTCTCAAGAGTGGCACCTGGGCACTCTGCTCTCCAGCCTTCTTCAAGGGGAGAACCAGGAGGAGGGAGGGAGGGAGGGCTTCCCTGGCAGCAGAGCCAGGCCAAGGGCCTCCTGGCTGGAGCCAAGGAAGAAGGCCTCGCTCAGGACCAGCCCGACGTTGGCCACGGAGGGCTTTGCCACCGCTCTGGCCAGGGCAGGCTGAGAAGAGCCGTTGGCTGCCAGGTGGCAACGCAGCTGAAGCCCCTTTCTTTCTTCCAAGGCCATAAACGCCACATCCTTCAGGGCCACCTATGAAATCTTTGGGAACCTCCTTCTGCCGGCGTCTGACTACGTGGCCAAAGTGCGGTTCAGGCTGGAAGAGTGGGGGAACCTCTGGAGCAAATGGAGCGCCCCCTTCGAATGGCACAACGGTAAGCTTCCCGGCGCCCAAGACGAAGGAAGGGGTTGCGCCACGCTTGGGATTAAGGGTTGCGCTGCAGAGCTTTGCCCGCCCCGCGCCCCCCCCCCCCCCAAATGCTGCATCTGTGTACCCACAACCCCCCCTCTCAGGACCTCTTTGCACTTTTGGTCCAATGCATTCACACACAGAAGTGGAGGGAAAAAGGATGTTGCGCATGGGCATCGCACCAGCGGGTGCCCTTTTCCCAGGCCTGGGTCTTTGTAGGAAGCGTCATGTTCCGGGTGCAAAAGAAGTTGCCCAGGGCTCCCCCGTGTGCTTCTGCCCCTTTGCTTGTTCAGGGCTTGTTTTGGAACTGAGAGTCTCAGCTGGAGACTGTAAGCTCCTCTGGTCAGGGGCTTGCTCTCTTGCTTCCCTTGTGCTTCCTGCTGCCTTCTGGCCCATTGACGCTTGGAGCCTCTTAGCAATTGAGTGTGGCAGTGGGGGAGCTCCGTGTCCCTACTGAACTGGTGGGCAGGAGATGTGTGTTACATATAATTGGGGGGGGGGGTATTCTTCCTTTCCAGAATTTGGGTCTGGAGAGGAGCCCTGGAAGCTGGTGCTTTGGTCTTGCATCCCGCTTGTAGCTGTGCTTTTAACCTGTTACCTGTCCTTCACCAGGTGAGTCCCACAGGCTGCAAACCTTTGTCTGTAAGCAGCAGTCCTGGGCCCAGAAGGAGGGTTCCACCTCCAGCCATGTGCCAGACTGAACTCATTTGCGAAGGGCAGGTGGGGCAGGATGCATGCTCCGGCTGCCAGGCGAGAAGGGCACATCCCTGGCAGCTGGGCCGGTCCAGGAGGCCACCTGTCAAGTGTGTGGAGGAGGCCTCCCTGAGAGTAGATGACATGAGCCTGTCTTGCATTGCAGGGCGAAGAGGGATTGGTGGGACCAGATCCCAAGCCCTGCCAAGAGCAAGGTGGCCCAGAGCATGATGATGGTAGGAGCTGTGGAGAGCGGGGGGGGGGGGGGGGGGACAGCGGTGTTTCCTTGGGGTTGGCCCGAGGGGGCAGTTCCATCCCAAAACGCCTCTGTTCCTCTTTCAGTTTCCTCTTGTGAGGAAGATTCCCTGCAAAGCAAAAACCTTCCCACTAGGACCAAGCCCAGGGTAAGTGCCTCTGCAACACAGTGCCCTCCGCATAAGGTCTCTGGTGGGTAGTTTGTCTGTCTGGAGTCATCACTGCCTGTGACCCTTTGCCATGTGGGGGGGGGCGTGATCATCCCCAAACTTTCTGCTACGCAAATCTGATAGTGGGATGAGAGAAAGGGAGGGTCCAGTGGGTGAACTGAGACAGACAGAGCTCCTGCCCACATGCAGAATGATACTTGAGCTGTGTGCATGTGTCGTCATCCATTTTCTCCCCAAAATAGGGACGACAAGGACTCTCTGAGCAAAGCCACTGCCGCCGCTGCCACTCTCTTCACCCCCTCTGTGCTGCAGAACACGGTCCCTGGTGGTGGAGGCAACCATGGGCCAAAACCAGAGGTCTTCCTCACGCCAGAAGTGGCAGTGGTCGAATGCCCGTTGGTGATCTGCAGCCGTGCAGCTGTGGCCAAGCATGAGGGCGGGAAGGAGGAAGCCAAGGAGGAACAGTTTCTGCACCAAGACATGGTGGCCTGTCTCTTCCAAGACCTTCTGAATGGAGAATTCAGCACTGGAGATGCTAAGGTCCTTGAGGTGCCAGCCGCCAGAGATTGTGGGGATCTGGGAAACTCTGGAGGCCTGGCTCTGGGGAGACTCCCAGATGCCCCCAATCTTCCTCCGGAGGCCTCATCTGAATCCGGCTACCAGAGCTCTGGCGGCACAGAGGCTGTGCTTCCTCCTCCGCTGGAGAGTCTCACTGGGCCCGAGTGCAATTTGGGTCAGGATTGTCCCTCTCCTTCACTGGACACGGGCGGCTACAGGTCCCTCAGCAGCCTGGTGACCCAGCCAATGGCTTCCTCCAGCCATGTGGAGGATCCATCTTACAGTAGCCAAACCCAGCCATGCAGTCCTCCACCTGAGCTCCAGAACACCCTCCCGGCAAGTCCAGGCACTCTGTGGCTCTCAGCGGCAGCTCCCATTTTGGCCCCTCAGGAAGGGGGAAGCCCGGGACTCCCTACTTGGTTGGCCCGAGGAAAGCTGGGAGACTTTTCTTGCCCTGCGGCCTCTCTCTTGTCCGGCTACCGCTCCTTCACTTCTGCCCTTCAGGACTGCAGCCCAGCCCAGGAGGGTGACAGCTACAGGCCCCTCCTCAGCCTTCTCAGGAGCAGCAATGGTGGCCCCTTCCCCCTTGAGGGGAGCCTGGGGGCAGAGAGTCCGGCCTAGCCAGAGGACCCCTGCCACCCCAGGCCAGGCCTAAGTGGAGCTGGTGGTGGTGGTGAGGAGGGACAGCTGTGGACTAAAGGCCCTCTTCCTCTTCAACTGCCTGTTTTTCCACTACACAGGGGTTCCTCCAGCCATCCTCTCCTTTCCTGACTGAATGCCTCAAGGCACCTGGGGAGAGGAGGCCCACCTGAAGGTGGAGGGCCATAGGCAGAGGAGTGGAGCTCCCAGCCACATGGAGGATCCCTACCCCACCCCACCCCTGCAGTGGCTTCCAACATTTCTTATACTCCCCCCCCCCCACTTGCCACCTTCTGGCTGTGGGGGGGGCACAAAGACAGCAGCATCTGGGTCCAAAGCCCACCCGGTTGGGGAATAATCACCCCTTGTTCCAAGAGCATTAAAGTGATTTTTTTCTCTAGACAGTGTGCCTCCTCCTTCCTTGCAGTTCCTCTGCCGCAAAAGAAAATGGCCCTGTTCTCCACTCACCCGCTGTGCGCATGTACTTGACCCGGGGAAATCCCCTCTCCTTAAGATTGAGTTTCCTGGAAGGAGCAGCCTCCTCATAAGGAGGAGGGCTGCTCAGGAACCCAATGCCCATAAACACAGGGAGGGACATGGTTGCTAGTTTTGCCTACTTGCTCTACAGTGAAAATGCATAATAGACACCGCCAGCTAAAGCAGGAAACAATTCGACTGCCATGAAAGGAACAGCCAAATAGATAAAATGAGAAAATTAAAAAACAAAACAGAATTCATCCAACAAATAAATATATTTACGAAGCTATGGGATGAGTGCAAAGGCCCCTGTAAGGTTTTTAATAATCTCACCCACCAAACACTTTAAAAAAACAACATGTGAAAACACATTTATCAAAGGTTCTGATGCAGAAAATTGAGGAAACGGGAAAAGACCATCCCTGTCTGCCACTGCAGGAATATGTTTCGGTGTGAATACTCTTGCAAGAAGACAGTTGGCAATGCCCCCCTCACTGTTACTTACTCCTGAGTAAATGCACAAGGCAGGTGGCAGGCAGCCTTCACGGTTTTTCCAGGAGGCCTCAGTGAGAATTGGTCTCCAAAGCCTCTCTATGGCTTGTGTGTGTTAGTCTGCTGTTGATTGGGGGGGGGGGGGGCCTTGGCCCACCCATCTGTGACACCTAAATGGGGATGGACAAACAGACAGACAGACAGCTTCATTTATATACCGCTTCATGCCCTTAAGGAGTGTCTAAGCGGTTTACAATTGTAAGCTATTTGCCCCCCAACAATCTGGGTACTCATTTTAGCGACCTCGGAAGGATGCAAGCCTGAGTCGAGCTTCAGCCCTTTGCTGGTCTTGAACTCGCCACCTTATGGTTTTGAGTGAGTGGCTGCAGTACAGGCATTTAACCACTGCGCCACCAGGGCTGATGGAGAGTCTTCCTGGCTGAAACAGGCAACGGTGGGGGTCCCTCCCTGTTCCTGCTCTCTCTGCCAGCAAAGGCCATAGGGACCAGGGGTGGGCTGAACACCCCTCCGTGCCCCTCCCTGGCCAGGGGCTCAAGGGCCTGGGTGCAGCCTCCCTCCCCAGGGAAGCCTGGCCTAAGGGGCGCATAGTAGCCCTGGATGCCTCAGGGCTGGGGGAGCTAGACAGAGGACTGCAGCTCCCATAACCCCCCCTACATGTAGCCCATGGTGGGGGTGCTGGGAGTCACAGAAGTGCCAGTGCCACCGACCAAAACCATGCCCCCCCACATGGGCCACCATGCACTGCTTTTCAGGATGGGGGGGACAGAGGGGTTCCAGCATGGGCATGCCTCTGGGGGTGGGATGCCTGGTCCTCTCACCTTCAAAAGGACCCTGGGCAGAAGGAACCACAGTCCCAGCTGGCCGCCTCTGGGACCCAAGGCAGCCCATAGCCCTTAGCCAGCCCCCCTGCAGCCCCCTTTCCACCCACATGCTCCAGGGAGCCAGGGGCCTTCCAGCCGCACGGGGAGAGGCCTGGGCCCCCTTCACAGCTCCTGCCCCACCCCCACATCCTCCTCACCACATCCTCCTCCTCTTGCTGCTGCTGCTGCTGCCGGTTAAAAGGCGGGCAGCTGACGTAAGGACCGTTGGAGGAGAGTTTGGTTATTACTCACCACGGGCTCCTTGCCTCGGAGGGAGGAAGAGGAGAAAGAGGAGGAAGGCCCGTGGGGCCACATGGCCAATTGACCTGGAGGAAAAAAGGTAATGGTGGGGGGCATAGCGAGGGCACCCTTCTGCCAGTGGCCCCTAGGGCAGGGATAGGGTTAGCCATGGCTATGCCCAGGGCAGGAAGAATGTGGCCCGTGGCTGTTGGGCTAAAAGGAAGGTGGGGTCTGGCAGCTTGGACCCTTGAAATGGGGGGCAAGGGGCCAGGCAGGAGGTAGACGCCCACCCAGTAGCCATCTCACTATTTGACACACCTTGGAAGAGGGAACAAAGCCCCCTGCCTTCCTGGTGGTGGCATAGAAAGAGCCACAGCTTCCATGTTCCCTTCAGGCACCAGGAGAAGAAGGACCCCCCCCCAACACACACACACACCTGCAAGGTTCGTCATCCTCTTCAGCAAAGAAGGTTTAGAGGGAAGGCCTCCTCCTTCTGTGAGCAACACACAAAGTGCCCCACAGTTGTGAGGAGTGTTGTCCAGGCAGCGGGGGTTGGATGAGGACCCCAGCGCTGGGGGTGGGGGTGGGGGGGAAAAGTGCCGCTTCCTGCCCTCTGACCCCCACCCTCCGTGAGTCTTCTCTGGCCCCCTTTAGCACCAGCATTAAAATTCCCCATCGGGTCATAAACACACCCAAAGGCTGCTACTGAATTTAGTCTGCTCTCTGCTCTTCTTAGAAATTCTGAGTCATTTTCGGAGATCAAGTCAACCAATATTACTGCTTTCCTCAGGTGGGCAATACATTTTAAAAAGACCTTAAGGCTACAATCCTAAGCATGCTTGTTAGGGAAGAAGTCCTACTGAGCTCACTAAGACTTACTCAGAGAGTAAATGTTCCGGGAAGAGTCTGTCATATTTCTTGTTTTCCTGGGCAATTCATTTTTTTTAAATGACTGCTGGTCCCAACCAGAGTCCCAACCCCTTGAATCAATGGGATTTAGATGCACACTGGCTTAACATTTAGCAGTTGATTCATTAGGTCTGCTCTGTTTGGGCAAAGCCCTTCTGTTTATACTGCATGTAAACTGTAATGTACAGTTTCAGTCTCCAAAGGCCTCCAAAGAGACCCATCCTCCTGCTTTGGCCAAACGGGGCAGAAGGACAAAACCTCTTCCCACTGTTGGAACCCACAGCATCTTCCTTGCACGTTTTCCTGCTTGTTTTTGTAGAGTTACAAATTATTTTCTGTTTCAAAATCCCAATAATGATTTGTATCCAAATTATCTTTCCCTAAACAGCTACACATATAGCAAGTTTGCTGAATAGAAACTGAAGTAGTAGCCTTTCATTTAATAACCTATGCTTTTTATTCAGAATCCTTTTTAATTACTTAATTTTCTTGAAAAGAAGCCATAACTACACAACAGTAAAAAGCACGTTAATCGATTGCCAACAAATACCTCCTTCCTTCCTTCCTTCCTTGGCACCAAGCCCCAGTCAAGCAGCCCATCCTGGGGAGCAGGTTGCGGTCCCCTCCTCAACCGGACATCTCGGGAGGGTCCCCAAGGGCAGGGGCAGCCCTTCTTCCGAAAAACAGTTGTTCAGGGGTCCAACCAAGGAACAGCAGCCAAATCACAGGGAGGGGCTGCAAAGGAAGTAAGGAATCAGATAAGAAAAATCAGCAATATATTTATAGTACCGTTATAAGAATATTAATTTTCTTATTCTCTTAATGTTTATAAAACTGAAAAAGAAAAACTGCATAATCTGTTTTAATCTTTCTGTGAACCATTTTGAGTCTCAGCCTTGGGAGAAAAGCAGGACCTTGGTGTGAAACTGAATATACAACACACACACATAACGCATGTAATATTTGAGTGTGTGTGTTTGGATGGACTTCAGTACAATTCATCTGAAACTCTGAAAGAAGAGTTAACCAAAAAATATTACACACTTCCATTTTTTATTGCTTTTTGGACGTACAAGGATAAATTCCATTTTTCAACAAAGAGCTTCATATATCTGATTTTCTCTGGAACATATAGAAACAGGTCAATGTCATCATTTCCATTGTACGACAAATTGCTAAAGCAAGCAAAAAGAATCAGACAATGAGGAGGGGGGAGACACAAGGTCAAACAAAATTGGGGGAAATGTCCTGCATTCAATATTTTTACACTTATTTCAAAATAATCATTATGTTCCCTTTTAAGCAATGAATTTTTAAAAGAGTCAAGAGTTATGGCTAAATGTAAAGCTAGCAATGTGCTTAGCACAGACGGTCAATTCACTCTGGGTGACAATGTACCCCACCCACACTCAGCAGCACGCTCTTGCTCTCATCCCACCTGGCATTCAATACTCCTAGCTGCAGCTCTGTATTGCCAAAGGCGTTAAAAACCAGTGCCACTCCTTTTTCCTTTCCTCCTTCTCTCGTCTCTGCTGACCCCTTCCAAATGTCTCTGAAAGCGATCCCTTCTGTTTAGTGTATCTAAATTAGCAGTTTTGCCTGTCAAACCTTCGCTGGCTGTAGAAAAATCCAATTTCTCAGGTTGGATTTTTCCTAAGGGCTGAATCAGTTTGGAAAGAGAAGACTTTTTCCAGAATATGTTTTCAGAAGCTCAAGTAATCTCCTTTTCTGGACAAGGATCTTTCTCTATGACAAGGGCAGTGGGGCCACTCTGGATGGAGCCTGGGAGCCATCTGTTCACTGGAGGAGGGCTGGATGCTCCCAATCTGTGAAGGTGGCCCCGTGCCCCATTGTGGCCACACACCAACCACCAGGCCCCTTTGTCCAGCCACCGCCACAAAACAAACGTGAGGAGGCAGAGGACGTTCCCATCCCATCCCCCAAAAGGGCCTTTTAAAACCCTCCACAGGCAACCCTCTCCCAGGGCAGCACGTCTGAAGCAGACCCTGGGCTCCACTGTGGGCTGGAATGGCATCCCTCTGGCACTGCCAGGGCAAAGAGCTCAGAAGGGCATGCATGGGGGGGGAGAGAGATAGTGCAAGAGAGAGACCCCCCCTGTTTGTCTTGCAGAAAAGGACAGACATCCAAGGAGGATGCCACTGCTGCTGCCGCTGCCCCTCCTGCTCCTGTTTCTCCAGCAGAGTAAGTGCCAACCGCTCCCACATTGCTGAGGGTTTTGCCACCCCACCACCACTTGCCAGGAGGGGGTCCCAAATGAGTCTGCCATTGTGGTCCCTCAGTCCAGCTTCATTCATATAATTTGGGGGGGGGGGGCAAGCATACCATTGCCTTCCATTTCTCACTCTCAGAGGTTTCCTCACATCATCTTCCATCAGTTTCTGCTGTTGTTTCCACAAAGGAAGCAGGAAAAGGCCAAAGAGCTGCATGTTGTCTTTTGAGCCTCCCTCCCCAGGGAACCCCACATGATATGCCCGCCTGGATGCTTCTCAGGGCCTCCCAGGCAGACTCCCTGGCCCCACCATGCCTGCCAGACCCCTCCTGGGCCAACGGTCCCCAATTTCCACTCGGAGAGCAGGCTGGCAGCGCAGCCCTTGCGGCTGCATCAGAGGGAACGCCCTGATCCTTAACACACAACACACATGCACACCACCTGCCCCAATAATTCCCATAGCATTTTCAGAGGGACAACAAGCAAGCCTCACTTACCCAGCTCTCGAGGAAAATGGAGCTGCTGCTTCTCTCAGACACACACACACACACACACACATACACACACACACAGAGCGGGGGGGATGCAGTTGCCCCAGAGCCCAACCTGTTCCTCCCCAAAGCCCAACCTGTCACTGCCTCTCTTTCTCTCTACTCGCTGTTCAGCCTCACCTTGTGAAGAGCTCACCTGTTTCGCTGACTACCTGCAGACGCTGACGTGCAGCTGGGCATGGTCCCTCCGGCCCTCCAGGGATGCCCCCTACAATCTCACAGCAAAGTGGTACGTGGAGGGGAGTTAATGGTGGGCCCCCGCTCTAGGGCTGCTGTGGTTCCCGAAGGAGCTTCTTGGCAGGAGGAGAGCGCTCCTGATCCTCCTCCTATATCGGGGAAACACAAGAGTTCCTCCAGCCCTTGCCTTGTTTCCTCTCACCCAATGGTTCCCTTGTCCTGTCCCACCCCTCAGCCTCCTTTGCTCACCTGGTTCACAGGTGCTGCTGGTGAAAAGAGCCCTCCCTCCCTCCTTCCCTCAGCAGGAACTTTGGGGACCACTGAGCTCTCTGCCAGCTGGCCAGAGGTCTCAGATCACTGCTGAAGTGGGGGCAGGTGTGGGGGGGGGGGATCCCAGGCTGCTGACCCATCAGATTGCCTCCTTCCCCTGCCTGCTCTCCACTACATCTTTGCCCCCATGTGGGGAGAACACATCCTCACAAATACGGCCAAAGGGCTGCTGTATTCTCGCCCCCCCCCATCCATCCAATGGGCAAAAGGGGTGAATGCAAGTGGTCTCCCCCAAACAAGTGACTCCAGTCAGGAACTCCAGGTGGGCAGGTAAGTGTGTGCGCTGCTCTCCCTGGGACTCCCCTAGTTCTCCCCTTGCCCCCTCCCTGGCTGGTGTCCCACCTCATCATGGCCTTTGTTGGCGGAGGTCTGATCAAGAGCCTCCTTTGGCTTCTGAAGGAACTGTGGGGCAGGGGGCACCTGCCGCCTCCTCCCCTCCAGCGGCAACACCAGTGTGGCGCAATTTACCTGCTTAGCGGAACAGAAGCTGTGCTTCGGAGAAAACGCCTTTGACGTGACGGCCACAAAGAATGGTTCCCCTGGAGTCCTCAAAGGATGCCCCAAGACATTTCTGTTTAAGGAGAACAGTGAGTATGAGGGAGGGGGACACTGGGACTGAAGCATCAAAGCAAATGAGCCCCCAATGTCAATTGGGTACATCCATCTGTGCTTGAAGGAGGGCAGGAGGGAAGGGGGAGCTGTGGCCCTGGCACATGCAGCGAGAGTATCTCAGAGCTGGAGAGGAGGCATCTGCGGAGGAGGAGCAAAGGTCGGTCTGGGGGAAACTTGACACGCAAGGAGGCCTTCTCACCCCCCGCTGCTCTTTTGGCCATGCAGGATCGTGACTGGCACCCACTGACTGGCCCTGTGGGGGTCTTCCCCATAGGAAGGGGGAGGGGATGGGGGGCATGCCTCTCAGGAGCCCTGGCATGACCTCCTCTCCCCGCTTCCCAGTTAAACCACAGCCACCCTTCAACCTGACAGTCATTGACTTCCTCTCGGGCTACAACATTTCCTGGAAGACCCCTTACCAGCACTGGCAATTCTACCCCCTGAACGGCCGGCTGCAGTACGAGCTGCGCTACCGGCAGAAGGGTCACGCCTGGCAGGTATGGAGGCGGCCCAGGGGCTACAGAGAGGGAGGGGAGGGGAAGGGGGGTTCCTGGTCCCCAGAGGAGTCAAAGGGCAGGAGGTGGGGGCCTTGGGGATGGAGGGGGCATCGTTTGCTGTGCAACCCCCCAGCACACTTTCCACTCAAAGGGGGCAGACAAAGGTCTTTTGCCTATCTGCCTCCCTGATTTTGCTGCTCCTTGTCTTTCATGGATTTAACCCCAAGGGGCTACAATGGAGACCCATCTGGCCAGACCATGGACTTCAGCCCATCAGAGAGTCTGGCCTCAGCTCCTGACCAAGAAGGTCCCCTGCCTGCCGGAAGGGCCCAGAAGCGGTGTTGTGGGTGGCGTGGGGGGTCCCTGCCATTGTTCCACATGCCAGCAGAGAGACGGGGCAGGGGGGCACTCAGGGGCATTCCCACAGAGGTCCCACTCAGGGCCTCTGGGCAGGATTGCACATCTTGGGGTGGGGAAAGTGCTATCTTTTCCAAAATCCCTCCTCCCTTCCCTTCCTGCAGGGCAAGAACCGGAAGCATCTCCTGCAGGACACAAGGACCCTGTGGCTCCTGGCCAGGGAATTAGAGGGCCCCCCCGCAGAGTATGAGGTACAGGTGCGAGCCCAGCCGAGGTCCCCCTACCAGGGAACCTGGAGCACATGGAGCTCCCCAGCCTCCCTCACGGTTCTGCCCCAAAGTAAGTCCTGTTCCCTGACAAGACCTTGGCCTCTCCTGGAGGCCTCTAGGGACCGGCCCTGTAGCTGGCCCGCTATGTGGCCCCCATTCCCTGGCCCCCAAGAGCTTTCACAGTCCCTCCCCAGAGGCAGGAAGGAGGGCAGCTGGGGAGGTCTTGGGGTCTCAAGGAGAGATTCCTTACTGATGGAGTGGGAGCCCCAGAGAAGCCCAACCTCCTGCATTTGTCTAGTAGGAAGGGCTTCTGGAGCACCCGTGATGGTGAGAGACTGACCACTGCTCCCTGGCTTCCCTTTCTCAGCTTCCGACCACCAAAGGGATGAAGGAGGGGCCTCCCAGTGGCTGATGGTCCTTGGCCTCTTCCCTGCCCTGCTGGCCTTCCTGGGCCAGAGGTGAGTGTCTGTGTTGGGATGGGAGGCACTTGGCCAATGGGGCTCCAGGGGTCCTTCTCCCCGAATCAGGCTGGGGATGGAATGGAGTTCCTTACCTGACAACCCCCCCCCCCTTTGTGTGGCAGGTTGTGGAAGAAGCTGGACCGGTTTGTCCCCAGCCCAGCCCCCTTTTTCCAGGCCCTCTATGTGGGCCACAAAGGAGACTTCAAGGTACCAGTGGGGCCCCCTCTGCACTTAGGCCACTAGGCACTGCTTCCCTCTCAAGGAAGAGACTCCCCTCCCATCGACCCAAAGGGAGCTCAATGTTCTCCCACAACTGTCCTTGGCCCGCTGTTCCTGGGGAGAGGGGCTCTGGTCGGAGGGAGAGCTGGGCATGCATTTAAGCTGCTCCAAAATCACTTTAGGTTGGCCCCAAAGGATGCCTGGAGCTCTGCTGGCAAACAGAGAAGCGGCAAGCCAGGGATATCTGGTGGGCCACTGGATGGCAGGCCCTGACCGGGATCTCAGCCGGACAGGACAACTGGCCGCCATTTGCAAGATCCAAGAAGCCCACCCTCCCACATCAGTTTGGCAGGAAGGGCTCTGGACCACCCAGTGATGGCAGCCCCACTGCCCCCTTCTGACTACCTAGACCCCCTCCCCCTCCATCTGGGAAAAAGTGCCTCCTTCTGTCCTTGACAGTGCGCACATGCGCGCTTCCATGCGTCCTGTCTGCCAACTGTGTGTCTGCACTTTCTCTGACCACTGACTCTCTTCCCTCCTCTCTGCAGAACTGGGTGGGCACCCCTGGAGTCGGAGTCATGCTGGAGGTCTTCGAGAGGGACCCTGGAGTCGGCCTGGAAGGGTTTGGGGTGGGCAGCCTCCATCTCCTCCTGCCAAGCCTTGGTAATACTGAAGGCAGAGAGGCCAGAGTCACTAGCCAGGCAGCCCCCCTTGCAACTCCCCCAGGCCCCCTGCTTGCTGCTGAGGGTCCTGAGAGGGCCGCACAAGAGCAGACTTATGGCCACCTCTCCATTGACACTGTCACAGTGGCCGGAGGGGTTGTCCCCTGCTGCCTGCAGTGTGACCATTATGCTGGTGCCTGTTGTGCCACTGAGCAATCCCAACAGCAGGAGGAGGAAGAGGAGCAGGAGCAGGAGGAAGGAGAAGAGGCGGGTGCAACAGATGCCTACGGCAGGATTAACTTTGAAGGCAGCAGCCAGGATGGACAAGTTCCTGGGACTGTGCTTCTGGTAGAGGGGGGCCCCCAGGAGAACACAAATCCCCCTTTCTCCTCCTGGCTGAGCCCTCCTCTCCCAGCTGCCTCCACCGCCCTCCTTCCCTTCCAACACGTGGGGGGCTCCCTGGGTGGGGGGTCTGGGAAGGGACCCTCGTTTCTCTTTGGCCTGCCCTTGCCATCTCCTCCTTCTCCTGAGCGCCAGCCCCTCAGCCTGGGGGGCCTCTCTCCTCCAGATGAGGAGACCCCTTTCTACAGCACCCTGCTGCCCCTCCACTTGGAGGCAGATGATGAAGGAGACCCCGAGAATGGCCTGGACCTCGACACCATCGACAGTGGCTTTGTGGACTGTGATTGTGGGAGCCCCCTAGACTCGGAGGAAGGGGCGGCTGCGGCAGACCCCCTGCCCAGTTATGTCAAGCAATGGCTCAAGGCTTGAGTTAGTCCTGATCTGGGGGGGAAGAATGCTGGAAGCACAGGGGGCTCTGCCTCTCCCCCACCCCTGCTGGGCTCCTGCCAGATGTCAAGGAGGTGGAAAGAGCCCTGGCCGCAGCCCCTGAACCAGCAGAAGAGCCAAGCCTGGGAACCGTTGCTGCCCTCACCCCCACCCCTTCTTCCTGCTGCCAGAAGGCAACTTTCTCAGAGAGAGGGGACCGGTGACCCTGTCCAGGGGTGGCAACCAGAGCAGTGCCACCCCCCCCCCACCCCCAGCCATGAGGAAGCAACTCTCTCAGCTGCCTCTATTGGTAGCCGGAGTGGGAAGGTTCCTGAGGCTAGATAGTGGAGGAGGAACAATCCAGAAGCAGGACTCGATATAGCTGTCTCCGCTGCACATGGGTCCCAATCCCCTCTCCTTTCCTGAGCTTCTGTTTCCTTTTGGTCCTTTCCCTTCGGCATCCCTGCCTCAGTAATGGCCTTGTTTTGGGTGCTTCCTCAATAAAGATAATGCAGCTTCTGCCAAGAGCTTCTCCACATTTCAATTCTTGAAAACAGGACATTTGCCCTGCTGCAAAGGGACCCACAAAGAGAAAAGGGAGGGAAAAGAGGGAAAGAGGCTCACATAGGGGGCAAGATGGACAGGGGCACGCGCCCAGCACTGCTGCACTGCCTCATGGGGGAGGTCTTTGCTGGGGAGCACCACAGACCCTTCCCTTACTCCAGTCCCCGGTGTAACTGTTGTAGGCCACCTGGGGCACAGCCTTCTCCCTCCTGCCCAACTTGTCTCCCTCCAACTGGAGCAGCCATCTGGGCAGTGGATCAAGTATAAAGCAACTAGGAACTGGTCCCAGGCGTTTGTTCTTTCAGGCCGTGGGGACTCACGGGAGAAGCCACAGGCCCTTAACTCCTCAGCTCATCTGCAGGGCCCCTCAGATCAGTTTGACAATCTTCAGATCAGTTTCCGTAACCCAACTGGGGCTATCACTAAAATCGGGCTGAGCAACAGACACAAGCTCAGCTTGATCAGAAGAGGCTACCTTCTGCCTTTCCAGCCAGCAAAGGACTGTGGGCGCAAGGCTAAAGTGGAGAGGCAGCTGCACAAGACCCGCTTGGTAAGAAAATGCAAGTAGGATCTATGGGGAGTGGGGTCAAAGGCAATGTATTCCACATAATGTTCACATAGGGATCCAGTTCATGTCAAGTATCCATCAAACCCCCCAAAACCTGCATGGAAGAGGGGGCAGTTTGGCCAAGGGCTCTGTATTTGTGCCAAAGGAATAGATCAGATTTGGAGCATAAAAGCATAAGTGGGAACAGCTGGATTCTAATCAAACCAAAATATATGCACAATAAATTCTTCTTAGGGGAAATGGGAAGGAATCATGCAGCTTTCATGTAGGAATGTCTGACATCCCCCCCCCACTCCCCCCCCACCCCCACCCCCCACACAGACACTTACTTGCATAGAGAACAGGAGCCAGTGGTCTGGTTGCCAGGTCCTCCTCCTGGCCATGGCTCCCTCTCGTGCCACCTGAGTCCAGCGCATCTTCCCAAAGGCAGCCCAGTGTGGTTGGACCTACAAGCAAAGAGGCCGCAGATGAATGGCGGGAAGGGAGTCCCTGGCCAGGAGCCCCAAATGACTGTCCCAAATGACTTCTGGGGGAGCTGGGATTTTAAAGAAGAGGCAACATTTGCCTGTGATCTGTGTCCAGAACAATGTGTCCTGGTCTTCCTTCTCCCCTGGGTGAGTCCTTGCTTCAGGCAGTGGGGCAGCTGGTACCCAGCTATAAGGGGTGTTAAGACCAAGGACACCCACCCCATCAAGGCAACGCTAACAGAAAATCCACCGTGTGTCTGCCTTCTCTCACCAGGCTCTTTCCTTCCTTCTGGTTAATGTTATGCAAGACTGCATTACAGGGGGATCGCTTCAGCCAAGGAAGCCACGGCGGCTGCCCTGAGACTAAAAGGCCTGAGTGCAGAGGTTGGGGATGGGGCTGTGGTGGTCTCTCACTCATGCAGTTTCCTTAAGTCAAAGTCAACTTGATAGCAAATAACAACTCTGATGCCAACCCCTTCACCTCTTTAATTTTTTGGCAAGTACAGTTTTGTGCCAACTTAGAGTCCCTTCACTCTGTCCACCTACATCACTGCCTGGCAGCACAAGGCTGTGCCTCTTTACTCAGGAACCAGTCCAGCGGTGGCCAGCTGGCCTGCTCCTGGGGCCAGGAGATTGAAGCCCAAGAAGCCTCAACCATCTGCACACAAAAGGGGATAGGAATCCCTCCACAACACACACACACACACACACTGCAGCATACTGGGGCTTCTTTTACTCCTCGGGGATCAGCTTAGTTCCACAAGCCAAGGGGAGAAGCAGTAGTTTTAGTCTGTTTCATGAGACTGGGGAAATCTCTCCCCCATCACTTTAATTGCAAACCATCAGAGATCCCACTCCACAACTGGAAGGTTCGTGCCCCGTCTCCACAGAACACACACTGCCTCAAACGCAGCATTTCTTGCGTCAGAGCATGTTGACTCCTGAGCAGATGGGCATTTTACCTCAGAGCAGGGGATCCTTTCTTACTCACCTGCCACAACTGGGGACTGGTTGGCCAAGGCCAGCATTAGTGACAACGCCTGCCATCTTCCTCATCCAGCATCGCTCTGATCCCACCCAGGATGCAATGCCCACTTGCACTCAACGCTCAGATTGTCATCCACACTGATTATGGCAGTGGATGGCAACTCACAAAAGCACACGCGAGAAGGTAGCTATCAGCTGCAAAGGTGCTCAAGGCCTCTTGGTTGAGTCACCAGACTCTCCTCCAACCTACCTGCTCTGAAAGATGCCTTCAGCATCCTCAGCTTATTTTCCCATCACCTCGGCCCAGATGCAAATTCCTCCCCAGCTCAACAGGCAGAGCAGAGGGGCCACTGAGGTGGTGGCTGGTGCGGCCTGCGCATCCATGGCCACATTATGAGCCTCCCTTCTGTTCTAGGTGTGCTGGCGATGAAGAGGGATTGCTGTGGGGGTGCCCTCCTACTGTTGCATCTCCTCCTCCTCCCTCTCCCTGCAGCACAGGAAAAGCAGTGGCAGTACCATGACACAGGTATGGGAAGGCATCAGAGCAGTTTTTGCAACCCCACAGAGTGGGTAGGGTGGGATTGTGGACTCCTCTCTGTGGGGAAGCTGGGCTGGAAAAGCCCAATGAAAAACCCAACCAGTTTTGCTGCCCCTTCCATCCCAGTCAAAAGCTGTCCCCCCTCCCTTATCGGCCACCCACCCCAGGGCAAGGCAGTTCTCATCTTCTGGAGTCTGAACCAAGATCACGTGGCCAAGTGGCCAGTCCTGCGGGGCCGCTTTGACTCACAGAGGACCAGGAAGCCAAGCTGAGGGTGAGATGGTGGGGCTTCTACTAGAGATCTCCCAACGTGACTTCCCCCACATCTTGCCTCTCCTCCTTCTACTGGTAGCAGGGATCACCAAAGATGTGAGCTGCCTCAACAACTATGGGTCCGCAGGGCGCCGGGTGGCTTGCACATGGCAGCGGCGTAACCAGAGCATGGGAGAGGGGGACTTCTACCTCAACTTCTCAAAGTGAGTACAGGCAAGGTGCCACCCCCCCCCCCCAAATGTACATGTAGATGCACAGGCCATGGAGAGGGTCACACAGACAGCAGAAGGGGAACTCCCACCTTGTTTGTGTGACACACGATTTCTATAGAAGGGGGAGGCAACAGGAGCGAAAAGCAGAGCCAAAAGATGCAAACCGTGAGCTGTGGGGGGAGGCAGGCAGGCACACAAGGCAGAAAGTGGTGGCCTCCATGAGCTGTGGCATCTTCTGTGGCAAAATTCCCAGGTGGCACTGGCCACAGCAGTAGAACCAGAGGGTCATGCGCTTGCAAGGGCAGCCCCTTGCCCCTCAGCTGCCCCCACCCAAGCAATCACCCCACTTCCAAGTGTCAGACAGCCACTGGTGTGCCAGAGGAAGCCTTGTGTCCTGGGGAGGAAGAGGAGGGTAATGCTGGGCTTCAGCCGGACAAGGAAGGAAACACTCTAAGAATGAGGAGCCCTGGTGGCACAGTGGTTAAATGCCTGTACTGCAGCCACTCACTCAAATCTATAAGGTGGTGAGTTCAGTACCAGCAAAAGGGCACAAGCTCGACTCAGGCTTGCATCCTTCCGAGGTCTCTAAAATGAGTACCCAGATTGTTGGGGGCAAGTAGGTTACAGTTGCAAACTGCTTAGACACTGCTTAGGCAGTATGAAGCGGTATATAAAGACACTGCTTAGGCAGTATGAAGTGGTCCTCCCCAGGACACAAACTGTGCTTGTTTGACTACTGTAATCCGCTTTTGATTCCCCACCGTAAAAGGTGGAATAGAAATAAATCCTATGATGATGATGATGCCCAGCTGCATCAGTGCCCAACCTTTGGCAAGGCCTCGCAGGGCTATGTGCAGTTCCAAGTTGTATCTCTGCACTTAAGAGGCACTCTTGCACAATATCCCAAGACAGCACAGCTAAAGCCGGCCCAGCTGTAGTTACCCAACTTGGCAGGGCGCTCCCTCCAGCAACACCCACAAAGAGCCTGTAAGCTTGGGCAATGCCACAAGCAATGGCCTCTGCCCGGTGCTGCCAGGGGGAGATGGCATTGCTTTTTAGTTAGTTAAGAGCTCTTAGACATCATATTTCATAAGCAACAGTAAAACATGCAACACGCAAAGCTAGAACACAATACTGACTGACTGTGAAACAGATGGAGGGCTGGATTTCACAAGGAGGGCTTGCAAAACCAGCAAGGTTTGTCACTGGTATTTGCAAACAAGAAACTGTTGGCACTATGTTAGAGAACAGAGAGAAGGGCATTCAGTCTAGCAGAGTCCAACATGGCAGCAAAACCTGCAAGACTGGAGGCCGGCCTCAAGAGTGTGGGGTGCCACTGGGGACCCTCAAAGTCAGCCAGTGAGTATCTTCAGGGCTGGCAGCCAGTGAGACATTCTCACAGGTCCCCAGCCGCTCAGGGCTTTCCAAAACAGCAGCAGAAGGCTCCACTGGCCTTGTGAGCGAAGCAGTAACCAGACAGTTGCCTATTCTGTTCCATGGAGGGGCGAGGAGCCACTTGGCAACTGAGCCCAAGCACCCTCTTTGCCATTGAAGTCAGCCAGACTGCCAGAGACCCAAAGGGGTCCTGTAGGAGCCCACTGGCTGTGCACCTGAGCCAGTGAAAGGAATGTGCCTCACCTCAAAGAGGCTGCCTCTCTCCTCCTGCAGGTGGGCAGGAATCCTTAGGCCATAAACCCTCCTCATGCCAGGATTTAGCCTCCATTAACTGCTCCCTGCCAAATGGACCTGAAGAGTGTTGCCAAGAGGGTTATATTCCATATGGCCTGCAGCAATCTCTGCCCCAGGAAGGCATGCCACGTTCTAGGTTTCATGTTGCTCTGGTGTAAGGAGAGCCTCCTCCTCCTCCTCTGTATCTGCTGCAGCCCCACTGGCAACCTCATCTGCCCACTGTCTGCCTCTCCGGATGCCCAGGACCATTACAGCTGCTCTGTGGAGGGAAAAGGGGAGTTCACAGAGAACGATGACTACAGAGTCTCTCTCCACGCTGCCAACACCTCCCTGGGCAAGAACGTGGCCTACCCTGTCTTTACGTCGTATGAGCCTAGGCTGCACAGTGAGTCCTGCTGTCCTTCAGGGGCCAGTGGGGCTGGTGGGCATGAGACCCAAAGGGTGAGGGTGGAGGCCAGGACAGCTCAGAGACCAGAGTGGAAGAGTCGGGGGGGGGGGGGACATCCACACCTGCACAGCTGGTTCAAAGCAAAGGGTTGTGAGTGCGTAGGTCTGTCCCTGAGCAACACATCATCTGCCTGGTGTCCCAACAGCACAGCTAGGGAAAGTGAGGCAAGCGAAGGGGGATCCTGCCTACAAAGGGCCCCACCCTCCCCCTGGGAAAGCCACACCAGGGGGGGGGAAGAGCAGAGTAAAATCTGGTGGATTCTGTCCCCACCCCTCAAGCTTACTGTCTCCCCTCTTCTGCCATACTAGTGGCATGAGTACTGTTTTATTCTCCTGGATGGGAGGTGAATCAGCCACTTTCCTAGATGGACCTATCTCTTGGGCCCATGTAGACACACCGATCTCTCCCTTTTTCTTCCAGTCCAGTGTGACCCACCGACTGGCCTTCAGAGCAATGCCAGCACCAGCAAGTGCCGGATCCAGTGGAGAAAGCCTGAAGCCTACGAAGACATTAACCTGAAGGACTGGCACTGGCATCTGATGTTCAAGGCTGCCAGAGAACCCTGGGAGGTAAGGGGGCAGCTGGAAGGGGGAGAGGAGATCTCCCTGGAGAGGGAGGGCTCAGCCTTCGCCAGGACCGTGTGGCCTGAAGAGGTGTGAGGCAGCTGCAGCTCTCTGGGTCGAGGGCAGGACCTACAAGCAAAGTGCTGGTGAGTCTGCAGACAGGTATTTAGAGTCTGCCCAAAGGGAAGGCCTGGCACTCACTAATGCCACATGCCAGCAGTGAGATAGCTCCTGACTCCTCGGGTCTGTTTTCGATTCCTCATGCATCTGCTGTCCACCAGTAACAAACCCCACAGCTGCAACAGTTCCTCTCTTGCACCTTTACACCAGAGCATGCCTCCCCCAGTCACTATGTTACATTGGGCTCCCTCAATGGTTCATAGCGGCTTGGCTCTCACTCAGTAGCCGGGTTGTGAAGGTCCAGGGCATTCTGATGTTTGTCAAGATCTTAGTGTGTGAGCTGGGGGGGACTATGCTTCCCAAAGAGAGATCCAGTAACATCCTTTGCACTCTCTCCCTTCCCAGCAAGCAAAGGCCAAGGACTTCATCAGCCAAGCCTCGTGGGTGGAAATAGACGGCTCAGAGCTCAAGGGCGGAGTAGACTACATTGCCCGGGTCCGCTGCAAAATCCCAGAGCAGAACCACAACTACCGCAGCCACTGGAGCGCCTGGAGCATCACCACCAGCTGGACGGCCCCCCCAGGTGTGCTGCAGAGGGCCTCCGGCTCCGCAACGCCTCTGCTGCTTTGCTGCCTTGCTTCTTCCCCTTCAGGCACAGAAGAGCATGGGGCACCCCTGAGGTCCCCCCACTCGCTTTGTCCCCCCCCCACTCCCTTTCCCCTACATGCAAAGTTCACATTCCAGTTAAAACCATACAAAATAGCCACCTCCTAGAAATGGGGAGGTGCTGGGTTACAGAGGTCAGTTTCCCATCCATTTCCAGGACTACACGCACTCCAAAACAAACCCAGAGGATGCTGAAAGTCCCCTCCTGAATTCATTGAGGGGCAGAGAGAAAGACAGTGTGGGGTGAAGAAGACCAAGCCTTATGCAGCACAGGATGGCAAAAGGCCAGTTAAAAGCACACCCTAAAATTTTTTTAACAAGCGGAATTGCTGTTATGCAATTATGCAGACATAAGCCATTTCCAGCATTCAATTTCTCCAGCATCTATTTTCTAGTACTGAGTTTCCCAGAGAGAAACCAGAGCCCAGGGGGTGAAGAGGGATGCACACACATACACATGCATGAGTGCACATGCCCCGGCCCCAATGCGCTCCCAGATACTCTGCTCCACCACCTTCCATCTCCTCCTCTGCCACTCTTGTGTATTCCTGAGCTGATCCCCAAGCCCAGAACCACCTGGCTCTACACTGGACATCCAGGAAGCCCATCTTGGCTAAACATGGTTCATCCCACTTTGCTCCCAATGTTTCCCTGACACAATCCTTGCCAGTCTGTTGCTGGAGTGACTGGAGAGTCTCCTACCTGCAGCCTTCCCTTCTTGGTTTGAGGGTGCTCCTGGCACAGGCAAGAACAAAGGATGGCAGCCCACACCAGGCTGCTCCTGCTCAGGAGCACCAAAGGCGAGCAAAGAAAAAGAGAGCAAAGCGAGGGGCGCAAAGCCTCCCTCTGCTGCCCAGTCCAGCAGCCATTCCCATTGCCAATGCAGGACTGGAAAGCTAACCCTCCCACCCTTCTTTCCTCAGGAGATGGTGCTGGGCAGCTGGATCCTCGCCTGCCAAGAGCTCTGCACGCCTCCCTCCCACTCGGCCTGGGGGCCCTGCTGATCCTGCTCCTGGCCTTTATCTGGAGGTACAAGCCAGCATCTCAGAGGGAGGGAGGCTGTGCCAAGGCACCTGCCAACGTTTTACCACTCATGGCCTCACTGCGTCACCTTCCCTCCCTTACAGCCTTCTGTTTCCGTGTGGGAGCCCAGGTCACAGGCCTGCCTGGAAGGCCCTCCATCGCCTGGCAACATGTGGCAGGGGCAGGGGGCTATGTGTGTGGCCTGAGAGGAAGGGGCCATCAGCTCCTTCCATCCCACTTTCCTCCAAAGGGCTCAAGGTTGGGAGAAAGAAGGGTTGGCTGGCCTGAGGGGACCTTCTTTGTGGTGGGAGGAGGCTGCTTGCAATGGGGTCTCTGTGCTAGTCCAGCCCAAGGCTGCCAGCCACAGCTGCTTCTCCCTTTCTCTCCACAGGATGAAGGACAGGGGAGGGGCACACATCCCCACGCCTGCCACCTTCTTCCAGCCCCTCTACGCCTCTCACAATGGGGATTTCAAGGTAACTGTCACCATGGGATGGGGAGCAATGGTGTGGGAAGGACCCTACTGCAATGGGAAATAGAGCTGGACTCTCCTCCTCCCACAAGCTGCTTCCACAGGGAACCTGTACCCTTCCCTGGTTGGCAATGGGTGCTCCCCCAACTCCACGAGCCTTCTGCTCCCTCCTCTTCTTCTTGCCCATCTGGTTTACGTTCCACCTTTTTGTCCAGGCTGGGATGCAAGGGGACTTCCAGTGAGATGAACATGCTGTTAACTTCAGCACCTTTGCTAGAAATCCCTTTATTGGGCCAACAGAAAGGAGGAAAATCCATCCTGTTGTCTTTCAAAGTCCACCGGCTTCTTGATCAGGCCCAGCTAGAGAGTGGGTCGGCAGGAAGGATGGAGATGGTCTTAACAGCTGCAGCACCTCCATCTGGCTTTGAAATGGGACGCAGAGGAAGGGTCTGTGCAGGTGGAACCGCCTGGCAGCCATCAGCTGCCTAGGGACTGAACAAGGAAAAGGCAACAAGCCACCCCCCCCCCCTTGAACATCAGATGCCAGTGCCACCCCCCCTCCTCTTAAGCAACAAGCCACCCCCCCCCTCCTTGCTGTCTGGCTTCACCTCAGTCTGGCAGGAGGCCCAAAAGCCTTCATAGGACAAATGACCCAGGGAAGCCTCTGTACCGCCAAGTCCAAACAAGGAACCACTTGGGTTGCTTTTGCTTTGAGCTGGAGCTGGGAATCTCCTGGCAGGTAATCAGGCCCAGGACAGGGGGAGACAGCAGGCAGTCCAGTCCCTCCAGTCTGGGGATCCTCTCTTAAATCAAATCATATAGCCACCTTAAGACCCATACAGGGAAAAAGGTAGGAAATGAAATAAATAGAACCAAAATCCAATGAAGCACAACAATAAAAAACAAATATGACGCCAACAACCCAGCCATTGATCGGTCAGGCTTTCCTGCCTGAATATAAAGGACTTATACTCAGTCCGCAGAAGGACAATAATATTCAGGCAGCAGCAGGACAATGGAAGCCAAAGCCGACCTAGGCTCCTGTGGCAGGCAGTTCCACCTGCCAGTAGCCCCCCATCCCAGGAAAGCCTTCTTGGCTCTCTGCTCTGCCCTCTTCCACACATCCCAGAACTCAGAAATTGCATCAACAGCCACTGAAGCGCCCCCCGCAAGTGAAGACAGCCTGTTTTCACTACTAAATGCAAGTACTGAGGAGTGGATTCCTTCTTATTCCTTCCTGTGAAGGATATTTGAGGTGGCTCAAGTCCTTAAAGCCCCCAAGAGCCTAATACAGAAGTGGCAGCGGTGGTTGGACTGGGCCCACCCGGGGGTTTATGCCCTCCGCAGGGGACTGTCCTTGCCAGGCTTCCCCCAACCGACAAGGAAGAAAGGCGCAGCTCCCTCCCTGCCCCGAGACACCTGCTTCCCATGCAGAAAGCCTCCAGGAGGGATGGCAGCACCTGACGGAAGGCTCCTCTCTTCTCTCGCAGGGCTGGGCTGGGCTGACGGGGAAAGCGGTCTTCCTCAGCAGCAACAGGGCAGTGGAGGAGGAAGAGGAGGATCCACCCGGAGGTAACCACGGGGGCAAAGGGCACGCCGTGGCAGCACCTGGCTCCCAGATCACCTTCCTCACATCCCCCTTGAAGGCAGAGGCTGTGCCACGAGAGGAAGGCTGCCCCCCAGCCAGAGGGGCTCCGAGGGACCATCCCACGGGAGCAAAAGCAGAGGCCCTGGGGACAGAGCAGGTGCAGGGGCCGCGGAGGAGTGGCAGGCAGGGCACCGGGCCCCCGTTCCTCCCTCAGGGGGGCTCCCTCCAGGCCGCAGAGGAGAAGAGCCTCCCCTCTCTGCCAGGGCCAGGCCCCCTCTGGGAGAGGGAGGCCCTCTTTTCCTGCAGCAACGACTATTACTGCATGTGGGGAGGGAGCCGGAGCAGTGGCCCCGGGGCCCCCAGGCCTGTTTCGGCAGACGGGGGTTCCTGCCTGGGAACAGCTCCCGCCCCAAGCACCCCAGGCCAAGCCTGAGCCCCTCCTGCCGCCCCCAAAAGCGGCCAGGAAGCCATCTTGCCCCTTTGGCCGTAGGTGAGTTTTCAAGGCAGCAGGACTCCTGGGAATGTAAGCCCAGAGAAAGGGAATCTGCATCGTGTGCCTGAGGGCTCCTGTTTTAGTTTATGCACGGGTTTAATAGCATTTTCATGTTGTCTTCTATTGCTGTATTTGGAGTTCATGTTCAGTAGCTAAGCTTGATTCCTCATAAAACGCAAGGGCTTTGCACAAACTAGAAAGCAAAATTAATGGGTGGGGAGAGAAGCTGGCCCCAGAAAAGAATGGCTTTCCTGGGACGCAAAAAGACGAGGGAGGCAGGAAAAGAAAAAGAAGGCCGCACCTTCCGGACCGGGATTGGAAACTCTGAGAGGAATCTGTTCATTCTTCATCTGTTTTCTTATTGCTCCTCAGGGACCAAAACAAATGGCTTTTTGAGTTATTAAAACCATTTTAATTGTGAGCTCTAACAAAAAAAGGGTGTGTTTCTTTTTGGAGGGGGGAGCAGACGCATTTATATTGTATCAGTAAACTATTTTAAATATATCTACAGCATTGATATGTCTGCCTCACTTGCTATGGAATTCTGGGAGCTGGAGTCTGTTATGGGGGCTCAGAGCTTGTTGTTTGGGTCAGCTGCTATGGAATTCTGGGAGTTGGAGTCTGCTGTGGGGCAATGAGCTTGTTGTCTGAGTCACTTGCTTTGGAATTCTGGGAGTTGGAGTTTGTTGTGGGGCCTTAAGGCCCCACAACAAACTCCAACTCCCAGAATTCCATAGCAGCTGACCCAAACAAGCAGCTCTGGGCCCCAAAACAGACTCCAACTCCCAGAATTCCATAGGATATGACTCAGACAACAAGCTCTGGGCCCCACAGCAGACTCCACCTCCCAGAATTCCATAGCCAAGGCCATTAAATCCTTAGGGCTGGCTTCCCTTCAACCTCTTTGCCTCACCGACCAAGAAGATGAAGACATTCTCCTCAAAGCGCTGGGCTTCTCTCCCTCAGAGTCCCTCCTCCACTTCCGGCTCAGATACCAAAACCGGAAGGAGACCCGGACGGAACCCGGACCCCTTTCCCGATGGACTGCTCTGACTCCGCCCCCTCTTCCTCCTCCTCTTCTGCGCATGCGCGGCCGCCCTGCTGCTGCTTCTTCTTCTCCTGCTGCTACGTCACGGCGCCCGAAGTCTCGCGAGAGCGTGCGAGGCGTGGACTGAGCGAGCCGCCGCCAGTGGCCGAGCGAGCCGCCCGGAAGTCCCTCCCTCCGCCAGCGGAAGCGGGCATTGTTGTGGCTGACGTCACTGTCGGAGGACGCGGGCGGGCGAGAGAGCGGAAGGGCCCGGCGTCCGTCCCTCCTTCGCTTCGGGTCACTCGCTCGGTCTCCGAGGCCCATGGCCAGCACCGGCAGCCCCTTGGTAAGCAGCCTCCCCCGGAGAGAAGGCCCTGGTCCTCGGCCTTCGGAGGACGAGGCTTTGGCGGCCTGCTCTTCCTTGCGCTCCAGAAATAGCCCGCTTTGGCACCGCTTTAAGTATGTCCGGTCAAGGCTATGGAATTCTGGGAGTTGGAGTCTGTTGTGGGGCCTTAAGGCCCCACAACAGACTCCAGCTCCCAGAATTCCATAGCGAGTGACCCAGACAACGAGCTCTGGGCCCCACAACAGACTCCAACTCCCAGAATTCCATAGCGAGTGAGTCAGACAACGAGCTCTGGGCCTCACAATAGACTCCCATTCCCAGAATTCCATAGTAGTAGAGGCAGGCAACGAGCTCTGGGCCCCTCAACAGACTCCAACTCCCAGAATTCCATAGCAATTCAGCCAGGCAACAAATTAAAGCTCCTCTCTGGACCCCACAAGAAACTCCAACTCCCAGAATTCCATAGCCTTGAGCCAGGGAACTTAAAGCGGTGCCGAACCGGGTTATTTCTCCAGTGTGGATGCAGCCCGTACAGTATAAACTCTGACAAAGATACCTCGGTTTTGCCGTTTTGGACGTAGGCCTTTTTAACTCTTCCGTTGCATCGGATGGGGCTGGAGCGAGCCCCGCTTTTGGCCCCGAAGCCCAGCCAGGGATCCCCGGAGGCTGCTGTTTCTCAGCCGCAGAGCGGTCCCTGCCGTCCCGGGCGGCTTCTCTGCCCGGTTTGCTGGCTTTGTGTTTGCAAGTATTGTGAGATTTGGGCAAAGGCTGAAATAGGCGAACCCTTGTCAGTCTTGGCAACCCTTGGTTTTCTAGGAAACCAGCCCTGGAGAATGGGGTACAGAAATACTTGTGCCGTTATGCCTTGGTTTAAGGAAACTGGCGGGTGCTTTTGCAGTTTAAGTAAGATATGTTGCGTTTGCTCATCCTGTCTGTCTGTTTAACCCATTAATAAGCTGCCATTTAATTCTGTCCCTCCCAAGCAATGCATGTCATGAGAAGGTAAGATAAAAGAGGGCAAAAGAAGGAGGGCAACTGTTGTCCCTCTGTCTGTGGTTGTTTCTTGGACGACTGAGAGCAGCCTCTGAGGGACTTTTTCTGGGAGCACTTTGGTGACAGAATGGCAGGGAAAAGGCTCAGGAGGGATGGCCCTGTTCTGGGCTGAGCAGGAACCCAGAGGCAGTGAGCAGGCGGGGTCTGTGTCAGTCTGGAGTTGGGGCCGGGGGATTATTGCATGTTGAGCAGAGAGGTGACTTTCGACTCGGGCGCTTGGCTTGTGGGTTTGCAATGCCCTGCGTTCCTTACTCTGAGCTTGCCGTTCCCCTGGTTTTCCTCCAAAGTGCATCTCCCTGTTGAGAAGCAGCAAATAGCGCTGAGTAAAAAAAGCCGATTTTTCTGAAAGGTTAAGCATATATATATCTCCAGCCATGTAAAAGTCATTCCAGGAGTGAAAATGGAGCATGTGGAAGAGCCAGCTTGCAGAGTTGCACAAAACAAGTCTTCATAAAAGCCGTTGCTCAGCAATGGAGTGGAGACCTGGCTGTTGGGACACCGAAGGGGCTGGTCTCTCCTGGCCTTGTCTCACTGCCTGGGACCTCCTCTCTGCTTCGGCTAGAGTCGCGTGAGTCCAAACGTCCAGGAGGCCTCTGGCAGCTGAGATTTTGTGGACCGCCAAGGGAGCTGAAAAGGTCTTGTCACTGAAGTAGGATGCTGCGGCTGGAAAAGAGCCAAAAGCCAGCCGGAGGCATCTGTGGACACAGGAGATCCTCAGAGTTTGTAGAAGCCAGAAACAATTGGGAGAAGGGAGTGCTTGCAAAGCACCCCAGTGAGAACCCAACATCTCTAATAGTTGCCAGAAGGTTGGCTGTCAGAAGAGAGAGAAAATGGAGGCCGTGCGGTCAGGGTAGTCTGAGGGGGACCTTGTGTGGAAGAAGTGGCTGCTGGCAACCAGGAGGAGGAGAATGGCAGCAAAGGCTGCTGGTTCTGCCATTGCTGCGCTCTTTATTTACAAGTCCCACTTGTGAACGTTTTGAAAGGAGGGAGGGAGGTGGGAAGCTCCATCGCTTGAGTCTCCTGGAGGCGCTTCACCTGACTGGGTGGGACTGTGGCAGTACCTTTGGTGACTTTCTTGCAGGGTTGGTGGGTTTCCATTTTGGGCAAGGCCATTTTGTGACTCTTACGCACTATTCCACCCTCCCTCCTTCCACAGTATGATGCCGGTCCCATCCAGTCCAGTGTGGTCTTATGTTCCTGCCCATCTCCACCCATGGTGAGGAACCAGGCAGATTCCAGCCCTCCGAGTGTGGTCTTATGTTCCTGCCCATCTCCACCCATGGTGAGGAACCAGGCAGATTCCAGCCCTCCGCCTCTTGCTGCCTCCTGTGGCAGTAGACCGGGCCTGAGCATGGAGAGTGCCGCAGCAGAGCCCCGGGCAAGTCCAGAGTCTTTGCAGCAGCTTCCTTCCCAGCCGCGGAAGAAACGGCCTGAGGACTTTAAGTTTACAAAGATTCTGGGTGAAGGCTCTTTCTCAACAGTAAGTATCTTTGACTGGCTGCAAGCATACTGTGTGCCAGGCACATGGCTAGTGTGGCTCAGTGCTGCCACCAATACACCCACATAGAATCATAGAATCATAGAATCGTAGAGTTGGAAGAGACCACTAGGGCCATCCAGTCCAACCCCCTGCCATGCAGGAAATCCAAATCAAAGCATCCCTGACAGATGGCCATCCAGCCTCTGCTTAAAGACCTCCAAGGAAAGAGACTCTATCACCTTCCGAGGAAGTGCGTTCCACTGTCGAACAGCCCTTACTGTCAGGAAGTTCTTCCTAATGTTCAGGTGGAATCTCTTTTCCTGTATCTTGCATCCATTGTTCCGAGTCCTGTTCTCTGGAGCAGCAGAAAACAAGCTTGCTCCCTCCTCAATATGACATCCTTTCAAATATTTAAACAGGGCTATCATATCACCTCTTAACCTTCTTTTCTCCAGGCTAAACATCCCCAGCTCCCTAAGTCGTTCCTCATAGGGCATGGTTTCCAGACCCTTCACCATTTTTGTCGCCCTCCTTTGGACACGCTCCAGTTTCTCAATGTCCTTTCTGAATTGTGGCGCCCAGAACTGCTTGGCTTGCTTTAATTAAAGGTCACTGCCCAGCAAGTTGTTTTCTCATTTCCCAGGATATTGGTCCCTCTGGACTCCCTGCAGAAGGGCAGAAAAGCCAAAAGCTGATGTGTGCCTGTCTTTATTGCTGTAGTTCCTCTCCTCCTGCGGTGATCTCAGGGTCTTGAGCCACATTCCTTGTGAAGGGCCTCCACCCCTTCTGTATTTGCAGAGGCCTGGCTGTCCAGCACAGCCGCCTTAGCAGGCCTGGCTCTCTTGCTTCCATGCTTCCTGTTGCCTTTGCCCCATGTACAGGCTCTCAAGAGAATTGCGGTCCCTGTTTCCCAGGCATCTTGAAAAGACTGTGGGTTGCTTTTCTACTTCTGGGCTCTGCAAATGCTCTTCTGCTCAACAGAAAAAGACCATTTTTAGACCAAGCCACCCCTTCCCTAAAAAAAAAAAAAAACTTTCTGGACAGTACTGTAAGTGGATGCAGTTTCCTCAGAAAGAGTATGATATATCAGAGCTAATAAAGGTTTGCTGGTTGCCAGATTGGGGCCTTCTGCAAAGCTGTTCCCCCTCTTGGTCTGCGAGGACCCTTTCCAGGATCTCGTGCTCAGATTGTAATGATATCCTTTCTTCACCCGAAACAGGTTGTCTTGGCCAGAGAATTGTCTACCTCCAGAGAATATGCCAGTGAGTAATGCTTTCTGTGTGGGTGGGAGTGGGCTGAGGCCGGTGTCTGGTGGGCCCTGTGCTGGAGCCAAAGGAAACACTGCCGTTGCTTCTCTAGGGGCAAGGCTTTCACAGGCCACCGGACCTCTAAGCCACTTTTTACCTGAGCAGATGGTTTGTCACTTCTCCATTGAGACTCCAAGCAGATTGTAACTCATTTGTTTTTTCAAAAGTTAAAATTCTGGAGAAGCGTCACATCATAAAAGAGAACAAGGTGCCCTATGTGACCCGAGAGAGAGACATCATGTCCCGCTTGGACCAAAATGTTTTCATGGCAATATTTTTTAAGAGTAGGAAATATGAGCGGACTAGAGTGCTTCTTGGATGTGCTAACCCCATGATGTTTCCATAATTCTCATTAAAGTATTTGTAGGGGAAGTGTGGATCTGGAGGAAAGTGGACCGCTTGATGCCCCTGACCAGCTCTGCATGGGCTATAAGATCCAGTTACCATTACTCATTAGTAATGCATATAGATCGCTGCCACTTTCTGGACCCGTAGCCATCAATTTAGAATTGCCTCTAATATCTTTGTGTTTTTGTTACCAAGTATAGAAATTTCTAGCAGAAATAATTCTTAACAGTACACTCAGATTTTGGACTCAGTTATGCCAAGAATGGGGAGCTTCTAAAATACATCCGCAAGATTGGCTCGTTTGATGAGACATGTAGTTATGCCAAGAATGGGGAGCTTCTAAAATACATCCGCAAGATTGGCTCGTTTGATGAGACATGTACAAGGTTTTACACGGCTGAAATTGTGGCTGCGTTAGAGTACCTTCATGGAAAGGGAATTATTCACAGGTAAGGTGACAAGAGGAAACTGATCTCTTCCTCATTTGTGTTGCTTACAACTGCCTTTGGTCCCCCTTTGCAGGGTTTCTCCATTTAGATTAGGAGTTCCCATAAGAAGTAATGGAACCCCATGAGCCTCCCTTGTAGGATCCTCCTTAAAAACTCTGCTCCAGGGGCTCCAAGACCCCTGGGCTCCTTCCTGCAACAGGACATCACATCTTCCTCATGTGGTGTGTTAGTTTTGTGATGAGCTTTCTGAGATGGGTTTTGTTTAAAAATGGAATTCCATCTTCTTGGCATCCCTGAAGGGACTAGGGATGTGCAATAGGTCTTTGTCTCTTACTTCCCTTACACTCAGTGTTGGTCACGAAAGGCAGGTTTCAGAGTGGGATGCCTTGGGAGTCAATGTCCATCTAGCAGGTGTTTTCACTCAGGGGGGCAGGGAAGTGGCAGCAGTAGTGGCAGTTTGCCCAGGGCTCAGTGTTGTGAGTGCAGAATCCCTCCCCTCCCCCATGTGCCTATCGCTGGGCAGGGGGATTTCCAGCTGCATATGGCTTATCTTCATATGTGATCCATGCTCCACCAGGACATTTAGGATGCCTGTGGGGCGGGGGGGTTGGAGGTAGAGTGATGGCTGCAGGTGCTGAGCTTGTTGCTGGAAGTTGGAGCTGAGCTGCAAGAGATTTTTCTTTATGATGGCAACGGGAGCACCATCCCCTCCACATCCTTTGCAGGCCATTTTCCCGGCATGGCTCACTTGCGAGGGATGCCATGCTAGATTTTGGGCTGGTGCTCTATCACCAGTTCCTTATGGGATTTCCCCTCCAGAGTCTATGTCTCTTTTGCTCACTTGTTGAATCTGCCTTGCTTGTTCTCATTGATTCTCACTGAACTGGCGTCCATACCTTACCTGAAGTGGTGTTATCTCACTCAGTTTGGAATTTTCTTGTACATGGGGGGAAACAGGAGTGAGATGCTGCTCTTTGGCGTGGGCTTCAGGCATACACCTGGTCTTTATGAACTGTGTCTTTTGCAGAGATCTAAAACCTGAGAACATTCTGCTGAATGGAGAGATGCACATTCAGATCACAGACTTTGGGACAGCAAAAGTATTATCTGCAGACAGCAAGCAAGGTTTGTGCAGCTTCATACCTCTTCCTGGAAATGAATAAAGCAGCCATTGTCATGTTGCTGAAAGCTGGTTACAGTCTCTGTAGAATTTGATGGCTGTCTTTGAGAAGTAAAAGTTAAACTCCAGTCATCGTCTGTTGGAGATGCAGCCAGGAGCAGTGAAGGTTTCGTTTGGGCTCGGAAGGGGGGGGGGGTACTAACTGGTTGCCACTGAAATCAGGGAGAGGGTTGGTGGTGCAGTAGTGAGGCTTTGGGCTGCGGAGCGGAACTTCCAATATAAGATCCTGTCAATGTCTGAGGTCTGTAGAAACAGCTGATAAAACGTGATGGAACTGCACAGCAGAAAGCAGGGTGCTGTAATCATGTACACACACAACTCTGAAACTCTAGAAGCCCAAAGACTTCAAAGGAGGCTTTTGTTGTGTGACTCCCAGGCTCATTTTTAGCAGGATTTGTATCTTATCTGTCCTCCCAACCTTCCGGATTGGGTCCAGGCTATTTGAAGGGCCATATCTCCCTCTACAAGCCCCCCAGAATATTAAGATCATCCAGAGAGGCCCTTCTCTCTGTTCCACCACCTACAATCTTGAGATCCTCAGGGGCTTCTCTTTCTCCCATCAGCATCACTGGCCCTTCTGTTAAGGGCAAGGGAGAGGGCCTTCTTAGTGGTTGCACCTACTCTGTGGAAATCCCTCCCACCAGAGGCTTGGTTATCCCCTTCTTTGCTCTCCTTTCATGGACAGGCAAAGCCTTTTTTTGTCAAACCAGATTTTAATGAATAACTGCTTGCAGGAGGCTTTTTTTTTAATGTTATGGAAACTCCTCTCTTTTTAACCTTGCTATCTTTTTGAATGTTTTTTAAGAAAAAAGGGTTTTACTGTGATGTTTTTAAATTGATTTTTAATTCTTATTAACAAGTTTTTAACTGATCTTTTAGTTTTCTAGCCTTGGCTCTCACTTTGGGAGAAAGGTGGCCCCTCAGTGGAATTCAAATAAATAAATAATTTTGAATCTCCACAAAAAGTCTGCTCAGGAGGAAAAGATGGAAGAGCTGCTTGTGTGCCCACAGAGAGCATCTGTTTAATGGGTAGTGCTAGGGACTGCTGTCTGCTAGCGGTTTCAGTTACCTCTTAGCGGTGGTTGTTTTTCCCCTTCCAGCCCGGGCAAACTCCTTTGTTGGGACGGCCCAGTATGTGTCTCCCGAACTCTTAACAGAGAAGTCTGCCTGCAAAAGGTGAGTACCCTGCCTTTCCCAGGAAGGCTTTTGGGGGATTTGGGCATGTGAGGGAGGGGGGAAGAGATATCTTTTACAGCTGGGGGAAGGGTCTTCCTTCCCAGAGGTGCCTCCTTTGCCACATTGTGCTCCAGTGCTCTGGAGTTTTAACCAGTTTTGGTCCCAGCTTTTGGAACTTGCCTTCTCCTTTGTTTCTTCCTAGGCACTGAGGAAGTATTGGAGTTTGGCATTTACCTTTTTAACTATAACATGATAACAAAACCGAAGTTTTGGTTGGGCTATAAGCAGTGGTTTTTCTTCTGCCATTTTACTTTTATTTATTGTATGCCATTAAGCGTAAAACAGTATCAAGAAGACTTCCAATAACCAGGAAAAAACCAATGTCATCTTTTCAAAACACAATTATGAAGAACCCACAGCTTGAACTTGAGATGTAAACTCTAAATTCCAGTAACATCTGGAACTAAAAACAAATATTTCAGTGTCTTACTCCTTGAAATGTGCTTTGTTTCCCCCTCTTCTCTCCTGTGTGGATGAAGTTCTGACCTGTGGGCGCTTGGCTGCATCATCTATCAGCTTGTGGCAGGGCTTCCACCATTTAGAGCTGGGTAAGATTTTGGAGGGCATTGGTGGCACGGTTTATGGATCAAGTAGGCCTGTGTTTCTCAGCCTGTTGGTCCAGTTAATAGGTTGTGGGACGTGGGGGGTGTAATTGGTGCTCTCCAGTCTCTCCCTTTCAGCTTCCCTGCTCCCACTTCACAGCTTTAGAATTGGGGCAACTGAGATCTCCACAGGCTTCCCAACCCCCTTTCCCCACTCCTGTGGTTGGCTTTCTCAGATTTCTCTGCCAGTCTCCCTGCCTCCCTCCATGCATCTGCTGTGCCTCTTCTTTCCCAGAGAGAGGAGGAGATGGGAAGGTGGTGGAGGAGAGCTGGATGTGGAGGCAGCCTGGCTCCTGGTCCCTGTCTATGCACTGCCACCCAGCCAGGCATCTCCTTCTCCAGCTTCATTGGCAGAGAGACAGCGAAGCTGACCAGAAGTGGGGTGCGTAGGGGGAGCTTGTCACTGCCACTTTGGCCTTGCCTTTGTCCACTTTCCCTAAAGAAGGGCAGCTCTTCCTTGGCAACATGGGGGTGGGGGGGTGGGGAGGAAGATCTGCATTTGTACACTTCATGTTTGTTTGGCGCATAGAAATTGTCTAGCTTTTAATCTCAGGGTGCAGCCTCCTGTGAGACTATATTTGTATGTAAAACTAGATACGCACACATGGACATAGATTTTTTTCCTTGCAGGAATGAATATCTTATATTTCAAAAGATAATCAAGTTGGAATATGAATTCCCAGAGAAGTTCTTTCCTAAAGCAAAAGACCTCGTAGAAAAGCTTTTGGTAAGTGAATTTGGTTCACCAAAGAGACTGAGAGAAGGCTGGAAGTCAGAGCCTGGTTGGAATGTGCTTCTCTGCCCGTCTGTCTTTGTGCCAAGCTTCATTTGCCCAAGATCCGTTATCCTGGAGCTATGGCAGTTTCCCTCCCCCTTCTCCTTTGCTCCCTCCTCCTTCCACTCCTCACCTCGAATTCTTGTCCTTGTATGGGAGCTGTCCTTGGGAACTCTCTCCTGTTTGGTCTTGGAAGCCCCCAGACAGAACATGTCCAGCACAGATTGGACTCTCCGTGGCCCCTGCCCACCCCCCAAATCAGACTGGGCTGCACACTGGAGGATAGTGCCCTTTTCTTCCCAGAGGTCAGTGTGAAGAGCACCTTGCACCTCTTGTGTGGACTGCAGATGACTTGATGCCCACATGCCATAGCCATGGCAGTCTCTATGAGCTGCACCCACCCACTTTGTTCCATTGAATTATTTCCTAATGGTTGACTACCCAGGCAGCTATGAGCTCAGCCAGCAGATCTCAGCCTTCACCCCCCCCCCCCCAAATGTTGATTTAAAATCACTCCTTGTGGAGGAGATGTAACTGTGTCTCATCTTGATCAGGTTCTAGATGCTACCAAGCGGTTAGGCTGTGAAGAAATGAGAGGCTACGAACCACTCAAGGGTCATCCTTTTTTCGATTCCATTACCTGGGAGGAGTTGCACCGCCAAACGCCACCCAAACTCACCGCATACTTGCCCGCCATGTCGGAAGATGATGAGGACTGCTATGGCAATGTGAGTGCCACCATGCAGGGCCCCCATGGACCTTGTTGCCCAGCTTGGAGGGATCTGCAGTGGGATTCTCTGAGGGAAGGAGGACATAGCTCCAGCTCCCTCATGGCCGTTTCCGCATCCAGGGTGATGGGTGGGCGAGGGGGCACTTAGGTGGATGCCGAGTGGCCTGGGAAGTCTCCCTCCTTCAGCTCTTTGGTGTACCTGCTGAGAGTGGAGTCGGAGCTGCTTCCATTTTTTTTGGCAGTACGACAATCTCCTGAGTCAGTTTGGCTGCATGCAAGTTTCCAGCTCAGCGTCTTCTCAGTCGCTGTCTTCCCCGGAGACATCTCCACCACAGACCTCGGGCAACAACATCGAGCAGTACATCCATGACCTTGACAGCAACTCCTTTGAACTGGACCTTCAGTTTTCCGAAGAAGAGAAAAGGTTGCTGTTGGCAAAACAGGCAGGTGGAAACCCATGGTAAGCCATCCATCCATCTGCATAGAGTCCTTGGGATTGTAGCTCTCCTGACTTCTGGTGTACTTGGCAAAGAATGGAGGGTGTCCTTGCAGAACAATAGGGTTGGAAGGAGCCTCATGGGCTGGCAAGTCCAGTCCCCAGCTGGGGCACCTCTCAGCAGCGCTGTCTTGTCTCTGTTTGAAGGTCTGAAAGGAAGGGGAATCCAGTCCCATCCACTGGGGACATCCTGGGAGGAGATTCTCCCCAGTGTGGGCAGGTAGCAGGGACTGGCCCACTTGGAAGCTTGTATGGGGAGAGCTCCTAGCCATCTGGAGAGGCTGCTCTCATCCTAGAAGCTGCTGTTTCATCCTTGGAGAGAAGGAAAAACTGAACTGCGGGGCGGATGGTCAAGCAGCACTCTAAATGTTGGCAGACTGCAGTTCCCAGTATTTCTCCTCACTGGCTGAATTCATATAGCCATGTTAGTCTGTAGAATCAGAATGTAGAGAGATCAACTGGAATAAAGAAGTTGGCAGCATGAGCTTTCATAGACTTCTGAAGAAGCAGAGTGAAGTCTATGAAAGCTCATGCTGCCAACTTCTTTATTTCAGTTAGTCTCCAAGGTTCTATAAGATCTCTCTACATCCTCATTGGCTGTGTTCGAAAGGGGATGCTGGGAGCTGCAGCTGGAAACGTTTGGAGTAGGGATATGTTTCTTCCAACTATTTGTTCTTAGAAAACAGAATAAATCATTTAATCAATTTTGCGCCCATCTTCAGCTGCTACCAGTATTGAGTATTTGAGGAAGTCCCTCTGGGGATAAAGTCCATTTCTGGAGCCACCATCCTCTTCAGCAGTCCCTTGCCCCCTGCATGGCTGCGATGCGGGCCAGAAGAGCACTGAACAGAGAGGGACCCTGCTGCTGCCAGCATCCCAGCATTGGCAGTGCTGGTGGCAGTTTGCACAGCCTCGGGTGGCCAGTGAGAAGCTCAGGCCCCTGTGGCTGGCTGTATTCTTTGGCTCCCAGGGTCTTCCAGAGGATCATGTCCTCATTGAGTAACAACTGTCCAAACAGCCTGTGGCGACTCCTTGCTGGGCTGCACTCCAGAGCTGTATTTGGCAACAAGAGAAAGGTGGATCTTAATCATTCTCAGGTCTGGACAAGCAAAATGAGGAAGGGCTTAAGGAGGAGTCACATGCTTTGCCTTGTGTACTGCTCAGGAAGCCCTTTCTCAAGTCTTTGGATAGCCTTCCAGCCCTGATCCGGGGGCCTCTGAATTCCTGCCGCTGGAGTCGCTGAGCCCTTGGCTGGGTGAGGAAAGACCACCCACCCACCCACCCCCACTGAGTAGTCTAGTGAGGAGGCAAGGAAGATTCCTCCAAAGGTGGCAGTGGGCAAGAGGGTGTCGGGTTCAGCCCCCATCATCCCTCACCAGAAGAGATGCTGGATGAGAGGGCTGATGGGAGTTGTCGTCCAAGGGCATTGGGACTGCCTGGGAGAAAGGGGCCCTCTCCGCTGCCCAGCCCTCTGACCCCTGGGGCCTCCAGAGCTGGCTCCTGGCTGGTAGTTCAAGTGCTGCGGCTGCAGCCTCCTTTAGAACAAGTCCTCTGCTTAACTGAGTCCTGCTTTGGGCTGATGGAAATAGCACACAGTGATAGTTTTCTCCTCCTTAGGCACCAGTTCGTAGAAAATAATCTAATACTGAAAATGGGTCCCGTAGACAAGAGGAAGGTAAGTAGCGTGACTCCATGCCTTTGGATCCCTCACTACAGTATCATTTGCTCCTTCTGTGCCTAGGACCTTTTTAAAGCCTCCACTTCTGAAGCTTTTTATTAAAAGGGGGAGGGAACCAAAGAGGGCCATTAAGGGGACCTGACAGCACATTCCCTCGGTAGACAGTGAGGGTCACTTGGCTGCCAACTGGGTGATGGAGCCAAGGATGCCTCTCCCTGTCTGTGGCTCCTAGAGAGGGAGGGGGAACAGAGGCATCAACTGGTATTGGAGAAATTGCAGGCAGAGGCTGGGCAGGAAGGTCCCCAGTGCACTGCTTCTTCCTAGTCTCAGGGCTTCTTTAGGCATTGCCAACTGACTACCACCACTGAAGCAGAGGTGGCTAGACAGCTCCTGAATGAGTGTGTGTGTGTGTGTGTGTGTGCGCTGTGGAGCAAAATGTTGGGCTCTATGTGGCTTTTGGCCTGCTTGGTCTTTCCCCCACCATCTCCCCCCCTCTCTCTCTAACCCTGACTTGATTCCTCCATCCATCCCTCCTTGCTTTTTTCGGCTTTTGGATGAGTGCCCTGGGGGCAGGTATCAAACATTAAAAATACACGCAACAACACAGGATTCATGGGACTGGGCAAGGTCTGCTTTGATTACAGACCCTTCTAGCCAGATGCAGTTGGGTCTTCATGGCCCTCTAATCCCGCCCCCCCCCCCCCCGCCATGGGTACCACATGGAGACCCGGGGGGGGGGGGGGAGGCCTGTGAAGCTGGGAGGCAGCAACAGAAACCTCCCTGGCAGCGCCAGCTGTGCTCGCCCACTGGTGCGATCCTCTTTTCTGGCTGCAGGGAATCTTCCAGCCCTTGGCTCTGAGGCAAAGGACCATCTCTGGGGAGCAGCTGGGCTCTGTGGGTCCGTCCTAACCCCCCCCCCCCCACTCCAGATAAAGTACCGGACCTTCAGTGATTCCTTGGGGCAAGGAATGGCAGGTCTGGGGTCACTCGGTGACCCTCAAAGTCATGGCAGGGCGTTTCTTTCCTTCCCTCCTCTGAGTTAGTCCTGGCAGGCCTGGTGTCAGCAGGGAAAGAGAGGCTCTCTTGGCTCCTTGCACCATTCTGGTCTCCTAGCCTGTCTGTGGGTCTGCCCTTTGCCAGCCTGGGCTCAGCTTGGATTCCTTGGCCTCCTCTGCAGGGTCTGTTTGCTCGCCGGCGCCAGCTGCTGCTCACTGAAGGGCCTCACTTGTATTACGTGGATCCCGTCAACAAGGTTCTGAAAGGGGAGATCCCGTGGTCCCTAGAGCTCCGGCCAGAAGCCAAGAACTTCAAGACCTTTTTTGTTCATACAGTAAGTGGCCCTTTGGCCCTTTGGCTCAACTGCCAGTTCAGTGCCAAGGGACGCTTTTGCCAGGGAGGGGGAATTGAATGCCAGCTGCCAGTGGTCCTGAGAGGAACAGGAGACTGGAGACGTGGCTGCAAGGTCTCTCTCGGGACTATGCTTGATGCCTTCTCCAATCTTAGGCAGGTTGGAGGATGTGGCTGGTAGCCTTGGGGTACGTTTTTTGGGTGCCAGGCTCTGGCCGCGCAGGGAGAAGAGCTGATGGGCTGGGGCTTGCGCCAAGATGGCTGTTCCTAAGTCCAGTTGTGGTGGTGCTCCTGGAGTGACAGAGCATTAAATCCTTGCTTGTTTCTAGCCTAACAGGACGTACTACCTGATGGATCCTAGCGGGAATGCTCACAAATGGTGCAAAAAGATTCAGGAGGTTTGGCGACACAGATACCACCAGAATGCTGCAAAATGAGGCGGCTGCGGCTCCTCCTCCTCCTCCTCTTCTGCTCCCGTCTCCTTCCGTGCTGCTGCTAGAGAGAGAGCCACCAGAGGACTCTTCCCAGCCCAGTTAACAACCTCCAGCTCCAGGGCCAAGCTCTTCTCCTTCCCAGAGGAAACCAACGGAATTCAGGGTCGCTTTGCTTGCTTTTGTGCTTCTCTTGAGGCCGTTTCCCCTTCCCCCGGGGCTGACTTCTGCAAGAGAGCGATGCCTGCGGACTTTGCAGCCCAGAGCGTTGGGGGGAAATATCGATGGCTCCCGTGACTTTCCAATCAACCAGCCATGCAGCTGGGCTGTATCTGGGGCATCTCTGCTCCAAGCAAGCACCGCTCCTCCTTCCCCACCGCTGCCCCAGACCCCCAGAGCTAGTTTGCAGGGGCCCGCGATGGTCAAGGCAGGGAAGCGGAGGGTGCCTGGGCCTCCTCGCGGACTCTGTGCGGATGGCGCTCCCTTCACTCTCATTGCGTCTTGCAAATACACTCCTTTGCGGCTGGACGGAGGGGAAGAGAGGCCGGGCGCGGTGCCTGGAGGAGCCCTGGGCTGCCTGGCCCCATCGCCTTTTAAACATTTTAATGTGATGCTGCATTTACGTGTTTAGGAGCCCCGGAGCAACCGGCATGCTTTTAACTCGGGCTAACGGAGTGGTTGACTCGTTGGGTCTGGGAGGGGCCCCGGTGCAGCGGAGGGGCCCTTCTTTCTGGAGGAGCCCCGGAGGGAGGGACGGAGGGAGGGAGGGAGGGAGAGGCTCCTGGGGAGGAGGAGGAGGAGGAGGAGGAGGTGGTGTCCGGGTCCTGGGGGTCTGTGGGGCCGGCGGTGGCTCCTGCGTCCGTCGCGGTCTCTCTGTATGATATTGAGGTGTACAAATATTCCTGTATCGTCGTCCGTTGGCGAAGCGTCGAACCTTTTAGCCACTTTGGAAATATTTTACATGATTTAAAATATATTTAAGCCCCTCCCTGCCTCCCTCCCTCCGAGGACAAGGACTCTTTCTTGCTTTGGCAAAAGGGGAGGGGGAGGAGGGCCAGAGGGAGGGCCTCGCCCCGCCCCACTTCCGCCCCACAGGGAGGGCCGGAAGGAAGGAAAGGGCGGAACCGGAAATAGGGCCGAGCTGGCCCGCCCCCAGCCAGGGCTTCCTGTGCGCATGCGCCGCAGCGGCTCCCTCGGCCTGGGAGGGAGGGGCCACTTCCGTCGCGGAGCCAAGATGGCGGCCCAGAGGCAGCAGCAGCAGCTCCCCTCCAGGACGACGATGGCTCCCCCTCCGCCCCCCTCGCCCCCTTCCTCCTCCTCCTCCTCTTCGTCGTCCTCGTCCTCCTGCTGCCGGCGCCGAGGGAGCTCCGTCTCCAGCGCCTCCTCCTCGGCCTCTGCCTCTCCGCCGCCTCATCCGTCCTCGGTCCCGGCCGGGAAGTGGGTCCGGCTGAACGTGGGAGGGACGTGCTTCCTGAGCACCAGGCAGACCCTCTGCCGGGACCCCAAGAGCTTCCTCTTCCGCCTCTGCCAGGCAGACCCCGACCTCGACTCCGACAAGGTCCCGCCCGCCTTCGCCCCGGGAGTGGGAGTGGGAGTGGGAGTGGGAGGGAAGGGGATCCCAGTCAGAGGCTGCGTCCACACTGGGGGAAGATTAACCCCCTTTGGCACCGGTTCAATGGCCTTCCCTCGAGGCTGTGGTGGCATTCTGGGAATTGGTGGAGTCTGTTGTGGGGTCTACAGCAGAGCTCACAGAATGAAATTCAGTGCAGAGAAATGTAAGGTTCTGCACTTAGGGAAGAAAAATGAAATGCACAGATATAGGATGGGGGACACCTGGCTGAAAGAAACTACGTGTGAAAGGGATCTAGGAGTCCAAGTAGACCATAAGCTGAGTCAACAGTGTGATGCGGCAGCTAAAAAGGCCAATGCGATTCTAGGCTCCATCAATAGAAGTACTGTGTCCAGTTCTGGGCCCCACAATTCAAAAAGGATGTGGAGAAACTGGAGCAGGTCCAAAGGAGGGCAACTAAGATGGTGAAGGGTCTGGAAATCATGAAGCCCTATGAGGAAAGACTTGGGCAGCTGGGGATGTTTAGCCTGGAGAAGAGAAGGCTAAGAGGTGATATGATAGCTTTGTTTAAATATTTGAAGGGATGCCATATTGAGGAGGGAGCAAGCTTGTTTTCTGCTGCTTCAGAGAACAGGACTCAGAACAATGGATGCAAGCTCCAGGAAAAGAGATTCCACCTCAACATTAGGAGGAACTCCCTGACAGTGAGGGCTGTTCGACGGTGGAATAATCTGCCTTTGAGTCTTCTTCTTTGGAGGCCTTTAAGCAGAGGCTGGATGGCCATCTGTCAGGGATGCTTTGATTGGGAGTTCCTGCATGGCAGAAGAAGGGGGTTGGACTGGATCAGGGCCCTTGGGGTCTCTTCCACCTCTATGATGCTCTGAATTCCCTAGCCTTGAGCGAGGCCGTTTAAAGCCTTGGGGGTCCCTCTCTGTGTTTCCCGGCTGCAGGACGAGAGCGGGGCCTACCTGATTGACAGGGACCCCACCTACTTCGGCCCCGTCCTCAACTACCTCCGTCACGGGAAGCTAGTCATCAACAAGGACCTCGCCGAGGAAGGTAAGCGGCAGCCAGGCAAGGCCTGGCCCCCAGAAGGCAAGGCAGGGCTTAAGGTGAGAGCAGGGGCCTGCCTCTCTCTCCCAGCCCCCCTCCCCTTGGCAGCCATGGCCCAGGCCCCCCCCTCTCTCCGTCTCTCTGGGCTCCAGGGCTTTAAGGGAAGGCAAGGGCAGGGCCTCTTTCCCTTTCCCTCTCTGAGCCCCGGTGGGCCGGTCTCCCTTTGCTCCAGGGGTCCTTGAAGAAGCCGAATTCTACAACATCACGTCGCTCATCAAGCTTGTGAAGGACAAGATCCGGGAGAGAGACAGCAAGACTTCGCAGGTGAGCCCCCTCCTCGGCCGTCCGGCCTCTCCTCTGCCACAGGCTTTGCCTTTAATGGTTTGGCCCAGAAGGAGCCCCCAGAAGCCCAAAGGGAGCCCTGGCAGTGCAGGTGGGTCAGTCAGGGGCCTTGCGGATGGAAGGGATGCCCAGGAGAGCTGCCTTCAAGGGGAAGACCTGGAACCAGAGAGAGAGGAAAACCTTTCTGCCCCATTCCCCCCAAGACAAATCCTCAGTTTTCTCAGCTAGAAAAATGTGTAGCCTTTGCAGAAAAGTGGAGAAGAGTTGCAATGAAATGTTTTCTCTCTTGGGACGAACAGAGTTTCTCTTCAGAAAATCAAATCCTAATTGCCATGAGTAAGTCATTGGGGGAAGGAGATAGGAAAGAAAAGAGCAAAGGGGAGACAAGAAAGGCTAGAAAAGGCCCCTTGCTGACTGATCTTCAGCAAAGAGGCTCTACTGAGAGCCAGCCTGGGGCTGAGGCTTGAGTACTGGACTAGGGCAGCGTCACATTCGATATGAAACTCTGGTGAGAGTGTTTCATCGCACAAAGGATCAAATGGGAAAAGGGAGGGACGAAGAAGTGAACCTCAGATCTTGAAGCCCTGCCATCAGCCGAACGGTTCGACGCTAGATGAAAATCTTTGCACCACTCCCTGAGGGAGGATGAGCTTCCTGGTTCTTTTAATGAAGCCTCGTACCTCTCAGAAAGTGCAGCCATTGGGGGCCTTCTTCAAATGGCCCCTAGTAGCCAGGAATGAACCTGGCGGCCCCTCAGCCTTGCCCTAAGCCACGGTCACCAAGTGAATTTTGTGACTGAGTGGACTCAAGCCTAGATCTCCTGTGATGGCCACTGTGCCATGCTGGATCTATGCTTGGGGGCGTTTCAGTTCCACAGTCAGGTCCTGCAAAACCTGGAGGGGTGGGTAGTGCAGAAAACTGCAAAACATGGGCCTGCATTTCAAGGGAAAACAACAGAGGTGGCTTGTGGGTGGTTGCTGTACATACATAGGTTTTGTGGGGATGTTGAATTTCTGGGTTTGTAGTTAACAGAGAGCCTTCAGGACTGTTGCCCTCTTGGTGTTTTTCCTTATAGGTGCCCATCAAGCACGTTTACCGGGTGCTGCAGTGCCAGGAGGAAGAGCTAACGCAGATGGTCTCCACCATGTCGGATGGCTGGAAGTTCGAACAGGTACGGGGCTGGGCAGACAAAAGCCTGGGTGGCCTTTGGAAGGTGGGTCAAAGAACGAATCAACTGTCAGTTTGTGGTATCAGTACAAGCGCACATTCCAGGGACCTGATGTGCAGTTTGGGATGCCAAGGAGTTGCAATGAGGAGAAAAATCAATATTGTGTCTTGCAAAACTGAGAAAGTTTCGATACAGCATTAAACAAGTGCCATGTGTAGTTATGTCAGCTCTCTTTGGTGCCTTTAAACAAGTTGTAAATTGTACTTGATAACCCAGTGCACAAGGTTCAGATCACCCGATTGCTCTGTGCTGGACCTCTTGCTGTCTGAGCCTCTTTATTTGGGATATTCCTGATGTGCTATAAGTCTTTCAAATAAAGATTTTGCTCCTGGATCTGACTTATGGTTTCCTTGGTATCTCCAAGTGTCTGAGGACCACCATCTAAGGCAACATCTTCCTGTTGAGAGAGATGCAGCGGGTGGGGTGGGGAGGGGAATAAGGGCACTAGAAGATTCCTGAGTCAGGGCCAGCAGGGCCAGTCAGATGCTGTGGGGAAGCCCACCAGGCTCATCTTCCCTTGCGACTGCTGTTGAGAAGCATATTGTCTGTGTTTAATTGGGAAGGGGACAGACACACCCACCCCACCTACTCCCCGCATACACTTTTCTTTAGAAGCTTTGAGCTATCAGGGCTCTGTGCTCTATTTATTTAAAGTAGCCTCATTCTGCTGTGCAGCTGGAACAGCCTCCATAATAATGTGTTGGAGTTTTCCATAAAAAAACTGGGGGGAGGGGATGGGTAACCCCTCTGAGCCTTTGCCTTTCCCTTCCAGCTGGTCAGCATTGGATCCTCTTACAACTACGGGAACGAAGACCAGGCTGAATTTCTGTGTGTTGTCTCCAAGGAACTGCATAACACTCCGTATGGCACAGCCAGTGAGCCCAGTGAGAAAGCAAAGGTGAGTTGGCAGGAAAATGCTTCCACAATGGCTGCAGCTGAAAGCACAGCCTTCCTGAAGGGTCCTCTCTGCATTCCTCCTGCTGTGGTTCCTTCTTTGAATTAATGGCTCAGCTTGTTGTTGGAGGGCAGAGGTCTGTCACCCTCCGACCTCGTGCAACAGCTAGATGTGAATTTTGACCAGAGTTAACCGTGTGGTAATTGGAAATCAGTTTTTAGACATGAATAGCAAAATAACTCCCTGACAATGGGGTGAATTGCTTTCTCTGGACTGAGCATCCTTTTCCCAAAAGCGAGCTGGTCTCAACTGTCCCCAAAGGCTGGGAACTGGTAATTTCTTAAGTTAAAACTTGGCAAGCATTATAAATACAAAATGCTTCTGTCAATTTTTCCATAAAGCTAGTGGTTACATTTATCACCATCTCAGAATCTGCTGATCTTCAAAATTAGCAATCTGTGTGCCAGGTGACATGAAAGCACTCTGTGTGTGTCATACCAGACCTCACTCATTACCTTTACTTTCTGTTGGTCCTTCTCTTTGCAAAGAGGCTGCAGGTTGATCATTTCTGCAAATATCAAGGACGTATCTGATACGTCTCTTGTATCTCAGAAGGACTGTGATGCTCAAGAGACTTGCAAAAAAGATTCCAGCAAAAGTGCCTGAATTAAAGCAAACCACCCTGAAGCCACCAAATCGTTTTGTATCTTGGGAGCTAAATTGGGTCAGCTATCTGGTTGGCACTTGGGTGGGAGACTGCCAAGAAAGACCAGGTGCTGTAGGTTCTATTTTAGAGGAAGGAACTGGCAAAGCTACCTCTGAGGGTTCCCTGCGTAAGAAGGACCATATGAGAAATCCATGGAGTTGCCATGAGTTGACAGGTAAAGGCACAGGCGCGCGCACAAACACACACACACATACAGAGAGGACAAGAAGACATCATTTTTTGGTCTTCAAATATGGCTTCTGTGCTTCTGAGTCTTCTGCTTTGGCCATAAAGCAGCAGAAGAAGCAGCCGTGCCCTGAGCAGGTGCTTCTTTTTGCAGGAAGAGGCTCAGCTGAGGTCCAAGCAAGCCATTGGCACACTTTCCAGATGGAATGGTTGCTCTCCAGCTGAGCTGCTTTAGTGTATTTGGTGCAGCGTGAGCGAAGAGCATCAGGAACATGTTGGGATGCTGAATGACGCGAAAGGCCAGTGTGGGGCTGTTAGACTGGGCAACGGGGCAGGAGTGTGCGAAGAGCCTGAAACAGACATTTTTAAAAGTCATTTATGCATCTTTTTTTTAATGCTGCTTTTAAAGATTAAGGGTTTTTCCCCCAGCATAAAACAACCAGGTCTCTTGTATGTTACTGCAAACTAACCTTAAGAAATCAAAGTCAGTGTGGGGAAGCTGAACAAATGCCATAGGAAAAAAGGAATGCATAATTATTCTGTAGGGCATCCTCAGTAGATAGCCGGGGCTTTTTGTCTTGTTTTCCCAGAAGAAAAGGGCTTGTCTTGCTGGGTTACCCCAGCGCTACTGCCTTCCCAAGACAACCCATAAGCTTGCCGGCAAGGTTTCTCTTTCTCCAGATCAGACACGGTGATCCTCTGGCAGCTTCCTCAGTGTTTGGTGTCTGCCTTGGCAGCTCAGTTTCCCCCCAACTTCCCTCCCCACAGCAGACTGCTGGAGGTCTGTGCAGAGAGCATGTGCACTTGCTTTGGCTTGGCTCAACTCTCACTTTATTTCTTTTCCTTCCCTTCCCTTCCCTTTCTTTACACTTGCTGCATGCCGCTCAGAGTGAAGATGAGGAGACGGATTACGATGTGAATGACTCAGATTAAGTGTGGGTGCCATGGTGAGCACTAGGAATCCACCCCACCATCCTCCCCTGGTAGTGCATTTTGTCTTTGTGATTGTAGCTGGCTTTACCCCTCACGCTATGTGGAAACGTATCCCTAGGCCTGCCCTTTGTCTGCTCAGAATCATCCCAGCTGTGTGCCAGTGCCTTGCTGTGTTTGGCCTCTTTTAGCAGAAATGTGTGTTGTGGCTCATTCTACTCTAAGGAGGAGAGAGTCTCCGTCGCGAAAGACAGTGCTTTCACTTGTGGAGCAACCCTCCCTTCCCTGCTCAGCACTGGTGGAAAAGCCAAAAAGCCAGATGTGGATAGAGAGGAGACAGATGTGACAGCCTGGATGCACATCTCATAGTCAGCAGGGCCTTCTCAGAGCTTTGTGGGCTGTGCTTTATTCTGCATGATTTCCCTTGATTTCAGTCTGTAGAAATGGTTTCTTGGCCTCGTGTCTACAGTGGCCACTTGGACTGAGGTATGGTAGCAGGGAATCTGGCTGTTGTGTTCAGGAGGAGCAACTCTGCCAGGAAGTAGCTGCAGGGTCCCTTCTGGGGGCCATGTTGGAGCAGGGGCTGACTGGGAGCCCAGGGACCTGGCTGGCCAGCCCTTTGTCTGGCCACAGCTGTGCATCCTCCGAGGGCTTCCCGCCTTCTGTCCTGTCAGGTGGCATTTGGCCCAAGGGATACAAAGACTGGGAGCAGAGTCTGTAGGTGGTTGTTGCACAGAGATGGCTGTTGGTTACACAGGTGCCCTTCTGCTGGAAAGGCTCCAGGTTGCCTCTCAAGACCTGCCTTTTGAAGGAAGGAGCCATCTGCCTGGAATGCACGTGCTTCTAGAATGGGATTCTAAGCCTCAGCCCTTCCAACAAACAGTGCAGGACCCTCAGTAACAGGGCAGAGGCTCCCTCAGGCGGATGGGAGAGCAGATCTTGGCCAAGGATGGCTCCTGTGTCACAAGAGAGGGCAGCAGCTGGGCTGCCTGGCTGGTGGCCAGATCATGCAGCAGTTCGGGGCTGTATCTTTGTAGCACCTGCCTACAACAGAAACCAGCCACCAAAAGGGTGACAATCTCTGCTGTGAGCCTTCTGTCTGGACCTCAGGGACCAGGAGTCTCCAGTAAAGCAAGGGGGGAATGTTGTTCAAAGAATCTCCAGGTAAACAGAGGAGGAGCATGTACAAGGAATTTCTAAAAAGGGGCTTCTATATGAGAGGCCTTGTTAATAGAGGTATGTTTGGGTCTTTCCATTAAAATGGATAAATAAAATATGTTGCCAAAATAGAGTAGAGGCACCAGATCCTTTCTGATCTTGGAAACTAATCAGGGTCAGCCCTGGTTTGTGCTTAGATGGGAGACTGCCAAGGAATACCAGGTGCTGTAATCTGTATTTTTCACGGAAAGAACAGGCAAAACCCCACCTCTGACGATTACTTGACTACAAACTCTACAAAAATTAGAGGGTCAGCAGGTGAACAGACTTCTAACACAGTGCTCATATTCCATTGAGCCTCTAGTTAAAACTTCATTAGACCCCAAGCAGCTCAGTAGTTTGCTCAGGAAAGTCAGGAGTCCAGAAAAGGCAGGAGAGGTCCAATTGATAACAGTTCATATGGGAAGAATCAAACCAGGAAGTGACTTGGGTGATGCCTCATGGGGCGGGGGGGAGGGGGCAAGGTGAGGAAATAAATAGAAGGTGATGTGTAAGATTCCATGCTGGAAATCTTGATGCATTGTAGAAACTGTTTTTTCTTCAGATTCAGTGCAGAAAAGGTAACCTAAGGCTCTGCAACAAATACATTCCAGTAAATGTAAAACAAGAGACTGGAAGAGGAAGAGAACTTCTCCCTTAGTGGACAAAGCTGCTTTCAGATCCACTGGCACAACCAGGTTTTCCTCCGTTCAGACTGTCCTTTCTCCCCTCGTCACTAATGTTCAGTTCTGTATTTGTAGATTGCAAGTTGGGAGGGGGAGAAGGAAGCATCATACTACTTTTCTTTACTGCTCCAGAAGATCAAATAATTTGTTTTGAGGCAAATAAGGCGATCGTAGAGTCTTGGCGGGATTCATGCTGGACACGGAGCCAGGGCATAGATCCAGCAGAGGATCCCCACCCCTGCCCCCAGTGTAGCTTCTCTGGGTTGTTCCGCTGCCTTGTTTCTCTGAGGCTGCATCACCACAGCAAAACCATTTATCATTTTGCCCATTTGAAAGGCTCTTTTTTCCAGAAGGAAACAGACATACTTTCCTTGTACCAAACCAAAGCCTTCCTCCATCCATAGGCCCACAAGTCTTGTTCCCAGAGCCGCTGGCAGACTTGCCAGAACAGGACACGAGTAACATCCTGATCAGATCAGTGGTTGAGTTCCTCTCATCCATGTGGGCCTAAGTGCCTTCCCTGAAGTGATGCCTTCCCTGGGGAATAGCATAGTCGCTGCAGAAACGGAGCCATGTGCTCAGGTGGCAGCTGTGGATGGAGCTGTGGGCTGAACTTTGGTTGCTACTTTGCACACCTGAATCAGTCAGAGAGAAAGTGGGACTCACAGAATGCAGAGCTCATGACAGTAAACAACCTGTTCAGTGAGTTTTGCAGAGACTGGGGTCGGAGGTGCCTGGCCTCCTCGGACAGTGCTGTCGTCCTCCGGGGCATGGCAGCCCCTGGCTTGGCTTGGGTCATCCATGAATGCGGGGTGGGTTTGTGCCAACTGCAAAAAGGGTTCTTTCCTTTTACTTGGTTCTCACTGAAGCCCTGGATGGTGCTGAGAGTGGGCTGGATTCAGTCGGGAGAGCCCTCCCAAGGTACCCGTCCTGCTAGAACTTTTTCTCATGCCTGGCCGGTCACCGTGTTTCTCATTTTCAGATCCTGCAGGAGCGAGGTTCGAGGATGTAGCTGTGCTCCTGTACGGAACGACGGAGACCTTTCTTTTGAGCTGCCGCACAAAGATGGATGGCACCAAGAGGAAGCCGCTCCTCCTTTCTCCATTCTTGTCGATCTGGATTTTGAGCCTTCTCTGGTAGAGCCAAACCCTCGGATGGTGCCGCCTGCCTGCCTGCCTGCCTGGCTCTCCTGGGCTCCGGGGCCACGGCTGCATCTGCGGTTTCTCATCGGAGGGACCTGACACTTGGCCCAGGGCCACTGGGACAAAGCTTCGTTCACCGCTAGGAACTGGATTGGGTTTGGAGAACCTACTTGGTGCTACGTCTACATTCGCCCTCCTCCAGGGCTCTTTCTCTGACACGGGCCTGGGCCCAAGCAGCGACGGGGGCCCCCCTTGGTTCCTCAGCCCCCTGCTTTTGGCCTTTGTCTCCAGGGACTGCTTTCCATCCTCTTGCAAGCGCCAACCTTCAGCCCGAACTTGGGCACCGAAGGAGCGAACAAGAAACGGCGCTTTGCCCTTTCGGATGCAAGGACCCAGCCGTTGCATCCGGGGACTTGAGGAGCGTCTGTGCCCCGTGAGAGGGGTCTGGGAGGCAGCCTGGGCTCCAGCCTGGTCCAGATGGCTCTGGGGGGCTCCGTCCGCCGGACACAGCAGCCAAGACCCGAAAGCAGGGCTCCTTGCGACTCTGGACTGGATGTTTACAGCCCTTTTCTATCCCTTTATCTATGCAGCCCTTTGCGGCGTTTCGGTAAGAAGAGAGGCTTTTGTGGCCAATGGAAGAAGAAACGCAACTGGAGCTTTTTTAGTGCGCTCTGTTTACAGGAACCTTCGCGGCATGTTTTTAAAACGGAATAATGATATCCCTCCAAGAACTCTCTGCTCCACAGAAAGAGCCCAGGCCTCTTCTCGGGCCTTTTCTTTTTTGCATCTCCCCGTATTTTGGACGATTTAGTGGAAACCTTAACAAACGTTGTGAGAGAATACACCGTTTTATCTCTGATGTGTGCAGAGAGCGTTTATTGGTTGTGTGTGTCTTCCTTGGCCTGGTTTTGGCAAACCCTTCCTGGAGTCTCTCCCGCCCTTTGAGGCTGCCTCCACACCGAATAGAGAAACCGGTTTGGCACCGCTTTAACTGCCCTGGTTGAAGGCTATGGCATTCTGGGGGTTGGAGGCTGTTGTGGGGCCCAGAGCTCAAGGCTTAACTTTTCTGGCTCAAGGCTATGGAATTCTGGGAGCTGGAGTCTGTTGTGGGGCCCAGAGTGGAGCCTTAACTTGTTGTCTGACTCAATTGCTATGGAATTCTGGGAGTTGGAGTCTGTTGTGGGGCCCAGAGCGAGCCAGAAAACAGTTAAGCCTTGAGCTGTGGACCCCACAACAGACTCCAGCCCCCAGAATTCCATAGCAATTGAGTCAGACAGCAAGTTAAAGCTGAGCTCTGGGCCCCACAACAGACTCCATAGCCTTGAGCCAGGGCAGTTAAAGGGGCCTTTCCTCCGGAGCAGAAGAAGAAGAAGGAAAGAGAGGAGCTTCTGCGCCTTCCTTGGCCCTCGGCGGCCTCCGTACTTTCCCGTCGCGCCGCGGAGCCAATGGCAGGCCTCCCTGGCCTCTCCATCCGGGTCCTTCGGGGTCTCCGTGGCAACCGTTCCCTCCCCGCCTCGCGATTGGCCGGGGGGCGGGGCTTCTTCCCGGACCCGCCCCCCAACGTCCTCCCGCGCGGCGCCGGAGGGAGCGCGCATGCGCGTTGGGGGCGTACGGGTCGCGTCGAGGGACCAAGTTCCGGCGTCGCGCTTCCTGCCGCTGGGGCTGAAAAGAGGGAAAGTCGAAGCTCCTCGAAAGAGAGAGAGACAAAAGCGGAGGTGAGTCCGGAGCGAACATCCGGGTCCCTCGCCGCCGGCGCTCAGGGAGGGAGGCGGGCCTTTGGGGGAGGAAGCGAGTGGGGCGCCAAGGTCAGGCCCGAGTCCGACGGAGAGAGCGAGGGAGGGAGGGAGGGTCCGGTGCGGCGAGGCCTACCCGGGCTGCTCCCTTCCTCTGACGCCGTTCTCGTTCCCTCTTCCTTCGCCCAGAGGCCTTCGTCGGGAGCAGGATGTCTGGGATCGCGCTGAGCCGCCTGGCGCAGGAGAGGAAGGCCTGGAGGAAGGACCACCCCTTCGTAAGTAGAACAAGCCGCCCCCCGACGGAGGGAGGGAGAGGGCCCTCAGTCAGCCCCGGCTCAGCCTCCCTTCTCCTCCTCTTCCCGCAGGGCTTCGTGGCCGTCCCCACCAAGAACCCCGACGGAACCATGAACCTCATGAACTGGGAGTGCGCCATTCCCGGGAAGAAAGGGGTAAGTCAGGAGGACCGAAGCAGGGGCCATTTGGGGCCGCCTTCGGGGCTCTTGGGGGGGGGAGAAGAGGAAGGCCTGGCCCAGGCTGACCGGGCTCCCTCCTTCCTTTGTTCCCGCAGACGCCTTGGGAAGGAGGCCTCTTCAAGCTCCGGATGCTCTTCAAGGACGACTATCCCTCCTCGCCCCCGAAATGTGAGTCTCTCTCTCGGGCCCAAAAGGAGGAAGGAAAGGGAGGCTCAAGGCTATGGGATTCTGGGAGATGGAGTCTTGTTGTGGGGCCCAGGGCTTGTTGTTTGTGTCAGCTGCTATGGAATTCCATAGCAAGCGAGTCAGACAACAAGCTCTGGGCCCCACAACAAGACTCCAGCTCCCAGAATTCCATAGCGAGCGACTCAGACAACAAGTTAAGGCTTCGTTCTGGACCCCACAAGAAACTCCCAGAATCCCCTAGCCTTGAGCCAAGGCCATAAAAGCAGTGCCAAAGGGGGGGTTGCTTGCTTCTGTGCCCAGCATCTCCCCCTTTCCTGCCCTGGATCTCCAGTGCTTTCCTTTTGGGCCTCTCTCTGCTCAGAAGGGCTCCTGCTTGTGCCCTTCGTGCCCCTCGTGTGTCACCCGGGTCTTTCCTTTCAGGCAAGTTTGAGCCCCCCTTGTTCCACCCGAACGTCTACCCTTCGGGCACCGTCTGCCTCTCCATCCTAGAAGAGGACAAGGACTGGAGGCCTGCCATCACAATTAAACAGGTGAGCCATGCTTTTCTCAGCCTGGTTTTCCAAGGATTCAGCATTGTCTTTCGGCTGGCGGTGGGAGCCTGGGGTGTTACTTGTATGCTCTGTGCGAGGGGTATCCAAAAGTTTCAACGATCACCTTTTTTAAAAATTGACAAAGTTTGTTTTGATTTGTACTTGTTAACTTATCTCTGTGTAGTCACTATCTAGATTCATACATTTTTCCCAGCGTACCTTGATCCTCCGAATACCTGATATTGTAGAAGTTTGCACACTGCGCCTTGCGAGGGGGTATCGTAAAGTAATAATTATTACCCAGAAGTTATTGTGCCATATTGATGAAATTTTGTCCGTATCATCATTGGTCCCTAAGTGCACATTGCTGAGAAAATCAATTCATTAGGGCTTTCTAGATTGGCAGGAAAGTGTGGCATGAAGTTGCCTTTTCCTTAATGCTTAGCAGCTGCACCGCAGCCTTTAGATGGAGCTGCGCTGTTCCGCAGTTTTTAAAAAAGAAGCTGGGAAAACCAGCACCTTTTTAAAGTCGCTTCTTTTCCCCTTAAACGCAAAAAAAGCATTTTCATGGCACACTTTCCCTTTTTCTCATCTAAAGGCTAGAGTTTCATGCAGCCGTGAACACACTTCTTTTTGCCAATCTAGAAAGCCCCATTGCATCCTTTATTTTTGCGACTGGCTCTGCCAGAAGTGACTAAAGTGTAAAATCCTCATCAGGCACAATCTGCAGGCTTCTACAATATCAGGTATTTGGAGGGTCAAGATACGCTGGGAAAAATGTATAATAAATCTAGATAGTGACTACATAGAGATCAGTTAACAACTACAAATCAAAACAAACTTTCTGTCACTTGTTTTAAAAGGTGATCATTAAAACTTTTGGGTACCCCTTCGTACGCCTTTCCCTTTCCAACAGACTATATCCACATAATAGCCCATGAGTGCTTATTAAGAGGTTACTGTACAGCAAATAAAATACATCTGGTTGCAGGCAACTGGATGGAGTCCTTTTGTCCCCCAGGAACATCACTCAAAACCACTGTGGAGCTGAAGGCTCATCACAGTTGTCCCTTTCAGCCTCTGCTTTGGGAACCAAGTGAGAAATCAAGTCTTTCTTCCTGTCAACCTGCTACGGTTGTCAGGGCTGCATTGGAGACCAAGGCTACTTAACTTTTGAGCAGACATCCACAGGGTTATGCTGCAGCCATTCAGATAGTTCCATAGAATCATAGAATCATAGAAATTTAGAGTTGGAAGAGACCACAAGGGCCATCCAGTCCAACCCCCTGCCGTGCAGGAACTCCCAATCAAAGCATACCCGACAGATGGCCATCCAGCCTCTGCTTAAAAACCTCCAAGGAAGGAGACTCCACCACCCTCCGAGGGAGTGTGTTCCACTGTCGAACAGCTCTTACTGTCAGGAAGTTCCTCCTAATGTTGAGGTGGAATCTTTTTTCCTGCAGTTTGCATCCATTGTTCCGAGTTCTGTTCTCTGGAGCAGCAGAAAACAAGCGTGTAATTCCAGAACCAACGTGTAATTCCTTGGCAGAGTAATGTCACACTGTGATGTGAAAAGCGACCCGAGTGCCCTGATTGGAAAAGCCGAGTTGAATTCAGTGTGTTTGATTTTAAGTCAGGGGTTTAGGTTTTACAGTATCGGAGTTTGTTTTATGTTTAGATGCCTGTGTGTAAGGGATTTTTAACGTTTTTAAAAAGTCATGCTTGTTTGGTTTAAATCTGTTGCAGTAAATCATCCATCCTGGCATCTTGCTAGGGATGCACCGTGGTTTAATCCATTACAGGCCACTTTATTGGTCACTGAAGGGGTCAGAATTCTTGGTTGAACCCAAAATCAAAATTAACCAAAATTAGCTGCAGGACCCCCACCCAAAGCCATTGGGGCAATGAAGAGAGCAGGCAGCCTCTGAGAAACGTCCAGCTGTGCCTCTGTAGAGAACGGTGCTAATGCTGCCAGGGTTTCCCAGAGGCTTCCACAGATGCTGCTGCTGCTGCTAACAAGGCCTTTGCTCTTCGCCTAACTGGCTGCACCTGTCTAGATAAAAGGTGGATGGTTGGGAGGGCAGACAGCGTAGTTCTTTCTTTCCAATCTTGGCCCATGTTGGCACAACCCCAACTGAAGCCTTCTTTTCTCATAGATCTTGTTAGGAATCCAAGAACTCCTAAATGAACCAAATATTCAAGACCCAGCTCAAGCAGAGGCTTACACAATCTACTGGTGAGTAACTTGTCAAACCAGGGTCTCATGAGTGGATTTCCTCTCAGGCAAAGCAGTTCAGAGAATCATAGCTTCATCTGTACCAAATGTTGCAGTTGGGTAATTTAGCCTAAAGCATTAAGGATGAAGAGATGAAATGATTGCAACTTTCACTCGTGTCAGGTGGGCTGCCAGAGAGATGCCCAACACGGTGAACATGAGGAAGAACCTCCTGGCATTGTGGGCGATGGAGCAGGTTGCCTCAGAAAGTAGTGGGAAGTTTTCAAGCAGAAATTAGATGTCCACCTGTAGTAACAGCTCTTACTCCATGGCTCTTTGTAGAACTCTTCCCTTGCTAGTCACCTGAGCATTTTTGCAGATCATTGGCTGTTTACTTTGATTCTGTCTTACAGCAACCCAAGGCAAGAACCCATCTTTGGATTTTCTTGCCTTTGCCTTCCTCTGAGGCTGAGTGTGCGAGACTTGCCCAGGGTTCAGCTTTCTGAATGGGGCAAGAGAGGTTATCCATCATCTAGAACTCTTTCCCCTCAAAACAGGTGCAGGAAAGGGAGGAGGCAACTGGGCAGAGGGGATCTTCCCCATCTCTCTCCCCATTTGTTTCCTTGCCTGCCTTTGTAGCAAAGTCCTGGACGCTGAGGAGGGAGCCCCCACCATCACCGTTGAGGTTTGGCTGCTAAAGGGAGAACGAAGACCTGGAAGTGTGTGTGTGTGAGAAGGGTTTAGTGCTTTGCGCCCCATGCAAGGTCTTGGCCATTTTTAATCCGTCTCAGGAGAGTGGTGATTATATTGCGGATAAAGGAGAGGCACGTAAGGGGGAAAGAGGCTATCTTGTCAATGTCTGCTAGAAGTGGTGCGCCTGAGAAGCTTCCTGCTTCCCCATCCAAGCCTAGCTCTCCCAGAACATGTTTCTGTTACAAAAATTCTTGGCTTAGTCACAGGTTGCATTTTAAGAAGATTATTGTGAGTGTTGCAGAATGGCTTGTTGATTCTCTTGAAATGCTGCTGCATTTCATGAGCAGATTCTTGGTTTCTGAGCATCTTTGAGCAAGATAAAAATAAATCGATGCTGAGACTGAGTAAAGGATAGACATCTGCATTCTTTCTCCTGTGCAAAAAAGGCCAATGTACGCAGTGAAAAATATAATAACCTTTTTGTGTGTGTGTCCCTCTAAGTGTGGCTGAAGGAAAGAGTGCTTTTGCCCTCATATTTGATGGTGTCTTTTTTGGGGGCCCACAGCTTTGGCTTGGGTTATGTATAGCCTGGAGGCGATGGCGGCTTGGTTTTTGTGAAACCCCCTCCTCATGCTTCTGGAGGTCTGTCTGATAGAATGGGGCTGCTAGAGCTGCCAGGTGACAGTTGTCATAAAGAAGGGGCTCCTCTAACCTTGTCTTGTCTGTCAGAGGGACAGTGACGGACTGGTGGGGTCAGCTCCAGATGCCAAGGTCCTCAAGTCTTCTTGCTTGAGTAGTGAATATCTTGTGCAACTCTGTTCTTTCGAAACCAAGTTCCTTTTTTTCCCCTTTATGTAGCCAAAACAGAGTGGAATATGAAAAGAGGGTTCGAGCACAAGCCAAGAAGTTTGCACCATCATAAGCTTCTGTCATCCAGCATCTTTAAAGGAAGGGATTAATTGGCAAGAACTTGTTTACAAAACTTTTGCAAATCTAATGTCGCTATGTACAATTAATAGTCACTTAGGGGAGGGGGTTGTCTGTGTGCCATTTTCCATATTCGCCACTTGTATACAGTTCTAAATTTGCTGAATTGCCCCCCGTTTTTTCATACAGGGTCTCTTCCTTCAGTCTTTTGTATTTTTGATTGTTATGTAAAACTTGCTTTTATTTTAATATTGATGTCAGTATTTCAACTGCTGTAAAACTATAAACTTTTATACTTCTATAATTCACTAGTATCTCTTAGTTTCTTTGCTCTCTGATGCAGGCATGCTTTAAACTGTTTAGAATACTTTGCCTCTACTTGGCTGTAAGAATAAAACCAACCCTCTACCCCTTTTTGTCTTCTATCAGTAAGGAATTAGGTTGTTGTTGCTTAGAAGCCTCAGATCCAAAGTCAGCCAGCATCTTGATTCTGCATCACTTCCTTTGTGTTTATGGCGTTTTGTCTGTGTTGCTGTTTAGAGTAAATAAACTGTTTCTATAAAGCTTGTTGTTTCTTTTTTCCCTCCATATGGACTTTAACAGTTCTTTTGTCCCTTCCCTAGAGGCCCCTCCAGTCCAGGACAACATTGGCTGGATGGACTGGTCAGTTGGCAGCACTACCAAACTCCTTGCTCTTGTTGAGCCCACAGCTCTGGGAGAGAGGAGACCTACCACTGGCTTTAATTGCTCTTGCGGTAAAGAAAGCTGCAGACTTTTTCACTGCTGTTAATGTAGAAAATGCCTAACGCCCTACTGCTTGAATCTGGCAATTGTAATAGTAACATGGCTGTTGCTGTAATCATCTTTTTGATCCTATGAGAATAACATGCCCAACATCAGAGAGAGGGTTATATTTTAATGTACAGTAACTTCAATCCCATGCTCTCTCTTGTGTGATTGTCAAACACATTTTCTCCTTTTCACCAAAGCCCTCTCTTGTCCTTCATGAAGGGGGCTGACTGATGAAGAAACATCCATGGCAGAAAATGCTCTTATAAAAGCAGTGTCACTGTATTAACAGGGTAGCTACAAAAATTAAAGTAAATAAATATGGAACATTACCAAAGTGTATATTTTGGCCAACCTGAAAACAGGTACAAACTATAATTGTAATTTTTTTAAAAAATTGTATCTTAGAAGTGGACATGATATGCACAGTCATAGTGGGTTTTAACTTCAAAAACAAGGAAGGGAGAGGGCTGCTGCAGTACAGGAATTTACTAGGCAAACCCAGTCCAAGTGTGAGCCAACAAGCCACTCGCTAGATGGGGACAGTGACTGATAAAATTAAGCTTATTTCCACTCACTGTGACATTTGCGGCTATGGGGCCTTTAAGTGTGTTTTTGCCAAAACCAATCCCATCACCCAGCTCACTGACAACGCTTAGGGCAGGAGAGTCACTATTTCTTCCATGGCCTCCTGTGCAGCTGGCTTGCTGGGAACAGGGCTGGGGGAATTCAAATCCTCAGGACTGCTGCTGTCACTGCTACTGCTGCTGCTCTTTTCATCCTCATCTCCTGATGTTTCTTCGTCCGAACTTTCATCTTCATTAATCACACTGCAACCAGAGACCACCATTAATGCAAGCCAATCATTGCCCCAGAAGATACTGAAAGGACAACCTTAAGACGACTTACTGTGAAACACCGATTGGCCTGTTGGGATTAGAAAACTTCATTCCAGAGTCAACATCAAAGGGATCTGGAAACAAAGAAATACAAGATACAAATACTGAAGATGTAACTTGTAAATAAACTCCAAAAAATACAATAAAGTCCCAGCAGGGTAGGGCTAAAACACAACAATTCAAAAAGGCACAAGGTGTTTGGCATCAGCAGGCAGAGGGATGTGTCCATGTGCCCCAGAGGGTTTAAACTGAACTCCAAGAGAAATCCAAAGAACTGGGAAGCATCTGGTTTGGGCTGAAAGGGAAGAGGTCTTCAGCCATTTAACTGAGGGCAGAGTGTAAGCCAGTGATGAGTGTGTAGGAAAATATGGCAGCCTGACAGAGAGGCCAAAGGGGAAAATTCATGTGCCAGAGACCTGGTGAATGAACTTAAGGGGGTTTATTGGGAGTGTCTGAAGCAAAATGCAAGAAACAGAGCCCATGGATTTACAGGAGAATATAGTTAATGGTAGACACCCCCTAAACAGGAACAGCAGAAAAGTGTTTCATGGAGGTGGCACTGCACTGACTGTTAGGGAGGATGTCATGCCAAGCAGGCATCAAACCAGAAAAGGGTCAGACTTTTACCCACAAGATTTATGGGTGCCAACAACAAAATCCAAAAATTAAGTAGAGCTAGTGACATGCCATTGTCCTTCTGATAAAAATTCTAGGAGCTTCCCTGCTCCATGTTATTTACTGGCCAGCGGAAGAGAGAAGGATGGGGGAAAGCAAAGGAGGCAGCAGCAGGAGCCACCAGCTGCAGGTAGGAAGAGGCATCCTTGAGGGGCAACCTGGGAGCCACCCAGAGCTCCAGCAGCATAGTATTACCTTTCTGCATCAGCATCAGCCGCTGCTGGGCTGTTTCCCCCACCCCACAGTCATCTTCCCCTGCCCCTGAATAGCCAAGGGGGCACCCCACCTGCAGACAAGTAGGGCAAACCTGTGGAGAGGAAAGAATTCTCCAGGTTTGCATCCTGCCAGGACACCGCAGAATCCCAGCCAATGTCGCAACGATGGGCATCTTAACCCACCGGCCGACTGGATGAAAGTCGGTCCAGCCACAATAAAGAGATAAAATGACGACAATCTAACAGATTTCAGATGTGAGCAGAAAAGTAGCAGGGAGCAGGAAAAAGGAAGCAGATAGGAAATGTAACCAAAGGAAAATCTTTGCAGCATTCCTGAGGTGCACCTAATAGAAGATCTTCTGGAATGTACACTACAAGTCAGGAAAGAGCCACATCAGTCCATCTAATGAATAGTGTGACACAAGCGATTGGATATGAAAAGCGTTTGTTAAAGGAACTGGGAGACTTGTCTAAACGAAGGACCACACACTTGCACTAAGAGAACGTAAATAGAGTATCAGGGATGCAAAAAAGGATTTTGAAGGGTATCTTGCTAACACCAGCAAGAGAGACAATAAAGAATTATTTAAATACATTATGAGCAGGAAAGCAGGCAGGAAGGACATTGTACCAGTGGCTGGCAATGGAATTAAAGGACTATAGAAGGAAGCTGCCACAGAGCTCCCTCCTAAAGACCTTTCCAACATCTGTGTGGAGCTGCTGAGGAAAGGCCCTCGGATATTTTCCCCTCATCGTCATGAACATGAGAATAAAATTAAACTTCACCCCCCTTTCCTTGCTGCACACGGAGACAGATGATGAAACTCCTGAACAAATGCCTAGATACAGCATTAGTTGTTCTTCAGTTTAGGAAAGAGAAGCTGGAACGTAATTTTGGAAAGACAGAGCTTGTCTCCTTATCTTAGATTGGGGGAGGGCACAGGGTCTATTCTGTTGGCTTTTTCTGAGGCAGACTGGTCCAAGACTTTAGTTAAAGTATCTGTGCAATGTGCCCCATTTGGTCCCCACGAAAAGGATACTGCAGGTGCCTAGGCCTTAAAAAGTCTCCAGGAAACTAAGCATTTCTTACCTGTTTCCAATTCATCCTTTTCTTGCGCATGAGTCAAAAATTCTCTCTCTACTTTCAGCACTTCCTCTTCACCGGCACAGGCAGCATATTTCTCTAGGAGATCTCTATTCAGATCAAGGAACACTTTTCCCCACTTAAATTTGTGCAAAAGAACTGTGGCAAGATCAGAGAATCCTAAAGCAAGAAACAGATGGGCATCCATTGTCACACTTCTAAAAAAGACAAATTATCATGTAAAACCCAGTCCTTCTCTTCACTGCAGCTGGGGCTCTGGTTGCAATGTTACATACGTTTAAATTGCCCATTAGGGAACTCTGATGGTGGAGGGCTCCAAATTCTGAGCTGAAATCAGCTGGTCAAAGTGCTGCAACCCTCTGCTGAGCCAAAGTGGATGGCAGCCTCAGGCTGCTCTTCCTTCCCTTCAGCTCAGCAGGCAGAGCAGCAGAGCAGCCGGGGCTCTAGGGAAGGAGAAGGGAGATGGGAGGAAAGCCAGTGATCCTCTGGCTCCTCAGGAGCCGCAAGGCTGGGATCCCTAGAGATTCTTCCACCATTTTCTAGTGATCCAGACGGATCAGAACGAGCCATCCTCACCCACAATGCAGAGAGAAGCAGCCAACGCTTCCACGCAGGAGAGCTTCCAGGGCCGGCCGTAGTTCACCGGATTCGCCGCCACCAAGTAGGGCAAGAGCCGGAGGCAGCCTCCCTTCATCTTGCCGAAGGGCGTCTCGTCCAGCTTGGCCCAGGAGCAGTCGATCACGGCCAGGCCCTTCTGGGCCACCACCTGCCTGGAAGAAGGGCACCGAGGGCATGAGGCCGGTCTCTGCCCGCCTCCCGCCCCCAGCAGACCGAGGAGGGAGGCCTTCTCACCAAGACCCCCTGACCAAGGGGCCAATTCTGGCCTTTTTGTCTGCATAAAACATTTTGCCTCCACTTGTTAGAGAGGCAGGAAGCCGTGGGGTTGTCTGTGTGGACAAAAGGCCCAGCTCCCCCCGGCCTTGTCCCTTTCAGTTGACCGGGAGGCCAAAACCCTGGGGCCGAGGCTGGGCTCTGTCCAGATGGGGAGGGAGGGTCCTGGCTGCCTGAAGCCCAAGTGGGGCACTTTACGTGGGGTGCCACCAGGGTCCCAGCCCCAGAGACCAAGACTGGGACCACGGCCCTCCTCCGCAGCAGAGAGGGAGGGACCGAACGGAGGGCCCCAGGCTCTTGGGACGGTGGGCTTAATGCACGGCAGCGCTGGAGCCGGGGCCAGTGACCATGTTCCTAGGCCCGGACTCCCAGGCCGTCTACCTGTCTGCGGGGGAGAGGCGCCGGTGGGCAGCGGGGCTGAGGACCAGGCCCCCGAAGCGGCGCCCGAGACGCAGGGTCCGCACCAGGCCCTTCCGCAGGAGCCTCCGCCCAGAGCAGCGCCGAGGGTCGCACTGGCCCACGTCCCACAGGAACAGCGAGGGGGGAGGCCCTGCGCCTGGATCTGGATCCTCCTCCGCTGCCTCCTCTGCCTCCGTCTCCTCTTCTGCTGCTGCTGAGTCCTCCTTCTCTTCCTGGCGCTGATGCTTCTGCTCCAGGAAGGCTGAGAGAGACAGAGAGTGAGGCTGCATCCACACTGGAGAGATAACCCGGTTTGGGACCGCTTTAAGTGCCCTGGCTCAAGGCTATGGGATTCTGGGAGCTGGAGTCTGTTGTGGGGCCCAGAGCTTGTTGTTTGACTCACTCGCTATGGAATTCTGGGAGTTGGAGTTTGTTGTGGGGACTTAAGGCCCCACAACAAACTCCAACTCCCAGAATTCCATAGCCTTGAGCCAGAAAGAGAGTTAAAGCGGTGCCAAACCGGGATATCTCTGCAGTGTGGACGCAGCCAGAGAGGGATGCGGGCCTGAGCCTCCCCTCCTCCTCCATCGGGGTCTCTCTCCCTCCTCACCGCTCCCCCTTCTCCTCCTCCTCCGCTGGCGGCCCATCTTTGCTGCTGCTGCTGCTTTCCTCGCGGGCGGAAGAAGAAAGCGTTGCACTTCCGGGAGTGGGACCGGAAGCGGACGTCGATGATGCCGAGCTTCCCTCCTTCGTCCACTTCCGGTGGAGCAAGATGGCGGCGCCCGGGAGGAGGAAGCGGCGGAAGAGCGGCGGAAACAGGACTCTTTCTCTGCTGCTGCTTCTTCTGGTGTTTGTGGCCGGTAAGGAGCCAGGAGGCCCCGGACCCTCCCTCCCTCCCGCTCACCCTCCTCCCTCCCTCTCTGTCTCTGTCTGTCTCTCGTTGCAGGCCCGGCCTCCGGAGGGAAGATGAAGGTGGTGGAGGAGCCCAACAGCTTCGGGTGAGAGAACCGGGAAGGAAGGACTCAGGGAGGCAGGGAGGCTGGGAAAGAGCAGCACCGGCAGCAGCAGCAGCCCTTCCTTCCCCTCCTCCTCCTCCTCTTTCATTCCAGGCTGAACAACCCCTTCCTTCCGCCGCAGCCGCCCTCGCAGCGCCTCCAGCCCAAGGCCGACCCCTCCGACCCCGCAGGTCAGGCTCCCCCCGGGACCCCTTCGTAGAGACGGAGCCGGGCTCCGTCCAGGGCCTGGGAGGAAGGAGGGGAGGCGGCGGCGGTGGTGGTCCCCCTTGCAGAGCCTCCGTTGTCCTCCATTGTCCTCCTTCCCTCGCAGGGCCGGCCCACCTCCTGCAGCTCTCCGGGAAGTGCTTCAGCTTCGTGGAGGCCATGTGAGTATCTCCCTCCATCTGTCTGTCTGCAGAGAGAGAGAACGACGCCTGACCCGCCGCCTTGGCCTTCCCCTTCCCCTTCCTCTCTCTCTCCCTCCAGGTACAAGTACGAGTTCTGCCCCTTCCGGAACGTGACGCAGCACGAACAGACCTTCCGCTGGAACGCCTACAGCGGGATCCTCGGGTAAAAGGAGCCCCCCTTCTCCTCACGCTTGCTTTCGTCTCCTCCTCTGCGCCCCCAGAGCACCTCCAGGCCTCTTCTGGTCCAAGGCCCAGGAGACGGAGCAACACTTTGCATCTCCCTTTGGACCCAGAGGAGGAGGCCTCTTGTCTACGCAAAGGGCTGGGATACAGCCAGGAAACGGGGAAGGTGTCGAGGGACTGATGGTGTGGAGGGAAGTCATCCGTATGTCAAGGTGTACTCGGTCCATCTTGGGCAGCACGTCATGCGTGGTCCAGGTAAGTCTTCCAAGGGGAACTCTCCCTCCCAGGAGAAAGAAAGGCTCACTTACCCTAACCCTTGTCTTAAGGAGAGGAAACCAAAAAGGAACTGAGCTTCCCGGGCTGCTCTTCTGGCCTCCTTTCTCTTTGGTTTCCCTGTCGCCACGACTGCCTCGACATCCAGCTTTGCTGCTTGTTCCTCTCCGTGGGAGAGACTCACCTTCATCCAAACGGCTGGTTAGTGTCAAAGTGACAGATCACTGAGCATGGCAGAAATAGCAAAACACACAACATGGAGACAGCATCGTAGAACCATCACGTTGGAAGAGACTCCAAGGAGAGCCCTGATCCAGTCCAAGCTCCTTCTTCTGCCATGCAGGAACTCTCCATCAAATTACCCATTGACAGATGACCGTCCAGCCTCTGTTTAAAGACCTCCGAGGAAGGAGACCCCACCACGCTCCGAGGGAGTGTACTTGCTTTGGGGTGTCAAACTACAGAGTTAACTGAAGTTTCAGTGCAGATTGCATAGTCAAATTGTCACGTAGAAGGCATTTTCATTCTTACTTATAAAGAAGTGACTTGTTAAGTATCAGCACTTTTCAGCAGCAGCAACAGCAGTCATTTTTTAAATTCTTCCGCACTCATCCTCCACCAACGACTAAAGCAGTAACCAGAGGACTCAGGAGTGTTGTGCTGCAAACACTTTTGCTGAAGCTCACTTCTCAAGGTTTCCTGGGCCAGTCCTGAAATTATTATTTCACTTTGGGAGGGAGATTTCCCCTTGGAAGACTTAGTTGGACCACTGATCGCATGCTGCCTGAGATGTATTGACTGCACCTGCTCCCCTGGCAGCAAAGCAGGAACCAAACTGGAATGGTCTTAATACCATGTTTCCCCAAAAATAAAACAGTGTCTTATATTAATTTTTGCTGCCAAAGATGTGCTAAGTCTTATTTTCAGGTGATGTCTTATTTTTCCATAAAGAAGAATTCACATTTATTGTTGAACAAAAAAAATTTGAATATTTATTATATACTGCATATATATTTATAAACAAAAACTTTGCTAGGTCTTACTTTCTGGGGAAGCCTTATATTTAGAAATTAAGCAAAACCTCTACTTGGTCTTATTTTCTGGGGATGTCCTATTTTCAGGAAACAGGGAAGTTGTAGATTAAATTATTGCAGATTCAACTTTTTTTTTTTTTTTGAACAGTTAAACTTGTAAATTTTTGAAAATGTTAGATTTGGTAAATATATATTTGCATTCAGTTTCATGATTGTTTGTCACACAACCCTCTAAGATACTGTTTCCGTCTAGAATCTGGCATGAATGGGAAATAGAAAACAAGACATTTGTAGCTATGTGGATGAGAGATGGCGATTCGTGTGAAACCAAGAATAGGCAAACAAAGGTAAGAGGACATGGAAAGGAAACCTGGCTTTCTCGTAGTTTGGTCTCTGATTCTTTAAAAATGTTCCCAAGGCTTTGCAAAAAGGCGCCTGTGCGATAGGCTTGCTTCACTGTTGTCTGCTTTTTAGGTACTTCTTGTGTGCGGAAAGAAGAACAGATTGGCTCACGTATCCGAACCAAGCACTTGTCTTTATTCTCTTACCTTTGAAACGCCGCTTGTGTGCCACCCGCATTCTCTCTTAGGTATGATGCATACGTCTCTTCAGGGGTGCCCATCTGAAGCTCTCTTTTCAAGGGTTTTCTCTTGCACCACCCGCTTTTCAGGCATTCTATGAGGGGCTGGACTGCATTTACGTGAGCGTAGGCTTCTTCTGTAGCTCCCGTTTCACCTTCCACTATTCCTGCTGAAACCACTTTGGCTACTGGGTCGGGTGGGTCCCTGTGGTGTTAGGCTTTTGTATTGTTAGTCTCGGCTCTTCATCAGGGATTGTTGCAGCTAGCATACCTTTAGGATTCTGTAAGGCTCCAGCCTTCCCCCTCCTTCTGGAAGCAGATCAGGTGTTGTTACCTTTGAGCAAAGGTGCCTAGGTAAAGAAGAGATGCTTCCTTGTTGCAGTGTATCCAGCCCTGCCTGAAGCTCTCCAGAGAAAATGGGATGCAGTGGAGCAGTTGCTTTATGATGAACTCATCACAGAACAGGTAAACTTCCCATTTCTGTGTGTCTCCCATTCAGGGGGTGCAAGTGGGTCTCCTGCCCAGGCAGTAGCTGACCCAGAGCTCTTGAATATCTGCAGGGATGGCCAGGCCTCCATACCTAGCCTTGCTGGAACCTGCAATTCCTGCGACTCAGAGAAAGGCTGCCTTTGGGTACAACTACCCTGGACCCTTCCCATTCATGGGGGTTCAGTTCCGGGGTCCCCACTGAATGGGGGAAATCGGGAAGGTCGCACCTCATATTATTTAGTGGGCTTTATCATCACATCCATGTGCACACACCGCCATTGAATAATATGAAATGTGATGATCTGTGGGTGGTTGAATCCACGGATCATTAGCCCAGCACTTGGAAGGGTGTACGGTTGTATTGTGTAGTTTAGAGCATATTGAATAAAAAACCTGACTCAGTAAATTTTATTTAAACTCATTTCCTATAAGGGTCTCAGAGGAATTGCTAGTATTCAAGAGGATGCGATTTGATAAAGAAATGCATTATTTAGAAATAACTGAGGAGCCAGGTTTGAGTGGTGGATTTGAATCCTAGGCCCTGTACAGACTGGCCCTGGAAAGGCCGGATCGGGGCTGCAGCTGTTTGTACAGCCCCTTTGTCTCTTTCTTTACCTGGATTAGAGACTAGGTTTCAAATCCAGGCTCAGCTATGGAAACCCACTGGGTGCCCTGGGCAAGTTACACACTCTCAGCCTCAGAAGGCAAAGGCAAACCCTCTCCGAAGAAATCTTGCCCAGAAAACCCTGTGATAGCTTTGCGTTAGGGTTGCCTCTAAGTCAGAAATGACTTGAAGGCACACAACAACAAAGAAATTACTTGAATAATTGTTCAGTTTTGTGTACCGACAATATACACTTTTAAATATTGCTGGTATACCAAATTGAACAATTAAGTAATAGATGACACCTTTATTTTATTTTTACCACCTACTGAGCATTCATTCCACTGTCGATCAGCTCTTACTATCCAGAAGTGCTTCCGAGGTTTGTCTGGAATCTTTTTTCTTTTAATCTTGTGATTGGAATTCCTTGGTTCATGTTCCAGTCTGGAGCAGCAGAAAAAAGTCTCGCTCTATCTTCTACATGCCATCCCTTCTGTTATTTAAAGGTGGTGATCTTGTCACCTGTGGATCTTCTCTTTTCCAAGTTAAGCATACATGTATTTTTATTCTATTTATTGATGTCATTTGTATGCTGCCTTTCTCCCAGAAAGAACCCAAAGTGGCTCAGCAAATATACATAACTTCCTAAGCTGTTCTTCATAGGATTTTGAGTTCCCCAACCTGTTCCTTTTTTGGTTACCTTCCTCTGGATACACTGCACTAAACTGTACATAAATTTTGAATAGAGAACTTGATTTACAACTGGATTTGTTTTGGTTAACACCTCCCCCCCCCCCCCCCAGGGATACAAGAAAAAGTTGAGAGAGATATATGAACAAGCTAGCTTTTTAAAATCAGCAAGAGAAACAGAAGAGAAGAAAACAAAATCCCCACAGCAGACATTTGACTCCTTGGAAAAGTGCAATAAGGTACATGAAATGTTGCTGAAATCCTTGCTTGGTTGGGAACCTTGGGGTTGCCATGGTTGATCTCTGTAGTTCTTATCAAATGAAAGGAGGTGGGGCAGGAGGAAGGATGTTGCAAAAGGTCACCAAACAAATCACCCCCTGCTTTCAAGGAATATTTGTCGTGAAGCAAAAGTGGAGTGAATAAGCCACATTGGAAATGGCCCATGGCTCATTTGCAAGACTTTGTGCTTTAGGCCTGTGTTTGCAGATTTTAAATATGTCTCCCAGAGGGAATCACTGTCTAGATGTGAAGGATGACAGTATTTCGTGCTGTTTGCTTTTATTTGCAAGACCTCTCTACCTGGATGCTTTGCATATTATTACAATGATGTCCAAGGGTAGTGGAGAACCCATCTGACATCAAACCACCCTTCCCTCCTTCTAGGATTACAAGAAACTTTCTAAAGATCTGCAGAAGCTTAGAAATTTACTAACTCAGCATGGCATTGCATATGAAAATATCCTAAGTAAGTCTGACATGTTTTCCCCTCCTTATTACTTACTATAGTTGCAGTCTTAAGAACATATAAAAATTTGAGAATAAAGGTAGGAATGGAGTAGGAGCTTCTTCAGGGAACCACATCTGCTCCAAACGCTTGTTGGATTGCTCAGCCTGAGTCTGCCCACCAAGAAAGCAAAGGCCACTGTGAATGGCAGGGTACCCAGTACTGTTAGGAAATACTGCGTTTGGGTTCTTCATTTGGAGGGAATTGGCTTACTTAAGTGCTTGTTTCATCTGTCTTTCTGTCCACCCTTTAAAATATGCAGGGCATGAACCCTGAATGGAGCTTTCCTCCCCAAATAATTGCTAATTAGGGTAATGCTAGTAGTGGCTAGTTATCTCCAGGTGGGACTGGCAAAAGTCTCTCATATATAGCCCTTAGGAGCTGCTCTGGCAGTAGACTGTGTGGACCTCAACAGACCTGTTCCATTATTTTTCTCTCTTATAGCTGAAAGCAGCGATGAAAAGCACGCTACAAAAAGGCTTGTGGTGGAAAACTCAGCTCCTACTGTTTTGTCAAAGGCTTATCGGCAGCTGCGTGGAGATGCGGGAACCTGGAACAGCTCCATACAAAGGAATTGATCCGGCTGGCTTGCTCAACATGGGTCAGTCATTGTCCATCCACATGGGACTTTAAAGGAGAGAGCGTGCATGAAAAGCAGAGGCTCTGCAGGGAGCTTCAGGGCTTGCTCCTGGCAGGGCTCTTCTGACGGTGCCTCGGTGGCTGCGTTGGCAAGTGAGCAGGGCCATAGGTGGCTTTGTGCCAGAATGCTGCGTCTGAGGCAGTTCCTGGCCGTCGTTCTTTCTGCCTCTGAATGATCCTCTTTGCTACTGCAGGTCCTGATAACATTTCCGTCCCTGCTGCCCAGAAAGGTGCTGTGGCTCTCCATTATGTAGTGTCGTGTCGTGTCATACAGCCATTTGAAAGGGACAGTGCCCTGTTGCTCGTTTTAGGGTTTATAACCCAGTCATAGAAGGCGCCATGATTTTGCCTTCGTTGTATTTCTGCCCCTTGCTTCTGGGCTACATTTCTGGTTGATGGAATCTTGTCCTATAAAATGCATTGGTTGATGTAAGAAACCTTATTGACGTGTCTTTAATTTGACAGAAATGTAAGATGCTGTCCTAATTTCTTACTATTCCCAAGTCACTGTGCTGCACAGTGGAGATTCTGCAGTCTGTTGTTTGCCTTGTTTTGGAAAAGGGTCTGCTCTCTGGGTCCCCTAACGACAAAGCAATTGTAAACCTCTTTTTCTTTCACCATAAACTCTGTCCCAGGACACAAAATGAATCGTGAACTTCTCCCCCTCCCTTTTAGTTTGAGTTGGCAGGGGCAGCAGGGAGGCCAGCAGGCACAGCGCCAGCCCTGCCTTGCCCCGAGGCTCCATCCTGGGCTCCCAGAAGCCACCGGCTCAGCTCAGCTCAGCGGCCCATCTGCTGTCCCCAAGAGAGAGGACCGAACCGCTGCCCGGCACCTGCCCTCTCAGAGCATATCTGCCTCATGTCAGTCAGGGAACCCCTGCCTCCAAACATCAAGCGGTGTTGCATTTAAAGGGCAGCGGGGGGGGGGGGCATGAAGGGGAGGAGCTGGAAGGAGGACTGGGAGAAAGGCCCACCTGTCAGCTGGGTGGGGAGGGGGCTGCCTCGGGAAGGCCGAGCTGGGGCTGCCCCGGAGGGGAGGGGAGGGAGGCTTGCAGAGGGCCCCCACCCCTTCCCCTGCGTGGGCCTTGGCACGAGGGACTTTGCTGCCCAGCTGTGACGGTAGGACACCCTCCGTGGCTCTGGGCCGCCTCCTCTGGTCCTCAAAGGGGCCAGAGGCCATCCCATGATGGCCACCTTCCTGCCTGGCCTGAGCCCTGGGGAAAGGGCGGCTATGGGGCCAAACAACCGGTCCACCTGCAGTGCGCCTGGCTGGGGCAGCCTTGTATGCCATTCCCTGCCCAAAGGCCCCCTCCTTGGACACTTGAGGAGGCAGTGGCTTCATCCTGGCCCAGGGCTGGGTTTCCACCAGCCCATCTCCAGCCCTAGGCGGGCTGCACCCCACGCCGAGTGGCAAGTGCAGGAGACGGAGGCTGACTCGCGCAAATCCCCCCCCTGCCCTTCCTTCCGCTGGGCCAGAGAGACGCCTCTCACCACGAAGCAGGACGGGACACGGACGGACAAAGTCAACGGGGTGCTTGGTCTCCTCCTCCTCCTCCTCGGTCAAAGGGTCCCAGGCGCCAAGCAGACTTTCTGGAGAAGCTGTTTCAAATGAGAAAGCAGACAGCCATGCAGTTCCATCTAAGGCTCAGATTCATGGAAGTAGAGTTGGAAGACACCACAAAGGCTGTTTAATTCATTATTTAATTCGTTAGCCAATTTAAAAACATGGAATCTGGACTCCTAACAACGGGATCAGCAATGCCCTGGTCTTAACCACCAGCCCAAATGGGATGGCATCCAGGCGACTGTGCGCTTCTGCTTAAAATTCAGATTCAGTAACAGAATGGCCAAATATACAAGGTAGCCTTCGAACTCACAACTACAGGGCCCTCCCCGTTCTTCATTGTGACTAGGGCAAATCGGCTGCCTTCGCCCAGAAAGGCTTCAGAGTCAGGATCGGGGCCCAGCTGAAGACTGGAAGGGGCCTCATTCCTTGCTTGGGGCGCCCCCTTGTGGCTGCGTTTGCAGGGCCTTGGCCAACGATCTTCATGCACCTCCCAACTGACTGAATCAAAAAACAAAATGTAGAAAGAATATAAAGTAAAATGAAATTAAAAGCAGAGGAAGAATATTAAAACATTAAATCCTAAATATTAAATTGCAGGTGAGGTCTGACAAGCTGACTGCAGCGCCAAGAAGAGCAGGACCCAGATCTTTGTTGGTCTGCGTCCGTGCGACGTTGCCTTTCTGTCGGGCTCCTTGCCCCTTTCTGATGCTCTTCGTTGAGGCTGTGGGCATCGTAAGTCGACGTTGTTCCTGTAACGGTAGAAAAAGTGGTTGCGCGTCACGTACCTCTAGGACCTTCGGACACGGCAAGGGCCCATTGAAACAAAGCCTGACTGACTTCAGACGGGGAGCAAACTGTTCCAATGAAACGGTTCTTGGGAGAACCCAGTGACGCCGCTCTCCTATCGATTCAGTCCAATTCCTTTTGGTTGACACCAAGGACTACCACGGCTGCAAAAAGGATTAGATAGACAGAGTTAAATAAAATTGCCATGAATTGCCAGGGAGATGCAAAGTACTAAGTGGATTTTACGGCGACCTTGTATAAAAGTTCGCTAACATCCAGGAAAAATGTCCTTTTCTCCTTTCGTTGTTCTCATCGGTTAAACTATTTTAATCGCACGATAAACATTGGGACATTTCTTGTCCTTTGCCTTCTGTGCCTCTTGTTTCAAATGTTTTCATGTCTTTTGAGAAGTTGGGTTGCATTCCCACTGGAGAAATAATTACCCGGTTTGGCACCCGGCTTTAACTCTTTGTCTGACCCACTGCTATGGAATTCTGGGAGTTGGAGTTTGTTGTGAGCTCTGCTCCGTTCCGGGCCCACAACAAACTCCAACTCCCAGAATTCCATAGCCCCAAGCCCAATAAAGTTCAAGCCAGATAGAGTTTAGTTGTTTACATGGTTTAATTTTTTCTTCCTTTTTTCCCTTTTCATTGAAAAAAATGAATCCCTCTGAAAGAGCTGGCTTTTAAATTATAAATTATTACAGATTTAAATAAATTCTGTATAGTTATAAAACAGAATGATGTATTTGTTTCATTGTACTTATCTTTTTATTTGTTCTGAAAACATTCTTTGCATTGTTTGATTTTGCATTATAAAGCAATTCCTTGATTTTCTTGTTTTCTCTTACTTAGTTTTATTTCTCTATTTTATTTATTCATAACATGTTATTTTTAATGTTCAGGGATTTGCAAATTTTCTTTAGTTGTTGAAAGGCATTTTGATTTCTCCTTTCCTTTTTTCCCTCCTCTTTCATTGAAAAATGAGTCCCTCTGAAAGGGCTGCCTTTAAATTACTGGATGGTTAGAAAACAGAAGGAAATGGAAACGAATATTGACTGGGAAAGAAATAAAAATAAAATAAAATAGCCAAGAATTAAAAGAAAGTGAAACCGGAGATATAAATTTAAAAGAATAACATTGAATGAGAAAAATAAACAGGATTGAAAGTAACAAAAAATGAAATGTCGAATAAAATCTGTAAAAATTCAATACAACTTATTTAAAAATGAAAAATGTAACAAAACAGAAACGAAAAGAGTGAGCTTCCAAGAGAAGGACCTTCAGGACTGGAGCCCCTCCCTCCCTCCCTCCCTTTGGAAAAGGCGCCTTTTATTATTGGTTCTGGTGCCAATCCTCACCGCAGGCGCCGGAGGGCGACCGTGAGCTCCTCTCCCGCAGCAGCAGAAAAAGAAGAAAGAGAAGCAGAAGCAGAAGCAGCGGAGGAGGAAGACTGAGACACCCAGAAGAAGAAGAAGGACAGACTCTGATTATGCCAAGGAAGGGAGGGAGGAACTCTGCGGCGGCGGCGCTTGTTTCCATTCCCGGCGACGGAAGGAATTACGGGACGGACTTTGACGCAGCTCTATGGCTCGGCCGTTGCCTAGAAAGGCTCCATAAATGCGCCGGCCCTCTAAGTGGGATTCCTAGAAAGTATCCTGGTGACGCCAGAGCCTTCCGCCAATCAGCAGCAGGCCCTCTGAGACGAAGCCCTAGAAAGGCCCCATGGGGACACTCTAGGAAATCGTCTCTGAGTGCAACACCAAGAGTCCATCCTGTTCTTCCGGACTCTGAAAGGCGTGGCCGGAAGTGACCGCATAGCCACGCCCCGTTTTCCGCGCAAGCGCCCTTGGGCGCAGTGTCCATCTTGTTCTTCCGGACTCTGAAAGGCGTGGCCGGAAGTGCCTGCGTAGTCACGCCCCGTCTTCCGCGCAGGCGCCCTTGGGCCCAGAATCCATCCTGTTCTTCCGGACTCGGAAAGGCGTGGCCGGAAGTGACTGCGTAGCCTCGCACCGACTTATGCGCAGGCGCAGTCTTTCCTTTCTCCATGGCAACGCTCTAGCCACTCCCTCTCATAAGCCTTCCGCCAATCAGCAGCTGGCCCTCTAAGTTGGGTTTCCTAGACTGTCTACACCGCGACGCTCTAGGGCACTCTGGGCCCTGCACTCGGAGGGCCTGACGTTGCGTCCATTGGAGTTAAAGGGCCAGGAGAGGGGCGGGGCCTCCCATGCGCCCTCCGGTGGCTCAACTGAGGAATGGCAACGTTGAAGGAAATCAAAGCCGCTTTTTTCAATGGGAGGCGAAAGGGAAGGAAGGAAGGCGGCCGAGGAGCCTCCGGCGTCCCTGTGTCGACCGTCTCCGGTATTTTAAAGCGAAATTATTTAATTTGTATTTTACATAGTAAATATAAATTAAATTATAATTATAACATAAAATGAAATAAAAAGGAAAAAATATTTTAAAAGAAATAAAAATGAAAGAAGTCATATATTAGATATATATTGGCTTATTGCATTTTTATTTGTTTTAAAATATTTTTTAAATTTTATTTCATTTTATTTTATAATTACAATTTAAAGCCTGATATGAAATATAAAATAAAATATCTGAAATTATTTTTAAAAAAGAAAAATACAGTAAAGTAGAATATAAACCAAATTAAAAATACTAGATAATGTAAGTATAATAATTGAAAGGAAAAAATAAATTTAAATTTAATATTAATTGACATAATATAAAATGTAAAATTAAATGAGGGGCGGGCAGGGGAAGAAAAAGGCGGGAGAAAATGGCGCAGGCGCAGTTGGTTCTTCTGAGGGAAAAAACGAGTCTGTTTTGGAGACAGACAGGAGGCGGCAGTACTTTCGCGCCCTTTTTCCTGGTTGGCTGTTACCGCGTGACGTGCACCCGGCGCAGCCAATGGGAGCCGCGAGTGGAGAAGGGGGCGGGGCAGTGCTAAAAAGGCCGGAGTCCTCCTGACTCTCTGAGGAGAAGAAGAAGAAGAAGAAGAAGCCCTCCAGCCCTGTCAGTGTCACTTGGAAGCCGCGCAGAGGGACGGGGGCGCCTGGAAGAACCGCCGGCGAAGGGTGGGGAAAAGGGGCAGGAAGGAGGCTTCTCCTCAGGGCCAAGAAAGGCCACCTTTAAAGTTTAAAATTAACACACGCTTAGTAGTACTAGCAGTAATAGTATTCTACATTTTATGTATTTATGACATACATATGTGTTGTGCAATTTATTTTTATTTTATATGTTTTATTACAATTTTATTATATTTTTGTAAATTTTATTAACTTTTATAATATTCATTATGTATTTTATTATATATGTATATCATATGTATTGTACATTTTATTTATTTCAAATGTTTTTATTATATTATATTATACTTTATTATATTATTAGATTTATTACATATTTTATTATATATATAGATAACGTATATAGTTTATTTATTATTTTATTATGGTTTTATGATATTTTATTACAAATAGTAATTATATATATATATATATATAATTACTAACTTTTCATTTTAGGCCTGAGGGTGAGAGAAAATGGGGGTCCTGAGGGGGGGGGGAGCAACAGTCATGGCATAATGCTGTGGGAGTCCTGGGATTTGTAGTTTTGTGAGACCCGAGAGCTGTCTATGGCAAAGAAGGCCAAATATAATCTGAAAAACTACAAATCCCAGGATTCCATGGCATGCAGCCAGAGCAGTTAAAGCGGTGTCAAACTGCCTTATTTTTCCCCTCAGTGTAAATGCACTTTGGGTCTCAGTTGTGACTTTTGGGGGCCCTCACAGGGCTTCCTTCCAAGGGGTGGCTAGTTTTCACTCTCTGCTTATTGTGTCATTTGTGAGAATAATAAGGCTTATAGACATTGCCATTCCCTGTTTGCTGCCAGGGACGGGAGAAAGGTGCTTTGGGAACAGCCACCATTTTTATCACAGTCCTTGCTTTTTACCTCACAATTTGTACTAAAGAGCTATTTTCTGAGGTAAAATAGGACAGGAGCCGTTTTCCCCGCCTTTTTCCCAGAGCCCTTGACAGTCTCCTCAGAGACAGGGAGGCTTCTCCTGAAAAGGGGAAAAAGGCCACATATCTATCTGTCTTGTTTTAATATTTTATTTTAGGCCTGAGGGTGGGAGAGAATGGGGGTCTTGGAGGGAGGGAACAACTGCCATGGCACAATACTCTGGAGTCCTGGGATTTGCGGATTTTTGAGGCACCAGAGCTCTCCCTGGCAAAGAAGGCCAAATATAATATGACTACAAATCCCAGGATTCCATGGCATGCAGCCAGGGCAGTTAAAGCGGAGTCAAAGTGCATTATTATTTCCGCAGTGTAGATGCACTTTGGGTCTCAGTTGTGACTTTTGGCTCCCCTCACAGGGCCATTTAGTTTGTGGTAAATATTTTGTTATTTGTGAGAGCAGGACTTAGAGTCCATTGCTATTCTCCGTTTACTGCCAGGGACGTGTTTTTGGAAAAGCCACCATTATTATCACAGTCCTTGTCTTTTACCTCACAATTTGTACCAAACAGCCATTTTCTGAGGTAAAATTGGACAGCACCCATCTTCCCGCCTTTTTTCCACAGCCCTTGACAAGCACCTGACAGACAGAAAGGCTTCTCTTGAGGGGAGAAAAGGCCACATTTAAACATCTATATATGTGTGTTTGTGTGTGTATACACACACACACATATATATATATATACACACACACACATCTATATACACATTTATTTTGTTTTAAATATTTTATTTTGGAGGACCTGAGGGTGAGAGAAAATGGGGGTTTTGGGAGGGGGAAGGAACAGACATGGCGCAGTGCTGTGGGAGTCCTGGGATTTGTCATTTTCTGAGGCCCCAGAGCTGTCTTTGGCAAAGAAAGCCAAATATATTCTGACAAAACTACAAATCCTAGGATTCCATGGCATAGAGCCTGGTCAGTAAAAGCAGTGCATAATATATATATACAGACATACATTTATAAACATATATATATATATATATACACATATAATATATACAGACACGCATTCATATGCATATATATATACACATACATATATATTAACATACATATACACACATGTATATTAACATATATGTATACACACACATATATATTAGCATATATGTATACATACACATATATATTAACATATATATAGATACACACAAATATATATATATATTAACATATATACATATATACAGACACATTTATAAACACATATATATTTATATATATATATATATATATACACACGCACACACATATATATATACATTTATGTTTTTAATGTTTTATTTTGGGGGTCCTGTGGGTGAGAGAAAATGGGTTTCTTGGGAGGAGGAAGCAACAATCGTGGCACAATGCTCCGGGATTCCTGGGATTTCTCATTTTCTGAGGCCCCAGAGCTGTCTTTGGCAAAGAAGTCTGACAAAACTATGCTGCTGGGACTATTTTAGAGCTACAGTTCAGGACTTTGGAGGCCTCTTGTGGTTTGTGTGTGTATTTGTGGATTTTTTGGAGAGGGCTTCTATGAAACCCACTGGGGGACCCTGCGCAAGTCACACTCTCTCAGCTTTAGAAATGCAGTTTTGTATTACTTATTTAGACTATGATATGTCTGGTTTATTTAGAATATATGTCTAAGAAGTATGCCTATAGCTTTGTTAGGCAGGCAAAATGGGGGGGGGGAGGAAGGAAGGAAGGAAAAAGTCTGTTTAGTTGATCTGTTTGTCTTTATTTACTTTATGCTCTGTTTTTCTCCCAACAGAGTCCTTGAGGCAGAATGAAACCTGAAAGTCTTTGAAGAAAGGAAGAGAAAAGAAAAGAAGAGAGAAGAAAGCAGAATAACAGAAAGCAGTGCGAAATTGAGGATAGAAACTACAACAAACAAGTCAAGGTAAGGCTTTCTAGCATGAAGGATGCCTCACGTAGACGCACAGACACATAGACACACATACACAACAACTCCGACCCGTAGATTAAGCATAGATTAATTCAGCATAGGCTCTCCTTCATTGGAGGTTTCAGAGCAGAGGTTAGTCGGCCTTTTTAATTTCAATTTTCTCTAGCTAAGAGGCTGGGAATGTCTTCCACAAGTAAGTTTATATCCTATCTTTGGAAGATCTGGTAATCCAGTGCTTCCCTACCATTTATAGAGGATTAGATGTAGTTCTGGGGGTCCTTCATGGCCTCCCTCTTATCCCTTGAAGGCAGTGACAGGAAAGGGGACTCTAACTGCCATGGGTCCCCTGTGAGAGACGCAGCACACCCAGAAACCGTTCTCTCTGCTCATAGGTCTGTCCATGGGTTCAGATTTTGAGAGCGTGTCTCAATTCAGCTGTTTCCTTATCCAATCGTCCGTCCCGTTTTTTTCCCTTCCAAAACATCTACTTGCAGCTTAGAGGGCGAATCCCCCGGGGGGGCGAAACTCTCCGCCTCCGTTTCGGGGCGCCGCAGTCACTTCTGTCCCTTTGTCCTTCTGGGCAGAGACGTTCCCGTTTGCCCAACGCAGAGCGCAGAGGGGCATCCCTGGCAGAGGACGCCTCGGGCCCCACCGGAGGGGGAGCAAGGGGAGGGGCCTCTGCCGCCGCGGGGGACGCCGCGGGGACCTGCCGTCTTGCTCCCAGCCCAAGTCTTTTATTCCAAACCCCTAAAACAATCTTAGTTTAAAATTCCCACAAAAAATAACCTAATAAAATAGATTTAGACCCCTTGGCGGCACCATCTACAGAGCCAGTTATTCACTCCTGCTATTTTCCTCTCTCTTCCTGGACCATGCCCTTCTACCAGGAGAAGAGATGAGATGACAACCTGTGCATCCATCTCTTTCAGCTTCCTTCCCAGAGACTCATAATCCCTTTTGATATTCTGAAGGCTGTGCCTTGCAGTGTCATTGGTTCCCACATGAACCAAAAGAAAGGGGTATTGATTAGTAGGCTTGACAAGTCTTGTCAGCCTCTCCGTCACATGATGGATCATTGCCCCAGGGAGACAACACACCTCCCGAGACATCGTGTCAGGCCCACAAACCACTGCTTCAGTACCCCTCAGCAAGGAGTCCCCCACCACGACTACGCGCCTCCTCCGAGGCTTAGCAGTGTCTGTTTCCTTTTGTGATACTCTCAGGCTCCCCTGCTCTGTCCCTGATGTCTGTCCCTGCTGCTTTTCCTCATCATCTCTGACAACAGAGAGAGATTCAAAGTGATTCTGTAGCTGCAAGCCACTCACAGAACATTCCCTGGTTTCCTTACTTCTGTGTGTGACCTTCCTCCAAGCATCTACCTTTGTTGTATGTGGAGTGACCTCCTCCACCCCAGCAACTTCCTCTGTCTGTTTCCCACCCAAGACATTCCGGTCTGTTCTATTCAGGAGAATCTCCTGCTCTCTATGATGCTGGAGTGCAGATATCTGCTCCTCTAGCTGCTGTACTTTCTCTTCCAAGAGGGCTAACAACCTGCACTTGGGGCAGGTGTAGTTCCCCACATCTGTAGGCAAGAAGACAAACATCCCACAGGTGTTGCAGGTGACTGCTGCAGGGCCTTCAGTGTCCATACTGAGAAGTCTTAAGGAGGCACTGAAACAAGACTGTGGGCTTCCCTTGCTAGAGTTGGCCTTTGTTCCCAAGCTCTGTCACTGAGTTCAAGTCACGGGGCCTATAGTTATGTAGAGAGCTCCTGGCTACTAGCTCCTTCCAAAGGCAATCTCTGACTCACTTCCTCTGATGCTTCAGGCCAGCTCCTCTTCTATTCTCTAAAAACCTCCTTTACTAGATAAGAAAAATAAAAATTTGGACGCCATTAGGCACGTGCCTCGGCAAGGCTTGAGTAGCCTTAAGTAGCCTCCCAGCAATGGCTCCCAGAATGCAATGGCTCAAGTGTAAATTAGATTAGATCTCACCCAAGCACATGGACTAGAGCCTCCTCCTTCTCCTTTTTCCTTTCTTAAAGGAAAGGAAATGAACCCTCTGCTAGCCTTGAGTAGCCTCAAGTAGCCTCCCAGCAATGGCTCCCAGTATGCAATGGCTCAAGTGTAAATTAGATTAGATCTCACCCAAGCACATGGACTACAGCCTCCTCTTTCTCCTTTCTTAAAGGAAAGGAAATGAACCCTCTGCTAGGCTTGAGTAGCCTTAAATAGCCTCCCAGCAATGGCTCCCAGAATGCAATGGCTCAAGTGTAAATTAGATTAGATCTCACCCAAGCACATGGACTAGAGCCTCCTCCTCCTCCTCCTTTCCCCTTTCTTAAAGGAAAGGAAATGAACCCTCTGCTAGGCTTGAGCAGCCTCCCAGCAGTGGCTCCCAGAATGCAATGGCTCAAGTGTAAATTAGATTAGATCTCACCCAAGCACATGGACTAGAGCCTCCTCCTTCTCCTTTCTCCTTTCTTAAAGGAAAGGAAATGAACTCTCTGCTAGGCTTGAGTAGCCTCAAGTAGCCTCCCAGCAATGGCTCCCAGAATGCAATGGCTCAAGTGTAAATTAGATCTCACCCAAGCACATGGACTAGAGCCTCCTCCTTTCTCCTTTCTTAAAGGAAAGGAAATGAAGCCTCTGCTAGGCTTGAGTAGCCTTAAGTAGCCTCCCAGCAATGGCTCCCAGAATGCAATGGCTCAAGTGTAAATTAGATTAGATCTCACCCAAGCACATGGACTAGAGCCTCCTCCTTCTCCTTTCTCCTTTCTTAAAGGAAAGGAAATGATCCGGATTAAGGCCCGCATCTACACCACCGAGCATAACTATATAGTTTCCCAGGTCATCATGTTCAGCCCCCATGGACACACTTGGGTAGAGGCAGATGCAGGCAGCATCCCCCTCTCCGCAGGCTTTTGGAACAGACACCGCTTTGATCCCCCACCGAGCAGAATCCTCTCCTCTTTCTACACAGCTCTCACCCTAGACTCTCACTGCTGTCCTATATGGACTTGGAAAATTAGACTCTTCATCTGCCAAAACTTCACCCACACTCCCACTAATTGTAGTATAGATTGTCACAGTATGAGATGCCCGGACATTCCCATTTACACGACTGACATGATTCAGAAACCATCCATGTACGTAGGAAACCTGGTAATTAGGAGATTATGCCTATTCAGAAGCCCAACTGGTGGTCACCACTTTAATTCTCAATCTGACTGCTGTAGATGTAGCACGCACCATCCCCACTTGCAGGCCGTATGTAAAAGCTGCATAGGCCCAGTGGTTACAGCTAGAGCACAAATGGCAGAAAATTACGCACTCACTCTTCAGAGCAAGACAAGACATCTTAGACACAGTTTTGCGAGGACTAGGAGTGGGAGCAGGAGTTTTAAATGCAATTCACTCCGAATTCCTGGCCATCAAACTTGGATTGATTGGGTCTCGCATAAAGGACGCAGGGATATCTATAGCCTCCGGTTTAACTAATGTGGCTCAAGGCATATATATCATAGGTCACATTATGCCTCAGTGGGTAGGCATAGAAAAGGAAATAATTATTGACATTGGAGACTCCCTCCAGAGCAGCATATACAATTTGTCTATTGCCATCCAATGCACACAGATACCAAATAACCTCATGGCCTTTGCATCACAGTTGATTCAGGCCTCTCTCATGAAATTAATCCATCCAGAAATCATGGGATTACTCCAAAACTGGTACCCAGATTCTATGAATTACCCAACAGACTTAATGAAGATCACTGGGGCCCTTTGGGAAGACATGATCCTTAAGGTCGGTGTCTACCACGAAAAGATCTGGGACCCCCAAATTATCCACCCTATCTTTCACGTAGATCTGCCCCTGGCTGAACATAATGCCACTATGCTGCCAGAACAGGCTCTACCTTGGACCAATAGCACCCATTTGTATGACCTCTCAGGGTGCGTCAAAACCCACCAGTGGATGCATTGTTATTAAAGCGGTTTCACAGGCATCCCCATAGATCAGGTTCATGAACATGTTATCATGCCTCTTAAGGCCTCCAAATTGATCCAGATGACTCATGACTGTTTCTGTCTTTGCACACCTTGCACCCACATCTACCTCATGCCATTCAATTGCTTCATAGACATAGACAGGTCCCAGGGAAACCCCTGTTTTTGTAGAGCACACATACAGGATTGTTTCAGCCAAGATTTTTATATACATGAGATGAGAAAGCATCTATGAGGTAGATGGATCACTGCTCCAGGGCTTCCACCTTGAATAGGAATTACAGATCTCCAAGTGGGCGTGCATGCTGAATAACTTGAGCCAAGCCGTCCAACAGATTGAGCAGACTGAGGCCCGGATCAAGTTAACTGTAGATCTTAAGGCCAAACAGATAATTCAGCTCATGCAAGAAATAAAGGAAACCACTAAAAAAACATGGTTTGGAATGGTCCGCCACGGGACAAGCAATTTTAAACTTCATTCACAACCTCTTAACAATCATCTTAGGAGTTCATATCATCACCATAGTGGGCTCAGTCAACTTGATATGCTGGGTCCGTCAGCAGATAGCAGAACTACAGACAATCCAGTGGCAGCTAGAGTTGCCTGATAGAAAAAGGTCCCTTTTGCTTTAGCTGCTTCCCCAGGGGCGGGGAGACACCCTTCAGCTCCCCTTTCCTAGACACAGAGGCGGTTGCTCGGTGCACCGTCTCAGCCCAGCAATTGAGATCGCTTTTGCTTTTGGCCAGTCAGCAGGCCTAGTAGGAAGATTATTATTTTGGAGCCAGGGCTTGCAACCAAGCCACTCCCTTCGCAGTTCTGTTTTTATGCCAGAAAAGGTGGGCAGAAGACAAGCCCTGTCCTGTTTGGATCCTTGGGAGTGAGACAATGCCAGTTAGGCTATTTGCCGGCCAATTGGAATCACTCCCCAGGTCCAGTTTTGGGGGCACCGAAAGGAACTTCCTACCAGTGGTGCCCCACCACCAAGGATAGTCTTTCTCCACAGTGTGGCTGGCTGGGCCCCTGTGCAGGGAGCCCCACGGAAGGGCAATCAGACGCACGCTGCCCTCCCCATCTCCATTGTTCATGACCACCTTTCAGGTCACAAGGACATTTTCTCTTTTTTTGGCCCCAGATCATATCCCCAAAGACTAAAATACCAAGTCCGCCCAGTTACAGATTTCAAACGCCCTAGTTCGCCCGCAATCCGCAGTTTTGTCCGGAATTTATGGCTAATTTGCATCTTTTTCCCAGCAGCCCAAAAAGCCACAGTAGGAATGGTCCCACCGGTTTCATTGCCCCCAACTCAACCAGCCTATGGGAATAGCCCCTGAAGGTCCATATCACCGGACTCAGCCTATCCCCAGCTTCTTTGGAATTCCCCCCATTTTTGGAGCCTTTTCCCAAACCCCAGAATGGGAGGGACTCCTTGCCACCATTGATTGCATCCTTAAGATGCACAGAGATATTGCACCAGGTGCAGAGACAGTGTAACAGACACACACTCTCTCAGTCCAAAAGCGAGATTTATTGTTATTGTTTTAGACATGGACCTTAAGTCCATAGATATCTTTGAGCATTTTGCATGATGATAGATATAGATGGTTATAGGGTTTGCATGTACTTTAGGTGATGGTTTTTCTCTGTGTACTCTGAGCAAAGGCAATTGCTCCCACACCTCTTTGCTGACTTCCACATTTCTCCTGGAGACACGGGGGGGGGGGAGGGGACACAAGGAAGGATAAGTCACCTTCACCCCCTCCTCTTAACTCTCTATCCACTGGCTTTCACCCCTGCTCTTATGAGAAAGGTAAGCCTCCAATGTGAGTCCACTTCCCGAGATGTATCCAACCCGAGGCCCTGATGTCCCTTCCAGACCCAGATGACCTCACCCCCTGATGTTGCCATCAGTTCCTGAATGTGCGCATCCTCCACAGGTGCCATCAACAGCGTCAGAAATCCCTTCGCGACATAGTCAGTGTCCCTCGTCCTCAGTCACCCTTCAAAAAGCCAGCTGTTTGCCGCGATGGACGGAAACACGCTGCCCGCATTCTAGATTCCATACATGGACATTGCTGTCATTTATCTCATCATACCATAGACTATACTTGCAAGATAATTGCACTCTGCAAACCATCTATGAACAATGTGCTCATATTCTCAGACACCTTGGACTCATGCTGCAATTAGTCATTGGACTCAAAATACAGTTGCTTCTCTGAACATTGGACTCAGAGATACATTGGACGCAGTTGTTGCCTTTTCATGTTGAGTGCTGTCAGCATTGGATTCAGACTTACCAATTGCTTATTGCTTGATTGGTTTTGTGTATTGTTCACTGCCTTTTGAAATTTGAAATTGCCACTGTTATTGTTGCCCCTGTGTGAATGGGTTCCAGATAACTGGTTAGTTTTGTTGCACCTTTACACAGCCAGGAAATATTGCCCTAGCAAGCTCTGTTTCCACCAAAAATTGACACCCCAAAATTTTAGACAAAGGTTTTAATTCAAAAGTCATCAATCCCCACACATGTGCACAGGGCTTGACACTTTTGTGGGGGGACTGTTATGATATATACTCTTAATAAAATGTTGGGGACACGTGGACTGTACTATGACCCCTGACTGACCATCAGCAAGGAGGTCACGTAGTCAAGCCCACCTGGAAGAGCAGAGTCCCTAGTAAGCAACTCTCTATAGGAAGTTTGGGAGTCGCCAAACCAGATTTGCCACTTACCCTCTGGAGTAAGTCAATCAATCACACTTGATGGATTGATAATCCTCTTAACAACTCAGCCATTAAGTCGGTTGCCCCTCCAAATTGTGTCAAACCTAAGTGCATTGTACACAGATTATTTGCTCTTGGCTTAACAAAGCCCAGGCAATCAGCACCTTTGTCTAAGCCTATCTAAGTAGTCCCCGGACATGTTCACCCCTATAAAAGATCCTGAGTTTGAATCTCCCGTTGATGCTATCCTCAGAGTGCAGGCTGGTCCACGCCAGTTTGACCTCTGCTCATAGCTCCTGCGGCCCATTTCCCCTCATCCCGGCCGTCGTGTCCATCATCCTCATCCACATCTGGAGAAGACTTCTAAGGTAGTATTCCAGCAGTGTCTCTCTCTCTCTCAAACCTAACTCCCAATATTACCCCTCCCTTTTTGCTAGCATCAAATGTGAGTGTGTGTGTATGGCCCTTTTGCTGTGTGTGGTATTTATGCCCCCAATAAACTGAGTATTTTCATTGAACTCATTTGGACTAGTGTCATCTCTCTTGGGGTTTGTCGGTGGACATCTACCAGGGTAGAGGTAGACATACCAGAGGGTAGACATACTGGGACCGCGATTCCGGCATAAGACTTTGTTAGGATCTTCCGAGTATTTTATTAGAGGAGCGGGCTATAAATAAACTTTATTATTATTATTCCTTTCTGCATATTTTGAGCTAATTATAATTCCCCTAAGTGAGAGACTTCCTAACAAAGGGTAGCCCTATGTAGAGCACATTGCAAAAGTCAAGACGTGAGGTTACCAGCGCGTGCACAATAGTTTTCAGGTCTTCAGTTTCCGGGAAGGGACTCGGTCTATCAAGCGAAGCTGATAACAGGCACTCCTGGCCATTGCGTCTATCCGAGCAGACATCTGGAGCAAAGGATCCAGGAGCACCACCAAACTGTGAACATAGTCCTTTAGGGGAAGTGTGACCCCATCCAGGCCTTGTTGACAAACCTCCAAACCCAATTTAGGACCTCCAACTATAAGCACCTCCATCTTATCTGGATTCAACTTCAATCTGTTTTTCCTCATCCAACCCATTACTGCCCCAAGACATTCATTCAGGGGGGAGGTGTCTTTCTTAGGTCTGGGGAATAAAGAGATATATCTGGGTTTCATCAGTGTACTGATAACACCCCGCCCCATGCCTCCGGATGATCTCTCCCAGTGGTTTCATGTAGATGTTGTATAGCATTGGTGACAGGATGGTGCCCTGAAGAATGCCAGATTTAAGCTCCCTTTCAGAGGAGGAATTTTCCCCAAGCATCACCATCTGGAATCTGCTTGAGAGATAGGACCAGAACCACTGCAATGCAGTGTCACTGATACCCAGTTCCTCAGGCTTTCCAGAAGGATACCTTGGTCGATGGTATCAAAAGCCACTGAGAGATCCAAAAGAATCAAGAGGATCACACTTCCCTTATTGCTACTGAAGCGAAGATCATCTACTTAGGCGACCATACTCCATATCCGGTCCTGAAGCCAGTTTGAAATGGGTCTAGATAATCTGTTTCATCCAAGACTGCTTGGAGTTGAAGAGCAACTGCCTTCTCAATCACTTTGCTTAAAAATGGAAGATGGGAGACCAGTCTGTAATTGTTCATGTCCAAGGGATCCAGGGAGGGCTTTTTCAGAAATGGCCATACCACTGTCTCAGAACCAGCATGCTGCATGGGCCAGTAATCTGACAATGAAGCCTGCTGGTCCTTCCAATAAAGTAGATGTGTTAATAAGATAGCTATAGGAAAATTACCAGTAGAATCTAGTAAGTATAGTAAGGCTATAGTGATTGGGAAGAAGAGAGATAAATGCAGCTGCAAGGAAGTTATCAGTGTCTTGAAATGCAGACAGCTTGAAAAAAGCCGAGCTCAAGGTCGTTTGGCCTGGGATGGTAGAGAAAAGGCAAGGGGGGGGGGATATGGTAACTGCTGCTTGTAGTGTTACTTGGGAAATGGGGAGGCAGGGTAGTTTTTGGAGGGGTTAAAATGCAGAGTTAGATCCTTGCTTGTTAGACTTTGCAAAAACGTGTGTACTGCCTGAGTTTACTTTTTTAAATGGTGTGTACTGCCTGAGTTTACTTTTTAAAAAAGAACTTTGCTTGATGAACCTGGACTGACCATCAAGTCTGACACACTGCTTCTTTTAAGCAAGATGGAAAATAGCCCTCCCTTTATGATATATCTCAGGTTAGTCCTAAGTGCATCTCCTCCTTGGATGGCCAGCCATGAAGAGCAAGGATTCAGAAGGCAAGTTGTCTTCTTCACACTTCCAAGGAAATTGTCCATATCCTTGGAACTCACAGATTCAAATTAGGCACCCACACACATACACATACATGTCTTTTCCTTCACAACAACCCTGCGGAGGAGTACCAGCAGAGAGACACTCAACTCCAGAAAGATTGCCCCCCCCTCCCAGTTCTGATCTTATTTACAGAGTCACTGGACACCTCACCTATGCCCTCTGCAGTAATACCGGCATCAAAGCCGGCTTTTATTTGAGAGATTTTTATCTGTAAAATGGTCATTTAAAGCACCACAGTGAGCTATGGTAGGCTCTAATAATGGGTCCCCGGTGGCAGGTGTCTGAGTCAGGTCCCAGATGCTCCCCACCCCCCAACATCAGGAGTCCCTTTATGCTTTTCTTCCCTTGGCACTTTCCCTGCTTCCATCCTTCCTTCTTCTCCTTTAACCTGCTGCAAGCTGCCTTCAAGGGGGACCAAAGCCCTTTCATCATGTTCCCAGAACTGGGAGGGGGGCAATCTTTCTGGAGCTGAGTGTCTCTGTGCTGGTACTCCTCCGCAGGGTTATAGTGAAGGAAAAGGTGTGTATGTGTATGTGTGTGGGTGCCTAATCCAGATCATGTGGGCCTCTAAGCCTTGTTCCCAGGTTGCCATGGGAGTGTTCCTCTCCCCAGAAGGGGCTTTGGGGTCCCTTTGCCTGCCTCCTCTTGGCTGTGGCCTAGATTTGGGCTCTTCTCCCCCCGCCCCCCAGACAGAACCCAGACAGTTACTTCAAGATTTAGCCCTTGTTCACCTTCCCTGTTTGATATTAAATTAATAAAGTTGCTGTGAGTGATCTGAGCAAGAGCCTGTTGTGGATTCCCTGAATCCATGGAACAATTGCATCATTACTCATAGGAGCTAGCAAAGAACAGATTGTAGGGGAACTGCCTTGAGGGAATCAGTGGAATCAGATAGTCAGATAAAGGACAGTTTAAAAATATTACATTAAACCTGTGTAAAACTATTTTGATTGACAGGTGGCATCACTTCCTGTGAGACTGCCATAGAGTACTGAGTCAGAGCCCATGGCACGATGCAAGCTAACTGCAGAGGTTGCTTCATGCTGTATGGCACCAGGTTGTGGTACTAACAACCAATACTGTATACAAGTCACATGTGGATTGGTTTGGATAGGAGTTGTGTGTACAAGAGATGATGAAGTTGATGGTAGTTGGAGAGAAGAGCTTACAAATATTTGTATTATTTTGCAATTCAAGATAGAGAAGCTCCAACTGTGTCTGTGACTTATTTTTAAGTGTGGAAAGTGGTCAGTGCATTGCCGATACCTATATCTGGATATTTGTTTCAGTACTCTGTTATGTTATTGTTGAGCTGCATCTGGGAGCATCACCCTCAGATTGTGCTGTACATTGGCTTTTGAATGGGACTGGAATTCAAAACCAAGAAGAACCTGAGAACCTTTTTGTTTGAGGTATTTGCACTAAATACCCACTGCATTCAATTGGGTTTCAGACCATTCTTCTCCCTTCCTGGAAAAATTCTAAAGCGATTTAAACCATTTTGAAAGCTCGCTTTCTGCCCCCAAGCAACAATTTCAGTATAAATGTCAGCCTTGACTGGCTCTTCTTCGACATCAGTCCAGTTTCAGACAGACACTCTGGATCTTATTGCATATGATTAAAAACCAGCTTACCTTTCCTGAACTGAATTCTAATTCAAGCTGCATTTGGGTACAATAGTTTGTAAATGGCCAAATCCATCCCAGATGTAGCCTGGGCCCGAGGCATACTCAGTCATCAATTTTTTGAAAACGGAAGCTTCATTAAAACATTTTTTAAAATGGCCGCCAAAGTGCTGCAGGGACCTTGTCTTGATCAGGGGTGGATCTGGCAGTGATTTACACAATAGGACCCGGATGCAGGCTGAATTAGAATTCAATCTGGGGAATATGAAGATATTCTAAACAGAAAATGGAAAACTAAAAATGAAAAGCAGGGAAGAATTGGGGCAAGAAGGGATAGAAATAAACTGGTTTCCTTACTGACAATTAAAAGAAAGATTTTAAACAGATATTAAACAAGAAGGTATAGAAAATTAAAAAACAGAATTAGATTATATTTTGAAGGAGAAGAAAAGAAGGTAATATCTAAACTATATAACTTATATAAATCATTCAATTGCAAATGATTGCAAATTAAAATAGAACTGAACCAGAGGTATGTTTGTTAAATATGGTGGAAGAGAGAAATGCAAGGAAATTCCTAAGATACTATATACCTGGTAACCACAGCAAGGATAGTAATTGCAAAAAAAAAAAATGAAAATAAAATAAAGCTCCAGAAATTGAAAAATGGTTAACTAAAACCCTGGCAAAATACTTAGAGAGGAAGAAATCAAAGAAGAAGATGGGATGGGAATCTTTCTAGGATGGGAATCTTTCATCAAATACTGTAATAAACAATGGAAAGAAAATGGTTGAATAGAGAATTGGCATTTAAACATTAAGACTATAAGGAAATAAGAACATATACTAACTGATAAGATAATGGATAGTTTCTACAAAATGTAAAAATATGTGTTTTTTATATTATTGGTTACCGTATTGTTACGAATAGTGGAATTTTATAAAATTCCCCCACAAATCCCTATCCCAGAATGCATCTGCAATCAGACACCCCTCCTCCTTGGCATTGCCTGATCATAAGCAGCCTCTAAGCAAGTCCTGCATCTACAAAGTGAAGACATGTCTCCTTATGACCCTAATGGAAAGGCATTATGGGAGAGGTCTTTTGGCTGCCATGGCCTACAAGCGAAGACATCACGTACCAGGCGAAGCCTGAGTTGGGAGTTGCAACAAAGGAGGAATCTTCACACCTTCAGACAGTTTTATGACTTTGTGACACTTTGCAGATACAAGCTATTCCGGTATCAAGTGTCCTTTCCCATCAAGGAGGCCTGCATAGAGCTAGGGATGTGTAAATTTGGCCCCCCTTTTGATGTAAGCATCCTCTTGCGGACCTGACTACAAGCCTATTTAAACCCTTGCTATTTCTTTGTTCTCTGTTCTGCCTTGGAATCTCAGACGGACCCCTGGTCGTTTGGGGCTCCATGCAGTTCCAACCCCCCCCTTCCCTTTCCTTTCCCCACAAACCCTTCTCCCTACCTCTCTCTATTGTGCTGCTGGCTGCATCAGCCTGGATTCTGGAAGAACCATCTCAGGCAAGTATTTCACCATTAGAAGGCCTGTTCTTTTAAATTCCCACATTTCCTCCCTTCCTTCTATTAGCCTTGTGTGATTGCGTGCGTGAATGCATGTGTGAGAGAGTGTGTTTCCCTTTTGCATCAATAAACTAGTTTAAAATCCAAAGACTTTGCTTTTGGCGTCAGTTCCTGCGATTTCTGGTCCCTCCGTAAAAATTCTGGGATTCACGATCTCATTGGTCATTGTAAGGAGCCAAGATTGGTATATTGAGCTAACTGATATTCCCCAAATTTGAGTAGTAATCCTTACAGTATATACTCATGTATAAGTCGACCTCATGTATAAGTCAAGGTCAACTTTTGGGGCCAAAAATGGGGATTTTTGTATGACCCGTGGATAAGTCGAGGGTGGGTTTAAGGGGGCAGCCCAGCTGGTGAGAGGCTCTGGGGAAATCAGAGTCTCTCCATCTGGGCTCCCTCCTGAAGAGAAAGCCTGGCTAGAGAGATGCTGGGAAGAGCACGCGTTTGCCTTGCAGTCTCCTCTTCAGCCAGGCTTTCTACTCCGGAGGAGGGATCCTGGATGGAGAGGAGGCTGCAAGGCAAACACACCCTTCCCAGCGTCTCTCTTTTTCTAACTGGGCTTTTTCTCCTGGAGAAGGGAGCCAGGCTGGAGGGAGAGAGACGCTGGGAAGAGCATGCGTTCACCCTGCAGTCCCCTCTCCAACCAGGATCCCTCATCCGAAGGAGAAAGCCTGGCTGGAGGGACATTGGGAAGGGTGTGCGGGGCAAACGCATGCCCTTCCCTGCGTCTCTCTAGCTGGGCTTTCTCCACGCCTGTACCCAGACCTCAAGGGGCCCTGGGGCAGAAAGTACATTGGGGCCCCTATATTTTTTAATGTCCCTAGTCCTACTGTGAGCCACCCATCTTGGTGCACCCGATTACAAGAGTCAAACCTTGTGCTCTGAATCCCATAACAGACGCCAACTCCCAGAATTCCATAGCCTTGAGCCAGAAAAGAGTCAAGCCTTGTGCTCTGGGCCCCACAACAGACTCCAGCTCCCAGAATTCCACAGCCTTGAGCCAGGATGCCAAAAAGCGATGCCAAGCCAGGTTATTTCTCCAATGTGGATGCAGCCTCTGTGGACTCTTTCATACGAGGCTAAATTGGAAGTATAATTTAAGGTCAATTTGAATGCAATCATGGGTTTTACTTTATTGCGAATTAAAGCTTCGCATGCAAATTCGGGCAGGAGGGGGTTAATTTCGGGTAATGGGAAGTAATTTCGAACGGAGCAGGGGTTCATGTAAATTCGCTAAACAAGCGAATTTACATAAATCCGCATTGGCTCCATTCGGAGTTGGGAGAAATTCCTCCCCATTTGAAAGAGTCCTGTGTTCCCACCCCCTTGGGCCACCGAGATGCCCGTCTCCCCACAAGCAACTTGGGACCCCTCTTGCTCCAGTGCACCTCAAAGGCCCTGCCCCCTGAAGACCTAGTCCCCATTTGGATGCTAAGCAGGGTCACTCTTGGTCAGTCCTTGGATGGGAGACTGACAAGGAGTCTATCTGTCTGCCAGCCTGGCCAAGGGGTTGGAGCACTGGGCTCCTAAGACTCTGCAGAGACCAGGGTCCGGAGGAGTCACACTCTTTCAGAGGAAGGCAAGGGCCAACTCTCCCAGAAGAAATTGGCCAAGGACCCCCCCCCCACAGGAGGGAGGGAGGGAGAGAGAGGGAGAGAGAGAGGGATAGCTAAATAGATGGTAGGAAGGGATGGATGGAGGGATGGCTGATTGGATGGGGAGTGGGATAGATAGAAGAAGAGATAGCTAGAGAGGGAAGGATAGATAGATAGATAGATAGATGATAGATAGATGTATGTTTGGATGGAGAGTGGGATAGATAGAAGAAGGGATAGCTAGAGGGGGAAGGATAGATAGATAGATGATAGATAGATAGATAGATAGATAGTTGATTGGATGGAGAGTGGGATAGATAGAAGAAGGGATAGCTAGAGAGGGAAGGATAGATAGATAGATACATAGATAGATATTTGGATGGAGAGTGGGATAGATAGAAGAAGGGATAGCTAGAGAGGGAAGGATAGATAGATAGATAGATAGATGATAGATAGATAGATAGATGACTGGATGGAGAGTGGGATAGATAGAAGAAGGGATAGCTAGAGAGGGAAGAATGGATGGATAGACAGATGATAGAAGAGAGAGAGAGAGGGATAGAGGGAGGGATACCTAAATAGATAGATGGTAGGTAGGAATGGGTGGATGGAGTGGGATAGATGGAGGGAGGGATAGCTAGGGAGGGAAGGATAGAGAGAGGAAAAGAGAGAGAAAAATAGCTAAATGGATGGATAGAAAGAGAGGGGGGGAATAGGCAAAAGAAGGATAGATAGTGAGGGAATGATGGATGAATTGGGCTTTGGGGGGCTTTGGAGGGAACCAGGGACAGAGGCACTGCCTCCCATTTTCTGCCCAGAGGCTGGGGCCGGACCCACCGCTTTTTCTCTTCTGCCCCCTCCCAAGGACCCCCACCCCTCTCTCTTTGGGCCCCACAAAAAACTCCAACTCCCAGAATTTCATTTCCTTCAGCAAGAAAAGAGTCAATCTTCTGCTCTGGGCCCCACAACACACTCCAACTCCGAGAATTCTATAGTTTCAGAAACTACTTCGATTTGGACTTACAGAATCCTGGTTCTTACTACTAGTTCTGGAGTCAACATGTGTCACTATGGTGCATTGTTCTCCTAAGAACCTTCTGTTGTAAAGACACCTTCAGTGATGGAGACATATTTGATATTGCATTCATTCAGTTTCAGAACACACCTTCTTTTGCACATACAGAATCCTGGTTCTTACTGCTAGTTCAGGAATTATCATGTGTCACTATGGTGCATTGTTCTCCTAAGAACCTTCTGTTGTTAACACACCTTTATTGATGGAGACATATTTGATATTGCATGGATTCAGGTTCAGGTTCAGAAACTGCTTCCATTTGCACATACAGAATCCTGGTTCTTACTGCTAGTTCAGGAGTGAACATGTGTCACTATGGTGCATTGTTCTCCTAAGAACCTTCTGTTGTGAAGACACCTTCAGTGATGGAGACATATTTGATATTGCATTGATTCAGTTTCACAACACACCTTCTTTTACACATACAGAATCCTGGTTCTTACTGCTAGTTGAAAAGTAAACATGTGTCACTATGGTGCATTCTTCTCCTAAGAACCTTCTGTTGTGAAGACTCCTTCAGTGATGGAGACATATTTGATATTGCATTTATTCAGTTTCAGTAACTGCTTCCATTTGCACATACAGAATCATGGTTCTTACTGCTAGTTCAGGAGTTAACATGTATCACTATGCTGCATTCTTCTCCTAAGAACCTTCTGTTGTGACGACACTTTCAGTGATGGAGATATATTTGATATTGCATTGAATCAGTTTCAGAAGCAGCTTCTTTTGCACATACAGAATCCTGGTTCTTACTGCTAGTTTAGAAGTTAACATGTATCACTATGGTGCATTCTTCTCCTAAGAACTGTCTGTTGTGAAGACACCTTTAGTGATGGAGACATATTTGATATTGCATTGATTCAGGTTCAGTAACTGCTTCCATTTGCACATACAGAATCCTGGTTCTTACTGCTAGTTCAGGAGTTAACATGTGTCACTATGGTGCATTCTTCTCCTAAGAACCTTCTGCTGTGAAGACACCTTCAGTACTGGAGACATATTTGATATTGCATTGAATCAATTCCAGAAACAGCTTCTTTTGCAAATACAGAATCCTGGTTCTTACTGCTAGTTTAGGAGTTAACATGGATCACTCTGGTACATTGTTCTCCTAAGTACCTTCTGTTGTGAATACACTTTCAGTGATGGAGACATATTTGATATTGCATTGATTCAGGTTCAGTAACTGCTTCCATTTGAACATAAAAAATCCGGGTTCTTACTTCTAGTACAGGAGTTAACATGTATCACTATGGTGCATTCTTCTCCTAAGAACCTTCTCTTGTGAAGACACCTTCAGTGATGGAGACATATTTGATATTGCATTGATTCAGATTCACAAACACCTTCTTTTGCACATATAGAATCCTGGTTCTTACTGCTAGTTCAGGAGTTAACATGTGTCACTATGGTGCTTTCTTCTCCTAAGACCCTTCTGTTGTGAAGACACCTTCAGTGCTGGAAACATATTTGATATTGCATTGATTCAGTTTCAGTAACTGCTTCCATTTGCACATACAGAATCCTGGTTCTTACTGCTAGTTCAGGAGTTAACATGTATCACTATGGTGCATTGTTCTCCTTATAACCTTCTCTTCTGAAGACACCTTCAGTGATGGAGACATATTTGATATTGCATTGATTCAGATTCACAAACACCTTCTTTGGCACATATAGAATCCTGGTTCTTACTGAGAGTTCAGGAGTTAACATGTGTCACTATCGTGCATTCTTCTCCTAAGAACCTTCTGTTGTGAAGACACTTTCAGTGATGGAGACATATTTGATATTGCATTGATTCAGGTTCAGAAACACCTTTTTTTACGCATAGAGAATCCTAGATCTTACTATTAGTTTATGAGTTAACATGTGTCAATATGGTGCATTCTTCTCCTAAGAACCTTCTGTTGTGACGACACTTTCAGTGATGGAGATGTATTTGATATTGCATTGAATCAGTTTCAGAAGCAGCTTCTTTTGCACATACAGAATCGTGGTTCTTACTGCTAGTTTAGGTGTTAACATGTATCACTATGGTGCTTTCTTCTCCTAAGAACTGTCTTTTGTGAAGACACCTTCAGTGATGGAGACATATTTGATATTGCATTGATTCAGTTCCAGTAACTGCTTCCATTTGCACATACAGAATCCTGGTTCTTACTGCTAGTTCAGGAGTTAACATGTATCACTATGGTGCATTGTTCTCCTTATAACCTTCTCTTCTGAAGACACCTTCAGTGATGGAGACATATTTGATATTGCATTGATTCAGATTCACAAACACCTTCTTTGGCACATATAGAATCCTGGTTCTTACTGAGAGTTCAGGAGTTAACATGTGTCACTATCGTGCATTCTTCTCCTAAGAACCTTCTGTTGTGAAGACACTTTCAGTGATGGAGACATATTTGATATTGCATTGATTCAGGTTCAGAAACACCTTTTTTTACGCATAGAGAATCCTAGATCTTACTATTAGTTTATGAGTTAACATGTGTCACTATGGTGCATTCTTCTCCTAAGAACCTTCTCTTGTGAAGACACCTTCAGTGATGGAGACATATTTGATATTGCATTGATTCAGATTCACAAACACCTTCTTTTGCACATATAGAATCCTGGTTCTTACTGCTAGTTCAGGAGTTAACATGTGTCACTATGGTGCTTTCTTCTCCTAAGACCCTTCTGTTGTGAAGACACCTTCAGTGCTGGAAACATATTTGATATTGCATTGATTCAGTTTCAGTAACTGCTTCCATTTGCACATACAGAATCCTGGTTCTTACTGCTAGTTCAGGAGTTAACATGTATCACTATGGTGCATTGTTCTCCTTATAACCTTCTCTTCTGAAGACACCTTCAGTGATGGAGACATATTTGATATTGCATTGATTCAGATTCACAAACACCTTCTTTGGCACATATAGAATCCTGGTTCTTACTGAGAGTTCAGGAGTTAACATGTGTCACTATCGTGCATTCTTCTCCTAAGAACCTTCTGTTGTGAAGACACTTTCAGTGATGGAGACATATTTGATATTGCATTGATTCAGGTTCAGAAACACCTTTTTTTACGCATAGAGAATCCTAGATCTTACTATTAGTTTATGAGTTAACATGTGTCAATATGGTGCATTCTTCTCCTAAGAACCTTCTGTTGTGACGACAGTTTCAGTGATGGAGATGTATTTGATATTGCATTGAATCAGTTTCAGAAGCAGCTTCTTTTGCACATACAGAATCGTGGTTCTTACTGCTAGTTTAGGTGTTAACATGTATCACTATGGTGCTTTCTTCTCCTAAGAACTGTCTTTTGTGAAGACACCTTCAGTGATGGAGACATATTTGATATTGCATTGATTCAGTTCCAGTAACTGCTTCCATTTGCACATACAGAATCCTGGTTCTTACTGCTAGTTCAGGAGTTAACATGTATCACTATGGTGCATTGTTCTCCTTATAACCTTCTCTTCTGAAGACACCTTCAGTGATGGAGACATATTTGATATTGCATTGATTCAGATTCACAAACACCTTCTTTGGCACATATAGAATCCTGGTTCTTACTGAGAGTTCAGGAGTTAACATGTGTCACTATCGTGCATTCTTCTCCTAAGAACCTTCTGTTGTGAAGACACTTTCAGTGATGGAGACATATTTGATATTGCATTGATTCAGGTTCAGAAACACCTTTTTTTACGCAAAGAGAATCCTAGATCTTACTATTAGTTTATGAGTTAACATGTGTCACTATGGTGCATTCTTCTCCTAAGAACCTTCTATTGTGAAGACACGTTCAGTGATGGAGACATATTTGATATTGCATTGAATCAGTTTTAGAAACAGCTTCTTTTGCACATACAGAATCCTGGTTCTTACTGCTAGTTCAGGAGTTAACATGTTTCACTATGGTGCATTGTTCTCCTAAGAACCTTCTGTTGTGAAGACACCTTCAGTGCTGGAGACATATTTAATATTCCACTGATTCAGTTTCAGAAACACCTTCTTTTACACCTAGAGAATCCTGGATCTTACTGCTAGTTCAGGAGTTAACAGGTATCACTATTGTGCTTTGTACTCCTAAGAACCTTGTCCTGTGAAAACACGTTCAATGATGGAGAGATATTTGATATTGGATTGATTCACGTTCAGAAACAGCTTCCTTTTGCACATACAGAATCTTGGTTCTTACTGCTAGTTGAACAGTTCATTTGAACAAATTTGGCATTGCATTGAATTAGGATCAGATACAGTTGAACATCGAGAAACCTGGTGCATTGTTCTCCTAAGAACGTTGTATTGGTAAGACACCTTCATGGAAGGAGATAAATTTGATTTTGTTTTGATTCAGTTTTAGAAACAGCTTCCATTTCCACATACACAATCCTGGTTCTTTCTGCTAGTTCAGAAGTTCACATTTATCAATATGGTGCCTTGTCCTCCCGAGAACCTTCTGTTATGAATACCCTTCTTTCATGGATTTAAATTTGACATTGCATTGAATCAGGTTCAGAAACAGTTTCCCTAACCGAACCCTAACCCTAGCCCTAACCCTAAACCCTAACCCTAACCCTAACCCTAATCCTAACCCTAACCTTACCGCCATCCCAAACCCTAACGCTAACCCTAATTTAAATGAAACCCTAACACTACCCTAACCCTAACCCTAATCCTAAACCTTAATCCTAGCCCTAACCCTAAACCCGAACCCTAACCCTAAGCCTAACCCGAATCCTAACCCTAACCTTAACGCCATCCCAAACCCTAACGCCTACCCTAATTTAAATGAAACCCAAATACTACCCGAACCCGAACCCTAAACCTAACCCTAACCCTTAACCCTAGCCCTAACCCTAACCTTAACCCAAAAACCTAACCCTAACCCTAAACACTAACCCTAAACACTAAACCTTACCCTAACCCTAACCTTAACGCCACCCCAAACCCTAACGCTAACCCTAATTAAAATCAAACCCTAACACTACACTAACACTAACACTAACCTTAACCCTAATCCTTAACCCTAGCCCTACCCCTAAACCTAAACCTAAACCTAAATCCTAACCCTAACTCTAACCATAACGCTAAACCTAAACCTAAACCTAACCCTAATCCTAAACCTTTACCCTAGTCCTAACCCTAACCCTAACCCTAGCCCTAACTCTAACCCTAACGCTAACCCTAAACCCTAAGCCTAAGCCTAAGCCTAAGCCTAAGCCTAAACTTAATGCCATCCCAAACCCAAATGCTAACCCTAATTTAAATGAAATCCTAACACTACCCTAACCCTAACCCTAATCCTAAACCTTAACCCTAGCCCTAACCTTAACCCTAACCCTAACCCTATATCCTAACCCTAACCCTACCCCTAAACCCTAACCCTAACCCTAACCGTAACCCTAAACTCTAACCCTGAACCTGACCCTGACCCTAACCCTAACCTGAATGCTATCCGAAACTCTAACCCTAACAATAACCCTAACCTTAACGCCATCCCAAACCCTAACGCTAACCCTAATTTAAATGAATCCCTAACACTACCCTAACCCTAACCCTAATCCTAAACCTTAACCCTAACCCTAACCCTAACCCAAAAATCTTAACTAACCCTGAACCTGACCCTGGCCATAACCCTAACCTTATCGCTCTCCCAAACCCTAACCCTAACACTAATTTAAACGAAACACTAACCCTAACCTAACCCTAACCCTAACCCTAATCCAAACCTAATCCTAACCCTATCCCAAACCGAA